>QAPG01010715.1:564598-1849982 GCA_004366825.1 Colletotrichum spinosum
CCCCCCCCCCCGGAACCGGAACCATCTTTTACTCGTCCAACGCGGGAAATGTCGCGTTCCGACTCACAGAGGCAGGTTGCCGTGTTCCGCCGAGGCGGCCTGGAACACGACGCCGACGGTGGTGACGACGCCGGTGACGATGAGGCACCAGCGGCGGCCGTACCGTTCCGTGAGGTAGGGTGTGACGAGGCACGCGGCGAAGCAGCCGCCCTGCAGGGTCGAGACGATGTTCTGGTCCTGGTTGGACTTTTCGGCCTTGGAGGCGTCAAAGTAGCCGAACTGCCTCTGCGTTTCCTCCATGGCGAGGACGCCGCCGATCTGTACCCCTGGTGCGTCAGCGACTGCGGTGGTCTTTTGGGGGGATGTGCTTTGTGCGTACGGCGCCAATGTCCCAGCCGAAGAGCATCCCGCCGAAGCAAGCTGTTCCGGTGGAGGACGTGTCAGATGGTGTCCACAGTCGAAGGAGCAGTGATTCCGACTTACACGCTGCTGCGAGGGCAAACACGCGCCAGCCGTAGATCTCGACGGGGTCCTCCTTCATCGCGTCGTTCTTGACGATGCGGCGGAGGAAGCTGGCGATGGCCATGGTTGCTGGTGTACGGGTCACGCGTGACGGGTGACGGGGCGATGTGGTGTTGAGGTGTAGATGGCGAGCTTTCGACCGGGGAGTTTTGTGGTGTATTAGACTTTTGATGCCAGACGTGCGGCAAGTCTCACTTCGGACGAACGCAGTGATCACAGAAGCACCGGTGTTGGCAGTAGGGGTGCAACAATTATTTATGGTTTTGCTTCTTGGCCGAGTTCAGCTGGTTGGCATATAGCAAGAATATTGGGATGTCTACAGCTGCCTGTCGTGACCTGGACCAAGGACGCGATGCTCTCCCATCCATCTCGAGTGGACGTATGGGTGTCATGGCCATGGGCTGTACCGCGCCAGCCACGCAGCTCGTTACAGTCGTACGACCCCGGGTGATTGGCCAAGGGCCGTTGTCCTCCGCAGGACAGCCGTCTCTCGTAGTCTGCGGTCGACTGCCGACGATCCAGCAGGCCGTGTAAAGCCCCCAGTCTTGGCTTCTAGAAAAACTGGGCACCATCATTCGTCTCGTGCCACGGCAGGTTTGTGGTGAGAGCACCGCCAAGGGGCCTCGATGCAGAGCGAGGCCGGCGTCAGAAAGCCACGACGCATCCCGACGGCCTCACGTCCAGGAGCTGATGTCCGTCCCACTGGTGGATGAAATGCGGCCCACCAACTGCTTTTTTCTTCTGTGAGAGATTGTGGCTTTGGGGGCGTTTGCTGGTGTTGCTCTTGGCGGGAGGACGCTGGATAGGACGATTGTCTCTGGGGACGATGTGACTGTCATCATGGTGTTGAGACTGGGCAAGGGAGAGAGAAGAGCTACGCCACCGAGAAGACAGTGGGATGGTGCAACCAACGGCCGTCGATGAGCCTATCGTGTGCGATGAGACGTCCTGTCCCGCTTGAGCCGTTGATCGTTCGTCCCAAGACCTTTGGCCAGAATGCGAGGGACATGATGGGGTGCAGCAGTGCAAGGCATCGATAACGTGACCTCGGAGACGCACGGCATGTTCTGGATTGACCTGGCAAATCGGGTCTTGTGTTATATCACGAGGCTTCATCAAGGATACGGCGTGTTGAGGAAGAGGCTATTCACAAAGCCTGATGTATCCTGCTTTTTGCTGATTTCACAACAAATTACCAACATCACACTACACTGCCAGAATGCCCATGCTGGCAACACAACGATGGCCCATGTACTTTGTTACAGAGTATTTGCAGGGCACCATCTACTCACCCGGCCAGCTCACCCTCAGTCAAAGTCGGTTGGAGCTCCCATATAAAGTCGTGAGTAAGATCTGCCCAGGCAGCCGGCGGTGGCTTGCCCAGACCCCTCGGCATTCGTGGAAAATCCCCCGCCCTCTCACCCTGCCAGAAGCCACACACCTCACCGTCCATCTCCAGGGCTCCCAGCGATGAAGGCCGCACCGGCATCACCCGGAAGCCCCCATCTCGGCCTCGAGCCAGGCCGGGACCGCAGGCGGGTTCGCCCACCCGTCGAGGTACGTTTCCCTCCGCACGCCCTCGCCGCTCGGCTTGGCGTAGATACCCGTGACGTACCAGACCTCCTGGCCCCTTTTGACCGCGTGCCGCAGCGTCGGGATGGCCGTCCTGCTCTCCACCAGGTTCGAGTTGGGGTCCGCGTTGACGAGGCTCGCCGTGCGCCCGACGGCCCCCTCCCCGGCCTTCTCCAGGGCCTTGATGCCCACGGCGCCCGCCGACACGGCGAACGCGCCGTCGCCGCCCCCGGCCAGCCCCTCGGGCGTGTTGGTGTCGTAGTTGCCGATGATCCTCGGCGAGGTGCCCTCGCAGGCGCCGTCGTCGTAGAGGTCGAGGTAGCGCCCGTCGGTCGAGTTTTCGTTGCGGATGGCAAAGGACCCGTCGGCCGTGAGCACCTCGCGCCCGGCTCGGATGCGGTGCGCGCGGAGGTGCCAGTTGGGCGTGGACGCCTCCGGGGGCACGAGGGTGGTGCGGACCTCGACGTCGGGGAAGGGTTTCCAGACGGACACGAGCACGGGTCCGGCGGCGCGGGTCTCGACGGCGGCGTACTCGCACACGCGGCGGGTTTTCCAGTACTCGCCGCCGTCGTCCGAGAGGCCGAGCTGCGAGGCCAGGGCGTACTGCTCGAGGGAGAAGAGGCCCGGCGGGACCGAGTAGCCGTACGCGCTCGAGTAGGCGAAGCCGCCGTACTTGGCGTGCGTGCCCTTCATCGGGTAGCTGCACGCCTGGCCCGACGAGAGGAGCATGCAGTGCCCGCCGAGGTTGCTCATGATGTGCCCCGGTTGCTCGAGGGCCTTGATCTTGGGGATGGCGGGCCACGCCTGCTCTTCCTCCGACGTCCAGAACGGGTGCTCGTCGGGCACGGCCAGGCAGATGAAGGCGAGGCAGGCCCAGTACTGCCGACGTCAGTGTCTGCGGGGCCGAGGGGGACGGGGGACGGGGGACGGGGAGCATCTCGGCAGACTCACCGGGCTTCCGGGGCTGTTGTAGTTCTCCGCCATGTACATGTTCGGGTACGAGTACCCGATCGTCAACGTCCCGCTGGGGCTCCACATGCCGTGCTGCGTCTGCCACCAGCGCAGGTGGCGCATCACGATGCCCTTGACCATGCCCCACGTCAGCGGTTCCGGCAGCTCGACGCCGGCGTAGGCCAGCGCGCCCCAGAACGACACCATGGCGAAGCGGTACCCGACGCTGCGGCCGAACGGGATGGCGCGGCCCTCCTCGTCAAAGTAGTGCACCAGGTCCAGCGCGACCTGCCGCGCCCGCTTCCTGAACTCGGCCGCGCGCTCCGGCTCGTCCTCGCCGGCGAGCCGCGCGTACAGCAGCTGCAGGAACTGGATGGCGAAGCTGGACGAGTAGTAGTCCATCTGGTGGATGCCCTCGGGCCCGTCGTTGGACCAGCCGCCGCCCCGGTAAAAGGTGTCGAGGTGCTTGATGTCGGCGTCCAGGCGCTCCTGCGAGAACTTGCCGCCGTTCTTCTTGAGCCCGAGGTTGGCGAAGACGCGGAACCAGAGCCAGTTGGTGTTTGGCATGCTGGCGGGCGTTAGCGGTTGGCCAGGAAAAGGGGGGGGGGTCAGTCAAGGCGGTGTGGGTGCGTGGTTACTTCTTCTCGTTGATGGAGTTTCCCAGCCAGTTCTCGACGTTGACGCGTTCCTTATCCGAGAGGTTGTCCCAGATGGTGGGTGCTACGGCCAAGGCGAAACCTGGACGCCCTGTCAGTTCATGCAAGGCACCGAAGCAGCTTCACACCCCGTTACCGAGAGGGCACATCTCAACCATGCGCTGGTCGTTGTCTCTCGGGTATCCCCAGTACTCGGGGTTCTCCGGGTCCGTGCCGGCCTTGATACCCTGGATCCACCACTCCGTTCCGCGATACTCGCCGCCGCCGGCCAGCAGACAGGAGAGACCCCATAGCGGACGGCAGATACCCTCGACCTCGGACGCGGACTGGTCGAACCTCACGGCGGTGCCGCCGGGGCACTTGACGCGGGACTTTTGCGGCGAGAAAAAGGGCTCGAGAGGGTCGAGGAGGGTCCGGAGGAGCTCCTGCACCGAGGCCCTGTCGGAGAGCTTCACCCGCGAGAAGGGGTGGGCGCCATTGTAGCCGAGGACGAGACCGGTCTTGGGTTCCTCCATGATTTGTCTAAAATTACGAACCGGACGAGGCGGGTTCACAATGTAATCCTACTCGAAAAGAGAAACGTAGAGGGGAGAAAAACACAACGCTTTCCGTTGCAGATGGGTGGATGCGGGGACCGGCGAGGTCATACCCAGCGATCCCCCACGCAAACCGCCTCGCTCTTGAATTACCCCGGCCGCCGCGACCCTCCAACTTGTCCAAATTCTCCGTGCCGCAGCTGTTCGGCCTACACAGCAGTAGCAGTGTACTGCAGGTTGACGACGGGATGGGATGGTATGATGGTGGGGCCTGCGTCGTCGCAGCTTCGCCCAATACCCATGCCTGGAGAGGAGGCACAGGATCGTCAAGCAACCAAGCCTGGGCCAACTCTCCATGTTGGGGTTCTGTGGGGGGTGGGGGAGGGGTAGCTTCGTCGGCTGTGTCGAGGTGGGAGAGGTGCAGTCAGGCTCGCGGCTAAATGGGAAATGGAGGCCTTTTCCTCCTCCTTTCAGCCGTCATGCCGGGCGACATTGTTGCAGAATGCGCTTGGTTGTTGGTCGTTGTTAGGAGTAGTCTTCTTAGGTCATCGTACATGTGATACCTGATATCTATCTATCCACCTTTCCGCTGCTCGACCCCCGCTGCAATCGGCGCCGTCGTCGCTTTTCCGGAGCGGATCTCCGGCAGCCCGGCCTCGGGCCCCAGTTTTACCTCTTTTCTCTTTTCGAAGCGGGGCAAATATGATACTTAGACCAGGACATTGGAAATCTCAGCATCAACCAATGGAAGGGTGGCCGAGTTGGTTATGGCGCCAGGTTAAGGTCAGCTTAACATCTGTTTCCTGGTGGGGCAACCCGCGCGAGTTCGAGTCTCGTCCCTTTCACTTTTGCTTTTTGGACGGAGTTCTTTCATTATTGCTATACAGTCAGTCGCAGTGCTCCCTCCGTAGCTGTTTCTTGACATTTATTCGGTGCTTTTTCTCTGGCCTTTGTCTGTGACATGCCTCGCTGTAGTGCAGACAGACACCTTTGCTTTCGACCGAGCTATATCAACTCACATCACAACACCATCCAAACTTTCGATGGCTCAACGTCGAGACAAGAGATGGGAACAGGCCCCAGAGTGAGGAGTGAGACATTGCTAGTCTCTTTATACATCTATTTGGTCTATAAACCCAACCGACTCTTAAACCCAACCTCAGAATCGGTAGTTGCGAGGTGTTCCCCGCACACACATCATACAATCCCGTAAAGGCACCGCTCCAAGTAAGCTACGCGTGGTCGTCTTTGATGCCCCAACTGCCGACGAGCGCCATTGCCTTGTCATCGCCCTGTGCCAGGCGGTCGTCCTCCAACGTGTCCGCCAGGCACTGCCACGGGTCTCGACTGCCTCCCCACTTGAGGAGCTTCTCCTTCAGCCTCTCGCCGTTGGCCCGGTCCAGCGCCTTTCCGTCCGCCCCCGCCTTGAAGACGACCCGCCACACGCGCTCGGCAAGCACGCGATCGAAGACGTAGCTGTAGTAGGTACTGCCGTAGCCGTGGAGGTGGCCGAAGAAACCCTGCCAGCAAGTGCCCGCGGGGTCCGGCCCGCCCTGGGCGTACTGCCTCTGCAGGTCGTGGTAGACGCCCGTCGAGTTGAAACCGGCTTCGGCGACTTCCGGCGCGTGGTACGACTGGTCGAGCAGCGAGAGCAGGATCTGGTTCTCCGTGTCGATGCCCTCGAACCGCTTCGCCAGCCGGATCCTCTCCGCCACCATCTGGTACGGGAGGGGCTTGTCCGTCTTCCAGTGGCGCGCAAAGAGGCCCAGCACCGACGGGTCGGCGGCGAAGTGCTCCATGAGGGTGGAGGGCAGTTCAGCAAAGTCGGTGGCACATCTTGTGCCTGCGACGTTCTGGAGCTTCGTGCGAGCTAGGATGGAGTGGATGGCGTGGCCCATTTCGTGGAAGAGCGTCTCGACCTGGTAGTACGACAGCAGCGCCGGCTCCGAGCTTGCGGCGTCTTGGTTTTGGAAGTCGCAGACCAAGGCGATCGTGGGCAGCTGCATCAGAACGCCATCCTTCTGCGAGCTTTCCATGCCGTCGTTTGCCGCTTGCTCGGGTCTCTCGAACTTGGGCGAGTCAGACAAGCTGTTCAAGTCCTCGGCGGCCTCCGCGACCTCGTACGGCGCAATCGCTCGAGAGCAGCGCACCGTGAAATGAGCGGGGTTGGGCGACTTGTCCTTCCTGAAGAACAAGTCGCAGTAAAGAACGGCAATCAGGTCGCCCGTGTCCGTGACGACGTCCAATCGTCGCACGTCCTCGTGCCAAGTCTCGCCGGGCTGGGATTCTCTCGGCCTGAACGAGATGCCGTACAGCCGGGTGAACAGTCTCGACATGCCCTGCATGACGGTTCCGACAGAGAAGAAAGCAGGCAGATGGTCAGGGTGGCGAACGGGGAGTCTCATCTCCGCCCTCACGCCGTCCATCAAGTAGTCCTTATCCCACGGATGGACCTCGTTGGAGGTGCTGTCAAGACGCCCCTGCTTGAGCTTCAGCAGATCCGCCATCTCCTCTCGAACAACAGGAGTGTTGTTCTTCTGCAGCGCGTGAAGAAACTGCAACACGGCGCCGGGAGACTTGGCCATCATCCTGTCCTTTAGAGCCAGGTGGGCATAGCTCGAGAAGCCGGCCAGGTTCGCCAGCTCGGCACGAAGCTTGAGCATGGCCTCGAGCATGTGGATGGTCTGCTTGGATGCAGTGCGCATCGCGGTGTACACTTCCTTCCGCGTGGTCTCGTCCTTGACGCTCCGCAGCGCGGCCTGGGCTTCAGGACCAGTGGTCGGGAGGCGCAACTTGCCCCTCATTGTGAGCGCCCGAGCGATTCCCGGGTACAGCCCGTAGAAGCTCGACGACGGCAACACGACCTCCCTCTTTGCGGGAGCCATATCGGACACAAACATGGAGCCAACTTCACTTATTTGCTGCGAGAGGTCGACGAAACGGTCCCGCTCGTGCTGGGGCAGGTCGACCGCAGACTTGGTAAAGTCCAACTTTAGAATCTCGGCCACCGTCCGCTCCTCCTCTGACCATGCCGCGACGACATTAGGGTTGTCCATGGCCTTCACAAGCTGGTCGCTCAACCCGGTCATGGTGTTGAGCTGGTTCATGTACTGGTAGACCAAGGACCAGGCACCCGCGGCCGCCTGCTGAAACTTGGGGTCGGGGTGCGTCATCCTGACAAAGTCGGAAAGATCGAGGACTCTGCAAAGGAGATCACTCAGGCGATCGAGGTCCTTGACGATGGACTGGTACTCGGACACGCTCGACGCGTGAAGGACTCGGTGCACAATCTTTTGCGCCTTGTCCAGGCTGCGGCGGGCGAAGACGATGAATCCATTCGGGCTGGTGAGGTATCGGTTCTTGAAGAGGCCTACGCTGGGACCCGCTGCGTTGAAGGCCTTCGCGACGCGGGATGGGGAATCGAAGAGCTCGCGGAGAATGGCATCGTCGGTGTTTCTACCCGGAGGCGCATGGTCGGCGGGGAGGCTCGAGGAAGTGGCGGCGCCGGACACGGCAGCTATCCACCGGCGCTGCTGCTGGCCGCGGGTGGCTTGCCGAACACATTGCGTGCAGACCCAGAGGCCGCGACTTGGAGGTCTGAACATTATGCGAAGACGTTATAGAGTGCGACCATGTCTACGGTCGCGAAAGTGGTGAATGCGCGATCGAGAAGGAAATAGAAAGGGAAAAAGTGACTTGGGTTCGGGATAAGGGAGAAATGTCGGCAATGCGATTAGCTACGTACTGCCTGACGTGCTGCTGTTCGGCCGGCACACGGTCAGTTACTGGACTTGCCTTACTGGAGACCGGACTGTGGGCCGACACTTCCCGGTTTATGGACTCCATAGGCACATACCCAAAACCTGATAATTACTGGACAGTCCTGGTCGTGCACTATTTTGTGCAAGGGTGGTAGAGTCCAGTGTTGTGCAGCTGCATTATCGAAACCCCGAGCTCCGGAAATAGCCGCAGCCTGGGCTGGTGCTGTGCTTTACCTGCTTGTGCATCATTGGGTTCGTGACATCTCAAATAATTCTCGCGAGACCCCAAGATCCAATTCCCTCAATCGACCAATTGAGTGGACCATGGCTGCTAGAGTGTTGCTACAACGGGTAAGATGCTCTCCTCACATCAAGTCCGACTGCGAACGGTCACTGACAGGAAGAAATAGCGCGCCGCGCCGTTGGCAGCGACTGTCGTGATGGGATTCGCCCTGGCTCCCAGAACTGCCTACGCTGAAGCTCCCGAGGGTAGCCAGGTACGTCCGGACTCGGAATCGGACCACCGCGCCGACGACGATGCTGACCTCGGTCCACAGTCCAAGAAGCCCATCTACGACGACGTGGACCTCACCACCCCGACCAGCGGAACCCTTCCTCCCCCGACCTCCCGGACCGAGCAGCCGCTGCCCCCTCCGGCCGCCGAGGAGCCCTCCAAACCCCGTGGTCCGACGCCCACCGAGCGTCTCGCCGTCCAGATCGGCAAGGCGCGCCTGGGTCTCTACCAGTACGCCGTCGGCGCCGAGGACGCCGTCAACCGCACCATGGACCGCGCCTTCAACCTCGAGCAGTCCTTCACCAGCACCATCGCCTCCCTGGCCCCCGCCCGCGAGAGCGGCGAGAAGCTGATGCCCGGCGCCATCTACGTTCTCGTCGCCGCCATGGCCGGCAGCATCATCACCCGCAACCGCAACATCGTCCTGCGCGCCGCCGCGCCCGTCGCCCTCGGCATCACCGCCGGCTGGACCGTCCTCCCCATCACCATGGGCAACGTCTCGAACCTCACCTGGAAGTACGAGCAGCGCTTCCCCGTCATCGCCCAGGGCCACCTCAAGATCCGCGAGAGCATCGAGAACTCCTGGAGGCAGGCCAAGCTCCACAGCCAGATTGGCGTACGATATGTCGACGAGAAGGTCACGGACGCCCGTGGCACCGTCGAGGACTGGGTGAAGAAGGGCAAATAAAAAGAAAGACGGGGCGCGCGGGACTGTATCATAGAAGCAGAAGCGAATCAAGTCGAAGCTGACGGTTCCTTTGTAATTCACACATTTTTTTCCCTCCTGATTGAAGTTACATGTCGAGCCAGACTATACTGGATCCGTTGTATACGTTGCGTACGTAAATGCAGCATTGCGAGGTCTAGTATTCTAACTTCACTTTTTCTTGACCGGCCTGTCCTGTCAAAGGGATATCGTACGCTATGCTGGACCTAACCTCCCCAAACGCCTTTGATGCAAATCCTCATCAGGATGAATTGCTAGAGCCCCCCCCCCCCCCTCGTTCATGTCTGCAGGGGAACCGCGGCCTGCTGGGTCTCAGCAGGCATACTGACGCCGACACCTCTTTCTGACTTTTTATGAGGCGTCTGCTTGGTACGGCTCTCGGCCATCTTCCCACCGGCCGCTTTGGCGCTCTCGTTGGCCTTCTTGTTGGCTGCCCGTCTGCCTTCATTCTCCGGGTCGATCCCCTTGCTCATGTCCGTCTGGTGGGCGAGCTCCATGAGGTCTTCGAGCCCCAGCGCCCGGCAGAGCTGGGTGTAACTCTTGCACTGGTGCACCTTTTGGAATATCTGCGTCTTCCCCGGCACGATCTGGCACAAGAGGTACTTTGTGTTGCCGTACTTGTTGTCAACCTCCATGGCGTACTTCATGTACGTCGCGGCGACCTCGTCCCAGGGCGCCATGCCCCCGTCGGCCGCGCTCCGGAAGCAGCTCGAGTTCGTCTCGGCCGCCGTAGCGATCATGGCGCCGTCGACGCCGAACTCCCTGATGAGGTCCACGGCCTGGTCTCGCCCCGCCACGTCGCCGTTCATGACGCAGGCCACGCCGAACTCGCGGCACACCCCGGCCACCATCCTGAGCTGTCCGCGGATCGCGGGTTCCCGGGGGCGCATCGGGGTCGTCCGGCAGTGGATCGTGAGGCCGGTGATGCCGGTCGCGCAGAGCCTGCGCACGAGCGCCTCCGTCTTCTCGGCCGTGTCGAGGAGGCGGATCTTGACGCTGATGCCGACCTCGTACTCTGGCATGATTTTCGACACCAGGGCCTCGAGGATGGCGCAGAGCTTGTCGGGCTTCTGCAGCAGGGCCGCGCCCATGCCGCCGCTGATGCTGAAGGGCTTGGGGCACCCTGCGTTGACGTCGATGCCGGCCACGTCCGCCGCGACGAGCCGCGACGCTTCCACCGCCAGGTCCGGGTCGGCCGTCCCGATCTGGAAGATGAGCTTGCCCGCCTCCTTGTCGGGGTGCGTGCTGAAGACGAGGGCCTCGGGGTTCGTTTTCGGGGGGTTCTTCTGGCCAAAGGACGGGATCTTGGTCCAGTCGACGGTGTTTGTGGCTGCGTTGACTCGGCGCGTGGTGCCAATCATGGCCTTGTCGACCGTTTCGGGACCTGAGGACTCGTCAGCTTGAATAGCGTCGGGATCGTGCAGCGTTTGCGACTCACCCCATACCAGGTCTGCGCCGTAGTGCAGTGCAAGGAGGCGAGAGGGAAGCTCGCCGGAGCGGACCATGGGCGCAAGGACGATCTTGCCCCGGTAGTCGACCCCGCGGCGGGGGATGGGGACATTTTTTATTTCGGATCCCATGGTTCTAAGCAGATTACGAACGGACATGGCAGGACGGAACAATTAAGCTACATGTTTTGTCGACGCAGAAATGAGTCTTTGGCGAGGGCGCGGCGATTCCTTGATGGGTTAGGTACAATAGATCAACGGAGAAAAGTCACGGCAACTTATCGATAGGCTTTTAAGAGGATATGGTCCGCTCTTTATCTTTCTACCCCAAAAGCATGGCTTGCGGTCGTGCACTGATCTCTCTTCAGTGACATTCATCTACTGTTGGCCATTGGTCAGCTTCAGCAAGTCCTACGCAGGATGGTCTTGGCCTTGCTTGTCAGAGTCTTTCGAGACTCGACTCGTGGCTGAATTCTCTTGTCCAAATTCAGGTTGCATGATTCTCTCAGAAGTTCATCGTACTGAGCAAGTACATCTTCTCTGGCGGTTCTTGAGCCTGTAAGATCAGCAGCAGAGAAAGGTGTTACCAGGACTCGCCCTATATTTTCTCGGGCTATACTTTTGTTTACGAACAGCAACGTCTTCAAAACTGTAAGACAGCTTTTGAGGGGAATCCAACAGCCGCTACCGTGAGTACTCTGTTGACAGCACCATCCTTCTCCCGATGGCCACAAGCCAACAGTCTACCTCTACAATGCAAACTCTCTGTTTACAATAAAGCCAATTGGTACTAGTGAACTTTCGAGATACCTCGATCTAGGGTTGGGTGCAAGTGCTCAGTTATCCTGGGCGTTCTGGCTCCGGAGAATATGCTGAATATGCTTTCCAACTATTGTGACTTATCCTCAAACCCACGTCAAAGTGAAAGACGCTTGCCAACTGCCTCCTGGCGAAATGAGCTGAAGTTGGCAAGGTGACGAGGAAAATGCGAGTAACACACAACAACGGTCACTGAACGACTGGTCGACGCTGACATGCGATACGCAATGTAATGTAGCGTTTTAGGCCTCCTGAGACGTAGATTTGATGCTGCGCGGAAACGACAAAGGCTACCAACCTGTAGAAGTGGCAAATAAGCTGTCAACTATCCGCCAGGAGATGCATCACCTGCCTCGTACGAGCCCAAGATCTACCTCACAGACCATTGAATAGACTGGAAAACAATGGTTGAAAAATATTAAACAGAGGCAATCTAGTTGTGGATATCACTCGACACACCAACAACCAGCAAGTCCAGCACGTCAACGATTGTACTTTTAGATGTATACTTGTTAATCGAGAGAAATTGAGCTTGGCGCCATGTTCGTTTTGAGTATCTCACGGGTCAACTTCCCAATGCTATCTTACCCTTCAATCAATGCTCAACAGCGCAATCAATGGGCACAGCAGCTGCAAGTCTTTGAGTCCAGGTGAATCGGTTAAGGTAAGGAAGGTGTGGCAGATGCCCTGCCGCGATGGCCGTGGCGAAGCTGCTCCGGTCGAGGAGGGGCAAGGAGGGGCAGAATGCAGGGATCAAACAGCCTGGGCCCCAGCCTGAGGCTGCTGTAGAATTTTTCTCCCAGGCCCGATCGCCGCCAGGTTCTGGTTGCTGTCGCGACAAAGAAAGACGGAGACAGCCACGCAGGCGCAAGGTACTGTCAGGTTCTCCCGGTTTCTCCCTGGCACGATACAACAGCTTCTGCAATCCGAGAGCCGCGAGTGCCTTACCTCTGACGGGACAGTCGTGTATTGCTACGGAGTCGGAGTACGGACAGAGGTGAGAGAGCTCCAGCATGTGTCATTCGTCTCAGTGGTCCGGCGTGAGGATGGAGAGCAAAGAGGGCATACCGTGGTAGAGAGACGGCCAGCTCCAGGCCTGCAGTATATCGGCCATGGCTACCTTGGGTGCATACCTAGGTGTTCTTAGCGTCTTGCGCAACCTCTTCTTTTCCGTTGAACCTCGGATGAAGAGACCAGATAGCTCGGCCGACAGACAGACAGAGGCTGACTGGCTTAGTTGATTCTCATCCGCTGAAGACGCTTCTGTAACAAGCTTTAACCCCCCTAATCCCACTAACCCTTCTCTCCCTCTTCCTTTCTTTCAGACCCCTCCAAGGTCACACCTATGCGGCTATTACGAGGCTTCCACAGCAGCAGCAGCAGCAGCAACACCTGTCGCCGCCTCGTCGGTTCTCGCGTGCCTTCCGCCCGACCACTTTTGTCCCCGATTCAGGCCCCGTACCGGGCCAATCACTCAGCAACCCTGGCGGCACACATCAAGCTAGCGGCCGGGCCTGCTACCCCTCCCCCTCCCCCTCCATCCCTCCTTGCATCATCCTCTGCCACCCGTTCTCCGTCACAATCTGATATTAAAGCCAAAATTCCCGCCCGGCGCACTGCTCAGATTGCCCGCCACTTCTCTACCATCTCCAAAGACTCTGACCCAAGTCTGCACCACGCCAACGACACAATGGCTTCCCAATACTCCGTCCGCAAGGTCGGCGCTGCCAACACCTTGGAGCACCGCGTCTACGTCGAGAAGGATGGCGTTCCCGTCTCCCCCTTCCACGACATTCCTCTGTACGCCAACGCTGAGCAGACCATCCTGAACATGGTTGTTGAGATCCCCCGCTGGACCAACGCCAAGCTCGAGGTACGAAGCAACTGCCTTCTCATGTGTCGTCCCGTCTTGGTTTCCATGCTGTGATCCTTTGTTGCCATTGCTGCAGCTGCTCAAACAATCAACACAATTGGACCGCCTTGCTGACCGACATTTGCTTCGCAGATCTCCAAGGAGGAGCTCCTCAACCCCATCAAGCAGGACATCAAGAAGGGCAAGCTCCGCTACGTCCGCAACTGCTTCCCCCACAAGGGCTACCTGTGGAACTACGGTGCCTTCCCCCAGGTACGATCACGTCCTCTGATACTCAATTGCAGCGCACGATGATGTCTAACTCGTCCGCCAGACCTGGGAGGACCCCAACGCCATCCACCCCGAGACCAAGGCCAAGGGTGACAACGACCCGCTCGATGTCTGCGAGATCGGCGAGCTTGTCGGCTACACTGGCCAGGTCAAGCAGGTCAAGGTCCTCGGTGTCATGGCCCTTCTCGACGAGGAGGAGACCGACTGGAAGGTCATCGTTATTGACGTGAACGACCCGCTCGCGCCCAAGCTCAACGACGTCGAGGACGTCGAGCGCCACCTGCCCGGTCTTCTCCGTGCCACCAACGAGTGGTTCCGCATCTACAAGATCCCCGACGGAAAGCCCGAGAACCAGTTCGCCTTCACCGGCGAGTGCAAGAACAAGAGGTTCGTTTCTCGTGTCACATGCTTTGGTTGGAACGAAGCTAACATTCCCGCAGCTACGCCATGGACGTCGTCCGCGAGTGCGCCGAGGCCTGGGAGAGACTCATCACCGGCAAGACCCAGCCCGGCAGCGTCTCCACGTAAGTGCCCATCACGCCATAGCTTGGCAAGCCACACGATGTCGATTGCAGCTAACACCCCTCTGCAGCACCAACGTCACCGTTTCCCAGTCCAACAACCGCGTCGAGGCCAGCCAGCTCCCTCCCCTGCCCTCCCACCAGGAGCTTCCCGCCGAGAAGATTGACGCTTCCATTGACAAGTGGTTCTTCATCAGCGGTGCCTCCGCATAAATGCTGCCACGTTGAACTGGTAAATGCGGGTGCTCCTCTGGCTAGAAGGTGCTCAGACATGGCGCTGCTATGCTAGTAGACGCAGCCCAGCCCGGATGGTTGCTCATAGGAGAGAAGCATTACTCAAATACCAAAAAGTCAAAGCCATTGTCCCTGTTAATCGTGAATTTGTCTTGTTCCAAAAAAAGCCAATTGGCACGGTGCAGGCCTCACATGCGTATCGTTGAAGCTTGCACATGCGTCCACTCGACACGCTTCAGTCCACACGCTTCTATTGATACATGCCGCGCCTCCACAGCAGGCTCTCATCTTTCCAACAAAGACATCCCTCGGGATATCGCATCCCGTAAAACGCCGTACCATACATGCAATGCCATAAATAATACAAGTCCCGCCTCGCCTCCTTTTTCAGTCGTTGAGGTCGGCAGCCTTTTGCAATCCGCGCGAGTGTCTGTCAACCTCCTCGATGAGGCTCTTGATGCCCATGCGCTCGCAGTCGAGGTTCATCTCCTTGCCGTCCTCTGAACGTCCGCAGCAGTCAGCTTCTCTGTGTTTCGCGACTCGTCCCGCCTCTCGAAGCGATTGCCATGCATGTTTGGCGTCCACCGCAATGGGGGAGGTTTCCGGCGGAACTCGAGGGAAAGCAGGGGAGAACGTACTAAACTTTACGTAGAGCGACGAAGGTTCCTGGGACCCCCTCGGCAGGAGCGTCGTGCTGATGGTCATGCCCGTCTTGCGCGCCGTGGGCGGGATGAAGGAGAGGAAGAGGCGCGCGGAGCGGGCGGCCGGGGAGAAGGGGTTGAACTTTGTCTTGACCTCTGTCATGAACTTGGTGATCATCTTGGGCGGTTCGGTTCGGGGTCGCGAGGGGGCCTTGCAGTCTGCGGGTATCGGGGTGGTGCAAGGTGGTGGTGGTGTAGTAAGTACAGGGTATCGTATGCCTCTTCGGATTGAAGCTGTCGCCAGACCAAAAATTTGGGTCGCGCGTGGCTCAACTGGAGCTTGGATGCAGAGTGTGGCTTGAGTTTTGGGGTACGTGCATATTCAACTAACAGTGGCACAGGGGGTGGGAACGTATTGGTGGCCTTGCATTTCGTCACTGGTTAAAGGCCAGTTTTATCGACCGTCACAACTAGACTCACGTCACTACAATAGCTGCACAAGCACTTGCAAACATCACGCATACTCGTTTAACAAGGCGAACGGAACCATCATGTCTTTTGAGGGCCTGCAAGAACGCCTGGCGGCTCTGCAGGAAACCACGATTCAACTCAAGGAGCTCATCGACAGGCTCCAGAACCTCAGGTTCCAGCCGGGATCCGTACCCCTCGGCACGGACGAAGACAGCACCGTCAGCGCGGAACTGAGTTCCGAAATCAGCCAGATTCTGCGCGAGGAAGAGGAGGAGATTGAGCTCTTGGAGGAAGAGGTCGAGGACCTCAGAGCGGGGCGGCCGGGAAGCGAGGCGGAGCACACAAAGACACGTCTCAAGGATGGGGTGAACAGGTTGAGGCAGGAACTCAAGAGGTGAGGGAAACGAAGTCAGGGAGGGACACGTATTGCGGTGGTCAATTTTGCTGACGCCGCGCTTCACAGTTCCCGCATCACCTTCCGCAAGGCCCAGCTCGTGGCGAAGCGCAACCTCCTCCAGGCCCAGCGCCTCGAGCGCGAACTCCTGCTGCAGTCCTACTCGCAGCCCGTCTCCGAAGCGTCCTCGCCCTCCCTGAACCCGCAACAGCAAAAGGCGCAGCTGCCCGAAATAGTGCGACACAGACACGTCCACCAGACGCACAACACGAGCTCCCTCACCGAGGACGACAAGCAGACGGTGGGCGCGAGCGGAAACGTCACGAGCGCACTGCGAAGGACACACGACCTCATCGCGGCGGAACTCGCGCGCAGCGACTTTGCGCACCAGACCCTCACGGAATCATCGGCGGCGCTGGCGCAGCTGAACGAGTCGTACGGCTCGCTCGACTCGATGCTCGCGAGCTCGCGGCACCTGCTGGGCACGCTGCTCAAGTCGCAAAAGAGCGACACATGGTACCTCCAGACCGCGCTCTACATGCTCATGGTGACGGGGGCGTGGCTCCTGTTCCGGAGGTTGCTCTACGGCCCGCTGTGGTGGTTAGTCTGGCTGCCGCTGCGGCTCATGTTTAACATCAGTATCGGAGCCGGTAGCGCCGTGGTGAGGCATGCGGGTTCGGGCGGAGGGCAGGCGTCGGAGCCTGCGGCGGTCGCGGGTCACGGAAAGGTTGACGTCGAAGGGCTTCCGGATGAATCACTACCGACAGTAAAGGTTTCCACCATTGCCTCTGCGCAGCGATCGGCAGAGGTTGGTGGAGATGCCGAGTCGCTGGTCGAGAAGGTGGGTAGGATTGTGGAGGAGATGCCGGCGGAGATCGGCGAGGAAACCACGACGACAGACGATGATCAGCTGGGCGGTGGTGACGGACAAGAGGACATAGAAGTTGTGGTTGACCAGGTGCCCGACGACAGGCTGAAGCAAGGGGCACCCGAGGAGGTGAGGCTGAGAGACGAGCTGTAGAAAACATCAGGCGACAGAGCTAGATTGGATCGTCCCGGCCGAAACGCCCTCAGCGGTCTAGGCCAAATAAGAAATATCATCACATGGACACGTCTCCTACTCTTGGTGTTTGGTAATCGCGGCTGGTGTTTGATATGGTGTGGTCTGCTGCGCCGAGGTGCTGATCTGTGTCTGTGGCCGTGACAGCAGCCTCCTTTGTTATACAGCGTGGCCGACGCAGTCAAGAAAACCCGTCTACAGCAGCACATTTTAAACGCTAGAACGGTCGCTCCTGATAGCCTCATTTGTAGCTTATTCCCAGGTCATCGCTATATGATTGGCTGCGCCAGAGCTCATTCAAACATTGCAACGTTGTCATGTTTGTGTGTAGTTGGAATATCCTACCCAAGGTTGGCGACAAGTCTGACCACTTGTAAATCGCGGGTCCAGCGCACGGGAGGGATTCAGCGAACTCGTCGTCTCCTCCGAAGCTGCGCGTCAAAGCCCAGCCAGCGCGAGGGGGGCAAGATGAAAATCCAGAAAGGTTTAGCGGCCTCGACGGGTGAAGGGGACGGCATGACGTGGTGGAATTTCCGGGTCCTGGCACTGGTCGGACAGGGAGGCGGAGGCCCAAGCAACTTTCAATTTTCGGTTATTCCGTTGGAAAACGATGCATCGTCACGAGCAGCTTGAGCAGCTTTCGTTGGACTTCTGCTGCGACGGTCGACGCTTGTCCGCACGACACAAAATGGACGTCTAGGAGAATCTTTGCGCGTCAGCCTGAATTTACCGACTGCAATGCGAGCTGAAGTGGTGGTTTTGCCACTGGCGGGAGGTCTAGTGGTGTTGTCTCCTCGGCATGCTGCTGTTCGTACGGGGCTACCGGCACGGCATTGGTGCTTGGGACGTGGTGCAGTCTATATTCGGAAGATGTAGATCGTAGATGGAGCAAGCGGTGTGGTTGATGGATATCTCGTATTCATGCACTTCGTACGGAATCCTATGAGGCGGAGGCGAAGACGGCAATGACATTAGCATCAGCATTGGTCGTATTCTTTTGGCGCAGCTAACGGCAGGCGATTGGTTTTCGTGGAGTGTGTTTTACATCTGGCGCTGTACAAGTCGTCCAGTGTGTGATTGTTGAACGACGGGTGACGGCATATGACGAAGATCGGGTCTCGGCCGGAAATGGCCAATATCCTATAGCACGTCGTTTGTACGGAGGTTCATGCCGCCCCTGGTACTGGCCGTTGTCGCTCTCCGAAACGGTCCTAAGTCGCAAGGGGAGAAGCGATCCCATGGTCTTGACGTCGAAAGTGAGCAAAAACTTGGCGGCAGAGGGATGTCCGCCATGCCTCATCGCAGCTTAGTGGGCCTTGGGCTGCTCGGACGAAGGCATCGGGGCACGGCCGGTGCATTGGCTTCGTTCTTGTTGCTTTTCTCTCTTCAACGTTGCGCGATGCAGTATAGTCAGGTACGGCCTTCCACGCCAAGAAAAGACGGACCAGATCATGGACGCTATGGGAGACACAACACTCTGTACTCTGTGCGCCGTGTTTGTACGGAACATACTGAAGAACGGAAGGAAGGCCGTGGGAAAAAACCCCACTTTGAACGGCGCATTGGCGCCAATGGTGGTCTGAAATGCCCAGCGCTGTGTCTGGTCAACAAGTCGACAGACAGCGCAGTCGGTAAAGGCCTGAAACGAGAGAGTAGACGTCCAGCCAATGGTAGGGTGTCATCTGGTTGAACCCTGCAGGCTGAGAGACGCGACCTTTTCGTGTCATGAACTGGTGGTCTTTTTTCTTCTTCGTATTCCCAGTCAGCCCAGCTTCGTCCGATGTATTCAGGCCAGCCATGGCAATCTAGCCATTCTGCCCAGAGGTCGATGACAACCAGACCGGCGCTGCCTGCCGTCTTCGATTCTGTCAGTACCCATCATGACCCGACTAAAGAGCCCGAAAACAAACAAACGGAGCGAGTGTGGCAAGGTTAGGCTCGGTTCGATCGAGGCCTCGACAACGCTGAGGTGGTGGACCACAGTCGCAGCAGAATACGAACAGACCACCCCGACCAACGACCCTCCACACTGATGTAATAAATGGAGACTCGGCATGTCCTTGAATGGAGATGGACACAAGGACATTGACGAATGACAATTGGCCAGACTCGAGAAGGCTAGGGAGGAGACGAGAGGGTCGAGAGAGTGTGCAATTTTAAACAGTTGGTCTAGGGTCCACTTTGGCAGGCGTC
This sequence comes from Colletotrichum spinosum, assembly GCA_004366825.1. Lineage (NCBI taxonomy): Eukaryota > Fungi > Ascomycota > Sordariomycetes > Glomerellales > Glomerellaceae > Colletotrichum > Colletotrichum spinosum. The sequence continues at coordinate 583,762 of QAPG01010715.1, forward strand.
CTCACGAGTCGCAGGGAGCCATCGCCATCCTGCGCCGGAAGGTGGCTTGCATTTCGCACACTACCTGGTACCTTGCCATAGAGACTAAGGCGCCACGGTACCTGAATTCTACAATGGCGCAGGTAGTCCCAGCAGCAAGACAGAGTCGCGGGAAGTATCTTCAGCCTAAGCTTGTGTGACGTGATACGAGTTACTCCGTCTCCACGACATTGGGGGACTTTCCGCTCTTCTTTCTTCTTCTCCTTCCCGTCCAGGGGCACAAGGTACAGGTCTCCAATCTTTCCCCAGAAACGGCGCGATCCAATTCGATCGTCAGTCGCCATACCTTGTTCGAGCTCCCCTTTTTCTGTTTTTTCGGCCCTCCTCCTCGTTTGTGTTTGGCTTTCTCGAGAGCCTTCTGGGTACTGGGCAACCGGCCCTGCCTGGACGAGAGTCACAAGCTCCAGATCACTCTCCGGCAAAGAGAGGGGGGGAGAAGCATGAATAGCAGCATCGACGGATGGAGGCGAAGGGGCTTTTCCGCGCCTCTTCTGGCTTGGCTTCTGGCGCTGTATGGTCATGCTGACGGCGTTCGTCAAAGATTCTTCCTGGATTCCCCATGCCACCGCCACGCCTCTTCATCACCATTGATCATTGTCCATTGTCATGCTCTCGTGCGCATGTGTCCAACCCATTCTGTGAGGATCAGACACGACCAAAGTGGTGTGGGATCTGTGAAGGATGGAAGGGAAGGGAAAAGAAGGGGCCCGGTAACGCTGTGCTCCAGTCCTTTTCAAGACTAATCATGGTATCCGTATTAGCATGGCACCTGGGGGTGCGGACCTTGGCTTGTCATTCCCCAAGCAGGAAAAGTTCCATGTCCTATTTTTCCCCCGTCCGCTGAGAGGATGGGTAATAAGAATTGGCTCGGGTTTTTCTCCTATGTGACTGTGACTGTCTGAACTCCCAAGCGCGCAGGCAGGGCTCCTCTTCTCGCTCGCGCTATTATAAACCCACCTCCAGTCCATCCACCCTTCGCCTGGATCCCCCTCCTCCTCTCCCTTCTCCCTCTTCAGCCTCTTTATCACGCTCGTTGCTCGACGCCTGTTTCAATCACTCTCGTTGTGTGTGCTCAACTGTAACAAAAAAAAAAGACAACTTACACCATCTCTTAATCCAACCGTGTAATACCACAACCAGCCAAGATGCGTTTCACCTCCATCATCGCCGCCGGCATCCTCGCCGTCTCCGTCGCTGCCCAGTCTTCGACCAGCACCGTCGTCGTCACCGCCGTCTCCTCTGCCGCCAACACCGAGAGCTCTGCCCAGGCCGCCATCCGCAAGTGCCTCGAGGCTTGCCAGGCTTCCGACGTCACATGCCAGTCCAAGTGCATGTCTGTAAGTGCCCTCCCTCGATCCGATCCCATAGAGTGTTTCTCCCTTGCGACAACACTCGAGCCATGCGCCGCAGAGGAAAACAGAGTCCAAGACAGCTGACACGTGGTTGCCGCAACAGGTCCCCAGCCCCAACGAGGACCAGGTCAACAAGACCACCGAGTGCGTCGCCGACTGCGACCAGGGCGACGGTTCCGCCGCCGCCACCGAGAGGTTCGCCAAGTGCCGCGACGACTGCATCTCCAAGTACTACTTCACCGCCGGTGGCACCCCCGCCGCCACCGGTGCCGCCGGCGGTTCTGGCTCCGGCTCCGGTTCCGGTTCCGGCGCTTCTGCTGCCTCCGCCACCGGCTCCCAGACCGCTGCCACCGCTTCCGGTTCCGCCCGCGCTTCCGGCACTGGTTCCTCCGCCGCCACCGGCACCGACGCTGCCTCCAGCGGCACTTCCACCCCCAACGCCGCCCCCGCCCTCGTCGGTTCCTCCGTCGTGGGTGTTGTCGGCATCATCGGTGCTCTTCTTCTGTAAATTCTTTGCCTCTCATGATGCTGGGGAAAAAAGGGGGAATGATTTGGACGACGATTTAAGAAAGAAAAGATGGATGGGGTAGATACCACTGGACTCTTTTGCTGTATATGCGGTCAATAATGAAGTAGGCAAGCTATGGAATATGCGTTAATGTACTAGCGAGTAGCCTCGCTGCAAATCAAATCAAATCAAATCACCAACCCGATTTCGTCTCACATGTGGATGTCATCCGCTGCGTCAATTCCTAGTTTTACCTCGCGTGTCTTCTAACTACCAAGCTGACGTCGTTGCAACCCGATGGCTCATCTCGCTACTACCCCGCCGTGGCAGATCGCCGACGGCCGTCATCGTCATTTCAGACGCGAAAGAGGGTCGCGTCCCCATCCGTTGCGCTCGTCACGGCTAAACCCCAGATCTAGCTCCTGGTGGGCTTGGTGACTGGAATGTCGCTGAGCCAGGGGACGCCCAATTGTTTCATCTCAACGGCCAACTGGAACAGATAGTCCAGGCTAAGAAATTCAAATGTTAGCAAGCGCGCATCACAACGAGCCAGTCCATTCTCTTTCGCACATCACCGGCGGTCGCGCGGGTGTCTGTCTCTAGTCCAACTCACCTCTCGCACTGCGTCTTGGCCTTGTGCACATTGTCGCCCCAGACGTACACGCCGTGCCTTCGCACGAGAACGGCGTAGGTGTCGGGGTACTTGTCCATGGCCTCCTCGAGAAACTCGGTGAGGTCCTCCTCGTGGGCCGTGTTTTCGATGACGGGGATGCGCAGGGTGTCGTGGTAGCCCAGGTTGCCCGTCTTCTGGAACCCCTTGCCGAAACCCTTGATCTGCTCAATGTTGTTGATCTCGAAGAGCCTGTCGTCGTTCCCGGGGCCGCGGCCCTCGAGGATGAGGGTGACGAGGACGGCCCAGTGGGAGTGCGTGTGGATGCAGCAGCCGGCGCCGCGGCGGGTGAAGGCGGCGAGGAAGAGCGGCGTGCACTGCGAGGGCTTGTACGAGGGAGGGGAGCGCAGGTACACGCGGTTCTTGAGGGAGGCTTCCTGCGCGGCGAGGGAGAGGACGTAGATGTCCTGGGCCTTCATGAGTTCTTTCTGCACGCCTGACGGGGCGATGTAGACGAGGTCGCTGGTGTTGTGTTAGTCATTGCATGTTTGTTTGCGTTGGACGAAACGGAACAAGAACGGTATGGGATTGTTTGTGCGTTGTGAGACAGGTTATTGTTGTGAAAAATAGACAAAGGGAAGACGTTGGCTCGCGGCAAAACAAGTGCTTTCATGATGGTGAAGACAATGACACAGTGTGAGATTTATCAGTACCCATCGCGAATGGAGGCGCCGCCGCCGGTGCCGGTGACCCAGCCGAGATGCCAGAACTTGGCGCAGAGAGACGGAATCAGGTTGGCGGGGTGCTCCGGGTTGTCGGAGGTGACGAGCTGGTCGGGGTTCTCGATCTCGGCCATGGTGGGGATGGATGTTGGTGATGTGAGATGAGTTTTGAGGCGCGTGGGGTACAGTAGCTGGCAATGGCAGACGCAGAGTCGGACGAGATATCGAGGTATCAAGCGCGGAACTGATTTCGATCAAACTGCCGAGAAACTTTTGTAAGAGTTTCTCTCGAAAGGCCCCAGTTTGCGATATAACTATGGCCGGTCACTCTCTCACTTCTTCAAAGTCGACAAGTCCGGGCTGTAAGTCGCTCAGGTCGGGAAATTTTCTGTAGGTCAGCCACATGCATGCAGCTGTGAGGCTGAATTGGCCAGTGGCCCTTCACGTCTTCCCCACTTGTGAAGTTGTGAGCAAGCACGCAAGTCCATGTCCTCTCTCTGAGTGAAAGAGTCCACGTACTTCAATTGGTCGGTGCAATTGGCTCCGGCATTTAGATGGATCCATCCCTCCTAGCTATACTGCGCAATGTGGCATCATTACTACACGTGTGAGGTAAAGCGAAGACCTCGACGTGTTTATCGAATTGCGATGTAGCATCAAGGAGGGGAAACACATGACAAGACTACGATTAGATATCGGCGGATATGCGGATCCAACATGCAAGACGCTAATCGTCTAACGTGACGGACCGGTCAAGACCTGGTGGCTAGCCACCATCAGACGAGGCTGAACCGGCGCAGGACGGTCGAGCGCGAAAGGACACATAGGCAGTAGCTTCCACGACCGGCACGATGCGCCGCGTGATGTGATGCTGCCGTATTCATCACTTATTCAATATGATGTGGGACCTGTTCCGGGGTACGAGGTTGGACAAAGGGGATGGTCGGCTCCTTTGGTGAGATTGGAGGTACTAACCTGCAATAGAGGGACTGACTCTGGCCGACATTACATCGCCCAGTTTGCCCTGCCCAAAGCAGCAATCTGGCCATGCTGTCCGTTTACACGGTGAAACTTTTCCGAAATGGCATTGCGGGTTGGTATCAGCAGGATGGGCCGAGGCACATCTGAGCGTCCCTATCTACGCGGCCTTACGATGTATATGCGATTATGCCCTCCAAACTGAATTTACAACGCAGGAGGGGACGGTGGTTGATGCGGAACATCTCTCCCACTGCATTAGTCCTGAGATACTCGGGACCAGCCGTTGCCATATGCGAAAGCCGGGTTGTAAATCAAACGGCTATACATAATTCAATGCGCAAATGACCAGAGACAGAGACAGTGACATATACAGTGTTGGCAAGTTGAAGCCATATCCCCATCTCCCCCAGCTAAGGTGAGCTCGGTTTCCAGACCAGGATGAGCAAACGAGGTTTGGAAGCTCGTCGAAGCAGCCTGAAATCAAAAGATGCCCCCTCCTTCCCTTCACTGCTAGCACTGGTGGATCCCCCTTGGCCAAGGGCCCCATCTCAAAGGAATAGCTGGACCACGTCCCCGCAGTTTGCTTAGCCAGTAGTATAGTGAAGCCACCACCAGCAGCCCACTGAAAAAGGTACCAGGCCAAAATGCGGCGGTGAATTTGCAGGCCACAACCCGTGGATTACACCTGTGCTACATCAACAACCCCTGAGCCCAAGGCCCAGATGCTGCGCGGCAACTGTTCTAATGGTCCCCTAGCATCTCAGGCTATAGTCTACCCCAATTATTTCCCTTTCAGTGTGTTCCCTTCACCTCCTGGGAGATAGCTCCCCCCTACTTGGTACCTCTTCTCTAAGGTGTACCTGGCCTCTCCATCAAGTACAGATGCTTGAGCTTACTTGAGCTGCACGCAAAAAAAAGGACACGTTGAGCACAAACACCCGGTCGCGCCTGCCACCTGCCTCCGCCTCATCCTGCTGGCCTCTCACAGACTGATAAATCAGTCGTCCTTCCTCGCCCCATTCCTTCTTCCGAAACCTATTTCCCTTTCCTCGGGAATTCCTTACCAGACTATCCTCCTCCATCACCAGCACTGGGAGATACTGATCTTGTCATTCAATTGACAATCTTTCCCTCCATACTTGCCTAAAGCTCTCAAGCTCTAGGTGATTCTTACTTCTCTGTTGCTACCCTGGTTTACTCTCTTGCGCTTGCAAGTTTGATAATTCGCCCATCATGAGGTTCAACGCTGCCGCGTTCTCTGCTGCGGCTCTGTTCGCCAGTGGCGCCTATGCTGATGACGCTCAGAAGGTCCTGAGTGACGACAAGACGTCGACTGTTGCTGAGTCTTCTACTGCCGTCAACACTCAGGTGCCTACCTTCACAGTAAGAAATCTCCCTGCATCTCTTGCACCTTCTTCGTTGGGCTGGAGCTGGCTGCCCCCTCACCTCTTGTGTGCTGGCATCGGGCCTGAACACAAGCTCAGTGCACGCGACACATGGGGATGTCTGTGAGGGAGCTTCTCCGCACCTCATCCTCACTGCGCTCCTCAATGACTCGAGACGCTAATAATTTGTCTTCTAGCCTACTACTCTTAAGGCTCCTTTCCTTGAGCAGTTCACCGACGACTGGGAGGCCAGATGGAAGCCCTCTCACGCCAAGAAGGACTCCAAGGATGATGAGGAATGGGCCTATGTTGGTGAGTGGGCTGTCGAGGAGCCCAAGATTTACAAGGGAATGGAGGGCGATAAGGGTCTTGTTGTCAAGAACCCTGCTGCCCACCACGCCATCTCTGCCAAGTTCCCGAAGAAGATTGACAACAAGGGCAAGACTCTTGTTGTTCAGTACGAGGTTAAGCTTCAGAGTAAGTTTTTCTTTGCCTGAAACACATGCCCCCAATGGGGTTGATTGTGCCCAACAATGCTGACAATGCCCTCTTTCAGACGGCCTCGAGTGCGGTGGTGCTTACCTGAAGCTTCTCCGCGAGAACAAGGCTCTCCACTCCGAGGAGTTCTCCAACGCCACTCCCTATGTCATCATGTTCGGTCCTGACAAGTGCGGCCACACCAACAAGGTCCACTTCATCTTCAACCACAAGAACCCCAAGAGTGGCGAGTACGAGGAGAAGCACCTCACCTCTCCCCCCACCGCTCGCATCGTCAAGACCACCGAGCTCTACACCCTCATCGTCCACCCCAACAACACCTACATTATCCAGCAGAACGGCGAGCAGGTCAAGACCGGCTCCCTCCTCGAGGACTTCTCCCCCGCCGTCAACCCCCCCAAGGAGATTGATGACGCCAAGGACACCAAGCCCGAGGACTGGGTTGACGAGGCCCGCATCGCTGACCCCGAGGCCAAGAAGCCCGAGGACTGGGACGAGGAGGCTCCCTTCGAGATTGTCGACGAGGAGGCCACCAAGCCCGAGGACTGGCTCGAGGAGGAGCCCCTCACCATCCCCGACCCTGAGGCTCAGAAGCCCGAGGACTGGGACGAGGAGGAGGATGGTGACTGGGTCGCCCCGACCGTCCCCAACCCCAAGTGCGCCGAGGCTTCTGGCTGCGGTCCCTGGACCAAGCCCATGAAGAAGAACCCCGACTACAAGGGCAAGTGGACTGCCCCCTACATCGACAACCCCGCCTACAAGGGCGTCTGGGCTCCTCGCAAGATCAAGAACCCCGACTACTTCGAGGACAAGACCCCTGCCAACTTCGAGCCCATGGGAGCTGTAAGTCTGATGCGCGAATCGAGTGTCGTCCAGACAGAAACTGACAAACCTTGTAGATTGGCTTCGAGATCTGGACCATGCAGAACGACATCCTCTTCGATAACATCTACATTGGTCACTCCGTTGAGGACGCTGCCAAGCTCGCCGAGCAGACGTTCAAGGAGAAGCACCCCCACGAGCAGCTCGCCGAGCTCGCTGACAAGCCCAAGGAGGAGGAGAAGCCCAAGTCCCCCAGCGACCTTAAGTTCCTCGACGACCCCGTCCACTTCATCAAGGAGAAGCTTGACCTCTTCATCACCATTGCGGCGAAGGACCCCATCCAGGCCATCAAGTTCGTCCCCGAGGTCGCTGGCGGCATTGGTGCTCTCCTCGTCACTCTCCTTGCCGTGATTGTCGGTCTTGCCAGCTCTGGTGGCGCTCCCCCCGCCGCCCAGAAGGCCGCGGCTGACGCCAAGGACAAGGCCAAGGACGTCAAGGAGAAGGCCTCCAAGGCCGTCGCCTCTGGCGCCGACACCGTCAAGGAGGCCACCAAGCGCAACACCAGGAGCTCCTCGTAGAGGGAGATGCCCGAGGTTGACATGTGAATTAGCTTTCTCGCACTTTTGATACTGGGCAGAAAAGAAGGCCATGGGATTTGGTCTCGACGGAAGGCCAGGCCGTTAGTAGTAAGACAGAGGAAATGGATGTTGCTTTTTTCAGTTTACCGCTTCCCTCACTATAAGCCCTTTTTGGTCACGGAGGGACAGATACCGAAGCATGGCGCGGTGTATTCTAGTCAACTATTCAAAAAGTATTGACCTATGCTTTCTAGCCAAAGACGGATGACACGACTTTGCATGAGTGTATGCATGGTGACTGAAGGGGTCTCGACCGCGGTGTTGTTTACATTCTACAGAGTACTTGTGTTGAGATTTCACACTGGGCACCTAGGGTACCTCACTAAGGTACGGAAAACCAGTCGAGTGACATACCTTACATGTCGTAATTGCAACGGGGCAAGCAAGATAGGTAGTAATTATAGGTACCACAGTCCACCTCAGATAGGGCAAGTGATGCCGCGGCGAGATCGGCCTCGTCGGCGTGCACCCAACTGTGCTCACAGGAATGCGATGCCGACAATAACAAGGTCCAAAAGTCTATGTCGACGTCGGTCGCATCAGTGTTCGGTCCGCTGCACCGCACCGCACCGGGTAAGCATCCGCTTAAGTACGGGCTATGGCGATACGCTGTTTACGATGTTTACGATGTTTACGCCGTTTACGCCGTCTCACAGCGTATGGCACGGATGTCCTCGGTATCAGGCGGCTTTGGGCCGGCTTCGGCATGGGGGAAGAATGGGAGCTTGGGGAAGCGGCCAGGGATTTGGTACATTAGTGTAAACGCTGTGAAGGTGAGCGTTATCAATTACCCCACCCCAATACTTTCCCCACACTCTTGGAGCTCGCCGCCTGGGTGGTGTTCCCTAGGACTTTATAAGGGACCACGACGTCGCTCGTCGTTCGACTTCTGCTCAGGTGGTGTGTGGCTGGTTTATTAGTAGGCATTCCCTTAGTACACCGAGCAGCGCAGTGCAGCACAGCACAGCACTACTTGCCTCTGGCTTGCCAATTGCGTCTCATAGTTGTCCTATGTTCCCTCTCCCTCTTCTCCCCGCCTCCTCCCTCTCTTCTGCCACAATGCGTCGTGCTGTTTCTCGAAGCATTACCGCTGGTGCCGGCCGCACCTCTGGAGCCTCTCTTGCCAGATCGTCACTCCTCACATCAGCAGCCATGTCTGCCAGATCACCGGCTTCCGCCGTCGCGGCGAGGAGGATACACGCTACGGCGCAGCACATGAGTGCTGCTTTGGCCTCGACCGCCGAGTCCTACCCCAAGACCCACGAGAAGATTGCGAAGCCCGAAGATACCCCCTACTTCCTCGACAACAAGTTTGTCAGCTCGAGCGCGACCGACTTCATTGACCTGCACGACCCCGCCACCAACAACCTCGTCACCCGCGTGCCGCAGATGACCAGCGAGGAGCTCAAGGCCGCCGTTGCGTCGGCCGAGAAGGCCTTCCCCAAGTGGCGTGCCATGAGCGTGCTCGCCCGCCAGCAAGTCATGTTCAAGTTCGTCGCGCTGATCCGCGAGAACTGGGACCGTCTGGCCGCGAGCATCACCCTCGAGCAAGGCAAGACCTTTGCCGACGCCAGGGGTGACGTCCTCCGTGGTCTGCAGGTTGCCGAGGCCGCCTGCGGTGCGCCGGAGCTGTTGAAGGGTGAGGTCTTGGAGGTCGCCAAGGACATGGAGACGAGAAGCTACCGCGAGCCGTTGGGTGTCGTGGCTGCCATCTGCCCCTTCAGTAAGTGGTGTGGATCCGAGGTTGGAAACAGCAACCATGTCACTGACAAGAGGCCCCAGACTTCCCCGCCATGATTCCCCTTTGGTGTATTCCCATCGCCACCGTCACCGGCAACACTCTCATCCTGAAGCCCTCGGAGCGCGACCCTGGCGCGGCCATGATTCTCGCCGAGCTCGTACAGAAGGCAGGTTTCCCCGACGGTGTTGTCAACATCGTGCACGGTGCCCACAAGACCGTCGACTTCATCCTCGAGGACCCCACCATCAAGGCCGTCAGCTTTGTCGGCGGCAACAAGGCCGGCGAGTACATCTTCAACAAGGGTTCTGCCCACGGCAAGCGTGTCCAGGCCAACCTGGGCGCCAAGAACCACGCCGCTGTTCTTCCCGACTGCAACAAGAACCACTTCCTCAACAGCGTCGTCGGCGCTGCCTTTGGTGCCGCCGGTCAGCGATGCATGGCTCTTAGCACTCTGGTCATGGTTGGCGAGACAAAGGAGTGGCTCCCCGAGCTGGCCGAGATGGCTAAGAAGCTCAAGGTTGACGGCGGCTTCGAGGAAGGCGCCGACCTCGGCCCCGTCATCTCCCCCCACAGCAAGCAGCGCATCGAGAGCCTGATCCAGAGCGCCGAGGACGAGGGCGCCACCATCCTCCTCGACGGTCGCGGTTACAAGCCCGCCAAGTACCCCAACGGCAACTGGGTCGCTCCCACCATCATCTCCAACGTCACCCCCGAGATGCGCTGCTACACCGAGGAGATCTTCGGACCCGTCCTCGTCTGCCTCAACGTTGAGACGCTCGACGGCGCCATCGAGCTGATCAACAAGAACGAGTACGGAAACGGCACCGCCATCTTCACCCGCTCCGGCGCCACCGCCGAGTCCTACCGCCGCAACATCGAGGCCGGCCAGATCGGCATCAACGTCCCCATCCCCGTCCCTCTGCCCATGTTCTCCTTCACCGGCAACAAGAAGTCCATTGCCGGCGGCGGTGCCAACACCTTCTACGGCAGGCCCGGCATCAACTTTTACACTCAGCAGAAGACCGTTACTGCCCTGTGGCAGAGCGCCGATGCTGTCTCGCAGAAGGCTGACGTCTCCATGCCGACTCACTCTTAGACGGTGTTCTTCTGTGGGGTTTCGATCCGGCCCGGTTCCATTCGGAAGTCGGGCCGATGCCGGGCCCATGTATCGTGGGTCCGTTCATATGGGCCCGGGTAGCGACACGGTTTTTTAATGATTTCGAGTCGAGCGGGCGAGATAAGCTCGCCACTCACGTGGTCCAAAATGGAATGTCTGGCTATCAAAAGGGCGATGTGCATTTGTTTAACAGTTCTTACGCATGATGCATACGATTTGAATTATTATACATGGTAGAAGCAATGAAGAGACCTCATCTGCGGAAAGACGTCAGTACCAACTACGTAGTGTTTGTATGACGCAGGCCGGCAGTCGATCTTACTCATTGCATGGGCAGCATCGTCCGCGTTCTTTGCCGTCGCTGTTTTTATTGCTGCTATTGCCATTGTCGTCACTAATCATATCTCTCGTTCGTCGACCTCATAGGTAGTGTGATATCGTTACTGTTGTAGAGGGAGTCTAGATATTACATTGAGAAAGGAGCATACTGCACGAGCCAGGAATCTAACCATCATTATCCTCTACCAAGTTTAGTTCTCAAGCTCTTGCACCCTGAATTAAAAAGGCTACATGATCTCCACCTTGGTCGATTTGCTGCCAATACCTTGACGTCTTAGCTCGAAACCTCCATTTCCTTGGGGGAAGGGGCTCAACCTGTGACGAACCACCAAAGTCATAGATATGCTTAGAGATCTAGGGCCGAGCACTTATACGGACTCGACTTGGACTTTATTTGAGCGGTTCAAAACGACACACACACCACTCTGCATCGCTCACTACCTGCAGCCCACCAGTCGACCTCATCACTCAGTATCATACTCCATAACCTGACACGAAACCAGCCGCACCTTTTGCCCTACTGTCTGCTCAAGAGATTTCTCGCTCTCGCACTCATCGAGACCGACCGACCAACTAGCGCGTTTACCTTCGTGCTTTGGACACTGATAGGCATATACGGTATTGGAGACGTGGCCCCAGAGACTCGGGGAGGGATGGAGAATGAGCATTAGCCAGAGCCGTTGTTTCCCGCAAGGCTCGAGGCAGTGCCAATGCTGCACAGTCAGGCAAGCAAGCACGCTGTGGTGCTCCAGCCATTAATGGTTGCAGATGCAGGCGCATCACAAGGCACGTTAGCCAGGGCATGGTAAGCTTACCCAATGATGTGACAACGGTAAACAACACTACCTACCTGCTGGCAGCCTGATCAGACACGAGTCTGGCCACATGCAAAGCCAACCGACCTACCTTTCCATCTCGTGCATCTCTACCGTCAATCCTGATGTAGACTTCATCTCCAGTCATTCCCCTTCTGGAGTTTTGCTTCTACCCGCGAGTTGATTGGGCTTGCCCGCGCGCTGCGGCCATGTCAGACAATCAGAAATACACCATTGGATGGATCTGCGCGGTCGACATCGAGTTTTCCGCTGCCGTAGCCTTACTTGATGAAGACCACGGCAGACCCAAGTGGATTGCCCCGCATGACAACAACACATACATATTAGGCGCGACTGAGGGACACAATGTCGTCATCGCCGTGTTACCAAACCGAGAGTACGGCACGACCGCCGCTGCGACGGTGGCGAGAGATATGGTGTCCAGCTTCCCTAATATCCGAGTCGGGTTGATGGTAGGGATTGGCGGCGGCGCGCCAAGTCCGACGCAGGATATACGGCTTGGTGATGTCGTCGTTGGAACTCGCGGAGACGGCAAAAGCGGCGTCATCCAGTATGATTACGGCAAAGCTCTCGAAAGTGCCGCCTTCGTCAGGACGGGCCACCTGAACCAGCCGCCCCAGACTCTCCTGACGGCCGTGGCTGTGCTTAAGGGCCTTCACCAGGTCCAGCGTCATCGCCTCCGAGATGTGGTTGACAAGGTCTTGGAGGAGAAGGACCTTGGGGACGTATTCTTCTGCCCACCAGCGAGCAGCGACAGACTCTATGTTTCTGGCTTCGTTCACCAGGACGCGAATGGACAATGTGTCGATGTCTGTGGAGACAACCCGTCAAATGTTATTCCCAGAAGAGCGCGAGGAAGGACCAGGGGAAACGAGAAGGATGAAGTTGTGCCCAAGATACACTACGGGCTAATTGCTTCCGGAAACAGCGTCATCAAGCACGCGGTTCTTCGAGACGGCCTTGTCAAGGACGAAGGTGTGCTGTGTTTTGAGATGGAGGCCGCCGGTCTGATGAACCATTTCCCTTGCTTGGTCATCCGAGGAATCTGCGATTACTCAGATTCTCACAAGAACAAAACTGGCAACCTTTTGCCGCCATCATGGCCGCAGGGTATACAAAGGAATTGTTACGACAGATGGTACCGACCAAATTCCAGCAGGAGCGACGAGTTGTTGATATCTTGAAAACCAGTTAGTTGCCTACTGGAGTCTCCATGCGTCTACTGATGAAAACTTAGTCCATTCAAATCAAGTAAAGACTGCACGGAGATCCAGTAAAACTCATCACGTGGTCCAACAGGTTCGGTCTGCCCAAGAATTGGTCAATATCGAAAGATGGCTTGACCCGCCAGATTCATCGACCGATTTCAATGCGGCAAAGAGTATCCGTCAGAGAGGTACTGGTGAATGGATTCTTGGAGATGAAACTTTCAGAAAGTGGCATAACGGCAATTGCCAACACCTCTGGCTGTATGGTCCACCAGGGTTCGGGAAGACTGTCCTCATCTCAGTTGTACAAGAGTTTCTGAAGAGACTCGATAAAGGGCTGGTTCTCCAGTTCTTTTTTGACTTTAGAGATCCAGGGAAAAAGAAGGTGGGTAGCATGATCCGTGGGCTCCTATTTCAACTCTTCATCAGCCAGACCAAGGATGAAGTGGACAATGAAGCGGAGCTGAGGCACTTATTCAAAGGAAAAGGGGAAGGTCGACTTCAGCCGACCATAAGTGAGTTGTCAGAGTGCCTGGAAAAAACTCTGCATGGAAATGGCCCCATCTTCATTCTGATAGACGCTTTGGATGAGTGCTTAACTTCCAAGGAGCTCCTGAACTGGCTCACCAGTTTCCTCCAGGCCAGGAGTCTTCTCCATGTGAAAGTCTTCGCCACCAGCCGACCAACTGCCGAGTTTCACAGACAGCTGCTGCCCTTGATGGGAAACAATAGTTGTATTGAAGTCGATCGAGATTCTATCAATAGCGACATACGCATATTCACCAAAGCCAGCTTGCAAAAAAGACCCGGGTTCAAAGCCTGGAGTTTGGCCAACCCTTCACTACTCGAGAAAATCAGAAAATCAATTGGAGTCAAAGCAAATGGCATGTAAGTAAGTTCCGTATAACCAATAGTAGAGAATGGATACTTAGAGCGATTTTCCAGGTTCAGATGGGCCGCCTGTCAGCTTGATATGCTTGAGAACTGTGCGACGACTGGGGAGGTAGACACAGCCCTGGAGTCCCTACCAGCAGATTTGAACCAGACATACCAACGCATCATGGACAACATCCCGGAAAACAAGATGGCAAAGTCGATGCTTCTGCTTCAAATTCTTGTTCACTCAAAGAGGCCTCTAACTGTGGCAGAAGCAGCAGAACTCATTGCTTTTAGGCCCAACCGCCCCAGAGAATCGAATCAAATACGCAGCTTGTCTGATGTTTCAACATTCTGCTCGAGTCTCGTCACCTCAAGAGAAAAAGTGCCAGACGATAGAACTTCAACTGAAGCACTTTATGGAGAATCACCTGACGAAACCTTCGACTTCGACAGCCACAGAAACATTAGGAGCGGTAACTTGGACCGAGATGAAGCGCACCTAGACGTGGGTTACGTCGTAGAGTCCCAATTGGAGTTATATCTTGCTCACTCTTCTGTGAGAGAATATCTTCTGAGCGAGCACGGCACCCAATTTAGAGAAGAAAGGGCCAGTGCAGAAATCACAGTCAGCATGTTGCAATACCTCAGCAGCTTCCCAGAGAGCATCCGCGGCTTCAACAAGTTTCCCTTTGCACGACACGCGGCAAGCGTGTGGACGGACTACGCCATCGTAGCCGAAAAATCCCCACGGAACATTTCCCTAGACATATCCAAGTTTCTCGAAAACCACAGAAATGTGAGTGCATGGATTAGACTTCATCGTCCTCCCGAAGAAATAATGGAGCCCAAATTCAGTCAATTGAGTTATTGGGAAGCTAGAGAAGACCATGTGGGATCTGGGTTGTACTATGCCTGCCTCAAAAAGCTCAGGAAAACAGTCAGAACCATGATCGACCGAGGCATCGACGTCTCCGCTCAAGGGGGGGTCTACGGATCTGCACTGGCTGCAGCAGCCATCAATGGTCTCGAGGACATTGTAAAACTACTCTTGAGCAAGTTTGGGATACATGACTTGGATCCCCAGCTGACGGGCCTGCTTTGGGCATCAGCCATGGGCCGCAGAAATATTGTACAGCTGCTTCTGAAAAGTGGTGTTCAAGAGAAAGATTTCAGAAACTTCGGGGCCCAAGAAGCGCTCAAATATGCAGCTGCGGGTAAGCATTGGGGAGTCGTGCAGACTCTGCTTTGCCATGGCCAAGCTGCTGCGGTGGGCATGGTGGGCATTTCAAGGCGACATGATGTCTTCGTATCAGCTTCAGAGCAAGGCCAAACGGATGTTGTGCGCTTGCTTCTGAGATACGGTGAACACTTAGGGATACACCTAGAGAGTGGTCCTGCAGCACTCGTCGCGGCTTCGCAACATGGCCATGTCAATACCGTCAGCCTGCTGTTAGAACACAAGGGAGTGCTCGAGAGCAGAAGGATCGTGGAGACTGAACACGTACAGTCGAGCCACCGTACCCACCACGGCGCCATACATGCCTCCAACAACACTGACACGACGGCAGTCCCCTCGGTGGCACGACAGCACCCACCCATACAGCTCTTTCCCCGGACTCCACACAAATTGTTGTTACCAGCGTCCCCTCTCGTGGCTGCTGCAAGAAACGGCCATGTCGATGTCGCAGGAGCGTTACTCAGGCATGGTGCAGACGTCAACGAGGGGGGGCAACCTGTCCTAGAGGCTGCATACAGGGGCCATGAAGCAATGGTCATGCTTCTTCTCCAAAGCAACGCGGATTTCAACGTCCACGACCGCAGCGGGAACTATCTCGTGCATCAGGTCTCTGTAAACGGTTGGGAATGTGTTTTGCAATGGCTTCTTGACAACAACGTCGATGCGAACATTCATTCTGGACCTTATGTCACCCCTCTTATCGCAGCATGCAAGGGTGGACATTTATCGACCGTCATGCTTCTGCTAAAGCATGGAGCCAGCATAAATCCCGAAGGTTGTGGCCAATTCAGCCCACTTGCAGTATCTCTGAGGGGCAACAGACCGGATATAGCAAAGCTGCTCATACAAAGAGGTGCGAGTGTCAGGAGCGTGTCAACAGCCGAGTTCGTCGCGCCACCAGGGGTTGCGTATGACGAAAGGGACTCCCAGCTTTCTGATGATGCTGTCTCGTTGTTTGGGAACGAGAATGCTGGGCCATGGTCTTCATGTAACAGAGAAAGGGAAACCGGTCTCGGGAGTTGCGTCGAGTCACCACTTGAGACAGCCACGAGGCGCAACTTCCGGCACATTGCAGCACTGCTCCTAGAACACGGGGCCGACATCAACTACCGCAGTGTCTCAGCGGACATGCCAGGCAAGACGGCTCTCGACATTGCTTTCGACCTGGGACATGTGGAAATGGCGGATTTGCTCCTTCGTTTTGGAGGCCAAAGAAAAGGCCAGGACGATGAGCTTGGATACCTGTGTGTGGACTTGGGTCCGGTGCCGAGCATGAGCCCCGCTCTGACTCCCTTGGAAGGAAGTATCCTCCAGACTCCCGGTCTAGGAACCTACGAAAATTCTCTCTCGAGAAGGTGCGATTCAACCTACGATGACTACTTGCGAGTAGGAGGTTGTGAGGACGAGAAGTCCGGAAGTATCCAGTCTGGGAGAGAGGCATCAAGTGTGTAAATTATGCCTCGTCAAGGATCTCGAATCTTGGATTGCTTTTAGATCTGCTATTTAGTGCATAAGTGCCTCTCTTCCATCTTGAAGTACAAGTATCAACTAAAGCTATGTACTTGATCTTGCCGTGCCCTGCGCTCTCTTCATCGACATACTCGCATACCTCACCCCGCGCGAAATCGTCCTTCAACCCCTCGTCTCTCGCCCATCACACGCTGCTCTCACTCGCCATGACATCCGCCAGGCTCTACTTCACCTCTTGCTCCCCAAATCTCTCGAACGCCGACTACTGAGGTCGCAGAGCCGGCAGGAGACCTCGTCGCTTACAGACGCCGAACCTGCGGGGTCGGCAGCACCTGCGGAGCCGGACTGGTCCGCGCTCTTGGCCTCCGCCGCCCGGCGCTACCACAACCTCACCGCCAGACGCTACCACGGCATCACCACCGTTCCGCTGCTCAAATCTCTCAAGCATTTCCGGCCGTTTGAAACTGGGGGCCGTCACGTCCGCGGAAGGCGGTGCTTCGCCATGGGGAACCGTCGGCGCGAGCGTATGCGGCGGCGAGGGGGAGGCGCAGTTCCCGGATGACTTGTACAGAAGAACGCTGCTCTCGGGCGCGGCGCTGGCGGGCGATGAGAGGTGGGCTGTCGGGGAGGACGGGGCGGGGGATGTGAGTGTGGTTCGATTCTGACAGGGCCGGCGTGGAGTGTGGTTCCATGTTGGACGTCTGGGAGGCGCTGGAGAAGCATCGGTCGGCTGTCGTTCCTTGGGGGTTCATGCGGGTTGCATCCTTCAGGGAGAAATATAGCATGTTTGAGATCTGCTGGGTGTATGGGGAACAGGAGCGACAGCTTGGCAGCTCACGCAAGGTTTCAAGCCATGGTGCCACGTTCTCACGATGATGGCCTCAGAGGCGCGCGCGCCGCGCGGTGGAAGATGTGGACCCTGCACTGGAAAGATTCCATCTATTGACATGTGGCCTGTCTGATGTCGAAATCCAAGTATGAGGCTCTGCTAATGACGGAACCCTGCATGGCACATCGTGGGAGAAAGATCAAAAGTAGAGATTCCCAAGCCTGCTTCGCAGCAATAGATTGCTTGCCAACTATCCCATCTCTCCGTAGCTCCTGAAAATGCCGAGAAATAAAACAAGGACCCGCACCGTCCCGCACTCCACAACTCCTGCTTGGACAAGTTGGAAAAGAGAAAGTGATGATGTGAATTCATGCCCGCGTTTGCTTTTCTTGTGTGCTTGCTTTTTTCCCAAGCGTCATATTATGTGTCGTGAAGTGTGGCGTATTTAACAGGGACGCCCTAGTAGTAGTAGTCGAACCCTACGTTATTGACTGGAAATGAGTGCCAATGGGCGCGTCTAGACTGCCATGGGGGTGGGCGTGGGGGTGGGGGATGAAGCGCCGTTGGGGAGCTGGAGGAAGCCGTCATAGTACGAGTCGAGCCAGCGCGCCGCCTCCTCGCCAGAATCGTCTACGCTCGAGTCCCATCTGCCGACGGAACCAACGTAGCCGTCGGGACGCACGTTGACGATGGCGACCTCGCCGGGGCCGAGGCTGCCGAGCCACTTGTTGGTGCAGAGCTGGCCGCGGGTGTCAAGCTCCGGCACATCGTCCAGGTAGAACGTCCACCGGCTGTCCTGCAGGAGAGCGGGGAGATCTGAAATCTCCACGTCGGCCTTGGGCATGGTGGCTGGGCCTGTTAGCGGTTGCAACGTTTCAGTCGATTTGTGTGACTTACTGATCAAGGCAAACGTGAAGAGGTGGCTGACGGCCGTGTAGCGCTCGGGTCGGGAGTAAATATCCTCGGGAGACGGCAGTCTTGGCTGAGCAGCGTACGAAGCGCTTGCGGAGGCAGACAGCTTGCTGATGAAGGAGCTGGTGGAGGCGATGGACTGGCAGAACGACTCCAAGAAGGGGCTGGATGCCTGGATGTCCCACATCAAGAGGTAGATGCGGAACTGACCGAGCATGGGAATGTCGAGCTGGATGTCGACGGGGTTGGAGTCGATGTAACGGGTAACCTTGGCCGGAGGAAGCAGGACACCCGGTCGAGCATCGCCCATGATGAGACCGGCAGGATCGTGTTTGTTGAGGAGACTCTCGGCGTATTCGGCGCCAATGCCAGAGATGAAGCGGACGTTGGTCTTGAAGTTCTCGGCCAACGCCACCGCATCACCGCCGGCAATCTGGTTGGCGTGCTCGTAGTCAAAGTTCACCAAGTCGACGGCGATCTTTCTTCGCTCTTCCTCATAACTCTCGAGCAGAGCGGGCTTGCCGAGTCCACGGAGCGACAGGTTGAGCTTCCACGCCAGATTCCACGAGTCGTGCATAGAGGTGTTCATGCCCTGAGCGGACTTGGGGGAATGCGTGTGGCTGGCATCACCAGCCAGGAAAGCTCTCAAGTGGGGATCGGTGAACCTGGCGGCCACTCTCTGACCGATCTGGTAACGACCAAACCACTCGATGTACTTCCAATTGACCTCATAGGGTGCCATGATCTTCTTGGCGCGGGCCATGACAAACTCCTGGCCAAGCTCTCGCTTGTCCGCCTTGGGGTTCGCCTTGAGCTCGATGTAGAAGCGCGTCATGTTCCTCTCTCTGGGGATGATGAGGATAGACCCGTATTCCTGGGAGTAGACCAGCGTCTTGGACCAGATGTCGGGGAAATCGGTAATCAGCTCGCCGTCCAAGACACCCCAGATGGCGGGCTGTGACAGGCCAATGGCTTTCGCATCGGGAATGCTTTTGCGCACCTTTGAGTGGGCACCGTCACCTGCGGGTTATTAGCTTCTGGCCTTCGATCGAGAGAGCGATGTTCTGCAGGTGTCTTACATCCGATGAGGTACTGTGTCAAGATTGTGCGGCGGTCCTGGGTCACGTTGGTTCGGCAGTTGACCTGGAGGGGCCCCGCCTTGTTCTCCGGCACGCTGTAGGACTCGAAGGCGGTGTTTCTCCGGACTTCGATTCCGCGCTTCTTCAAGTCGTCTATAAAGAGACCTTCTACCATACCCTGGTGTACCAAAAGAATGTAGGGGTCGAGGACGTCGATGATGGGAGGGTAGTGGACTTCGCGGCCCAATCTGTGAAGCGGCTCTTCAGCAGTGCTTCGCCAGAAAGAAATGTCGTATACGCGAACGCCTCGTTGCAACAGAGGGTCGGCCAGGCGCATCTGGCGGAAGGTCTCGATGGTCTTGGGCTGCAAGCCGTCTGCTCTACGGGGGCATTAGCTACGGGTGTAGTGGGGTGATTCTCAGGCTTCTCTACCTTCCGACGGGCGTCTGGTCAGCCCTGTCGTCGATGACCTCGACCTTGATACCGAAACGACCGAGGTTGGCAGCCATCATGAGGCCGGCTGGGCCAGCACCGACAACGCATACCTGAGACTCTATAGGAGGCTCAGGCAAGCTTCGCAGAAGAGTGAGAGCGTCTACGGTAGAGTCGAAGTTGGCGTGCATGCGGCCAGCGGCGGTCCCAGTCTGGTCCTCCATCGAACCGTCCGAATTGAGCACACCGGGCGCCATGGTCGTTTTCTCTTATGGTTATATCACAGTCTTTGGACAGACGGGTCGGACACTCGCGGAGGGCAGGACAGTCCAAGCGATTCGAGTTGACCGAGAGCTGGCTATGCAACAGGGGCCCAATGCAAGAGAAATCGGTAGCGATCGGTTCTGCAACGGCCGCGCTCGCACGGCAGATGTTGAAGCTCCGGGGCGTGGGGTCGAGGGGGTGGTGGGAGGGTCAAGCACAGTACACCAACACTCACGCACACGCGAGTACACACTGAGTCGGGCGTGGAGCTGAAGTTGAGCTCTGAGGTGGTCGAGAAACAAGAGTACGGCTCCAGCCGTTGAGAGGTGTATGCGTGTGTGGCGTGGTGTTCTCGTCCGAGGTCTCGTGTGTGCAACGAGAAAATGCTCGGTCCGGAGGTGGTATTGGAGATATAGTAATTGTTATGTATGGAGGCGCGTGGGACTGGGTGGACGTCAAGTCAAGGTCGCTGAATATGCAGCCAGGCCAGGGCAAATCAGGATCAAGACCAGGACCAGGACCGGGATCGAAACCAGAAGCAGAAGCAGAACAGTGGGAACCCAGCAGCGAACTTGGACAAGGGTTTTTGCAGATGCGAGATACTCCGTACACGCACAAGACCAAGGAGGGACAGACGGTGAATGAGAGAAGGGGAAAAGAAGAAGAGCGCAGAGGAAGGGAAAAAAAAAGAAGCCGCCGAAAGAGGGCTATAAAAAAAGGGAAAAAAGAGGAGCCCCAAGGAAACAGACAGGCTTGTTACTGCAGGAAGATAGCTGGATGGTTCGACAGAATTGGAGATTGGGTCGCGGATGCTTCAAACGATTCTGGAAAATGGCATGACATGAGCTTTGGAGTGCGGCGGGATGGAGTGAGAATGGGCTGATTCTGCGGATTATTCTGCGGATTATGCCGCCTCGTCATTGGCCGAGCCTCTCCGAGGGAGACGCCAGGGTCCAGCGGACCGGTACGTCGCTACGTACCTGCGTAGTCACGATGCACACTAAGCTTCTCTGGGACTGCTCCAGAACGTGGCAGGTGCGTTCGACTCGATGCCGTTCCTAATTACTTCACAGCTTACTGGGACTACCCCAGGGTCCAGGGTGGGAAGCCACGACCGTTGATGAGGCCACTTTTAGCCTCACAAACTAATTCTTGACACCCGCATCCATCCCAACGACCTTGTCTCCAGAGTATCCGTAAGGATTTACGGATGCAGACTACTCGCCATAGTTTACCTATCGTCTGCTTCAACCCTCCTTCTCTTCTCCGCCTTGGTCCGCCTGGGTACCTTAGCCAGCTTTACTTAGAGTCACTCTCGAAGTGGGTGGCTACAAGTCCCATGCATCCAGCTCAAGACAAAAGGAGGGGAAGACCACCGAGAAGCTTCGATGCTGGATGACTTCAGCTCGAGGACCCTCCTCTCCGGCCTTACTGCGCACGCTAAAGGCTGTCATTGAAGCGAACGACAGCTACGCGGACGCGGAGAGAAACATGTCATGCAACGCCATGCTACCTTATTGCAGCTTGCAGCCTGTCCACCAGTATGCCAGTTGAAACACTCAAAGTCAGCTGTCATGCTGCGTCAACCCCATGGCCTCCGTGATGCTTCAACACACATGGTAACTACGATGTATCGCGCATCGTCGTCGAAAAGGCCGTTCTTTCTGCTGATCTTCTCGGGCTTAGGTCCGGCCGAGACGGGGGTTATGTACATGCGTGAAAAGGCCACCGATGCCGGTCAAGTCACGGCAGGAGTCCTCAAACGTGTACACCCAACACTAGAGAGTACTCCGTATGGACACAGCAAGCCTCTGACATGTCATTGACCAAAATCCCTGGCCGGGTCTCATTGTGCATGCTTTTGTTTCTTTTTTCGACTTCTGACACCGGCTATCCGCAACGTCCAACACATGCCACACCGCCCAACCAAAGACACACGGCACAACATTGCAAGGACGTGATTCAGAATAACTTCGTTTCGCGTGGGATTTTGCGGCACAGCCAGTCCATCACATGGAAATCGCACGAGATGACTCGTCCCTGGGCCTATGAAGCGGTCTCGGTACGCCCCGTTTAGCTCATGCTGACGGCCTCTCACCTTGACATCTTGCACCACCAGCCACCCCTCTTGGATTCTTCATGCCTGCCCCCCCCCCAAAAACGCAACACCACCGTGATGCTCTCCAGATTTCCGACCTCGCCCCACCTTGGTGCCACGAACACCAGACCCCGAAGATACCAACAACCTGGTCGCCCCCCAGATTTGTTTCTGATAGCTGTTAGTCGCCCGGCTGTAGAGTACGTAGTGTGTTTCTCTCTATTTCCCTCAAACTACCAAGAGCCCGTGCGGAGGCACTTTTGTGCAGATTCGCTACATATCTTGTCTTGCGTCGCAACCCGATCCACGTGGGTCACGACGGCAGAAGTTCGTCTGGCGAGCCCGCGTTGTCGGTCGTCTTCCCCAGACCGGGTAAAGATCGAGACGTCGTACTCCTGGATCTTGGGGTCAAACAGTCGTTGACGCAGTCAACCCGAGGCCGTGGCTCGGTTAACAGGACTGCCTGTTTTTTGCCATCCAGTGGGGCTACGACTGTCGTGTCCCTTCACTACATCATACCAAACCAGAGTGATTCTCGGTGGCACAATGTAAATACCAAAAACCCCCGCTGGAATCGATGAACTTGCGTTCTTCGTGGCTTGATGTGCGGCTGATCAGGGACTGCAAATATACCATGTGTGATTAATCGGTCTAAACTGGCAATCAGGCGTATGAGCATAAATAGTCTGTATATCCGAAGCCATCCGTCTTGTACACGAGTTATTTCTCTGTCTCGATTACGTGTGTTTCATCTCAACCACGTATGATTCAAAAACTCGAGGTCTTCAATCTTGCAATGAATTGATCTTATCAACAGACATTCAATCCCACTCACCTTTGATCCCCTGTTCCGCGGGGTTCCGCTACTTCACGAAGCACAGGGACGCGGACGCCATCGCTCAGCCCCATTCACTTAAAGAGGTCTCAATCTACATCATCATGGAGCAAACATCACCATTAAACGAGACTGTCGCCACACAGGGTATCTTCCAACTCTGTATTCGATGTGTACTGTCGCTTCGCCAACAGCACTCTGTTACCATGCGCTTTCACCGCGACTACGACGCTACATCCGCGGACAAGCCTGCGTCTTCAAAAAGTCAACCCTGACCTCCTGAGCCCCTCCGAGCACGAGATCGAAGCTCGTGCTCCACCCGTTCGTCGCGAGCTGCGTCCGCCCCTCGAACACGGCATACTCCCCCCTCTGCTCGCCCGTCGCCGCAAGCTCGACGCTCTCGACTCGGAGCTCCCGCACAATGACGCCCTGCCGCCTCACGAGTCTCACCAGGTTCATCGTCAGCGGGTCCGCCGCGCGGTCCCTGCGCACCGCGGCTGCGACGGTGAAGGCGCGCTGGTTGTCCACGCTCGTCCTGTTGACGCAGGACTCCGACGCGAGGTAGAGGAGCGCGTCGCTGACGGGGTATCCGCTGCCCTCGTTGTCGTACACGGTTGTCGTGTTGGTGGACGGGGTAGTTAGGTGGATGAAAAAGTTGCCGATTCCGCTGGCGGCGGCGATGGGTGTTGAGAACTGGTACCAGATGAAGGATTCCCCGTGTAGGCCCTGTGATGCACCGCCCTCGTCGAGTGTTGTGGGAATGACAACGTCGCCGGGGCCGGTGCCGTTGCGGTTGGTGTAGGTCAGATGGACAGCCATGTCCGATCCGTTCCTCCCCGTCCCCTCTGTCGTTCTCACGCGCACCCAGCCGCTCAAGGCGAGAGTCCCATTCCCACTCAACGTCAGGCTGACGTACGGCTTGACGTCTACGGCCTCGATCGGTTGCGACAAGGTCACGGCCGACGGCACGGTATCAATCATCCTCGTAAACACATCCGCGCACGCCGTCTTGAAGGCGTCGGCGTCAGCCCCCAGCGCCGCGATGGTCTTGTTCCCATCCGACGCAAAGATGCGCTTATCCGAGTTCAACGTCTCATTCTTCCCGACGACTAGCGGATTCGCCGTCGTCCCTTGCGCATACTCCGTCGCAATCCTGTTATCAAAGTTGTCAAACGTCCCGTCAAAATGCGTAACGGTATCCGGCTCAGGATCCAACCCCGTGATCTGCGGGTTATTCCTACTATGCACGCCGCCCAACGTATGTCCGCACGCCACCAATTCAATCATCTCCTTCTGACTGAACCCCGCCCCGGCGAACCGGCTCATGGTCGCGTTCAGCGGCGTGAACGGTTCCGGAACTCCCGCGGGCCCGGCGGCGCCGGCGTCGATCCGGCCCGCGCGAAAGGGCATGCGGGCGCCGCCGCAGCCCGCGTTGGCGACGACGACGCTCATGGCGAGGAGGTCTGCGGCGGAGGCACGCGCGGAGTAGAGGTTCGCGAAGAAGCTAAAGGTGTTGTTGAAGGCGGCGCCGCCATTTTCGGCGCGGTCGAGCTCGAACCAGATGGAGCCGTCGAGGCCGCCCTGGCCGGAGGCGGCATCGGTCGTGGCGACGTCGTGGAAAGCGGTGCGGATCCATTCTGCGGCGAACTGGCGGCCTGCGATGTTGCCGCCGAAGGAGCAGGGTGTTACGCCTTGGGGACGAGTCAGATGGGAGAGGTGGGAGAGGATGGCTGTTGGGAGGGATCACCGTCGACGAAGCCGCGGCTGCGGTAGCCTGTTTGCAGGGAGAGGATATCCTCGATCTCGTCGTAGGGCGAGGGCCAGATGTATGCAGCTCCTGTTAGATGAGCCAACGCGGCGGCGCCGGTGACGAGTGTGGTGCCCCTCATGATGGCCACGATTCCTTGGGAAAAGCTCGAAAGCAAAGGTGGAAAAGTCGGCAAGAACGAACAAAGGGGCCGCTGTCGTGGGTAGCGCGGCCACGCGATGGCAGCAGCGATGGCGGTTTAAAACGCATCACGGCAATGGATCCTTTCGCCCAGGCCAGTCTGCTTTTGTTAACTCCATGGCGTGAAGTGGGTTGTCCAACGCAGTTGAAGAGGGCAAAAGGGTATGGCCCCGGGCCGCCAAGAGCTCAAGATGGACTTTCTGCATCGGGACCCTGGCCGAATGGAGCAGCTTCGCCCGCCTGCCGTGGATCACGACAGCTGCGTAGAGATGCAATGCCGCTGTGATGTTCGCTTGAACATGGCTGTCTGCAGGGACTCAGGGGCATGCTGAAGGGCTGAGTCGCGGCGATTTGCGATCTCGGCCGAGTCTTGCCTGTTTCCCACCCGCGGCTTGACTATCCAATGGGAACATCAGTTCGAGATGGAAGACATGAAGTTGAAGACGTACGTACGCCTACATGCATACAAGCGACATGTGACATACGGGATGGTCGACCGACAACTCTTTATCAGATGGTGAAAAAAGTTATCAGATGGAGAAGCAGCAGGGGGGTTGGAAAGATTAATTTCCCTGATTGCGGCTTGTGGAGAAGCGCGAGTCGAACAGTTCTGAAGTGGAATCAGTTTGTCATGCTTTTCCCGTCTTTTGCCTCGTCAGGTCAGGTCTCTTGTCGTCTTGTCCCGTCCAGTAGGTGAGGTCATGTCCCGCGGGTGTTTGCCTTCCGGGCCGACGCCTGTCCCGAACGCCGGGATGCCGAGTTTCTCCTACTCGAAACAACCATTTATCGTGTACGTATCGTGGGCGAGGCTGCTCCAAGGAAATCTGCATTTTGCTGAAAACGAGAGGGAAGGGGCCAGCGGGTTGCACGGATTCCTTGCCCATCCAGTTCGGCCGCACCTGCTGAGCTGGAGCCCTTGGATGCTATCACCTAGATGGGTATCATGTGTAGGCAGGTACGGCACATCACGTAAGGTATCTCAGGTGATAATCACCTTACCTAATACAGAGAGAGGTTTTCCTGGGCGTTGCGTCTGCCTCCTATGCTGGGCGCTAGAGCACTTTACCAATTGCAACTATCCGTACTATGTACGCCAACAACGTCCACACGAACAACAACGCAGCACCAACAACGTCCATTTAACAGCAGTGGCTACTACATTAGTCTCTCGCCCTTGGTGTGCTCAAAAGAGACAAGCGCCTTCGCTGACACTCTGCGTCTGCTAGACCCGGGCGTCTTGCAAAGGCTAGCCATCGCGGCTGCCAAGCCCTGTCTGACAGCATGTTCCGAGCTGGGCATGCTGTCATAGGACGATTCACAACATTGGCCTTGGCTCGGGAATACTTCGGCAGCCTACATCAGACCCTCGCCCTGCGCGGGAGCCACAGACGACGAGCTCGACTTTGTGACCCTTTTGGGGCTTCTGGGATATGATCAAAGGTTCAATCACACTCGGCTGATTCGAGCGGTCTGTCACATCTCACTCATGGACTTTGTACAGCGACAATGATGCGAACAGCATTTGGTTCTTCAAGCTGGGTGGGGCCGATGTTCTGTGGTCAGAATTGCGGTGTTGATGCGAATGGCGTTTTGTTCTCTACCGTGAGACGTACGTGAACCTTTGTTGCCACTTTTGTGTGTCGTCGTCGTCGTCGTCCTTGTCGTCAGGTTGGATTTTGAAGCATTCGCGTCTTTTCTGCAAGCTGGACGAGTGCGACTCCCTCCTCGCGTGTCCGTCGGCTCTGTCGACGCTTCTCTTGGCCAAAGGCCGACTCACACATCGAGCATGCGCGAGATGGTGGTTTCGATTCGCGATCTGTGCCCCTGTCTCTCTCTCTCTCTCTCTCCCCCAGCTTCTTGCCGATTCGGTCGTGGTCCGCAGTTGCGGCGGTCGATCCGAGTCCATTCCCGGCGGCGGCTAGGCTCGAAGCGTCGTCGACGTGGGCGGGAGGCTAGTTTCAGACACATCGATATCGTCAAAACCCGAGCAAGCCGTGGTCTAGCCGTTTGGCCACCGGGTGACATAGCTCCGACGCCATGTCTGTCAGCATGATTTTCTTATTTCGCGAGAGGGCTGTATCGGCCGGAAATCAGATCGTGTAGAGTGTCTCACTTGCTTGTTGCCGCAACCGTCGAACTGACGATGCCCTAGCCGAAGCGAGTTTGCCTCGGGCCGTACGACATCGTCATCTTTTTATTTGCGAGAGGATATGGCCTGGCTGTGCGCGAGTACAGCAATCAAGGCAGGAAGGGGTTCCGGAAATAGTGACGGCATGCGAAGCCACCAACATCTAGGCCCCCTCGCTTGCCAGTTGTTATAGACAGCGGCTGCGCGAGAAACATGGGTGGGCTGGAGCTTTCTTCTCCTCTTCGTCTGCCTTTCTGCCGGTCTGCTCATTGTATGAAACCTCTCGCCTTGCTCTGCTCCGCTTTCCAATAGCTTCCTCCTTCATTGACAATTTCCCCTTTTCATGGAACATTCGTTGATGAGGCTACCCTGAGCTTCAAGCTGCTGATTTGAGAGCAACAACCAAACCCCATCAGACGACATGATGCAATCTCGCTCCGTCGGTCTTGATCCGATGTACGGCCCCATCCCAGTCATGGACGACGTGGAGCAGGCCAGTTTCTCAACCGAACGGTACGAGAAAGAAGAAGAGGAAAAGCCCTTCGCGGAGCACATGTCGGTAATTTCAGAAGACGACGAGTTGGACATCAAGCCCATCCCGCCACGCCCATTACCACCGTGGATCAAGTATCCCAAGATTGTCCTCGACGGCCTTTTGCCAAGTTTCTTCCACAATCAAGACCCAAACACACCCGTGAAGCCGCTTCACCCAACAGCATATCTCGGTAAGTCTCCTCCCATCCCCTCGCTAATCTGCCCAGCACGGCTGACGAAAGCTCCCTCTAGATGGCATTCGCGGCGTGGCGGCCTTCCTCGTCGTCCTCCACCACTGGTCACTCCTAACCTTCACCCTGCGTATCCACAAGGGCTACGGCTCCGACGCCGCCCCTCTGCTTATCCAGCTCCCGGGCATCCGCCTCCTCGTGTCGGGCTTCTGGGCCGTGTGCGTCTTCTTCGTCGTGTCGGGCTTCTCCCTCAGCCACAAGCCCCTCAAGCTCCTCGGCCAAGGCAAGCGGACCGACTTCGCCGTGGCCGCCGCCTCGTCCGCCTTCCGGCGCTACATCCGCATCTTCCTCCCGCCGATAACCACCACCTTCATCATCGCCTGCCTCGCCCACTTCGGCTGCTTCGAGGCGCAGACGCGCCCGCCGACGGGCCCGCAGCTCAAACCGCCGCGCGGCGCGACGTGGGACGCCCAGTTGCGGCACTGGTCGGCGCAGACGCTCGCCTTCGCGGACCCGCTGTCGAGGAACCTGCGCCGCGGCAACATGTACGTCTACGACCCCGTGCTGTGGACGATTCCCGTCGAGTTCGACTGCTCGCTCGTCGTCTTCCTCACGCACCTCGCCTTCTCCCGGCTGCGCGTACGCGTGAGGCTGTTCTTCCACGCCGCGCTCGTCTGCTACGCGTCGTACACCGTCCGCTGGGAGTACTTCCTCTTCCTCGGCGGTCTCCTCTGCGCGGACCTGCACTTCTTCCTCAAGCCCACCTCGGACGAGGAACACGGGCCCGCCAGCTGGGACACCCTCCCGCTCTTCTCCGCAGCCAGACGCCATGGCGCGACGGCACTGTTCGAAAAGGCCGCCTCGGCAACCTCATCCTGCGTCCGCAAACTCCGCCAGGTCGCCCCGCTGCTATCCTTCGCCCTCGCCATCTGGCTGCTCTCCTACCCCAAACAGGGCGACGACGCCCCCATCACGCCGGGCTACAGGACGCTCGCCGCGCTCGCGCCGTCGCAGTACGGCCGCCACGGCGACCTGCTCTGGATTCCCCTCGGCGCGGTCCTCCTCGTCTTCACCGTCGACCGCAGCCCCCGGCTCCAGCGCATCTTCACCGCGCGCTGGGCGCAGTACCTCGGCCGCGTGTCGTTTGCCATCTACCTCGTGCACAACTGCATGCTCTGGCTCGTCGGGTGGCACCTCGTCCGCTTCTTCACGGCCTTTACGGGCGCGGGGACCGACGAGGAGTACGTGCTCGGCGTCCTCCTCGCGACGTGCGTCTTGGTCCCGCTGATTGTGTGCGTGGCCGATCTCGCGCAGCGCTGGATCGATGCCAGGGCCGTGAGGTTTGCGGCGTGGGTCGAGAGCAAGTTGGTTGGGGACGTGAGCAGCAGCGGTTGATGTCGAGTGGTTGGTTTTGGTGCGAGGAGTAGGAGGCGTAATGAGCGTGTTTTTCTCTTTCCTTGACCTTGATCAGAGGAGGAATGCTAGAGATGGCGTGCATGGTGACTGAGGATGTAATGTAATGTGGAACACCACCAAGACTTGATATGAATGAGCTCTCGTGTGTTTCCTGTACTCTGTGTTGTCCGAATGAAACCCACGGCATTATTACAAGGCGAGTGATGGGTCTTGGTGGTAGCCACTTCACTGTTTATAATTATCGCGTTACCGTCGCAGGCAGTAGAGGAGAGGGACTCAAAGTGCAGAGAATAGTAGCATTCCGGTTATTATACACCCAATCGTTATTAACTAACCCCTGTAAGAAATAAACTACACACTAAACAGCTTTCAGGATGATTTAGAAGGATATGTAGTCGAGATGAAAGGGTTATCCCGTGAAAAGAAGATCGGCACCTGTCAAAAGAAAAAACAATGATTGACAACTGTGAGATTCGAACTCACGCCTCTTTCGAGACCAGAATGCTAATCCTCTGAGAGGATCAAACTTGCGCTTGAGTCTGGCGCCTTAGACCGCTCGGCCAAGTTGCCGTTATTCCGCTGGCTGAGCAGTTGGTACAAGTAGCTCCACTTTGTGGTCGGCGCCGAGTGCTAGGAGGGACCACTAGACGTTACCATCCCAGAGGAAAGTGGAAGAAACTGGTCCAAAAAATCCTTGGAATATTATTTGATCGAGATCCATTGATCGGGATCGTTCTTCTTCTCGTTTTACTTATAGCTCGGCACGCCACCGTACGTCTCGCGCAGTGTCACGCGGCTTCGCGCCAGGCGCTCCTTCTTTCATCTTCTGCAAGTAGAGTGCGTGCCACCTCCGTCAGCGCCAACCGCCCCGCGCGAACTCCCTCTTCTTCACACGCACCGTATCAACGGCGGCTTCATCCACACAACCCACGCCTTGTGGTCCGAATAGGGCGCCGTCAAGCCCCTCGACGACTCGAACCAGCGCCATGTCAAACTCCCAGAGCAACCGCGCCCATGATGGTGCGCATCTCGTTGTGCGCCAGGTGCTTGCCGATGCGGTTGCGCGGGCCCGTACGAAAAGGGATGCACCGCGTCGCCATGAGGATGTTGGACTGCGGGTCGAGCTGCTTGTTGGGGCTGTACCTTTGGAACTGCCCGCGGCCGTAGCCGTAGACTGTCTTTCCACGCCTACGCAGTGGTGAAGAGGACGGCGTCGGCCGTGTACCGGACCGCGGGGCCGTGGAGGCGGTGGAAGTGCCGGAGGTCCTGGTCGATTGTGCCGAGGAGCCCCTTCAGCTTCGGGGTAAAAGGAGAATATCACCCATAGCTTGGGTCCGGGGACGCGGCTGAGCGGGTGGAAGTAGGCTTGGTGGATGCCGCGGGCGAGGTGGAAGCAGACCCAGACGCCGACGGCGAGGAGGGCCAGCTGGGGGAGTGGGAGGGTGCCACCGAGAAGGATGGAGGAGAGGCCCATGTTCTTGTGATGATGAGTGCAGCCGACTGACCAATGATGACTGTGACGAACTGCTGTGACTGCGGACGGGAGTAGGGGGGTATTATAACAACCTGGCATCCAGAGTCCGGGAAGCCATCTACGACGCCAAGCACGTCCAATGACGTCTGTCGTGACGTTCGCGATAACAATGACTCCCTAATACCAGAAGACGACCGCAGCAACAGCGATCTTGCCGTCAACGTTTCTGCCCCAGCCGGCGGTCGTGGACACCACGCACGAGAGACGCACACCGACTCGGAGACCAACCGTTTCCCGGCGCCGCCCAGGGGCCATAAAGCAGGTCCACTCCCGATGCGAATTCATGCGGGCTACGCGCCGCACGTTGACGGACTTTGTGTCGGCCAAGGACGGCTCTCTCTTTCACGC
This sequence comes from Colletotrichum spinosum, assembly GCA_004366825.1. Taxonomy (NCBI): domain Eukaryota; kingdom Fungi; phylum Ascomycota; class Sordariomycetes; order Glomerellales; family Glomerellaceae; genus Colletotrichum; species Colletotrichum spinosum. The sequence goes on from QAPG01010715.1 coordinate 614,692, forward strand.
ACATATATGGCCGGAAAAGCCCGTTGGGGAGAGTAGGCGAGCGGTCTAGAACATATCACCATGACAGCAACTTCCGCTCGGCCTCCATCGAGAAACGGGTCTTGGTACGATATACATTCGATTCTCCCGCTGAGTTGGCGTTGGTTTCTTTCTATAAATGCAGGGCTGTTTGTCAAATCGGGGAGTCTCCGTTTGGCCCGAGTTTGGAGATGTCATGTCATACCCTTTGATACCTAATACCGAGCTGAGCAATCAGCTCATCAGTTGATACCCATGTTACGGCCGCCATGGCACCTCTCTCCCGAAGAGCTGACTGTCAAATCTGGATAATCTCGCTCTTTGACAGCCCGAGCAGGTTGTCTCGGATTTCGACTCGACCCGAAAGCTGCTGTGCGAATCACAACCGAAGAGCCTGATGGAACGCTGTATGGAGCAGGCTAACTAGTAGGCACTGCGGTGTCATGTGACGCATCTGCTCGAAATGGGGGCACCCATGAGTTGGAAGTGCAGAGGTCGACGAGTTTTTAAATGTGCAACTGAAAGTGGGGACTCGAAGCAGGGCGACAGGTAATGAACGAAGCACGCACTCGGCACACACTGGGAAGCAATGATAGCTAGCTATATGAAGTAGGGTTGCGTTGTAACGACGATGGGTGACAACAGGCTGGCAGATACATGTCATGGCTTTGCTTTGCGGTGGATCTGTGGACTGAGGAGGTCACGATAGAAGGTGCTTGATTCTGGTCACATGACACGTTCACTGATATTCAGGTTACAAGATACTGACAACGACATTGAAAGCAGATTCGAGTTGCGGAGAGGGGCTGATATATCGGGCTGTCAACGGACTGATGAAATCCGAAAGACTTCGAGATACCGGCCAGAACCTTAGAAGCGTGAGCAGGTGGAATCCTGATACTATGCTAGGGGGGTTGTCGGGATACCAAGTGATGGTAAGAAAGCGACGGAGACGGGTTCCATACCGAGGAACCGAAAGCAGATACACCTCGGGGCGGGCCAATACTGACAAGCCGCTGCAGTGTTGCTGAATCAACGGGATTGAATTCTTTCTGGTGCTTTCTTTGGGCCAGGTCTGAGCTATCAGACTCGAGATGGAACACGTAAATTCGTCGAGGGATGTGAGTACGACCCGAATAGATGCCTATGACGGGGAGCATAGGGCCTTCATAGGTTAAATTGCCAGCGTAGCAGCGAAGTTCCCTCACGCACTTGACAGGATGACTCTTTGACGAATTCATCTCACGATATGGCCTTCTTTGGTGACCCACGTCCAGCTGGTGTTTCTGAAGCCTTTACTCTCTGTGACGAAGACGAACAGAGAGCACTCGCCAGCTCGGCAGTAAAGTTCAGGTTCAAGTAAATGAATAAACTTTACCGGGCTCGTTACCGGGAGTTTCTCGTCAGTCTTGGAACCTGCTTATTGGGGTTGCATTAACATTGATGGTCATTGCTGCAGGCCACCCTAGCTTATATCTATATCAACTTCAGGACATTGTCGTCAATTGCATATCATAGCTACATTATTGACTCCATCCCTCGGGATGTGGTCAATCTCATCAAAGTCTTTTCACTGCCTCCATAAGCCGCTGAACGCCCTGCTTCCCTCTTGAAGACGCCCTTTGCAAGAATTTGGTCAAATCATCTGCAGAACCAATGTGGGCAGATACACTATCAACAGGTCTGTGGCAGACCAAGACCCTAGAATTGTTCTCAAGTTTACTCTCGGAAGGGTTCCAGACTGTCGACCTTGTATCCCAGAACACTTTGATGTCGAGCTTGACGACACACTCAGAGCACTCTGGCGCCGACAACCCACGCAGGAATATGCCTGCCACGAAGCCAGCCTGATATCGTTGGCGGAAAGCGCATCAACAGGCCAAGAGGGATGCATTCTGATCTCGAATGGCATCATGAAAGATCAATCAGTCACCGATAGAGACGCCCCGGAGCAACCGCTGGCAACGACGACCAGTATCTGCCGAGACGCAACCCCTTCCCGAGTTGCTATTCACTCATACCTATTCGGTGATGGCTCTTTTCAAGTTACGACCCCAGGCAACACCCATCAAGGCGGCCGAGAACCCGGGACGAGACGAGCAGGTAACATGTCCAAACCGAGAAGATGCCAACGAGATGAAGAACACCGGCACCAAAGGGCGTCGTCGAGCTGTACTCATACCGTCGGCGTGCCCTATAGGACTGTTAAACCGGGACCGTTCAAGAGCCGCGTGCAATGGGTGCTGCTGTCGCCATTCACAAACGGAATAATTCCCTTGTGTGGCTCACCAGAAGGAGGTGCAAGCTTGAAAGGGGAATTATCTTAATATCTCTACATCTCCAGCGACGCCTTGCTCCTCGACGGACATCGACACCACGGGCAACGCCTCAAAACGACAGACACGTGGACACGAGAGCACGTCAATCTGATGTTCCACGGGTTTCCCCCGGCGACAACCTGCGCTCATGCAGCCAGCCTTTCGTGCCCCGTGATCCCGGAAGTCAATCGTGATGCGAAGGCTCGACTGCGACGAGGAGGGCTTCAGCAGACACCGACAAGGGTCGAGGATAGAAAGTCGCCGCAAACATGACCAAGTCCCGACCCCCTTGGCACCCATGGACAACCAAGATACCATGCCATAGTCGCCGCCCGAAGGCAGGGCAGGTTCGAAAGCGCATTCGCATATCCTGCAAGGCTTGTAAGCACATCACGAATCAAGAGGCAGACGACGAAGCCAAGATGCCGACCGTATGCCCCTGCTGCGCGACGTCGATGCCAACGCCCTGCAACCCAACATCAACGGCATCACTTACGAAGTAGGTGGCAATCAATGTCTTGGACTCACCTGAATCCCCCCAAAGCCACCTAGATTGCCACACCCAAGTCGCAAACCTCAACACCACGCCGTTACTCGTCCGACACCGTGTAAACACTCCTCGCATCCATATTTAGCCTCTGATGATCGGCAAAGAGACTGTATGCGCATTCGACGCCACGAGCGCCCCCTCGCCGAAACCACGCGAGCACCTGGTGAAGCACCGCGCTTTTGAGACGGTCAGCAGCGAATGTTCAACGATTTCTGATACCCATTGCCGTGTCTCCGACATGGATGCACGATGAACCCTTCGTCCAAGACGGGTCAGTGCCGGAATACTCTGCCCGGCGCAGCCCACAACTCCCGGGCAGATTCTGCGCGACCGTCTACTCGGATCCGCATCCCCGCCTGTTCGTGGTTGGTCTAGTCCGAGAATGGACTGAAAAAAAAGAAGGGTTCTCTTCTCAGGGTTCATCATCGCGAGTCATCAACCGGCAGATATTATCTGGGAGAGGCGCCACACCGGCCCAGACCAGGGAATCGTAGCAGCTTTGGAGAAAAGACTGCCGGGCTGTTCCGTCCGCCCTTCCGGTGACCATCGCCACCACCCCGGCTGTCGCACAGTCGAGAGCATTGGAAAACAAGACCGTCTCGCGGGGAAGTTTGCTCGCGCTCGTGCTCGCACCACCAGTCGAGCCTTCGCACGGTCTAGTGCCAGCGACTCCAGACCCGTCGACTGGGCAGAGGCAGATTATGCAGAGAAGCAGCTGCAATTGGAGGGCGGAAACGCTGTTGACGTCGTCGAAGCAAACACGTCGCTACTGGCTAGCGGAAGTGGCGGCGCGGGCGTAAAAGCCTCGCTCGTGCCAAAGCTGCCAAAAGCCACCAAACTGACAGCGACGTCGTCGACCTGGCCAAATTGACAATCTCAGCACGTGCGCGCAGACTCGCTGCGGGCGGCCCCAGTGCCTGGGCCCTCGTGTCCTTGTGTCTCTGTGCCCTTGTGCCCTTGTGCCCTTGTGCCGTTGAGGATTCCCTGGCTTGTCAGCGTCGCGACACCGCCTTCTGGCACTGGGTCACGGGCGCCCTCTCTCGAGTCAAGCAACGGCGACTGCGTGACTGACTCCGCGGACCCTCGTCTACAGCCCCTCCTCAGCCGTCCGGGTTTGGCCAATTGTCCACGGGCGAATATAACACAATTGCTAGGCGAGGAAGGAAAATAGCGTCCTGCAAAAGAAGGCGAGAGAGCCAGTACAGTCGAAACCGGCCGGTGCAATCGTTCCAAAAAGCAACGGCGGGGAAGAGAAGAGGGCTGTCTACGTGTGCATTCACATTAGGATGGATGGCTGTGACGGTACGAGTCCGTCTCGGCTGCCAGAGTCCGGAGAAGCAATGGGTACCGGAATCCGGCATCGACTGCAGTCACCAGGGCTAGACAAAAACCTCGTTCCATCGAGAGCGCGTCGTCCTCGCAGAGACTTCTCGTGCAGGATTCTCGTGGATGGCATACAAGCCGAGTCTGGCGGTGTGATGGACCAAGACCAGTCGGTGAAGACGTCGACAGCCGGATGTTGATATTCAGCGGTGGCAACCCGTTCGAGAACTGATGGACTGGACCGGTTACAACGTTGCTCTCTCCTCCGGGCTCGGCAGTGTCGTCGGAGGCAAGGCCCATTATGCATGACTGAGCCCCCGTCATCGGCATCAGATCCCCAACTGGATCTTCAATTAGAGGCTGATGATCGCAATTTCTACCCAGGAATATGCCATCAGAGGCATCCGCTAATAGCAGCCTAACCGACCCCGATCTTCTGTCGGGCACGCAGAGGCGTCGTCAACGTGGTCATGTCCAGGGTCCTTTTGGGGGCCTATTTGGAGATGGCATTCCGGGTACTTGCCACGCTAAGTCATCGACGAGGCCATCGCAACTACACAGTACGTAGTAGAGCCCATGGGGGGCACGACTGATAACATCATGGTGCCCGAGGCAAACCACTAGTGAATACTTCCGTATCTTAGTATACGCAGCATTCGTAGGGGTACGCCAAGTACTGATGTAGCGATGCGACTTTGCCGGATGTACTGCTCGCTTCGCGGACCCCGCTGCCAGCCAGTTCCTGATCGTCGCGAGCTTGTGGCGACGACACGCATCGCAGCTTGTCACAGTGTACGGCTCTCTACTGCCGTATCTCTGGCGGGAGCCGTTGCGAAACCACGAGTTCTTGGCCAGCCATCTCGTCGTGGCGTGTCGAGCGACTGCAGTTCGGTGCGCTGCGATGCCATGCGATGCCATGCGATGCCATGCGGTGCGATGCGATGCTATGCCATGCGCAACGAAGCCCACAGCTGCGCGCAGCACAGGCGATGAACCCCAGCCGCCGGAGACGCAGCCGGTTTGCCCAAAAGCAAAGGACCTGACGCTCTCAACAACAGTGCTGTGTAGGCCTGTAGTTCTGGCTCATGGAGGAGGACTGACCTGTCACTTGCTGCCCTTGGCACATCTTTCTCTCTCTCCCCCCCCTCGAAAATAGTGCCTGTTTGTGAGAGTGCATCATGCGAGTGAGCCAGCCTCGCTCCAGCAGCACCGTCGCCATCTCGCAGCCCAAACCACAGCACACCACCGCTATGCAGGTTTGAGATGTGTGACGGATGCACCCCTTTGCCCTCCATCACTCAGCATAATACGATGCAGGTTTTCCCGCCGCCGCCGCCGCCGCTTGCTTTTCTTCTTCTCTCTCCCTCAGCTTGAACCATACTACCGCCGGCGCACACGAATGAAAAATTCTCTCCTGACACGCATGGAAAACCCAAACAGCCCTTGTCCCAAAGCGCGACGTTGAGGTGTAAGCAGCTTTCCTTAGGGACTGACTGCATCACGGCGGTGGTCGTGGTGGCGGTGTCCATTCAGGTAGCTCCGTCCATGGCGAAACTCGTATTGTCCCCCGTCCTTGTCCTGAATCCTGCATGTCTCTTCCGCGAACCGACGCGAGAATTACATCGCCGGAATCAACCGCCAATTCGGAACGAGCTTCTGATCTATCGACCGTGGAGCCACTGCTTTGGGCGAGTCGCCGAAAGCGCTAAGTGATAGTGATGGACTGATACAGATGATGCTTTCAATTGTTTACCGATATCTCGTCGATAGATCGGCTCCTTGTCCGTTTCTAGATGGTCGACGAAATGTATTACTCGGACGTCTCCATTGCCTCTTCAGACGCGACAACGGAAGGATTTCATGTGGAAATTTTGGCGCGCCCAATTTCCCGTTCTCCACGTCACTGATTTCTAGAAGCTTGACGAACGCCGGTAGTTGAGGCGTCGAAATGACTTTATCTCCCGTTCGTGGACCCCGGGAATAATGTAGCCTCGTCTGCGACGGACACCGGAGCCCATGACGCTCGGCAATGAACCGTTGAAAGAAATGCGGATTGCGTACTGCCGACTGCCCATGTTGCTATTGTTGTTGTCTGGCCGCCATCAATTGGTCGTGCCGATGGCGAGCTCCGGCTTGTGAGATACTGTGTAGATGAGCACCATGCTACTACGTATGCGTAGAATCGGCTGCTTCGTCACTCAGATGACCCCACCATAGCGAGCCGTGGTACGGTGGTATCGACACAATGGGGGTCAACGGCACTAACGATTTCCGCGAGTCTGCCGAAATTGAACTGTGGTTTGGAACGTGGTTCGATCGACCGAACATGTTTCCTCGAAAAGACCGTTGCGTTGTTTCTGCTTGGTAACGTGTCCTCGAGGAGGGTCGACTTCGAAACGAGCTTCAACGCTTGCTGTCGAAGAATGCCCGGCTTGAATGCCATAAGCTGTCGTTATACTTGTGCTCGATCATATCGCCCGATGCCTCTTGTCCTGATGCGCGGTACGCATATCTGGTGACGCAGCCTCTGCTTCTAGAAGAACGGGGGACCAGCCGAGGCCCCGTCTTGTCTTGGGGATCGCTGCCCCATCCGCATCTCCTGCGGCTCACCCCTTCCTCTCCGACTGCTTCACGTTTCCCAATGTTTCCTGACGTCCGTACGAGACGATGCGTCATGATAACGCTGATGCCCTAAACAGGCAAGTCGCTGATATCCAAGACTATGCGGGATGGTGGGACGCTTCGTGATGGAACAGCATGCGGGTCCTGAAACCTTCTCGAAGGTCTTGGGAGCCCCACGAACCAAGGATCGCGGGAATGCCCATTGGTCGCTGACCAGGCATCCCCTTGCTGACCGGTAAGACTGGGCTACCCCTGCGAGCCTCCTCGAGATCCCCGCCGTGAAGCCTCAGAATGACAGCTCCCAAGAATCAGCCCAACATTCAAACTGTGCGGGCTTGTGGCCATGAGCCAGAAGCACTGGGTCGTCGGGCAAGCCTCCCATGGTCTGTAACGCCACGTGCCCACGGTAAGAGGAAAGAGGGAGCGTTTTGGTTTCGTCCGCTCAGTTTGCCCAGCCTCGCCATCTTCAACGTTGCTGTTCGATTCGGCGAGTGGAAGCATTGTACGCAGCTGTACGTAGCAGACACCTTGTCAAACGTGCATGAACGTTGAACGACCGAGTGATGCCGCTCCCGGTACGAACGACCATAGCGGACACCAGCAGAACGCCTGATTCGGGACTCGCTTATGGTATTTTGGCGGCGGGCAGTGTTTGCTTTTCCCCGTTGAACTGACCACTGTCTGGCTGCCTGTGACGACTCTGAGCCGACCAGACCGCCTTGCAAAAGACTGGGGAGACGCTTCTTCCCGGAGGATTTCCACGCCAAGCGAGCTCCCACGCCGCATCACGTCCGCAACCGGACCATCAATCCCAGCAGATATCAAATGTTCGATATTGGTTGATGATGAGCGGGAAATCTGTTCATCGGCCTCTAAGTCTCGGGGCGGTCGGGGCCTCAAGGCCCGTTGAGCTGGCCGTCTCTTGTAGTGTACTGATCTTCTGGACTCATGCCCAGTTGCGGCGAAGACCCTGGTGGCCGAGCAAGAGGAAGATGGTGGCGTACTCGAATTTCAGGCGGGCTTCTGCTGGATTGCCAAAAATCCGGGGCAGCAATGGCCGGAACAAGGTCCGCTTTTGGGCCTGGTCGTCCGTGGGACGTCTCGGTGGCATTGACTGGACCGGGACCCCACGGCTTCCTACCCGGGCCGTACAGAGTACCAGGACTGTTTACTGGGATTTCCCCGACCTCAAGAGCTTGCATTGTGCAAGGGCCGCCCGTCAGAGGAGGGAGCTACCTTGAGAGAAAGGAAGGCCCACGGCGACGATTGGGAGCTTCATGAGCATCAAACAGCATGCCGCTGGGGTGTCCCCGATCAACCAGCGAATAGATCTGCTGAGCTCTCGTCCTTGAAGGTCGAGATTGCGCCATGCAATGGCATTTTAATGGCTCTAAGTGGAGTGCTCTAAGGAATCGTCTTGCGGAGATTTCCAGCGGATGGACGGTGATGGGCGGGTTATGATCTACCGTGGACCGCGAGCTGATATGCCCTCGAGTGGGTTGATGTGTCTTTTGTGACGCTCAACCGTCGGCGTGTTTGCTTCCACTCCCAACCGCCTCTTTCACTCGGTTGGAACAGGCATCCTCTCTTTGTACTCCGTAGTCGCCATTCAACAAGCCTGGGGTGCAGTAGCTGTTGGAAAAAATTTGCAACATGGATATGCGTGAGTCCACCCACACGTCGGGGACGCTGTAAAAAGCATGCTTCTTTTGGCTTAAGGTGTTCCGGTGCTTCGGATCGTGTTAATGTTTGCTCTTGCCTGGTCCATTTCCGAGGTACGACCCAACCACACCAACGGTGGCAAAAGACTCGTGAGCCAGGCACTTGGCTCTGGCACTTTGCCTGTGGGCCGTGAATCCGCAGGGAAAGCACCCCATCGTTCAACCTGGGACCCCGGCTGCCTGACAGGCCCGGCTGGTCCAGAAATGTCTCTTGCCAGCATGTGGTCGGACCCCAGTACCGTAATTGCCCAGCCCATGTCGAGTCCACAAAGGTTGCTAACGGGCAATCGTCCCCCATCCCGTTCCATGACCGTCCCTCACGGGACATGGCATGTTGTATGTATGCGTACTTCGTAGAGGTGGTTTTCTGCTCAACTCGGCGATCCACCAGGTGCCCGCCGCTTTGCTTCATAGGGCTCTAGGTGAGTTCCAAGCGTCGTCCTCCGGTTCCGCGTAGTTTGGGATACACCTCAGCCCCACCGTAGTCCATGGTTCGACCGAGAATTTCATGATCTGAACTTTGGTTGTACAAGTACTGATTCTTCAGGTGGTCCCTGGAGCCGGGGGAGTCGGCAGTACGCAGTTTTCTTTCTTTACACCAAGGTGTAGACATTCAGTCAATGGTCGGTACAAGTAAGGGTTTGTCCACATGGGCATTCTGGCAGTAGAGGGGCGTCACAGCTGCCCGACCCCGCTTGAGTAACACTACACAGTAAACGCAGGGCCAATCGGCGTACACAGTACTGTGTATGCTCCGAGTTTGAAAGGTACCTCTTCATGTACGAACTTGATTCGCTAAATGTGTGATGAGCTCGTGCTATCCTGCGCAGGTGGCCCGTTGATGTGTTCGTCAGCCTGTCATCCGAAAGTTAAGGCACCAGATTATACTTTGAACCCAAGAGTTGGGATGAGAGCTGTCGACGAACAAGGCAAACGAATAGTCCATAGCGTACCTGCATGTAGGCGTGTAACTGTTTGTCCGTTCCTGCATATGGCGGAGCAGATGCTGCAGCAGCATCCGTATTGACAGTCAATATGCAAGGTACGTCGAGTCAAGTCATCGTGGACGACACCAGAGAAGAAAGGTACCGTCTGGCTGGTGGTACATTCGGCCTCCACCGCCAACGTCAAGTACTTGTACAGGCCACTGGGCCATTCGGTCGTTCTTCTTCCTTTCCCAGCCCCAGGAACGAAGCCGAAGCTCCAGCCGATTACTGAGTAGACTGTCTGGCTCAGCGCGGGTGCGATGTCGCATGAACAGCGGCAAATTGGTGACGGGACTATCGTCAGGGTTCTGGAGCTCCGAACGCCAGGATACCATGGCACAAGGTGGTGGCTAGACCTGCCCCAGCTCTCTACAAAGTACGTAGTGCTGTGTAGGGACCAGTGGTTGAAGGATAGTGGATGATCAGCGCGGACGAGACGGATCATGATAAGCTGCCCCATTTGGAAAGCTTCAGCCGTTGGTGCATGCGAGTTATGCAACGTAATGCCTAGCACAGCCCGCCCTCACACCGACATGCGCCGGATTTTGTGCTAGGAATGTTTAGCAGCCCCGCTGTGAGAGGAGCCTGGGCCACATTCGTGGGCGCAGAGCAGGACGATGGTGACAAGATGATAAGGCCAGAGTAGACACGAGTCGGTTGTCAGCGGTGCAAGCCGCGGGAGCGAGCCGGTTTGTGCCCGCTTTGTGCTGCGGCGGCGAAGCCCGTTTGACGCTTTCACTGTGCGTTCGTCGACCAGGTCCTCCGTCCATCAGGCAGTCGCACCTGGATGGAGAACGTGACAGCTAATGCACGGTTGATGCCATTTGCTCTCTAGTGCATTTTTATGCAGAAGACCAACGTCTCAACTAAATGTGTGCTTTAAGGAAGTAAACGGTGAGCTGATCCATACGGTTACGGCACGAGGATAGTGAAAGAACCCAAGAGCACATCGTGCGAGGCCCAGCCCGCAACGCGGACCAGACGCCCTGAGAAGACGAAGCTGAGAGAAGAGACTATCGATGGAGAAGGCCATTGTTGCCACTCCCCTCGTGGCCAGTTGGATCAAGACCGTGTGTCCGGCTAAGCGGAGGTGGCGAGGCGAAGGCTTTCGCGACGTCTGGCTATTGACGTTTCGTGTAGTTGCTTTCCTTTGACCCGGCAAGTAAAGCGGTAGCGCAAGGGAGCGTTGGCCATTGTTACACGCGGGACGGGGGGTCGATGAACAAAGAGAGAACGCGGGTACCTGAAAAGAACTGATCTGGCGCACGTGTAATTAGTCGGTGGACGGGTTTTGGGGAAGCGTTTTCAAAGAAAGGAAGCTTATCCGTACAGTCAGACCGTTGAGGAGGACGCTTCGTTTCAGATATTGCATACAACTCGGAGCGGCGCAGCGCCCAGATGGCCGATCCTTTCTCGAGTAGCCGTGGTGGGAACTGGGGTAGAAGCGAGGAACTAAGCCGAACTGGAGTGTGTTTGCCGTCCACAATTGATTGTTGGTGTTGGTGTTGGCGCATTGTTGGTTGGCGTTGTTGGCGTAGTCGGAGGAGTATGGTCTGCTCCTCAAGGATTCTTCATTCGACACTCGCTACTTGCCCAGGCGCTGAGGCAGCATAGTAAGTCCAATAAATTTGGGGCCGTGGTTGGTCTAGCCTGAGACGCATACATGGTAGCAATCAAGCAAGGTTGGGAATAGAGTGGCTGACGTAGGGCCAGGACAGAAACGAGACTGGTAGTTTCCTTGAACAAGATGCGCACCGTTGGTTGCTTCTGGTATGTCGAGTTGCGAGGGTCATCCCGCGAGGTCTTTGAGGTGTGATGTGGACGAGACGGGCGTTGCCCGTGTGCTCGGGAAGTCTAGCGTACGGATAGATAGATACGGCGAAAGGTCTGCTCTGGCAGGGCATGGCACAACACCTCAGAGAGCAGCGATCAGGGATGATGCAATGTTAAGCGTTCTCCCCAAGCATGGCTGAGTCTGAGAGTAGAGTTCGGAGAGAGATAAACACTCGCGGATTGCATACTGACTGCAATGGCAGATGACGATGGCGCCCTGCCCTGGTGCAATAGTAGCGCGCGTGTGTTGTATAGTGGCCTGTATAGCGAAGCGCGATTCAGTCAGCATTCATGAGCATCATCTCGCCCCCAATAGACACGTACTGCATCTTGTTAGGCACCTGTCCATACAGGTTCGCAGGACAATATAGCTATTGATAAGGTATTACGTCGCAGCCCAGCGTGCACGTCGACTGGAAGCAGCAGGTGGTCCATTTCCGGTTGACGCGACCAGGATCGGGGGGTGACAGGGCACAACGACGATGCGGAGGATTTCTTGGTGTGGGTTTGTCCGACCGTCTATCCGGCCAGCCATGGTATGGTGATAGTGTGGTCAGGAAGGAGGCGGGGTGGTACCGGGGAGTGGGACGGCGAATGAGGGGTATCGGTGAACGGAGGTGATTGTGAAGGCGCCTTGCTTGCTGCATGGTGCTGTTGTTGGCGCTCGCAGGACGCAGCACGCAGGTTGTTGATGCAGCCCATGGCGTTCCTTGCATAGTTTCGTTTCCTGTAAGGTACAGAGATATGTGACAGGTTGGCTTCCTTTTCCTGTAGAGTTTTTCTCGCATTGCGTGGTGTGGCAGTGGTTGGCCAAAGATCGCTCGTGGTTTGACCATCTACGGTCCAAGACTTAGCAGCAACGCCAGACAGATGGGGCAGGCAAGCAGGTTCCTGGCCGAGTGCCTTGATCAGAAACAAGTGCGTACGTAATGCAGCATGTTTGCGCCGGGTGAATGCTAAGAGCCTCCACCTCTGAGGATAGGTGATGCGGATACAGATATAGTGTCTGTGGTGTAGTCGGGCTCGTTCGACCGTGGGCCATGGGCCACGAGTCTTCCGATGGCATCATCGCCCGCAGAAAGTGAGTATGGGATGCTTGCTCTAAAGGAAAAGGGAAGGTCCTTGGGCTGATTTGGAAGTGGTCTCGCCATGATGGAAGCATCGGGTACCCAAGTACTTTTCTCACATGACCTGTCTTAGGTAAGTTGCTCAAGCGTGCTGCGTGACTGTCTCAACTTCTCTACCAAGTACCTACTACACACTATACACGGGGATACGTAATTAGTCGGCAACTGCATTCTACACTGGCAGCTGCCTTAGGGAGGAAAAAACCAGAAGAACGAACAATTACCCACTACCTACCTGTAAACGTAGTGAACATAGGACCGAGTACAACGTGCCTTTTCGTATCCATATTCGCGCGCAGCAGAAGAATTGGTCGGTCTAGAGCCTTGATCGGTCGAAACCAGGATGGAAAGAGCTGCATACGGGGACTCGGAAGTATCCAGCCTTTGGCGCAAGTTCTTTGCTTTTTCCCGCCAGCCATGCAACGGCAAGCCAACGGCAGCGTTTATGTGGACTGACCAACGGCACCACTAAGACTTACCCGAAAAAATTGGTCCTTTTCTTTCTTTTCCCGTCATGTCCATTCTTCCCAGACGGAGTTGGCCTTCCAAGTGACTGGTGCTGTTGGCTGGCTCCTTCCTTTTGGTAAGGTACTGAGGTCTTGCCTGCGATGCGAAGCTCGGACGATGACGCATCTAAAGTGCACGACGACGTACTCTGCCAATTCTTATTCCGGCTGAACCGACAGGCGCTGCATCTTAATCGTAAGGTTCCCGCTGTCATACACATACCAACACACACAATATACCCATCCTTGGATCGACACATTGACTGACCACACCACTTTCCATCCGTGCTTGCAGCCGAGCATCACACTAAGGCACCGCTTATTGACACCTGCGGCATGTGCGGGAGACGCTGCACTGCCTCTGCCTCGACTAGATGCCAGCTGCATGGTCCTGCTCACAACGCGGTGGCGGTAAAACTGTTTTCTTCTTCTTGGCCCTCTTGTTCTTCCATCCAAGTAAGCAACTCGGACCTCAAAAGATCGGATGTCACTTTCCACCCATTGTCCGTTCGCCAACGCCAGCTGGCTGAACGATGGCCTGCTTCACCATCATCTCGGGTCCTGCCCTGTTTCTTCCATGATCATCAGCCGCGGCCCGCTGGCCACTCGCGAGGCTTGACTAGCCCCGAACCCATCGACACCTGGGTCCATCAGCCTGTCCTGCGCGTTGTCAATGGCGCGAAAGCCAAGAGAGACTCCCGCAGCCCATCGACTTGCCGGGCACAGTCAGGGTCCATGCCTGGTTGTCAACTCTCTCTGAGAGAACTTAGACCACCACACCACCTAGCTGAATTCCCATCTACTCCCAATAGATTCGGAACACATCCTTCGGAAGCTGGACTGGACTGGCCTCGCCCCGACTCGACTCGACTCGACTCGACTCAGGAACGGCGGGGTCATGGTCAAGTGACGCAGTCAGTATCCGATCGGAGCCGCTGTCTCCCTGACTCGGTATGCAGCCAGGCAGAGAGTTTGACGAGCACTTTCAACGGGAAACGTGCCCGTTGGCCAGCACCTCGGTGCTCAAACAGCGTGTGATGTGACGATCCCAGACACGCGCAGTCGAAACGCGACTCCAAGTACGCAGACGCACAACAACCAGACTGGGAGAGCCGTGTTAGTGGCGGCTGCGTCATTGCCAGCCAACGCGATGCCATGAAAGCCACGGACGAGAAGCTCAAAGCGCAACGCGGGGTTGCTGGCTGGTGGCTAGGGTTGTGTGATGGATCGCCAAGCTGACCATTCAGATGCCAAGCCATCATGTTCGGACGCACAGTGGTCTATTAGTCTGGTCAACTGGACCTCATGGCAAACCGCCCTACACACAGTTGCCCTATCAAATGCAAGCATTCGAGTCGGCAAAACGAGAGCACACTAGGCCGTCGTCTGAATGGCTCGTTGCACATCCTTTGTGCGTTTCGACTTCCTGCACAACCGCCAGCCCAACGAGCCATTTGAGCATAGTTTTCGTTCAGTGCACCCCTTCTGGGGTCAGTCCGCGGATGCACCAGAGCCACGCGCGGCGCATACCCGAGTTGAATACGATACGACGCCAATGTGCATACATTATTCAAGCACACTCTCACATGTCATGTTCGCCGCTACCAAGGCCAAGGGCAACGGCGGCCTGAACGGATACCTAGCCTGCTGGCTGCCCTCGCGTGCCTTCCAGCTTGACGGGTTTTGCCTTGCAACTCGAGGAATCCAAGGGCTTAAACAAATACTGCTCCGATTGGACTGGGCCTGACCGGATCGATGTCGTCCACGTAGGTGCTGGGGAGAAAGGAACAGCATGGCCCATAACGGAGCAGGCGGGTGCGTGCGGCCTCCGACCAGTGCCGTTTTTCTTCCCCGTCTGCCACAATCTATCCAACACCGGCACGATTGGCAACCCGGTCCATTAACTGCTGCGGCTTTTTATTCTTAGAATATTGGGTCTGCACTGTTAATTATGTACACCATAATATTATACCACATACTGTAACTGACGACATCGGTTGAGTCAGCCACACGGCTTCTCCAAAGCTGCTGGGTCGTGGATGGGGGCTCCCAACCCACAGTTTCCTCATCTTGACGACACACGCCAGAGCCGACGAAGCTGAAGGCTTGTCGTTTGCGTTGCGGCTCTGGCATGAATCCGGCCCGCCAGCTACCCTGCGCCTGGCCATTATCGTCAATGCTGCTCAGGCAATCAATCCACCATGGGCTGGGCCCAGCGTTTCGTGCTGGCCGGACCAGTTTTGCTGACTTGCCTGGAAAACCAAACAAGCGTGTAGGCTCAGCTCAAATCAGCCGTTCCAAAGCATGAAGATGGATGACGATGCCCGCGGCGACGAAACTCGCGGTAGCCCCGAAGGCCCCGTGACTACGGAGGCGAGCGGTACTGCGGTAGATGGCGCTTCGTCAACGGAGAGAACAAGGCAGTCCCCTGTTACAGCCGCTCACGCTGCGTGCCACCATCACCATTGCCGCTGATGCTGAGTTGCCCTTTGCAGCCACTAGTAGCTACCAGAGCCGGACCCCGAGTGATCAGCAACCGTCGGCGCGACGCCAGACAGTACTCGCTGCTCTGGTGCCTTGCATCCGCGCCTCAGTCGCGAGAGTGATGAAGCAACCAGCGATACGACTGGTGTGCGGCACAAAGTGTGTGTCTGCATGTGCGACTCTCGTGAGTGACGTGCCTGGCGAATGGCCGTGTCCGAGCTGGTGGTCGGACATGCGCCAGGCAAGACCGGACTGGCGAGTACGAACCGAGGAGGCCACTTGTGCAAGTCGTGTGGATAGTTGACAAACCCACCCAGATGCACTAACCCACCCGTGCCTTGGATCAGCTCGTCCTATCAACCAATACACCACACAACCCTCGGGTTTATGCAGCAGCTCTGTCGAGTTACCTCGACGATCAATAGAAGCTGTCAGGCCTGTCTCATCTCGCATGGCACACAGATGGGTTGGTATAGTGTAGTGGCAGCCCGTGAAAAACTTCCCACGCTGGCCCTGACCGTCCTCTCAGAGGCCGAGAACCAGGTTGTTTGTACCGAGCCCCGACGAGTACCTGAAGCTCGCGGCGCACCTACTGTGTTGTGTACAGTCGAGTCGGGCAGAGTGCCACCGCCAAAACATGGGTCTATCATGAGGTGGAAACTTCGTCGGGCACCATGTACTACCATTCTAACGCACATGAGAACGCGACGATGTGCAATAGTTGTGTATAGTGCTGCTCCGTGCCCAGGTCTGTGTAATGGACACACGACGCCCGCTCATGGCCGCCATCAACGCCATCAACTCGCGTTGGTTGTTGGTTCCAGCTGACCGAAGCAGATTGCGCCTGGTAGGGATTCTCCCGTTCGGCCTGCGTGTACATGGTATGGGCAGAAGTCGGACGCTGACTGAGAGATACTAGCAGATGCCGCGACACGGGCCAGATACTTTTGCCCACGGAAGACTGCTCTGCTCGGGACACGACGGCCGGCGGGTGTCGAAAGCGGCCTGTCTCCTGCAAGATGGCGTATGTGTGCGTCTGCGCGGTCCAGCCAGCCGAATAAACAGGCCAGTATATCCCCCGCAACGGACTACGTATGCTATAGTACTTGTAAAGCATACGGGAAGCTTTCCTTCTTTCCTCGATGGTCATGGATCATGCGACGTCCCTATATGAGTTTCCGGACTGCAGCTGTGTCTATGCTATGCACGCATTACCTTTGCCTTGGATACCGGATGATAAATGAAAGACACATGGACGTCTGGCGCAGAGTGCAGTGAGAGCACAGGACCTGGCACGCACAGGGACCGGCGAGCTGTCAGGTACCCTTCAGACGGCGGTACATCCGGGACAGGTTGACGGATCTCTTCGTGTCTCCCAGAAAACGACGGTCCAGATTTAGAAGCTGCAGATGGCTGCGCCATCCTCCTCGTCCCAACCCACCCACCCATTCAGACACACACGCACACACACACAGGGTGCAGGCGCGCAGCAGCAACAGCACGCTGCGTGCCATCCCACACGCAGCACGCGCTGAACGGTTTTCCCTGGTGCCACAGTGCTCAGGGACAGACACGCGAGTGGTACGTGGTGGAATCTGCAGCATTATCGCCGACTTGGTTTTCAGGAGTTGCCTTCCCCCTTTCGCATTCAGCCGCCAACTGCGCTCAGTCAGCTTTCCAGGCGGAATAGTGCCAGTCACGACGGGCCAACAGCTGCAATCCGAACACGTGCAAGAGACAATTTGGCATACGGATACAGACAGACAGAGTGAATGTGTGGGTACTATGTAGATGAGTGGTGGCACATCTTCTCGCACACCCAACCTACTACACATTACGTACCTAGGCACGTACTCTCCCCTCCGTACCCACGGCCAGAGGCACTCAGGTACAGAGGCCACCCCAGAGACCATCAAGTACTTGATCTCATGTGTACGTACCGTGGCGAGGGATCCGATACGTACCGGATCTACCCTAGTCGGCTGGCTGGGATGTCCATATCCTGATCCACACACCCTTCCCACGGTACGTATCGCTTACCCCTGACCCTGGTCAACAGGTGTGGGTGAGACATGACTGCGTGGAGGAGAGAGAAAGAGGGACGAGGGACGAGAAGAGGGGACAGGGACCTAGCCACTAGGATGATGGATGAGGATACTACACAGTAGTAGTCTACCTATGGTATGGGAATATGGGACATGGTAATATGGTCAGGTACGTTACGCTAGGGTCTGGTCTGGTCTGTCCGTCCCTCTTGTCTGGCTGGGCTGGGTACTCGGTGTCCCGTACCGTCGTCCTATCGATGACTTTTATCTAGGGCCAGCCGGTTGATCTTGGACTTGATCTTCTACTTATCCCCCTTCACCACCCACTTTCATTTACTCTTGTCACTCCATGATCGACAGACCAGTCGGCTACGGTGCGCAGTGATATTTTCTTCTTATGAACACTCGGTTCTTCCTTCTTTTGTGACTCGACCTTTGGGAAACACTTCGACCTGATCGAACCATCCCGTCCTTCCTTTCAAGACAAACCAGCATACAACAACTCAAGCCGGCTTCCCGAGCCCGATAATCCACTTCCAACCCAAACAGACAACTTCTATCGCGACTCTCTCAAACCTTGCCACGCCAGCTTCGAGACAGACAAAGAGACAGATAGCAGACTCTCGGAACGAGTTTCATGTACATCCAAGACAACCACTCTCACTCATCGAGTCACCAACACACAACATCCAGACGGTCATTGTCCACCAACGAACGACCCGTCGTCCTATCCTTAGAAAACAGGAAAACCGAAACCACCATCCGTCATTAGGCCAACTGCCTCACGAGTTCGTTCGCGCGAAAACTACGTGTACAACAAACCAACCCAACGCAATACGACCTAATACGTGAAGACGGAGACGCCCGACTCCCGACGACTAACCTCTCACAGCACAACTCGACCAAGCTTGTCTGGTGCGTTTTCTCCCCTCGAGAAGCAACATGGACAGTTGGCAGAGACCGGACGAGACTGATAGACGACCAGACACCTCAGCAATGGACGCTACCATGATGACAGCCCAGGCGATGGGTCAAGCACCCTTCGTCTACTACAGACCAGAGCCGCAGCACGACTCGAGGAACCGCAACCACTTCCCCCAGCAGCCGCCCATGCACCACCATCAGCACCACCACCAGCATATGGCCATGTACCCCATGGTCCCGACGCTTCCCTCGACTCCCGTCTACTCGAGACCGAACTCTTCCTGCTCACAGCCCATGGGTCCCACGCTTTACAGCAACGGACCCGCGACCATGACACCTGTGGCCTCTCCTCAGCCCATGAACAGCAAGCCAGCCATCATGCTCGAGACCGAGGTTTACGATGTGGACGGCATCTACTTCCCGTCGACGCCTCCTCTGTCCACATCTGGCAGCGCCATCAGCAGTCCCAACAACAGCTGCGAGCTTCTCCAGACTCCCATGAACCCCATGTTCTCCGGCTTGGAAACCTTTGATGGTCTCGACGGCTTCAAGCAGACTTTGGAGTTGCCCGAGAACTTGCCTCTGGACTGGGCCAGCTGCGGGTCTCCTCCCATGACACCTGGTAAGTGATTTATTAATCCCTTTTATTTTTTTCATGAGGCCATGGTTATTTTCGATGTTCGCACACGAGCTTCTCTGCCACACCATGCCATCATTTCCACCCTTGTTCGCCGCAATTTACTGTTGTATGCTTGGCAAAGGAAATGCACCAGTTTCCGGTGACCTGAGTACGGCTCCGACAGGGAGGTGTTGGTGGTGAACTGAATGTGTGGTGCGGTCGGTCGGTGCAAGCGGGGCTCCCTCCGCGTGGGAATAACTTTGGCCGTTATCTTTTTTTATCCTTTTTTCTTCCTTACCCATCTATGGCACTAACTCGATTTGGCAGTGTACCTCCAGAACCAAGCTGTCGCCTCGCTTAGCACCAACACTAGCGACCTCCTTTCCACAGCCTCCTGTCCTTCACTTTCTCCCTCACCCTCACCGTATGCCAGATCTGTCGCATCGGAACAGGATCTTGACTTCTGCGACCCGCGCAATCTCACCGTGGCTGTTGCCCCCAACACTTCCAACCCGACTCTGGCTCCCGAGTACTCGGCTTTCGCTCTCGGCGACGAGCTCAGGGGGGAAGTTTCTGCCAAGACCCCTGTCCCTCCCCCCTCTCACAACCAGACCTTCGACTTCAACCCTGTCATTCCTGACAGTCTTCCCGCCTTTGAGGACCTGTCTGACTTGGAGTCCGAGGACGACTTCGTCAACGGCTTGGTTAACCTGGGTGACGCGACCGCCCCTGCTGACCTTCGTCGCCCTCGTGCCTGCACTGGCTCCAGTGTCGTCTCCCTCGGCCACGCCAGCTTCATCGCCGGCGAGGAGGACTTTAGCTTCGACGAAGCTGAGCTCATGTCCGTTGCCCGCCTGCCCAGCCCTCCCGCCTCCTGCTCCGACGCCGACCGTCACCAGAACAAGCGTCGCAAGGTTGTCAAGGACGAGTCCAACACGCCTGCCCCTGCCCCTGCCCCTGCCATGACCTCCGCCGCTGCATCATCACAGGCTGCCAGCAGTGACAAGCAGTCCAACAGCCAAGTCGCTGCTTCGGACGCTGGCAGCTCCGACTCGGACGCCTCCGCCACCCCCCTGCCTGCTCCTGTCAACCGCCGTGGCCGCAAGCAATCACTCACAGAGGATCCTTCCAAGACGTTCGTCTGCGAGCTTTGCAACCGCCGATTCCGTCGACAGGAGCATCTGAAGCGCCACTACCGCTCGCTTCACACCCAGGAGAAGCCATTCGAGTGCAACGAGTGCGGTAAGAAGTTCTCTCGCAGCGACAACCTCTCCCAGCATGCTCGCACCCACGGCAGCGGCGCCATCGTCATGGAACTCGACGACTCTGGTGTTCACTCGTTCGATCACGGCATGATGGGTCATCCAGAAGATTACCACACCTTGGGCAAGGTTCTCTTCCAGGTCGCCGCCGAGATTCCCGGGAGCGCCAGCGAGCTGTCGTCGGAAGAGGACAACGGCAAGAAGAAGCGCAAGCGCTCCGACTGAATAGTTTGAGACGTTTTTTCCCTTTTGCAGCCAGCAATTTCTTCAGTCGACGGCGACAAACATCGCATCGACCATGTCCGCTACGACCTTTACGACAACTTCTTCATTCAGACCCACCCGCCACTTGCCGTGCGGGTCGGTCATTAGGGCCATACGGGCGGGATTTCTTCCTCGGGGAGGCCTGTGACGACTACCGCCGGCATATAGAGTCGCCTTGGGCAGGCCGCGTGGGAGAAGCGCAAGCATGTTTGGGCGTTTTCCATCAACAGCGACATGCCTTCTCTGTATCAATACTTCCGACGCCAATCTTCCGAGCCACTCTCGCGAGTTCCTCGGGGCAGGATGAGCGCCGATGGATTTCGTTGTTTCGGGCTGCATGATGATCACAAAAGTTCAAGAGCGCGGGGAGGAAGCACAGCAATTTTGGATTTGGAAACAACGGCGTGAAACGGTGGAATGCTTTTTTTGTTTTTCCTCTCGCAACCAGAGACGGCAGCATGATTGTTCATCGCTTGGCTTTTTCTTTGTGGAGAGTTGTGCCACAGCAAGGCAAGGGAGTACAACAGCAGACAGTGGTTGAGAGACAGAAGAGACACGAAACGATTCGGAACTCGTCCATCTTTTTTTTTGGCAGCGGCCCAAGCGTACTTTTCTCTACGCTCGTTGTAATTTCCCCAGCATGTCCGGAGGCCGGCCGGCCGTCATTGCTTTTGGAACGGGAACTTTCTTCTGCGAACGCGCCTCGACTCGGACCTTGCGGGGCTCGTTTCCGGAGCATCGCATTCGTGTGTTTACTTCATTCTTCTCTTCAACATCAGATTTCAGATTCGAGTCGGGATTTCTCCTCGTTTTGAGCCCTTTTCCTTCAAACTTTGGCCGTTTGGTGGTCCCACGAGCAAGAGACAAGGGTGAACAGACGCCAAAGGTGTGAGTGCAGGTCACGATCACCGGAGGGTGTCTCGCGTCACGAGAGAAGGGGACCTGACTGCAAGAACAGTTGGCTTGTACATGTACACAAACATACTCCTGAACGGAACCAAAAAAAAAGAAGACCTTTCGCGCGCTGCCACAAACAAAAATCTTCCAGCAGTCTCGAGATATCCATTGACAATCTCGATGGCCAGAAGTAAAGTTCATGTGACTCCCGCCATTATGTTTCCCTTCCATGGCTCGGTGAATGGTGTTCTAGTTCATCGGTCGATGGCCTGGACTTGCGCCGCAAGACATGCACGGTAGATGAGACATGGGCTTTACTGAGACGCAGATTTCGTCATGGGGGCTGGGTGTATGGGTATGCACCGAGAGTCGGTACGTTTCCATTGTTTCTTTTCTTTTTCCGTGACCTTGACGCCTTTGAGCCTCGCAGCCTTCGCCTGTGTGTTTCTTATTCTCGATCACTTTTTCCCTGGGCGGGCTCAGTGTCTTGGATCCCGCAGCCTTAGCCGACACATCTCCCGTGCCTCTTGTTTTTATTTTTATTTTCGTTTCCTGTTGGTCCCAACGGCCGTCCGGCATTCAAGTGACGTTGCGAGGGGGTAGGTGAGAAATGCCCCGAGCGCCCTTTTGTCAGGTTGTGTACGGACTATGTGTATGTGTGTCTTTTTTGGCAACTCGGGAATTTTGATGGCTGACTGGTGTCTTGACACGAGACCGATGAGAAAGATGGTTATCCCTCGCGGCGTACTGGATAAGCCCCCCTCCCATACCCCAAGCTGAAGCGGACTGAGTTCCGGCTGTGACGGATCGCGGTCACGGTAGAAGAGAATGGCTGACTGTACCCGTAACCCCTCCCCTCATCCTCCCACTCACGAGGACGGGCGAGAATTCCAAACGGCCAGGCAGATTCCTGGCCACGACACACTACCCACACACACCCTTCGCGGCTCCCAAACGCGCGTTATCAGAAGCGTGAGAGTGCAAAGGGCGCGGGTGTGATGATGAATTTCGCATTGTCGGCGGGCCTCTGGTCGCGCGCACGCCAGTCAGGCGACGTTCGATCGGATCGGAGGTTCGGTGTAATGCAAGGGCAAAAAAAGGTGTTGCGTGATGAGCCAGCGAAGCACGAGATCTTGTGACAATGGTGTTTGTTAAGGAAAATGGTGAATCAGCATCTGTCAGCGAAATACATGCCGACGACGCGTTTACTGGCGATACGAGAGGATTCGGCCGTGGTGTTTAGGTGCGCATATTCATTCGGCTGGACTGAAGCATGTATGCAGCGCACGGCGTAGCTGAGCTCCGCAGATGCACTATCGATCGGATCATTCATTCTTTACGCTAGTTGGTAATGTGGTTTCCGGATGATTGCAGTTTTTAGAAAAACTGTGCGTCTCAATAACGTGCCGCCCAGAGGGGGGCTATGCGATGCAGCAGCGTCGTGACTGCATCATGCAAGGTACGACGCCTTCAACCCGTCGTCGAACAGCTTGATCGACGGCACTGAAGTGCAGCTCAGCTGTACGTATTCTCTCTCTCTCTCTCTCTCTCTCTCTCTTGTTCACACATGGGGCGGGCAGCAACATCACCTCGCAAACACCCCCTATGAGGAAAGAAGGCAGCCTCACCGGGAAACTATTGGATCTGGGAGAAAACGACGACGACCGTCCGCACCACCCTGGTCAGAAGGTAACCTCGCAGACCGCCGGCTGCTTTTCAATGAGACGAAGTTTGTTGTACACAGTGCACCCGTTCGCGCCTCATCTTACTTTCGGGCGAGGCCGCTGGCCCAAGCTCGTTTGTCAAATACAACTAAAGTCTCTTTCCCCTCCCCCTCTGTGCGTGCGTTGCGCGGGCTTGGAGGAAAATGAGGGAGAAAGATGAGATGAAGCCCGTGTGTTTCCCCCCCTCCCGCACGTTCTTCCATCTGAACGGGACGCGGGACCACCGACGTCGCGGCCTGTGCTTGTCTGTAACTTTTGCAGTGAAGCTCATCATCTGTGCAGGTGGGTTGAGGTTGAGTTGAGAACTGAGACTTGTTCCTGTGCCTGGATGTGTGTGTGTGTGTGAACCTGGTCTGAGATGAGGCAGATCGTCGTCGGCCGTCAGCTCACCGTGTCTCGGACCTTTTTTTCTTCATGTCTCCTCCTTCTGCCCTCTTTTTTTCTTTTTCTTGTACTGGCGGGGGAAAGAAACTACGGAGACTCGGTTCCAGAGTTGAGCCCGGGCTGGGACGAAGGGTTTGCACAAAAATAACCATGACACACTGTTCGGGCTGGATCTTGTATCCGTTCCGGCGAAGATGGAGACGTATCGCCATTTTTAAATTCTTTCTTCCTTTCTGCCCTTCCATGAGTGGGTTATGGGCTACCTCACAGCGCAGTGCCGAAGCAGACCCCCCCTGTGAAGCGGTACTGCACCGTGAGGTAGCCCATCATCTTTTCTTTCTTGAAGGCCGCTACCGTTTGACCCAGTACGGGATGTGTCTGTTCTTGGCCAGGGAGAGGGCGAGGCGAGGCGAAGGGAAGTTGACACTTGTTCCAGGTTATTTCCATCTCGCTCGCGGTTTAAGCGAGAAGAACATAACGTGGTAGCGAGCGAGGGCGAGAGGGAAAAGGGTCGCAGGGTCACCTTACACCGCAACTGACGACACCGGCCAGCCCATGAGGCATGAAGCGAAAGCTCCAGCAGGTGCTCCAGCGCAATTTTGGCGCGGCCCGCCCAGACGAGGTGGCCTCGAGCTCCAGCGAGCCTACAAGTACGGAGCAAGGTAAGGTACAGAGTACGGGTACCTCGACACTAACGAGACGGCTGGCCCGCTAATCTACAGGCCCGGGGCGTCGCCCGCCCGCCTGTCCACAGGCTGGTGCCACTGTGACATGAGCACTACCTATACTGGGCTGCCCAGAGTCTACTTTGTTCCCTGCTACGGAGTACACACGTGCGCAAGTACATTGCCTGCCCGGTACAGGTACGCCACTATGGATGACCTACCTGCCTCGTAGCATAGGTAGGTGGTGGTGAGGTCACTCCAGCGGTGGGGGTCCACCTTCCCCCGGGGCTCTCTCATCTCACCTCACCACCACTCGAAGCTCATCACTCAGTTGCCATCAACTCATGGCCCTGGCCTGGCCTGTCTTCAAGGGACCCCGAATCCTGGAGCTCGCCAGGCCCTGCTATTCGAAATTGGTTCTCCGGACCATCCTCGACGTGAGCACTCATTACCAATAATCGTACCCATCCCATGCCATCAAACCCATGAGCATGAGCATGGGCATGAGCCCACGACCCAGACACAGGAAGGTCCCCTCAGGCAAGCCGAGGCGAGGAGAGATCTCCGGTCGTCGCGGCATATCTGCTCTTGTAATGGCGTCCTTCAGGGACCCCCAGCGAGGTCGGCAGAGACAGAGGCAGAGGCGAAATTTCCACCTTGGTGAGCATGAGGTGAGGTGAGGCCAGCCCGAAATCTCGATGAGGTGCTTCTCGTCCGACTCCTGGGAAATTTGGAAGGTATCCATAGCTTCCATTGCATCTCCAGTACCGACGCAGCCCACCGTCGTCGCGCACCTTGCCCGTCGTGCGGAGTCCCAATGGAACATTTCGCGGAAGGCCGTCGCCCCTGCCGTGGAAGGTCCAATGCGACGGGACTCCTCCGTACGGAGCAGGACTACGCATAAGGTGAGTTACTCGTGGTGTCGGTCTCTCATGGAGCGGTCTCAAGTCAAGTACCGCCCGGCTTTTCCCCTCACGCTCACCTCATCCACCCATCCATCCACTCACTCATGTGCTTGTATCAACTCACTTTTACCAGCCCCATCTCGTGTGAAATTGTCCGAGCGGAGCGGCGCGCTCGCTTCGAGCCAGAATTTTTATTTTATTTTTATTTTCTGATTGCACACTGCAAAGATGGCACGACACGTCTTTGTCCACTCTTCTCGTAACATACGATGTTCACGTTGCAGTCCACCAGAACTTGATACCGGGGGTTCTCACTCGCTCCGTCTCGTACCCGCGACACACACCACCTTGCCCCATCCCGCGAAGCTTCTCACCACCACAACCTACCCAGCATAAGCCACCCCCGGCCTCATCACGGCTCGAGGACCCCGAACGGAGCTCCGAGTCGTTCCAGGGTCCCTTGAGACATTCAAGCCAGGTACGGGTCTCCTGCGTACTGTGTAGGTCCAGCGTCCGTCCCAATATCGTCCCCGCCACGGCCCTGCTTCCGCATACCCGCCCCGTCGGCCAATCTATACACAGTACAGAGTGTCTCTGCGTGTCTAATGCAATGAACTGTGCTGACTGACGATAACAGTTGCACATTCACAAGTCTCGGAGCACTTCACCCTCCTGCTGCATAGGAAGTCAGGCATACGGGAACGTCTTGAGACACAAAGCGTCCAAGCGAAGCGACCGAGAACCGCCACTCTCTGGTACCGGCCATGGCGTCGGCACCGCTCAACGTCATCGCCCTGGTCTCGGGCGGCAAGGACAGCTTCTTCTCCGCCCTGCACTGCCAACGCAACGGCCACCGGCTCGTGGCCCTCGCCAACCTCTTCCCCGCCGAGTCCGAGTCCGAGTCTGACGGCGCCGACACCGGTGGGACCGGCACCGTCGTCATCAAGCCGGGAGACCGCAAGGATGCTGCTGTACAGCAGAAGAAGCAGCAGCAGCAGCAGCAGGCAGAAACAGTGGCTGGAAAGGAGGCGGCGGGCGACGAGACGGACCTCAACAGCTTCATGTACCAGACCGTCGGCCACCAGGTGATCCCCCTCTACGCGGACACCACGGGCCTGCCGCTCTACCGCCAGCCCATCCGCGGCGGCGCGCGGTACGAGGGCCGAGACTACGATTCTTCTTCCGTCAGGGATGATGGTGGTGGTGGCGGCGACGCCGCCGACGAGACGGAGAGCATGGTGCCGCTCCTCCGCGCCATCATGGCGGACCACCCGGACGCCAACGCCCTCTGCGCCGGCGCCATCCTCTCCACGTACCAGCGCACGCGCGTCGAGTCCGTCGCGCTGCGGCTGGGTCTCGCGCCGCTGGCGTACCTGTGGAAGTACCCCGTGCTCCCGCCGCCCGCCGCCGCCGCCGCCGCCCCCGAGGAGGCGCAGTTGCTGCACGACATGGCGGCCGCGGGGCTCGACGCGCGCATCGTCAAGGTCGCGAGCGCCGGGCTGGACGGCGGGTTTCTCTGGACGCGGGTCAGCAGCCTGGCGGGCGCGGGGAGGGTGAAGAGAGCGCTGAGAAAGTTTGGCGTTGCCGAGGGCGCGCCGGTGCTGGGCGAGGGCGGCGAGTTTGAGACGATTGTGCTCGATGGGCCGCCGGGGTTGTTCCCGAGGGGTAAGATCGAGGTGCCCGAGGCCGGCAGGAGGGTTGTCAGGGAGGGCGGCGGGACGTCGTGGTTGAGCTTGGAGGGGGCGAGGGTCCGCGAGAAGGAAACCCCCGAGACGGAGACGGGTGCGGGAGAGGGTTGTTCGCCGCCGCGGGTTCCTGATGTTCTGGATGCGAGGTTCCGGCTTCTCCTGGATTCGTTGCCGCGAGGAGCGGTCTCGGCGGAAACGCCAGCTCGGGATGCCTTGGTTGGTAGTGATGGCAAGGTGGTGGGTTCCGTGGCGACGTCGGGCGATGTCCTCTGGACGGTAGAAGCGGAAACACCCGAGGGCAGGCAAGTCTCCGTGGAAGAGGAGACGGAGGACGTGGTCCGGCAGATCCGAGAGCGGCTCGCCCAGTACTCGCCGCCTCTGCCGACCACGGCCATCACGCACACCGTCATCGTGTTGAAACGCGTGTCGGACTTCCCTGCTATCAACGCCATCTACGGCAGCTTGTTCCAACACCCGAACCCCCCGTCACGCGTCACCATTGCCTGCGGCAACCTCCCAGGTGCCAAGTCCATCAACATCCACCTGACGGTCAGGCCCGACCTCGAGCAGGGGCAGCGCAACGGGCTTCACGTGCAGTCGCGCTCCTACTGGGCGCCGGCCAACATCGGCCCCTACAGCCAGGCCATCGACGTGCCCCTGAGCAGCAGCAGCAGCAGCAGCAGCAGCAGCGCTGTGGCAGGTCAAGGTGTCGTTCCCGCGGGCGTCAGGGCCGTCACCATTGCGGGACAGATTCCCCTCGTGCCGGCGAGCATGATGCTCCCCCCCGCGGAACCCTCGGGGGACCTGGAGATGCAGATCGTGCTGTCGCTCCAGCATCTCTGGCGCATAGCGACGGAACTCAAGGTCCAGGTGTGGACCAGCGCCGTGGCCTACTTTGCCAACACGCCGGACCCCGACGCGGCGCGTCGGAGGGCGCAACTTGCCGCCGCCGCGTGGGAGGGCGCTCAAAACGCGGCGGGCAGCGAAGAGGACGACGACGACGACGACAGCGGTCCGGATCTGTGGGATCGCAAGTTCAACACGCAGCACATGGTGTTCGGCGCCAGTACCGCAGACGAGACCAGGTTGCCCGACTGGTCCGTCGTCAAGACGTCTGGGACCGAGGGTTCGAAACCCGTTCCGCCGTTCTTCGCGGTCGAGGTGGAGGAGCTCCCCCGCGCTGCGGGTGTGGAATGGCACGCGCATTTGG
This sequence comes from Colletotrichum spinosum, assembly GCA_004366825.1. NCBI lineage: Eukaryota > Fungi > Ascomycota > Sordariomycetes > Glomerellales > Glomerellaceae > Colletotrichum > Colletotrichum spinosum. The sequence goes on from QAPG01010715.1 coordinate 642,767, forward strand.
GACTGGCGAACCTCGCGTCCTCGTCGGCGGCGGTGGAGTATCAGACCTCTGTTCTCGGAGCTAGCGAGCGCGTGCCCTTTTCTCGGAGGGTGTGTCACGTCACGGTGGGGGGTGTTCTGGTCCATACGACCGTTGCATGGCTCGCTGCTGGGGCGGACGGGGCGGTGCCGGAGTCGTCTGCGGAGGTGGCGGAGGGGATGAGGCGGGCGTACGCGGAGGTCGTTGGCGCCGGCGGGCGTGGTGGGGTTCCGTACTTGATGTATGTCAACCAGGCCAAGACGGGCTCGTCTGGAGCACCGGGGGCCAAGGTGGCGGGATGCATCCCCGCGAGGTCGATTCGGGACGCCGATGGGCTGGAGGTTGTTGCTGTTGGGTTGTTCAAGTAGCTGGTGAATACAGGGTGAATACGGAATACGAAGATGTGTGTGTGTCTATCGTGAGCGATGGTTTTCCGACTTGGGGGTGATACGGACAGCAAGCAGCAGCCGTTTTCTTGGCTCTTGTGACGACTCGGGCATCTCCATGTCCAATGCCGTCCTGGCTGGCTCTCTAATTCCCCTTGACCACCAGTGACTTACTCGTTGCGTCTTGTCTTGCTCAGTCAAATGGCTGTTGGCCTGAACTCTTTTCTGCTCCAGAGGTCTCTGGTTCAACGTTGATGGGCAGAGAATGGAAATATCACCGACTCATCATGTATCGTCTCCCAGCACATCTCATCGTCTCATTATTACACGGGTCTATCTGGAATCCGTCTTTTCTATCAGTATTATGAGAGCATGACTGGCTGGCGTTCCAACATATTGTCCGTCTTGCAATCCATGGACAAGACAGAATTGCTGTCCATGCTTGACCATAAGTTTCCGAGTGAACCAACGTCCACCAGCGAAAGACGGAGTCTATACTAGACCGATCTTCTACTCTGTTTTGCCCAGTCAACCGGGCCAATCCTAGAGAAAAGTTGTTCGAATAAGATAAGCTGTGTTCATGCAGGCAAGCAACCTGCCTGTCCTTGACAAGAAGTTTTGCAATCGTTCGACCCGCGGAGGGAAGGAAGACAAGTAGGAGATGATGGTACTGCCGCACAAGAACGCGTGGACGTCGCTCTCATCTTGGACTTTTTGAATTCAATATTGAAGCAGCATCGTATAAGTGGTCTGCCGTGAGATCAGCCGAGTGGGTTGGCATGTTCCACCCATCCCGAGTCTCGACATTCCACGTCTTTCACAATTTCGGATTCGCAGCTCAAGCTCGTACTTTCACACTAGATTGGACTTCCGTAGCAAATAATTACAATAAGGTATCCTCGCTTGGCAAGATGAATGCTCACATATAAAAGTTCCCTAATCGGTGGCTAGGAAAAACAGTAAGGCTTGCAGGAAGACATGACAAGGCCTATTGCTTTGTCCAGAGGCATCTTTCATTCAAGTCTCGAGATCCAGGAGGCCAGACCGTTCAACATCACCTTGACGCTCAGGGGCTTCCAGCTCATAAGGAGCTCTCATCCGAAGTTGAGACGGAGGCCGCGTGACTCAATCTCGTCACTCCGATTGGACCCCCCTCGGGCTGCTATGGCGGGGTAGAGAGCGAAGAGTTGGGATGGTCGGCGACCAACCAGAGGCGCAAAGCCCTGCCCGGTGACGTTGGGTTTATCAGACAAAAACCTGGAGAAGGGCTGGAACCATGTCATGGGGCCGGTTTCCAGGCGTTTGGAAACCCACGTGAAGGGCGATGGAGAAGTTTGTCTTTGGCTGTCGCGTTGTTTCCTCTTCACGCTTCCTCCGCTTTGCATCACCTCACGGCACCTGCTGTAGCGGTGCAACAGCAGTAGCAGTAGCAGTTGCAGCTGTTCTATGCGGTCGCGGCAGGAATGCACTATAAGCTGCAAGGTACAGAGTAGTCTTCACTGCCGCAACCGCTCGGCAGCGCCAAGGCGGCTCCCAATCAGCCGCTTGGAGTGTCATCATCCGCCTACAACCGCCGAAAGCTCGGCTCCTCGGACCTCAATAGGGCTCAGCTCCCAAGGTGCAATTGCGGTCTGCGGAGCGAACGACATACCAAGAATCTTTAGCCTCTTTTGCCCTTTTCCTGACACTCGACGGACTGCACTTCTCTGATCACGTCACACGACCCCTGCCGTCGCGCCAGACGCCATCTCCAGCTTCGGTATCGTCCCATCTCGCGTCCTTGGCCTGGGACATGCAGCGACAGCCCGTGTCTCGGCCGCGATGACGCCCGCCAGCGGTGATGCACCGCCATCCTCCTCGGCCGCCTCGCCGTCTGCTGTCGCTGTCGCTGTTGTCCCTCCCTCGTCCGATCCCCAGCAGTCGCAATCCCCGTCTTCGACGACCCCTCCGCCATCGCCGCGAGCCTTAAGTAGATGCGTCTCCGACGATGAGTCGTCGTTTCCTCGCGCCCTCGCCCGCAGACAGAGTACCAACGAGCGCATCAGCGAGATCCTAGAGGTACGTTACGTTGGACGTGTCGATCGAAAGGAAATCAAACTGTAAATTCTCGCCTCTGCCACTTTGTGGAACCCGGGAGATGCTACATACCTTGCTTGGCACCGACCAGTCTAGCCTCTGAGCATTTTCCCTGTGACTGATTCCAGAGCTGCTTCGTCGACTGGTTTTTCCATCCCCTTTACCCCCCCGTTCCAATTGAGTGTGTCACTTAAAAGTGACCCTCTTTCTCGACCTCGGAGCCGTCCGTCCCCGTCTTTTCCACCCAAATCTCACCCCCGCTGACCCCCCCGGGCGCCGGAACGCAGAACGCACGCGGCCGCGCAGAAGTAATGGGCGGCGCATTCTCGGCGTCGCGATCCGCCCCCGCCAGCCCGCCCCTGCGCAGCTACTCCCGCGACGACAGCACAAACGATGAGAACATCGGCATCATCTCCCGCGGGCCCGACCGCAACTACCAGAGCATGAACGCCGCGCCGCCGGAGCTGCCGGGCGGCGTGAGGCCCCGCAAGTCGGTCCACTCCACGCGGAGCTCCCTCCCCGCGCGCGTCGACGAGGACGCCGAGGAGGACTACGACGCCGTGGTCGCGAGGGAAGAGAGGGAAGAACGGGAACGGCTGGCGCGGGCGAGGGAACCGTGGTACACCGTCTTCCTCTCCACGTTCCAGAGCATCGAGTTGGAGAACAAGGGAAGCGTGGCCCGAGATCACCTCGCACTAGGTAAGACCTGCCCTCCCTTGCTTCGCCCCGAACCCTTCCAACCGCAGCCTCTGACCACATCAAGAACGGACCTTCCTCGCCTGGCTCCGCACATCCCTCGCCTTCGCGTCCATTGGCATCGCCGTCACCCAGCTCTTCCGCCTCAACTCGTCCATCGCCAACCCGGACTCGCGCAGCCACACGCTCCGCCAGCTCGGCAAGCCCCTCGGCGCCACCTTTCTCGCCATCAGCATCCTCATCCTCTTCCTCGGCTACAGCCGCTACGTCCGCTCGCAAAAGTGGATCATGCAGGGCAAGTTCCCCGCGAGCAGGGGCACCGTCATCGTCGTGTCGCTCGTCGCCTTTGCCCTCATGGCCGTGAGCCTGGTCGTTGTCGTAGTCGTAGGGCCGTCGGGGACCGAGTGAGAGTAAAGGCGCTTTGCCTTGTGTGTTTTGCTCATGGCGGTCATTTTCATACCATATAATGTGTACATGTACATGTGTATTTGGCTTCTGGGTTGGCCTCTTGACTTTGGAAAAGCTCACCCGGAATGTCTTCAAAGGAGTTTCCGTCAGACCTCTTACGACTAGCTTTGGAAACCGACAGTCGTGACCCAACCGGAAGCAAAAAAGTCCATGTATATATAAATAGGTACTATATATGCCCGCCCACACGCCTATTCAAGGAGCAATCGGTGCCTCCAACACGTAACCACGACCACCACCTGCAACATATTCTGTGTGCACCGTTCCTTTATATCATGAAGAAAACGAATGTAAATAACCCTCTGAAAATGCAACTTCAAACTCTGACTACCTTACGTCCAAACCCTTTGTGCTCCAAATCGAACCGCAATCCCACTCCAGCCTATCAGATGACGTCAAAGCGAAACTGCACCTTTTGCATGTGGGCCTCGCTCGACTCACACAACCTTGGGACTACACACCACCCCGAACCTCACTTACACTCATTCTCTATTCACGCTCACTCTTACTCTCATTCTCACTCTTCCACCCTCATAAACCACATCACCATTCTCACCACCCACCTTTTTTTTTTCACACCCCGACCCAAACGCAGCGCCAACATGGCACCGGACCCCCTCTCCCCCACCTCCTTCGCCTCGACCCAGCTAACCCTCCTCGCCGGCGAACTCGCCGCCGAAGTCGCCGAGTCCTCCGCCCTCGTCTCCCTCCACTCCCCCTCCTCCCTCCAGCGCGCGGGCCTCGCCCTCGCAAACCTCGTCGTCGGCGCCCGGCGCACGGGTCTCGGCGGCCGCACCGTCGTCGAACTCGCCCCGGACCCCGCCGTATCCACACAACTCCCCGAACACGGCCTCCGACCGGGTGACATCGTCCTCGTCGCGGAGCAGCCCGCCGGAAACGCAAAGAAAAAGGACGTCCGGGAGCTCGAGAGCAAGGGCGCCCGCGGTGTCGTCACGAGGGTGAGGAGCGAGGCCGTCGCCGTCGCCGTGGAAGAGGGCAAGGGCGAGGAGCGGGAGTTCACGGGGAGGGTGTGGATGGTCAAGGTTGCCGATGATGTGACCTACCGGCGGTGAGTTTGCGAGTCGTAGTCAATAGTGAATCGGGTCACTGCAAGAGTGTCGCGGCGGCTGACAGGTCACACACAGAATGAACCAGACCATGTCAAAGTTGGAAAAGATGGCAGAGGGCGAGTACACCGCCTTCATGCGCGTGCTGTTTGGCCTCTCGAGTCCGGCGCCGGTACCGACCGACCTGGCATCCGACGAGCAACTGTCCAAGATCCAATGGATAGACCCGTCGCTCAACGACTCCCAGAAAGACGCCATCCGCTTCGCACTCGCCTCGAGAGAAGTGGCTCTCATCCACGGTCCTCCTGGTGTTGGTCACCCCTACAGCCCTGGCACAAGCTAAACGACTGACGTCCGCAGACGGGCAAAACCCATACCCTCATCGAACTGATACTGCAGATGCTCAAGCTGGGCCTACGAATCCTCGTCTGCGGCCCCTCCAACATCTCCGTGGACAACATCGTCGAGCGTCTGGCGCCGCACAAGATTCCCATCCTGAGACTAGGCCACCCTGCACGTCTGCTCCCCAGCGTCCTCTCCCACTCCCTCGACGTGCTCACCCAGACCTCCGAGGCGGGCGCCATCGTCAAGGACGTCCGCGCAGAAATGGACGCCAAACAGGCCTCCATCCGCAAAACGCGCAACGGCCGCGAGAAGCGTCAAATCTACGGCGAGCTGAAGGAGCTACGAAAGGAGTTCCGGGAACGCGAGCGCCGCTGCGTGAGCAACCTCGTCCGCGAGAGCAAGGTCGTCCTGGCGACTCTGCACGGTGCCGGCGGCCACCAGCTCCGCGACCAACAATTCGACGTCGTCATCATCGACGAGGCAAGCCAGGCCCTCGAGGCGCAGTGCTGGGTGCCCCTGCTGTCGGCCAAGAAGGCCGTCTGCGCCGGAGATCACCTGCAGCTGCCGCCGACCATCAAGTCGCTCAACTCCAAAGCGAAGAAGACACCACCAGTAGAAGGCGGAGAGAAGCACATCAAGGGGATGACATTGGAAACGACCCTGTTCGACAGGTTGCTCGCCCTACATGGGTCATCCATCAAGCGCATGCTCACCACACAGTATCGGATGCACGACAAGATTATGAGGTTCCCCTCGGACGAGCTCTACGAGGGGCGACTTGTTGCCGCCGAGGCCGTCAAAGAGCGGCTCCTGAAAGATCTGCCGTACGAGGTGGAGGACACGGAAGACACAAACGAGCCGCTCGTCTTCATTGATACGCAAGGGGGCGACTATCCGGAAAAGAGCGAGGACGATGACAAGGATGCCGTCAAGAAGACCAAGTTCAGCCTCCATGGTGAGAGCAAGAGCAACGAGATGGAGGCGGCTCTGGTGAGACAACACGCCCAAAGCCTGGTTGATGCCGGAGTCAAACCGGAAGACATCGCAGTCGTGACCCCTTACAATGCTCAGGTAAGTCACAACCACCCCCCTGGTGGAGGCGTGCCAGCGGAAAACGCTTTGCTGATTTCGGACGAACCGAAGCTCGCCCTCCTTGCGCCCCTGAAAGAAGAGTTTCCCGGCATTGAACTGGGCAGCGTGGATGGTTTCCAAGGGCGCGAGAAGGAGGCCGTCATCGTCAGCCTTGTGCGGAGCAACCCCGAGGGCGAGGTAGGATTCCTAGGCGAGAAGCGCCGACTGAACGGTAAGCTGTCAAGGAGAAACCGACGTCGTCTGGGAACATCCCGGGCTTCGGGGTTGAGGCGCATGAATGTTAATGCCTTGTAGTGGCCATGACACGACCCAAACGATCGTTGACGGTGATCGGGGATTCGGAAACCGTCAAGAGGTGAGTCCCGTCTGGGTGTCGCCTTTCCTTCGTTATTTTCGGTCGCCGCTGGGCGTTGTGACGCCAACGAGTGCTGCACGGATGTCGCCCTGAGACACTTGCTGAGCCGCACCAAACACCCGAAATCTCGGGCTTGTTTCTTCTTTTTGCTAACCCGCTGCGTCACGCAAACAGAGGTAGCACCTTCCTCAAGAGATGGACGAACTTTCTCGAGGACAACGCAGATCTACGCTATCCGGACTTGTCTACGATCCTGGGGTCTTGACACCGAATTGGGACGATTGCGGGAGGATGGTCGCGGGTTGGTGGTGGCTGGGGCCTTCAGGTGGTTCCCTCCGCCATGCAGGTCGCCTGTAATGTCAGGTTTTATGCGACGAAAGCCTCTTCGCGGCAAGAGACCAGACGATCTGCGGAACCGACGAACCGGCTCCCTCGGGGTCGTGGACCGTCGTGATGGACCGACCTTGGACCAGCGGGGATGGCTTCTTATGCGCGGCGACACACTGATCCCCAACGACGCCAAAAGGGGATTGGGGTTGTATGGTATGCATCTGGCGCGGCGTATCGTAGATTTTACACACATCGACCAACCATGCTCCTCGTGTGTTCCACCGGGGTTGGATGGGGAGGGAGCGCCCGTTGACGCAAGTTGATGGACGCAGGGCCCGGGAGCTCTTGGGTCATGTAGTGATCCCGGACGAGGGAAGAGAAGAGGGACGGAAGAAGATGTGATGGCCACTGGAGCACAGATGTCAGCCATCACTGATCAGACGAATACTCGTAAAGTGGCACCCCCATGTGTGTTTCAGGTCTCTTTCGAGCCCGCCCGTGCGATCCCTGTACGCGTGGCCAGACCCGCCAAATTCTCCTACCGAGACTCTACTTGCTAGAGTGGTAATAAGGGTCGTCTCGATGAAATCGGTTGCGCTGTGTGACTTCGAGTTTGTGCGCGGAATTCGAGACCTTGCTGCCACCTCGAGACATTGAGGGGGGGGATCCTTCGACGTGACCCGGAGTTTGCGATACTGCGGCTGATACCACCAGGGCAGTCTACCAATGTCGATTCCGAAGACGTCGCCCCATGAATGTCGCCGTGATACCTGCTCGTGAGCGGGCTGCCCTCGATTGACCAACGAACGGATAGTCATGCGCGATCCGCTGCAGAGAAGAAACACCGCGAAAGCTGTTGGGCAGCTCTCGTATCTACGCATACTTCGTGGTTGATGTAGTGCAGCGATTCGCGCGTTTTTGTGATCGCCATCGATGCCTCACACCACATGTATGGCTCTGATTCGCTCGCCGAGGCAGACTCCAACATGGAGGGAAGCCTGGGCGTCCTGGGCTGGGATTTAGGTCGCGTTTCTGACGGCTGATTTGTCGCCCGGGCTGCTGAGAAACCCAGCTTTTGTTTTGCAACACGAGGTTGAGAAGCGACGCGAAGACCGGCGATAGCGTACATCATTGGCTCAGGCGGTATCTGGTCGACCTGTGTCCTATGGCGAGATTGGGAGTGCTTTTGCATCCCTTCCTTACCCACGAATCCCGGGAGCTCGGGTCGTCCCCGTACTGTACACTACTTGCGAGACGGCGCCGTTTCTCGAGACCGGGCTCTCAACTCGACACGACCCCCGGAATTATCAAGGTCTGAAAAGGTATCAGAGCGTCGGAACTAGTCATGAACTTGTCTGGAGACCATCGACGCTGGCCGCGGTATTTTTCATTGCGCAATCGATCAATGTGCCGCTGGCGCCGCTGAAGCCTGGGTTGAGGGAAGATCATAAGTCGCTGCCTCGCTATATGATGCTCCGCCAAGTCCCACCAAAGAAGCCGATCAAACGGTCACCGGACACGCGAAGATTTCGTCTTGGGTCCAGGTTGTATCGGGTGCTGTGGTGACCGAGCACAACTGTGTGCGTGGCTTTGAAGCTGCAGCTAAAAGTGCTGCGGTACTTAGCATCGTATGCCGTCAACGACGGTACGCGCGGCGGCTTTCAAGCGGCGAGATGGTGCCATTTCTGCACGATGCAGTTCTGGCAATGGTTGGCCGTTGGCCAGATGAACTTTTGCTGGCGATGGTATGTCCTGTCCCGAATTACAGGAGAGGAGACTCTACACCAGATACTCGTGTAGCAGACGGTATCTGACAAAACGCCGCCTCCAGGAGTGCACGAGTCATTTGGGGTGGTTTCAGTGAGTGAGCTGTTGCGAAGCGCAATTCGGCTCGTCGAACTCATTGTACACAGGCCTGATGCGGCTTAGGAGGCCCAGACAGGACGGTGGAAATCAGACAACAGGCCTGGCCTGCAGGCCATGTGGTGTTTTAGCCTCCTCTTCTCTTAATTCTGCAGTGTGGGGTTTGGACGGCGCGCTAGCGGGAGCTTTTTCTCTTCGCGAAGCTGCAGGTCGGGGGAATTCAGGAGCGCCGTCGTCGGATGTTTGGCAGGGGCCCAAGGTGAGAAGTGACCGAGTACGGATGCTGCCCTCGAGCCCGAAGCAGAGGCGGGCTATGCAAGCAAAGCGCCGGCAGCAGCAGCAGAAGCACACGGAGCGCAGCTGTTGTGTGGTTGTGCGTCCAAGAACGAGCAGAATACGTGCGAGACGTGGATTCAATCGCATGAGGTCGTGGCATGTGGTTGCAGCGATCAAGGAGAGGAGTGGTCCGTTACCAGCTGCGGCTCAAGGGTGTGTTGCGATTCGTCCGTGGCACGGGCGAGCATCGAGCTCGCGGAGCTAGCTGTAGAGGCTGTGGACGGCAGCGCCGTCGAGATGTGCAGTATGCGAGTGGATGGAAAGTCGTCCGTCGGATCCCGAAAGGCACCGGCGTCAGCGACAGGTGGTTTCGATAGTGGCGGCAGTGGCCGTGACAAGTAGATGTATTCACCACAAACGAAAAGGTTCAAACGGCCGGGTGGACGAGACGAGTTAGTGCCGACGAGCGACGGATCGTTGATTTCCAACGCTCCGTTTGCCGGCTTGTTGCTGACTTCCCACTCAGGCAACGAAGGCGTTTATCAGTGCTGCCTTGGCCGCTTCGATATTGGACTCGTGTACGGATACTTGGATGATCTCTCATTTGGAGCGCCATATCGGGTAAAATTGTCAACGCTACTCAGCAAGAAGGTTACTGGACAAGTGCAGAGTGTCAGTACGGTGGAAATCGAATCTGTGGTAGCAGTGGCTGTGCGGTGGTAACATTCGCACCGCACGCGGCAAAGTCCTGCCACTGAAGGTTCTTGGCTCGGCAACGTCGTTGGTATTGCGGTGAGGAATAGGTGTGGTGAAGTTTCATTGACACGGGCCATTGCGGGACGTGGAGTGGAAGCACCACACCGATAGCAACACCAAGAACAGCGCATCGTGGGGGAAGAAAGGCGCTCCGTACCTGTACGCAGTAAGGTAGGAAAAAGAAGAAAGGGGGAAAAAGACTGAAACAGAGAGCCAAATGCGGCAAGCTTCGGAATCGGACCAGAAGACCGGATTGGACTGGATCCGGCAGGACCGGGGCCATCAACTCAGTACAGCACCTACCTGTCACGACCTGCCTACCTTCGACCTGCTCTCGTACCCGTACCCGTACTTGCACCTGCACCCGCACCCGCACCTGCACCTGCACCAGCCACATAGACAGGCTCCTCACTTAACAGCTGTCACTGCAGGTGAGTCGTGCTGGTGGGGTTCAGAACAAAAGGCGAAGCCCGAGAGTAACAATGACTTTGTATGACTATGGGGTAAAATGTTTTGCCTTGAGGCTTTGACGTTGACGGTTGAGGAATGCCGCGTGCAATCAGTCTCAGGTGAATCTTTCACTGCCCGGACATACCAGATATACAAGCAGAGTCATACAGTCGAGTCCAAGCATGTCGTCTTGGGGTGACGGCCTACGAATACTCAGCAAATACACAAGGCTCGGTCATGTTTCCCAGGTCTACGTAGTAGACGTTCTGCCCAGTTTCAGCACGGAGGCAGGCAGGCAACGAGTCGACTTATTTGGTAGTAACATGCCCCGACCCCCAATCTAACAGTATCCGTATCTGACCGAGAGTTGGTGCCCTTGATCGACGTGACTTGGCTCGACAGGGACGCTGATGTCTGCCGAAGACGCCGATGCTGTTCTCCCACATTCCTCACGTCCCTCGCGTCGCTCATGTGTACACGGTATACGTGCCGCATGAGGTGGCGGCGATACTTCAAACACCACCACAATTGGTCCGATACTGACGGAGGATCCCATTCATGACGGGAGCTGCAGACCGACCTAGGTAGTATGAGAAGTATGAGCATACACATGCGCGTACATCCCTTGTCCAATCTAGAGCTGACACTGGCCACACAGACGTACGAACGGAGAGCACGCTTACAGAGTGATTAGTGTGCGTGTGCCGTGTGCGCGCTGGATGGGCATCTGTTGCAGCCCTCACAATGGCGTGTGGTGTTTCCCCTGCGTGCCTTTCCCTGGTTGGCGTGTATGTGGACTATTGTATGTATACTTTTGTAGGGATGGAATGCACCACGTGCCATGGTCGAGGCAGTGGCGTCACGATGGCTTATCTCGGATTGGCAAGCACACCGGTCATCAATGGCAAGAGGGCGTCCTCGAGTGTGAGTGCCAGATTCTCCTTCTGTGCTTTCCTCTCTGCGATGTTCTTTCTGTATCCGTAAATGAGCCATGTATAATTGTAGAGAAGAGCCACTCCGAGAAAGCACGTACCGTTCGTCCCTCTTGCTCGACTAGGGGTGGTCCTCTTCTCAGAGTTGCAGCACTCTTGGCTTGCCCCGCCCGTCCAGCACTGGCCTCGAAACAAGGGCCATCCCCGAACCATCCTACGACGTAGCAGGCAAGGAAGGACCGGACGACAGGGCAAGAACAGAATGAAAGTGGTCATGAGAAGGCAGGTCCGTCGCCTTCGTCCGTTGCTCCCTTCGACGTGGCATACGGTTCTCTGCCGTCCCCCGTCAGGTACACGGTAAGCTAGGGGGAAATTCTAGACGACTTTTGTCGCGTACCTGACTTCATAGTAGAGATGAAGACTCGGTGCCTTGACTTACAAGTAAGCATCTGCCAGAGGACAAGTAAAACATCAGACAATGGGCAGCCAACGGCATACCGTCCGTGGCGCATCACGCATTTCCCTTGACACCGGTTGGTTGTGCATATGCGCCATTGACGCCGTTCCAATGGTCCGCCTCCCTTTCCTACCTTGAGTGACGCAGTGTGGCAGCAAAAGGTGCATGCGTGCCTGTTTCATCGCGCCATCATCTGCATCTCTCTGTTTTCCTCTCTCTCCTCTCTCAGCGTATGGGCCCTGAACCATATCCTGAACCTCACGTACGTGTGCCCTGCCATCCATGAGGTCCATGTCGTCTCTCGTGTGGAAAACGACTACTCTGGCCTTCCTTGCAGCACCCCTGTCCTACTATATGTAGCATGCCACTACGTACTTGTATGTAGCCGTCTTTAATGTCCCTTGTCCGTTTTGTCCACTTCTTGCGCAGACAGAATGGAACCAGCCGACACGACACGGCGCGACACGACGAGACGAGACAGCTGCGAGATAATTACCGTACCCTTCCATTCCTTACGTAGTATGTCTACGGATGCTGATACGCTACTTACCTTACATGCCGTTGCTTTCCCTTTTCTCCCACCCTCTTTTCCTCCTTTGTTTCTTTTCCAACCCGCTGCCGTTGCGTTGGAGAGGCGTGGATCCAAAGGGCGAGACACACCGAGACTTTCTTTTGCGACTGTTGCATTGCCTTTGCCTGCCCGAGCACTCGCTTCTTCAACTCAGGCTTGACGGCTAAACTTATTCGAGGTGCATCGCATACCTATCACGTTCCTTGCACCATTTTCTTGGCCGAAACTCCCCTACTGCTGCTATTCTTATTGTATAATTCATCCCCTCCTCCCACATCGCCGCGTTTCTTCCCCCCTCCTCCCGCTTCTCTTCCTCCGACTATTACTACTTCTCCGCTACCTTCCTACTACCTGTACCTCGTCTGCCTTGCCTTAGCGGCGCGCTACTGCCCGTTCCAACCAACGTGCTCCTGTCTTTCGACCGCCTCGCCAGCCTGTTGTAAAGCTGTCCGGGTGCTCCTTTGATACATGACGCACGTCTGGCTAGGGTCTCCCTTCTCACCACCACAGCTTCCTACGCTAATCCTCGATCAAATCGTGGATTCTGCTCCTCTAACCGCCCTGCTCGTGCTCTGATTGACCAGCCGCGACTTCGCTCCCGTCGTCTGTCGAGCGCCGTTGCCACCTCACCCGTCCCTGACGCTCCTAAACCGAGAAGGAAAAGGGCTGCATTGCTGGCCATAGGCATCATGAATCAGTTTCCAGCATAGATCACCACCTGTCCTAGAATCGAGGCGTCTCAGCAACGCACTCCCAGCCTGGACTGAGCTGGCTGGACTATTCAAACGAACCGACCGTCACGGCACGGCACCGGACATCAGCCGCTACTACATCTGGGGCCTTACAATCGTCTGCATTGTTTCCGCCCCTCCTGGTCATTTCCCATACCAAGCTAAAGCCTCACCTCTTTCTCATGGCTTACACTGAACGACAAACCATATACACCGCTTCTCCTCCTCTGTCGTCCTCTTGCAACTGAGCTCAGCCACCGAGCATCACCAACTACGACAGCTGTTTCAAGTCGATATCGCCATGGGCCTCTTCAAGTCGACAAATCCTTCCTCCACTAGCAACCACAACCGCTCCTTGACTGGCCAGTCAATCCGCGGTAAAATATCAGGCCCAATTCCCATCCCAGATCCCGTCGACGACGAGTTTCCCATGCGCAACCCAGGCACCGGTATTGCCACTCCAGTCACTGAAGGAAACATGAGAGAACAACAGCTGCACCCCCCGCAGGCCGAGCCGGTCGCCGCATCCTCTGTCTCAATCAACCGTGCCGAAGTCTCACCACCGCCGAGGGCAGAGTCGGTGGTTGGTCCCCTTGGCCCCGGCCCTTCTTCCCCAACCTCGGCGACACACGGCTCCTCTCCGCAGTCGCAAAGAAGAACAAATGCTTCCAGCAATTTAAGGTATTCGGCAGTGAGCATGTCGTCTGAACAAACCGGCGCGAGCAGAGAGCGACCCCAGCGCAAAAAGTCTACATTACGAGGTGCCCTGGGTAAGCTTTTTGGGCGCAAAAAGAAGACCGGAAGCCAAGGTTCTTACGACTCTAACCGCGCTTCGGCCTATAATCCGTCAAACCAAAACCAAATTCAACACAAGAGCGTAAGTTGCGGCTGTTTCCGTCTTGAGATACTGCTTTTTTTATTCTATTTTCTTTCTTTTTCAAATCCACCATTGTATAACTATAGGCTAATTGAGCTCGCCAGGACCCTTCCGCCTTGAATCGAGCAAAGGAATCCGAGCCAAAGCGATCGGCGTCCCTGCCGATCACCGAGTACGACAGAGCACTTCGGTCGCACTCTATCGGTCCCCAAGACATAACCGCCATTGAGAGCGCGCGCAACTCGATAAATGTCGATCTTTCAGGGTCGAGTCGAAAACGAGCCACGACCAATAGCATCAGCCAAATCTACTCTGCGCCGTTCAGATTTCGCGAAGGCGAGCCCGCAGGCCTGTCTCCTCGTCCTGCTAGCAGCCATGTTCGCGGCAGCCGGCACTTCTCAGACGATGAAGATCCCGAAGCCATTGGTCGCGCCATCACCAGCGACGTCGGCCACAAGAGGCGCTCTAGGAGCCTGAGTGGGATCAATAATCCCGAAGTTCGAGCAGATCTCCGACGGCGGAGCGACGAAATTCGCTACTGGCGGCAGAGCTACGACCCGGCCTTCATCACGTCACCCGCCTCGTCCAATGCCCCTGAGCATGAGTTCCCTGGTGTTACGTCAATGGACGTGCCAGAGTCACCCATCTCTCCTGTAGAGCAGCCTCCTGCGCAGACTCCGCCTCAGCCCTTCTCGTTTGGCAACCTGACTCACCTAAACGCCATGGCGGGTATGAAAATCACACAGGCTGCCAGTATCGAGACTCGCATCGAGACGCTGGAGGGCCGCATGCAGCGCATGGAGGATGTCGTGACACAGCTTTGCAACTCGGCACCCGGCTTCCGAGTGCACCCCAACCCTCCCGTACGGCCTGCGCCTCCTGTGCCGACAAGCCGCCTGTCTTCGCAGACGAGCTTCGCTGCGAACCCGGCGCTGCAGCACGTCTACCGCCAGGATGCTCCGATACCCAGGCACAGCAGCTCAGCCCATTCCAAAGAATCTCTCACATCTTTCGGCGAGACACCCACCTATGTCGGCTCTCTTCACATCCAGACGTTCACCAACAGATCCGACTCCAACTCAACCGTCCGCGGCGTCACCAGCCTACCTGTCCTTTCACAAGTAGACGCTGGCAGAGCGACGGATACGTTCACGGCGGACCACTACACGATGCTTCTCGCCCTTCTCGAAACAGAGCGAGCGTCCAGAAAGGCTCTGGAATCTCAGGTAAAGAAGCTGACGAGACGCATCAATATGATCTCCGGGCCAACAGGTCAGGGTCGCATGTCTCTGCAACTGGAGCCGCCTCCGACTGCCAAGTCGTTTGGCAGCGTGTCAGCCTTCGACCAAGACACGTCGGACGACGAGGATGCATCGTCAAAGAACAGACGGTACCTCGCCGAGGACTCTGGCGTGGGCACGGGCGTCGGAGACGACGACTCGTACTCGGAAGTATTTGCGACGCCAAGAGAAGAGCAACCGCACAGCTACGGTGCTTTTGGCGAGGAGCTGCTAGAGGAGGACGAGGACCCGCAGCGGAAGAAGGCTGCGAGGACACTCTCCCTGAGCCAAATGACGCTGGGTAAGAAGGCGTCGAGGGTGGGCGTGCGGATTTGACCCAGCCTCAGCCGAAGGTCCTCTGACGAGTTGTTTTCTTTTGAGGTTTCATTATACCCGGGAGACAGGACTCCCACTCACGAGCGACGACTGTTGTTCAATTCTCAGCGGTCGTGGAGTGACGGTCTCGGCGGTTCGGCGCTGATGCCCCTTGCACTTTCGGAATCAGCATTTAGGCTAGCGAGATTTCTTTTTTCCTGCATAATTATTTTGTTCTTTTCTCATTGATTACCCATATTTGTTCTTGACGACGTCGTTGGAACAGTCTTGTTGGGATGCATCCTTACGACGAGGATTTCTTTTCCTTGGGTATTGATTTGTTTCTCCCGCAATCAGCCACTCGGGCCGAATGGAAGACGTTGCACAGAATTGGTCTGCGGGCCTCATTTCGAGTGAAGATGAGCACCGGCAGCGTCCCAATATCATCTAGTCGTGGCGCAGCATGGAGGTGCAGGTGTGCGGGATAGCGATGGCTACGTAGTAGATGGTAGACTTGGCCCAGCTAAGTTTGCGTGTACAATATTGAACATGTTACGACGTCCACACCCATTGTCACGGCACACAATCTAGCGGAAGCCATTAATTACACCAGGTCGACCAGCATTGGTACTCTCTCTGCGCGCGACAGATAATACCGCAAACCAGACCCGCCGAATTGCTACAGTCTTTCGGGTACGGCACCAAGTTGTGACAGGGAGACGAGATGTGTCACCAAGTGGCAGGTTGGCTATTCTATAAGTAGATATTTCGCTTGCAGAGTATACGAAATCACGAACCAAGAGATGGTGTCTGGCGTATGGTCGTCCAACGCGAATGTCCGAAATGTCATCTCGGGGGAAAGGCCTAAAGAGAATTTGTTTCAACAACAATTTGGGCCCAAGCAACGCACACCGTCGACATGCCTTTGGGGATGGGGAACGGGGGGAATCTGGGGTGTGATGGTTCGGTCACGGTTGAGCTTCGGCCATGACCATCACGCCGTCTAATTACGGAGATACTAGGGTCCGTTCTTTGCGAAATGTCCGCTCCGCCCCGCTGCTCTGGAAAGCTCATGCGAAGAAGAAGGCAATTCGACTGAGTGTATCAGTACCTGTGTTACCCAGTACACCGTACGAATGAGGCGGATGAATAGACTTGACGCTCCGTTATCTGGAATTGGGAACTTACCCCAACCGCGACGGCCAGACCGCAAACGAAGGCGAGCGAGTCAAATGGACTGCTATCTCCAGGTATCTTATTGTATCCACACTTCTCGTTCTGTGCAGAGAGATATCGCCAGGCATGCGCACCCACGTAAGCAAAATCCCGGACGCTGGCCAGTCAGATCGCTGCGTTGTTGATAGTGTAATTTCTCGCCCGACGACGCACAATTCCATCAGATAGGACAGCCAGCTGCAGCCAGCCCGCATTGTTCCATCTCCAGATTCCAGAGCGATTGACGCAAACGCCAACATAACCCGCACGAACCAACTCACCCGCGCGCCTGAGCTTAGACCGCAATTTTTTTTTCTGCTCCCTCACCCCAACGTCAAGTCACGTCACGTCACGTCGCGCGCAATTTCGATCTCCAAACTGCCCCTCCGTCGTCATCCATCCAGCCCCTCGTTTGCAAAGCGCGACCAAGGCCCACGATATCATCCAAACCCGCGAGCGCCAATATCTCCTCTTCCGCTATACCACTGTCCATCTCAACGCTTGAAACCCCCCCCCCCCCCATCAACAACCGCCCAACATGGCCGGCTGGGTAGACTACTCCAAAACCACCCAATCCAACAACTACCGCGGCTCCAACTCGTTCGCGACCTTTATGATCATAGGCCGTACGTACCCTCCTCCCCCCTCCTCCGCCTCTCCTCTCCATGCGCTTTCACCGCACTAAACATCTCCAGCAACCTGCTTCTTCCTCGGCATCCTCTTCGCCTCCTTCCCCTACGACTTCCCCCTCCTCTGGACGTCCGCCCCCGTCCCCGAGTCCTTCTTCGCGCACCTCGAAACCCACCTCAAGTTCATGCACCAATCCCCCCCGCTCATCGGCCGCCTCCTCAACATCATCGTCTTCACGGGCTTCCTCGGTTTCTTCATCAAACTGTTCCGCCCCTCCGAGGCCAACGTCCTCTTCGACGGCGCGTCCCTCGTGCTCTACCTCATCGGCGTCGGCGTCTACATCACAAACATCGTCAAGGGTCTCCGTTCCGTCAGCGCCGACATTTGGGACGACGCGAGCTGGATGAACGAGGCCGGCAACGGCGGCGAGATTGTGCTCGGCAAGGAGGACAGCCTCAAGGTGCTCGCGGCGAGCAACACCATCCTCGCCCTCGTTCTCGTCGGCGTGCTGGTGCTGCAGGCCGGCCAGTGGTATGCCGAGCGCAAGGACCGCGAGGACTTTGCCAAGCTCGAGGAGGAGGAGAGCAAAAAGAGCGCGACGGGTAAGAAGAAGCAGTGAGGCGTGTACTATGTGATTGTGCGCCTGGGCGGGCGGGGGTTGTCGCGGGCAGTCAGGTAATGTGGGGGTGACGTGTGGTTTTACCATTGCAGAAGAGTGATGAGTAGTTGTAGCATAGAATTTGCACGAGTTAGAAATACCAAAAGAAATCATTTCACGAGATTCGTCGCTCAAAACATGGCATGTCTCAACATCTTTTTTTTTTTGGACCCGGGGTCTAGTCCTAGTCCTTCCTGACATTGACAGAACACCTTTCCACTTTTACAACTTTTCAGCTCGATAAAAATCCACGTCTACTCGAGCTTGAGCTGCTCAAACTGCTTAATCGTGCCCTCGAACCCTCTGGCCTCGGACTCGAGGTCGACGAGCTTCTGCTTGTCAACCTTTTGCACCGCCTCGGCGACCTTCTCCTTGTAGATGGGGTCCTCGAGCACCTTGCGCTGCTTGTCAATGTTGGAGCGCGACTTGTCGAGCTTCTTCTGGGCCTTTTCAATCTCGGCGTCGAGGTCGACGCGGCCCTTGACGTGGAGGTACACGGACGCCGACGACGCCACGGGGAACGCGACGCAGCCGGCCGGGCGCGCCGCGTCGTGCGCGACAATGTCGATGCCCGTGACGCCCTTGCCGCTGAGCGACTTGATGGACGCGACCTGCTCCTCGATGGTCTGGTGAGACGTGGCGTCGTGGGCCTGGATGATGACTGCGGGGGGGAGGGGGGGCGTTAGTGGCCGCAGATGGAACGGAATACGGGCGTGTGACTTACTTCTGGCCTCCTCCTTCTGGGCGTACTCGCTCATGAGCGATCTGGCTCCGCGGGAGCAGCCGAGGACGAGCTCGTAGGCAGCCTCGGACTTGGGGTCGTCCAACTTGGCGTCGTAGACGGGGTAGCTGGCCAGCATGATGGACCTGGTCTTGTCCTCGGGCCTTCGGGGCAGGCGCTGCCACAGCTCTTCCGTGAGGAAGGGGGTGAAGGGGTGGATCATGGTGAGCGCGCCCTCGATGGCGGTGTACAGGGTCTGAACGGCAGAGTTCCTCTCCTCGTCGGTACCGTCCTGGATGATGGCCTTGCTGTTCTCAATGTACACATCGCAGAGGTGGCTGAGGATGTACTGGTAGACAATACCGGTGGCGTGCTGGAAGTCGCGGTCGGCGAGGGCAGTGTTGATGTCCTTGGCGGCGCTGTTGAGCTTGTGGAGGATCCAGCGTTCGGCGAGGGTGACGCCGACAGTCGGCTCCTTCAGGGGCACAAAGTTCTCGGGCAGCTTGCCGAGGACGTACTTGGACGCCTGCCAGATCTTGTTGCAGAACTTCCTCCAGCCCGTCATGACCTTGACGTCAAAGTTGACGTCGCCGCTCGTCGACGTGAGCGCGGCCATGGTGAAGCGGAGAGCGTCGGCACCGTTGCGGGGAAGACCTTCGGGGAAGGCCGTTTTCTGGTACTTCTCGGCCTTCTGCACCTCGCTGGGGTGCAGGTTACCAACGCGCAGCTTGGCGTGGAGGTCCGGCAGGGAGATGCCCGCGATGGCGTCGAGAGGGTCAATGACGTTGCCCAGACTCTTGCTCATCTTGCGACCCTCAGAGTCGCGGACGAGACTGTGGCAGTACACCTCGGTGAAGGGAACCTGGCCGGTGAGCTTGATGCCAAGCATGGCCATTCTGGCGATCCAGAAGAACAAGATGTCCCAGCCCGTCTCGAGGACGGATGTGGGGTACAGAGTCTCCAGGTCGTGGGTCTTGTTGGGCCAGCCCAGGGTGGAGAAGGGCCAGAGACCAGACGAGAACCAGGTGTCAAGGACGTCCTCGTCTTGCTCGAGGGTGAAGCTCTTGCCGGGGAGGGCAGCCTTGGCCTTGGCCTCGGCCTCCTCGCGGGTCTTGCCGGCGAACCACCGCTTGTTGTCCAGGGAGTCGACCTTCTCGCCCTCGACCTTGGCCAGGTACACGGGGCAACGGTGGCCCCACCAGAGCTGACGGGAGATACACCAGTCGTTGATACCGGACATCCAGGCGTGGAAGCTGCGCTTGGATGACTCGGGCTGGATCTTGATTCTGCCATCGTTGACGGCGGCAACGGCCTCGTCGGCCATGCTGCGCATGCTCATGTACCACTGGGGCTTCAGGAGAGGCTCGATGATGTCCTTGGAGCGCTCGCACAGGGGAATGCTCATGGCATTGTCCTTCTTGTCGACGTAGAGGCCGAGCTGCTTGAGCTCGTCCTGGATGGCGTAACGGACGTCGAATCTCTTCTGGCCCTGGTACTTGCCACCGTTCTCGTTGATGTTTCCATCGTCGGTGAGAATGTTGATGAAGTCGAGCTTGTGCTTCTGGCCGAGGTTGAAATCGTTGGGGTCGTGCGCAGGGGTCAGCTTGACGGCACCAGTACCGAACTCCCTGTCGACGTAGGTGTCGGCGACGATGGGCAGGTAGCGACCCTCGATGATGGGGTGCTTGGCCCTCTTGCCGACCAGGTGGGTGTACCTGGGGTCCTCGGGGTGGACGGCGATACCAGTATCACCCAGCAACGTCTCGATACGGGTGGTGGCGACCTCAATCATCTCATCAGAGCCCTCAACGGGGTACTTGAAGTGGATGATGACACCAAACTCGATCTTCTTCTCGTATCCGGGAACTTCGAGCAGCGTCCTGCCAGTCAACTCCTTGTTGATGACCTCGAGGTTGGACAGGGCAGTCGTCAGACGGGAAGACCAGTTGACCAGTCTGTTGGCGCGGTAAATGGTGCCCTCCTCGAAGAGCTTGACGAAAGTCTCGGCGACGGCGGCGGACAGGTTCGCGTCCATGGTGAAGGCCTCGCGGCTCCAGTCGAAACTGCCACCCATCTTGCGCAGAGCAGCGTTGATCTTGTCGTGGTACTCGCCCTTCCAGGCCCAGACCTTCTCGACGAAGTCCTCGCGACCCAAGTCGTGGCGAGTCTTTCCTTCTCTCCTCCACAGCATGTTCTCCACGACGGATTGTGTTGAGATACCGGCGTGATCGCAACCGGGGATCCACAGGGTCGTCTTGCCCAGCATGCGGTTCCACCGAATCATGATATCCTGGAGAGAGTCGCCGAGGGCGTGGCCCAGATGCAGGGAGCCAGTGACGTTCGGAGGGGGGTGGGCAATGACGAACTTGCCGGCGGGCTTGACCTTGCCATCGGCCGTGAATTCGGGCTCTGCTATGTGTCAGCGGTTAAATCTTTTGCGAGGTCCTGGTCACCGTACTGAAGAAACCCTCCTTCTCCCACCAGTCGTACCATGCGCTCTCGACGGCCTCGGGGTGGTAAGCCTTGAAGTGGGGATCCTCGAGCGACTTGAGGCGCTTCTTCTCTCCCTTTGGGGTATCTTCAACGTATTCAGGGATGGCCTCCTCTTCCTTCTTCTCGGCCTTGGCCTTCTTCTCAGCCTTCTTGGATGGGGGGGCGGCGGCGGCCTTTGCGGCTTGGGCGGCCTGCTTCTGGGCGAACTTGGCAGCCTTCTCGGCCTTCTTGCGCTCCTTCTCCAGTTCCTTTTCGGTCTTCACCTTGGGAGGTGCGCCGGCCGCGGCGCCAGCATCCTGGCCGGCAGCGTGGGTGGCGGACGTCTCAGCAACCTGGGCCTTGGTCTCGTTCGAGGCCGGGGGAGGCACCTCCTCCTTGAGACCCTCGGTGGCGCCAACTAAGCTCGAGGAAGACATGTGGTCAGCTTCAACGTCAAAATCACGGGCAGTGACAATCGACAATGACAATCAGGGTTGGCGGGAGAGGCATCGTGACAAGGTGGGGTGGGTGGAGGGGCTGCGCACTGGGGTTTCCGCGTCCGCTGTCGGTGGCCATGGTGGCACGTGTCTGGAGAAAAGGTCGAAGACGGGGACTCGGGTATAGACGTGGACAGAGTATGGGAGGGCGCACACGGAGTGCTCGAAGAAATATTGATCTGGACGTGGTGGATGGTTGTGAAAGAAGCCCGGGAGAGGTGGGCTTCCGACTGGTATCAAGTACAAAAAAAACTCCAAGGGCGTTCCGATGAGGGGCACTGCCAAATATGACTCGACTGTCGGGGTGCAGCACACAGCACTCGTTCGCATTTGACTCACAGGATTGGATGTAGAGGAGCGCACTGGAGGGGTCACGCCGGCGCCATGCAGCTAAAATCGGGCCTGAGCCACACGGCCGGGGTCTGAAGCCACTGACTAAATTAGTCTTATCGATAATGCAGAGATGCAGCATGAGCTCCAGCCACACTGTATCTCAACCCGGCAGTCGAAGTCATCATCAACTCCAGACCTGGCTACGGACTACTATACTAAACGTTCATTCAATTCTTCTATTGTTGTTTATCTGAGATCTTGTGCTTCTCTCATACCAATCGGTGTTGTTTGCTTCGAATTGGCCCCTGACTTTGCTCTCTTTACTTCAATTTGAAGAAACAAATCCGGATATCATCGGATCGAGGACGCAATGTACTCATCGAGAGCCTTTTCACGGCTTTCCCACACCCTTCGAGCCCCCCTGCCGAAACGGTGCCACTCAACTTCATCTCGACTAACTGTTCACGGCCAGGGCAACAGTAGCAAGGTGAGTCACCATAAAGCCATCGCAGTCACAATCCTTCTTGAGAACATCATTCCGACAAACAGCCAGGATAGTCTCCTGCAGACCATCCGCAAGGGGGCCTCACAGGAGAGTCGCCCCGATGACAATGCGCTCATAGTTCTCGCGTCCCGCAAGTATGCCTCATGGCTGCAGGACTCACAGTTCATGTCGGCCTTGTTGGAGTCGTTCTCGATGGATGCTGGCAGCTCCTCCGAAGTCAATGTCCTCGCAGCAGCTGTCGATGGCCTTCATCCTCTTCACCCGCTTCAGGACATACCACATGGCTTCTCATTCTACCGCGGGTCTCAGGAGATCGTTCTCCCCAACCTGTGGCAAGGCGCTCAGCCGAAACCCGCACGCGGCGCTAAGCAGCAAGCTTCCATATCCTTCCACCTGCGCTCTCTGAACCAAACTCCTTCGACGACAACATGCACACTGCCCCTGGCAAACACAATCTTCCAGAATGGCCTCGAGTCGACACTACTAGCCAGCCGCTGGGGGCGAGCAGGACCCTCGTCTGCATTGGAGCTCTCCCATATTGCCGAACAGCAGACCCAGGACGTCAACTTCTCGGCCGACTTTAATGGCTCGCAAACGACACTTGAAGTACCACTGGTCCCCATCACCAACCCACGCAAGATTCTCGCCGGTCTGGGTAACATCATCAGGCAAATAGAAGTCGACGGCAAGCCTACGCCGGCTTCGAAGGAACTGGAGCTTGCCGTCGACAAGCTCTTTGCCAGACGCACACAAGAAGGCCACGACTTCCCGCCCGGTCCCGTCGGCGTCTGGGCCGTCGTCGTCCCTCCTGCGACAACACAGGTTAAGGATCTGGAGCGCCTGCAGGAGTGGGCGAGCAGGTTGGACGAGAACAGCACGGCCGACGAAGAGTGGAAGCAAGCCCTGCAGACGAAGGGTCTCGTGCAGGGGTTCTTCGGAAACGGTGCCAGAGTCTACCGGATTCGTAAGTCACCATCAGCCATCGCACATATACCTTGAAAGCTGACGGACGATACAGTGAGCGGCGGTGGTGGATGGGGAAAGAAGCAGGGCCTCCTCTCGCTCGACCCGGAAACCAAATACGGCCCATCCGAGGACGACGACCTGGACAGCTTCATCCGCTCGTTTGCGAGCCAGCACGACGGGGGCGCCCAGGAAGGCGTCGTCGCGCCAGGATCGTACGTCCAATATTTTGTCTCGCCCCCGCCGACGGCCAAACCTGCGGCGACAACAGGAGAGCAGCTGAGTTTGGCCTTTGGCACCTCTGAAAGTGCACTCGCGGAGGATACGGCTGCTGCGGAGGGCCCGTCGGAGTGGAAGCTCGTTCCCGGCCACTTTGGCGCCGTGACGAGCCATGGGCTCTTCCTGGGGTCACACTGCACAGCCGGCAAGCCCATGGAGTCGAAGCTGGATGCTCCTGATTCGTGGATTGGATACTCCAGTTGAGTACCTCGCGTCGATGAATGAGTCTCGGCCCATGTATATTACTTGTACAAACCAATAGTCACTGCTGATACTGACGAAAACAAGCCTTCCATGCGTAGCTGATCTTTTGTGCAGAGAATCTGCTCTCAACCGCTCGTGGAACGCCGTTCATCCGGTGTTGTGACGATCGCAACCGACTGTGCGCGGGAATTAGAAGCCGGAACTGACGCAATTCTGTAGCCTGCAGCTCAAGTGGATAGCTCACCCGAGCTCTCAACCTCCCACAACTCTCACCTCACCACCAAATCTCACTCACCAAGCAGACATCAAATTCAACTCCAAAAACATGGCAATTCCTTCAAAGATTGGGGTCATTTCTATCGGTGACATGGGCGTCGGCATAGCCAAGCTTCTCATCGCCAAAGGGTTCCAGGTCGCCACCAACTGCACAGGACGAAGGTATCATCACACCCCTCACTCCGCACTCGTCCAACTCACTCAACCTGTCCGTCTGACACACACATCCAGCCAAGACACCATCGACCGCGCGCGCGAAGCCAACGTCGAGCTCCTCGACTCGACCGACGCCCTCGTCTCCCAGTGCGCCGCAATCCTCTCCGTCGTGCCCCCTCGCGACGCCGAATCCACCGCCGACCGCATCATCTCCGCCCTCAGCACCTCCCCCTCGCGCCCCACGCCGCTCTACTTCGTCGACATGAACGCCGTCGCCCCGTCCACCGCCCAGTCCATCTCCTCCCTCTTCACCCGCTCCCGCGTGTCCGCCGTCTACATCGACGCCTGCATCATCGGCGCCCCTCCCCGCCTCAAATCCTCCCCCTCCGCCGACACGAACCTCTCCTCCTCAACCCCCACCGCCACCGCCACCTCTGACGACGGCGGCGACGAAGACGACAGCTGGCTCGTCCCGGGCATGCCCATGTCCGGGCCCCATCAACTCTCCTCCTTACCCCATCTCGGCCCCAGGCTCCACTCCGCCCTCGGCGGCACCCACATCTCCCCCGCCGTCGGCGCCGCCTCGGGGCTGAAAATGTGCTTCGCCTCCCTCTCAAAGGGCTTCACCGCCATCGCCACGCAGGCCTTCACGTCCGCCGCCAACCTCGGCGTCCTCGGACCCCTGCGCGCGGAGCTCGCCGCCAGGTTCCCGTCGCACCTCGCCGCCGCCGAGAAGGGCGTCACCACGATGCCGCCCAAGGCGTACCGCTGGGTCCGCGAGATGGAGGAGATTAGCAAGACGCACGCCGAGGAGGGCGGCTTCCGTCCCGAGCTGTTCCTCGGCGCGGCGGGGGTGTACAGGGCCGTCGAGGAGTCTGCTCTCGGCGGAGAGAAGATTGGCAAGAGGAAGAGGGGCACGACGGTGGAGGACGTGGCGGCGGCGTTGACGGAGGGCTTCGAGGCGAAGAGGAAGAAGACGGATTAGACTGATGAGCCTAGGGTCGAGCCGGAGGCCCTAGTGGATAGAGTCCCTCGCGAGCAAAACATCACTTTTACTTTTCATGGGTTTGGCTGGCTAGATTGACAGACTCTTGCTGCAATTGTAAAGGAATTCTTGAGTCACGCTATTATGCCGACTGGCTGGCAGGTCGACCTCCCTTCTCGATCCGTCCATCTCGTGCTTTTATCTCAACGCCTTGCCATGCCTCGAGTAAGAAAAGACCGACCCATTCTTGATGTCATAAGCCCACACCCTATACTACACATCAACGCCCAATATACGCCAAGTGATATACCAGTACATGCCCTCGCAGGCAGGACGTGAAAGCCCCAACGCCGATAATCATATTACAAGACCGATAGCGTCAAGTCGCCCATAATGGCGGCCTTGAGCTGAATCTCCACCTCGATGTTCATCTTCAAATCCACAATGAAACCCCGCTCCCCGTCATTGAGGATGTCGCGAGGATTCCTGGTTCGCGGAGGAAGCGGCCGCCGGCCGTCGTAGTCGGGGCCAAACTCTTTTCCAGGAGGGACGATGGTCCCGTCCGCAGACTTTTCAAGCATGGGTCCTCTGAGAGAGAGGTCCATTTCCGTGCGTGTCCTCAGCGGACGTCGACGGATAGGAGGAGGACCCGATGACGACGAGCTGGACGTCGTGTCGGTGTCTGATGCGTTCGTCTCTCCAATGAGCGGGATCCGTCTTGGTGCTGACCGGCGTACCGGAATCGCCGGCCGACGAGGGATCGGTTCTACAAGATGCTCATCCTGGGATGGCATCGATGGCGCCGGCGCAGCTCTTGGATTTGATGAATTGTCCCGTCGCCCGGTTCTTTGCCGGGTTTGCCTCGGGGGCGTAGGCGGGAAGCGGCCAAGTTCCTCGACGTCGCTTCCAAGCTCACGGTCCGACCCTTCTGATATCGACCTCAGGTCCCCCGAGTCCGGAGGAAGACGTGACGAAGGTGCTCTTCGTTGTCGTGGCTGAGACCGTGAACGAGACTGCCGTCGAGATTGCGTCGAAGGTGGCGCGAGATTGTTGTGACCGAAGGAACTTGTCGATGGCGAAGAACCCTCCGTGTGCTGGGCTGATTCCATCCCGTGTTGCAAGTGGAAGTGTACCCAGGAGTCCCAACGACCAGATGGCGACGGAGTGTAGGGCGGTTAAGAGGTTACTGGGCAGTCCGGGAGAGCATGGGATAGCCAGACAACGAGTAAGGGCAGCGCGGCAACGATGGCGTATGACGCGCTGATCGCAAGGAAGTAAAATGTTAGAGCTTGGGTGTTGAAACAAACCCTCGTGTCGCGCTCCTTTAGTTGGGCTGCCTCCTGGTGTGTAGATCGCCTTGATCACGATTCAGCGGCGCAGGCAACGGCGACGAAGCAACTGAAATAGTCGTGGCTCTCGTCGGTGGTGGATAATATAGCTCACGATTAACACCAACAACCGTCATATTTTTGCTTTGCCATGAATATCGTCGGTCCGTTTAGAGTCGTAATCCAGGTGAGGCGCAAAGGTGAGAGGCGTCGGTGACCCCGTCAGTAATCGGCAGTTTAGTGTTGTTGATTGCAGTTCACCTGGTGGCTCTCCAGTCCGGCTGCAACGAATTCCAAGGTTTGGGATGGCGGTAGAGGTGCGAGAGACAAGGAGACCTGGAGTTGAGGTGAGGAGGGAGGCGACCTCCTCTGCCACTGCCGCCTGCGCCTACTATACGTATGTACGGATACTTGTGCGTGCATCAGCAGCAAGTTACGGGAGGTGCATGCACCCTGACGTTGCAGGCTTGGACGAGCGCTTACCTAGCGGGGGACAGGGACCTGCACCCAGCTTACCTAAGGTACATAGGTACCATCCTTGCCTTGACTGCCTTACGTAGGTACATCAAGTATCCGTACTGCGTACGATTAAAAAGACCTGGACCTGGAGTCCTGGACTTGGAGGGGCCATTTTCTTGGTTTTTGGGGTATGTGGCCAAGGTGCATGTCACATGCATGGAGGGTCCCCGCGATCGGAAACTTGATTTTTGGGTGGACGCGGCTTATTCGTGGGCCTCCCCAGAAAGGGAGGTCCCCTGTATCCGTATCGACAGGTAGACTGTAGCTCACAACACGAGATGTGCTCACGGGCAACCCACCACCAGCAGCAGCAGCAGCAGCCATGATGGGAAAGACAACAGACCGTTCTGCTCAACGCCACCCAAGGCGCGGAAACACGGGATCTGCAAACCCAGTCCGTATCATCGGCATTGTCATTCCTTGAATTCTTCTGGAAACCCCCGGCCCGGAAACGAGTCCGGCCAGGGTCTTTCAGTGCTTAAGTTATATGATTGGCGACCTGAACCTGATTTCGCATAACCGCTTCCCGCAAGACCTTCGTGTGGTTATAGTCGGTATGTATTGTAGTGTACTCCATCATGCAAGTTGTGTGAGACGCTGCTGGCGTGAAACGTACAGTGTGCTATGGCCCTCAGGACCCATCTCGCCATCCAGCCACCCGCGTGACATGGCAGCTTCGTCTTCTCAGTACTTGTGGCTTGTGCCTCTCTCGCGTGACTCTGCCCAGCAGCTGCATGCCACGTTCGCCGCATAAACTCTGCGCATTACCATCAAGCCAAATCACTCAATCATGTCGATATCGTCAGTGGGCGCCGCCGCCGCCTGGGTTGCTTCAGAGCCGCCGTTGGCCTGGGGCGCAGCCTGCTCGGAGTTGCCTCCGCCAAAGTAATCTGCCATCTCAGCGTCCAACTCTTCCTGTGTCTTGCGGGCGCGACCGTCCCTTCCGGCCCCACGACCGCCTCGTCCACCGTCCTGGTCTCTGCCACTCTCTCTGCCACCATCTCTGCCACCCTCTCTACGAGCTCCAGGCCTGCGACCTCCACCTCCGCCACGCCGACGTGGCATGGGGCTGCGAGAGCGGTTACCTGGGACGTATCTGTCGATTCCTCGGCTCGCCGCTTCGTCGACGTCGTATCTACGGCCGGGCGACAGCGATCTAGACCTGCCTCCTGGCGCTGAGATGCGCTCCGAGAGAGGGCGGCCGGGCATAACGGCCGAATCGAATGGGTTGCGCGACCGAGGGTTGCGTCCTCCCGTCAGGAGTGTCAGTCGGATAGGTTGGCCTGCATTGGGTAAGCACTCGAGGGATGCGACACCTGCGTCGAATCGCTCACCATTGGCATTGGCACCGTCAAACTCCTTGATCGCCTCCTGGGCGTCTTCGTGAGATTGCATGGTGATGAACGCGATGCCTTCAGACCGACCGGCGCGGTCATACTTGAGGTCCAGCTTGGCGACGGGACCGATTCTGGTAAAAAGCTCCTGCAAACGCTTAGCCCCGGCCTCAAGCTTGGCTGATGATGACAGTTCGTACCTCTAGGTCCTCCGCTGTCAGTTCGTAGTGTATGTTCTCGACGCGCAGCTTCGCACTGGTTGTGTCTCTGCGTCACACGTCAGCATTGTATTCATGCAAGCTTCAATCGAGCACCCATACCTCTCCTCGGGTGAATCGCGTCTTCTCCGAGAGGGTCCGCGGCGTGAATCTGTCGGCGTTCAGTCGTGATCTCGCCACAAGATATGCTGCAATCCCGTACCGTGTTCTTCGAAACGATCATGAACCCATTCACTGTCGCGCAGTCAGCAGGCTGCCGAGACATTCGGTTTCGTTGAGCTTACCTATCGAGGTTTCTAGGCTCGTCTCGGAACGACTGTATCGCAGGAAGGCGACAGCTGTTAGCTAGGCCTGTCCAATTGGCACGTCTCGGTCCCGGTCTCCAACTAGGCGTCCGACATGGGCCAGCGGGTGCGTAATCCGAGTTGACCGGGATAAAAAGGAGGGAGGGTTCATTCAACCTGGCTCGTGAGCTCTTCCGGTTCTACTTCCATTCCTTGACTGAGATGCGCCGTACCTTTCTTATACCGTCACGTGGATATTCCTGACGTTCGCGCTCACGTCTCCGAGGGGCACCGCCTCCGCCTCCGCCTCCGCCGTGGCGATTGCGAGGGCCGTTGTTTTTCTGTCCAAGCATTGGGTCAGCACGAATGTTGTGTATCGGGCGAGGCTGCGAAGTCGGTACCTTTTCGGCGAGGATCTCGTCGAGACTGCGGTCCATTCTGTCCGCCATCTTGGAATTTTCAAAGGAGCGGTATCAAAAGGTAGTTTTTCTGAGCAAAGGGCGTCAACAAAGGGGGAGAGGCGAAAGAAATAAGCCTCGATGTTGCGGTCGATGATTTTTGCTGCAGATGAACGGGACAGCTCGTAGGTCGCAACTCAAGCGGGCGACGGGACTTGACACGGACGCGCAGGTAGGTAAGGTAGGTAAGGTAGGTACCGATCACCCGACGGACCACAATAAGGTAGACTGTGGCGTTCTGTGGAGCTACCCGGGCGGTGGCTGATATTTTGTGCTCGTGGCGGTAAGGTAGGTAGCTCCCTGGCTCCCCATGTTGGAGCGTCTCGTCAAGCTTAGCACACCCCACTGCAGGTCTCAGGGGTCCGCCGCGGACCCGTTCAGTCAATCTCACTCTGGCCCCTTCTCACCACTCAGCACGCCCGTCACACGCTGGTCGCGAGTTTACAGCGCTGTTTCGCCCGTAACAGTCGGCGCCCTGCGTAATGCTACAGTGGGAAAGTGGACAGCTTTTTCGGGCCGTATTTAGTCCTCGAGGGGAAAGAGATTGCGCTAAGCCCCTTTTGTGAGCCTGGCTGTGACTTTGTGTAGAGCTGTCCTCCCCAATGCGCATCCCTTGATTGAATTGCTTTCGTGCCATTGCCAGCCAGTCGACGTGGGAAACTCGTATCTGGCCAATTTTTCTCGCTCCTTCCAGTCAGCGACACACGAGAAGGAGCACACCTTTCTTGCTTCACAGTGGTCATCTCCTCTGTCCACCTCGCACGACGAACTGTCCCTTTCTCGGCAATCCTCTTTCGAGGAACAAGTGCTTCAGTTACATACACCTGTTCCAACGCGCGCCGAACCACATTCCCGGTAACTTTTTTCCTTTGGCCTGCAGACCAGGACTCGAGCTTGGCCCGCGAAATCCATCAGATCGAACCGAACAACCACCGCCGTCGTCGCCGACAACCTCGAGACCTGCGAACAAGCTTTATGGTTTCGTCAATCGCCTCCGCGTGAGCATCCGCAGCACCCATGGCTCGCCCCATGGGGTCAGTCCGCTTGAAGAAGGCGAACCCCATCACCCTTCTTCTCGGCGCCGTCTTGTGCATCTTCATCATTGTCTTCCTCGTCGGCCCCTCCAAGTCCTCGAGACCAGAGCCCGCTGGCACCGCCTCGCACCACCTGTCTCCTCCCACCGCGCCATACCGTAAGAAGTCCAAATCCGATACGAGCCCGCCGCCAGTCGTGCGTTACAATCTGAACAATGTCACCATCACCACCGATCCCATCGGCAACCGGGAATCCGTCCTCATCCTGACTCCCATGGCTCGCTTCTACCAAGAGTACTGGAACAACCTGCTGAACCTCAACTATCCCCACGACCTCATCTCCTTGGGTTTCATCCTCCCCAAGACCAAGGAGGGCAATGCCGCAACCGCCGCGCTGCAGGAGCAGATCACAGCAACCCAGAGCAACGACAAGAACCGGTTCAAGAGTATCGTCATTATGAGGCAGGACTTTGAGCCTGCCATTGCGTCCCAGGACGAAACGGAGCGCCACAAGATGGAGAATCAAAAGGCCAGGCGAGCCGTCATGTCCAAGGCCCGCAATTCGCTCCTGTTCACGACTCTAGGGCCACAGACGTCTTGGGTCCTTTGGCTCGACGCCGACATCATTGAGACGCCGCCATCTCTCATCCAAGACCTTGCGGCTCACGACAAGCCCGTCATCGTGCCCAACTGCTTCCAACGGTACTACAACGAGGAGTCCAAGAAAATGGACGAGCGGCCCTACGACTTCAACAGTTGGCAGGACAGCGAGATCGCGCAGAAAATGGGCGAGAGTATGGGCCGCGACGACATTCTCCTCGAGGGCTACGCAGACATGCCTACCTACCGTGCCTTGATGGCGTACGCGGGAACCGACGACAAGGACCCCAAGATGGAGATCCCACTAGATGGCGTCGGCGGAACTGCATTGCTGGTCAAGGCCGACGTTCATCGCGACGGCGCCATGTTCCCTCCTTTCGCCTTCTATCACCTTATCGAAACCGAAGGCTTCGCCAAGATGGCGAAACGCTTAGGATGGCAACCCTTCGGACTCCCCAACTACAAGGTAAGCACCCCACCACCCCTGGCGATCTTGGTACGATTGTCGCAGCCGCTAACATATGGCAGGTCTACCACTACAATGAGTAATGACCGAGATTCATGACGGGACGCAGACGGGGACACCCACAAGGCTGCCCGGCGCTCTAGAGCAGAGGCCCGGGGAGAAAGCCACATTCCCGACATCTCGGCCGTCGCCGGCAAGCATATGACGGCGGTGGCGGCATCACGAATTTACGCGCAGGCCACTTTGTCCATTGGAAACTTATGCCTTGTAGTGTGCAGATACCCGTCCGTATCATGCCGACATAATTGCATTCGCGACTTCGGGGAGGGGGGGGGGGAAGGGGGGGCAAAAGTACAGAGAGGGCGTTTTGTAGTATATTGTTTCTCAACACACACAAACCAACACACAGACTCGTTTGGGCGACGAAGGGATTCGGGGCTGGAGTCAACGGCACTGGGTGGAATTCGAACACGGGCATCAAAGTAGCCGGCTGCCAGTCGCAGACAGAGCCCGTCCGCAGCGCGTGTAAGACTAAACGAAGCACGTGCCTGTAAGTCGTGGCTGCGAAGTTGCACGCGAGCAACAACACATTTCAACACTTTCAGCATCTTAGAAGGAGTTTTATTGGCCCTTGTCACTATTCTGTTTGAATCGTTCCACGGCTGTTTGCGGTGTGATGGGACACATCACGATTTCTCTTTCTGTTTCCCGCCCCCCATGTTTACAAACTGGTGAATGAACCCGCAGTTCCCATTGATTCGCATGCCGTTCATCCCATGTACAAAAATATGTGCCTAGCCGTATTTAACCCAGAAAAATAAACAAAATAAAAAACGACAATCACCGATCCCGGCTCCGAGCGGACTCGCAGGCTCTTGTTTTTCTCACGCTGTCCCTCCCTGGCGTTCAGCAAAAGCAGGAAAAAGACCCCCACATCACTATGCCATCCCTACATTATATATCGCCCTGATTCCGATCGTACGACGCGTCCAATATCCGCTTACCGGAAAGACGACGTGGGGGTTCGTGAATCGGAAGCACAGAGGCGAAGAGGGTATCATGGCCCGTCATACCGCCCATCCGCGTCGCGACACCAAAACTCGACGAGCGCGCGCGTGCCGAGCACGTCGCCGCCGCGGAGGAGCGCCGCGACGTCGACGTTGAGCGGGGAGTCAGTCTCGGGGTACGACAGCAGCGTCCGCACGGCGCGCACGCTCTCGAGGACGCTGTAGGCGGGCGTCCAGGCGTCCTTGAGCAGGTCGAGGCAGATCTCGCCCGTCTGGAGCGCGATGTTGGCGTGCACGACGGGGGTGACGAAGCGGATCGTCGGCGGGCGGAGGGGGTAGTCTTGTGGGATCTGGATGTTGAGGAGCCAGCGGCCTTCTGTTTCGGTCACCACAAGTCAGTCCGTGGTATCTGTTTGTTTTTGACGGCGGTGCTGTAAGAGTGAGGGGTAGAAGAGAGCACGATGAAAACGAACCGTCGTAGCCGTGACCGACCCCGCGCCCGTTGATGACGGCCTCCCACGTCAGCAGGTCCTCGTCGTCGACGGGCCCGAGGCGCTCGATGCCCCTCTCTTCCTCTTGCTCCCCGCGCCACACGTCGAGCTCCTTGATGAGCCTCTTGACCGCGCCGCGCCCGTCCGAGGCCGATTTGGACTTGCTCGACTTTTTCGCGCTGCTCCTGACGCCGGCGCCGCCGCCGGCTGGACTTGTGCTAGAGTCGGGGAGGTTCTGGATCCGCCACGACATGATTTTGGCGCCGTGTTGTGTTTCTCTAATTCGAAGAGAGAGAGAGAGAGAGTGAGTATCGAAGCCCGTCGGGCGGAGGCTGCAAACAAAAAGTCGCGTTCAACGGCGGAAGGGGAGAGAATGGGGAGCTGTATTGCTGTCGTAGCTGATTTGATTCGGGGGGGCTCAAGCAAGGAGTGTCGAGGAGTCGGGGTGATTCGTGTTCAAGAACGGAAAGCTTCGAGAACTAGTTCGCGCCAATCTCGTGACAATGGCCAATATCAAAACGAGATGGTCGCAGCTGGAACGTTGAGTGCCAGACCTTCGGATGGAAGCTCTACTGAGGTAGGCCGAAACGCCGCGAGTTGTACCTAAGTAGCTGGCTGGGTCAACGTTCACCTTCCTCCAAGGTAGCCGAACTACTACTGTACATGAGTACCCGACACTTAGCAATTATGGGGGTGGCGCGACAGGGGACGGGCCCCGCGGGGGGGCTGCCGAGGTTCCTGTCTGATGGATGTTTGGGCCCAGTCTTCGGTCCCTGAACTTGCATGACGTCCGCTCTGGCCTGTTCACTTCGCTTCCCTTAGATAGAGGCGTCGCCCGCAACATGCCTACACACTAGGTACGGAGTAATTAGTGTCTTGGACGCCCGTCACCAATTTCATGTCATCAAATAATCCCTCTCGAAATATGTTCATTAATATTTGTCTACGTTGCGATTTGTGCCATCTTCCGTCGTCCAGAGGGCAGATGCAATTGCAGCTGGCCGGCTAAATAAGTCGAGTGACACGCCGCACGTCGTGCCTACACTTGTCTGCTCCCCGTCTTTTTTTTCTTTGCCAAAAGTCGCACTTCATTCCGGATATGTCCAGATAACGGAAACAGAGCCGTTGAACCAAATGTTCCCGCCCCTGCACCCTGCATGTGGCACTAAAGACCTATAGCCCCGTACCTGCTATGCCCATGCAACTTGCTGCTCATGCTGTCATCACAAAGAACGCCGAATCCGTATCCCAAAAAATAATAGCTCGCTGTGTCGCATGCACCTTTTTGTCGTGCAATGCATAGACCAGAAGCGAGCTTGAGATGCTTTTCCACTGAAGAGGGAAAGTCGCTTGGGGCGAGTCCGTCCGCCAGGTCGAGTCTCGGCAGACGCAATCCCCTCTCCAGATAGAGAAAACATTATCCCGTAGCGCGGAGCTGTCGAGATTGTGAAGTGTAAAAGAGTTGTACAATATTTCCATTTACATGCGTCGTAAGGTCTCCTTTGTCGTCAAAGGTGAGATTTTCGTGGTTGTTGACCGATCCAGATCAGGAGGTGCGCAACAGGACGTGCCTAGGTCGAGTGCTCGTCCTTGGGTTTCCAGAATCGCATCATACGGCTGAGTCGTTTCGTCTTGCTCGACTTGTGTTTTTTGTCAGTCTCGCCGTCGTACGAGACCTCCATCGAGAGCTTGCTTCGTTCCCCATGGGAGCTGCTGATGAGTCTGCTCAGGCTGGCGAGACTGGATCGCCGACGACCGAACGCGGCTGATGAGACTGATACCGGGCGTTGCTGGTCGTTGCGGAAGCTCTCTGGTCGGAATTGAGGATGGTTTGCGAAGGAACTATCCCGAGTCATGGTGGAGTGGCTAGACGTCAAAGAAGGGATGTCTACAGATAGTCGGACTTCCGGTCCAGGCTCGCCCAGCAGCAGAGACTGGAAATTGGTTTCCTCGTTGACTGACGAGGGCGCCGTCGAAATTCTCTGCGCGTCGTACGACATCGGAGAGCGAGGCGACGGGAAAGAGGAGGCGTGGCTCATGGAGTAAGGGCTGACGGGAACGTTGGACGGTGTTGGCAAGTGAAGAGGACTGACGTCGACCGGTGCCAGGTCTTTGCCAGCCAGAATTCGCCGAGGTGAAGGTGTCTCAGAGCCAGTCGACTCGGCCGTTTCGTGGAAGAGTGAGCTGGTATGAAACTCGGGGATCTCAGGCTGGGGCTCCTCAGGGACTGCACGATCCTGTAGGGAAGCTACCGACTTTTCGGACTTCATACTATAAGCCATTTTCAAGCCCTCCTTGTCGGTCGTCACAGAGCCCACGTCCGTACTGCTGTCATCGACGATACATGGGGTTTCGTTGAGCTCGAGGATGGGGGCTTTGACGGTACCGTTGGCCGAGGGAGTGACCTCCTCGTCGGATGACTCTTCGTCTTCGACAACAGGCTTCGGGACGGCCCGGTTAGATCTCGCGGCGAGCCTGGCGGGATGGTCCTCGTCTTCTTCATCTTCTTCGAAAACGTCGGCCATTGTGGAGCTGCTGCCAAAGCGATGGATGCCGAAGCGGCCACCTTCAAAAGGTACCATCTCAGGGGCGCTCTCCGCGCGTCGGTGGTAGTGCATGCCGGGACCGCTGAAGCCTTTCATGCCTTGAGCACTGTGAAGTTGGCGCTTGGATGACGCCGAAGCTCGCTGCGCAGCTTCCCATTCCGGATTGTTCGGCAGAGGAGTGTTGAACGGTCCCAACGCAGCATCCAAATCGATCATTGGGAAGGAGGAATCGTCCTGAGCAGACAAAGGCCGAGGCTTCCACTCTTGCAAGGTCTGAGGTTCGCTGGATGAGTCTGTAACCAGTAATGTCGGAGTGACGGGTTCCACCTCGATCTCGGGCTCCGCGAGGAAAACGGGTTCCTGCTGCTGCTGCTCCATCGGTTCGGTGCGTCCAACAGATTCTCCTGAGAGGTCGAGGTCTTTACATTTCTTGGCACGACGCTTCTCCTTGCGTGTCAAGATGGAGCCAGCCCAGTTCTTGACCTTCTTCTTCTTCCTTGACTTTTTGCCGTCCATGTTCTGGTCAGAAGCATATCCACTACCAGTTGGGTCCGAAATGTGTTCGGAGGAAGACGAGGCCGAGCTATTGGGCTTTGACGCCGATTCGGAAGAACTCGAGCTGACAGGCCGCGTGCGCAAGGGCAGGGCCGACGCAGCAAACGGATCCAAGCCGAAAAATGACCATCTCTTGGGCGTCTTCGTTGGACTTGGCATTGGGGGGCTGACGGCGCCAGCCTCGAGTACATTGTTGAGTGTCGGGATTGAGTTACGCCTCCTGGGAGAGGCCCCAACTGATTGTATGCTCTGGGATCTCTCCAGGACCGCACCGGCCGTGCTGGGCCTCGACTCGTTGTTCTGACGAGATGGAGTGAGTACCAACGGGACGACAGGCTCCGCTTCGGTGTTTGTCATGGTAGGGATGGAAATAATGGAGGAAATGCTGCCGGAAACCGAGTGTCCGCCAGGTCGAGCTGTCACTGTGCTAGACGTATCACTAGAAACCATGGAAAGCGGACGCGGGATGAACTCCAGAGTGTCCGAGAAGCCTACGCGAGCGCGGGTGACAGGCCTCGTCGCGGGTGACGCTCTACCGCTCGAGTTGGTCGATGCGTCGGTGGAAGGAGTTGATGATTCCCTCGGCGCCTTCAGTGCTGGCTCGGACTCGACCGTCTTCAGCGTCTTCTCGCTTTGTCCAGCCGGCTGACTGTCGAGACGTCGGTCATAGTCTGCTGGGCTAGTCGGTGCACTGCTGCCCCGTAAGGGTCCCGCGGCGGGCGGCTGCAGAATCGAAGATAAATCATGGCTCGAGAGAGCGGCAGATCGTCTGTGCTGGTGGCCCCGACGAGGGTTGGGCTTGGTGGGAGGTAGTTGAAAGGCAGGAGAAGCAAACCCACTCTCCGATCTTGTCGGGCTGGTGCTCGTTACGGTAATGGGATCTCCTGAGCGTATGCTACCTCCGACGAACTCACTCCCTCCCCGCCTGTGTCCATGTCCGCCTGGTCTATTGGCGGAGGAAGGCGAAGGCACAAGTCTGGGAGAAGCTGGCGGAGGGGACAGTGGCGGGCTGAGCAGAGCACTGTCGGGAGACAATGAAGCACCCGGGTTGAATGTGAAGTTTGGCAAGGCCGGAGATTTCGTGGGGCGTTCAATCGTGTCGGGCGTCGCGCCAAAGGTGGATCTATCATGGATCTCAATGGCGGACAGCGGGCGTCTTCCAGTGGCCCTGGAAAAGGATGATGGTGCAGAAGCAGACGATGGCCTCGCCGGGAAGACGAAAGGAGGATTCGGTAGAGGAGGCATAGTTCGGGGGTTTTGATGTTGTCCTGAGAAAGAAGCGGTTGAAGTAGAATTGTCCAGCATTGCTGGCAGCGGGAGTGGCTGCAAGGACAGATCGTCCAGGTGTTGAGCTCCCGATGTTCCCATGATGGTCTCAGGTCCAGCAATGGTTGCCATTTCTTGACTCAGCCGCTCTGCGGCCACAAGATCAAAAAGCCAGCTAGGCGGCGAACATGAAAGATACCACTAGTTGGGTGTGTCTGGTTGTCGGGTTGATCAAGGACTATCTCGCTCGGGTTGTTGGGGTAGAGGACGCGTTCGTTGGATAGATACTGCGTGGTGAGGGCGGAATTTGTTTGATTAGTTGCGTGGCATCGGAAACTTGGCGAACCCGGGCTCCTTGTCGGCTTCAGCGTCGTAGCACGCAGCGTAAGAGTCGACGGTTTGACGAGCGAGGTAAAAGCCGATCGGGAAAGGGTCGAAGGCGGCGCGTAGACGATGGAAATTGGACGAAATTGGCGTTCACGACTGCAAGCGTGCTGAAGGCGGTCGACCAAGTAAGACAAATGCTATTTATCGAAGTTGAAAACTGAAGAGTTGGTTAAGGAGCGGACGGTGCAAGACCAAGAGTAAATGTCTAGATTTACGCTTGGAATTGGACCACGAAGCTGAAGTCAAAGAGCGACGACGGCCTCGAAAGGTTTGGGGGGGGAAGAGAGTTGATGGGAAGAAAGAGGGGGGTTGCGACGCGGAAAACTAAAGAGAGGATGGGATGGATGGGTGGATTTGGGATTAGAACTGGGACAGACACCTACAACCCACACACAATACACGAACACACGCACACACACGCAGCGCAGCGAGCGCGGCGTACCTTGCACTAACAGCAAAGGACCCAAGTCCACAGCCAGGCCAGGGGGCAGAGAGAAAGGGCGACCAAGAGACGAGTCGGGTGAAGGGGCCGGGGTGTGGGGGTAGGGGAAAGGGGGCGTGAGTACGGAGTACGCAGTACGCAGTACGCAGTACTGTGCATGCGTGTGTGGGCACCTGGCCACGTACTGCCAGTACAAGTACTCTGTAGGAGCAAAGTGAGAGTTGAGGAGGGTGTGGAGCGAAGCCTGAGTTGGGTTTGGGCTGCTGGGAGGAGGGGGCAATACATTAGAGAAGGAGGAGGATCCAGGTACCGCTGGTGAGGTGTAGTAGTGTAGCAACACGCAGTAAGGACAGGGTGCCCGGGAACGAAAAGGCGCTCGCCAGTTTTGTGTGTTTTTTTCCTCAACTAAATTGTCGTGGACAAAAAAACCTACGAAAAACGTTAACGGTCATGCCGTACAGATATGTAGACACGTAACATCTGAGCGAAGCAGAGACAGAGACGGCAGGAGAGAGAGAGAGAGAGAGAGAGAAAGAGAGAGAGAAAGAGAGAGCGAGCCAGAGAGGCAGGTGCCACCTCTTGACACAGTAACAGTAAGGTCACAGTATTTGCAACTGAAGCTGCAGCAGCACTTCAAGAGAAGTGGAGTATCGGTACATGTAGCTACACTGCCCGAGGATGCAGGACAGAAGTACCTCTCCCCTTCCAGCTTGCCTCAGACCAATGTCCCGACCTCGCCCTACACGGTACTGACACTCTCCATAAGCAGGCCAGTGTTAGAGCCCTGGGCCCTTACCAAGGCAAAAGACCAAGGGCAGGCAGGGGTTCAAACACCGCGCAACGCGCTGTTGCACTGGCACCTTTCTTACATAAGGCACCTCAGATAATACCAAGTACATGTGCAGTACGAACACACACGGCGAGGTTGATGGGGCAGCGGTAGCGCACCTACCAAAAGCAGGGCGGGCAGCAACTTCAGACAGTGCGGCATGAGTGACATGAAAGCATGTCTCTGCAAGGGCAAAACACTGCAGAAAGATACCCGGCGTCTGATTCTGCAGATGCGAGCTGCCAAGCCACTTCGGATAGTGTCCACGTAAATAAGGTGTGTACCTTACAGGCAACTCGAGGCAAAGTCTAACAGTAAGCTGCGCAGAGCAAACGAGAAAGCCTGTGTCAAGTCAGACAGGTCTAGGTCTGCTAAGGCGAAGTGCAAGGAGCGCGATGAAACCTACTGTGTATAGTTGCTGTAGCTGCGAGCTGCGAGGTGTGAGTAGGTAGGTTTGCGAGAGAAAGGCTAAGGGGTCGGTCAGGGTAAGGTCGGTACCTGTCTCAATGTTTCGCACACTTTCTCGGTGCATCGCTCGCAATCGATAGAAACACCATTTGCACAGCAGACACGACTTGAGGGAATGATGCGAGTCGAGCACAGAGAAGAATCAACACTGATAACCTTTTTGGGCCTTTGTTGCAACACCTAATTTCCGTGTGCTCGTTCTCGACATTGATTACTCACAGACGCACTGCAAGAAGCTTCTAAAGCCTTGGTAATAGCGTACGGTCAGCCCGTTTCAATCACCTCACCTCGTCAACCGTTCCCTGCCAACGCCGTTGAGTCGGGGCACCCAGGTCGAGTGCTCGTACTGCGGAAGTGAGTACCATGCGCAAGCAAATCGCCAAAAGCAATGCGCTGCTAAGTTAGCAAGTTTAGCACTCGAGTCGGGGTTTTTGAGCAGCATAGATGACAGTACGTATCTACACGCGTTCTGCATTGATACTCGCGAAGTAACGACATCCGCACTACTGCGCCAACAGTACTCGTTCATTCACGTAGATACCGCATAATCACGACTCACGCAGCGACTCATCGGGCCCTGGCAGATACATGCGGTTCTGCATCTGCAGCTGCAGTCGCGACTGTACCTGTGCTGGCCAGGCACCCAGGGCCCGTCGAGCAGCCTGCCTCTGTCACCTAGTGTCCTCAATCGACCACTCAAAACCGCCCAGTTCCTGGAAACCAGGGCAACTAAGGCCGAGCTAGATAGAGCGTCTTGGTGATGATGGTGCACGAAGACTGCGTTAATTACCACGCACGCGTTTGGTCCGCTGGCGATGGCGTTGGTGTTGGCGCTGAGTTTGGTGTTGGCGTCGGCTGCCACGCCTTGGATCGGGGGTGTGCGTTTGTGTGTGTCCACTACTTACTATGTAAATGTCACCAGAAACAGATCTGGCTTCTCGACGACTGTCGCCCGAATCTACCTACACTGTCGTGTAGATACGGTACACTATCACGCCCCCCACGTAGCCTAGGTGGTGTCGTTGCATGCTATTACTACGTAAGCAGTTCGCGCGCAGCGACAGCGATGACTACAAGTCCAGAACTAGCTCGAGGGCGTCAACTTGTCGACGTTGGCCAGGCAGAAAAGCGTTGGTGTGGACGCCCTTTCGACACCGCTTCCCGTGCCTTTCAGCCATCCAGGAACAATCTCGGCCGCCGTTTGATTATTTGCTGTTCCTTTGTCCCACGTCCCGGGCCGCTAACTGATATCATCTGGCTAGTTGATTCGCCTTGCGGTTTCCTAGTCGTGATTTATCAAAGGGATTCTGACTTCATCGGCTCGCTTTTGCCGTGGCCCAAGACCATTGCGTATAGTAAGGTTTGGTCACGGGAACGAAGTCATTCAGGCCGTCCGGTTTTCGAGGGCGAGGTAAGAAAACCAATTCATCACATCACGGCCAAGACATTAATCAACTACTACTTGTAGTACCTATTGAAGGTAATGTTGAGTTGGACTACGTGCTGCGTAGCTGGAGAGGAGGCATGGCAAGCGCTTTCCACAGCCAAGCCCGCCGAAGCGCACCGTCAGAACAGCAAGAGCCTAGAGAAATGTTCCTTCAGGGAAGAATACAGAATGTGCTTGCTTTTCTTTTCCTTCTCGATCTTCTTCTTCTCTTCCTCCACCACCGCTAAGCAATGACAGGTGGTGTGAGACGAAGAAACCGGTTCGTGTCAGCATTCATCATCTTCGCCTTCCATGCCATTGGTAGATGTAGGTGCTCGTTTCGACCGACATGCTCGCGACCCAAACCAGCAAAAAAAAAAAAACCCAGAAAAGAAGAGAAAAACCACTGCGGCAACCGGCTGTCAGTCCGGCTCAGGCCAACTCTGCTCAGCTCGACTCAACTTACTTGTCGCCCAGCCCAGCTCAGCTCAGCTCAGCTGGTCCAACGGCTCTTCCGGCCACTGCATCAATCCATCTAATGCCGATCCCGACCGGAAGAATAACGCGCAGGCCGAAGCCAGGAACATCGACCAGACGACCAGCACATGGCATACGGACGCAAACCAGACGAATCATCGCATCTACTTGCCTACCTCCTGTTCCTCGCCGCCATGGCCGATTCTCCCTCTACACACGCCCCCTCCATTACCGCTGTCATTGTCATCCCTCTTGCCTCTTGCGGTAAATGGCAGAGAAAGCCACGGTCAGGACGGAGCCTCAACGACCATCGTTGGGGAAAAGAGACGAGACGAATAGCGGCGAAGTAGCTCTACAGTAGAGTTGGGCCAAGTCGTGTCATGTCGCGTCGTCCATGTGCCGCTTGACAGGGCAGCGCAGCACAGCACAGCACAGAACAGCACACACTCGCACACTCGCACACTTACACTTTCGCTTCACGCTCTAACATGGCAAAGACACAAGTGTCGTGCTCTCCCCCGACCCGAGCAATCCGGTTCTGTCTCGACCACCGAGAGATGGTTCGATTCTTGGTCGCTCCAAGCACATCGAGCCTGGCTCAATTGGACCGGTGCAGATGACCGACCAGTGCCTTGGATTATGGCTTCCAATTCTTCTACCCAGCCTTGAGCGCTGGCAACACAGCTCAAGCGGTCAGAAGCTGGCGGCTTTAGGCTCAATCATGCGGCTACTCGATGGGCGCTGAGGCGGCACAGGGGCCGAATACCTACCTACCCATCCCTTCGTCTTCAAACCCCCAGCGGCGACCTCTGACTGGCTTGTCACCACGAACCATGGAAGGCCAAGGGTACAAAACGTATGCGCCAAGGTCTCTCGTCACATTTCTTTTGAGAGTACGGATACGTACGTTGTAATTACTTGTACACTGCGGAGTACACTACGTGTATCCGCACTGGCACAACTGCGTACAAGTACATACTGCTGGGCAC
This sequence comes from Colletotrichum spinosum, assembly GCA_004366825.1. NCBI lineage: Eukaryota > Fungi > Ascomycota > Sordariomycetes > Glomerellales > Glomerellaceae > Colletotrichum > Colletotrichum spinosum. The sequence continues at coordinate 685,126 of QAPG01010715.1, forward strand.
TTGCTGGGCAGTACCCACCCTTGCTACCAGCGCTGGAAGAGGGAACGAGGAGCGAGGAGCCACACCCCCCCCAAGGCCTCGAGAAACCCCTCCCATCTCCATATTAAATCAATCGGCCAGATGACCGATAGCACCTAGCAGATCTGCTTGCTTTTTTCCTGTCTGGAAAAGCTCTTGGACTCAAGGCAAGGCACAACGACAAGCCAAGCTCCAAGCCTTCCCACACTCGTGCCAACAATAAAAGCATTGTAACTGCCAAACTTCGTCTAGTTGGCACTGGTTTTGGAAACGGTATGCTCGACTCAGCATCTGCGTCCGGCACAGTGAGGCAATCCGAGCACGTCCTTCGACTGATGCCTACAATTACGCCGAACGCGTATTGACGGGGTGAGATGGGATTATTACCTTATTTCTCCCATGTCTCCCGTATTCGACATACCCCCGTTTCCCAACCCCTGGTCTGCTTGTGGGGGGGAGCATGTCACAGTCAGAGTTGGATGGAGGCAACACGACGCGACCCCAGATGGATGGAACTGTGCCTCTGTCTGTCAGCGGCAGACCAGGTTTGACTGCACACAGCGCCCGCCCGTACCGAAGACGCCCGATTGCAGGAGGCAACGGATCCGTGAGAGACAGCGTCGAGCCATGGGTGGTTAGTGCAGCTTCGCCAGGCCCACGACTCGACAACGAGAAGGCAAAGCAACGCAGTGGAAACGGTTCATGCCATCCAGTCTGTCGACTGCTGCGGTACGGAAGCTTACATCGCAACCTTTTACAGCGCAACGAAGAATGTATCACGCGGCGTGAACTCTAAAGTTTGTTTCCCAAGTCGTTGCCACGGTTTTGAGCCTCACCTTGAGTCACGGCTTCGGATCCGGCTTGTCCAAGGTGTACATGCTTTAACGGCTGCGGACAGAACGAATCGGCCTGTTGCCGCCCACGTCGGTTTCGGGCTGACGAGGCCGATCAGCGTCTGCCAGCCAGTCGGTAAGCGACTGGGGACATTCTATCTGCGACGCGGTTTCCTCGGGTGTCAATGACGAGGACAGAGAGGCGATGCTCCTCGGTCTCGTACTTGTCTGACCAGTGGCAGCTCATGACCCTTCATTTGTTTCTAGTCGCCTGTCGCGACGGGCATCACCAGCAAACAGGCATCGTCCGCTTGTTGCCTGCCTCCAAACACACTGCAGCACCACTAAGGAGACTACCACAATCACTGAACGAATGCGATCAGTTCCCAAGTGGCCCAAAGTCTCTCTTCACCCTGAAGGTTGCAGATACAGCTGCAGCCGCAGATGGTCAACTTCCAACCATGTCAATCGGCTGCGTCGCATCGCATTCAAACCCACCCGCGCGAATGCAGGTTGGAAGGGGTGCACAGACGGACCTGCATGACGCCATGTACCGATTGAGAAGGGATCAGGTCTCGATGTTCGTCGGCTCTGACAACAATACGAATGAAGCTTGACTGCCGTCATGAGTCGGAGCCGGAGAATTACTGCGACGCCAGCCATAGCCTGCAGTTTCACCGAGAAGCTCCAGAGGCGTTCATAGGCCTTCGGTCGGTGTCCGACATCTGGACAAGTTTGGGCCACCCACCAAAAGCTGAGCTCCTTCACCGGCGGAGACGGTGTACGGGTCTATGATGCGCACCATAATCCGTCAGGATAGAATACTTGCATGGGGAGATCAAGACCAGTATCCGTACCTCCTTGGGTAGAGCTCATCTCCCGGCAAGGAACAAGAATGCTCCTCGTGATGAATGCTTTGCCTCCTTGGCTGGCACCCATCTCCACCAGACCGGGGCTGCTCAGTCCATAATGGGGCTCTATTTCGCCTTGTATCGTCCTGTATCCGTACAGAGGCCTGCATGTTATCAGAGCCCTTGTCCAATGTTTCTTTCCCCAGCCTCCGGAGTCTGGTCAGTGTTGCCAGGCGCGGCTCCGGCCCAAAAGATCCTTACTTGCATCATTTCATATCCGATCTGATCTGCCAACTTGTTTCTAAGAATATCCATGCCTCGTCGACGAGCATGGGCCGAAGACCAGCTTGCCCGCGCCAGCCTCCGTCAACCCGTTTGATGGCGGCAAATGAAAGGACACCAGGGGCGGACGAATTGCGGATGACCCAAGCTAATCTCGCCTGACATATGAACGAGCAGCCGCTTTCAGCAACGAGACCCCACGCCCGCCCACGCCTCGGTAATAATGTTAAATGAGGGCTGCGCCAACTCGTCAAGTACGGAGTAGTGATAAAATTTCTTCGCCACCGCCGTTGTTCGGTTTTTTTAATGATAGCTGTCATTAGCCAACCAGGCCGATTCCCACCACACGCGAGACTCCGGTATCCCTGCTCTTGTGTGGTCAAGGCCAGCGAGCAGCCCATCATCTTGATGATCAGCTGGGTCCCTCCCATCGGGAACCTGGGGTTGCTGTCTAGGATATCCAAGTCCATGACAACCAGGTACCCGCGCCGGATTTCTCAATCGGTCGGACGAGCAGGGATGACAAGTCCAAGATCTGATGTTGACGACCAAGTTGGCAATCGGGCATGTTTGGTTTGTGCAGAAAACGTCCACCTCGTTCATATAGACAGTGTTACGGTGACCCATAGCACGGGGTGCTCACCGTCACCCGTGGGCTGAGTCTTGGACAGAAGAGCATCTTTTAACTACTATGGTACTGATGAGCCCCGCCCTACTCGCAACTTTCAAACCCTTTACCCCGTACTATGCCAGAAATAACTGCGGGTGACGATGCAAGCGCAGGGCTGGAGGACGCTTCTCTCGGGGGGGTTCTGTACTCCGTACCAGACGACGTAATGTCTCGAAGCTGGGTCCAGCCTTTACGTAGTAGCCACGACCGTTCGAACCGAACGCCAGTTCTCCAGTAGAAAGTGACGTTAATTTCACGCCACGGAGTTCAGGCATCTTCTCAACCCGCGGCAATATAATGTCGGTTGAAGTCTTAGCGGATGATGGGTTTATTTCGAGAGACCGCCGTTTGATGCTTGGAAAATTGGTGTTGCTTCTGGAAACAGAAGATGGATGGCGTGTTCGGACCCTCTCGGACCCTTCCGTCTTTCCAACTGTTGGGCGCTGCGTCTTTGATGCCGGTGATCAAAGTCTTCGTTCCAGTCGATCCATTAACGACAGTGGCGCTTGCGCAGACATTCCGCGGCTGGCTCACGCGCGCCCCCTCGTTTCTCGGCGCAGGCGGAGAGTCGAAGACGAACAGGACCCTGAAGGCTGAACCTAGGTGACCTAAACTGAGTACACTAGCCACAGCTGGTGCACGGTTTCTTATTTAGTGGGGCTGACACAGCCATGCTTGAGTAAGGTACCTCTGTACACAGCATCCGCGGTCTGTCGGTCCTGCGAGGCTGCCCCGCCGCGTTCCAATCAGTGGCTGGAAAATTTCTGATTTAGCATGGCAAACTTGAGAGCCATCCGCAGAACACTGAATTTCGACTGCGCAAATTAACGTTCCTGCGACGCGGACTCTGGATTTCTTCAACACGTCGTCCGCCATGTCTACCGAAGAACCCCAGATTGCGACGGCCTCGGCCGACCAGCCGCTTGGCATGCGGAAAAATGGTACCTCTTCTACTCCATGTCCCATCATCTCGGGCGCAACCAGCTGACTGTGCGGCAGGCAAGCAATGGCACGCACCGAAGAAAGCCTTCAGGCCGACCTCGGGCTTGACATCCTACGAGAAACGCGCCAAGGATCGCGTGGCGATGGCGGCCATGAAGGCCAAGGAGAAGGAGATGAAGGATGAGAAGGAGGCAGACCGCAAGGTACAGCAAACACCCGGAGCAGACTTCTCTCGCATGCACAGTGTCGGACTGCACGACTGACCGTGATTCCAGAGGCACGCCCAGGCGATCAAGGAGAGGAGAGCCGCCAAGGAGGAGAAGGAGCGGTACGAGAAGATGGCCGAGAAGATGCACAAGAAGCGGGTGGAGAGACTGAAGAGAAAGGAGAAGCGAAACAAGCTGCTCAACTCTTGAGCGGGCCGCGAGTCAATCCACGTGAGCGGCCAGATGCGAGCGACTTGCGGCACCGACAGCATTCGGAGCGACGCCGCCCCCCGCTGACAAGGACCGAAACGTCACCCGGGAGCAAGGAGGACTCGACTCGGCCACACGATACCTGTGTGTATTTACGCAGCTTCGGCGAATAACGAGGTGTCACGAGTCCCCAACGGGACGAAAAGCGCCCGACGGACGAAAGGGCGTGCAATGGCTTCGGAGGGTTTTTGGGGTGCGCTGGCGCCTACATTCCGAGCAACAGGGCAAAGGACACCAGTCGGAGGCGGACTCCGAGGCAGACCCGGAGCCGGTGGGATACTGAACAAGACGGGTGATGAGTTGTTCCAAGCGAGAAAACAAAAAGCTTCTGTGCATTCCCAACAGGATACTTGATGAGGCAAGCCAACCGAGCAGCAGACAAACAGCACTGCCTGCCTTCGTGTCGATCAGACCAAGAGGACAGATGACGGGAGAGGGACAGCAACCATGTACCAACACTCGACGAATCAGTTCGTAGTTGACAAAAGAAAACGACAACCGTCTGACTCTGAAGCCACCCACCTGCCTTACTCGGTAATTGTCACCGTGTCGTCCTGGGTTCCATGGAAAAAGGGTTTGGCTGTGAAGTTGAGACGACGTTTCAACAGGATGCAGGCCATCTGAAGTGGTTGCAGGAGGATCGTCCGGGGGTGGAGGGCATGTGAAAATGCGTCATTGGCCGAGAAGCCACACACCTACGCAGTACCTACTCTGTAAAGTACCTTGCCATGTACTGTTAGTAACAGTACGGAGGTACGAGTGCTCCGTACTTTTACATCTGCGGACGCTCGCACCAAGCCGCTGGAGCTGCCAGGTGAATCCGTGCACATTCCACCTCCACACAATCATTTGTCTGCCGACTCCTTGCTTTCACGCATGCCACACTTCCACACCGCACCGCCATTCACTTTCTCTGTCTTTCGGCCGCCCTGCCCCGAATGTTTCCCCCAACCAGGGATAACGCCACAAATACGGATAGATTGGAGCCAGTCGGGAAAGCATTGACCGTCCGAAACGAAAAGGTTACACAGAAGTCTAAGTGGCCGGGACCATCCCAAAAAGCGTTTGGACGAAGTGCCCGCCGCGTTGAAAGGCGGTAGAGGCGGCGCGGCCAGAGAAGAGCAACGCCCTACGGCGCCGCGTGCGCTGCAGGTATTGGCGGCAATACGAAAGGGGAGGGGGGAATCAAAAGGCTATATATCACAGGAGGAGACTGGCCGACAGGGTGACACCATGTCCGCCCACGGCTTCGACCTGCCGACGTCGTCGAAGGCGACGTTCGAAACGGCCGCAGCCCTCAGCAACACTTCCAACCGCAGCTTCGGCAACGGAAACGGCACCGGCACCGGCAGCGCTGATCACAGGACACCGACTGCCTCGGCCTCAGCAGCAGTGGCAGCAGCCGCGACGTCGACCACTACACCCGCCGCCGTCGCAGCAGCGCTCCTGCCGGCGCGTAGACCGCGGCACCAGATCACGCGCTCCATCACCGAGTTCTCGCCGCCCATCAGGATGCACCGGCACCGGCACAGTCATCATCACCACCACCACACGACGACAACGACGAACCGGCGCGACGACAGGGCATCGCCGGGGCTCTCGGTCGCGGATAAGGGGTTGGTGCTGGGGAGGAGCTCGCTGGATATGACCAGGTCGGAGTTTGCGACCCCGAGCAGGAGTCCGGACTCGAGCAGGCGGACGAGCGCACTCCTCGCGCCCCTGGGCGGCGGAGAGATTCCGGCGACGCTGTCGCCTCCTAGAGCAGGTAGACGGAGGGTCGTCAACGCTGCGGCGTTGCTGGAGGAGAAGGAGAAGACTGCGAGTCGGGTTTCGTGCGTTTCCCACGTCCCCCAAGAGTGAAACAGTCGAGATTGTATGCTAACAGGGGCTGCTGTCTGCGTCAGGGGGTTGAGAAAGTCACTCGGCGACCTAAGCGGGTTCTCGACAACGACAACGCGACACCTCGACGAAACATACTACTCGGTGCTCGAGAAGAAGAGCATGTTACAAAACACCGTCTCGGCCATCAAAGAACTCGCCATCGCCTCGCGCAAACTGACAGACGACTTTGAGCGCGAGGCCGGGGACATGGTGGGCGAGGTGGACGGGCAGCTGGGCGGCCTCGGCCTGTTCAACGAGCAGGAGTCGCGGATCGAGACGCTGCAGAGCAGGATCGAGACGGGCAGGACGCGGGTCCAGGGGCTGAGCGAGCGGGTAGACGTCGTGAGGCGGCGGATCGAGGGGTGGGAGAGGGCGGACCGCGAGTGGCAGGAGAAGACGCGCAAGAGGCTGAGGACCGTGTGGATCGTGACGTCTGTGGTCTTTGCGGTTCTGCTGCTCCTGTTTGCCGGCGTGCAGTACGCGCAGTCGACGGGGGCCGTGGATGTCGAGGCTGCCGCGGATCAGGGCCTCAAGGCCGTGGGAAAGGGGCTCAACCGTAGCGCGGAGGGATTGGGTATTGGAAGCGGAAAGCCTACGGCGGGAGGCGGTGGTGGCGGGCAGAGTGCTGGAAGCGTGCCGCCGTTGTGGGAGGGCAGAGAAGGGGGAGAGGAAGACGATCAGTTGCGGGTTTTTGACGAGTTGTGAGTGTGGCGTCGGTATGTAGACAGGACGGTTCCGCATATTTAATATTGATACCCCAAGACAGAACTAGAATAACGAGTTGTTCAGTTTCGTGCGCGTTCTTTAAAAGCCGTGTCATCATTTTCGTATGTGATACGAGCAACTCCGCCCCTGGATTATTTGCCGAGGAAAGTTAACGCGAATGTCATTTATCGTGTTGCATCTGCTGTGTGACTATCGCTCTTTCCGTACTCGCTCTCGAAGGATGGTGACATGTCAAGTTGATATTCGACTTGAGAGTGTTTGATACAAGCCTCGTGAGATTATTCCTTGTTCCGATAACGCCTACTGGTCTTTCTCCATTCACGGCAAGCTATCTTGGGAAGCGGACAGGAGTCTTCATCTTGCTCTCTTGCTTGGCTTCCACGTGATTTCGGTTGATACGAGCCGCCCTCCGACGAGGATGGGTGATTATCAGTTACCACAGGTCTTGGGGTTGTGCTGGGTGTTGTCCGATCCTCTTCTCGTCTTGATATAGCTAGCTTGGTGTGTCGTACAACGGCAGGCCAGTCTCGTGCAAATGTCTGCGAGGGCCGGTCCGCTCCCAGGCGAGCTTTTGGGTAGTCTCAATTTGTCTGGTGCGACACATGGGGGCGATTGAGAACTTGCTGGTTATTTGCAACAGTTTGACGGATATCTTTGTGATTTCAGTCGTTTCTTCTTCTTCTTTTCTTCTTCTTTTTTTCTGGGCCTGAATAGGAACTTCTTCTCCATGACGAGGGCGTCGTTGTTGTTTGAACAACTGTTTGGCATTTGAGGTGACTCGGTTCCCACAAACGTCGACTGGGTGAGGGGTTCTCGTAAGAATACAGACACGTGGCGACACTTTGATCAACTGAGAACAAAAGACCAATCATCTTTGGGAGGGACGGGAAATGACTGTCATATAGCACAACTACCAACTCGAGGACGTAAAGTCCGAGGACCCCCTTTCTTGAGTTTGATATCGAGGAGTGTTGCTGGACTGTATCCGTATACTCCGGTGTATCTGCCCACGCCGCTGGAGAGTGTTGATACCAACTGAGATACATGTTATGTACCACTTAATGTCGAGGCATCCGAGCTGTGCGGTGTTTGAGTCCGAATACTCAACGTTACTCGGCCTGTGGAAATCGCCCAAATCATCAGGGTACAAGCTATCTTCGGGGACGCATGGGGGCACTTCTTTCTCTAAGCTGAAGAACTTGACGGTGTACTCTGTGATGCAAGACAAGCACTGCCTTCAGAGCTAGGTCCAGGGCAACCCAACACGTGGGTTTCTGCCGCTCGGCAAATTTGTAGTCCAACGTGTGTTTACAACGTGTCAACATGAATCCCAGCGAGCTTGTGTTTGTGCTGGTTTCACGGGCTCCTACTTTTGTGCCATGAATTTGCGGGAATTGTCACGCAGTGGTCCTCGCTGAAAATTGTTGAAAGCTCTCGACGAAAAGTTCAGAGATGTCGAGTCCCAGCCTGGTCGTGGCAATGAAGCCACGGACGTTGCCATGTACAGGCACCAACTGTTATGCAGTCACACCACTCCCTTGCGTAACGTGTGACACAGCGTCTTTATACCGAATGTGCTTCGTCTTGCAAGCGAAGCTCGTGAGCTGTCCATGTCCCGATGCAACTTTTTCGAGGCGCAACTAGCTCATGAAGCTATTCTCGTCCCGACCATCGCGTCAGCAAAAAGTGCCGCTTGAGCAACGGGAACTGCCACCAGTCCCAACATTCATCTCCCGGACCACCATCCAGAGGCAATGACGTGCAGGCAGCCCTACAAACACATCTGACCGGAGTGGCCGCGTCTCTCAGATGAGAATTATGCATACGTCGCGGAACACCACCGAAAAGGGCCCCGCTCCGAGCGACGGCGGTCCATCCGTGCGTTGTTCCTTTTTTTTCTCTCTTGGACCCGGCACCCGTATCCGGGTCAGCGGCAGGGATGAATCGTGTTCGCAACGGGGCTGGTTGGGTGTTTCCCTTCTACCGTCCTTCGTTTCGTTTTCTGGAGTTCGGCATGGGGAGGGGGCTGTGGACGATGTCACGATGGGAAACGGAACCGGAAACGGAGAGTACTGTACACGCGGGCCGCGGGCCCCAGGATCTTTTTTTCTTTCGTCCTTCGTACATTGCCGCCTTGTCGTATATTTCGCAGCATCGCGACTCCCAAACGGGCTGGCGTATGGGTGGATGGACGATTTGCACTAGCATGTCAGGTGGACTAACGAAATGTTTTCTTTCGGATGCGCAGAGTGGATACGGCGGGGAGGAAACGGGAAAAGAAGGGCCGCAGGATCTGAAGATAATTCCATAGGATTGATCCATTGGAAAAACAACATGCAGTGCACTCCGTACATGGGAGTATCTTTTTGCGGCGTGTGTACGACTACTCATGGGACGAGTGGGCAAGTCAGCTGCGGATCGCCCCAACGATCTCTGGTGGCTGTGGGAGACCCATATGCCGTTCGGTCTCGTCCGGGCCAAGCTGCTGATGGCGACAGTGATTGCGCGTCAGCGGCCTTGGCTGAGCGAGTTGGCATGGCTGACTGGCAAACGGACGGTGGCGGGGGTGATTTCATTCCTGGATTGGTGGTGTTGCTCTGCCGAGTCTTTTGGGGGCCATCGCTCGAGTCAACAACGTGTTGATCGCTTGATGAAGAAGGTTATTGCAGTCTCTTTGAGGGGGGGGGGACACGCGACGATTATCACAATGATGTGTGACGAGGAACGGAGTGCATGGAAGTAGGCAAGCACAGCCAAGAAGGTTGCCAATGTTTCTTGGTGGCAGAGCAGTGTGGCTGAAGTGTGAGAGGTGTGACGTTTGGTGTTGAGCTGCCGTGTGAGAGTTGAGGCGGTCTTGTCTCGGCTTTCGGCCCAGCAGCTTGGAGAATGGGACACAACGTCATGCACGGTAGATGGCGAGCACCCGATGGCATCCCAGAATCAACGGCGACAACGGCCGCTGCTCGCTATTACTACGCGTGCGTCACCCTCGCCAACCAAGATGGATCAGACGGCACCGTGATCCACCGTCTTGGAGGTTGGCTGTTGCGTAAGCGGTCGCGACTCTTCGGTGGCAGGCGCCAACAAAGACTCGCTATTCTGGAGAGTATACTGCATGTTTAAAATCACCACCAGCACAGCCAGTCAGCCAGAAGTGTGTGGATCGTTCCTTCGTGAAATAAGGCACGCGGGAGAGAGGCTTGGCTTCTGGGAAGATTACGGGTAGCGCAGTGACAGTTGGGAAATGGTTGGACGGTGGTGTGGGATGCAACGAGGGGCGCGGCGCGGCAGTGAAGACAAGACACCCAACCCAAACTTCTCTAGCCCGTTCCACGGTGCAGTCCAGCAGAAGTCTGATTTCCTGAAGGGGGTCTGTCTTGTCTCTTATTCGCATCAACGTCGCGTCACCTTGCATCACTTGTCAGAGCAGAGCGACAGGACCCTGAACCAACTGTTCGAGAGAAAGAGCCCGAGCACGACATTCCAAGTGGTTGGCAAAGTAAAAAAAAAACAGCTGACGGAACTTTTCCCTGCTTTTGGCGACGCTTGTGGTGTGCCGTGTCCCGAGCTACCTAAGCATCCAGACGACTCCGGTACCCGTCCAGCTGGGCTCGTCTTGCGAATGAGAACTGCGACAGTCGAGAAAGGAGGAAGACTCCGATCTTGATCGTATCCCCCCCTACCAGGCAACCTACCGAGCTTATTCACCTTACCTACCAATTCACACCACATATTCACCTTTTCGCGGTGTCGCGAGGGAAGTAAATCATCTAGTCTGCCTTCTTAGCCGGTCGCAAAGTCTCGGCGCACCCTGGACGTCGTTCCAAACGACAAGGTCTATTTAAAACCCGGAAACCGACTTAGTGAGGCAGACGAGGACCCATTGGGCAAGCGAGGCGGACAAGTCAAAGGGAGACAAGAGAGAAAAGGTTCGCGGGTTCGGAACTCCAAACAACTACCACTCACTGGGCTCCCCTTCCTCGAATCTGCTGCCTTTGCAGCACAAGTACACAAGGCACCTGTACCTGTGGTGATCACGACAGAATTGGCTTCGCCCGAACATGAAAAACTCAGGTTCCTGAACTCCCGCAAGGTTTGGTTGAGTAAAAGTACCCGAGGCACTACTTGTATCCGTACATACCCCCAGGTACACAAGGCGCCTTATCGGAGGCTCAGTGACCTCAGGCGCAACTACCCCGCCATACGCGCGTTACGTACAGTTACAGCGCCCCTACGAGTCTGCGCCCCCCACCATCGTCTTACATGCGCTGAGTACCTACCTAGGTACCCTTGCACCCTGCACCCTGCCCATTGGATCTGCTTCGCGCTCGGTGACCCAACCAGCCAGCCAGCTTAGCCCAGCAGCCCAGCCCAAGGTACCTAGGGTACTGTGTAAATTGATTATTACGTCTGGTCCTTCTCAGCTATTATTGCTGTCAACCACTCCGTACCTTAACCTACCTTACCTACTACCTCTACGGCTACCCTTCGCCTCGCCGGAGTTCGCCTTACTCGCTCTGACGCCAGTCACCAGCCAGCTTGCATTCATCTGACCTGATACCCTCGACGACGGCCAACTTTCCTTCTCACCTGAATCCTACAAGACCCTCATCCGCCGTCTTCGATCCTGTACATCCATTTCCGAGGTATCTTTCATTACGCCCAAAGAGCTCGCGATACCGAGAAAGCGTCGCCCATGTCTTCGACGCAGCAAGTTCAAGCCCAGAATGGTGCTGCTGTAGACCCTGCCAACGCCCCGGCTCCGGCCACGAGGTCGGCAGTACAGCTTCCCCTTCGCACCAAGAGCAACATGTCCATCCCCCCGCCGGGCCAATCTTTGACGGGGAAGCAAGAGCACTGTAAGAAACCCTGGCTTCTTTGCCCGACCATCAAGCTGATAGTTTCCTCCCACCAGATCTCAAGCGAGAGTTGATGTCGGAGCAAGTAAAGTATGAAATCTCGGAGCTCAACTCCCCCACCGCCCTCAAGCGTTTCGGTGCCCCCTTCAAATCCGACGTGGGCGAGGTCTCCCCACTCGACTCGGAGCTCCCCATCCTGCGATACATCTTCGTCCACCACGTCCGCGATTTCCCCTTTCTCGACAAGGCCAGGGAGAAGGAGTTTTGGCAAGACAAGCTCCAACTCGTAAGTCGGACAGCTTCCCCCGCCGTCTGGAACGCCCAGAAAACCACCCCGCCGCACTGCCTCGTACTGACTCGCTTCCTCTTCCCACAGTTCCTAGAATCCTTTGCGACCAAAAACATTTCGTCCTCGGAAGATAGACTTGAAGAGACCAAGAGGCGCAAACTGGCCATAAAATGTCAGAAGCTGGTCGAGCTGATGATGGTGTCGGGGTGCAAGACCTCGTCTGGCTTCGAAGAGAGGATACGCTTTTCCGAGATCGAGGTCGTCGACAGCAATGCTATTGACACGGGAGTTATGCACACCATGCCTGAGGGCAACTACATCAATGGCTGGGATGTCAACGTCGCCGCCGTGCGCATCGTCACCGAGAGAAAGACCATCAGGACTCACAAGCATGCTGTAGGTCGCCCCTGGGCCCTTTGCGGCGAATTGAGACTGACGTGTGCGACAGGAATTCCTTCTGCGCATCCACCGCAAGGGCGAGCTCGAATTCTTCATCGGCAGACGCTACAGCGACTTTTTGAGGCTTCACAAGAGGTTGCGCCTGGAGCTGCCGGGCAAGGTTCTTCCCACATTGCCCAAGAAGAACAAGACCGACACCACCGCGTCGGGCCTGTTCTCTTCGCTGACCGGTGGCGGTGGGACTCCCGACTCTGACGGCTCCTCCATTTCGTCCGTTTCCACACAGATGACGAGCCTGGCGCCTCAGAAGGACTCCTCGAAGCTGTCCGTGAGAGGTAAGCTCGGTCGAGGTCCCGGTAACTGCACTGGTCTGACACACACACACAGGTCACAAACGCGCCACTTCGACGACATCTGGTCGCAATTCCCCTCGCGTATCCACCGACAGCAGACCGAAGAGTCCCCTGCCCTTCCTAGGCGGAAAGAAGGAAGACCAAGTCACGCTCTGGCGCGAGAGTCAGCGTGTTTCACTTAGGGCGTTCTTGCGCTCTCTCCTCGGAAACCCACAGGTCGCCCAAACCAAGGCCATGGAAGAGTTCCTTACGAAGGACCCCATCACCCCGACAGACGCCGATATCGACGACATCGACAGGAGAAAGGCGGTGGACGAGCTGCGCATCGAAGAACAGAAGCGGTTCTACGAAATTGCGCGCAAGCGCGCGGCGGAGCTGGACATTTACATGGAAGAGTAAGCAGCAACTTGTACATCCGCACGGCGCCAGACTGACAGTTTCCCAGGTTTCGGCAGGAGATTGTCGAGCGCAATGGTCTCACGTCACTTTTCCAGGAAATCAAGGACAAGGAGACCATTCAGGATCTCAGCATTCAGTACCGAAAATTTGCCGAGTGGTTGCGCATCGAGGTCGCGGCGACGATATACCACTTGTTCCTGGCGGAGGACAACTCCCCCGAGCTGTTCGCTCAGGCCAAGAGGATCCACTCCCTCATCCCATACACCGTCATGAAGAACGTCATCAGAATTGCGAACCCGGCGGCAGTCATGTCTGGTGTGTTGGATATCTTCCTTGCACAACCATTCGGTACTAGATCGCTGTTGCAGCGTATCTTCTCGCTCACCCTCAACGACGGCATAAGAAGCTTCCAAAAGTCCATCGACACGCTTGCCGCCAAGATTGACGACGAGGCCTTGACCAAGAAGCTGAAGCTCTACACGGAGTCCGAAGAGCACATCAAGATTGCCATCCGCGATGAGGCTGCGGCCGAGGACATTGACTTGATCGTCGTCATCCTGCGTTCGGACTACCTTGAGCCCGCCTTGACCTCGGAGCAGATTGGCCGGCTTTACAACGCCTATGTGGCGTTTAACAATGCCGTGGAAAATGTTGACGAGGAGCTTAAGCAGGGCGCTCAACTGTTCTCGTACCTGAAGCAGTTCCTGAAGCTTTGCACTAGACAGCACGATAAGGCCATGATGTTGCAGCTCGTGGAGGAGCCCGTCACCCTGCAGCTGTTCAGGGACCTGTTCACCATCTTCTACGAACCACTTGTGAGGGTGTACAAGTCGGCCAACGTCTACAGCAGTGTGACTGACTTTGCCGTCTTTGTCGACGATATGATCCAAGTGAGTAACCTTCCTGGTTCGTCTTCGATGACATACTGACCGGTTTTAGGTTGTCGAGAAGTGCCAGGAGCAGGACGCCTCCGCTGATCCTAATCAGACGGTGCAAGCATTCATCGATCTCTGCCAGAGACACGAGCACAACTTTTACAAGTTCGTCCACGAGGTACACACGCACGACAACGGTCTGTTTGACCAGTTGATGGGCTGGATCGAGGACATTCTCGAGTTCCTCAGAAAGGGCCCCAAGAACGGCACGCTGAACATTAACGCGCTGTTCGAAGGGGGTGTCAGTGGTGGAGTAGTCGACAAGGAGAAGGTCATTGACGAGGTCAACCACCTTATTGCATGGCAAGAAGCCAGGAAGAAGTGGCACCACGACAAGACGAGGCAGAAGATGGCTGCCGAAGGAAACGGAGGACCAGACCTCATCCCCACCGGCTTCTCGTCGTCGGACTTTGGCCTCGACCAGATGGATCTCGAGGACATGGCGTACGAAGACGACGCCGAGGACGAGGAAGAGGCCGAGGAGGAAGACGAGCTCGACCCCATCGAGGCGGAGCGGAGACGCCGTGCGAAGAGGCGCGACAGGCTCCGCCGTAGCGCGGGCGAGCCCGCCAAGCCGCCCGTCTCGGAGGTTCACAAGCTCAAGGAGAACTTTCTTGTCATGTTGCGCGAGGTTCTTGCCCGGTAGGTGTACACAGCGTGGTCGGTCCTTGGGGATCGGGGCTTTTCCATACATGGGAGACAGTGGGTGGGGTACCTGGGGGCAGAAGCCCCGACACGGCGTTGGCTGGTTCATCATCATATACCTCGTTACTGCAAATTAGTCCTTTTACCTGTTGCGCATGTTTGGTCACGTGTGGTGATTTGTTGTAATATGTTCTATTCATAAACGTCAGGAAGTCACACGGTGAGTAAGTGAAGAGGTTTACGTGATGATGCGAACGGAGTGCGCGGTATACTTTACAATAGAGGGGCTGCTAGTACGGGGCTATAACAATCAGTTCATATTCATCACTAACATCGTGGGCGAGACCTACGCCTCGCGTGTTTGTGCTCCCTAGACTTCCGCGTTGAGAGAGAGCAGGTATTCGACGCATCGCAAGGCCTTCGAAGAAGAGCACAAGTATCCAGAGTAACCAGAGTCTTGGATTTCCCAAAGGCCACTCTACTCACTCCCCCTGGGCAAATCTCGTAATAAAAGAAAGGGGTATCCTCGAAACCATTCCAAACCTCCCTTCCCTCTCGACCCTTTCCTACTCCCCATCCCGCCGCATCGCAGTACTCAATGCTTGGAGTACAGATCCATGATGCCCGCCTTGAAGTCCTCAATCTGCTCCTTTTGCACGCGGTTCCGGTTCTCCAGGCTCGCCACGCGCTCCTGCAGGTCCGCGATCCTCTCGTCCTTCTTCTTCAACGCCGTCCTCACGCTATCGCGCCCCCTCGCCACGCCCTTGGCCTTGAGCGCAAACTTTTGCAGCGCGGCGCGCACGTCCCTGAGCGCCGCCGCGTCCTCGACCTTGTGAGCCCTTAACAGGTCCAAGACCTCGGCGGTGGGATCGAGCTGCTCCTCGCCCGGTGTGCCGCCCGGCGGCGATGGAGGGGAGGAAGGGACAGCCGTGCCCGAGGACGTCGTGCTGGCGCTGCCAAAGGAGACGGCGCCGTCGTCGGGTTTGCGGCGCTTCGCCTCGGGGAAGAGGGTTCGCGACACGGTGGCGGGTGTTTCGGCGTGCGCCGTCCTGCGGGTCGACGGCGTCGCGGGTGCGGCTGCTGCTGCTGCTGCTGCGGCCGCCGTCCCCGGCGGGCCGAGTTTCTTCGCGCTGCTTTGCATGACCTCGAACATCTGCCTCTCCTCGTCGGACGAGACGTTTCCAAAAAGCTCGTCTTCGTCCTCGTCATCGTCAAACTCGAACAGCACGCGCTTCCTCTTCGCCGCGGTCCGCGACGGCGTCGTTTCAAACGGTTTCTGCGTGGACACGAATTCCCCCATCGATCGCTGGCGGGTTGCGGGCGCCGTCATTGACGGGGTAGGTAGCGAAGACGCAGCACCGGGCGGCGGTTTCATGGGTGTCGTTTCCTCCGCGCCGCCGCCGCCTCCGAAGGTGTCGTCCGGCATGGGCGGCAGGTTCATGGTGTTGGACCCCGATCCGGCCCTGTTCTCTGCATCCTCGCTCCATAGGAAGAAGTCGCAGCCGCCTTTGCGACCTTTCGGGCACGTGTAGAAGAACCGTCCCTTGTTCTTGGTGTTCTTGGCCACGCGGAGATACGAGGCGAGGCCCCGCGGTTCGCAGTTGCAGTACCAGTTCCCCTCGAGGAAGAGCCCGTCGAGCCGCTGCTTCTGGGACGAGGGCGTGCCCCCGAAACCCCCGCCGCCGGCGCCGGGCGTGTAGCGGTTGCGCCAGGAGGATTTGGCGCTGCTGCCGCTGTTGTTGTACACCAGTTTCCGTCCGCGAGGCGTTCGCGAGGCCATGTTCGAGGTGGATTCGGACGCGGGAGTATTGCGACGGGGGACGGTGTAGGCCACTTTGAGGTCCGGATGGGTCCACGGCAGGCGGCGGACCATGGGACGGGGGAAGAGAAAAGGTTTGAGGTCGGCAGGTATCTCGGGTTTCACGGGGAGGTTGGTGGTTGGTGTGATGTCATAGCGGTGCTGGACCAAAAAAGGAAGCGAGGAAGTTCAAAAATTCGAGTGATTTGTGTTCAAGTTAATGATTCGGGTGCTGTATGATCTCGTTTGCAGTACTTTCGGATGGTGTGACGATCGTTCAGAGTAGAATGTCGTCTTTGCAGCGAATACGGTGAACATCAACGACCAGCCAAGCGGTGACATGATGAGGGGTCCCTCGTCCCGCTTCAGGGAGCTTAAGTGGGAATTGGCGTGGCTGGGTTGGGCAGTAACCAGATCGTCAGGGAGCTTGAGCTTGGGCCACCGGATCCAGGCCCACCTCGCACCTACCGTGTACAGGATACAGGTATTTGTGTGCCTGTAATTTGTAGCATACTCCTAATCAAAAGTTGTGCATCTTCAAATGAGTTGCCTACTCTCCCTATAAATGTTTTGAATATCTGTGACACCATCAGAAAAACACTCGTGTCCGTTGCTCGATGGTATTCACCGCTCATTGAGGATTACGAGACACAGTCATGTAAGGTACCTACAGTAAAGAAGGCGGGAGACTGTTTCCCGGATGCCGATTTCCAATTCACATACAGATGAGACAGACCTATTACCCAGTGATAAGACTCAATTTGACCCAGTTATACATATTTCATCTTTATCCCAGGTTGTGGAAAGCGTCGTTTTGTAGACAACCTGCGAAGAAAACAGCATGCTCTCAGCGCATTTGGGTTCCAACGCTCTGGAACCAATGACCCACTATCGCGTGCTACCAGCAGCCGATCCCTGTAAGTGCGTGGCCTACAAAGTAATACCGAATAAAGCCCTGTCTGTTGCGGCAACTCTCGTCCAAGGGCGCGCAGCTCTTGATCCCGAATCCTTTTGTAATGTTTAAGCAAAGCAAGTTAAAGCACGCCACGTTTGTCCCCGCCTCGTTTCAGACTGAATAGTGAGCTCTCGTTCGAAATATTAGGTATCTGATATTACTGCGTAGAAAGTACTCGAGCAAGTCCTCAAGACACGCTCAT
This sequence comes from Colletotrichum spinosum, assembly GCA_004366825.1. Classification (NCBI taxonomy): domain Eukaryota; kingdom Fungi; phylum Ascomycota; class Sordariomycetes; order Glomerellales; family Glomerellaceae; genus Colletotrichum; species Colletotrichum spinosum. The sequence goes on from QAPG01010715.1 coordinate 702,639, forward strand.
TGAGAGGGTATGTCGTAAGAAAGCCGGCCAGCACAGCTGTCAACGCCGATCCGTCCATGTATGTGCAGCCTCCTCACCCACCAGTAGAGATTCGACATGCCGCCCAAATACAATATGAGTCCTCCGCTACCTCGCAACGACTGAACGCTTGCTATGTATGCACGCCGTACGCAGCCCAGCTGGACCGAATCTTTCCCAGGTCTTCTTCGTTACATCCCCAGCTCAGCTTACAAGCAAAGGAGAATACGGGTATATAAAAGACAAAACGGTCTACAAAGGAGATGTAACCACGAAATGAACACAAGAAGCGAATCTCTATCGAGGCACCGGCTGCTGAGCTCAAACCTCGTAGAAGTAGTCCTCGTCCAGGCCTTCCCGACTGGGGATCACTCCGGCTCCGGGCAGCGGACCGGTGTACGCCGCTTCTATCCTGACGTTGAGCAGCCTGATCTTGAGCCCAAAGTCGCTGACGAGATTGACGAGCTTGTTGGTCTCGGACGTGATGGGAGCTTGGTTGAGGAGCATCAAGAGGCCGTCCAGCCACTCCGATGCCAGGCTGTGCGTGAGCGGGTAGAGCGTCAGAATCGCCGACTCTTTGGCGTCTCCACCCTTGGCCGCCTCCATCGGGTTGGCGTAGCTGAAGATGGTGATCTTGGTCGTCGACTTGACCGTCACGTTGTTCTTGAGCGTCGAACTGCTAGTCGCGCTGCGAGTCTCCTCGTTGGGTGCCGAGACGTTGGATACCACCGAGCTGATGGTGCTGAGGTCGACCTTCTCCGTTAGGACGTCCAGACCGGGGTCTTGAGCCGTCTGGTTCTCAAAGTCGGCATAGTGAAGGTAGCGGCGGTTGTGTGACAGCTTGGCGAAGCGCCACGGACGGGGGGTGTACAGGCGCTTCTTGGTTTCGTCGCGCGGGTTTGTGTCTCGACGGGGCAGGGGTTTGGAAAACCAGGACCCCTGAAGCAAACACCGGATCCGTTGCTCCTTGACAAACTGCAGAGCCTCCTGTCTCAACTCCTCTCGGACTTGGTACAGATGCTGGCCCCACTGGTCCTCGAATGACAGCTCGAGCAGTTCCATCTGGAGCTCCCGCAGTCTGGTGCAGTCATACTCCAACAGCTCTTCCTCCACCTCGACGACGTCTTTCGTCCTGCCCGCCTGACCGACAACCTGCTCGATAAGAATGCGGACAAGCTCGGCCACCTTTTCGAAATCCAGTTGCTCGGCAGCGGTGGACCTCCAGACGCGGAAGAAAGCTTGCAGGCCAGCAGTGTGCAGTCTCGACCATTGCAGGAGGAGCGGCCGATAAAGCTTTTCGTTGTTCTTAATACCGTCCAGGCCTTGGTAGCTCTTCGTGTCTTCGATTTCAGACTTTTCCACCTCAAAGTGGTCGTAGAGAATCATGGTGACTGCAAGACTTGCTCGGGCGACGGGGCAACGCTCTCTCCGCGGCTTCGTCGACTGCTCCAGGAGCAACTTTTGAAAGCTGTCTTCGTTCTTACGCACGTAGTCGGTCAAGTCCATCATGCCCAAGAAGCCAGGAATCTCAAATTCCTGCGCCGGACTCTCCGTCTCGAAACCCAGCCTCCTCCACTTCTCCGGGTTGTGTCTGCGGCTCCCCTTTTTGCCACCCTCGTTGAGCTCTTCATGCCTCGCAATGCCATTGACCTGCTTCTCGGGGTTGCTCGCGAGGTGGAGTCCCTTTAGGCCTCGTCTGTGTTCGGGCCTCTCGAGATCAACCTTGACCTCGCGCCACTTTCTCAGCAAGACCTTGGTCAGCGACTGGAACTCTATCAAGGGGTGCGCGAGATCCTGCAGTGACGAGCTCTGCATGAGGTTGTACACGGCCTTGATGAGACCCAGATCCTGTAGGCGCTTGATAAACTTGGACCACTCCTCCATGGCAGGCGTTCCCGCCTTTGTGTTTCCCGAACCGCTGTCGCTCGATATCGCGTCCCTGATCATGGCGTTGATCAGCATGAGGGCGTTGGCGCAGAGGGCGTGGTCGGCAGACTGCAGCTGCGCAATGACGAGCTCGAAGAAATGCGGGTAGACGGCCACAGCCGGCTTCAGAGCTCTGAAACCAAACGAGCCCGGCGTGCGTGGGGTGGCTCTGCCGGAAGACTGGGAGTGGGCGACCAGGGCGACCAGGATGGACATGGCGCCGCGGAGAATGTTGACGAGAGGATTCGTGACAATCAGCTCGACGATGCGCTCGACAAGGTCCCCAGAGGTCGAGCCCTCGAAAATTTCCCAGCCCATATCCACCTCCAACAGACGAGTGAGACTCTGCAGCGAGTATGCCAACGTATTGCCCCCCGTGGTCATGATTAGGCGTCTGAGCACGACCAGTCCGCCGGACGAGATGAAGACGTCGGCGAAGGCAGGATCGTTGATGGACGACTGCAGCTTGAAGACGGCCATCTTCCTGGCGGCATCCTCGTCGCTAGCGAGGCGCGACAGGAGCGCTGGAATATCTGCCTGGTCCATGGCGACGGAGTGGACGTCGAAAAAAGGTATGTACGGTTTTCGGGAAGGAATGTCGTCGCGCGCTGGACAGGTTGCCGAGAGGAAAAGGAAGATCGTCAGCAGGAGGTTGAACAGGTCGCTCTCCAATTCATGGCCCGTCGTTGTTGTTGCAGGGTTGCCTAGAAGGACCAGGTCGGAGGCCTATATACGGGAAATGAGGCGTCTGGGAGAATAATTTCGAGGAGCGGCGGACGAAGGTCCGTGTCGGAGAAAATAGAAGAATGGCAGAAGCTTCTCGCGCAAATCCTTCGCCGTGTAAATGAAGCAATGGCGTCGATGGAGGGTATAAAAAAAGAAGTCCCAGAAGAGTTGGGCAAAAGGGGACGAAGAGCAGACACGTGAGGTTAAGAAAAGGACTTGGACTGAGTGAGGGACCAAAAAAAGGAGTGCACGCGGTGGTGGTGGTGAGGGCTGTCGAACAACAGACCAGACCAGACCAGATCTAATGGTGGCTTTCAGACCAGTCCGCGCGTTGTACACGCACGGGCGGGAAGTCTGCGCATGTCCTGCAGGAGGTGCAGCGTCAACGGGGAGAGACCCAGAAGGGTGAAGCCCACCCCAGCAGCCTCCAACTGGATTGGGGGCTCTTGGGGGTCTCAGGGGTCCTCTTCCAGCGGTGTCTCGACGTTTAGACCAATGGTATTGCACAATCAGTGGTCAAATCCGCTTTTAATCGGGGGAGTTTGTGTTCTGGTAGTGGACCCTTTTGGGAAGGGGTGTTCGACTTCTGTCTTGGCTTTAGATCCAGTCCGAGAGAGCACAAAAGGCCTGCTTGTATCCGTACTCCGTCACAGTACGGATAGGTACGGTAGGTACCTACCTTTACCTTACCTACCATACCTCTCTGTACCTACCCCGTAATTATTGTGTACTGTGATTACATGGCACTCTGTAGGCAGGTATTCGCACTCTACACTGCCACGGAGGGACTGCGGCGACAGGGTCGCGCTCGAAGCCGACTGGTTTCACCATGGCTGGCCACCGCAGACCGTTAGCGATCGACCGAGTCTCGAAGAAACCTAAACCAAATTACCCACAAAAGGGAATGCGCTTGCACTCTCATACTGTGAGCCGTGGGGTTTTAGCTTCGACTATTTTTGACTCCCGAAGACAGGTCATCGTCATCGGACGAAGCAAACCCTGGGCGTGACAAGATCAAGTGAGATTGAGATGACATGCTCGCGAATAGATGATTGCAGTCTGCGCTGCGCAGCTTCGCATCCACGCCATCATTCCTTGCTATTCTTGTTTCCTGCGGCGTCATCACGAATTACAGTCCGCCTCTTCGTCAGATACCCGTTAGGCCAAGGCCTAGTGTTTCAACCACGTCAGCGAAGAAGCAAGTAACCCTCTGCTACGAAGGCTGTTATCGTGGTTGCCACAGAGCAGTCACCACTGGCGCTATGCACCGCATCAACACCCCTCACACCTGGTCATGTGTGTAGAATACCCTCATTTCCAGACTGCTCGTCTCTCGACGCAGTCTTAAAGTACCGTCGAGTAGCCCTGCTCAGCTTGCCGGATGAACCCCAAGCAAACGCAAAGGAAGCCCGGGATATCGTCGAATTTTTGTCCTCTGATGTCAGTTTCCAGTATATACGACTGTTTCAGCGTGACAGCTAGACAATGACTCGATCATGTAAAACTAAAACACTAAGCTTCTTAAGGCTGCTTGGAATGTTTATCCAGCCTTAAACAAACGCACCTGGACTTCCAGTACGTACCTACCTTATCCGCACTGTTAATGTGGGGTCTGATAAGAACCACATCGAACTCGACGCCACGACACCTCGATTGCACCAGCCTCATCATTACTAATCCTTAATGGCGCAGCCTCTCTAGAATTTCCCATCGCGACCAGACCGAGCTCAAACGCATCCCGACCGCGCGCGCAAAATCACATACCCTCCCCCGACCGCCCGTCAACTCCCATCGGCCATTGACCATACCTCATCCACCGCAAAACCGCCCGAGCAGAATAATCCATACACGAGACCGCAAACATGGCCAACTTCCTCGCCTCCATCTTCGGAACCGAGCTCGACAAGGTCAACTGCTCCTTCTACTTCAAGATCGGCGCCTGCCGCCACGGCGACCGCTGCTCGCGAAAGCACGTCAAGCCCAGCTACTCGCAGACCATCCTCATGCCCAATCTCTACCAGAACCCGGCCTACGACCCAAAGAACCGCATGAACCCCTCGCAGCTGCAGAACCACTTTGACGCCTTTTACGAAGACATTTGGTGCGAGCTCTGCAAGTACGGCGAGGTCGAGGAGCTGGTCGTCTGCGACAACAACAATGATCGTGCGTCCCCTTCTCCCTTCCCCGTCATCACACATTCCTGTCTCAAAGGAATTGCAAAGGAATCGATACTAACATCAAGTCCCTCCCCCTCACAGACCTCATAGGAAACGTCTACGCCCGCTTCAAGTACGAAGACTCGGCCCAAAAGGCCTGCGACGACCTCAACTCGCGCTGGTACGCCGCGCGCCCCATATACTGCGAGCTATCCCCCGTCACAGACTTCCGAGAGGCCTGCTGCCGCCTTAACTCGGGCGAGGGCTGCGTCCGTGGCGGCTTCTGCAATTTCATCCACCGCAAGAACCCCTCCGAGGACCTCGACCGCGACCTCACCCTCAGCACCAAGAAGTGGCTCAAGGACCGCGGCCGCGACGAGCGTTCCCCCTCTCGTTCTCCGACCCCGGAGCCCACGCGGCGCCGTTACTAGGATGGCGGGGCCGGCGGAGGCGGCAGCGCCGCGGATCTGGTGATGAGAAGCATCGAGGGTCCGGAAGCGCCGGGTGACATGAGAGGGAATGATGGGTTTGGTGGCGGTATTGGCGGTGGATCCCTTGGCATCGACATCGAGCGTGATGAGCAAGGCGAGAACATACAAGGACGAATCCATCGGCATGGCGACGGACGACCTGAAAGTGGCCGTCGCGGCGAAAGGTTTGGTCGAGCCGACCGCATCGACCGTCGTCACGGCCGTCTTCCGCCTATACAGGATAATTTCTGCGAGAGACGCGGTGGCCGCGGCCGCGAGCGAAGCAGAAGCCACAACCGGGAACTCTTTCGGAATTTGATCCGGAGCAGAGACTGATTGCCCGACATTGATCCACGCGCGCAGCACGGTAGCAATCTTGACATCTCGATTGACCAAGCGGGGTTAGGACGGCCTACCAAAAAGAAAAAAACGGCGTTCATGGCGTTCTGGGATGGTCACAACGGGGGACCTTTGAGAAGAAGGCGGAGAGAGCATTATCTGTATATTTCGTGTTACCACAGCATGGATGAGTCGGCTGCTACAGCGACGATTTACGCATTTCCATCTTGCAAACGGCGTACGCAGTTGAATGCCTGATTACCAGCTACCCTTAAACCGATTCTGCATATCTACAAAGGTATCCCCATTTTCTACCGAAACCCCCTTTTTTCGCCTGTGCATTGAATGGAATGTCCTGCCCACCAACCAGAGATTTCCTTACCTCCCCATGATGAATGAAAGTGGTCGGTTGCATGAATCAATTGTCCAGACGGGAAATAACGCCCCAAAATGGGTGCCGTGTCTCTAGTCTATTCGAGAGCGTCGTGGAAGCTGTCCTCGCTAGTGCCGGCCCTCTTCAGGGGCGGAACGGCCTTCCTCATGTCCTTGGTGAAATCAATCAGTGGTCCCTCGCCAGCTTGTGTACCCGTTTTGTTGAGCATACCCTGGATGTCCTTGGAGTCGCTGCGCTTCTCCTGCGAAGGGGTGGCGCCCGTCGGCGGTTGAGCCGCGGGTGCGGCTGTTGCTGTGTGTGTGGTGCTCGTGGCGTCGCCAAAGTCGATGAGGTCGTTTGCGCCGTCGTTTGCCGCTGCTGGTGGTTGGAGAGCCGGGGCCGGGGCCGGGGCCGGGGCCTGGGTCTGGGTCGTGTGCGGCGGGATCGCGGCGATGTTGGTGGGTGCCTTTTGTCCATTCAAGATTGGGTAGATTGCCAAAATTTGCTCAGTTTGCTTCGCCGGGTCGGATCCATCGCTGTCGTCGCGTTAGCGCGCACGTGAAGTGAACGTTATTGACCGTGGCTTACATATTGGCGTTGATGATCCACTCCAGGTCATCCTCGCCTTCTTCCACCTCGCCGGGACCGCCGTGGACACTCCTGAAGAGCCTGGGCTGCCATTCGACGCCGTCTCGTGTTCTGGCTTCGCGTTCCTCGCGCTGTCTGTCTTCGACCTTGGTTTTCTCGTCCGTTGCCAGTTCGTGGTTGCGATCCCTCACGGCTTGTGCGGTTGCTTGCCAGAGTCGCTGGGACTCGCGCTCGTCTTGCTCCTCGACCGGCCTAACCGACGGGCTGCTCGGCTTTGACCTCCTAGCATTGAAGAACATTTCCTTGTGGCCAGTCTGGGGTCGTCAGCAACGTTTGTCTGAAGTGTTGGCAATCTCGAAATACCTTTACATCCTTGACAAACATTTCCTCACTCCAAAGTCCAGACAGCTCATAGAGAACCTCACCAGTACTCTCCTGCTTAATGAAACCGCCGATGGCGTTGTAAGTACCACCGACCCAACCCTTCGTCTTGAAGTCGACATCGGCAACCAAATCCAGCTCCGGGCAGCGCACAAAGCTGTGGTCTCCAAGCTCGTACTTCATCTTTCCGAAAAGAATGCCTCGGGCGTACATGTTAGGCTGAGTCAAAATGCTGTGTTCAAGGTCAGCGTTTAATCAGCAAAGCCGCCTCCCGCACATCTTACTATCTTTCGCCCTTGGCCTTGTCCTTTCCTCTGTTCAGCAGAGACAGAATAGCTGTCCCCTCCATCATGCTTGCCGCCGAGTTTCCAAGGAACTTGGACCTAGGCTTGAGAGTGCCATCGACGCGGATATGGTGGTCTGGGACCATGTAGAAGTAACTCGACTTGGGCGGGTGGTGCGAAGTTTGCTCCGAGATGTAGTAGGCTTTCGTGTTGTCAGGCAGGTCCCAGTAGCAGGTGAATATTTCGCCGAGGATAGGATTGAGGGGCTTCTTGACTCCTCTGAGAGCATGTCAGCTACGCCTGGACTGCCGGATAGCGCGGAATGTGGGAGACAAACGGTGGGCGAATGTGCCAGCCGCTCAGGTAGAACTTGACGACAGAGAGGAAGCGAAGAACGGGATCGTCGATTTCGGGTATCGGGAGAAGCATCTCGGGGTGACACATGAAGCTGTCGCGGGCGGTCAGCTATGGAAGCTCGGGGCGCATATCTGCAAGCATGGGCGCTTACTTGGTAATTCTCTCAAGCATACTTCGAGGCTCGAGAATAAAGGTCGGCAAAACGACGCGACTCAAATCGGCACCCGGCCGGAGCTGAGAGATGATGTGCATGAGCACTGGGCTCCATGTCAGCCAGGTGCTTTCAAGAGGCCGCGCGGGGGAGAAACTTGGCGACGGGCGTCGCGATGTCTCTCTAAAAAGATTGACTAACCGTTGCCCTGATCGGGCTCGACCACGAGGGTGTCGTCATCATCGGCAGTGGCTCCCTTTCCCTCGTCAACGCTGGAGCGGTTGCTAGCTGTGGAGTTCCCGAGCCAGGTCAGCATTGGGGGCAACTTTTTTCCCCTTGAGGCGCGCGCACGATGGGAGGAGAATCGGCAGTGGGGAGCGAGGATAGCAGGCGCTTTTCGGGTCCCAGCGAGACACTCAAGCCGGAAAACCAGAGGTTGCGAGCGGAAGGGGCGGGCGGAAAGAAAGTATGCAGACATCAGAGGTAGTGGGTGCAAATATTGAGCCAGACAAGGTAGGCAGTTCGTCGTCGAGCTGGAGAAACAGAAGACGGCATGCGCGACGGGGAGAAATTGTCTGCTATTACAAGACTGGGCTGGCATGTACGCTAGGGCTGGTAAGACTCACTGAGGCTGGACGCTCTGGAGCGTCTTCCCGGCACATGGACTAAACCCATGGTTGCGACTGGCTGTGGGTGTAGCGGTGCCCCTCAGTCTCTTTTCTCACGGCAGCAAGTGCAGTGCTTGCAGCGCTTATCGGTGTTATCGGGGCCGCGTCCGGGATGTCCCCTCAAGGCGGGAGGATGGAGGGGCAGTGCAATGCTCGCGGAGAGGCTTCGCCGTCGGGAGCAGTGTGCCCCCAGAGGTGCTGTAAGGTAGGGTAGAGCCGGTAAGGGATGGATCAGTCAGGCAGCGTCTTTCACGCTGCAAGTGGGCGGGGTGAGGAGAGGAGGGGACGAGGAAAGGAAGAGGCGGTAAGCTCTGATGTGAAGACCGAGATGTGGATATTTGGTGGGAACCTGTCGTAATAGAAGTACTCGAGATTTCACCCAGCACTGGATGATTCGGCTCAAGTCAGGTCAGGTGCAGCAAGGAGATGCCAGTGAGGAAGTCGTCGGGAGCACGGTTCGACGATGTATCGGTCAGTCAGATGCAGACTGACTGGCGGAATGGAAGAGGAAACCTGGGTTGACCAGGCTGGCTCGGAGAGGTAGAGAGTCGAGGTTCGCTGTGTGGGGGAAGCGATGACATATGACTGTCTCACAACTGGTGCTGCATGCTGCTCCTCGCTGCCTGCTGCTTCCACGTAGTACGTAGTGATGGTGTAGACGTTTTTAGTACTGGGTTGTGGCAGGTGATGGTTCAAGAGAATAATAGGCAACGGATGGAACGGGAAGATGAGGGGCGGCAAGCAAGAATGGGTTTCTCTTCAAAAAGTCAATGTCTTGGTGCCGTGGTTCGTTCACTGAGGGACAGGAACTGCCGGAACTTGGGACGACTTGGATGGTGAAGATGACCCGGGACGAAAGAATGGGAAGATTTCAAGACCAAGCTAGCTTTTACAGTACACAGACTTGGCGAGGAGCTCATCAACCCATGCCTTCTCCAGCCTGACCCAGCCAGCTTTATGAACGGTTCCTCAGCAGTTGTCTGCCTTGGGCTGCCAGGCGATCTGCCTCCGAATTGCCTACCTAGTTTGCAGAGATACTACGTCGGTAGGCCGTAAGGCAACGCATCGATGGTCGTGGTAGCAGATCGCTGGTGGCATGGCTCATGCAATACTTACGTCGATGGTGTTCTGGCTCTTATTTTCGACCTTGCACTTGTTTGCTTGTACCTCTACCACATGGGTAGAAACCCCACCCAACGCCAGCACCAGCGCCCAGCACCAGCGCCCAGCACCAGCGCCCAGCACCAGCGCCCAGCACCAGCACCAGCGAGGGGTGATGACGTCGTGTCGAATTGGGGAACTACTGCGGTACTTTGGCACTCCCTCCCGTCGTCAGTGCACTTTTAGCGAAGCACGAGTACCGCCTCGTGCCTACCTAGGTAGGTAGGTAATATCAGTGTACTTACCCATCCTCACCCAGGGCAGGGCAGCTTACTATCATCGTCAGGTCACACGCCATAGACCTCACCACCACTGGCCATCAACGTCCCCAGCCGTCAAGCGCCTTGCCGCGAAATCGACACGCCCTTGGCCTGATGTGGTCCAAAGACCACCAACGATATTCTCTGCTCGGGTTTCCTGCGGGCATGTCATCACCCCCCAGCTTTCCCTCCACTCGTCCCATGTCAGAAAGGTGGCCCATCTCCGCACACCCATATGGCAGATGCTGTGTCACCATGCATCCAATCACCTGCCTCGCCGGCTCCCCTTCATGTCCAATCACGAGAGGGGTGGCTCCCCTTTCTGTACATTAATTCGCCAGTTTCGCTGTTACTGAAGTCCAGATCACACCCGCGTGTGGCACGCAGAACGAACGCCTGGCTCGCCTGTCTGGCTTCATCTCCCCACTGTGCCCTCTGACGCTGCGTGTCGGTTGTGGCTATGCACATCTTGGCCAAGAAATATGGAATCGTTTCGAAATGCAGCCCAAGACCACGAGTTCAAGACGCTCGCAGCTGGTGGGGTGCACAGCTGGGGCCCCAGCGTCTGCTTCCCGAGCTTGACCTGCTTGGGCTCGCCAATTCGATTTGTATTGCCATTTTACGCTCATTAAGTCGCTGATACGCGTATTTATCTATCTACGCTCTGCTATTTGGACTGATATGGTCGTCTACCACGCTATTTCTTTACCACAGGCACACTGATCACTTCGTCTGTACGAAATTCACAGGCAGAACCCTATTTGCTTGGTTCACGTTCCTGTGAATGGAAGCAGTGTTGGTCCACACAAGGACATATTACAGTGAGAGATCCGAAGCGTAACCAGACTGCACACTTCTTATAGATTAACTGAGTGTGGCGATAAACTCTTATGAGGAAGAGGTGGAGGAGTCGTTTTCTCCCAGAAAACCGATGAACAAGACCACCCAGCGTCTTGTACAAAGCTAGCCAAATACAAACGGCCGTCGACGTTAACGTAAGGTCTCGATCTGTCTCGCTTCGTTCGACTTTTTACTGCATTCTTGGTTTCCTCGCTTGCACAGAGACGCGAGGCGTCTCCGTTTAGTGAGGCTTCACCACATCAACAACTCCCGAATCAGATGACAAGCTACTTGTTTGTGGCTCCATAGCGATTTGGAATCTGGATTACAGAGTACTGCAAAATGCCATGTGACGTTTCTCTATTAGCTTCCACGAAGGCGGACAACCGTATACTGCAGTTACCTACGACCACCTCAACTTCCTCAACTGTGGGCCTGTTCTCACGTGTCTAACAGACCTCAAGCAGTTGCGAGGCCAGCCTTGCAAACCATACTTAAACCCCCAAGACATTAAATCACGGTGCCTCTTTCCCGGAGACACAGTCGTCCATGAAAGCCGAGGGAAGGTTTGACTCCTACCAGAGCCAGAGGGGGAAGACTAGGTAGTTAACGCATCGATACCACTTACCCTCCATTCATGGGCTGCTGTTCTATGTCATGTCTGTCGATGCAGAAGTTGACTCCAGCACATACTTCGTTTTCCACAGACAACCACCACTACCGTCATCGGAATCATCATCATGGCAACGAGACTCTTTAGGACGTGGGATGACCCTGTGAGCGAATCCTTCTGACATTTAAGGCGTTTGCTGAATTGTTTCTAGTACATTACGTGGTACAACGACCATAAGCAACGCCCGGCGGGTGCCGTTGCATTCATCCGAGATACCAAAATGTTACATGCGTATCCACTGCCAAGAGTAATACTATCCAACTCCAAAAACTTCAAGCATGCTGACAACACATAGGAATTCACTATATTTGTGGTCCATCCGGGCGAGGTCTACTGCAGGGTTTCCAGCGGGACAGAGATATGCACCAGTAGAGCAAGAATTATCCGTCGAATCCTACCTTGGAAATTTCACTTTCTAGCATATTTATAATAGACAAGGTTCAAAAGTCACAGAGGTCTCGCTCAACATATTAAATTGTCGCATTTCAATGGCGATATCTCTTTCAGCTTCGACGGTTATGCAATCTATGATGACAGATGGCCTGCCGAGAAATGGCTTATTGCAGCTGGTAAGGAGAACAGGTCGTCTATTCTCATCTAGTTTTCATCTAATGCGTACTTGCATCACAAGACTTTTACCGCAAATGGTACAACAGGGCCAACAGTCTCCCCGAGGACGACTGTCGGCTACTCGACCAGCAACCTCAGCTCTACCAACAGCCTCAGCTCGACCAACAACCTCAACTGGACCAGCAACCTCAGCTCTACCAACAGCCTCAACTGTACCAACAACCTCAACCGTACCAACAGCCTCAGCTCTACCAACAACTTCAACTCTACCAACAGCCCGTCGTCTCAGCGCAGCCAAGTTACCTCTCACCCATGGAACCTCCCGTGACAGAAAGCGAGTGGGTCCAGGGGGGCCTTGTCCTAAGCCCCGAGAATATCATCAATGATAATACCCTGGGCACTGTATTGCATCCGCCGTCAGGCGACTATGAAATTAGCGGCGAAAACTTCAACCCTCCACCGGCGCAATGGACCAATCCGCCCGGTCCGACCGACACTTCTATGTAAGTCTTGATGCTGTGCGTATTGTGTTTCATGGCGTTCTCTTCTTGACATCTTTCCAGCGACGAGTGGTACTCGTAGAATCGAAGAAATTCATCACGGTTTCTCATCCCAGCGCAACAAGCGGTCAAATATCAAGGCGCTTGTCTGGAAAGCGTCGCATCGCATCATCCAGTAGATAATTGGATGGTAGCCTGTATCACACGTTTATGCAATGGGATCGCAATTGGCAGCCTCTCAGCTTGTCTACCTGAAGCTGATGTGTCTAGCTGCGAGCATGCCCTTCCTCGTGCACACTCAAGTGTCTGTATACCCACAAGTTATCTACCCTACCAGGCATATACCAACATCACTGCGGTTGCCCTGCATTGGCATGCAGTAGACCGACCGCACGAAGAAACCTTTCGGCAAGAGTTGGCCTCCCGGAACGGTATTGTGCGATAACCGAGACTTCCGGCTCTGTACCGCTCCCCAATAGGCCAACACAGTTGCGGTATAAGTGCAGGCTTTTACAGCCCATCGCACTTCCGTCTTCATCACATTTCCCCGCTCTCCCTGCAATGCCTTCCTCTTTCGCGAAGCATGTTGATAAACCGACTACTGGGTATCTCTGCTCTGGATGTCCGTTTCTTGTGTTCATGCTTGGAATGCTTACGCACGCTGGCCACCCGCTCAAAATGTCATTACTTGTGATGTTCTTGGTCCATGTGAACTCATCTGCCTCTCAATGACCTCGAGCCCTTGACAGGCGCGGGGAGACACTTGGTCAGACGATCACGTTCTGGTAGGGAGCCAGTCAGCATTGATACACCTACAGACAATGATTGGGGCAAAACTTACCCTCTTCCTTTTCAAAGAGGAGCGAGATGTCGTCGTGCTCTCCCGGCAGATCCGGCATGTCGAGACAGAGGAAACCCATGTCGTCTGACGGCTCATCGGTGCCGTTGGCCATACGCGGCAACGGAAACTTGGCGTCGACAAACTTGATGCCGGCCTTGCCGCTGCGAGAAAAGGTCTCAAACACATCCGTGCCCTTCAGGACGAAATTCATACATTGTCCGTGATGGAAGTCGGGGAAGAAGGCCAAGAGCTGAATGATGGAGTTTTGTTGCACGACCTGGACTCGGGTCCATCCCGCCTCCCACTTCTTGTGGATCGGCACCACCATGCGCCTGCGAGAGATGGCAAATGTTGCCGCGAGACCGTCAAAGAGCACGGTGAAGCCCGTCAACGCAGCCTGGAACGCGTGTAGGTCCTTGAGGGTCGGGAAGTTGAAAGTGCGGATTGTCTGCGAGGTCTGCAGGATCTGGAGCATCTCGGTCAACTGACCCGGCACCTCCTTTCCGACAGCGCCATCGGATACCGCCGCCGTCATGTCAAACTGCGGCTGTCGCATCAGCACGAGACTCTTGGCGTCCTGAACCTCCAGTCTCAGCCGCAATTCGCCGGGCGCCATGTTGATTCGATCGGTGAGATAGCCTTGCTTGGATTCGAGAACCACCCTGAGTCTATCAGAGAGAACCGTCTTTGGCACCTCGTCGTCGGCGTCCTCGTTGATAACGCGAACAGCAGTCCAGGGAATCTGACTGACACCTGGGAGATACTTGCTATCCTTCAGAGAGGTGGACATGGAGAACCCGAGAAGAGGGACATCGGCGAAGATGGTCTCGTCCTTTTGCACGTTGGTGCCGACGATCAGGGTGTGGAAGTAAGCTCTCTCCCTCTCGTCATCGAAAGCCAGTACCATAGTCACCTTCTGGCGGCCGTTGTCGTACTTCACCAGGAGAGCCGCATCATTGTTGTTCTCGGAGCGCAGGAAGCCAAAGGGAATTGGCTGTTGAGGCGAATAACTGTGGTTGACACCACTAAGAGTCCTCGTGTGCGGTCCAGTAACAACAGCAATCCTGAAGCCACGGTGGTAAGCCCGAGGACCGGTAGGTGAATGTTCCTTGTGAATCTTTTCAAAGAGCGCAATGTCGCAGCCTGGAACGGCCTCCTTGGGAAAGGCTCGGGATTGGGGATCGGAATCAAAGTACTGGAACGAGCGAAGGTTGGTGCGGAAAGTGCAGTGCTCGTCGGATCGGGGGTAAAGCGTAGATTGGACCTTGGCGCCAAAGTCGTACATGCCCCACAGCATTCTGTAATCCGACTGCGAGCACTGAGCGACAACCATGAAACCTCGAGGCAACTTGATCTCCAACGAGCAGGTCTCGTTGCGCCAGCGGATGTCGTCCCACGTAGGTCCCAATTGCTTGTTGCCCTGGATTCGCAAGTTGACCTCGCCGTGCTGGCTCGCGATGACGAACACGAGGTTAGCCTGCTTCTGGGGCCTGACACAAGACAGGAGACAGGGGAAGTAGAAGCGTTGAGAGTCCATGCCCTGCTCCATAAGGAAAACATCCGTGCTGATTCTGCTAAACGTGAAGTTTTCAGCCGTGTCTCCAGGAGGTAGCGAATCCAAGATCTCAGGGGGTGAGAGGGTTCGAACTTGGCCACTCATGGCTGCTTGCGGGTCTGAGGTAAGGAGGGCAATCATGTCGACACTCAGCCTGGGGTACTCAACCCAGATAGACTTGTCAATAGTCTGGGGAAGGAACGCCTCCTCGGGAGGAAGGAATCCGTTCCTCTTCATTGAAATAGCCAGTTTCTTTAGTGAGGAGACTAGTGTAGAGCGAATGTCATTGATACCAGCATCAGGGGCCAGGTGCCTGGCCTGCATGAGCTCTGGAATGGCTTCCTCAGACAACCAATAGCCCTTGGCAAGGTTCGTGTAAGCCTGCTGAAGGTCCATATCTTTCTGCATCTGGTCTTGTGGACTGCCTGGCCTGGCTCTCACTGCAATCTCCAGGGCCATACGACCTTTGATGAACCACCACAGAGCAGCACGCACCAGCTCGGAAAGTGAACAAGCTGAAAGGGGCTTGATTGTCTCGGCATGAAGTCTGAACAGCTCATTGAGATGGCGAGTGCGAGTGACGAATGTGTTCAGAGCATCATCGCCAACTGCAAGAACTGCATCGTGCAGGTTGAAAGACGGCTGCCGCGACTGGAGTGAAGCAGGCGGGGCCATGTTGTGCTGGGAGCTGACTGACGTCTGGCGAGAGAAGCCATTGCCTGTAGGTTGCTGACCACCAAAACTGCTGGCAGCTGAATATACTGAAGAGGGGCTCTGATCAGGAGGTTTCTTCTGGTAGTCCTCAGGAGATTTTGAAGGAGACTCCAGGATCTGAGGGGTGATGGGTGTGTGGCCTGACCTCTCATCCTGGGTCTGGCTTGCAGAACGCGCAGCCTCTGCAAAGGCTCGGCCCTCAGCCTGTCTCATCTCTGCCTGGTGGCTTTCAATGAAGGATTTACGGTTCTCATCCTTAGTAGTAGGACTCGTCGGTGTATCCAGAAAAGGCGCGGTGGCATTGTAGCCCGGGGCAACCTCTCTGTATGCTGGAGGGGGTTCACTGGGCTCTGAGGGGGTCTGAACTGAGGAAAACCCAGTTTGAGTACGTCGAAGGCGACCGGGAACGAAATCAGAGTCCTCCTTTGGCGGAGGGGCTCTCGGAGGGGAGTCGTGGACGGCGGCAATGGGCCTCCGGTTCGGGGACGGAGGAGGACGCTGCTTCCTGTTTCTAGAGACCTCAATCGCGGGTATCTCCGACTCGTCACCACCTTCGCCAATGAACTCGGGATATGAGTCGACAAAACGGACCGTCAGGCCTTTTCTGTTGTTGCGACGCGGGCTGCGGGGAGGTGGCAGGCCGGGGCTCTGGGCTGGGCTGCGAGCAGAGTGCATGGGAGGGTTAAGGCTTTGCTGGGAGTGGCTAGCGACGGAGAGGGCTTGAGGATAGCGAGTGGCGGAGGAAATATCGAGCTTCGACAGCTGGGGAATGACGCTCGAAGGGGTCGCGTGAGAGACCTGAAGTGTGTCGGAGGGGCCGTTCAAAAAGTCGTTGATACTGGTTCCCGTCTCTTCTGCCGTCGGTTTGCGATCCTTGTCCTTTAGGGCGAACAGCTTGCCCATCAGGCGACCGCGCCGGGACGAGGTGGCGGACTGAGGTTCGTTCTCCATATTGTAAGGTCGATGTCGTCGCACAATGGCGAAGGCATAGAAATTCCTGCGTAAAAAGACGGCGTCAGCGTGAGTGCGCAGACGGAACGGCGCTCCCCCGGTGGGATGCCATGAAACCAACTAAGAGCTCGGCTTCCGATCGAAAAAGCCATGGGAAGCGCGCCAATACTTACTTCAGTGAATTGCAGCAGCGCAGTTGAAGCTGCCCACGAGCGCTTGCGCTTGCACGTGGAGGACGACCTGAAGTTGGCGAATAAGGAAGTCGGAGGGTGGTAAGATCAGGAAAATAAACACCTCGACCTGCTTAAGCAACCGATTGCTTGCTTGCCTTCAGCACCTTGAACAGGTGTACAAGGGTTCTTTTTCGGCAGAGCGGAGGAAGGTGAGGAAGTTGCAAAGTCAGGTAGGTAGGATGAGCCGCGACGACGTGAAGTCGTCAGAGATCTGTAAATGGCAAGACGAAACAGAAAACAGGAGGACAGCCCTGTAGCTGGCACCTTACTCGACAGAACAGAAGGGTCGGTGGCTTGAGCCCGAACAGGGTGAGATTCGACGTTGGGCACTTCCACCACGAGAGAAGCAAGGGGTTTCAGGTTCGGAGAGGTCGTAGTTAAGGCGAGGTAGGTAGGTAAGGTAGGTGAGGCAGGCAGGTACGGTGCGGTGCGGGTGCGGAGCGTCGTTACTTCCACTTTGGTAACGGGGCCAGGGACCACTACCACGACCACGACGTGAGGTGGACGGAGGAGGGGACGAGAGACGGGGGGACAGGTGCACTAAGAATGTACCCTTAGCTGGTACTACCCTCCACCACAACCAAAGTACCTTCCCTCACAGCACCGCTCTACCTTACCTTAATAGTGTACTGATTGCTGCTACGAGAACCTAGGAAAGATCGGTAGGCTTGCAGTCGGCAATGAGAACACTTTCAGCGCCTCCAGCGTGTGCAGATTGATGTGGCTTGGTACGCGAGAAGACGCTTGGGGTACTGCGTACCTGACCTCTCGACCTCGTGCGTGGACCCTTGAAGACAGTCAGCTCGCCCTACCACTGGCCAGGGACATCGCTGAAGCTGCAGCACAAGACCCCCTTTCCACCCCGCTTTAGCACTTGTTCCACCAGCGAGGTACCACAAGTTACCGGCGGGCTGCAGATAACAGAATACTGTGTAGGTGCTTGAGGTGAAGGGATGCTCGATAGATAGGTACGTACTCTTGACGCCTATCTCAAGGGCAAGTACGCTGTATCGCGACTTCCAGTTCGATATCTACGGTGGTCGGATGGTTTGCGTGAAACTGTGGTGTAGGAATTATGACGCGAATCACGAGATACGCTGCAAGAGATACTGATTTGCCAGAACAAAGCAACGCCTCGTAGATAAACACGCAACGCGAGAGCACGGTAGCACTGAAGAGGCAGCTGTCAGCCGACGTGGGTCTTATCAATCCAATTCAACATCAGCTGGCGGCTGCCCTACAAGTACATGACAGCAACTCTAAGATTGGAAGACGCGGACAGCAACTCATGACAGGGAAGGCTGAACAGACATCAGTCAGAGTCGCCAAAGGTTAGCTATGTTGACAGTCTATCCATACAGTGAAGCACATGGTTTGGACGGGCTGCGGGCGGGAGTCGGGATGGAGATGGGATGGGATGGAACTGTCATCCATCATACGGTTTGCTGCCAATGCCCACCCGCAAAGCGCTACCGAGACATGAGTCCGTCTTTGCCTGTCTACTGTTAAAGTCTGTGGTCTGCGATCTGCCATCCATCTGTCATACTTGGCACAGGCGCTGCAAGGCAGACCATGGCACAGAAGAGCAATGCATTGCCCTCGGACTCTCTTTGTGCAGCCAGCAGCCAGCCATCAGCAGCGAAAGCCAGCGGCCGCGGTGGCAGCACCACGATATGGTCTCCTCGCTGGGCTGTAGGGCGGCCATTCCGGGCTAAGGGTCCGGGGAGGATTGGAATCCCATCCCCAACTGCTCGGAACCTCGAGGTCCCCTGTCCCTACCTGCCTACCTTCTTGGACCTAACCCAACTTGCCTTAGGCGCTGGCCGAAGGCAATTTCGCACTATTTTTGGGGGTCCTAGTCTCGAGGCGGAGAAGATGCGCGCGTTGAGCCACAGCCTAGGGGGTCGTGGTTGGGGGCTTTTGATGCTTTTCGAGTTTGGACTCGGAGCTGTGGTTTTATTTTCTCCTTGCTGTCACGAAGCCAGCAGGGGCCAGATTGAACAGGCATTGCCGTCATTGGGTCGTGTTTTAAAATAAGAGGACTGGTTTGAGGGGGGGACGGAGGAGGGACCGACTTCGTACCGGCGATTTTGACTCCTCCCGTAATCTTTTTCCCTTGGTGGGTGGTCATATTTGAGGCAGCCCACATTGCTTCTCGCCGCATCCAATGACTGGCGCAAATACAGCTTGAGGTGCAGCCGCAATTCGTCGAGAACACGACGTTGTTTAATTGTGCACTTTGCAAACACGGGTTTTGATTTGCACATGTAATTCCTGAGAGAAGTGGCTCCCGGCCGTCATTGTTCTCTTCTTTCTCGGTTCCTGACGTTCGAGTACAATTTGTGTGGTAGTCTTACTCTCGTATCCCAATCACGAAGCACACTGCTGCTAGTGCTGCCAATACGGGATGGGATGGCTGGGTCTCACTCACAGCATGAAGATGTCTCTGCACCTTTGCCAAAATCCCCTGGACTTTCTCGTTCACATTGCATACTGAGTTGCTCGTTCTTTACTTTCCCGTGGCACTTTGCCCTCCAAGGGCGGTTGATGATCCATACGATGTCCAATTCTGGCGGACACTCGGACTTGCAAACCCCTCCAGCGGTTCTTGCCCGTTTGCGCTTCTGGCGCTACTAACATGATGATGTGCAGCGCTGGGTTTCAAACTTTGGACGGAATACTGGATTCCACCGAGTTCAGTGTACATGAGGCGGTTGGCCATGAAGCCGACCCAGCCACTTGGCTTCGCCTTGGTGCCCGTCCGTCGACTAATGTACCCTGTCTCCAGGGTATCAGTAATTTGTCGCGTGAGCAACACGAACCACCTAAGCAATGTGATATGCGGCAAGGAAAATCTTCATCGAGCTCTTTCCCTGCTTCCGCGACCACAGAAGAAGAAAGGAAACCGCATGCACGATCCCGCTGAAGCCAAGAAGCCTTGCAGAATATCGCCAAGCATAGCACACACACTCTGTATTTTTGTTTCCCGAGTTGCAATACTGCCATTCATTGCAATCAATGCCTGCTCAACTGAGCCTCGATTGATGCCTTTCCATTCCCCACGGTTGCTGGGAAACGCCCGGACCAGATGATGACGACATTGCTCGTCCTGTCCAAACGCTCGACAGTTCTTGCCATCATGCAAGCCACCCGTCCAGCCGCTAATAATAAGCTACTCCCCTAAACCCACAGCGGCGAGTCATTCACATGTCACTCAAACAAACCTCGACGAGTCGACACCCAAGTTATCGTATGAAGTCAATTGATTACCCAGGGGCTATGCAACAAAAATATCCGCTTCGCTTCCGACCGCCTCTCGAATGTGTGCTGCACTACGGCTGTGCAACTCGGCCGCCCAATGCAAATTAACCGTCACACAGGATCCAATGCCTTTCTCCCAGTAGCACCAGCCACACCCTCTACAAGCCTCAGCCTGTCTACCCTGCCTTGACACAACTCCCAAGGCCTTACGCATGGACCATCTGTCGAAGTCTCTTTTCGATCTTCTCCCGACCCTCAAACGTCTCCCAAACGTTGTGAGGTGCATCGTCAACAATGTCCCAGTACTTCAAATTTCTTGTAAGATGGCTGAGGTCTCTCTGCTTGTCCTCCCAGACACTGTCCTTCCGGATGTTCTCGCCGGAACTGATCAGTACCACAGGCGTGTCGGGATACTGAATGGCCTTGCCACTAATAACCTCTCGCTTGGTGAGGCTGTCGGCCACCAGACTCTCCTGTAGCTTGGTGAAGAGGTACTTGCCGCTCTGCCGTGCTGCTCGACCCCAGACGCGGTCGGCACTGGTGCGTCCTCGAAACAAGGCGCCCGGCAGTCGCTCGAGTCCCAAGGGCGAGATGACCCCGCGCACCCAGTACCAGAAACCTCTACTGGGAGCCGAGACACGGTGGAGGAGATCCTCGTGAAGGGGGTCGATCATGAGGATGCCGCTCACCTCCCTGCCATGGCGGGATGAAAATATACGAGAGTAGACGGACCCAATGCCGGCGCTCGCTAAGATCCAAGGTCCCTTCTCCCCGGCTCGCGCGAGTGCTTCACTGAGAGCATCCGTCGCCATGCCCGCAGATAATGGACTCGGCGCCGTGTCGCTCCACGCGTAGCCTGGGCGGTCGGCGAAGCAGTATTTGGCAATCGTTCCGTTCTTGAGGGCGTTTTGCGCGAGCTGCCATAGTCCATTCTCTACTGGTAAGTCGCCCCCTTCGAAGAACACCGCCGGCACCTTATTGCCTGCGGCGTCGGTGCCGTTACCGTCGCAGTAGACGTGGATTCGGTACTGGTCGTTGTCGACCCAGTATTGCTGGCCTGGCGGGCCGAAGCCAGCATCCAGGGATCTGAGGATCAGGGTGCAGGTAATCAGGACAATTACCACGGACAGAACGACATAGGCGATGGTCGAGAAGAGGACCTCGGTCCACTCCCACACGGTTCTTCTTGTCTCGACACGGCCTGTAAGCCGCTCCTCCTCCTCGGCCTTACCCCATTTTACAGTTCGGTCGGCAAGCAGCGTCCACAGGCTCATTAGGAACGCCCCTGTTGACCGTTAGTGGACTGCTCTATCTTCTTCTTTTTTGGGTAGAGCAGATACTTACAGACGACGCTAGCGATGCCGACAGCACCCTCCTCGTATCGGTTCTTCTGGACGGCCAGAATGAGGATGGTGTCTGCGAGCAGCATCACAGCCATGAAGATTGACAGCGCTCTCACTGCTGCCGAGGGCGCGCCGAAGAAGACGAGCGTGAACAGCAGAGTGAATAGCGACAAACTTGAGTAGCCAAATGCAAAGAAGCCGGAGCCGCGGGTGTGCATGCCGGGCGGGGTGACGAAGATGGACACCAGGTTCAGCACCCACCAGATGAAGGTTAGGGCCGCGAAGAGAACCGTCACCCATCGCATTATCCGCACCGTCCACAGGTTGTAGGGCGACACGGCAGGGTCGTCGGGAGTCAGCAGCTGGCGATTGTCGCTATCCAGACGGTTCGGCAGCAGGCGGGTGTGCTCGTCGGGCTCACGAGTCTCATACTCGGCTGACCTCCTCTCCTCCGGCGGCCCATCCTCAGGACGGTCGTCGTCCTTTTTGTTGGTTGAGCCAAAAAGTGAAGGCATCGTGACTAACTTGCTGTGTACACTGATCCACGATATCGGTATAAGTAAACACTCTCGCTGCCTTGACCTTTTGTGACTGAACACCAAGAAAAGAAGAGGAGGAAGGAGGGAACCGAAGAGCATGTCGTGAGAGAAGATGGTCTAAAAGAAACAAGCCCCGACGCGTACTAGCACAAGACATCCGCCACTTCACTACAGGAGGTGCACCCAGCTGGAAACATCCCACCTTTCAGACGTGTCAATGACGGCAAGGGTGCAATAGTGCGTGCATGCGTGTGTGTGCGCGCGCGTGGGAATTGGGGGAACCAACGCTGAGCCAAAGCTCTCCCCGTCAATGTCGTCATCAGCGGCACGAACAGAAAACGCATGCGGAAGACCCAGCAAGTCCCACCCGGCCGATGCGCAATCGGCGATTGGGCCACTGCGCCGGTGCCGAATTACACGGGGACTGGAGCGAACGCCAGAAAAGCAGGGAAAACGCGGCCCTTTGGCTTTTACGCATCTTCATCGTTGCTGCAGCAGCAGCAGTACTATGTTGTCCTCCTTTTCAGCTTGCTTTGCTTGGAAACGGTCCGCGCTGCACTAGGCCAAACGTGCTAGTGTAGCCGTACGTGGCGCTTCAGAAACGTCCGTGGTGGATGGCAACTATCACCGATCATCGATCACTCGAGCTGTCCGCGAGTCCTGTCCCAGGCCTGCTGCCTGCGCTTCATGTTCCTCGTTCCCCGTCCCCCCCTCGAGTACGACGGCCGCTTGTCGAACAAACGATGCGGTTACGAGCAATGCAAACCGAGACTCTCTCTCTCTCTCTCTCCACCCCACGTTTGATGTGATCTACCATGAACCCCCGATTATCCTGACCCAGTCATTCCTCCACGTACATGCACCTAATAAGGCGGGTCGACATCCATCATCAGTGCGTGTGGGATGAAATGTGTTCCAGATTCCAAGCGCCGTGGGTCAGCGAGCTCCACCAACGTCATGATTATGGCAGTCTACATCTGGATGCAATTCACCACCGCTGGGCACAATGGGAGTGTCGGCATGAACGGTGCATAACAAGGCAGTGAGTGGATTGCACATAGGAAGGCAGCAAGCAGTTTAAACGGTTTTGAATTCATCTATCTTGGGTTCATCATCCACCGTTTCCCCTCCTGGCGCTCGCAAAACGCGGCGACTCTCAATTGCTGTCTTCTGTGCCCGGGGCTGAGCCTCGGCGTCACGAAAGGGGGTATAGTGCGAAAGCCAAGTCTGCTGCAAGCGAATCGTTCCCCTCTTCTCCCGCCGTTGATGTTTCACACGACCTTTTCCTTCCTAATACGCATTCTGCCTGGCATTACACCCAAGGTGCAATGTCCTTGGGGACCCGACTGCCCGAGGATGACTCGGAAGAGATGGAACTCATGGCTCTCTCAGAGTTGCTGTGGCCATGGCGAAGCTGCTTTCTGTTTACTGCCCTCTTCCTGGCGAGTGCCTCCGGATCAGGACCGCTGGATGGCTTGATGGCCTCTTCGGGGACTGCTCCAATAGGGGCGTGCAGCTTCGCACTGGCCTCGGGGTCGTTCATGAGAATTCCGTGTTTGTGGAATTCGTTCTGCTTGAATTTCTTCCAATCTTGAGAAGAGGGTTCGCCCGTGCTGAACCAATCCTTTATCTGGTTCATCCAGTGGGGCTTGCTCTTCTTGGACTTGGAGCTGCTCTGATGCTTGGGCTTAGTAGGGCCCCCAGTGACGCTGACGTTGGAGGCGCTGTAGTCTGAAGTCTGCGACTGAATCGACTCATCGGAGAACATGCGTCTCGGGGGCGACATGCGGAGGCTGAACTCCGAGGCCACACGCCTGAGACCTTTGGGACTCATTTCGGCTTCTTCGAGATCGAGTAAAGTACCAGGGTGGTTGTCTTCTTCGTCAATTGCCAAACCAATCTGGTGGATGGCGGTGGTTTTTGTGTCTACAGCAGTTACTCCTGAACTGGATGCTGGCCGAAGGGGACTGGGCGGACGGAGCTGAACGAAGGATAGGTCGACCGACTTGGCGACCCTATGTCGAAATGTGTTGACGCGCTTAGGCTGGGTGATTGCTTCGTGCGGTACACCAGTCTGAGCTGGGGTTCGTTGATTATATCTGGGCTGTCTTGACTTTTCGGTGGTTGGTAAACCGAGAAGGCTTCTTCGTTTCTTCTTCTTCTTCTTCACAGTAGGGGGCCCCTAGCCATAGGCAAATGCCTCTATACCAGTGGTGGAAGATGAGAACGGATTGGTTTCGGGTGGCTCTCCTTCGCCTCGAAGAGGTGCATAAGAGGATGCCCAGGAAAACGGGGTATCAACGCCTCCGCGAGAAGGTTTGTTGAGTGATGGTGATGTATCGGGCAACAAAGGGTTCAAGGTCGTAGAGGACGAGATTGGAGATGAATAAATGGCCGTTGGATATGAGAAGTTGCGGACCGAAGGTGAAGATGGCAAGGCGGCTTGGCTGCTGTAATTGACTTGGTGGTCGTGAAGAGGTGGTGAATGTTTCTGCTTCCGATGTCGAGAGAGAAGATTCATTGTACGACGAGAGTGATGCAGTAGAGTACTATGTATTTGAGCCAAATAACTCAAGCAGCTGGTGGAATGAGATGGCGGCGGTGCAATCAGGTTCCTTGGATCAGACGAAGTCGTGCGACGTGCTACGACAGAACGTACGGGTACGCTGACCGGAGTGATTTGAACCCAGTGAAATGTCGTATGCTCGGTCTCGAGATGAAATAGTAACAAGTAACGTCACCGTCGAGAGACAAGTGTGGTGACTGTGTAACGTTGGCGGTTGTTCTAACGAGATGAAGACGTGGACGATGAAAGGTGATTGAAAGCTGACGATAAGAGGAGGGGAGAAGAGAGGCTGTATATACTTTGGAGAGCGTGTGAGTGTCCAAAGAGCAGAAGCTGGGCGGTGGACAAGAAGAGAAGGATCGGCGAGTGGGCAAGAGGAAGTCTCGTGGCAGGAACGTGCAGAATAACGCCTTCCTGAGAGGCAGAAGGAACCAAACCAAGACCAACAAAAAGCATGGGAAAGTCTTGGAAAAAGCACGCCTGCCTCGTGTACCGCTTGACTAAAATCACCTTAGAACAGTCGAACTAGTGTGCGCAAACTCTTGATTCTCTACCATGCCTTGGCCATGTCTGCCATACTCTGGCGTCAGGAGACTCGAGCTGGCGGCTTGGGGGTGACATTTGGGCAAGGACATGGTGGATCAAGCTGGTGATGAGTCGCCGCTCTGCAGCTCTGCGTCGTGAGTGGACGCCACGATGTGACCCAAGTCACTAATACGTGTACTAAGGCCGACGTTGGAAAAGTCTCCGGCGACAGGCACCGCAGCTTTCCTTTGGCTATCTGTTTGAAGTGCCTGTTGCGGCGAATAATTGGATGCAGTCCACAGAGCACATCGCCTCCTCCATCTCGTCACACTACCTAGGATGAGAAAGGAAGGTTGTTTGGAAGGCATCACGCAGCTGGGACACGCAAGGGATGACAGAAATGACTGATCGGTTCAACACAGGCCATCCCTCTGCACAATGTCTCATTCCTTAGCAGGAGCGTGTCTTAGGCGGCCCAGGTACGAAGCGCTGCTGCGAGAACTGTTAGCCCTTCGACGGCGTTGTGTTTCGTCCTTTGTTTCTCGCGTCGTTTCCACGCCGGCTCTACCGACTCCGTGGAGCAAGATCAAGATCCAGAATCTAGCAACATAGCAACAGCAATCGAGGCGCAGTACCCTTTGTCGAATCTAAACTGGCTTCGAGGACGGCAGTCTGCAACATGAAAGACGAGGAGCACTTCGACGTAGCTAGCGAGTCGAGCAAAAGGGGTCAACGCCGACGATGTTGAACTCGCTGGAAGGCTAGGGTAGCAAAAGTTTCTTCTGGCGAAGAGGGGTTCAAAATGAACGGATTGCCTGATTCGTAAAGAGCGTGCTGGGCAAAACCAATAATTTCATTGGCGTGAGAATTGGTCCAAAAGCAAATCCCATGGCGAAAGAAGGGTCGCGAGCCCTGCTGTAGCCACAACACTGACGTAGACGAGATTTGACTCCTGCCTATGCAGTTTGCCGTCTCTCGTCGGCCGAAATCTCTGAATTGCTGCTGGGCGATCTCTCACCGGGCAAACTAACCAATACCAGTAAGCCGGGCTCGACATTACGGACGTACTGCAGACATATCGTTGGATGAAATTGCGGATAAGGCTTTCACAACTGCTCCCGTGGTTGAGACATGAATAAATGCGGAAAATGTCCATAAACTGCTGATTGCTGTAGACCGTGCTTGCAGACACTGTCTCTCATCTTACCGGGCAAAACTTTCAGCTGCCCAGATCAACCTATTGGGACCAGGGGATGTGCAGCTGAAGTTCCCGGATCCATGATAGAAATCTCGATAGCCGCCGGATCGGTTCCAGCGCCTTGGGACCCTTGGTAAACTGCGGAGCTTACTAAGGAGATTAGCCACGGCACGTGCACAAGAGGGACTGTCAGTCTGTCACACTCCATGTGACATTGGACGGTGCTGGGAACTCACTCGACCGTTCTTGCACTTGGCTCAGTCGGGCTTAGCCAGTGGCAAGAGTGCAGTTCGACGTCAACCTTGCCTTTGATCAGGAACACCAGACGGCTGGGCTATTGAAGAGTATGATGACTTACTCGGCCGAAGAGTACTCGACAACGACAAGGCACGGACAACGTCATTTGTCTTCGTCGCGAGCGTAGCGCTACTTTAGACAATGGGTGGCCTATACGTCCGTTGATGATTAAGTCGGCCCAAACAGTCTAACCATCTGAACCATCTCAACGCGTTTCTTCTAGAAGCTTTCTATGCGGGATGCGAGGAAACGCGGCCTCTCTTAGTTTCGGGACGATGCGTGTTCTTGCTGCCACCCGACGTCAGGGGGATTCCTTCTGTTTGTCAGTCTCTTTTGCTCAGTGGCTCATAGGACTGCCCGGTTCTCGATCGGAAAGCTAGACAAGCTTCTGCAGTGACATTCGATACCCGGGCTTTGGGGTCGAAGTGAGTATCTTCACATTGAAACAGTCTTGTGGTCAGCGTGCTTGCGTGTAATATTCTGTGTCATATTTTCATATCGCCTATCGTAACTCTATCTGTGCTTCATGACATGCAACTCTTTTCACAGGAAATATCCACAGAAGCAAAAAACAAGCAGAATACCCTGCACTAGACTAGGTAACGCGTACCCAGGCAGCAGGGTAAGAGGTATACAACAATTACCAAGGTGAGAACGAGACTAATGCTGAGAAAACTAACGTAAATACCGACGGATCGTCAGGAACAGCCAAGAAAAAGAAAGCAGAGAGCGCTACACTAAACTTCAGAGTCGTTCATGTTTTTGCTTGTAATCTGAAAACCCGCGTGCTTCGGCAAGTGTTCTTCGAATTGGTCCCGCCCGTGGTTCTTCTTCCGCAAACGGCCATCCCCTGCTCACGCTAAAGATATCGCCTCGCTGACAAAGCCCCGGGGAGCCACAACCCGGCGCACGGAGCACCTCTCGGCTTGAAGCCAGCTCCGATTTCCTTCCACCCTACCGGGCCTTGTCCATTGTCTTGCCCCTCTCCAGCGTCCTCCACACCTTGCTGCTGCCTGTGGACCCCACCAAAGAAACAGTGACCATTCGACCCGGACCCCAAGTCTTTGAACCACCAGGAAACAAACCACCACAACAAGACCAACACAGAGTCCATCGCGAGCTACACCCAGCCTCGCCCACGATGCCAGGCCTCACGATATCCACCGACTCAGTTTCGCCACGCTCATCGGCTGCACCCGCGCCTTCTACGTCTGTGGCGGCATCCGCTCCATCAGCAGCAGCAGCACCATCAGCACATGCAGCAACAACAGCTACCGCATCTGCGCCCAATCCACAAGCACCAGCTGCGGCGCAGACCCCTCCGCGATCCTCCCGCTCGTCATCCCCCGCCCGGCCCCCCATCAGCCCCATAACCCCGACTCTCCCCCCGGCCCGTCTCCCCGATCCCGTACCCCCCTTCGCCGCCGACCGTCCTGTCCTCACCCATAACGCGCAGACCCCCATCGCTGCCGCCGCCGCCGTCCCCCCTCCGCGCCCCGAGCCCATCGACTTCGACTCCAACCCAGACGTCCTCGCCCTCAAGTCCGCCATCTCCATCCTCCAGCTCCAGCAGAAAAAGGCCACCGCCGACGTCCAGCGTCTCAACAAGGCCAAGAACGCCGCCGTCCAAGATCCCGCCGCCTTCATCGCCGACCTCAAAGCAGGCAGGGTGCACACCGAGGGCGACAAGCTCTTCCCAGACTCGGACGACTCGGATTCCGACGACGATGGCGCCGAGGGCAAAAAACCGGAGCCGGCTGGCGGAGTAAAACCCGAGGAGGGTAGCGCGTCACAGGCCAAGTTGCCCGAGCAACCACAAAAGCAAGAGCCCAAACCGTGGGAGTCCCTCCCCAAACCCCAAAACGTCGTGCGGTGTCCGCCCATCAACTGGTCGCAGTACGCCGTCGTCGGAGAATCACTGGACAAGCTTCACAACGAGCAGAAGGCGAGACCGAGCCAGGGCGCGCCCGCGACGCTGGGCGCCAGCGGCACCTACGAGTTCACCGGAGTCCCTGGAGGAAACCAACGGCCGTACCCTGGCGTCGCGGCCCCGTATACGCCTGGAAAGGACCGCATCGACAAGAAGACCAAGGGAGGGAGGAGGTGAACGTGCGAGGAGTTCATCAACGTAAATATACTTCCGGCCCATATGAGTTGCCGCCCACGCGAGCTGGGGCCGTTACGAGTTATGTTTACGACGGAAATTTACGAGGTTACGAGGTGTTTGGCATCGTTTTGCATGGGCATGAAGGCGTTACGGAGTCTGGCCAACTTTCATTCGGGTTCAAAAGCATAGGTTGTCTGGAATGGATGACAGTGCCACTAGGGTGTCAAGCAGGTAAGATGCGCTGGTAAAACATCACAGTTTCGTTGGTGGTATCTACTGGAGTCTAGCGGGACATCCCCGAAAACTCTCTGAAATGCGTGATTCCCTTGCCCCAGACGCCGCCGTTCCGTGCCGTGCAGAACCTGAACCCGAATATGACTAGCAACCCGCCTAAATCCCGGCCATGCTACTCGCAATGCCGGGTCCCAACACCATGCTATTATCTGTGTTGCACCCCACCTGTGACGTGCCAAACAGACCGGCACACTCCAGATGCCTGCCTGCCTGTCTGTCTGCGGCCTCGTGGATGTGGTATTCTTAGAAATCACTACCAAACGTCAGCTCATGCGTGCTTTCCAAAGCTTTTCAACTCACTCCATGCTGTGCTGGACTGATCTGCGGAGCCGACGGTTGTAGTTTTTCCTCTCGTCGGCGCCGCCCCAATAGAGCTTATGCGCTTCCGGATTCACTAGTGTGCGGGGATCATAGGCGGGGTCCTCCTCTTCGAGAGCAGCAAAGACTGCTTCGATGTGAGTGCGCACGTCGTCCTTCCTTAGTTGATTGGGAAAGTAGCAGGACGTGCCGTCTTCTGCAATACGGTGGTGAAATATGCGCGTGCAGAACTTGACACGAGGCTGTTCCTCAGGGAACCTGGTGCTGAAGAAGATTTTGATGCGGAAAAGACCACCGTCAAGGTTCGTCATCGGCCTTCCGAAGTACGTGATGACCCAGACGAAAGGATTGTTGTCCTCGAGCTGAACGTCGTGAGGAATGCCCTGGTTTTTGAACGCTTGCACGACTTGCTCGTGCTGGTGTCGCAGATTGACCGAGACCGTCATCTCCTTGTCGTGAGCAATCTGACCCTCCTTGGCCCACTTGACTACCTCATTGTCCAGGGCGAGCTTGATGTTGCGCAGGCGCCTCTCCAGTTCTGTGTAATTAAACTTTCCCTCCATGGAGTTGTTGGATCCTTCAAACGGCATTCTGACGAAAGCCTGGTGATCCTTGACCTCTTTCTTGGCCTTTTGTATGGCGAGCAGGTAATTATCGTAGTACCAGAGGAACCTCCGCTTACACAGGTCCTTAAACGGCTCGAAGGGAACAGCTGCATCGTCCAAGTCCTCGGCATCTATGTCAACCTGATCTTGGTCTGCAGCGGACTGCTGAGCGATGGCGGCTCCCTCTGGTGTCAGCCCTAGGTACTCCTCCATTCGCTGGATGACCGAAACGCGCAGACTCTCATGACGGATCTTGTACCCGGTAAGCGTTCATCAACTTGCAGAACCAGCATGAACTTGCGCATACCTTCTGGACATAGTCCTTCTGATTTTTCTTGTCTGACGCTTCATTCGCTTCTTCGAACCCAGGCTCGTTTTCGTAAGGGTTCCCTGACATCAAACTTTGGATCGAGATTAGAATCGACTCAAGTCCCTGAGCTGCCGACCACTCTTCGCCGCGTTCGCCGCGCCAAGTACTATAACGTGTCAGTGAAAAGCATCCTGCGATTGCTCAATATCCATTGTACCCGAGGATCGACCTGCCGGAGCGTCAGTTTCATGACTTGCGTTTGATTCAGCGTGAAACCTACAAGCACACCTTGCCGGAGGCGTAGATGTTTGGGTTGAACCGGCATCGTCCGCCATTTGTTGTAATGCCGTTGACACTCGGGGACTTCCGAGGATATTCTGAAGGCCGTTTAGTATCCGCAACGACAGACGTGGCACCTCGTCAACAAACCCTTGTTGAACCTGATAGCGAACTGTTAATGGTTAGCAGAGAAGCATGAGTAGCTGGACTTGAAGCCCTCGCACCTCGAAAAAGCCGAACTCGTACGGTGTATCGTGAGGGCCTATGATCAGAGCCTTTACGTTGCGGACATCAATATCTCGGCAAGCGACGGCCAGAGCTAACTCCCACGTCAGTAAACGCGACCTTTGGCAGACCGAAGAGATCGTTCGCACAGAGGTCCGAGGTGCGCTGGATGTCGCTCAGCTCCTGCACGGCGATCCGTTAGCCTCACGATTTCGACCGCTCATTCACGCACGCTTGGGGCAAGGGAGGCACGAAAGGGAAGATCGGAAAGGCTGACCTTGGTGATGCGAATGATGGATTGATCAGCCATGGCTGAAAATTTGCGACCAGCTGGCACGCGACTTCCCTTTCAAGTCGTTGGATATGTGACCTAGCTGGAGGACAACTTTGCTTGGACGCACGCTGTCTCTCCGTGAATGCGAGTGGGGGAAATGACGTGAGGGCGGCCCGAGAGCCTGACAACCGATGTCAGGCAGGCGAATGGATATCGAGGCAGACGAAAGGCTGGTTGAGTGCTTGCGCTGTTGGGCCGTCGAGCGATCTATCGGGGCAGGCTAAGTCTACCTCAAGGTAGTTATGGATGTTGGTGAGGCGGAAAGATGTTATCGGCTGTCGGAGGGAAAGACTTCTGGATTAGACTAAATGATTCTGGTCAGAGAGGTCGAAAGGTGCACCTGGTCCAAATCGGCAGTTTGGCGGGGCATGAGGGGTAGATTTAGCGTCTGTTTGATGCAGGTGAGTCGCTGGCTTCCAAGGAAGGGCCGTCTTCCGGTGGTCGTCTGCACCTTCCAGCAAGTAACGACCATCAAGTAGACTTACACATCGGCCCACTATTCGTAGGCTGGAAGGACGGAGCGCCCCACTTTCTATGGCGGAAGAGATTCTGGAACATGAAGGTTACGTCTACGACCCAACTTCGCTTTCCTTGTACTGACTGTCTGTGAAGAGAAACGTGCAAGAAGGGGACATTGGAGAGACTATCGCATCAGGCAAATATATTATCGAGTCTCAGGCTATCTAGAGTAGGAGTCTGCTTGTTTTTGCTCCTATTGCTCGTCCCGCTCAGCCTTACTCGGCTACAGATACGGACGTAATTGAAGCTTGTACGGCTTGGTTTGCTGTACAACATATTGATGATGATAGTCTCAATACGCCTAATCCATGACCAAGTCCAGAGGTTAAATCGGCTATGTGGGAAGTAACTTGGAAGAAGTGCTGTAACTGGACGACAACGAAGACGGATTGAGTCATCCTTTCCGCCTCAAGTCTGCATGTCCGCAGCTTAATCCTCCACAAAGTTATACGAGCTTTGACATATCAAACGAACGGCAGCAAAGGACAAAGATGGAAAAATGGAATTGCCGCCAGCCACTAAATTGTATGCCTACCTAAGGTATTCAGAAAGGGTGATGATGCTGAGTCCAAGTGCCTGCCTGAGTGGGGCAAGCCACAGCGCTATATCCTTGTCATGCTTAAGCTCCAACACGCGTGAGAGACACGTCGGGCGCGTCTTCAGTTTTAATTGATTTCACAATCGTCACCACAACTGCAAGGTCGTCCCGCAACGCCCAGCAAGTGCAAACGAACTACAGCCGTCATTTCAATTGCTGTCGATCGAGGCGCTCAAACACAACTCGTCGTAGACAAACTTCAACATGGCGAGCTTTTTCGATCTCAAGGCTAGGAAGCAGGCCGCTGCGAACGGCACGGCGCAGAAGCAGGAGAAACCCTCGCAGCCGCCTAGAGCGCAACCCTGGGTCGAGAAATAGTCTGTCACTTCCTAATACACGCTCTGTTGCGCCATCTGGAGAAAATTCTGACTTGTTAAATTAGCCGTCCGAAGACGCTGAGCGATGTTACTGCCCAAGACCATACCGTCACAGTCCTGCAGCGAACGCTCCAAGCCTCCAATGTACGCCTCTCTACGATTGCTTCCCCCCAAGTTCTCGACATGTCATACTTACAACGATACCAAGCTCCCTCACATGCTTTTCTACGGACCTCCAGGTACTGGAAAGACGTCCACTGTCCTGGCTCTCGCCAAGGAACTGTACGGCCCCGAAATGATAAAGTCTCGAGTCCTCGAGCTCAACGCCTCCGACGAGCGAGGAATCTCCATTGTCAGAGAGAAGGTGAAAGACTTCGCCCGAATGCAATTGACGAACCCCACGGCCGAATACAAGAAGCGATACCCCTGTCCACCCTTCAAGATCATCATTCTTGACGAGGCGGACTCCATGACCCAGGATGCGCAGAGCGCCCTCCGCCGGACAATGGAGACTTACAGCAAAATCACCCGCTTCTGTCTCATCTGCAATTATGTCACGCGGATCATAGACCCGCTCGCCAGTCGGTGCAGCAAGTTCCGCTTCAAAAGCTTAGATCAGGGCAATGCGAAGAAGAGGCTCCAGGATATCGCAGAAAATGAGGGCGTGCAGGTGGAGGATGGCGCGATCGACGCGCTCATCAAGTGCAGCGAGGGTGACTTGCGAAAGGCCATCACTTTTCTGCAGAGTGCGGCGCGATTGGTGGGCGCTGGCGCTGGGGCCGCAACGGCAGACGATGCTATGGACGTCGACAAGAAGCCCGTGACGGTTAAGATCGTTGAGGACATTGCCGGTGTTATTCCTGAGACGACTATCGACACATTGGTCACCGCAATTCGCCCGCAAGGTTCTAGTGACACTTATCAGACCGTTGCAAAAGTCGTCGAAGACATGGTGGCGGATGGATGGAGCGCGGGGCAGGTCGTTTCTCAAGTAAGCGAACATTTGTCTCAACGTTTGGTAGCACAGTCTAACTTGAGGTGCAGCTTTACCAAGCCATTGTCTTCGACGAAACGGTCCCAGATGCACAGAAGAACAAGATTGTTCTTGTGTTCTCAGAGGTCGACAAGAGACTCGTCGACGGAGCAGACGAGCACCTCTCTGTTCTTGACCTCGCCCTGAGAATATCGGGCATTATGAGCGGTCGCAACTGACGGGGCTTCTTGCTGGTGTAGTTTAATGAGAATAAAGGCGTCCGGATGGACATTTACAGGCGTTAAAGTGGCAAAATCGTGTGTATAGGGCATATACCTCCTTCGACTGTCTAAATACGATCATCATGACCGATGAGTCCCAGTTTCCCATCGATAGCGGACCAAGGATCTCCTGGCTGAGCAGCCGGTTCTGTTTCCTGATGCGCGTGCCTCCGTGCTCCAGGCTTGTTTGCCGACTCTTGCGTGAGCCAAATATCCTCCTCGGTAGTATCTCCGCTTTCCCCCTCCGGCTCCTTGGCTCCCTGTCCCAGCAGTTGATCAACTTCCTGAAGGGCTGCCATGGATCCCTCCAACGCGACCTGCCCTTCTTCAATTCTCTCTGCCACTATTTCTAGCGTAGAGATCTTGGCGGCATCCGCCGCAAATACCCAAGGCTTCACACAGTCCGTGGTCGCAGGCTTTTCAGCCATGGCGGATGCAAAATCTTCCCCGAAGCCTGACTTCGGCCGGCCGGCGCCAGGCATCGGATGTCTCGGCAGAAGTTGACTTTCCTCGGCGAGATGGTCCAAAGCCTGCTTCGTCTCCCCGGCCTGCTTAGACAGCACGATGTTGATGTGCGACTTCTGGGCAATCATGCCCTTTTGCTCGCGAGAAACAGCAAGGAGCTTTTCGAGATACGGTATGAGCAAGTGTGCCGTGGGTGCTGGTGAAGGAGCCTCGATTTTGGGGGATCCTGTGGCCTCAACCCCTGGTTTGAGAACCGGTTGAGTCTCATAAGAAACCAGAGACAGCAAAGTTTTCCTGGCATCGATATACCTGGAATACTTGTTTTTGATGACTGTCAAGTTTTCATCAATCTTGGCCGTGTCGGGTTGAGCCTGAGCGTCGGTTCTGTCATTCGTGGCGTTGTCAGATTCAGCGTCGCCGGAGGCCTTGCTCAGCTCCGTCTCGATCCAGTTGATGAGCTCTGCACGGGTTGTGTCCAATGCATGAGCCTTCTCCCGCTCTCCAACTTGACCTGCCAGCGATTCCGTTCTCCGTCGAACGTCCTGCAGTAGCTGCTCTTCTCGTTGCAAAAGTAGCTTGGCCCGCAACACGACCTTTTCGAGTTGTCCAGCCAAGCCACTCAAGTCTGCCTTTGACGAGGTGCTGCTGGCCGTAAAGCTGTTCACGACGGCAGCCGGCACGTCTGGCAGTGGTGGAGAATCCCTGAAGACATCTTCAAGATCGAGAAAATCGGGGGCAGCGGCTGGCTGGCGTACCAATAGGTCCAGATATCTTTGCACGGTCTGAAGTCGTTGATGTTTCTGCCGCAACTTGACGAGCGCGATGTGTTCCTCCAGTTGGTTTCTTTGATCCGTCCCCGTAGGCTTAGTGGAAGCTTTTGTTGTCGTCTCACCCCGCTTGTTCTCATACTCATTGCGAGCCTTCAAATTCGCATCTAATGCTCTTAGGTATTCCCTTTGAAGACCTCTGGTCTCCCTTGTCGGCGCAATGGAGCAAGACGCGTCGATGAGTGATAGAGGGCTTTGAATAGGTCCCGGTCGACCACATGATTGGAGGTGAAGGGCGAGAGCACGTCGGATATAAGCAACTTGCTCCCGTGGCTTGACGAACGGCTCCAGTGATGATTGAACCTTCTGAATGACTTGAGTCACGGGATCCATGGTGAAGGACTTCTCGCACAAGTGTTTGTTTTAAAGTATTCTCAACTCCCTTACTTTCCAAGTGTTGCTGATGCGCTGGCTGGACGAAACCGTGGGGCCAGAAGGAACACCACTGAGGGCGTCCCTGGAGCAGGATGCCACGGCGACGTCAGGGGTGCTGTGGAACGGTTTTGCTGCTGTCTCGTCAAGGTTGTCAGTATTGGCGCTACAGGAGTTCTAACGCTGCCTGGGCTGTTGCTGTTGCTATCCGTCGTCGTGTGCGGAGTACAGTGTCGCACTTAGGTACTTACGTAGTAGGTAGGCTGGGATGTACAAAAGTGGGCCCATCACGTGCAGCTATCGGCGCTGAATTGATTCCCTAGCGTCGTTTCCGGGTTCTGGTCAGGTAGGTACGCTGGCGAAATTTGTTCCACGGCAGGTGGTGACGAAGAGATTCATGAACACGCCTTCCTCGAGATTGACCACCATACTTTCCCTTTGATCTTTATCTGACCGAAGTCTCCACAGCCTATTTCTTGAAAAAAAGGTCTCAGTTTTTCGTCCCAGGAATACGGCGTTTTAACGGATTTTCAAACGGCGCGAGCCGCCCAGTCGCTCGACAACCTAGCTCCAGCACCCTCGCACTCGAGCGCGACCGACATTACACGATACCCATTAGCCAAGATGTCGGAACAACGAGATGTATCTCAATACAAGTACTCGGCCATGTCCAACCTGGTCCTCCAGGCGGACCGTCGTTTTGTTTCGCGACGAAACGATGAGGCCACTGGCGATCCCGAGTCTCTCGCTGGAAAGTTGAGTATTCGCGACATGGGATCACGCGTAGCACGCGACGAGGCGCCGAAACAAAAGAAGCCGACGGGTCTCCCCGATGTGGAACGGGGCAGGTTACAAGACGGCGAAGACGTGCTCCTGCGCGAACAGCGCAAAAGGAAGGGCGAGGCGCAAGCGAGGGGTACTGGTGTTCTTGGAACTGGAGACTTGCTCATTGAAGGCATCAACTACCGCCCACGCACGGCAGCGACCCGGGCGACTTTTGAGCTGATCCTGAAGCTTGTGGCTGACAACCTGGGTGACGTTGCGCAGTCGGTCGTACTCAGCGCCGCCGATGTGATTCTCGAGTACCTCAAGGACGACGATCTCAAGGATACGGAGAAGAAGAAGGAAATCGACGACATTCTTGGTTTTGCAATGAGCGCAAAAGAATTCAATGAGCTCGTGAACCTCGGCAAAAAGATCACAGACTATGATGCGCAGGATGATGACGAAGAGATGGATGGAGATGCCGCCGACGGCGACGGAGCCGAACTCGACGAACGCCAGGGCGTTGCGGTCGTTTTTGAAGATTCAGAGGATGAGGAGGGCGGTATTGTCAACGAGGTCCGGGAAGAGTCTTCCGAAGACGAGGGGGCCGATGACGACGAC
This sequence comes from Colletotrichum spinosum, assembly GCA_004366825.1. Classification (NCBI taxonomy): domain Eukaryota; kingdom Fungi; phylum Ascomycota; class Sordariomycetes; order Glomerellales; family Glomerellaceae; genus Colletotrichum; species Colletotrichum spinosum. The sequence goes on from QAPG01010715.1 coordinate 739,313, forward strand.
GAAGAACAGGCTGCCCAGGATGCTGGCCCCGACGGCCTGGGTGACGACGCCATGATAATCGATTCCGCGCCCGAAAAACAAGCAAAGGATGCAAAGCAGTCGAAAACAGTGCCGGCGAGAGATATCGACGCATTCTGGCTGCAAAGACAGGTCGGCAAGCTATATGCGGATTCGCACGAGCAACACGACAAGACGACCGATGCTCTTCGTATGCTATCTGGCGAGGCTGATGAACAGGGCGGAGAAGAGAAGTCTCTGCGAGAAATCGAGAACGACCTCATGGAGCTATTCGACTACGAGCACCACGAATTAGTCCAACTGCTCATCGAGAACAGAGAGAAGGTCGTTTGGCTAACTCGGCACTCACGAGCCGAGACGGACGAGGAAAGGGCAGTAATCGAACGCGAGATGGCGTCAGAGGGCCTTCAGTGGATCCTAAACGAGAAGTTCGGCAAAAAGACAGACGAGCAAAAGCGGAAGATGGAGATTAGGATGGACATTGACAACGCGTCGTCAATCGCAAATGTCCCTGCCGTGGAGCCAGAGCGTCCTCAAGGCCTCGTCGGAGGCCTGCCGCCGCGGAAGTTGATCAATTTGGAGAACTTGGTGTTTGACCAAGGAAACCATTTAATGAGCAACCCCAAGGTCAGGCTTCCCGAGGGCTCGACCAAGCGGACGTTCAAAGGATACGAGGAGATTCACGTCCCCGCTCCCAAGAAGCGTAACGACCCAGGAGACACCCTTATTCCCATTACCGACATGCCGGAGTGGTCTCGTGCACCATTCAGCACTGCCAAGTCGCTCAACAAAATCCAGTCCAAGTGCTACCCAACGGCATTTAGTGACGACGGCAACATGCTCATCTGCGCCCCTACCGGTAGTGGAAAAACGAACGTAGCCATGCTTACCATTCTGAGAGAAATTGGCAAAAACCGGAACCCCGAAACTGGAGACATCGACCTAGATGCATTCAAAATCGTGTACATCGCGCCGCTGAAGGCGCTCGTCCAGGAGCAAGTCGGCAACTTCGGCAAACGATTGGAACCCTATGGAATCAAAGTTTCCGAACTGACTGGCGACCGACAGCTCACCAAGCAACAAATCGCGGAAACCCAGATTATCGTGACCACACCGGAGAAGTGGGACGTTATCACGCGAAAGGCGACTGATCTCACCTACACGAACTTGGTACGCTTGGTAATCATCGACGAAATCCATTTGTTGCACGATGACCGTGGCCCAGTTCTTGAGAGCATCGTGAGCAGGACAATCCGCAAGACGGAACAGACTGGCGAGCCGGTACGTCTCGTCGGCTTGTCTGCAACGTTGCCCAACTACAAGGACGTTGCCAGCTTCTTGCGTGTAGATATCAACACTGGCCTCTTCCACTTTGATGGAAGCTTCCGTCCCTGCCCATTGCGTCAGGAGTTCATCGGTGTTACGGATCGCAAGGCCATCAAACAGCTCAAGACCATGAACGATGTCACCTACAACAAGGTTATCGAGCACGTCGGCGCCAACCGCAACCAGATGCTCATCTTTGTTCACTCTCGAAAGGAGACCGCCAAGACTGCTCGTTACATCCGAGACAAGGCACTCGAGATGGACACCATCAACCAAATTCTGCGCCATGACGCTGGCAGCCGCGAGGTTCTCAACGAAGCTGCCAGCGAGGCAAACGACAAAGATCTGAAGGACCTCCTCCCCTATGGCTTTGGTATCCATCATGCTGGCATGAGCCGACCCGATCGTACTGATGTCGAGGATTTGTTTGCAAGAGGCGCGATCCAAGTCCTGGTGTGCACAGCAACCCTTGCTTGGGGTGTCAACTTGCCTGCTCACACCGTCATTATTAAGGGTACATCGGTTTACTCTCCAGAGAAGGGTAGCTGGGTCGAGCTCAGCCCCCAAGATGTTCTCCAGATGCTCGGTCGTGCTGGTCGTCCACAGTTCGACACCTATGGTGAAGGCATCATCATCACGACGCAGAACGAGATCCAGTACTATCTTTCGCTACTTAACCAACAGCTGCCCATTGAGAGTCAGTTTGTCAGCCGTCTAGTGGACAACTTGAATGCCGAAGTCGTCTTGGGCAACGTCAGGAGTAGAGATGAGGGTGTTGAGTGGCTTGGGTACACGTATCTGTTCGTCCGCATGCTGCGGTCTCCGGGTCTTTACCAAGTCGGCGCAGAGTATGAAGACGACGAAGCTTTGGAACAGAAGCGCGTCGACCTCATCCATTCTGCAGCAGCCGTTCTGAGAAAGTCAAACATGGTCAAGTATGACGAGAAGACTGGCAAGCTTCAGTCGACAGAATTGGGCCGCATTGCCTCCCACTACTACATCACTCACGGCTCCATGGATACTTACAACAACCTTATCCAGCCATCCATCACGACTATCGAGCTCTTCCGCGTTTTCGCGTTGAGCGCAGAATTCAAGTACATTCCAGTGCGTCAAGACGAGAAGCTCGAACTCGCGAAGCTCCTTGGCAGAGTGCCTATTCCAGTCAAGGAGAGCATCGAAGAGCCCCATGCAAAGATCAACGTGCTGCTGCAGGCCTACATTTCGCGTCTCAAGCTTGACGGCCTCGCTCTCATGGCCGACATGGTCTACGTCACACAGTCCGCCGGTCGTATTCTCCGCGCCATCTTCGAAATCACAATGAAGAAGGGTTGGGCCGACGTGGCTAAGACTGCCTTGGATCTCTGCAAGATGGCCGAAAAAAGGATGTGGCCAACCATGTCGCCCCTTCGTCAGTTCCCCAGCTGCCCAAGAGAGATCGTTCAGAAGTGCGAGAGAATCGAAGTTTCTTGGAGCAACTACTTTGACCTCGACCCTCCCCGCATGGGAGAGCTTCTCGGCCTCCCAAAGGCTGGCAAGACGGTCTGCAGTCTGGTTGCCAAGTTTCCCAGAGTGGACGTCCAAGCTCAGGTGCAGCCGCTGACTAGATCGCTGCTCCGTGTCGAGCTTGTCATCACCCCTAACTTTGAGTGGGATGCCGAGGTTCACGGCCCAGCAGAGAACTTCTGGATCTTTGTCGAGGACTGCGATGGTGAGGACGTCCTTTTCAGCGATCAGTTCCTCCTCCGCAAGGAATATGCGGAATCGGAGTCAAACGAGCACGTTGTTGACTTCACCGTTCCGATCACTGAGCCAATGCCACCCAACTACTTCATTTCAGTCGTTTCCGACCGCTGGATGCACTCGGAAACGAGAGTGCCGGTCTCGTTTCACAAGCTGATTCTCCCCGAGAGGTTCCCCCCTCATACCGAGCTTCTGGAGCTCCAGCCTCTGCCTGTCTCGGCCTTGAAGCAACCGGACTATGTCAAGCTTTACCCTGGATGGGATCACTTCAACCGCATCCAGACGCAGACCTTCAATTCGCTGTACACCACTGACCAGAATGTCTTCGTTGGCGCCCCGACTGGCAGCGGCAAAACTGTCTGCGCCGAGTTCGCGCTGCTCCGACACTGGTTGAAGCCCGAAGCTGGCCGAGCCGTGTACATCGCTCCCTTCCAGGAGCTGGTCGACCTGCGCTTGGAGGATTGGCAGAAGAAACTCAGCGGTCTCCGTGGTGGCAAGACTATCGAGAAGCTCACTGGCGAGACCACCACCGACCTGAAGATCCTGGAACGGAGTGACTTGGTACTCGCCACGCCCATTCAGTGGGATGTTCTATCTCGCCAATGGAAGCGCCGCAAGAACGTCTCGACGGTCGAGCTCTTCATCGCGGACGAGGCTCACCTCCTGGGCAATCAGATGGGTTATGTGTACGAGATCATTGTCTCCAGGATGCACTACATCAGAACGCAGACCGAGCTTCCCATGAGAATCGTCGCGCTCGCAGTTTCTCTGGCCAACGCTCGCGATCTCGGCGAGTGGATCGATGCGAAGAAGCATGACATTTACAACTTCAGCCCCCACATCCGCCCCGTTCCGCTCGAATTGCACATTCAGTCATACGGCAACCCCCACTTCCCGTCGTTGATGCTGTCCATGGCAAGGCCAACGTACTTGGCCATCACCCAGATGTCAGCCGATAAACCAGCCCTTGTTTTCGTTCCTAGCCGAAAGCAAACACGAGCTACGACAAGAGATCTGCTGACGGCAGCTTTCATGGATGACGATGAAGATCGCTTCCTGCACGCCGAGGTCGATCAAATGCGACCTCTTCTCGAGCGCATCAACGAGGAGGCGTTGGCTGAGGCTCTCTCCCATGGTGTGGGCTACTACCACGAGGCCCTGAGCCAGAGCGACAAGCGCATTGTGAAGCATTTATACGAGCATGGCGCCATTCAGGTTCTGGTTGCTTCCCGGGATACTTGCTGGGAGCTAAACAGCACTGCACATCTCGTCGTTGTGATGGGCACCCAGTACTTTGAAGGCCGTGAGCACCGATACGTGGACTACTCTGTAAGCGAGGTCCTGCACATGTTTGGAAAGGCTCTTCGCCCGTCCAAGGACGGAAGAGGTCGTGGTGTGCTCATGCTGCCAGTGGCCAAGAGAGAGTACTACAAGAAGTTCTTGAACGAGGCTCTCCCTGTCGAGTCGCACTTGCACAACTACCTACACGATGCTTTCGTGACGGAGATCAGCACCAAGATGATCGAGTCTGGTGACGATGCCATCAACTGGACCACCTTCACCTACTTTTACAGACGTCTTCTGGCCAACCCCAGCTTCTACAGTCTCACCAGCACCACACAGGACGGCCTCAGCGACTACATGACCGACCTCATCCAGACCACTCTCCAGGAGCTGAGCGACTCGAAGATTGTCGAGCTCGACGAAGACGATGGCTCGGTTGCGCCCCAAAACGCAGCCATGATTGCTGCTTACTACAACATTTCTTACATCACCATGCAGACGTTCCTCCTTTCCCTCAGTGCGAAGACGAAGCTCAAGGGCGTTCTCGAGATTATCACATCGGCCACTGAATTTGAAGCCATTCAGATCAGGAGACATGAGGAGAAGATCCTGCGTCGCATCTACGAACGCATCCCCGTCAAGATGGCCGACCCTGTGTACGACTCCGCGCACTTCAAGTCATTCGTCCTGCTTCAAGCGCACTTCTCCAGAATGCAACTGCCTATCGACCTTGCCAAGGACCAGGAGGTCATCATCTCCAAGGTTCTTAGTCTTCTCAGCGCCACTGTTGATATACTTTCGTCAGACGGACACCTCAATGCCATGAACGCCATGGAGATGTCCCAGATGGTCATCCAAGCAATGTGGGATCGGGACAGCCCTCTCAAGCAGATCCCTCACTTTACGCCTGAGGTTGTCAAGGTGGCAAACGAGTTTGGGTATGTGCCAACGCTATCAATTGCCGCTTCTGATGCTAACTCTGAATCCCTTTGCAGTGTCAAGGACATTTTCGACTTCATGGAGGCCATGAACCCCGAGGAGAACCCCGATTACAGCAAACTGGTGAGGCGTCTCGGACTGAACCAGAACCAGCTGGCCCAGGCTGCGGCTTTCACCAACGACAAATACCCCGACATTGAACTCGAGCACAGCATCCTCGACCAAGAAGACATTCGTGCCAACGAGCCTGCCTATCTCAGTGTGCAGATCCAGCGGCAGGTTGACGAGGACGAGGAGTTTGACCCTACCGTTCATGCGCCTTTCTACCCGGCCAAGAAGTTGGAGAACTGGTGGCTTGTGGTGGGCGACGAGCGGACGAAGAATCTCCTCGCAATCAAGCGTGTCACGATCGGTCGTGAGCTCAAGGTTAAGGTGGAATTCACGGTTCCGACAGCTGGTAAGCACGATTTGAAGCTCTTCTTGATGAGCGACAGCTACGTTGGAGTAGACCAGGAACGCGAGTTTTCAGTCGAGGCGGCCGAAGGCATGGATGTGGATGACAGCGATGAGGAAGAGGATGACGAGTAGATGCTCGCTCAAACAGCAGTATCCCACACCCGCCCATATAATGTTTTGATTTGTGTATAACACCGAAGAGGAGTTGAGGTGACATAGAGAATTGGCACAAAGTTGTTTTGCTTCGGCCCTTGAAGGAAATCCGAGAGCCGGATCTTGCGCTATCTTGAATGGGTTGGAATGCTTGATGCCTGGTTGTGCAGACTGTGTGCGGTGCGACAGTGGTTTCGGAGGATGGTGCTTCACTGGCCAAGCTGGGGGGTGGCGAATCCTGGTCCTGAGTGTAGAGCTGGACGATAGGCCTAAACTGACAACCCAACGACGGAGGTCGAGAAAGTAGCGGTATACCAAGGATGATGGACTCTGCCATCGTGATGCTCGAGTTGGAACCAAACTCGTAGAGGACTTGGATGGTGTTGTTATCCAAATTGAGGACGGAAGGTGGCTGTGTCATGTCGTGTCGTATCGTGTCGTGTCCTGTGAGGGCAAGGAGGTGACGTGACGTTAGCTGGAGACCTTGCCTCCCATTCCCGCCGACCTACCCGCTTCTTCACCTCCTCCGTACCTCTCAACTCGCGTTAATTAGCTGACCTGACTTCAACTTCGGGTCGACCTCGACTTGCTTCCTCAACCTACCATCCGTACTCACACGTGGACATCGGCGTCGGCATTGGCTTTGACACTGGCTTTTTGGCTTTTGGCTTTGACCGGCAGTTTACACTGAGCCGACTTCACGTCTTCCACTCGCCTTCTCATTACCTCACTCACACCACCGCAGCACACCTGACAGCACCACACCACTCGTCGCGCGCTGGGTCTCGGACAAAGTACCCTACCTCACTTTGCAACTACTACTGAGACTTCCGCGATCCAACACCTCACTCGTCCCGATTGTGGATCACTTCCAAGGGTCACGTGCAGAAATCATCATCCGCGTACAGTCCAACTCCAAGAGTTTCTGCGTTCATCTTTTTCCAGCCCATCACCTCCATCGCCCTTTTTTTTCTGCCACCACCACACCGGGGCAGCTGTCAATTGCGCGCATCAGCATCGCCTCAACTATTTCATCCCCCACCATCGTCGCGATACCCAATTCCGCCAATCGCGCGTCCTAAAACGCGTCTTTCTCCCTTTGACCCATCGCAATCAATCTTTTGGCGACACCGTCGCGACTCGACTGTTATCCACCGCCACCACCACATCCCTACCACTACACCTGTACCTAAACCCATACATACACCTACATTCGCATCACCAGCCACATCAACACAAAATGTCTGACGAGCCAACCACCAGCGGCCAGTCCGCTCCTGTCGCAAAGGAGGAGGTGGAGAAGAAGGTCGAGGAAACTGCTACCACCACTGAAGCTTCTTCCGAGGCTCCTGCCACCGATGACGCGAAGTCTGCCGATCTCGAGGCTTCTACCAAGGACAACACCGAAGGCGCGAACAAAGACACCGCTGAGGAAGCTGCAAAGGAGACTGAGTCCAGCAAGGCTGATGGTAATGCTGCCCTTATACAAGCGCGACCCAGTCGTCTTACATTGCCTCTGTACATCTGACTGACACGCTGATGCCAGCTGAGACCAAAGACTCTGAACCTTCCGATAAGACCGACAAGTCCAACAAAGACGACGGCGACATCGAAATGAAGGATGCGACCGATGCCCAAGATACCAAGGAGGCCTCGGAGTCTGCTGCTGCTGAGCCTGAGGCTGCGCCAGCTGCCGGCGCTGAAGCTTCTGCCTCTACTGATGCGACAGCTGACAAGTCCAAGGCGCGTCGCCGCTCTTCGGGAGTCGCAGAGCACAAGGGCAAAAAGCTAAACAAGAAGGCCTCCAAGGCCAAGTTGTTCCACACCGACGCGAAGCCGGGCGATCACTTCCTGGTCAAGCTGAAGGGCTACCCTCAATGGCCCGTCATCATTTGTGACGAGGAGATGCTTCCCGAGACCTTGATCAAGTCGCGTCCTGTCACTGCGAAGCGCGCCGACGGCACCTATCGCGATGACTACGCCGACGGTGGCAAGAGAGCCAACGACCGCACGTTCCCTGTCATGTATCTTCGCACGAACGAATTGTGAGTCTTTGCCCCACTTGTCTCCTGAATTTTGGAATCAAATGGAGTGGCTGACCACCTGTCTCTGAAAGTGGCTGGGTCCCCAACTCTGCCCTACAGGAGCTTACTTCTGAGAAAGCGTCAGAGATGCTCACCGACAAGATCAAGAAGGTTGAGTTGAGGGATGCCTTTGAGCTGGCCATTGAGCAGAACCCGCTTGACCACTACAAGGAAGAGCTGCATAAGTACCAGGAAGACCTTGCCAAGAAACAAGCAGCCAAAGAGGCCAAGGAGGCAGCAAAGAAGAACAAGAAGAAGACCCCAGCCATCATTGACGATGATCTGGAGATGCCTGATGCTGATGAGGAAGCTCCTACACCCAAGGAGAAGGGCAAGTCCAAGAAGCGCAAGGCTGAGGAGGAGGTTGTTACTGTAGGTTTCTGGTGTTGCATTCCCACCCCCATCTTGCTAACTACCCATTTTCCCAGACACCTGCACGCACTGAATCTGCAAAGAAACCTAAGATCAAGTTAAACACCTCCTCCACACCCAAGGCCACTAACGGAACATCCACTCCCAAGACCAAGGAGTCCACTTCAAAGCCCAAGAGCAAGTCAAAGAATGGCGATAAGAAGGAGAAGGAAGTGCCCAAAGAGCCTGAGCTTACTGCTGAGGAGAAGCGACAGCGGAAGGAGGTGAGCATTCCACAGACCACTCTGACCATAGCTGCCCTTGTGTGTTTCTACGCTCTTGACTAACGACTTGACAGAAAGAGGTCCTCTTCCTCCGTCACAAGCTCCAAAAGGGCCTCTTGACTAGAGATCAAGAGCCCAAGGAGGATGAAATGAAGATGATGTCTGACTACATTACAAAGTTGGAGAGCTTCCCCGACCTCGAGGGTTCCATCATCCGGGCAACCAAAATCAACAAGGTTTTGAAGGCTATCCTGAAGCTGGAGTCGATTCCTAAGGAGGAGGAGTTCCACTTCAAGAGCCGGTCGTCAACCCTGCTGGACAAATGGAACAAGATCCTCGCCAGTGGTGACAACGCTGGCCCCTCGACCCCAGCTCCCACTAACGGTGTGAATGGCACGTCTGGAAAGAATGCGGCCGAGTCGAAGGATTCCAAGGAGGCGAAGGAGACTCCAGCGGCTGCTAATGGCGCCAAGGGGGAGAAGGAGGGCGAAAAAGTGGCAGGGGAGAAGGAGAAGAAGTCGGATGAGAAGACGGACGAGGAGAAGCCGGAAGAGGAAAAGACAGACGACAAGATTGACGAGGAAAAGAAGTCAAAGGAGCCAGCGGCCGAGAAGGCCGAGAAGCCAGTAGAGAAGGCTTCTGGGGAGGCAGCTGAAGAGGTAAGAAGGGATTAAGTACCTCGCGTCATCACACAAGCTAACATGGCTACAGTCCGCACCCACACCCTCGGAACCGGTCCCTGAGGCTGAGGCCTGAAGGACGGTTTTGGTAAGGGCTCTGTCATGTTGCGTTTCCTGGCGTATACGGTTTTTACGAACTGCAACGGCGATTTACGGTTTTGGTGTAAAATAGTCGCCCCATCTTCCCAGCGCAAAGCAGCTTGCAGCATTGATGGCAGGCGATAGCGGCATTCCAGACGGCGCGCAATTTCTCGTCCCTGCAGACGGTTCGGTGTACAAAATGGCTCAGGGCCATCCAAGAGGAACCCGATCAGATGGGCGACTTTCCAGGCATACAGGAGTGGCTTGGGATTTTGCATAAGCCGTGTGTTCAGGCTATGGCGGTGTGTAGGATGCAAAAGCGGAGGCCCTGGGGACGAAGCGAATTTCAAGTCCGGGAGACTGGTATTCATTGTTTTATTTTTTCCGCGGCCAGGAGAATCGGTTAATTCCATTTTTATCAAGAACTTACAACAAGACGTCATGATGATATCGACTTTTGCCATGCCCGTGAAATGTATGCCTAGAGCTAATGCGCTCTACTAATAGTAAGTAGCTTTGAGATCAGGGCGGTCTGCTGCATCTAAGGTACCTTGCCTGCGAATTCTAACGTGTACAGTGTCAGGACCTCGACGTGTTCACAGTGCGTGTCCGTGCTTCCCATGCCGACGCGTCCCATCCAAGGTACGTAACTGGTCCTTCCGCTGGTACTGTTGGCGACTGGCTACCCCCATTATGAGGACCTCCATCCCCTAGCACTACAGTCGCAATGGCAGAGGACCGGGAAGCTCAATATAACCAGGAGGACCACCAGGCAAGACATGTTATCATATAATCATGGCGCTGAAAGCTAATCAGATCCCAGGCGGTCTACATCTTCCATCCCGACAGGGATGAGGCAGGGGTTGCTCGGCCAGCCAAACGTCGACGGGTATCCAGCAAGGCCGTGACTGAAGAATTGAATGCCGCAAAGACGACGTTTGGTCCCTTGTTCGATGGCGGAGAGCTGGCCGAGTGTGTGCAGCTGCGTGAGAAGCTGTTCGAGACTAGCTGGGCCCGAATTGAGACCAAGGTTCAGGCGAGTCGAGCACCACCCTGCACTGGGTTTGCTATGTCCAGCTGACGAGACCCCCAGAAAATCCTGCGCGACGCGAATTCGGCAACCTTGGATCAGGTCACAGCCTTCATTCACGACCAGGACAGTTCGCAGTAGGTACAGAGTTTTTGCGTGTGCGGCGGACAGCGTCTGACACGGCAGCAGAAGCAAGATCCCCACGGCCTTCGTCATCACGGGACCAAACATTGCTTCGCAGGACTTGCTGTTCGAGCAACTCTCCGAGACGCTTCAGGAGAGCACTCGCAGCAAGTTTGTGAGACTCAAGTCGTCCGAAGCGTCCAACATCAAAGCCGCGCTGAAGAAGATTGTCGAGGATGCCACGTCCAGCGGGTCTCTGGACGACGAAGATGCCGAGGTTGCGTTCGGCGACGACGTGAGTTTCCCACGAACCTGAGATGGGCTCGACTGGAGCTTACGGTGTGCAGGGTCGCAAGTATCTCAACTACGACTTGGAAGGGCTTTACGCCTTTTCGAAAACACAAAAGTGCCATCACATGTTTGTCGCTTTCCAGGACAGCGAAGGATTCGACAGTGGACTCCTCTCGGACCTCATTACGCTTTTCAAGTAGGTGAAGTGTCGCTCGCCACTTGAGAATAGTTACTAACTGGGGTGCAGCTCGTGGAGGCCAAAGATACCGTTCACACTCCTTTTCGGGGTCGCAACGTCTGTTGAGCTTTTGCAGGCTCGTTTGCTAAAGTCCGCATGCCAACATCTTTACGGTGCGCAGTTCGATGTCGTACAGACCGGGACTATTCTTGAGCAAATATTCAAGCCTGCAGTTGCGGCGTCGGATGTCGCTCTGTTTGTCGGCCCGAACTTGGTACAAAGCATAGTTGAGCGACAGCAGGACCAGGTCGCAAGCATCCAGTCTTTTGTGGCGTCGATAAAGGTACGAATGTCACCGACCGACAATGCATGACAAATTTACTCACCAGAAGTAGTACGCGTACATGTGCCATTTCTACGCAAACCCTTTGAGCCTGTTTGGTTCGGCAGACGACGAGATGAACAGCGAACTTGTGCAGGATGCCCACCTGGAAGCGTTGCGGTCGCTCCCTTCGTTTCGACGGGAGGTCGAGAAGGCCGTTGATGCCGGGGAATTAAGATTAGCGAGATCGTTGCTGGAGGACGACGATCTCTTGCAGGAAAGGCTATTTGACATTCCCGACAGAAAACGGGAGTGGGCCACCCGTCTCCTTCGGTCGCTGAAGCTGGTCCAGGCCCTCGGAGTCATCCAGGAGGATTATTCGCAAATGTATATGAAAGCGGTGGCGGAGGGCATCGACCTGTCGCCCAAGGGGTGGGACATTGTCGAAAGCATCAAGCGGATGCAAGCGGATGACTTTGTCTCAATGCTGCAACGCGTCCAAACAGCAGTGGCCGACGGCGATGATCAGCTCTGTCTCGCTGCGTGGGAATCCGAAGCCGGGAACCTCCCGGCTCTTGTAGAGTCCAGTCTGGCCGAGTCAAAGGAGCTGCTCAGCCGGGCCCAGAAGAGCGGCAACACCTTGCGGAGTGCCTACAGCGGCCACAGCAAAGTGCTTCGCACGACCGTTGTCGCTCAAAAGGTGCAGCTCAGCCACGATTCGGCAGCCCTTTCCGATGGCGACAAAGCCTTCACGGTGGTGGTGGAGAGGTTTGCGGACCTCTTGCAGGACGTCATATGCTGTGAACCCGCCGCAGATGTTTTCCTACACGAGACATGGCTATACGACTCCAAGACACCCTACCGGGATGTTTTCGTCCCGCGGCCCCAGGACGTCTTCGAGCGCAGTCTCAGGCGACCTCAAGATTATCTCGCCTGCTCGTGTTGCAGCACCGACGAGGGCATCTCCACGTCGCTCCCCGCGACATCTCTGCTGTATCACTTGTATTTGGAAACAGGCAACCTCATCAACGTTGCAGATCTGTGGTCCGCCTTCTACGCCATGGTGGGCGGCGGTGATGACGCTGTACAAGGCAGCGATGGAAACGCCGATGAGCGTGCGGCGCTGGTGCTCTTTTACCGGGGCCTGGCAGAGCTAAAGGCCCTTGGCTTTGTCAAGATGAGCAGGAGGAAGACGGACCACATTGCCAAGCTCAAGTGGCTGTAGCAGCTGAAAGAGGGTTTCCGCGGCGACGGCCTGGGGAGAAAAGCGTGAAACGGGGTCGTGGCGCGGAAAGGCACGTCAGTCGCGTGGCCAAAGGAGAAGAATATCACGGATGATGATTGTACAACCTTTTTTTCATCTTTTCTATCACGAACACGTAAAGCAAACCATAGTTGACACGGGCATTAATGCAAAACCGGGCCTATGCAGCATTTGAACGAAAAAGGACCGGGTTACGACAGCGTAAAAGATGCTCGCGTCCCTCCCTTTTGGAGAATCCGTCAATGAGTCAGCCGGATCCGATCGATGTCTACACGTCTTCAGCTCGTATAGCCGAACAAGGCCATTGTTTTCCCCAGGTGTCTTTGTTCTCCGTTGGCCAGACCACCACGGAACCAGTGGCTCAGGGCCCCTCCCCCCCTCTATTCAAATCTACTGTCCGTCCGTCCGCGGGGTCCTACAGCCGAAAGCACGGGGAATGTCAACTGCCGTCTCTCCTTCTAGAGTCAAACCGACGGGAAAGGTGAGAAGTGGTGTGAGACGGGGAGCGGAATTGGAATATGGGTAGGAACCGTGTCTCGGAAGCCCAACGCGGCCGGAGGAGTGTCTACTTGCGTCCGGCATGCGACTCGTTTCCAGACCACCACTCGGGCTGTGTATGTGAAATGCAAGCGAGAGAGTGTCTATGTGTGGGGTTCTCGTCACTGCAAAGAGCGAGACCTGAGAGACAGCCATCCCTCTCTCTCTCTCTCTATCCCTCCCTCTCCGCTCCGCGCCGCCATGTCTCAACTACGTTTCTGGCGCAGAGGACATGATAAAGAGAGACATTGCGAGGAAATCCGGCTGTCTGGGTAAGTGAGGCGGCGCCGGCACCGGCGCTGCATAACCGCCCCCTCCTCCGCCTCTTCGTCCTCGTCGCACTCTCCGCCCTCTTTCTCGCTGTGAGGTCTTCCCACCCTTCGCTCGCTTGCCTTACCCAGGCCGACCTCTGCTCGACTGGGAACAAAGCAGTCGTGTCTCTCCTGACGTATTAGTGCCCCCTTCCTCACTTGGGCGTCCCAGCCGGTCGGGTCTGCTTTGGTGAAGAAGAGAAGGAGGATGGGCTTCTTGCCAAAGGGGGGTCTGGACTGTCGTTCGGCAGACGCGGTTTTTTTTTTTTTCCCCTCCTCGTTTCTTGGCCCTCTTTTTTCTCATCCGTATCCTTTCTTTCGGTACGCTTGCCCTTTGGGGTTATTTGTTTTTTGTCCATGCCGCTAAAGGAGGCTGTTCGATCAAAGAAAACGGCGGGCTTGATGGTAGGGGGTTGGAGGAGACCGGTCCGAGGAGTATACAAATGGGGAGGACGTTCTCTTCACTTCAGGGGGAATCAGTTCTTCGGTATCATCAGCCTCTGCACTTCAGTCTCCATTCAACTCGGTTGCCATTTTGAAACTCGATACCCATTGACATTTGCCGTTCATATCTGCCAAATTCGCTCTTCCTCTCTCTCTCTCTCAATCCAAACTTCTGTGCAGGCATAGACTACTCTCTTCTCGCTGTCCACCTGAAAGAAAAGCACAGAGCCCTCATATCCCGGAGAAGTTGCGGTATCAAAGCTCAAAGACGCCAGTCTGTTCTCGCGAAGATCATCATCTCGAATTTTACCACACGAGACACGGCTCTTTGTTACTCTTTTCCATCCACTGCCTCGCCTTGAAACTTGTTGTTCTTGATCTCTGCCGGTCGAAACCTCTTTTCTATTTTGACCGAGTTGAAAGGTTCCACCCAATCTCTGAACCACAACGAGTTTCCTGAGTCAAAAACAGCCGACTGCAGGTCTCAACCAACTCGGGGGGGAGAGCAAACTCGCGAGTTCTCAAGACAACCCGTTTTCCCTCTCTCCGTCTGCTCAGCGTACTCGTCAAAGTACAGAGCGGCCCCAACGCCAAAACACACACATCTTGTCAGAAGACGACAGAAAAGACAAAATGGCAACCAGACACCACCACACCACCAACGGCGGCATCGCCACGCGGCGCGCGTCCCGCAACGCGGCCTTCCAGGAGAAGATCCGCCAGATGCGCCTGCCCCTCGCCCCGCTCGTGCAAATCTCCACGGGCGCGGTGCACCCGTCCTTCCCCGCGACGCTGCTCAACTTCTGGCTCCTCACCGAGGCCCAGCTCGACGACCTCGCGCGCTTCTACCACCAGCGCTCCCCCTCGCCCTGGTCGGGCCAGTACCCCTGCCCCATCCAGTGGCGGTCGGGCCTCACGCTCGAGGAGAAGAGGAGGAAGATTGGCAAGTTCATCGGTCTCAGGTACGTTTTGGCAGAGAAACCAAAGTCTGAATGGACATGTGTGCTGACTCTGGGTGGCTGCAGGGGATGTGATTCGCCGATCCGCATACGCATCAAGACGGAGGAGCAGATCGTGGAGGAGGCGCGGTTGGCGCGGTTGGCCGAGGACGAGGAGGCTCTCCGACGGAAGATGCCTTGGTACTTGTGATGGTGATTTGAGATGAAGATGGCGTCTTGTCTTGGGTTTTGCTTGGTCGTTTGCTGTTTACCTGCATGGCATTGCGTTGATATCACACATAGCACATTGAGGCGTTAAGAGCGGATGGACGGGAACACACAAACATAGAGATAGATCCCACAGTCATGGGCAACCTCCGACATGGATGAGAGAAACGAACCGATTAATGTATCATATCAATTGAAATCCTAATGCAAAACGCAATCCTGTAGAAATCCCACAACGCCAAACTGCCCGACTGCCGTTCATGCAATGTCTCGCCGTCTGCCGTATCATATACGCATTGGTGAGGAGGAGAAGGTATCTAATAGTGACGATGGGGTATGGTTGTGTGCACCTTGTGCCCCGAACACGTAATGTGACCGAGGTAGCCGTGGGGGGGAAATGAGCGCCTGCGCGCGATATTCTATTTCTTGCCCTTCTTCTTCTTGGAAGGCGTGCTCGTAATGCTAGAGTTGACAAGAACAGCGTCACCGTCGACACTGGGCGGGGCGGTCGAGCTCTTCTCGGACTCGTCAAGCTCCTTCATGAACTCGGTCTGGATGGTCGACCTGCGCTTCTCCCACCACTCCTTCTCCTGGTCCACGGTTTTCTGGATCTCGTCGAGGCGGTCACGCACCAAGGTGTTGGCGGCGATCTCGTTGGCGGACTGGAAGATGGACTGTCCCCATTGGGGAGCGAGTGCATTGGCCTGTTCCGGTGGTTAGCTGCGCGTCCAGGAAAGCCAAGCACATGTCGGGGGGGTTTACGGACCTCCATCACCACGTCGCGAAGCTCGTCCTCCATCTCCTTCTCAGCGCGCTGGAAACGTTGCCACAAATCATCACCGACGCTACCCCGCTGCAGCAATGTGCTGCAGGCCTGCTTGGCGGAGCGGATCTGAACGAGGCGGTGAATGTCCTCGACCGCACGGCGGAGGAGGGCGGCGCGGATGACGCTGTCTGGGATCTTTTGGCCCTTCTGACCCTCCTCCGGCGAACCGATGTGCAGGAGGGACAGGTAAATTTCGCGCTGGAGGTGAGGGCCGAACCACGGGGCAAGGTTGGCGCTTTGAGCTGCGTAAAACGACAAGAGTCAGCAAGGTCACTGCGATGCTGCGCGGCCGTTCGCGCATCGCATCGTCGAGGGTGTGTGGCGGAGGGGCGGGCGAAGAACACATACTCGCTTTCCTCTGTCTGTAGATCTTGGAGAAGGTCGTGAAGACACCGCCGAGTACTCCCAGGTAGGCGAATGGGAGCACTAGGCTCAACCAGTCAATGTCGAACATTTTTGTCGGTGTTTTCTGGCGCTCTCGTGGGTAAGGATCGTGGAGGAAGGGCGAAGAGGGCGAACGAGGGACAAAGAAGTTGGTGGTGTCGAAGGCGGATGTGCTGTCCGGTCGTTGATGAAGCGTGTCCAATTACAATATGATAGCTTGGTCGCATTGGACACTTTTTCTGGCTGCCCACAAGGGTCAAAGTTGGCCCGCCGCTTTAGGTGCCCATGGCAGCGCTCCCCCAGGTTTCCCTGCCTACTCGGCTTTTGGCTGTCGCTCTAACTCGAGACGAGTGGATAGATTACGGGTAAATGGAAAGTCTTGATATGCAACTGAATTCCTCGCTTTGTGTGACACTGTATATCTAATATTTCTTCCCAACGTCCTCTGCTCCCGACACTGAGGAGGTAAAGCGGCAATTAACGAAGTATCTTGAATCCCACACAAGGATACAAGGGTACCTCTGTGTCTCCAGGCCAGGTAATTGTGGCTGCAGCACTGCGTTCTCTTTCCAAGCCACTAAAGTCCCTTGTAAGGCGGTGAATAAGCTTGTCCAGGGGTAGGGGCAGGAACCTTACCAATGCTGAAGGTGAAGGCGCATCCCTCCTTCCCTCCCGTCGTTTTGCCGGGCCCACACCAAGGCACCATCTTTGATGACGCTGTTCGGTCATTCAACTGTCGAAGAGCTCTAACATCCCACTAAGCAGCTTCTCCGGGGGTGCATCTTTCTTTCCACAATCTTCGTTGTCGCAACTTGCCACTTCCACCAATATCACCTCCCGAAAGAGCCAGAAGATAGGCACCGCGTTATTATATTGGGGATTTGAGGTTTATATAACTTTACCTTCTTTTGTACCATACCCTCACCTAATCCCAACATCCCGCCTTCAATCTAACAGAGCTCCGCACCCAGTCGTCAAGATGCTCTTGAGACTACGCGGGCCCGACGGCATGAGCCGTTTGACCATCGACAAGGACGACACATTTGGCGAGCTTGGAAAACGGGTACGAGCCGAAATCTTGCAAGCCATCGGCCCTGCTGACCGTTCTAGTTGGTGCCAAACCTTCCCAAGACCGTCGATCCCAACACCATCACCCTTTCGAATGCACCCACTGGCGGCGATGCGAAGAAGCTCGTCGACATCGCGTCCTTCAAGGTCGGCCAAATCGGCTTGAAGTAAGACCACGAAGGCTCGGAATGGCTCTCATATACTGACTGCTGCAGGCACGGCGACCTCATTTTTATTCAGTACCAGCATCAGGACGCCCTATCGAATGGGGCCACCAACGGCACTCAACCGGCGGCATCCTCTATGCGCCTCAACGGCAAACCGATCCTTCCCACCGAGGACCTTCCGATCAACCCTCCACCACTCACATCTCCGTCCGAGAAGATCAAGAATCCTTGGGAGGTCGTAAAACAACACCCGCTCGACGACCGCTTGGACAAGAAGGATGGCAAGATTCCCAGGAAGCGCGACAAGATGTGCCGCCACGGCGAAAAGGGCATGTGCGACTTCTGTATGCCGCTGGACCCGTTCAACGCCAAATACTTGGAGGAGAAGAAAATCAAGTACTTGTCCTTCCACTCGCATCTCCGCAAAATCAACTCTGCCACGAACAAGCCGGAATTGGGAAGCTCGTTCATACCTCCCCTTGTGGAGCCATACTTCAGAGTCAAGCGTGATTGCCCGTCTGGGCACCCTCAATGGCCTGAAGGCATCTGCACAAAGTGCCAGCCCAGCGCCATTACCCTCCAGCCTCAGCCTTTCCGCATGGTTGACCACGTCGAGTTTTCCTCGCCCGCCATTATTGACACCTTTATCGATGCGTGGAGAAAAACCGGTGGACAGAGAATTGGGTACATGTACGGTCGGTATGCCGAGTATGAGGTTGTGCCTCTCGGTATCAAGGCAGTGGTGGAGGCCATTTATGAGCCTCCTCAGGTCGATGAGATGGATGGTGTCTCGCTGAACTCCTGGGACAACGAGCAGGATGTCGATAACGTTGCAAGACTCTGCGGTCTGCAAAAAGTCGGAGTCATTTTCACTGACCTTCTGGACGCCGGTGCTGGGGACGGATCGGTCGTATGCAAGCGTCACGCCGATTCCTACTTCTTGTCTTCCCAGGAAATCTGCTTCATCTCACGTCTGCAGGCCCAAAACCCGAAGCCCACAAAATGGAGCGATTCCGGCAAGTTCGGCTCCAATTTTGTTACCTGCATCATCTCCGGCAACGAGTCCGGCGAGATTTCAATTTCGTCCTACACAGCGTCCAACGACGCCGTTGAGATGGTGCGCGCCGACATCATCGAGCCCTCGGCCGACCCAAACGTCATGCTCGTCCAGGAAGAAGAAGACGACGACGGCTCCGTCAGCCGCACAAGATACATCCCTGAAGTCTTTTATCGTCGCATCAACGAATACGGCGCCAATGTTCAGGAAAACGCCAAGCCGTCCTTTCCGGTCGAATATCTGTTTGTGACCTTGACCCATGGTTTCCCGGACGTTTCCAAACCCACGTTTACTGAACTCGGGTTCCCCATCGAAAACCGCGAATACATGGGCGAAAGTCAGGAACACTCGGCTGCTGCCAAGATGCTCAAGTTCTCCGGAGGCCAGAAGCCAGCAGAAGGTGGTCTGGAAATGTCCAACTTCCACCTGCTGTGCTTCATCCACCAAATGGGCATCCTTTCCAAGGTTTGTTTGCCACTTGGCTAGCCCGGGCTCTGACTTTCTCACTCACATGGTTTTTAGGACGAGGAGTCACTCTTGTGCCGGGTTGCTTCGCAGCACGATCTTGCCGATACTTACCAATTGCGATCAACCGAGGGCTGGCGGACCTTGCAGGCGATCCTGCAATCGACCGGTGAGCGAAACCCCAAGCGCACTCGGATGAATGATGAATTTACGCCATCCAAGGTTGAACCACCTACTAAAAGATTTGCTGCCTTCAGGCTGAACGAGCGACAATCACGTTAATGATTATATATGTGTCTGCTCTGTTCTACATTTAGGGCTACTCGCTTCAGCGAATTAAGTGCGTCACGGGTCCTTCAAGGAGTTACCGGCCAAGTGGGAAAGGCATCGGCATCGGCATAGGCCAGAAGGTGCATCGGGGGACGAGTGGCATATCGGCGCAGGTTGGTGGCGTGAAAGACCTTTATTAAAACAGGTTTGACGGTATCAATACCGTATGGTGATTGAGCTTTTGCCCCATCGATATTCATGCGGCTGAAATGACCAAGCACGGAAATACTACACCAAATTCAAAGAGTCACCAAATTCAAAGAGTCACCAAATTCAAAGAGTCACCAAATTCAAAGAGTCACCAAATTCAAAGAGTGACAGGCGTCCATATAAACCCACGTGCCTGTCATTTTTACTGTATCATGATGAGTGTCATATTATGATGTACAAGATCTGTGTCTACATGTATAATACAGAGAGGACTTGGGGCTTCTAAGCCTCTACCAACAAATCGTACAAGCCCATGTCCCGGGCAACATCTTCCAACACGGCGTCAGGGACGTCGCCGAGCTGCTGCAAATACGTCGTCTGCAGGTAGTCCGAGTACTCCTCACCACGCTGCTGCGGCGTCATCTCGTCCAGCGTCTTCTTGCCACCGTACAGCTTCTGCCTCGCCTCGACGAAGCCGTCAATCTTGCGCTTGGTCAGTCGCAGCTTCTGCCTCGTCGTGGGCGTGTCAAAGGCGAGGTTGGTCGTCTCCATCATCATCTCCAGCGCCAGGGCTTCGGGCGGCGTGTACTTGAAGACGACCCTGAAGGCGCGCAGGGTGAGCACGGTGCCGGCATGGTCCTTGAGGCGGCGGAAGGTGTGCAGCATTTTGCGCGCCAGCTGCCCGTCGAGGCCGCCGTCGGCCTCGAAGAGGTGGGCGTAGCGCACCGTTTCGGCAAAGAGCAGACGCGTGCGGTGGACCTCCTCGTCGAGGAGGTCGCCGGAGATGATGTGCAGCCTGTTGGCGCCGAGCATCTTCCACAGGGCCATGAAGGTGTGCGGGTCGGGTTTGACGTTGCGCTCGTAGACGAGCATGCGGTAGAGCTGGCGCGCCTCGACGACGTTGCCGGCTTGTGAGTAGGACTCGATGAGCTGGTTCATCATGAAGGCGTCCGGGCTGATCTCGGCGGCGCGGAAGGCGTCCCAGAGCCGGGCCATCTGATCGGGCAGCTGGCGGAGGCGGTAGTTCTCGGCCAGAAGGGAGAAGGTCTCGAGGGTGGCCCTGGGCACGCCGGCGATGTCTTTCTTGCTGGGGATGTACACGACGCGGGCAGGGGCGTCAATGCCCGAGAAGCGGTTTCGGTTCTGGACGAACTGGACCCGCGCGTCAATCATTTCCCAGGCCAGGTCGTCCGCCTTTTGGAGGTTGTCGGCGCCGCCTGACCTCTGCCAGGCGCCGACGAGGCCGTTGACTTGGATAGCCGCGGGTTCGATGCCCTTGGACCGCATGAAGTTGATGACGCTGTGTGCGCCGTCGAGGTCGCCTGCGCCGATGAGGCGCTTCAGCCACTTGCCGAAGAAGAATTTGTTGCCGATCTGAGAGGGGAGGGTGTCCCTGCCCCTGAGATCGACGGTTCCGGAAGTCATCATGTCGACGAAGGCGTGCAAAGCTCGCTCTGTTTGATTCGTCATGAGGAAAAACGAGATGACCCGGTCGTAATCCTCGAGGTTCATCTCATCGCCGAGGAGGTCCTTCATACGTCGGTAGGCGTCCCATGCCTTGTCTCTCGCCTCCTCCGTCGGGTCTGCGGCGCAAGTTTTGATGTAGGGCATCAGTATGCGCGGATCGAGCTGACGCTCCAGCAGCCTGTTTACTGCGCGCTCCGCTTGTACGAGATCGCCCTTTTGACAGAACATCCGAACTCCAAGCTCCCAAAACTCCTGAAAAGTGTCGGCGCCACCGTCTCCAAGAGAAGGCATGCACCGTTTCCAATTGTCGATAGCCTTGGTATCCCATCCGTCCACGAACATGGCTTCCATCGTCACCAGTTGTTGCGATGGGCTCAAGCTGACCTTGGCCTCGCTCATGTCTCTGGCTAGCAAGGAGAGATACGTGAGTCGTCCGGTGCTGTTGGCCATGTCCGCTGACAAGATGTGCCATACGAGGTCCCATACTTCGTGTGGCACGCTCGCCCAGGATTTTGACAGGGATTGCCGCGCCGTGCTGTAAGCCTTCCATACCGACTGCGCAGTCTTTGCAGTGACCTCCTCTCCTCTACGCATTTCCTTCGTCGTTCGTGAGAGCAGGTTATTCAATCGGGTAATTCGCTTGCGCTGGTTGAAGCTCCAGGCTTTTTCGGGAATCTGAGGTATCGCGGTGTTCCTTTTCCGCTCCGAGGGATCTTTTCGAACCGCCGCTTCGATGACGTCCACGTTCGCGAGCGGATTCGAGTCGTCAAAGTCGCCAACGTTGAAACCTTTTTCTTCCAGCTGTCTTTCCAAGTCTTTGATATAGGCATCCAATCTCTCCATCATCTCTTCCGGACTGCCTGCCCCTCCAAGTTGCTCCTCAAAGTCCTTTGCCACGGAATCGGGGTCGTCCACCCCGAAAGCTCCTAGAGCACCCATTCCGCCCAGCTGTGATATCGTTCGATGCATGTCGGACATCAGCTCTTTCTTGAGATCGTCTTCCATATCCTTGACGCCGCTCATGGATTCCCTGTAAGCTTCTTCTCCAGGGAGCGGTTCCACGTGCCCGGCTTCATTTTTCTCGAAGAAGCGTATCGACGGTTCGCCTTTCCGTTTCGCGGTGAGTTCCTGCAAGAGGGATGCGGCTGCTTGGCCTTGTCCATTGTCGCTACCGGTAGGTTTCCCAGAGGGAGTGGCCTTTTGTTGTGCACGTTGGCTGCGGGATCGAGGGCGAGCTCCCAGCTGGGCCACCCGGGAGCTATAACGTACGGCCCATGGTTGCGGGGCCGAAGGAGCTAAAGTCGAGCGGCATGATTGGCAAATAAATGTGTTTCGACATGTTATGTCACGAAAAAGAGCTCTATGAGACATAAGGAGAGGCGTAGGTGGGTGACATTGGAAAAATGATATTCGAACGACTCAAGGCGCAACGGAAGCTTGAGATGGAAGAACTGTACCTTACTCCGTACGGTTCAGGATTTTTTGACGGACCTTGAACCCGGGCTTCGATTGCGCGCGACAGACATGCTTATCTTATCAGCACACCCACTAGAACGCATACCGCCTGCCTTTTCAACCGACGTTGGCCGCCACACTCACACAGTACAGGCAGAAAAAGATAATTTTCAGATCCCACCTTGATTGGAGTCGACTTTTTCAGCGTCTCGAGCATCGCGAGAGCCACCCAAACGCCGCCACGATGTCTTCCGCCCCAGAATATCTGCGGTTCACAGGACACCGGTTCTTTGCGCAACGACTAGTCCTGTCCACCCTCACCGGAAAACCGGTTCACATCTCCAGGATCCGCAGTTCATCACCAACGCACCCTGGTCTCGCGCCGCACGAGGTTTCCTTCCTCCGCCTCCTTGAAGCCGTCACCAATGGCAGCTCCATGCAGATCTCGTACACTGGTACGACCATCACCTATCACCCCGGTCTGATCACCGGAACCGTGGCCGGCTTCGGCGCGTCTGACGGCGACGTCATCGAACACAACCTTCCGGCGAACAACAACCGCGGCGTCACCTACTTCCTCCTTCCGATCTGCCTTCTGGCTCCCTTCTCGAAAGCTCACGTCAACATTCGCTTCGGCGGTCCCGGTGTCATTACGTCCGCGACCGAGACCGGAGACATGTCGGTCGACTCCTTCCGCACGGCCATCCTGCCACTGTTCGGCCTCTTCGGTATTCACCCGGCAAGGATTGAGCTCAGGGTTTTGCAGCGGTCATGTCCTGGAAAAGGGGGAAGAGGTGGCGGTGGAATTGTCGAGCTCCGATTCGCAAGCCAGGTCCGACTGCCCAAGACGCTGCACTTGAACAGAAACCCCGGCAAGATCAGGAGGATACGCGGTGTCGCATACTGCACTGGAGTTTCCGCGTCGAACAACAGTAGAATGATTCACTCGGCACGAGAAGTTCTGAATGCGTTGGTGTCAGACATTCACATTGCGGCTCAGTACGACCAGGCGCCGCTCATCGAGGCAGCCGACAAGACGAAAACGCGGACAGGTATTGGTTTCGGTCTCAGCTTGGTCGCCGAGTCCAGCTCCGTCGGCGTGTTGTACTCTGCGGACGTGGTCGCGCCACCAGTCGGTGGTGTTGTTCCTGAAGATATCGGAAAGAACTGTGCCTACCAATTGCTGGAAACGATCGCGCAAGGGGGCTGTGTGAGCAGGTCATCTGCCAGCACCGTATTGACGCTGATGGCTATGGGATCTGAGGACGTTGGAAGGTTGAGAATAGGCAGAGACGTGATTGGCACAGAGGATATGGTTGGCCTGGCTCGAGACCTCCGAACATTCGGCGCAAGCAGCTGGGGTCTGAGAGGTGTGGACGAAGACGAGACTAGCGACGTGTTTGTCTCGGTCAAGGGAAGCGGTGTTGGTAATATCGGTCGCAAGATGGCTTAAGATACCTGGGTGTGAAGGCACCCTGTAAAATGACATTGCACATTGTGCTCCCATTTGCCTATCTCTGGTTCCTTTGGTTGCGCTCTAGGTGAGGCATCCTTCTAATCGCGGAGAGTCTTGTCAACGTAGCTGTATAACCCAGCGTCTGCAGCGAGTGGCCTGCGGCTCCACGAAAGTCCGTAGTAGCATTGCGGATGGTGTGGGAGATGTGGAATTCACCCAGAACGCCGTTGCCAGAACTCAAAACATCGAAGAGCTGCAGGCCACTCGCAGAGTGAATGGATGAACGGCGCCGTGACGAGCGACTCCTTTCTCGACTCCTGTCTGCTCTGCTGCTGGGTTCGGCATCGTCCTGGGGCCTCAAGGGTTGCAACTCCACACTGTCAGCACCCTCCAAGTCCAAGCCGGGGGCATCCCTCAGCACCCCTCTTTCCTCGGCGTCCAGATCCTGCGTCGAAGTCGCCGCGTTTTGGTCTTCTAGAGCGTGAGGCAAACGAAAAATGTTGGGCCGCACAATGGCTCGAAGTTTCTCCCTTTCAGCATGCACAGCGAGCATAAGGCATTGAACGGCAAGGATGATGAAATCAAGAGCCAGAAACGTCAGCCTCGAAGTAGGCGGCTTCTGACCAATGAAGTCCACAATAACACCTCCATGCAAGTATCCTCGAGCGGCTTCGCCCGCTGTTGGAAGCGCTGCAAATATGTGCAAAAGAATGCAAAGCAGGTTCGGCACAAACACCGAAATCACTTGCGACCGAGGCGCCTCCATTGTCAACGGATAGTCGTCGGGTTTGGGTGTAAGCCAGTGATGTTGGCCGTAAACACGGACTGCGAATCGGAAAATAGAGCATCTGTCGCGCAAGTCAGAAAATGCCGAGAACCCCGAAGGCAGCATAGAGCGCCTACTCCATGTAATACAAGGTGCAGAGTTCCGCATAAACGAGAGCGTCGAGATTTCGCAACAACTGGGTCATGAGATCAAACTTCCTAGCCAGGCCGGGGTTGACCTTCCGGTGTTTCCTTCGACGCCTCCTCCTTGAGCTCCGGCTTTCAAGCTCAGGCGCCGACGGCGACAAGCCTCGGTTCCCTGCATCGTCGTCATGATCAAGCCCGGTAAGGATCGGTCGGCCTGGCTGGGTGTCTGGGGCGGCATCATCGACCATAGCTCGCTGCCGTCATTGGTGTTGGAGAAGTTCCCGGCGTGGAGAGAAGCGACGCTTTACATACTCCAGGGACTTGGAAGGGCGCAGTTCCAGAGACAGGAAGCTCGCGATCAAGATGGAAGCATAAGAGGCAACCACGCGACCGTTGGAATTTGAAAGGTACGAACGGATGGTGTGGAAAGGGTGGCCGAATCCAAGCTGCAGGGATGCCAAGAGTGACGCCACAGCAAAGCTACGGCTGACAGAGGAACGTCGCACGGACGGGGGACTCTCCATCCGACTCCAGCTTTCAGCCCGTTTGGCCTGGCTCCACAGCGGAATCTTTTCCCGGACATCGGAGTAACATTATTACAGGACCCCTCCATTCATCCCGCCCAAGGGTCCACATTCCCCTCCGATTCGACCTCTGTAGCCAAATTTCTGCCAGGAGTTCCCGCCTCGATGCCCCTCTGACTCAACGAGTGCCCGCCATACGACGACTTTGTGCCTGACAGCATCCTCGAGATATCAGCGCAAAACCAACATGGCGACATCAAGCAATGGTCCCTCTGGGGATCTTACCTCCCAGATTCTTCTGGCCTTGTCCAAGAAGGACCCTATCCTGTCTGCCGAGCACTTCCCCGAGTTCCAGTTCGTCGACATCAAGGCTGCACTCGATCGACTGGCCAGCCGTTCCATGGTGACATACAAGTCAATTGATCGCGAGGAGGCTATTTTGGAGCCCGAAGGTCAACAACAAGCTGAGCATGGCAGTCACGAAGCTCGGGTCTTCGAGGCTGTGCGCCAGGCCATGGAGGGGTTGACCATCCAGGAGCTCGAGAGTGCCATCGGCGACAAGAATGTCACCAAGCTGGGACAGGGCAAAGCTTTCAAGAACAAGTGGGTAAAGAAGGAAGCTTCCGGCAAGCTTGTTGCCACTGTAAGTGGATTGGTGACTCAACATCTTCAGCCAGGCACTAACCATTGTATTTATAGGCCGATGCGATCAAGGACGACACCCAAGCCCAGCTCAAGCAGATTCGGGACACGAAAACCCACGAGCCCTCAGTCATTACGGACCTGAAGAAGCGCAAGCTCATCAAGACCCAAAAAATTATCACCTTCAAGATTCAGAAGGGCCCCGAATTCGCTCTGGAGATTAAGAAGGAGGAGACGGATCTGACAGCGGACATGATCGCATCTGGGTCATGGAAGACCGCAAGTTTCAAGCCCTACAACTTCAAGGCCCTCGGTGCCGACCAAAACGCCGGTGCGCTGCACCCTCTGAACAAAGTGCGCCACGAGTTCCGTCAGATTTTCTTCGAGATGGGCTTCGAGGAAATGGACACCAGCAAATTCGTCGAATCTGGCTTCTGGAACTTCGACGCCCTGTTCGTTCCCCAACAGCACCCCGCCAGAGACCTTCAAGATACCTTTTACGTTTCCGATCCCAAAATTGCTGGCAAGCCCGGTCCAGAGTCGGAGGAGGACAACAAGGACTACGAGACGTACTGGGATAATGTCAAAGAGGTGCACCAGGACGGCAAGTTTGGCTCGATAGGATACCGCTATCCCTGGTCTGCCGATGAGTCACTGAGATTGGTCCTTCGTACACACACTACTGCCATTTCCACAGCAGTGCTTCACCGACTGGCCGCCAAGACGGGACCAGATGGCAGACCACCTCCGGCGCGCTACTTCTCGATTGATCGGGTCTTCCGCAATGAGAGTGTTGACGCCACGCACTTGGCAGAGTTCCATCAGGTCGAAGGTGTAATTGCCGACTATGGCCTGACGTTGGGTGGTCTAATGGAGTTCATGGAGATCTTCTTCAACAAGATGGGTATCACTGACATTAAGTTCAAGCCGGCGTACAACCCGTACACGGAGCCTAGTATGGAAATCTTCAGTTTCCACAAGGGCCTCAACAAGATCGTGGAAATCGGTAACAGTGGCATGTTCAGACCTGAGATGCTCGAAGCAATGGGTCTGCCCAAGGATATGACGGTTTTCGGAGTAAGTGATCTCATTCCTCTACTGTTCTACTACATATTAACGCCAAAAAAAGTTCGGGCTCTCATTAGAAAGACCATGCATGATTAAGTACGGTATCTCAAATATCCGCGAGTTGCTTGGTCACAAGGTGGATTTGAGCTTCATCGAAAAAAACGCGGCTGTGAGGCTAGACAAGAACTAGAGGACGTGGCAGGCGGGCATGGCAGGATAGGCAGGGATACGGATACTACGAAGAAAACTCGGGTTGGCATTTGTTGGCGAATGGAATACCCATTACATTTCAAAGGGGCAGCTCTGCGACTGTCCACCTCGTAATGTGGAAGCATCGTGAAGCGGGGGCATGGTGTTGAGGTTGACACAGTGTATGCAGTGCGAAATCCACCGTAAAGCCACTGTATCAACGTGCAAAGGGACGGGTACGCCAATCAGCTCACCGTTATAAAAGCGGGTCCAAACGACTCGTGCAGGCAGTGGCTATTCCCTTTTGCGCAATGCGGGATATTAATTGAAAATGTCAAACTAGGGCTACAGGTGATCCTAATGAGAGATCGAAGACCATCCGCATCGTCTTCTTTGCCCTCATCGGGGCCGGCGCTCAATCTGGATATCTCCGACTCGTCCGGCGACATAACTTGGCTTGCCTCGGCGTGATTATATTGGTCAATGGCTGAGCGACTGGGGGAATTTCACAACTTGCCCCGGCAATTCATAGCGGGGCACATGCCAGATGCAGCGGGGCTCAGCCAGACGTCAGATCGCGGCATCGAAACTGTCCAGGGGCAAGATGAATGCCTACTCTTATGAGTCGAAGCTCGGACCTTCGCACAGCAGAAAAAAGAGCGTGCAATTGTCTGGGAACTGCATGAAATGGATGTAAGAGATCAACGTGAGTCACGGACAGAGTCACAATTCATCGATCCTGTTGGAGTTGAGGAGCGCGGGAACCGGACGGCCCCTCCCAGTGCTACCTACTCACATGCCCAACAAGTTGCGCAGTAGAGCGGGGTGGCCGAGAGACAGAAGATCAATGCCCTACAGGTTTCTGTCTGAGCTAGAAACAAGGAGACTCTGCTCAAGCTGTGAGCTTCACGTAGCAGTTATGGGCAGCTACGACACTGCTATTGCCCAGCAGCCCAAGTCTCTTTCGACGGTCGTGTAAGTGACATCGGGGTGGACGATTGACTCTCAGCAATGAAGCATAATAGAAAGAGGCTGTTTTTTTGCGCTGTCTACCAATTGCAATGCCGAGAGTCTCGACAGCTGTCAATTCCGCAAAACTCTGTTTTCTCGCTGCATTGGCAGAATTTTTCGCCTACCCAAGAGGCTGGGCGAGGGTTTGTGTCACTGCAGTGACGCAAATGCATAGAGGCTGCGATAACGGCCGCCCTAGCGCTGGTCCCTGGACTGCAAACGGGTCCCCCAAAACAGAAACGGGCTGAAGTGGCGGCCGTTTTGTGGCGACCGAGATTCTGTCACAGACGGACGTCGAAAGATGAGCTAGAAATCCAAACAGCAGCTTCGAAACGATTAAAAAAAAAAGCTACTGAAAGACATTTCTGGACAATGAGTTTTACAAGAATTCATTACTATGATTAACCTCTACGGCCAAAACTACGGTTTATGAAAGCAAAAGCTGCGCAGAGGCAGAACCCCTACCCCCCAGTTTAGTGTGTCCAAGACGGCTGTTGGGCCCCCCGATCGGCCGTTCAACGAGTACCTACACCAGAGAAAAATTTCCTTATCTTATCGTTGAGTCTGAGTCGATCCCGGACCGCCTTTTTCGCTGAAGAGCACCACCACGGCACGACGTTCCAACTCTCTCCCCCACAACCTTAACAAAGCTCACGAAGAGTCACAGCCCTTCCAAGCCGCGGCCATATTTCTGCCTCTCTCTCGGTCTCTAAACCATTCAATTGGCTCTGACCTTGAGTATCTTCTCACTTCACACCGGTCCTAGGCGCATTGGCTCTTTGAGATATTCACAATGCCGTCGGCCATGTCAAATACTCTGGCAGGCCGCGCCCCGGCTGTTCTCCGACATGGTCGCCGAGTCCCGACGGCTCTGGCAGGCCGCAACTTCACACTTGCCGCTCTCAACGGTCCTGCCAGGCCTCAAGTCCAGAACAACAGCGCGAGGCTGTTGCAGAAGCGTCTTTTCACTGCCAGCGCGCTTCGCCCTAGCGCTCAGGATGCGCCGAACCCCAAGGCTTATCTCGAGAGCGGCGTGGTCAAGGAGAGCATTGGCACAGACGTGAAGAAGGTCATTGTTATTGGCAGTGGTGGTCTCGCCATTGGCCAGGCTGGAGAGTTTGACTACTCAGGTTCGTACTTTCCGTAACTATGGGCTATGGGCTCTGGTCCTTCCGGCTGTGGTTGAATGAGTCACTGGGGTCAGAGAGTGAGAGACTAACATGACCCTCTTCCTTAGGAGCGCAAGCTTTGAAGGCCCTGAAGGAGGCTGGTGTCAAGTCTGTTCTCATCAACCCCAACATCGCTACCATTCAGACCAACCACTCTCTCGCCGATGAGGTCTACTACCTCCCCGTCACCCCCGAGTACGTCTCGTACGTTATCGAGAAGGAGAAGCCCGATGGCATCTTCCTTTCCTTTGGTGGTCAGACCGCCCTGAACCTCGGTGTCCAGATGGAGCGCCTGGGTCTCTTTGAGAAGTACGGCGTCAAGGTTCTGGGAACTAGCGTCAGGACTCTTGAGGTCTCCGAGGACCGTGACTTGTTTGCCCGCGCCCTTGAGGAGATCAACATCCCTATCGCCAAGTCGATCGCTGTCAGCACCGTCGAGGAGGCTCTCGATGCTGCCAACAAGGTCGGATACCCGATCATCGTTCGTGCTGCCTACGCTCTCGGCGGTCTTGGTTCCGGTTTCGCAAACAACGAGGAGGAGCTGCGCAACATGGCTGCCAGGTCTCTCACCCTGTCTCCCCAGATTTTGGTGGAGAAGTCCCTGAAGGGCTGGAAGGAGCTCGAGTACGAAGTCGTTCGCGATGCAAACAACAACTGCATCACGGTTTGCAACATGGAGAACTTCGACCCATTGGGTATCCACACTGGTGACAGTATTGTCGTTGCTCCCAGTCAGACTCTGAGCGACGAGGAGTACCACATGCTCCGATCCGCCGCCATCAAGATCATTCGCCATCTTGGTGTCGTGGGAGAGTGCAACGTTCAGTACGCTCTCCAGCCCGATGGCCTCGACTACCGCGTCATCGAGGTCAACGCCCGTCTTTCTCGTTCTTCTGCTTTGGCCTCCAAGGCTACTGGATACCCCCTTGCTTATACCGCTGCGAAGATTGGTCTCGGCCATACGCTTCCTCTGCTGCCCAACGCCGTTACCAAGACCACCACCGCCAACTTCGAGCCCTCGCTCGACTACGTTGTTGTCAAGGTTCCTCGCTGGGATCTTGCCAAGTTCCAGCACGTCAAGCGTGACATTGGCAGTGCCATGAAGAGTGTCGGTGAGGTCATGGCTATCGGCCGTACCTTCGAGGAGTCCTTCCAAAAGGCTCTTCGCAAGGTCGACCCCAAGTTCGTTGGCTTCCAGGGTGACAAGTTCGACGATCTCGACTTCGAGCTACAGAACCCTACAGACCGCCGCTGGCTCGCCGTCGGCCAGGCCATGTTCCACGAGAAGTACTCCGTTGACAAGATTCACGAGTTGACCAAGATCGACAAGTGGTTCTTGTACAAGCTTCAGAACATCGTCGACTGCACTCGCGAGCTCGAGCAGGCCGGCGGCCTCGAGGCTCTCAAGAAGGACCTCGTGATGAAGGCCAAGAAGCTTGGTTTCTCCGACCTCCAGATTGCCAAGGCCGTCGGCAGCAACGAGATTGAGGTCCGCAAGGTCCGTCTCGGCTTCGGCATCCGCCCTTGGGTCAAGAAGATCGATACCCTCGCAGCCGAGTTCCCTGCTGACACCAACTACCTGTACACCACTTACAACGCCTCTTCCCACGACGTGACCTTTGACGACAAGGGCATTATCGTTCTGGGCAGCGGTGTCTACCGTATCGGAAGCTCTGTCGAGTTCGATTGGTGCGCTACTGGTGCCACCCAGGCGCTGCGCAAGATGGGCAAGAAGACCGTTGTCATCAATGTGAGTGACATAACCCTCTAGTCAAAGTGAGACCAATTGACTGACCTTTGAATAGACCAACCCCGAAACCATGAGTACCGACTACGACATGGCCGACAAGCTCTACTTCGATGAGTTGAGCTACGAGCGTGTGATGGATATCTACGAGCTTGAGAACTCATCTGGAGTCGTCGTCTCCGTTGGCGGTCAGCTGCCCCAGAACATCGCCAAGGACTTGCAGGAGGTTGGCGGAGCCGTCGTTCTCGGCACCGACCCCTTGGATATCGACAAGGCTGAGGACAGACAGAAGTTCTCTGAGATCCTTGACAGCATTGGTGTTGACCAGCCTGCCTGGAGTGAGCTCACCTCCGTTCAGGAGGCCGAGGCTTTCGCCGAGCAGGTGGGCTACCCCGTTCTGGTTCGCCCCAGTTACGTCCTGTCTGGTGCTGCCATGACCGTCATTCGCAGCAAGGAGGACTTGAAGGAGAAGCTCGAGGCTGCTTCCAGCGTTTCTCCTGACCACCCTGTCGTTATTACCAAGTTCATCGAGGGAGCTCAGGAGATTGACGTCGACGGTGTCGCTTCCGATGGCAAGCTTATTGTCCACGCCGTCAGTGAGCACGTTGAGCAGGCCGGTGTCCACTCCGGTGACGCCACTCTCGTCCTGCCCCCTGTCAACCTTGACCAGACTACCATGGAGCGCTGCAAGGAGATCGCCCAGAAGGTCGCCAAGGCCTGGAAGATCACCGGTCCTTTCAACATGCAGATTATCAAGGCCGATAACCCTGAGGGCGGTGAGCCTGCGTTGAAGGTCATCGAGTGCAACCTCCGCGCTTCTCGCTCTTTCCCCTTCGTCAGCAAGGTTCTCGGTGTCAACTTCATCGACGTTGCCACCAAGGCTCTTGTTGGACAGGACGTGCCCGCGCCCCAGGATCTCATGGCCGTCAAGCGCGACTACCTCGCCACCAAGGTTCCCCAGTTCTCCTGGACTCGTCTTGCCGGTGCCGATCCCTTCCTCGGCGTCGAGATGGCCTCCACCGGTGAGATTGCCTGCTTCGGTAAGGACCTCGTCGAGGCCTACTGGACCTCGCTCCAGTCCATCATGAACTTCCGCATGCCCGAGCCCGGTGAAGGTCTGCTGTTCGGTGGTGAGCTCAAGAAGGAGTGGCTCACCAGCGTCGTCGACTACCTCCAGCCCCTCGGCTACAAGCTGTACGCCGCCGACGAGGAGGTTAAGCAGTTCATCGAGTCCACGGCCAAGGGCAAGGTCTCTGTCGACGTCATTGAGTTCCCCAAGGAGGACAAGCGTGCTCTGCGTGAGGTCTTCCAGAAGTACGACATCCGCGGTGTCTTCAACCTGGCCCAGGCTCGTGGCAAGACCATCATGGACGTTGACTACGTCATGCGCCGCAATGCCGTCGACTTTGGTGTTCCCCTCTTCATGGAGCCCAAGGTGAGTTTATATGAGTATCCGTCACCTATTACATAATCACTGACTCTTCTCGCAGACTGCCGTTCTCTTCGCTCAGTGCATGAGCGAGAAGCTGCCCCGCAAGGAGGGTATCCCCTCCGAAGTCCGCCCCTGGTCCAACTTCCTCGGCGGCAAGCCCTTGTAAAAAGCACCTCTCACGAGAAGGATAAAAAGAAATCATGGAAATCTCTCTGTTCTCATTCAAAAAGGAGTTTATGGCTAGCCGGAAATCTACTGTCGTCTTTTTTAAACAAAAAACTACTACTGGCGACGAGGCGACGGAGAGGGGGTTCTAAAACTCAAGACCTGATTTGGGTAATCTAAAAAAGTTCATTCGTACTGCTGGTCCGTTCGCCTGCTTGTGAGGATTGTTCCAATCACAAGTGCTTCAGACTCGATGTAAACTTTATTTAGGTATCCGTATAGGTGTGTAATACGTGTAAGAATAAGTCATCAATATTCCTCGCCGTTGTCGGCCTTCGTCGTCGTCCGCCAATGCCCACGATATATCCATTTGAATACGAGGAAGAATGGCCAGTGAAAGGGCAGCAAAGTTGAACCTGTCGTTTCCACTTAGGAAAAGCGCTTACAAACTTTCTTTTCACTGAGCGGATGAGAACCGCCCTCTGGTTTCGCTCAGAAGTGCTATTCGAAGCCTTCACACAGAGACGAGGCCAGCTAACTGGTCAACGCAGAACTTTTGCTCCTATTTGCGATGGCTAGTCACGTCAAGAAACCCCATACACTAGCAAGCAATAAGTCTTCCCAGAACGTTCTAGTTCTCGTCGTCGACATTGTGGTGGCGGCGCCTGTCCAGTCATTCGCTCGCCTAGAGATGGGCGAAGGAACCTTGGACGCTGCACACGGCCAGAGTGCCACCTCCGGCGTTGACGATTGTCTCTGGCATTTTTGCCCCAACTTGGTCTCTTGAGTGTACGTTCGATACCAGTCGAAGATGCCACGGAAGGAGTGGCGAGTTATGGAGAGCTTCGTGGACGGTTGCCTCAAAAGGAACCATCATATCTCACGATTTGCACATTCGACGACTAGTGCGGAGATATAAAATTATCTACGTGACCAATTATCCCAAAAGATATGAGGATAATGAACCTAGGAGGAGTTTATACAGACCCAAAAGTAGAATACAATCACCAAGTCGACGACAAATCTGCGCTGGCGATCTTTTAGGCTTTCCTCACCAATGGATCGATGTGCGGACCCTGTCCAAAAAGAATACGACAGCCCAGCCACCGACTTCAAGCTCTCTAATGATTTTGCCGATCCTGGTGGCTCCCATTACGTACGCTGCTGATATCGGCATGTCAACCTTGCAAGACCTGGAGAATCTATTGACAAAGCAAACGATGTGAATACCGAGTGACCCATAATCCGCCTCATTTGACGGGTCCTAGGTAGTAGCTGAACAATTTCTTAAGGCCATCTTGGCATGTACAACGGTCGACGCCGTCATTGATCCACTATACAGTACTCATAGGGATGAAGTTTTCGTTACGATACTCTGTTGGGTGAGTCTCACAACCCTTCTTCCGGCCATCTCCATTAGCCTTACTCTACAGCAAAGGTTTCCTACGGGCAACATGTAGGCTGCGTGAAGATAGCAATAAGATGATAATGATGAAGGTGAATAGGGGCCATCAGAGCTGAGTTCAGCAGCCGCGGTCCGAAGACTTTGGTTTCGAACTCCTGAGAACCTCCAGATATCCAATAATGGTTAGGGATGCACTAGACCACGACGGTCGGGATCTGAGCTTATCAGCGCGTGGTACATACTGCCCTCTTAGCAATCGTGGGATGCAAAGAGCCAGCCATGGCATCCTTTGTGAGAAGAGAAACTAAAGAGAGGCGGGGGTGAAGCTACTACAAGGGCGATTGTGCATTTGCGTTGGACTTGTGGAGCAGATGACAGCTTCGGTCTTGACTAAATGTAGTGTTTGATAATGGCACAGCATATTGACAGTCAGATCCCTGAGGCTATCTCCAGCTCGGCCCGGATAAAGGGGCAATGGTGGGTTTACTCAGACCGCATGATTCGAGACGTTTGTGGTTTCGTTGACTCTGCAACAATGCGTTCGCGGACGCGCGGAAATTGAGGGCCCAATCACCGACCTGAATTTCACCTACAGTAAAGCATCGCGAACCTAAGCGATCATCGCGAGGAATGTGCCCTTCCTCCTGCCTCCCAATCACCAGAAAACGATCGTTTCGATTAACTTCCGTTCCTATCATGTTTCTACAGGCCAGACCATTCGAATGAAGTAAAAAATAAAAGAGTCAAAAAAGCAAAAGCTCACATCCGAACTTATGAGGTCCGAATGCTACGAAAGCTGTCCGGCCCAGCATGACAGTTTCATCACCTGTTATTTATTCCCCTCGGCTAAAGGTTATCCGACTAACGTAGGCTGGCGCCCGCCGGAAGGCTGGTGACAGAGAGAGAACCATAGGGGTATATAAGGCTTAGGATGGGCAGGTGCGCTCCTGCCTTTTTGATATTGGTACAATCACTCACGTGACGCAGGGTGTCGGCGCTCCTACCGACCTTAGTCGTGATCCTCCTCCGTGAGTCCAGGACAGCCCTCCATCTCCTCGTCCGGATACGTAAACTTGCACCAGAAGCAATACTGATGCTCCTTTCTGAGATGTTCCACCAACCGCCTCAACTTCTCTGCATCCTCCAGGTCGTTGAACTCGTCCAGTTCCGGATCTTCCTCATCGAGATCCTCCGCTGTGACGTACACGAACTTTTTCTTCCCAAGCGCCGTCTTGTCGTCCTCATCCTCTTGGTCATCCTCATACGTAGGAAGTCGTGACAAGCTCTGCTCCAAATCATGCCTCATCCTCCTCTCCCTTTCCTTTTCCTCACGATGCCTCACCAACCCCCTCCAGAGCACATTGATACTCTTCAGCGGTCTCGATACTGGCTTCGCCTCCCCCTTCTTCTCCCCCTCCCCTTCATCAGCAATCACACCGCCCTCCTTCTCCTCCGCCATCCTCTCCGCAACTCTCTGCGCCCCAAAAACCTGCCCCTGCATCCTCGCCGCCTCCCTCTCCGCGCGAATCCTGTCGCGATACTCAAGCGGATCCACCTTGACCCTCTTGCCCTCCCTTACCTCCTCCTCAATGCGCTCCGCCGCCTCGCGCATCTTGCGCTTCCGCTCGCTCTCCATACCGATACCCCCGCGGTCCTCCTTGATCTCCACCGCAATCGGCTCCGTCCGCGCACCAGCAGAGTCGCTAGCACCCAAAGCACCGCCCTTGAAGCCCATTTTGGCCATCATGGCTAACCCTTTACTCTTCTTGGCCGCGGCCTCTTCGAGTAGGGAGCGGGAGAGCGCCTTTTCGCGTGCTTCTTCTTCCTCGGCGGCGAGTTCCTCTTTCGACTTCACGCGGCCCTTGATCTCGCCCTCGCGCTTGAGGCGCTGGCGGCGCTGAAGGGATGTTTCTGCCGCGGGACGGGTAGGTTTGACGGGTTCGTCGAAGGTCATGTTCATGTAGTCATCTTCATCGTCTGAGGCCATGATGACTGGTGGGTAAGGGTTTGTGGGTCTTTTATTGGATGATAAGAAAACAAATATGTGATCGCGCTGAATTGGGGATTATGCGTGATCTTGCCCGTTGAGGTGATCACAGGCAGCAGCTCAGGTGTAAGTGTTTTGCAGAGTGAAGTTGGAAAAACCGGGGCACGTGCTGTCGCCTGGATCTTGATGAGGTAAGACGATTTAGGGTGGCGCCAAACAAGCTGTCGCAGGTGCAGTTTGCAAATCAAAGTAAGATTCTCACGATCGATGATTTATTTGCATGTAGTTTTCAATCTACGACGCGATTGTTTCGATGAAGGATTCAGGCAGGCAACGAAGCGCGCAATGGATGTTGAGATCAATGGGAGAGGAGGCTGGACAAAGTCTCCAGCTGCGGCCAGCTGTGCGCCCATCATCAACTGTGGTACGAAGCCACCACTAATTAGTCAAAAAACTGTTACTTTATTTGTGTTGGAAGCTCCAAAGTCAGTTATGTGTATTTGATTAGAATCTCACCACTTGTAAATTGTTCTCGTTCTGCCTGCCCAGGACGTTACTTATATGTCAAGTCTTGGGCCAGGACGGTTGTACGCCAAACCATCCCGATGCTGGTATTCAACACAAATGGAAATAGAAATGCCGATAAGCATGCATCAACTTTTGGATCGCCAAACCGAAGAAATGCTCCCAACAACAACCCTCTACCGGAGTCTCGCCTTCTTCCTTCCCGCCTTCTCCCTCTCGTACGCGTTGGACTCCTTGCCCTCCTCGTTTTGGATCTCCGCCACGAGCCTCTTGTACTTCTTCTCGTACGCCTCGTCCTTGGCCTTCTTCATGCGGAGGTTCTCGCGGGCCATGAACTGGGCGTCTCTCCTCAGCTCTCTCATGGCGCCCTTGCGCTCCTTCTTGTGCTCGGCCTTCAGCTTGGCCATCTCGGCGCGCTCGCGGTCGGGGTCGTAGTGCTTGTTCGGGTCGAAGGAGTCCTCGAACTTGGGGATGTATGTCTTGATGGCGAGCGGGCGGTGATGGTGAAGCTCCAGCGGGCGTCGCGACAGCTGTGCAATCTTCAGCATGCGCTCCAGCTTGGCTTTTGACTTTTCGAGCTGGTCGGCGAGTGCCTCGGGAAGCTTGGAGCGGCACGACTTGCTGTGAAGATGTGCTACGATGTCGTGAGCGGGCTGGAAGGTCTCGAAGAATGCAGGCTTTCCAGTCCAAGTGTCTGCAGCAGCACTTATGAGCTGTATCGTCGTGCCTAGCAGAGCGGCCTTTGTTGCCTCGGCCTCTTTGCCGGAAACATCCGCGGAGCAATCAGCAGGCGATAGCTGGCGAAGCTCAGCCTTGCGTGCGTTCGTGATCCGAATTCCTTCTGCGGGCTCGTGAAGGGGGAAGTTGCCGGGCACAGAAGCCATTGCAGATGGAGACAAAGCAGAGAGAGTGTTGAGACAGTAGCTCATGACCTCCGGGACGTAACGCTTAGAAAACTGCTGATACTGCACAGCCAAGGTTGACAGGAAGATTCCAACAGCATAGTCGTTCAAGGTCTGAGGGATCTTGCCACCAAGATAACGGCCGATGGTAAGCATCGCGGGCGTTGTGACCTGGTGGAAGTGATCGGATGTGGGGAAGGTTGAAGCGATGGCTGCAAGCAATGTGAGATCACCCACATGCAGGGCAAGTGGCCGCTCCTTGCTAATCTCCTCCAGGTGCGATCTGTACTGAACCGCGATTTCTATCGGGAACATCTTGGCCAGAGAATGAATATGGCGGATGACGCTCTCAAGAGACTGGAACGACGGGCTGGTTTCTGTCCGTGGACCGTGCCCAACAAGGTCAACGAGAGCCTTCGCAAAGTTTGCGAGCTTCTCCTTGTGTCTGCTGTCCAGCTTGGGGTGGTACAGAGCACGAATTCGCTGAACGATAGTAGGCAGCTTGTCGCTGGGGTACTTCTGTGCCAGCGCGTGCAGTTCCTCGTAACTTTGTGGACATGGGAACGTGAATGGCAAGTCGCCATCTGCACCCTCGGTCTCACCTGTAGCGCCTTTTGCGAAGACAGAGCTCTTGACTTCCTCTTCATTCAAGAGACCCTTTGTAAATTCGTCATCTTCGTCGTCGTCTTCTCCTTCACCTTCCGCCTCCTCGTCTGAATCCTCTTCTTCTTCGCTGACGAGTTCGAGGTCAGAACCACTTGCAACCAAGTCGTCGTCAATTATGAAGTCATCCTCATCATCAAAGCCGAGTTCAGTCGCAGTGGGGCGCGCCTTCAGGCCTTTTCCGAGGCCGAAGTCCTCATCTTCCTCCTCTGGGATGAACTCGAAATCGGGACGGTCCTCCATCTCTTCGTCCTCATCGTCTTCCTCTTCCTCCTCTCCGCTGTCCGAAACAGACTCGCCTCTCATTCTCTTGAGCCGCTTTTCCTCGAGCTCCTTGAGTCTCTTGGACTCTAGCTCCGCAATTTCCTCGTCGGTCTTGGTGCGCTCGGTGGGGGCAGCTCGGCGGTCTTGGACAAGCTTTTTGAGGCGCAGGTCAAAGTCCTTGTTGAAAGTTTCCCGATCAACGCCTGCAATAAGCTTGCTTGGCTCGTTCGCGTTGGCTTTCTCCGCCTTGCCGCGACCGGAAAGGAGAGCGTGGAGGTTTGGAAGCTCCTTGTCCAGTTGCAAGCGCAATTCTTCGTCCTCGTCTTTCGCAACCTGTCGCTCGTACTTGTGCGCTTTCGACTTTGCAATAACCTCTTCCATGACCTCCTTCTTCGTCTTTTTCCTTTCAGGTTGGTCTTCGCCCGCCTCTCCATCTTCACCCATCTCCGCCGAACGAATGCGCTTGAGCCTCTTCTGCAGCATGTCGGAGTCGTCGCTTTCGAAGCCGTTATTCAGGTCGTCTTCGTCAAAGTCGTCTGCAAGCGCCGAATCATCGAAATTTAGGGACTGACCCATATGGGTGAGCTCGCCGAGAGGTTCAGCCTCCTCGAGGTCGAAAAGGGATGTCTTCTTGTGCGTCCGTTGCTTTTCCCGTGCGAAACGCTCAATCATCTTCTCCTCTTCGGCCAAGGAGGGGTCGTTTTCACCGAATCGACGATCAAGAATTCCTCCCACTTTATTGCGCTTTTGCATCTCGATAAGCAAGGTCTCTCGGCGCTGCAGCCCCAATTAGTATGTTTTCCATGGTCTCAATAAGTAGTTGTTCGCACTCTCTGCTCCCCGATTGACTTGGCCATACCAGGCCTGCCACTTATCCCTTTGGCAGCAGCCCCAGTGGGAGGTCTGTTGGTAGTAACATCGAATTTGGGGCCTCTCGGGTTGTGCTTCAAGTCGAATGGGTTGAATTGTTCCCTGATTTGGCCGAGGGCTGCGGTCTTCTGCAACCGCCTGTCGCCCTTGGCCTTTTCATCCTCCGCGTGCTGGCGTTTTTGCTTTTTGGATCTCTGAGGGCCGATGATGCCCTGATCCTTGAGCGTGGACTTGAGGCGCTTAAGCTGTGAGCCGGCCATGTTGACGAGCGTGCCGCAAATTGGGTGGTGAAGTCGCTGCTAAGATTTCTCAGACATGGTACTTTTCCCAATTTTTTCGAGCGGGACGCCGCGACCGCGCTTATCTTATCGCCTAGTGGGAACAGATACTTTCACGGTGGCGGTGACGCACGGCAGAACTTCGGCCGTTGTACCTGCTCGCAAGTCGGGTGTATAAGCTTCAGCTACAAATTGGTATTCCAAGGTGCCGCTTCCGGGCAGCGTGGTTACCTTGACTTCCACCCATCCGTCGTCATATCTACTTTCGAGTTGGTAGTCTGAAGTGCTGCAGTCTAGCATGCTTTCATAATACCCGGAATTCCTTAGCATGTCGTTCTTGTCATTTATACGCGATGAGCGCGTCGTCCTGGTTGGAATTGGCGCTGCGACGTTCGGCTTGGTCACTATGATGACCCAGATGCTGACGTACATCCGCGACGAGAATGAAGTGAAGGCCACGCCGCCCAAGACGCAGTATATCACCCAAGAAACAGAGGATTCCCTTGGACTAGACACGCTCGACAAATTGCTGTGTCATCCCAATTTTTCCATACGAGATGTGGCCATCAAGATTCTCTGCGATCGTGCTGTGAACGATCGCCATGTCGTTCGTTATCTGCTCTACGGCATCACGCAATCCGACTACGACACACGCATGCAAAATCTTCGAGCCCTTGCAACATTGACAGGCCAAACCAACGGTAAGAAAGCTTTTGTCGATTCCGCAAGAGAAGAGCTGACTGATATCAGACTTTGCAGAAGGCCTTTCCAAGCTGCACAGTTGGAGAGCGTACACAGCCCTCGTAAGGTCTCTTGAACTAAGTCTGGGTGACGTAGAGCACACAAAGCTCAACGACAAGTACTGGGATGAGTACTATCTGCGCGATATGGCCGAGCGGTTCTGCCTCATGTTCGTGCTTGAGTTGATAACCAAGTACGATGCCGAGTCGCTGATCAAGGCTAAATTCGTCGAGAAGTGGCTGGCGAAGCAAAACTGGGGCGACGACGAGGACGAGGTGCACGATAATTTCATCTACTATATGGAACACAAAAGTAACAGGATTGTCGACATTACCACGAGAATCATACACACTGACGCCGGGGCGAAGGCCATTGTCGACTGCAAGTTGGTGAACAGGGCCAAGCTGGAGCTTACTCCGAACCCACATATTGCAGGTTTCGCAATAGCCTTGCAGTCGACACTGGTCAACGCAGAGAGCGCCGGAGAGGAACTGCCAGTGATTGAACAAGTCCCTCGTACCAGGGAACATTCTGCCGAGGAACAGCGACTGAGACGCCAGCATCGTGAGGCGATGGTTTTCAACGACGGCACACGACCTATTGGAAGGGAAGACATAATCGAAAGGGATCACAGCTCGTCACCAAGCTGAGCGGGCTAATGGCATTGATGAGAAGTGGACACGACCAGAAAGGGTGGGCTTATGAGGTAGACGCGTATCGTTTCTTGTCCCGGCCATATCCTAGAAACCAGCGGCATAGCGTCGCCTGAGGGCGTCTGAGGGAAACAGGAATCACTTCCGCCTCGAGCAATGGCAGGGAGTATACCAGAGTTTGACGAAGAAGCGCCCGCAACGAGGCGAAGAGGCGTATCGATATTGCCGGCCGTTGAACAGAAAGTTCCTGTTGGACGGCAATGGTATTGCAGGACTTGTTTCCTCAAGATTG
Organism: Colletotrichum spinosum; assembly: GCA_004366825.1. Lineage (NCBI taxonomy): Eukaryota > Fungi > Ascomycota > Sordariomycetes > Glomerellales > Glomerellaceae > Colletotrichum > Colletotrichum spinosum. The sequence continues at coordinate 780,642 of QAPG01010715.1, forward strand.
AAAGTCCAATCAGCAGCCGCATGCGCTCAAGTTGTAGATAGACACGCGAATCAGAAATAACAGGGTCTGTAAGCCTCCCACATTGGTGGCAGCATGTGAAAAGCTCCTAAGCTTGCACGCTCTACTGCCACGGTCTTGCATGGTGACAAATTACGGCGAAATCTTGACACAGGTTTGTTCGCTCAAATTCATGCCTGAGACGTCATGCTGGCAAAGACCCAGTGTTAGTTTTCGTCTGATGATGGATCAGGCTTCCCATGCATCACACCGGCCGCCGGCTGGCCTGCAGATTAGCGTGATCTCCCGCGGCACGCATCCCCCGGCGTTCTTGAAGCTTGGTCGCTAAACCCCGGGATCCTCACTCGGCTTCTGGCGGTTGCTGACCTGGGGCTTGCCAGGCGGTCCTTGTGGACACGGATTGTCCCCGACGAGGTCTTGAGAGTGTGAAGAGTGATGCAGAACGTATTGCCATGTGATGGCGATCTACAGGCGGGATGCGAGTGTTCGGGAACGCCTCTGGCCAAGCAGTTTCGGTGGAAAGGCGGACCGCCGTCGATTCGCCAGGCGACAACTTAGGAGGGTTACGGTGGGCGGGGAGTGTTCTATTCAGGTTGTTTGGGGTGTTTTCTTCTGTGGTTCCACGTAACCAACCTCAATGGCCTGCTGTGCACATCAGGCCAGCACCACTCTTGCTAGTGTTCTAGCTATTCTACGAGAACTTCGATGCTTGATATCAGCTTGTAATGTTGCCATAGTTGTATTATCTCCTGCCAGTGTTGGCATTGTGCATCGGGAGAGGGAAGAGGATCTGCCATATATCGTCATCAGGAATGATGTTGATACCTCGCAGTGCCACCATTCTATCGTGAACCTTGGCAGCTTGAGATCACAAATTGTCATGATCATTACTCAGCGAGGCCATCAAGGCACCGTCGACATCAAGGCCCTCATACGAATTCTGGTGCAAATAAAAGGCGCTCCCCTTTCCCGTTTTTTTTAGAACAGTCTTTGCCTTCTCTTCCAACCTGCTTCTTCCTCGACAGACTACAGCCAAGCCTAGCCAACCATCGGCACATGCCCATGTCATGGCCCCTCAGGTATGTCTTCTTCATCCCGCTAGACAAGCTAACGAGGACAATGAAAACATGAGAGAACAGACTGATGCAACACCAATCTGATACGAAATCAAAAATTACGACCGCTTCCCAAGCTCAGCGGGGTTAGCAAAGGACCACCGAGCTCGGCGCAGCTATACTTGACAGCCACGGCGAAGCCACCCAGAAACTAGTCTGCTTACTTGTATGGAGAGAAAAAGAGCTCCAAGATGTAGTCCGAAGGGATTCGAGGGCGCTCATTTATACCCCAGAGGTTGACGCCCGTCGAACATCCCTAGGTAAGAAGAGGCGAACAGTCCTTCCCCAACCTTCCTTGATGAAGTCATCAAGGAAGCATTTCGGAGAAAGAACGACGGCCCCACAAGAAGGAGCGAAGTCGCTGGCGGCAAGAAGGGCTATCGTCATTTCTTGGCGAACGAGACAGTGAGAGACTAGGTTTCTTCCCCAGAGGGTTTCCCTAGTCAAATAAACTCATTGATCTCTAAGTATGTGGACATATGTAAACAGTATCATGAAACTACAGTGACAATGCTCAAGACATCCTCGTGAATCCTACCAGAAGGGCAACTAGCCCGGCGCCGTTAGGTGCTAGTGGCGTACTGTGTATGGATTCTTCACATCCGGAGCAGCGTCTCGGCGATTAATGTACCTAACTCTCTCTACCTAGGGTTGTAAACGTGGGAGGCGACCGACACCTGACCAGGATAAGAGGTTAGTTGTAAGATTAAACGTCCGAGTTGAGCTACGACTGGACGATTGCAATAATTAATTGGTGCTACGCCGGCACGACCTGACCGTTGGCTAGGACGACTGATTTGAGAGGACGAAGAGCGATGGCTGCCTCGCACCGCGACACTTATCATTACCTCTGAAGATGCTTTCCTATGAATATTGTCTCATTCCTAGTTACCTCATGGTCTGGTAATGCTATCTGTATCTACCTACCTAGGCCGAACACGTTGCGTACAGGTGGTGGACTGCGTGCACTTGCAGCTGCATGCGGCGGCAAAGGAAGCCACCAAGAAGGTTCAGGTTCGGACGATGCAAAGCTACGACAGCGTCATGGCAACCACGAGGGGATGGGTGCGTCAGGAGCCACTGAGAGCGGCCATACGAGCTGGGGCCTGTCCGGGATGATCAGCGGCTGCATCGTGATGGGGAAGATGAAGGAGCGATGGAGGCCGACTGTCCAATTGCGGTCATCGACGCAGCTGTCATTGCCGAACAGCTTGACGGGTTTGTCGTTGGGAGCTCCCCCATGTAAACATCCGAGCTGCTGCTGCGTGCTACAAAGACATGACCGTGGGATGCGAAGAAGCTACAATCTGTTATTGATTTCTGTCTTCAGCTTTGCCTTGGATTCTTGCTGTCGCAGTCGTTGTCGTTGCCATCGTCCCTGCCATCTGTCTCTCGCGTTGTGCCTTCTTTACGGTGCCTGTCTGACTGGCTGAGCACCTGCCAACCTACCTCACTTGCGCAGCTTCCGTGTCGTCCCACGCAGGACGCTCTTACCCGGCTTTTGCAACCAGACCAACTTCATTTCACTTCAAGACACGGAAAGGGCTGGGCAACGCTACACCACATCGTTTGACCCTCCTCCTCCATCCATCCCACTACTGCATTCGCATTCTTCCGTCCCCAGTCGCAATCCCCATCCCAGCCCAAGGATAGCGCTACCGACGGATCACCTACTTAACAGTATCCCCAATCCAATTCCTCGCTTCCCTGACAGCCAGCGCACCCCTGTATCTTGCTGGTCTACGGATCCCTACCCAAAAGGCCGAGCCAAAAAATTGGTCAACGTCTGAGAACGCATCCTAGACAGGCCGTGCTTTTCAAGGGGAAAGGAGCTTCGCAGCGTCACAAAAGGTCCTACCCACCTCACCTCATCCCGCTGCAGCGGTCTCGCATCCTGCCTCTTGTCTCTTCGTTCTGCCGGACGTCGTCGTCGTCGTCGCCCGGTTCGATTGCCCTTTACGTTGTTCCCGCCTGTCGGTACCGTTCTTTGCGGCTACAGCACTGGCCCAGCTGTTCGCCCGGTGCTTCCAAACGACAAACGAATTGCCAATTAACGGTTTGACAAGGTCTTTTTCCTTTCCGAGAGACAATCGCCAGAACCACAGGGCCACACTATCTGATCGATCTCTTTGGCGTCTTTCTTCCATCTTAGTCTCACCTTCGGCAGCACATCCCCCAATCAGCCGGGGATTTGTTTTTGCCGCAGTCTCTCCTACCATTGCTTTTGCTTCCGGGGAAACTCGCCATTCTGACCGCCAAGCAATACCTTCCTTCCGCCTCATTCGCTATCGGTCGTCCCTGCGTCTACGCCGTAGAGCAAGCAACCTTGGCCGCATTGCGCTTACCTCTACGGATACTCAGCCGGCATCTAGTGGGGCGTCGGGAATCAACATACACAACCTGGAACCTGGTCAGGTCTCAGTACCGGGCTGAACTGTGGCTGCAGCACAGCGCAGAGCGCAGAATACGGCACACCACTGCTGTCAACCCTTAGTGTCCTTGCTCTCTAGTGGCCGGGCCCCTGTCAACGAACGACCTCGTCCACCAATTTATTGCCTTGAGCAACCGACTGCTACTTCATCATGTCCGTCACCACAACAACAGCGACCGCCGCCTACGCGCCCACCCATAGGTCTGTCGCCCACCCGCCCGCTGCGCGTTCGCTTCGCAAAGCTACAAGCTTTACCAACGCTTTTGCTTCCTCCACCTCGGCTTCGTCTCCCAGTCTTAATTCTCTGTACAACGCCCACTCGCGACTTACGCCCTCCCACCAGTCTCTGCCGCGCAAATCTTCCCTGGCCGCTCTCACGCCTGGCACACTCGCCTCCATCCCCGATGTGAGCGAGTCTTACGCCTACAACAGCCTAGCCGACCCGCCTGATCGAAAAATGACACCCGCCACTCCCGGTAAGCCCGGGAATGACTATGTCGTTGGCGATGTTGTCGAGGTTCCGGGCAACATGCTCGGTACCGTTCGCTTCATTGGCTCGGTCCAGGGAAAGAAGGGCACGTTCGCCGGTGTGGAGCTGCTCCCAGAGTTCTCGCAGAGGGGGAAGAACTCTGGCGAAGTAGAGGGGTATGTCAACCAAAATGACGTCCTTGTCGGACACCAATGTAGCTAACAATGCTGGCTTTCTCAGCGTTTCGTACTTCTCCACGAGCGTGCCTGGCGCTGGCATCTTCTTGCCTGTGACCAAGGCTTCGAGACGAGAGTCGCCGCCGAGCTCATCGAGTTACTTTCCGCACACGCCTACCGCAAGCACAATGGGCGGTCTGAAAGTTGGCAGCCAAACCTCCATAAACTTCACCCCTCCGACGCCGTCTCTGCCCGCCTTCAGCAAGTCTGTTGGACCGGGTAGGTCAACCAGCCCGAACTTGAAGAAGCCAAGCAAGCCATCACTGCGGCCAGAGTCGCCCGCACGAAAGCTCCAGATGACGCCCGGCACACGGCCGTCCTTGGCCACCCCCGCCGGCAGAGTGCCCTCCAAGTACACATCTCCCACTGCTAATCGCTTTGCTCAAAGCGTGCGAGGGACTGCTGGGGACCCTGGAAAGACGCCGAGGTTAGACAGGAAACCTAGCGTGGGACCTCGTAGCGCATCGGCTCTAGGTCAGACTTCAATGTTTGACGAGGATCAGACTCCTCTGGGTCTGTCCAGGACAAAGACCAACGGAAGCGTGACCTCGGTTTCGTCGTACAGCTCCAAATTTCGCGTCCCTTCACGCGCTGGCTCTAGGGCTGCATCACGAGCCAACAACGACGATGAAATGGAGCGGCTTAGGACACAATTGGAAGATCGCGAGCGGCAGTTGAGAGACCAAGCAGCAACGTTGGCCGAGATGGAGAGCAGCCTCACCGAGCTCCAGACCTTGATGGAGCACACCGATATGACGGCTCCAAGGCGGAACAGTCTCGATGACAAGGACTCGGCACATCTTCGAATGCTAGTCAGAGAGAAGAATGACAAAATTGCCATGCTGACGGCTGAGTTTGATGCGCACAGAGCAGACTTCCGGAGCACCATCGACACCCTGGAAATGGCCAGTGCTGAGACGGAACGGGTGTACGAGAAGCGTATCGACGAGCTCATGCAAGAGATTCGCGAGCTCGAGTCGCGGACTGACGACGTGGACTCGGTTGCCCGTCAGCTGAAACAGTTGGAAGAACTGGTCCAGGAGCTCGAAGAAGGCCTCGAAGATGCCCGCCGTGGTGAAGCCGAGGCAAGAGGAGAGGTCGAATTTCTCCGCGGCGAAGTTGAGCGTACTAGGACTGAGCTCCGTCGTGAACGCGAGAAGGCATCGGTCACCGCTAACGGCACCGGACGTTCATCAAGCGGAGACGGGGCCTCCGTGTCAAAGGAACTGGAGCAGAAAGAGGACGAGATCCGTGGGCTGAAGGCCATTATTCACTCCCTTAGCCGAGATTCTGTACCTGCCGCCGGGGTTGACAAACCAGAAGACCCGGCAGTCCGCGAAAACGATCTGGCACGGGAGCGGATGGAGAGGGAGCTTTCCGACCTCCGTGGGGTCATCAAGGATAAGAATCACCGAGAGGAAGAACTCGAGCGGGAGCTGGAGACTCTCCGCAGGGGAAGCGCCACGACCCAGCGATCTGGGTCGATAAGCAACGGCCACGCCCAGCGTTCGTCGTACCGCGACTCGCAAGACACCGTGGTGTTGATGCGGAACGGCGGTCCCCGATCTCCCGAGGCAACGCACAAGCGTGGCCGTACCTTGGACACTATGCCCGAGAGTGACACTTACTCTTCCGTCACCGAGAATAGCACACTCTGGTGTGAAATTTGTGAGACGGGCGGTCACGATATTCTCACCTGCACCAACATGTTCGGCACGGAGGGCGGCAAGACCAGCGGCGACGCCCCCAAGTCGATGAAAGACATGGTTAGAGAAGGCCTGAAACCCATTGATGATGATGACAACAAGCCTGCACCTCTTTCGCCCCTGAAGACCAAGGCCACACCGCCGCCGGCCGCTCCTGCTATGGCACCACCAGTAGGCCCCTTGAAGGTTATGCCAAACCTCATGGAGTCTGGACCGGTCGCCGGGAAGGAGAGCGGCGTGGTGGATAATTCCAAATGGTGTGCCATTTGCGAGAGAGATGGGCACGAGAGCGTCGACTGCCCATTCGAAGATGCATTCTAGGGGAATTAAATCGGAAATCGAAGGGGCGTCACACCCACTAGTGCTGTTGTCACTGCCACTGGAACCACGTGGGAATCCAGGCCATACTGACGGGCCGTGGACGATAGGTTTGTGTGGAATTCCCGATAGGGCTGAGCGGTGGAATTTTTGTTCGTCATAGCATTTGTAGCGATGATACCACTGTTCGAGCAGACACTTTATGGGGTAAAAGGCTTGTGGCTCAGATCCAGGAGGGGAGACACAGCTACCTCTGGTTCTGGGCTAATGGCGCAAGGCCTCTGTGACTCTGCATAGACCTATGGAATGCAGACCGCCTATCTGAAATGTCCTGCTCCAGCAACATGTTTACATCGATTGTGACGTAGAAGTAGAAGAGATTCAAGTGTCCAAGGAGTTCCACGCATCTGCGGTCTCGAGTCAGTCTTAACCCCGAACACCGCAGTCCACAGACCGCATTTGGCATCACAGATCACACTTAGCTACTCTGGACATGAGGAATGCTGTTCGACGACCCCGGAGGAAGCTCAGTACCTCTGTGCGGAATGTTCGAACGGCGAACTTGGGGCCCTGCATTCGGACGACAGGGGTCTTCCCAATCCCGAAAACACCGGCCGGGGCTGCGATGCCGCGTTGTCCAGAGGGTGTGTTCCCCACCCAGACTTCCCCTCGTGGCGTTTCACGGCCTCTGCGCACGAATCCCTGGGGCGCAGCCGGCACGCACACTGGACGAGGAGGCAAGGCAAGGCAGGGCAGGGCGAGCAGAGGAAGCTTGAGCATAGGTAACATGATTTTAATCTGATGTTTCGTTCCGTTTATCGCTTCCATTGTCCATCAAAGTTTTGCGCAATTCGGCAATCTATTCTTTCCCTCCTAAAGAGTTCTGCTAAAACTCCTGCGGTGACCATCGTTTCCGGCAAGCTGTCTGTACACTGGTGTACTGTGTAGTCTAGTCAGAGAGAGAGAGAGAGAGAGATCCACGCGGTATTCCCGAACGCCCAAGAACGGTCGTCTGGCCGCCGTCACACCCAGGCACTTTGTTACTTATTTTTTTCCCTCCCGGACCTGCGTCAGCTTCTCAAGCCTGCTTGCTACCCACTTGGTTGCCCCGGGGTTCCACAGCTAGCTGTCCTGATTGCTCGCGTACAACCTATTGAACCTACGATTCGTAACGGCGGCTGTCAGCTTTTTTTGTCAATTGGGTCCTGCGTGTATTTGGGTCAACTGTCGGAGAACAAGAAGGAGACCAGCGACGCCGTTGTTATTTGTTCGAATTGACTCGGAAAAGCGGTTGTTTGATCTACCCGTCCCCCTCGACGAAACGAGACGCTGAAGAGTGCACCCCAGTCGACTCGACCTGGGATTGAACAACACCGCCCACGATCGAGTCGAACCTCGACGTCGAGAACACCTACGCACCACATTTCCCACCGCATCGCAGACACCACAATCAACCCATCATGGCGCAAATGCTCCTCGACGTGTTCTACTCCTTCGGGAACTGCCTCAACTGCTTCCCGGGCTCCCCGACCCTCAAGATCAACAGCCGCAGCTTCAAGATCCTGCGATTACTCGGCGAGGTACGCTCTTCTCCTCCCACGAGCCAGTTCTCTTGTCTCTCGCGTCATGCAATATCCTTCCTACAAAGCTAACATCGTGGGACTCTGCAACAGGGCGGCTTCTCCTACGTCTACCTCGTCCAGGACACCTCCACTTCCGAAGAGCTCGCCCTCAAAAAGATCCGCTGCCCCTTTGGCGCCGAGTCCGTCGCCCAGGCCATGAAGGAGGTCGAGGCCTACCGCCTTTTCGCGCGCACCCCGGGCATAATCCACGCCGTCGACCACGCCATCGCCACCGAGCGCGGCGGCGAGCCGGGCTCCAAGACCGTCTACGTCCTCCTGCCCTACTACCGCCGCGGCAACCTCCAGGACCTCATCAACGCCAACCTCGTCAACCACACCGCCTTCCCCGAACGCCGCCTCATGCTCCTCTTCCTCGGCGTGTGCAAGGCCCTCCGCGCCATGCACAAGTACCGCGGCGCCGGCATGGAGCGCATGGAAATGGGCAACGGCGACGAGGAGGACCAGCAGGGCAAGGGCAAGAGGAACAAGGGCGGCAAGAGGGTCGGCAACGTCGCCGCGTCGGCCGGCGCTGACGATGAGGACGAGGGCGAGCAGCAGAGGCCCCTGATGGAAGGGGAGACGCCCGGCTCGGGCGACGTCAAGTCTTATGCGCATCGCGATATCAAACCAGGTAAAGCAATGCCCCGCCCCCCCTCCCCATCTTACACCTCACCCCGAACCTCCGCCACTGACAAGAAACCCGCCCAGGAAACATCATGATCGACGACTCGGGCTCCAATCCGATCCTCATGGACCTCGGTTCCATCGCCCCCTCCCCCATCGCAATCACATCCCACTCCCTCGCCATCGCCACCCAGGACACCGCCGCAGAGCACAGCACCATGCCCTACCGCGCCCCGGAGCTCTTCGACGTCCGCACCGGCACCGTCATCGACACAAAGGTCGACATCTGGTCCCTCGGCTGCACCCTCTACGCCTGCCTCGTCGGCAAGTCGCCCTTCGAGGCCCGTTCCGACGAGACGGGCGGCTCGCTGAGCCTCTGCGTTCTCGGCGGCGACTGGCGCTTCCCGGACGAGGGCATCAAGCGCACCGGCACGAGCGGCGGTATGAAGGGCAAGGCCGTCGACTCGGGCGCCAACGGCGGGTCGGCGGGCGATGTCACCATCAGCGATCCCATCCGCGAGGTTGTGAGAAAATGCCTCAAGGTCGAGCCTGCCGAGAGGCCCGACATTGACGAGCTAATTGACATTGTGGAGGGTGTCATTGAGGAGCTTCCCCAAGAAGGATCTCTCTGAATGCGTTCGTTCACTTGAAAAGTTTGGGACAAATGTCGTCTGATCAATGTATTGTATAATGATGTCGTTTTCTGTTTCTGTTTTCCATATCCCACGGAATGGAATCGCGAGGTTCAACTCATGTCACCGTGGCGTTCTGGGCTAGGCGCATGCTAGGTTAAGGAAACTAGAGGGTCATTCTGATTTAAGTTGTTTTACATAGGTATTCCAACCGCCGCAATACTACGCGGAGCGTGTGCTGCCACCATAATCCGCCATCTGATCGTCGCTTCTCATGCGCCCATCTCTCAAAAGTCGTCAAAAGGGACTGATACATCATTGACCAAGGCGTCGTCCGAATCGCACTCATCGTCGAGAACCCAGTCGCTCGAGTTATCGTCCTACAACTCCAGGCGATACGACGCGATCTCGAATGGCCGCAGGGTAATGGGGAACTTGCCATCATCAATCTTAATTTCCTCGACGTCGTCCTCGAGCAGGTTGCACTTGAATACGCGCTTAACGTCCCAAGTTGTCTCGATGACGCCCCTGCTCTGTCCTCCCAAACTGTCATACACACGTAAAATGACATTGCGGCCCTTGCGCTTGGGCAACTCGCCGCGAGAAACATCTTCGTCGTCTTCGCCCCGCTTGACGGTGTCGAGAACCAGAGACCCATCTCCAGTGAGCTTGACGGGGCTCTGGGTCAGGGAAGCATGCGTGGTGCTGGGTGCAGAGAGCAGTTTCAAGGGGTTGTTGAAAGCGTAGGCGGCCTTGACGGTGGCTGGGCCAAGAGTACCCGCGTGGGGGAAGATAGCCCAGCGAATGTGGTGAGTTCCCATGTCCGCGTTGGCATCCGGGGCCTTGGGCGACCTCAAAAGCGACAGGCGCATCAGGTTGCCCACAGTTGCGAAACCGTACTTGCTGTCATTGAGAATGGAGACACCATAGTTGTGCTCCGACAAATCGGCAAAGCGGTGACAGCAAACCTCAAATTTGGCCATATCCCAGCTGTCACGTGTCAGTGAAGCTCCCGGCAGGTGGATAGAGGGACATACCTGGTATTGTAATGAGTCGGGCGCCTCACCAAGCCATATGCCGATTCGTAGGACGCCTCGGTGTTTCGAACGTCAACGGGGAACTCGACCTTTAAGAACTTCATATCCTCGTGCCAGTCGACTTCCGCGTGACACTCGACCCAGGACTGGACGCCCTCGACGGCAGCCGCAAGGGTAATGGTCGATTTCACTGAACTTTCCTCACTGATCTGGATCTCGGTGGTCAAGCTGACGCGGTGAGGCTTCTGCTCTGAGATGGAGGTTTTGCCGGTGGGGAGCTCCTTTCTCGTATCAAGGTGGTAGACCTCGACATCCCAGGCCTGCCAGTACAGAGGCTTGTCGTCGAAGATGACGTACTGGTTTGCCTTGCCACCCTTTGCGATAACCTCGCGATCGGCCGCGCGATCGTATAGAGAGATGATGATTCCATCCTGAACCTTGATGCGGAGCTGCTCGTTCTCCAAGACGAAGACGCCGTGACTGACCTCCTCGATTGTGACAGCGGGCTCCTCATCGGAGATCTTGAAGGGATGGATAGCAAGAATCTGGCCATCGCCACAAGCAACGCCAGCTTCCTTCTCGGAAATCTCCACAATTTCCCTGCGGTGCCAGGGAAGCGTGTTCAGGGCCACGGTATCACTTACAGAGCTGGCCAGGGCGGTGGACACGCCCAGAACGTCGTGAATCTCATTGAGAAGCTTCTCTCCCGTCTTGAAGACCTTGTCGTAGAGCTGATGAAAGCGTCAGCTAACTGTTCACTTTCATGCCGCAAATTTTTGTCTTACCTCGTCCGAATCATCGTAGCACATTTCGATAGAACTACCTGGCAGACAGTCGTGGAACTGGCAGAGAAGCACAGCCTCCCACATGTCGTCAATATCTTTCTTGGGGTACTTGTAGTCCTGGCCGTTTCCATTCAGAGTAGCAATCGTCGCGAGCCACTCAATGTCTCGGAGCAGATTCTCGGACTTGCGGTTGTTCAGCTTGTTGTTTGCCTGAGTGGTGTATGTTCCCCGGTGAAGCTCAAAGTAGAGCTCGCCATACCAAGTGACAAAGTTCTTGGCCTTGGGCTCAAGCTTGTCAAAGAAATCATCGACGCTGTAGCCCATGTGCACTCTAGGCAACATGCCAACCTGGTCAGAAATACCACGACAGCGGCGGAGCTTCTCCAAATGCTGCCAAGTCGGGCCACCACCGCCGTCTCCCTTGCCAAACACAAGCAGCGACGAGTGATCCTGGTCCATGGACTTGTGCTGGCTAACACTTCGCTTGACGTCGCCAAAATGAGCCTCGGCAGTGTAAGTCTCGGACGGCGGCATGTGGCAGATGACCTGGCTGCCATCAAGGGCAACCCAGTTGAAAGTCGTGTGGGGAAAGTTGTTGATATTGTTCCAGCTGAGCTTTTGAGTGAGGAAGCGGTTCATGCCAGCGAGACGGCACAGCTGAGGCAGCTGGGCCGAATAACCAAAGGTGTCAGGCAGCCAGAAAGTCTGGCAACGCTCGCCGAAGTTGCTCTCGAAGAAGCGCTGTCCGTACAAGAATTGCCTGACCAAGGACTCGCCGCTGGGCATGTTGGTGTCATGCTCGACCCAGCTGCCACCGATGGGGTGGAATCTGCCCTCCTTGACTTTGGTCTTCACACGGTCGAAGGCGTGCGGATACAGCTCCTTCAGCCATTTGAACTGTTGAGCCTGCGAGCAAGCGAAGTTGAGCTCGGCATAGCGGTCCATCAAGTCGCACTGGTTAGACCAGGACCTGACGACCTTGCGCTTCGTCTCAGCCCAAGGCCAGAGCCAACAGCTGTCGATGTGGCAGTGACCAATGCCGTATACTTGAGGGTCCTTGTCCGTAGTGTAGACCTTGTGCGAGTCAACATCGGGACCCAGGTACTCCTGGGCGATCTTGCGACACTTGAGGATCGACTCCTTGTTGCCCAGCTCAAACGCATCGATGATGTCGGTGGCGACCTTGAGGGCCTTGTGCTGCTCCCATGACTCCTTAGGAAATTCACGGGCGGCATCGCCAATGATCCAAATGTCGATGTACAGAGCTCGGGCTTCGGGGTTGATGGCCACGATGTCGGCCTGCCCCAGCTGGAAGTACTTTTCAGGGTCCGGGGGCTGGATGGAGTCTCCGCCGGGTGCGTTGCCGAACATGCCATTGCATGCCATTTCAACGTAAATGGTATGCTCCTTGCCATCCCTGAAATCCTTAGGGAGGATCCATTCGGTCCGCTCACCACCTCCGGTGAGACCCTGGAGAGGCTTTCCATCTTCAGTCCAAATCAAGCCCTCGTTGTTGGCGTCCCAATGCAACTCGAGCAGGTCCTTGTCACGCAGCTCTTCGGGCACAGTCAAGACCACCTTGAACCAGTGGGTCGACCAAGATGGCCCAAACCACGCACCAACTTCGGTCTTCTTGAATTCGTGGGAAACCGCGTCTTCGAAGGTCGGTCGCGTCAGATCGGGAGCATCCCAGACGGAAATTTTGACATGAGGCTCGCCCGATGCGGTGCCCTCCGTCATCATCCTGGTCTACCGTTAGCAGGAGGTTCCCCAGGCCGGTACGGGGCGCGGTGGGGTTCTCGTACGCCAGGAGGTTGTGCTTCTCCCATTGTCCGCGGGAATAGAATTGGTTAATTCGATCCTTGTAGAGGTTGGAAATCCATTGTCCAACAGGCCGCGCAGCCAGAGCTGGATAGTCGCTCTTGCTCTTAATTTCTTTGCCGCCACCCATAGTAGGCAGTCCAGTAAGCCGGTCGAGGAGCTCTTTTCCGGTCTGTTTCAATTGCTCGACCGACCCGGGTGGAGCTGAGCGATTGTTCAAGCGTCGGTTGCGCTTGAGCTCGGATATATGACGATGAGCAGGACGCGGAGGTGCCTCTGTAGACGATTTGCCCTGATCGGTAGCTTGGGAAGCTTTGAGGGCGTCGTTCATGTGCTGGTTGAAGGACTTGGAACGCTGTTGAGCACTGCAAGAAGAGACAACTTGTTAGCTTTCCTGGTCAACCGAACCCAAGCAAGACGGACTCGAAGCTCCCGAGGGAGCTAGAGCAGTGCACGGGAACACCCTGGCGCAGCTCTGCTGCCACTGAAACATGGCCAGTGGGAGCGTGCGGGGGCCAGGGAGGTGCACCAGAAGTGCGGGGAGGTTGAGCCGAAAGTGGGCGTGTGATGGGGGGTGACGCAGCCATCATGCGATCCCCTTGGATAGCCGGTGCATCGGGAGAACTGGTGTGTGCATCGTCCACCACTGGGAACGCCTGTCTTACCTCATCTTGTCGACTTGGTGATCCAGTGCCCAGGAGCTGAGACAGGAAGGTGATGAACGGGAATAGGGACGAGACTCGACACGAGAGGGGCTATTATGCAGCTGCGTAGATAAAGCCCGGTATGAAAAAGGCGATACAGATGATGAGAAGTACAGTGGCAATGCAGTTGGTCCAAAGGGGATACGAAGTATGTTGGAGCGGTGGATGGTGATGGTAATGAACAGGGGGAGTTGGTGGCCAAAATGGATCATTATAGGAATACCAAGAAATCAATCAACTTACGAAAAGAACGGAAGCAGTCGCGGAGGGAAAACTGCAGTTGCTGACGGATCGTGAAAGAGAAGGAGTCGCCTGTATCGAACTCGGGCAAGTCGTCAAGGTTGGCGAACTGCAGAGCGTAAGAGCCAGTCTACCACTTCCTTAGGTACCTAGGCGGGTACTGTGTTCTGGCGGGGCTTGGAAAAAGTAAGAAGGCAGCTGCTGTCTTGTAGGTTCCACGAAGAGGGCAGCTGATAACTGCTGGGACCCCGGGTGCGCCTACTGTGCTACATTTTCGGTAGTCGAGTGACGAAGATAGGAGCCATGGTGTATGCAGGCGCGTTGCACAAGAAGCAGTGCGACGGAGGTGTGACTTTGCGGTATTGCCTCTCGCACGCAGGGCAGTGATGTGTTGCCGATTCTGTACGGAGTACTGCGGAGCTAACTACCAGGTGGATATCTGGGGAAACAGCGTTGAGTACAGCTTCGGCCCCCACATTTTCAAAAACGACTGTCTCGTCCAGCGTTCGCCCCAAACGACGACCCATATGGTAGCCAGAAAGGTTCAAGCGGCAGCAGCGCCCGAATCTAGCCAGCAGACAATCCACAGGCAGCACGTAATGGCGTTCTAGCCGATGCGGTGGCCCCATATACATGCGTCTACTGTGTACGTGCCCAGAAATGCTTCCAGAAGTTAGCAGATTAACTAATTAAGGTTCACTGGCCCACATCGCTTGAGTGGCCAACTGCTCACAATAAGACGATATTCGCCCGACAGGTCTTCGTGTCGTCCCGCTCTGCTGCCTTGACACAATGCTTCGAATTAAAATACTTCGAGGCCGCTGACAATTCAGCTTGCGCAGCTTGCGATTGAGCGATGAAGCAAGAGAGTCAGTGCACATAAGCAAGCGGCCACCATGCCTGGAACACATGTTGAACGAAGCAACTCATTCGGAAACGAAGATTGGGATGAACAAGAGTTCACATGGAAATATTCGTCTTGTTTCTTATCGACGTGATGCAGAGCATGTTTACTACGCAACAGCCAGGAAGTGAGGTATGTAAATCGCCCAAGATAACCACCCAATCGTCACATCATCGTCCATGCCCGCCCATAACTCCAGGGAGAAAGAAAACCACCTGCGTGAACCCCAGAAACACCGTTTCGACCTATTCCGCCCCGCTCAGGATGACAAACCAGAGTCCTTGGCCCGGCTGCCAGTGCCAGTACCAGTCCCGCGGTGGGCAACTTCCGAACCAGCCTCTTCGTCCTCGTCGTCTTCGTACAGGTCCAAATCGTCGTCGTCATCTTCGTAGTCTTCCGCCTCGTCCTCTTCAAACTCCTCCTCGACGGGCTGGTCGTAGTCGTTGTCGGCCTCGCTCTCACTCTCGGTCTCGCTGTCCTCCTCAAAGCCGAGGACGCCGAGGATAGGTACCTCGATCTTGCGGTACTGACTTCTAATCATGCCGTCGGCCATGTCGAACAGCTTACTGTCCTTGTCGGGTGGCGGCTCTCTGTCCATGGAGAAGTGGGCCTCTTCTTGGTCGGCAAGCTCTTCCGGGCCCGGAACTTGCGGCGATGACAAACCCTCGGGCACGTTCATGACCCAACGCCGAACGCCCTCGCCTTTAGTGACTCGGGACCGGGTGCTCTGGGCCCTTAAACCCGACCGAAAATGCTTCTTTTGCCTCCGGCGTCTCCGCTGGATCCGATCGCGGATGTACCACGCCACCACCAACATGGCGGCCTGCATCATTTCCTGACACTTTTGCCTGTGCATGTTGGCCCAGGCCTGGCACCTTTGCTGTTGGGCATTGGAAATGGCTTGGCACCGTTGTTGGTAGTAGGCAGCGATACGAGATACCATGGCCATGTATCGGGGGTCCATCGGCGGCTGGTTTGGGTCAACAGGCGGGGTCGGCATCGCGCTTGGCTTGGGCTGAGCAGCCATGGGATGAGAGGCCATGGGCTGGGAACTCGACGGGGATTCCTCCTTCTTCATCTTGATGTTGGTCTTGTCATTGCTCAGGTTGGCCTCGGTGGCCTTGCGTTTCAACTGGGCAGACAAGGGAATGGCGGGCTTTCGAAAAGACAGATGCTCGGGCGGAGGAGTTACAGGAGCTAAGGGGTTGAAGTTGATTGTAGGAAGATGCGCAGCCATAAAGGGTGGTTGTGTCGAAGCAACTTTGCTATGGTTGTTGTTTTAAGTGGTTGGTTAAGTCGACAAACGTGTGATATCGTGGATATCGGTATGCGTGTCGAGCGGCGTGTCGCTCTAGATATTCTCGTGTTGCGTTCAGAAGAGGCGCAGTCAAGAGGAGAAAAGAGGAGAAAAGTATATGATGGCAGCCACGACTCGCAATAGTTCTGCGAGAGACGCGGGAGTAGTTGAAGGTTTGGGATGAGTGATGGGAGTGGTGGTGTAGTTGTACTTCGGACGGTTCCAGGGCCTATTGAGTGTGAATGGACTGGGATCCGCTGAAGAGCAGGCAGACGAGGAAACCAGTCAATAGGAAATCGTGTCGCGTAGGTTCAAGCGTGTTAGACAGGGCAAGTGATGGGCATGGAAAAGAGGGGGAAACGGGGTGCAGAAAAAGAGATATATAGGCTACAAGTCGATATTTCAAATACAAAAGGCGACATGACGGCGGATGCTGCCATGTTTGGGCCAAGGGTCTGATGATAAATTTGGGGAGTGGGCGGAAATGGGCTGAGAAGGAGTCGAAATCGGCCGATACCGAATGGCAACCGTGCCGACAGCTTGGGCCCAGGCCAGGTACGTATTTCCTTGTACCCTACCGCCTTACGGACCTGCGTCCAGGGACTTTCACCGACTTTGCCAGTCGGATTCTGTCGTAACGGCCATGCCGTCAAACCTGCGATGTCCGTCTTCTGCTTTCTTTTTGCCCTTCCCTTGACACTACCTGCTCTTGTCCCCCTCTTGGGGTTTGTCATCAATCAGTCTGTCGGAATGTCGGGTACTCTAACAGGCCAATCCGGTGTCGTGGATTTTTTGCGTTGACACGCAAAAGCTGCCACTCTGGCTTACACATTTTCCTTGGGCCATCATTGCCTGGCTGCCTGCCTTACACCTCACCCATCCAGACCCAACATCATTAGGTCCTCACATCACCATGGTGGACTCTCATCCAAGTATCGTTCAGCTGCTCGTCGTGGCACGCTACGATCGTTTCAGCTCTTCTTCATATCCCGTGATTCCCGCACCCACATCCGACGATGGAAGGCTGCTATCAAGTGTGTCCATCCATACGCCGACATGCATCCCTACCTAACGCCGACGTAGCTCGCACAATCAGACGCACCACACCTTGTGTCGCCCCCAGAGCCCGACCCTCCTTCCTTCTTTCCCCGAAAGCCGCACCGGGTCCTGGCATATTTCCGTCATGTGTTGTGCGTCCTTGCTTCATTCAGTGTGACCTTTGGTGACAGCTTGGTGCATCTGGAGAAAAACCACTCTGCTCTCCCGGATGGCAGCATGTTGTGGCGTCTGCCCATGGTTGATTGCCTACAGCCCACCCTCGTCTGCTTCGTGCAAAAGACGTGAGGTAGGTATGCAAGGGCTAGGCGATTTCCCGTTCGGGGGCTCTGTTGATCACAATGGCTAGCTAGCCACGATAGGACCATGAGTGATGCGACCCCCGCCCTGTCAATCTCAGCTTGACGATAACATCATTCGACAATCGAACTCGTTGCAGCACCAGCGAACAGCCTTGCTGCCAATCGTGCATGTCGACCACGTCTTACTTGTAGAGGCTGCCGAACCGCTGCGTGCGTCAGGCACACTGTATTCTCCCGCCTGACAAACAGACACGTCTGCCGCAACAGCGATAGTCTTGCACGAAAACACAGTCAACGCTAGATTCTCAGCACTGTCAAATACCCACTCCACTCCTCCTACGTGCTGTCAGTGGTTACCGAGCTGCGATTGTCGTTTCTACGTACGACGGCCCCAGCCAAATGACGCTAGACGCCAGAATCTCGTAAGACGATGATGCACAACAGGCAGGTACCCGAAAACAGTACAACAAAGCCATTCATGGGTGAGGTTTCTCATTCTCTCGTCACAGTCTCTTGGCGCGCAGTTCTTGACTCCCAGTGTACTCCGCAGACTCCTCGCTTACACACTGCCAGACTCGCAGCGCATCTTGCACCACCTTGCTTACAACACACGACCAGCCTACGGATCCCTTCCATACCTTATCTCCATCACGTTCGCGTCAGGGACCACCAACATGCGGCCGACTCCACACCTCCAGAAGACCCCTAAATCCGACGGACGGTCTCCGCCGAGCCCCAGTTCGTGAGCATCTCTCCGCTCCGACTGTCGCACGTCTCCATTTCTTACATCCGGTTTGCGATGCCTCCGTGACACAATTACAAAATCCTCGGATGGTAATGTTGGTCCGATGACCGGGTTTGCCGATTGTCGTGTCGCTCCAGAGCGCGGAACAGTCCGTTGCGTTTGATACTATGTACTTGTAGTCGTGGTCTGGGGCGAGGTCGAAATTGGCCCCCGATTAATGTCTGCTTTCTGCACAGGGTTCTCGCCTAAATCGGCTGTCACGCATGCACCTGCCGTCTGCTGGGCCTGCCCATCTTTCCATCTTGTCTGCAGCTTTACTTGTAGGTGCATCGGGATAGGTACCACACCACGCCGTGTGGGCGCCGTTATCCAGGCCATTTCGAGCCGCAAGGCAAACGGTCTGGTCTGAAGCTCCAGTACCTATCTGCAAGTCCCCGAGGCCTGGACCAAACAAACAAACCACTAACCCCACTAGAGAGCTTGCAGCACCACCTCACATGGACTGGGCAGCAGCTCTATCCGTACCTTCATTTCAGACGAGATCTCCCTATGGGTCCGATCGGTTTCCATTTTTGCTCGGGCGGATTCGAGCCATCCTCCCGAAAAATCTCGCGATATCTCATGTCCACACTGCCGCTCGCATGATTTGCGGCCAGCCCTGACCACCCCTGCTGCCACCCTCCGTCCGGCTCATTCTCTCTCCATTCCTGTGCCCGCGTCACAACACCACCTTTACCGACGCGTCTGGCCCGACCTCGCTTTACCGAATTTAGAGTTGGTAGTATTCATCCGAGCCGAATCATCCAAATCGACGTCACTCCAAAACAGCTCACATTGACGATATGCTCTCATGTTGGCCCGCACACTGACTGCGCGCGCCGTTCATGAGTTGGCTTCTCCCCGGCTTACTACTGCGCGGTTGTCCGTCTCCGCATGCCGTAGTAGATCCCTCTTCGGCCGAGAAGCTGGGGCCGTGGGAGTGCCGGGCTGGCGTCTGTCTGGCGCAGGCTTTTCAAGAGGCAAGAAGACAAAGTCGACGTTGAAGCTCGACGATCTGCCTCAGGGCCTTTTGCCGCTGGATCCTCTGCCCTCGCAAGATGAGGGGCCAACATACCCGACAGTTGTGCTGCAGGCCCGTCAGCACATGCAAAAATTCGACAACTGCGTGCTTCTCACTCGTGTCGGTGGCTTCTACGAGCTGTACTTTGAACATGCCGAAGAGTACGGCCCACTGCTAAACATCAAGGTTGCTCAGAAGAAGACGAGCGCCGGCCCGGTCTCCATGGTAAACCCCCTTTTTCACTCCAATCGCGCCCTGTTCTCCTCGTGTCACGGTGTCTGATGTGGAATGGTAGGCCGGTTTCCCATTCTTCCAGCTGGATCGATTCCTCAAGATCCTGGTGCAGGACCTGAATCGCTACGTTGCCATTGCTGAAGAGTTCCCCCACAAGGCGCCGGAGAAGATCAAATCTGGTGGGCTGATGCATGACCGCAAAGTTGCTCGTATCATCACGCCAGGAACCCTGATTGACGAAAATTTCATGGATCCTTATGCCAACAACTACGTGCTGGCCATCCATGCGGAGGCGGGCCAGCCCGGACGGGCAGAGGGGAACTCGTCCCATTCAGCCGCTGACCGGAGCGTGACTCCGTCAACTGCTGACTCTGCCGGACCACTCCCTCTAGGCCTCGCGTGGTTGGACCTGTCCACTGGCCAGTTCTATACCCAAGCCACCGATTTGACTGCCCTGTCCTCGATCCTGTCGAGGATATGCCCACGGGAGGTCGTGCTCGACAGCGGACTGCAGACCCAGACAGACCATGGCCTGTTTTCCATCCTCCAAGAGGACCGCCATTTGGTCACTTATAGCCCTTTCGGCGACATCAGGGGTGTTTCTGATTGGACACCCATGCTCGAGTCTGGAATCCCTGAAGCGACGCGAGATGCGTTCACAGAGGGTGAGGTTATGGCGGGCAGCCTGCTCCTACACTACGTCAAGGAGCGTCTACTGGGCTTGAGCATGAAGCTGCAGCCGCCTCTTCGTCATGAGAACATGCAGATAATGGCCATTGACAAGAACAGCATGCGTTCTTTGGAAATTAAGCAGACCATCCGGGATGGGAACTTCAAGGGTAGTCTGTTGCACGCCATCAGACGGACCGTCACGAAGAGCGGCGCGCGGCTGCTTAACGAGTGGCTCAGTGCGCCTTCGACGTCGCTCGAGGTGATCAAACTAAGACAGGATCTCGTTGCTCGGTTCATCGAGGACCCAGACCTGCGCGATGCGGTCGTCATGCTCCTCCGCCGCAGCCACGACTCCCAACGCCTCGTGCAAAAGTTTGCACTCGGCCGAGGCGATCCCGATGACCTGGTCGCTCTGGCCAACACAATCCACGCCACGGAGAACATCAGCCAGCTGCTCTCTGACGCCCCTGACGACTCCCAGTGCCTTTCCCACATGATTGGCCGTCTTGACCTCGTGAAGCCCCTGGAACTCGCCGGTCGCATCAAGGAGGCCATAGACGAAGAGGGCATCGTCCACCAGCACGAAATCGAAGAAAACGAAGCAGGGGAGATGATCGCTCTCGCTCAGGAAATCGTAAGCACAGAGGGCTCGCAAGACGACGCGGCCGCCCTCCCCAAGGGCGTCGTGGCCAAACGCAGCAGACGCCCAACCTCTGTCCGCGAAGCCTACGCGGACGACAATGAAACCTGGATCATGAAGCCCCAAGCCAGCGCCGTCCTCGCCCAGCTGCACGGGGACCTGGCGCACCTCCACGCCCAACGCGAGGTCATCGAAGAGGTCCTCCGCGCCCGCTACTCCGCCCCCTCCCTCACCCTCCGCTGGAGCCCCGCGTTGGGCCACTTCTGCCACGTACGCGGCAAGGACACGCGCTCCGCCTCGACTGCCAACATCGCGCCCCTCAGCGCGAGCCGCTCGACGCGGTCCTTCCACGAGGCCGAGTGGACGCAGCTCGGCCAGCAGCTCGAGCACGCGCGGCACAGCATCCGCACCGAGGAGCAGCGCGTCTTCCACGCCCTCCGCGCCGCCGTCGTGCTCAACCTCGTCCGCCTGCGCCGCAACGCCGCCGTCCTCGACGAGCTCGACGTCGCCACCTCATTCGCCCGCCTCGCCGTGGAGCAGAACCTCGCCCGCCCCCTGCTCAACAACTCCACCGCCCACACCGTCATCGGCGGCCGCCACCCCACCGTCGAGGGCGGACTGCACGAGCAAGGGCGCAGTTTCGTCCGCAACGACTGCCTCGTCGGCGGGCCGTCGTCCGGGAAGCTGTGGCTCATTACCGGGCCGAACATGGCCGGCAAGAGCACGTTTCTCCGGCAGAACGCCCTCATCACCATCCTCGCGCAGGTCGGGTGCTACGTGCCGGCCGACTACGCGGAGCTCGGCGTCGTCGACGCCATCTTCAGTCGCGTCGGGTCCGCGGACAACCTCTACCGTGACCAGAGCACCTTCATGGTGGAGATGATGGAGACGGCGCAGATCCTGCGCAACGCGACCCCGAGGTCGTTTGTCATCATGGACGAAGTCGGCAGGGGCACGACGCCCGAGGACGGGACGGCGGTGGCGTACGCTTGCTTGCATCACTTGGTCACCGTCAACCAGTGCCGGACACTCTTCGCGACGCATTTTCACAAGATGGCGGACCTGGCCAGCGCTGAAGGTCTCAGCGGTGCGGTGGAGACGTACTGCACTGATGTGGATGAGGATGATCAAGGTGGATTTGTCTATGTTCATAGGCTACGGAAGGGGGTCAACCGGCAGAGCCATGCTCTCAAGGTTGCCAGGCTGGCGAACTTGCCCGAATCTGCGATCCAAGTTGCCAAGAGGGTTTTGGAAAATTAGCAGCACTCGGATAACCGAGACCAGTGACGGTTGACTGCAATGAACAGAGATGCACTTGTACATTCACATTGTATATCACCAAAAAAGGAGGCAGAGTTTACATGAGCTAGCGAGCATGGGATATGGACCTGCGACTTGGGTACGTTAGCCATGATACTCCAGAGTAAAAGCGGCTGTACAAAAATGATTGGGAAAAAGTATCCTCATAGGGTTGTTGTTAAGTGTTTGTCATCAAGAAAGATCAGGGTTAAAAAGCTCTTGAAAGTTTGTATAATCATGGGAACAGTTGGCAGAGGGGTAAGAAATGAGCTGACGAACTAACCTTTTGGTGTCTGATGGGTGAACGCCATACGGCATTGCATATCACCAGTACGAGCACGCTTCTGCCGTCAAATGCGATGTGCTTGATTGACTGGCAACCCATCTATGTAGCTGTGTATAAGATCCACATATCGTCGTAGTCTCATCCTAAGCCTAGACAGAAGCCGTGACAACGATTCATCATCATATTTAGTCGCTGCGAAGTTGGTTAGCAAAGATACTGAAACGCGGGCGCGGAGGACGTACAAGAGACCGCCGAAGCCGCCGTCCTCGTCAGACTCCTCATCCTTCTCGGACTCCTCCTTCTCCTCGGCCTTGGTCTCGGTGGCAGCGGCAGCAGCAGGGGCAGCGGCGGCGTAGGCATCGGGGTTGGCGATGCGGTCCTTGAGCTCCTCGATCTCGGGCCAGCTGATCTCGGTCTCGATGGCGACAGCGAGAACGTTCTTGTAGCCGTTGTAGAAGGAGTGGACGACGGAGGGCAGGGTGGGGTAGTTGATGGCCAGGGAGACGGCGGCGATGGTGGTGACGGCGCCGGAGAAGGCCTTGAGGAGCTGCTCCTCACCGATGTCGAGGACGTCGGCGGGGAAGCTGTTGCCCTGGTCGTAGACCTGGGCGATACCCATACCGTAGGTGAAGGGAGAGATGTTGAGCATGTTGAGGAGGGTGGCCTCGGAGGGGCCGACCTTGGTGTTGGCCTCGACGAGCTTCAGGTCAGAGACGATTTCGATGGTACCACGGGCAATCTTGGTGGGGACACCGAGAGCCTGGAAGAAAGAGGTCTTGCCGGGCTCCATGCCGGTGTTTCCAGCGGGAATCCAGACGTCGGAGGGAGCGACGGCACCGGCACGGGCAGGGGCGGCGACCTTGTTGGCAAGGATCTTGTCGCGGATGGACTTGAGGTCTCCGTTGGTGAAGACGAATCCAACGTTACCCTTAACGAACGGGAGGAGACGCTCGTACTCGGGAGAGTCGGCAACGAAGGTCTTCAGGGCACGGCGAACCTGTAGTTTGCGGTGTTAGCATTTGCTCGACCTGAGGTTGCGCGCCGCGAAGAGCTCCGCGCCAATTGAAGATTTTCCAATTGGAGCTTTAGAAAACACGTACCATGGTGTTCTTTCCCATGAGAACGACACCCTCGCCACGGAGGGACTGTCTGATCTCGTGCATCTGCTGAGAGCTGACATTGTCGACGGAGACGATGAAGATGGACTTGTACTCCTCGAGCAAGCCCTTGAGCTTGTCGAAGTAGCCAGCCTTGTTCGCAGATTTGCCCCCCATATCTTCTTATTTATGAAGGCAGGATGTTTAAGGGCAAATGAATTTTCCTTTGGTGGTTGATGGGATTTGGGGTATCAAAAGTTGATGGTGTAGATGGAAAAAAGCGACGTATCCGCGACACCAGATTTTTTTGTGTGCTCCGCCTGCCAGGCCGCTGTCCTGTTAGGGCAACCAGTTGCTCCAAGCCCGATAAGTGGTTTGCGGGGGGCGCAACTCTCGCAGGATAAGATACTCGATAACATACCCTTCTATCCGTACAGGGGTAAAATGGCCCAAGCTTTCGAGCCAAAAATACATTTGGCAAAGTACTTTTTCGTTTTTTTTTCTCGGTATGCAGCTGGTGGGGCAGAAGAATCGCGATGAGTGCTTCAGTGAAAGTTTCACTTCAACCACCGTCATAGCACCAGGAGACTCCAGTCCAGACTCATTGAACCTTGTAAACTGTGGAGGACTGACTTCATCACCATGAAGATTCCCTACAATTTCATTCAGCCTTGCGGCAACGTCGTCTTCACCGCCAGGGGTGGAAAGATTCACTCTTTCAGTCTTCAAGACGGTGCTCATCTGTCGACTTGGAAACACCCCGACGTGGAAAAGGTCGCCGCTGTCACTGCCGCAAACGCCACTGCCAAGGTCGAGATCGAAGTGAGCTCAAGTGTGCCCACTCCTTCATCTCCCGCCAACGAGGACGATGGTCCACCGGCCAAGCGTCAAAAGCGTGATGAGGGTGCGGAGCAGAAGCATGAGACGGCTCAAGATGGCGATGCCATGGTTGTCGACGAGCCCCAGAAGCAGGACGGCCCGGAGAAGCAACAGAATGAAAAGAGAGGGAAGAAGGACAGGAGAAAGGGGCAGAAGGGCCAGAACCAGAATGAGCACAGAAACAACCGGGGGCTGTTCGCCAGGGTTCCGGACCAGCCCGTCATCACACTCATGACCACGACTGCCAGCGGAAGCCATCTGCTGGCCATCTCGGGCCACGACAAGTCTCTTTGGATATTCGAGCACGACGGTCAGGGCAGTCTGAGGCAGCTCAGCCGAAGGTACGTTGCAAGTGTCAAACGATGCCGTAGAGCGGATCTTAACATTGGTGTCATAGACAAATGCCTAAACGCCCCTGCGCTGTCGTCATCTGCCCGGATAACGAGACCATCTTGAGCGCCGACAAGTTCGGCGACGTCTTCTCGCTGCCCCTCATCCCCTCGGAGAAGCCGGCCACAAGGGCCGCCAAGCCCGCAACCTCCGCGGAGCCAGCAAAGTCCGCAACCCCTGAACCCGCCTCCGCCGCGAACGCCTTCAAGCCCGAAGCGAGCAACTTCACGGTGCACTCCAAGGCCAACCTCCGCGCCCTCAAGAACCAGGAGCGGGAGATGAAGAAGGGCAAGCGCGACGCCCCCAAGGAGGAGCCCGCCTTCGAGCACACCCTCCTCATCGGCCACGTCTCCATGCTCACCGCCCTGACGCTCGCCGAAAAGGGTCCCCGCCGCTACATCATCACCGCCGACCGCGATGAGCACATCCGCCTCTCGCGGTACATGCCCCACGCGCACGTCATCGAGGGGTTCTGCCTCGGCCACAGGAACTTTGTCAGCGCCCTCACCCTGCCCTCCCAGGACGTCCTCGTCTCCGGGGGCGGCGACAGCGAGCTCTTCGTCTGGGACTGGGTCGCCGGCGAGATCCGGTCCAAGTTCGACATACTCGAGCAGGTCCGCCAGGTCGACGCGGCAGCGACAAAGGTTGCAGTCTCCCAGCTATTGTCAGCTACCGTTCTGGCCAACGGCTTGCCGGAATCCGTTGTCCTGGCTGTCTGCGAAGGGTACGTTCCTTGCCTCCAAGTTGTCTTCTTCCTTCAATTGTACTGACAAAAACAAAACCAGTGTCCCTGCCGTCTTTGTTCTCCGCGTGTCAGAGCAGACCACTCTGTCCCACGTGCAGACCGTCTCTCTCCCGGGCAACCCCTTACATCTCGCCCCCATCTCGAGTGCAGACTCTCTGAACACCATCCTGGTGGCGCTCGACCCTGCCGAGTCTACCGATGTGAGCGGCATCGCCGCATACAGGTGGACTGGCGCAGCCTTCTCTACGACGCAGGACTTCAGCGCACAAGACGCCAGCCTGAGCGAGGCAGAGGTCGACTTGACGCATGAACAGGTTCGCAAACTGCTCTATAACATTGGAGACCTCCGCAAGAAGGAGAGTAATCACCAAGAGGAGGATGACGAAGGAGAGCAACCAGAGCAGGAACAGGAGCAGGAGCAGGAGCAGGAGCAGGGAGCACAAGGAGCCTTATGACGGTGAAATAGCATCATGTGAAAGCAAATCAAAGACATTTATCATAGCTCGATTCAACGGATTATCCTCTATGACCGTGAACGCCTCCCAACCAAGTCTCGATGTCCGTCGAGCGAAAGAAGTCATGTTCTGTGTTGACAACATCCGCGCTGGACCAGATTTTCCTGCTATTCTGCTGGCTCACCATGCCCTCCTCGACGAACCGACTCAGCGCGTCTTAATGAGGCGTCGCGTGACCCATTCGTCTGCCGCCGTAGACAAGACCGATGAGCATCTCCTACCATTCATTCCCATGCAACCGTTTCCTTCCGTTCGTGCCTGGGAAAATATGCATTTCCGTTCGTCAGAACAGATGTGAAGTAGTGCCTCAAACTACGCCACCCCAACACGCCAAAGATGCTCGTAAACAAATGTCGTCAGAAAGAAGGGGTTTACTGGGAGGCGCATTGCACGCGCTCGCCGTGGGGGTGACCGTCCTCGTCCTCCTCCTCCATTGAGCCACCAGCACCGGCGAAAGCTCTGGCATTAGCACTGTTGTCCATGTCCTCCAGGTCAGCAGGCTCAGTCATGGCCTCTGGGGGAGGGACAGTCTGCAGAGAAGGGGCAGGAAGCAGCTTCTGCAGCGCCTCGAAGGCAGTCGCGTCATCCGTCCAGTTCTTCTCGGGGAACTTGACGCTGAACTGGATGTACAGGTTGCCGAAGTCGTGGTGTCTGGGAGAGGGCATGCCCTGACCGCGGATCATCTTGACGGTGTCTGCGAGGAGTTAGTCGATTCACCATGACGAGTACAAAATGGGGATAGCTTACCAGGCGCAATGGCTTCACCAGGCAGAATCTCGACGCTGAGCCATCTTTCGTCCAAGTGCTCAATGTAGATGGTACCACCGGCAAGAGCGGTGACGAGCTCGATCTCGCACTGGTAAAGCAGGTCGTCGTCCTTGCGGGTAAAGCGAGTGTGGGGCTTCTGCTCGATCTCGAAAACGACGTCACCGGCCTGGATACCAGGAGCCTGATCACCCTCCCCGCGGAACTCGACCTTGGTTCCGCTGCGGACACCACGGTCGACGTGGACGTGCAAGACCTTACGGTCGACAACGGTCTTCTTACCGCTGCAGTGCTTGCAGCGGTCCTTGTCCTTGATCATCTCTCCCTCCCCGTTACAATCAGGGCACACGGTCTGGAAGCGCTGGATCATGGGACCCATCTGTCTCATCATCGTTTTCATGCCGTGACCGTCACAGCCGGTGCAGCGCTTAACGGCACCTTCCTTTCCACCGCGACCCTCACACTTGCTGCATATTATGGAGCGTTGGAGGGCCAGCTTGGAGATCTTTCCGCGGTAGACGTCCTCGAGGGACACCTTGTGCGTGTGGTGAATGGTGCGAGCCTTGGGGGGTCCGCGGTTGGGCATGCCACCGCCGCCGAACATGCCGCCGAGACCACCACCAAAGCTGCCACCGCCGAAGAACTGAGCAAAGAGATCCTCAGCGGCCATGCCACCGCCGCCGCCACCAGCACCACCCTCGAGGCCGGCCTCACCATATTGATCGTACACGGCGCGCTTCTGGGAATCGGAAAGAATCTCGTAGGCGTGGGAAATCTCCTTGAACTTCTCTTCCGCTTCGGGGTTGTGGGCGTTCTTGTCTGTAAACGCATGTCAGTGTGTTCACCGTGAGAACGCGCATCGACCCAAGCATACCAGGGTGGTACTTCAGGGCGTTGGTCTTGTACGCCTTTCTCAACTCCTGGTCGTTCGCCTCCGGCTTGACCTGTTGGGCGTGTCAGTAAATGACTCTTGTCAATGGAGTGTCCGTTTTGCAGACGTACGCCGAGGGTGTCATAAAGCTTCGTTTCCTTGACCATTTTGTTTGTAGGTACACTTTTCTATAATCCTTTATCGGATCGTGGTTCAGAGGGTGCTTTTTGGGGAGCCTGCGATGCCCAAGTTGGTCAGTGACGCTGTTTCGGTGAATTTTTGCTGATATGACCCTGTTGCGTGCGATGCTTCCGCGCAAAGTAGAGGATTGTGAAAGAAGGAAGGAAGGAGCATTTAAAGCCTCGAGGTTGAGCGTTCCGGAGAAAGCAGGCTGAGTAGGCCGTATCGGAGTTGCATCCCACCAGGGGGGACGGGGGGCTTGGAGCGCAAGGCAACAAACGAGTTGGTACTTACCGTTGCAAATAACGGGTAATGTGAGTCTGCGCAACTGGGTATCTGATAAAACTGAAAAGGAGATGCTGCTCGGAAGGCAGGAAAAGTTGAAAAAAGATTGAGTTGATCAAAGGCCAGGCCGGGGGGACAAGCAAGGCAGTTATTGATGCAAAGTTCCTGGCGGGGAGGAACACGGTGGAAATCTACCTGGGCTGAATGGAACAGTCGGCGCTAGCGACGGGACATTGGATTTTTCAAAATAAAGGGAGAAGCAGGCCGCAAGTGCGGGTCGCCTTGCGCATTCCCGTGCTCAGTCTGAATTCCATGGAAAGGTATAGAATATTTTTCAGCCACTCGTGGCGGTGCAGATGATGCAATACCTCCTTTGTCCTGCCAGATCCGGTCCGAAGGGCACTGTTGCGCCTCAGTTGGTCGGAGGACCCTGATCAACCGCGGCGTAAGAATACCTCATAGGTACTGGTTTTCCCAGGTCTGGGGCAAGCAGAGCCCAGCGAGCCCAGATCTCAGGGGTCTTTTACCGCACGCCAGCATCCTGGTTGTATGCCCTGCATTCCCTGTCTTGCGCTGGCCGTGTACCTCGCTAACAATTGTTTCCCATCTTTTGTCGCCTCATCCTGGCGGGTTTCCCTGCTAAGGTAAGCGGAGCGCGAACCATGGATTTCTCATCCGTCATCGTCATCCATACATGTGCATCTCGCACGGACTTTGCTCCTCGGTAAGCATGCCAGTGGAGAACAATACGCAGGCCGGTACAAGATCCTACCTTTGTTTCTCGCAATGCTTCACAATCAGACCTGAACTGAAGGACGGTCTTCTTCTGATGTTCGCGAGTAAAAGCCTCACCAACATTGCAACGGAGCTCTCGATGATGGAGGCAACAGTAGTGTAGGGTATTGTGTGAGGCAAGTAGATGGGGGGTAAACAGCCTTACGCGACATGCAGTGTCGTCCATCTGAAAACCAAACTTTCACCGAGAACTTCCAGCCGTCGGGTGCTACCGAGCGAGCTAACATCTGGCCCGAAGCATCCACAGGCCCAATGATGTCGGGCGAGATTCTGCCGCTCGCTGTCCGGGCTTGCAATGGCAGCCGCGAGACGAACAGTCTGTCATTTTTGCAACAAATCGAAGGGACTCTGGATGATAGACCTTTCGCATGTACAGCTGTCTGGGCCTTTTCACTTCCCACTTATCCAGCGATCGTCTCTTGCTGCGATGTAATGGAGGCGAGCGTGTCTTGCTGCGCTGAAGCAGTACTCGTCTGACACAGTTGATATTCACCAGCGGAAACGCCCGCGCGTCTACGAATCTGTCGATCGTACTAACAGTAGAGTTCATGTAACGAGCAATCAGTCAAGTGAAGGGGTGTATAAGTGCGTAATATACGGCAGATATGAAAACCTAGTTCTTGCGATTGCACTTCCAAAGTTGAGGTCACGAAGTAGGCGCCGAGAACCATGGCGGGGTAAATTCGAGCATCTCCGCCGGGGCTCAGACACGGCCAATCACGACTGTGTAATTTGAATGCTTGTCACTGAACGCCAGGGGCCAGGTCAGAGAACCACCCGCCCCGCGAAAGGCCACGAACGAGGACAACGCGGCGCAGTCTCACCTTTGCTTCGTTGCCATATCACTGGAATGTGTTTCTCTTCTCGCCACCAGATAAAGGGCGACATGGCCAGTTTTCTTACTGCAAACGATGTAGCGCGAAGGACATGTGTTGCCAAAGTGATCGTTTCGTCCAGACAGACCTTGGTGGTCTACCTTATCTCTTATCATGGACTGCCGCATCCCTCGGAGAAGCATCATTCGGTCGTAGGTAGGCGGGCGGTCTCGCGTGAAAGTGACGGCATTGGCTCGTTCGGTGCGCAGCGTGCCTGAACATTCGTTTCGAAAATGGCATGACCGTTGACAGTCACTCTTCCATAAGTGTGTCGCGAATGCGAGGGTGTTGTCCTCTTTGATAATATAGCTGTCGCACCTCGCAATCTCACATCTTTTCCTGGGAACGTGCCAATCGTAACCGAAACCCAGTCAAGGTTCGGTATCTGCATCGATAGCCACAATGGATACTACAGTTGATTTCAGCCCTTACCGAGCTGATGGAAAGCTAGTAGGTTGACAGTGTCAACGATCACGGATCGAGACTGACGCATATCAGTATGGCTTCGTCTGTGTCGTGACCGGCGCTGCCCAGCCCGTGGGGCAGGCTATCATTGAGGAGCTGGCAGGTATGAGTTCCGCCTATAATAGTAAGCGAACAATGTCTAAGACGAGGCAGCTCACGGTGCCGCCTCCATCTATGGTATGAATACTGTACACCCATATGGAGCTGGTAGTTGACGAAACACAATTCAGCATGTGATAAAGCAGCAAACGACGAAACGTTCAAACCTCTTGTCGAAAAGGTGCAGACCGAACATCCGAATACCAACATTATCCCGTACCCCTTCAACGTGGCAAAGGAGGAAGAGACGCTGGTCCTGATCGACGAGATTCTGAATAGCTTTGGTCGCCTCGATATCTGGGTGTCGTCAGCTGGTTTCCTGGGGCCGCCATCCATCGCCGACACGACGCCGGCGGACCTACAGCGCTGCTTCGAGGCGCACTCCATGGCGCCCTTTTTCGCCCTCAAGTATGCGCCTCCCGCCATGGCCAAATTGACGGAGAAGAAAGCGTACCCGAACGCGGCGCCCAAGACGCAAAAGTACGGCAGCATCATCGTCATCAGCAGCGTCGCTTCGACGTATGGGGGCTGCTGGGGGCCCAGTTTCGTCATGTCCAGCCATGCTGCGCTGGGCGTCGTGAAAGCAGGTGTCGCGGTTCTAAAGGGCACTGGTGTGAGAATCAACTGCATTTCGCCAGGCCAGGTTGATATTGGCCTCGATCTGAACGGTGTAAGTTAGGTCCCGTTACTAGACATTTCGTGAGCTGACAGGGGTCAGGTCGACATGAAGGGAATGAACTCTCAATTTCCGCCCGCGAGCCTCCAAGGCGAGGAGGTACGTCAACATCTGCAGGCGAGAGTTGTCTAATTCTAACCCCTTGAAGGCGTCCAAGGCCACCATCGGCTTGGAAAGACCGGGCAGCCCCCAAGAGGTAGCTCGAGTGGCCGGCTTTCTCGCATCGGGCTTCAGCTCTTACATCACGGGAGCAAACTTGATTGTCGACGGCGGCGCGTCGTAAGTGTTTCCTGTAACCACCTAGCCGCATCCTGTGACCACGCCGCGAGCTCACAATTTGTCCATTAGTGCCATGAACCCGCTGACGATTCCCATCGGCAAAACGCACCCGTAAGCTACTTAGCCCAAGAGAGAGACTGCGGGGTATGTGACTGCAGAAACGAGAGTACGTCTGGTTGGTCGCACAGTGGAATGTCCGGCCAATCCGAGGTCGCCTTTTGCGAGGAACGTCTACTGCCGAAGGTCTTAGGAAGCTGTCATGTAATTAGTGCGTGATTTGCGAGAGAATGCGATACGCTTTTGCTGTGTCGTTGCGTTGAGAACTGGTTCCAACATTGATGGCAGAAGAGAAATGCAAACGGAAATCGGAGACGGCCGGCAGTGACCAGTTGGCAGACTGACCCCCGAAAATGGGGCATTCCACTCGCCCTCTCAGAGAGTGTTTCCGCCGAAGCCGCCACCTAGCACCCGCTAATGGTAGTAGCACTTGCAGCCGAGTAACACCAGCCCGGTGCCCAAGAAACCTCAAATCATCTCCAGCTTCAGGTCTTATCTCATCTCCCCACCTTTCACAACTTCACCTTCACTTCCCCTCTCATCTCATTATAAGTTTTCTAAAATGGCATTCACTCCAGAAGTATTCGATATCAAAAATGAGTCTCAGACGGTCGATACGGCCAAAAAGTACGGCTTGACGTCCGAAGAGGTGCGCGAGCTTCACAAGAGGGCCACCGCGGCAAAGGCTACGGCCTACTGCCCATACAGCAAGTTTCGTGTGGGCTCAACTCTGCTGTCCAATGACGGACAGTACACTGCCGGTGCCAACGTTGAGAACGCTTCGTATCCCGTGGGAACTTGCGCCGAAAGAGTAGCCTTTGGCAAGGCCATCACGGAGGGCATCCGAGGATTCAAGGCGGTTGCTGTTGCCACCGACGTTGAAGCCCCGTGCAGCCCTTGTGGCATGTGCCGCCAGTTGTGAGTTTTTGACTGCTTTCCCCCCTTCTCAGTCGGGCATAAATAGCTAATCGTTGCGTGGCTAGCATCCGCGAATTCGTTGATTTGGAGACGCCCATTCTCATGTTCAACAAGGATGGCGAATACGTTGTCATGCGGCTCCAAGAGGTACGTTCGACCTTCAACTGACTTGATCCAATGCTAAACTCAGTCAAGCTTCTCCCACTCTCGTTCGGCCCCGAATTTCTCCCGCCTCCTGATGTCTTGGAGAAAAGCCGTGCTGGAGGCGTCTAGATGACACACTCAAGTACGATTTATCCTGTTGGTTATGTTGGATCTGTGTATGTTCGTATAGGGAACAGGTCGGTTGGGTATGAGGTGTGCATGCAGTGATTGCGGATACCATAACAACTTAGCAGTTCTTGAGGTACGGTGAAATGCAGCGGAGTTGGTGAGGTGCTATGGGTTGTGATGTATGGGCGTTGGGGTGAGGGAAGAAGTGTTGGTTGCGATGAAGCATGATGGCACAACTGCCATAGCATTACCTTGAACTTTTCAAAAGGCAAACTCTTGGCGGCTCCGACTCGGCTTCTTCAGTAAGTAAAGATCCAATGTCATTTAATTCTCGTGACTCTTGAGTATATCTGTTCAAGTCCGAATACGGCTTCAACCCATTCTTGGGCATATATGAGAAATTGACTAGCATCGAGCACATTGTTGAAGTACCTCGAAGAGGACACGATGTTTTGTGTTCATCCGACGAGTCAAAGTTTCCTATTCGAATATGTACGAGATATGTACTCCGCATGAAAACCCATGAAGTGCAAGACTCGGAACATTAAGAAGACAGCTAATATCAGTAAAGCTCCACTCCACCTACGGAACAAGCGTAGTAAGAGACATACAATAGACAGAGTGAATGATCCGAAAAAACTTCATGCTAACAACACCATTCAAATCTCAGTTTCATTGTAGCGAGGCAGCGAAATAGTCACTCACTTTTCGAACGCAAAGTGGCTACCATGGCATAACAGGAGTCTGCTTGAAGTGCCCCATATTCTTGTCTCACGACGAGAAAACAGGCTTCAACTACCTGTGAAGTTTCTTCAATCATATCCAAGCGAAAAGTTCGACTTCGGTGTTTTAATACGGCGAGTTTGGGCAGAGTCTTTCCCTACTCGCACGACGGCCTCGGCGTGAGAACGCGCCGTCATCGCCCATACCCAGAGACTGCTGTGATCATGAAAGCAAGATTGATGCCCATCAAAAAGAACACTTTACGCAGTGTATATGTATGTATCTATGCCCAGTATCACTGCTCTCTTCTGTCCACGGGACTATTTGCAGTCAAGATGTTTGAAATACACTTCGTTGGCTTGCTACGTTACTTAGCAAGCTACAGCCCCCCGAATCTCTCTACTGTTCAAGCCGTACCAATGATGTCAGTAAACGATGATTAGTATGGTCACTTGTATAATCATGAAGGCTCAACGAGAATGACGAAAAGTAAATGATCACTTGAGCGACACCCAAGTCGTCCAGTGTGGTGTAAGTGCGGCTAGAGTCACCATCCCTGTCAGCATCCAAAGCCTCGGGCACTTCATCGTGGGTTCCCATTTCCACCTCGCACGCCCCCTCCCCCCTGCCTAGTGAGCCCAGCGGGATAAATGCATATTCGCCATAGCGTCATCCCAAAAATCACTATTCCCGGTTCCTTGCAACCCTAACGAACTGCCCAAAACGAAACGAAACAGAGGAGAGGGGAGGGCGGGCGAGAGAGGGAGGGGGGGGATAGGGGACGGCAAAGTGCGAAGGCGGGAAAAAATTTGGTGGGAATCTATTTTTTTCCCTGCCAAACTTTTCCACGTCCTCCTCCTCTTTCTCCCACTCGCACCTCGGACGGAAACCCATATGGAGATTTTCATTTTTCCGGCTGGTATCAGGATAAGACCTAAGGACCACGTTGCCTTTCCAACCTCTGTGCTGATCAGCCAGCTGAACCCCAGATCTTGGAGGTACGGTCGAATCCTGCTTTTGAACAGCAAACGCGTGAGGTAAGTAGTGATGGCTTCAGTCCTTTTTCTCGTGTGCTCGGTGCGTGAGGCGGGGTAAACCGACAGCAAGCACAACATCGCGGGGCGGCCCCCCACCTCACCAGGTGAAGGGGGGAAAAAGGCAGGATTATGACCTGTCCAAAGGTAGGTGAGGGGGACTTTGCCGCCTGAGGTTCGCCGTCGAGATGGAGCCTCAGGCGGCATGGCGCACGGACCATAAGCTCTCAGCGCCTACCCTCTATAGTATAGAAATTCAACACAGCTTTCGCCTTCGGGCATTTGGTCAATTTGAAACGATACAGAGAAGATGTAAGCGCTACCCCAAAGCCTCTTGTTCGAGTCCTACAGCAGTCACTCACTTCTGTACAGTAGCATGGCCCCTGCACTAAGGATGACACGCTCAATCAAAGAGAAGCTACCAATTTTTTTCGCTTTCTTTTTACATGACCTAATGATCTGTGTCTAACCTGTGCCTGCTCTTTTCTATCCGAACAGTTATTGCTTCTGGATGACCCTAGTACACTGTAATAGAGGCAACCTACACACGAAGGAGTAAAAGCTGTCTGGCAGGCAGCAGTTTCTTTACTCGCTGTGAAGCCGGCCACGGATGCTCGAAATGTGAACATGGTGCGCCCACCCACGTGGCCCTACCTTTTCGCCGCAACCCAACCACCTCTCTCCGAGAAGCTGGCTAGCTTCAAGCATCGCGATAAGCAGTTTTATGGTTAGCTCGTTCTGTGAAAATGAATACGGGGATAGTCTTCGTCCAGTCCTGTCTCGAAGCCACTTGCTAGCATGTATGGCGGAACGCACAAGAGCAGATTCTCCGTGTCGGCTGGGTGATGCTGAACTTGTCTCTCTAGCGTGTCCAGCTTTGTGCATGCTCACCCCACTTCCCTCACCTGGAGACGGGCGGCGAGGCGTTGCACACCTTCGGGGGCGGGCTTTTCTTCTACAGTAGATTGTTATCACCAACTTGAAAACAGCGTGGAGTATTTTTAAAGAGCAGATTCATCATGACGAGGCCCCTACGTACAGAGAGACTAGGAAACAGCAATGTCAAAAAATAGAACCTTGCCAAATGATTCTTTTAGGTACCAGTCCGCCGCACCTTCGAGGTATTAGGTGCCAAAGACTCGTGAGCCCTCCGCATGCAAGCCAGTTTTCATTCCCACCCAAGAGTCCGGGGCGCGTCCAACAACGAACCAGAAGCGTGTGGCGCGCCGGCCGCGCCCAGTGACCCGCAAGGTAGCCTTCCTTGATCTATCAACAAACAAAGTCCTGGTGAATCTCGAGTAAACGCCCCCCAACTGGTGCCAGATCCGGTGCGTGGTCGATCAGCAGACAAGGGCTTAGTTCGTGCAAAAAGAGAAATCGTTATCCCGTGAAACGTAACTTAGATGAGGTCGGCGACGTTCATGGGCATCTCCTCAATCTGGGTGCTGTAGAACTGCTCAATCTCTCTCATCATGCGGACATCCTCGGCAGTAACGAAGTTGATGGCAACACCCTTGCGACCGAAACGACCACCACGACCGATGCGGTGGATGTAGTTCTCGCGGTTGGCGGGGAGGTCGTAGTTGATGACCAGGGAAACCTGCTGGACGTCGATACCACGGGCCAGGAGGTCGGTGGCGATCAGGACACGAGAAGATCCGGAACGGAACTCCTTCATAATCAGGTCACGCTGAGACTGGTCCATGTCACCGTGCATGGCGGAGACGGTGAAGTCACGGGCAGTGAGCTTGTCGGTAAGCCAGTCAACCTTCCTGCGGGTGTTGCAGAAGATGACGGCCTGGGTGATGGTGACGGTCTCGTACAAATCAGAGAGGGTGTCGAGCTTCCACTCCTCCTTCTCGACGGCGATGTAGAACTGCTTGATACCCTCGAGGGTAAGCTCGTCCTTCTTGACCAAGATGCGGATGGGCTCACGCATGAACTTGGTGGTGACCTCGAGAACGTCCTGGGGCATGGTGGCGGACAGAAGGACGACCTGGGTGCTCTGGGGGAGGAGCTGGAAGATGTCGTAGATCTGCTCGGTGAAACCGCGCTGGAGAAGAAGGTCAGTAAGGATTGGATTTTTGTTGCGCGTGTACTCTGTCAACTTACAGAGAGCATCTCGTCGGCCTCGTCGAGAACGAACATCTTCATGCTGTCGGTCTTGAGGAAACGACGCTGAATCATGTCGTGGACACGGCCGGGGGTACCGACGACGACCTGGGGGCCGTCCTGGAGGGCCTTCATGTCATCGCGAACGCTGGTACCACCAATGCAAGCGTGGCACTCGATGTTCATGAAGTCGCCAATAGCGACAACGACCTTCTGGATCTGCTGGGCCAGCTCACGGGTGGGGGCGAGGATGAGAGCCTGGCACTGCTTGACGTTGGCATCGATCTTCTGCAGAACAGAGATGGAGAAAGTGGCAGTCTTGCCAGTACCGGATTGGGCCTGGGCGATGACATCGTTACCTGAATGCATGTGTGAGCGGAGATGAAGGCGTGAGTGAGCGAGGTGGTGACATACCCTTGATGACGGGCATGATGGCACGCTGCTGAATGGCGGAGGGACGCTCGAAACCGTAGGCGTAAACGCCTGATTGGCGTGACGTTAGCGACGGGGCCACAGCTGAGGCCATTTCGGCCAGGCCTTTGCACAGAAAAATACATACCGCGGAGGAGCTCCGACTTGAGGTTCATGTCATCGAAGGAGTCAACGGTCTCATCGAAGTTACCCTCGATCTGGTCTAGAAGAGGAAAGGACGTTAGCGATTTGATGCCTTCCGTAAAGTGTCTGTCTGCCAAATAGGGAGCGATCGGTCGGCCAACCCTCGCCGGGGTCCGTCGAGGACAGCCAGTTCGACTGCGCTCGTAACGTTGGAAGAGTATTTGCATCACTTACTCTCGTTGACATCCTCGAGACCCTTGTCAGCCATGATTGCGGTGCTGTTATGGAAAGTCTAGATCACAAGCACTGCTTGAGATCTAGAAATATGGTCGCGAAGGTGGGGTTGGACGAGGGGCGGGAAATTTCGCAAACGTCTCAGAAGAGAGGTGCGAGAAAAAGTCGTCGAATCGAAGTCTAAGAATTAAAAATTCTCTTCTAGATTAGATGCTCCTGACGGTTCGCAGAAGCAAGACTGATCTAGGAATAAAAGCGTTGGTAGTTCGGGGGTTGGCAAAGCACTTTGGTTGAACGGTGGGAGATGAAGTTTTTATCAACCTGCCAGAATTCTTGACCACGTAAAAAATTTACTGGCGGCAGGCGGCCCCTCGTTTTATGCGGTAAGCGAGGGTATCGGAAATAACAGGCCAATGATTAGGGCACGCCCACCGTACCTACCTACCTGGGTAGGTAGTTAGGCTACAGCCCAGATATCACTGGCCAGCCCAGCTTTGGGTGCTTGGTACAGGCGACAGAGCGCTGGGATGTCCCGCAGATAGCACACCTACCAAGAACCTTTTTGCCGCGCCAGCCTCTAAAATCCTCCCCTCCACCATGCCTAGGTGGCAAGTTGCGGAAAGAAAATTTCATCTAGACGGGCTTCATGCATTAACTGAGCTGGTCTATCACTTTATCGATGCGCTCACCCGCTACTTGTACCACCTCGCACGATGCAGAGCCAGTAACTTGATGATGCCTGTTGCAGATTTCACTATCTCATCCTTTTGACATTGTCATCTACTTTTTTTTATCTCCAAAGTTTGGCCTCTCGTGCCAGTTTGGTTGTGGGTGGTTACTCCAACGTCCCACCCTCCCACGCCGCAGGCTTATACTTGTGCTCATTGAGCTTAGCAGTGAGCAGCACATGTCACTCCTCCGTCAATATGGCCATCGAAAATACAGCGCCACCCCAAAGCATTTCCAATCGCTTCGCTGACACCAAAAGCCAAGGCTATGACTCAAAATCCGTCGAGGATGCAGTCATTTCGACTGAGTCAATTCCAAGTCATCCCTTGGGGGTGAAACCACTGGGCAACCAGTATCTCTCGGACCGCCCGAACGCTCGGGAACATGCCGGCGCGTTCAATTCTTTGCCCGACGAAGCCCTCATGGTGTTATTGGAGTACCTTGACCAGAGCAGTTTAAGAAACCTTGGTTACGCCAGCAAATTTCTCCACGCTTTCTGCCACTCCGACGATATCTGGAAAACGCTTTTTCTTGAGTGAGTTTATCTCAGACAGCCCCAGGTTGCATAGGATGTCGCAGGGTTAGTGGCAGTGAGTGCTGTTGTTACACAAACCGCCAGAGGTCCGGACCGATCGAGGTATTCACGGAGTTGCCTCAGATGACTCCTCAGATGGTTGTAGCTGACAAGCGTCGGTGATACTGGACATATGACGCGGTGGAGGTGACTCGACAACTAACACTGCCCAAGGTCTCATTGCTCCGGCAGGTTCGACGGCAAGTGGCACGGCTCGTGGAGATCAACCCAACTCGGTTTGCCTTTGGAAAAGTGTGCCAAGGTCGACTGCAGCAACGTTTTCTCCGATGTCCTGCATAGGCCCTTTGTTTGCAGTCACGTAGACTTGTCACAGTTCTCTTCGAGAATCCCCAGGAGCAATGAGATACGCCGCAAGGAAACGCTCACGTACGAGGAGTTCGCCCAGGAATGGACTGAGGTGCCGTTCATCTTGAACAACTACATTCAATCATGGCCCGTTTGCCGTGATTGGAACCTGGATTCCATTCTTGCCCAGTACTCGAATGTCGAGTTCCGCGCGGAGGCCGTGGACTGGCCATTTTCGACATATTACGACTACATGCGGCGCAACAGCGACGAGAGCCCCCTGTACTTATTCGACAAGAAGTTCGCCGAGAAGATGGGTATCAAGGTAGGCCGCGAAGAGGGCGCAGCATACTGGAAGCCGGAAGGCTTCGGTCCTGACCTTTTTGAACTACTGGGCAAGGAGCGACCTGCGCACCGCTGGCTCATCGTCGGACCCGCGAGGAGCGGATCGACATTTCACAAAGACCCCAACGGCACAAGCGCGTGGAACGCCGTCATCCAAGGGACCAAGTACTGGATCATGTTCCCACCCACGGCCCAGGTTCCCGGAGTCTACGTCTCGGAAGACAGCAGTGAGGTGACGAGCCCCCTGAGCATCGCCGAGTGGCTCCTCGAGTTCCACGCGGAAGCACGGGAGCTGCCGGAATGCGTCGAAGGCATCTGCAGGGAAGGGGAAATCCTGCACGTGCCCAGTGGGTGGTGGCATTTGGTAGTCAACCTCGAGGGCGGCATTGCCTTGACACAAAACTTCGTGCCCAGGTCAACCAATCTCCACCAGCTAACCGAGGTGTTGGGGTTCTTGAGAGATAAGTCGGATCAAGTTTCCGGCTTCAAGGAGGGGGTGGCGGATCCGTACGGGCTGTTTGTCGAGCGGCTGCGACTGGAGCATCCGGATATTCTCGCAGAAGCGCTGCAGAATCTTGACAAGAAGTCTGCGCAGAAGAAGAGAAAGTGGGAAGAGGCGGTGGGTCGACACGACGAAGAAGCTGATGGAGGAGGCTTCAGTTTCGGCTTTGGCGGCGAGCTGGATGATGACGAGGTGCCTTGATCTGTGGGGGAGAACAATGCCAGACAACTGTACCATTTCTATCAATGAGCAACGCTGCAACCCAGCCATCACAGCAGGTCCGTTTCTAAACATGGTTCTCGGATAGTCTCGTCATTTCCCACAGACCCCAAGCGCCCTTGTGTTCCGCCGAGAAAGCCAGTTGGACTAGCACACGTGTGGAGGGTCTAAGGCTGAGAGCGGGAGGGCCGAGATTGGACGACAGCTATCCAGTCACAAGGTCGGACGGGAAAGGCACGGCAGTGAGGTTATTGAAGATGTCGTGGAACTTGAAGTTTAAACGCCGGACGAGAATCTGTTGGCCATTTTGCGGTAAGATAAGAAAAACACACATCGGATGTGGTGGCATCGGCTTGCACGCGGCTCTAACAGAGCAGCATCTCTGTTAATAGAGTTCAGATAGGATGGCTGGAGAAATTCCAATAGGGGAGTATTCAGATTCCACGGGATTGACTTCTGGTCAAACCAAAGAAATGAGCCAAGTGAAGCAAGCCGCAAGGCGTTCATAGTCCAAGCACAGCTCAGCGCTCGTTTTAATGAGTTGAACCTCTGAGGACCACCGTAGTGGGGGCCGCGAACCCCACGCTCCAATACCAGTCGCTGACTGGACCGGCGGCTGGTTCGTCCTCCGCCCTGTGCATGGGATTGGATATCTGGAGACGACTATCGAACTAGGTACGTACCTTCTTGATGAGTGAGAGATTTCAATGACATCGGGATGCCCAATACACCGATCGAATCACACTAAAGTACCTAGTAGGTAGGTACTGCTCGCTACCTGTGCCTTACACAGGTAGCTACGCGTCGATTAGGTACCAGTGAGTGTACCGCTTGCCACTTGGGGACTTCCCTTGGGTGCCACGCCTGACTTGCTAGCTTAAGGCATCCCCTCCCCTCCTCACCTACCCCCGTACTGGGTACAAGTAGGCATGCAGTAACAAGTACTTTCCCCAGTCATCAGCGGCACTAAGCTGGAAGGTAGGAGGCACCTTGATTAGCAGCTGCTATCCATACTTGGGTACTCAACTCACCTTACCTACCCAGGTACCTTAGGTACCTACCACGCACCACCACCCTTACAAGAAGCCCTTCCCTGACCCAGTAGTCTAGCGCTCCTGGTCCCAGTCGTCAGCTGAAGGGGGAGCACCTTGCCTGCCTTGCCTTGCGTACCTACTTCTATTGGCCGCGTTTCCTCCAACATCCTTAACCATCGTCTCCTCCCCTCACGCGTTCGTCGTGCGTGCTTCTTGCTTTTTAACGGCCAGCAACAAAGTAAAGCGGCAGGCAAGGAAGCACAAGCTCACAAGAAACTCCTCTCCTGTCGGTGCTTCGTGACGCGGAAACATACATCGCGTCAATACGCCCGTCAAGGTGCCCAAGACAATCCCTCCTCCGCCCCTGTCTCCGAAACCATGTGACGGAACCATCGAGTCCCGCCCACCATCTTCGCTACAACCCATCGCCGTTTCGCGTTTTCCTTCGACTGCACATCCATCTCCCACCGGCCTCTAGGGCGCATCTTATCCATACTAATAACAGTTTGCTGCCAACACCGACCATCCCGAAGGCCACTGCTTCCGCTTGCTTTTGCCCTTGCATCTGTTTCGACTGCGCCCTTCACCGCGGTACGCCGAGGCTTACATAGCACGCAAACTCCGACGCTCCGTCAGCTCTGCCTTGCCTCTGCCTGCCGATAGGCCTGCCTACCTACTTAGTGGTCGCCCGACCCCAAGACCGAATACTTCTCGTAGACGCGCCGCCTCGCACTTGGCTTCAGACTGTACAAACGCATACAATTACAATCTCACACACCTTTACTGCCTGCTTCTGCCCTGCCAGGGCGTTTCGGCCCCGAATCGCGCCATCATGGTTTCCGACGAACATTACGAAATCTGCCTCCCTATTCTTCAGGATGTTACGCTCGAGGATGAAGACAAGACG
The DNA here is from genome assembly GCA_004366825.1 of Colletotrichum spinosum. Classification (NCBI taxonomy): domain Eukaryota; kingdom Fungi; phylum Ascomycota; class Sordariomycetes; order Glomerellales; family Glomerellaceae; genus Colletotrichum; species Colletotrichum spinosum. The sequence continues at coordinate 822,333 of QAPG01010715.1, forward strand.
GATAAGCTCGAAGACCTGTTGCGATTGCAAACAACCCTAACGGGTCCTTCACTTGATAATGCGATCCTCGACGTCCTCTGGCGATACCGCGACGGGGGCGGGAATTCGACCTCTCCACCTCCCATACGCCAAACCATCCTTCGCCGACCTTCTCCTGCCTCGTGGCGTGGCAACGCTACACCTCTCTCCGGATCGCCTCGCCTTGGAGTCAGTCCACTGGCACCTCCGGGCTTCGTCCCGTCCTTCTCGAGAACAAAGTCGTCGGCCGCATCGCCCTTCTCCTCCCCGAGACCGTCCCCGCGGCTTGCCTTCGCTACCCCGGCTATCCCCAATAGCCCAAACTTGAACGCGTACGAGTTCGCCGGTGATAAATCTCCATCGCAAGAAACATTCGGCGACTATCAGAACGAGAACGTCGAGTGGCTCGTTGCCGACGATGCTATCAGCATCACCTCTTCCGTTGGCACTTCCAGCGGTCTAAACGCTGCAGCCCCTGAGTTCTCGTCCATGTCCTCACAGCAAGCTGACATGTCTCCCTATGATATGCTCCGTTCGATCCTTGGCCAAACGCGGACCGATGAAGATATTGAGGCTGCTCTTGCCGTTCACGGCTACGACCTAAGTGCGACAATTGCTTCCATCATGGAGAGCCAAGCTCAAGCAAACGGATACAGTAATGTGCAGACTGATGATACCAAACACTCCCTTATTGGCAAGGCCCTGGCTGCCGAAGGACGTCCTACCACCCCTGCAGGACAGAGATCAGGCATCATATGCAAGTTCTACATGTCGACGGGACAGTGCCTTAGAGCTGATTGCAGGTTCAGTCACGACCTGGGCAACCACCTGTGCAAGTATGTTTCCTCTTCAACTGGTCGTAGAGATTCACAACTACGTAGAGACTTACAACTAACTTGGCAAAGGTACTGGGTGATGGGCAACTGCTTGGCCGGCGAGACATGCATCTTCTCGCACGATCCTGCTCACTTGATGAACAAGCTTGCACTTGACGGTGCCAGCACTCCGCCGACTAAGCACACTAATCTGGACATGAACTCGTTCCCAGCACTTCCACCCGGAACACCAGAGCAACTAGGTGGTTACGCAGGCGGCGCTAATATCACCGTCGGGATTACACCGCCACCTGGTCTCCGGCCATTCTACCCTGGGGAGAGCCCTCGTCCGAGGTCTCGGCCCGGCAGCCGACACCAGCAAACAAGAGAGCCTGTAGCGCCGTCACTGGATGACGCAGACGCATTCCCGACTTTGGGCTCTGCTGCCGCTGCTAAGCAGGGTAAGAAACACCACGGAAAGCGAGGCGGGCATGGTCACAACCATAAGGAGAACTTTGCACCCAGTTCTCTTGCCGAGATTGTCAAAATGTCACCATCACCAGCACCGGCCACGCTTCGTCAAGATAATAAAAAGATTGGTCGCAACGGGAGCTCAACAAATATCAGGAATGGCGAAAACAGCGCCGCGGCTCAGGCAATTCCCAACCCAAAGCATATCCCATGGCTTGAAACAGGCGAAAGGGCCAATAAGGCCTATCTCAAGGCGCGACAAGAAGCCATCAAGCACGGCGGCCTCCGAAACAAGTTCCTCCAGAGGTAATGTGACACTGATGACTGGTCTTGTCTCGGACTCCAGCTGACCCTTTGTAGCGCTGCCCAGGCTTGGAACCGTAATGATGCCCGGGCTGCAAAGGCACTCAGCCTTAGGGGTCAGAGCGAAAACGACCTTATGAGGAAAGCTCACAGGGAAGCAGCTCGAGAGCTCTACGAGGAGCGTAACAAGGGCAACCTCAATAGCTTTGAGATTTACGTCGACCTTCACGGGCTGCACCCCGAGGAGGCGGTGGAATACCTGGAGCGGGTTTTGATGGACAACGTCAAGGAAAGCAGACCGATCTACGCTATCACCGGAACAGGCCATCACAGTAAGAATGGGAAGGATAAGGTCGGCAAGGCGATTCGCAACTTTCTGAACGAGTGGAGATACGCCTACCGCGAATTCTCCGTTCCTGGCGACCGCAACAACATGGGCGGTATTCTCGGCATCGACGCTCGTAGTTACGACAAGTCGTTGGCTCGCGAAGGTACGTCCAGCGCGGATGACAGCAAAGAAGAGGTCGACATTCTGAGTCAAGGGGTGGAGATTGGTGACGGCAAGGTCAGGCTTCTTGTTAGGGACCCTCCCAAGGGACCCAGTGGGCGGCGATGACGAGGTCTCGAGACAGAAAGAATGAAATAAAGCTTTTAAACTAGAAAAAAGTCGAGTAGGAATGCTGCAAGATGATCCGAGGAGTAAAGTGTCCAAAAGAAACCGGTTTACTGAGGCAGGGCGCTGGGGCAAGATGTGGTTGTTGTTGCAGTGGCAAGCAGAGCCTCAACCGTGGAAGGCCTGGGCTTCGGCCAGGCTTTGACTTCATGCAGGGAAGCAATAATACAGAGTACCAAGTACTCGTAGCTTTCAGCTCATAGCTTATGTGGAGCCCCCACAATGACTGGACAGGTGCGTGGCGACTGGCACCACGACATTGACTGGGCCGGACCTTGGGCGGAGTTAGTGAACCTTCACCATGTGCTGCCCGGTATACTCGACTAAAGTGCCAGACGGGCAAACCGAGTCAGATTAACAGAGTATGGAGGACATGTCCACCTAGGCAGTCCATGTCTATCTAAGGTTGTACACTTTCTGCGCCTTAACGCCTTAAAAAGCAAATGCTACGTGAATTACAGATGGTGTACAGTTAATTAAGGTGCGCTGATGCTGCCGCTTCACTTGGGCTGTGCGATCGTGGATCGAACGAACCCCTGTACGCCAGGCGATTGAAACCATCAGCAGCAACGTGAGACACCTCACTGCGTTTGCAGGTGAAACAGACCTTCTCTTTTAACATTGAAGACCATAGCCTCTTTTCTTGGTCGAAGACGCTTGTCTATTCAGATTGAATCTCTCCAGCATCTTCGTGGGGATTGGCATTCTGCAATCACCCAGTTTCGCATTGGCATCTACAAGTAATCCACCCGCAGAGAACCCCATATTCGGTGAGCTAAAGCGCACCCTGGCCCCTTTTACGTAGTATAGAGTAAGGGACCCGTCCCGAGTGTCGATCGAGAATGGAAACCCAGGCTGACACCTCCATGCGCAGCTTCGTCTGTACTGTAGACCGTGGTTTAGCTTACCTCATCGAAGTGGGCAGCTCCTAATTACGTAGTACACCTCAGACGGCAGTCGTTCCCCAGGTTGGATAACATTTCCTCCCTTGACAATCCTACATCACATAACCTCTCTCTCTCTCTCTCTCTTTTTTTTTTTTTGGTGCACCCTCGAGTTCGTGTCACTTCGACATGGTCCGCTGATTACAGAGACTTCCCAATTGTGAAAACCGTCGTCGATTGAGAGCTCACCCCGCCGAGCCGAACGGGCCCCGCGAATAGCTTCTCAAGATCCGGACCCTCCGGGTTACCGTCACAGACCGACAAGACCCTTCCTCGCCAGTCAAAACCCTTGCGCCGCCTTTGCGTTGGCCGCCCCCACGATGCCGGCAGACTACGAATCCGCGGCTCGCGCCCTCTCCATCTCGCCGAACCCGTCGTCCCCGTCAACCTCGCACCCGGACAACCGGCCGCCATGGTCCACCTCGCACCCCAACCGGCGCCTCTCGAGCGCGCGCTTCTCGAGAACGAACTCGGCGCGGACAAGGGCCGTTTCCGGCGTCAACCGCGCCGTGCGCTCGGCGGTGCGGACGGGTAACCGGCTCTGGGCCATGTACCTCTCCCTCACGCCCGTGCAGCGCACCGCCGTGGCGGCGGCGCTCCTCGTCGTCAACGTGCTGGGCCTGCTGTTCCTCATTTACTCGCACTCCATCTTCAGGTGGCTGGCCCCGATATCGCAAAAGTGGAGGGCGCTGCCCGGCGGCTGGCTCATCATCTGGGCCTTTACCTTCCTGACGGCCTTCCCGCCCATGATCGGCTACAGCACCGCCATCTCCGTGTCGGGGTTCGTGTACGGGTTCCCCCTGGGATACCCCATTGTCGCGACGGCGACGGTCGCGGGCAGCCTGACGGCGTTTTACACGAGCCGCGGCATCTTCAGCGGTTACGTGCACCGGCTGGTCGGGCAGGATCACCGGTTCATCGCGCTGGGGCAGGTTCTCAGGAAGGACGGCATCAAGATGCTGACGGCGGTGCGCTTCTGTCCCCTGCCGTACAGCCTGTCCAACGGGTTCCTGTCGACCATTCCCTCCATCAAACCGTGGGCGTTTGCCGCCTCCACGGCGATGGCGAGGTACGTCCTCTTCGTCTCCTCCCTCCGCGCTCTCCACTGACACGCAAACGCGCCCGCGCAGCCCCAAGCTCCTCGTCCACGTCTTCATCGGCAGCCGCCTCGCCCTCATCGCCGAAAAGGGCGACGAAATGTCCGCCGGCGGCAAGGCCATCAACTACATCTCCATGATCCTCGGCGGCGCCGTCGGTCTCGTCGTCGGCTGGATCATCTACAACCGCACCATGGCCCGCGCGGCCGAACTCGCCCTCGAACAGGCAGAGTCCGAGGGCGCCCTCGTCCCCGGGCGGGACCTCTCCGGAGCGCACGACTATTCCGATATCGAGGCTGGCCTCGTCGATCCCGAGGACGTGGCGGCGCTCATGGACGACGACGACATTTCGCTCTGGGCGAGGGAGGCTGTTGACGAGGAGGCGGGTGGTGGTGATGGTGGAGGAGGGTATCACGATGACGACGACGACCATGATGAAACTGCTATCAAGGGCCGGGAAGGTGCGGCAAACGACACGCTGGCCAAGGGAAACGGGTTTAAAGATGCGGATTAAGGCGTTTTGTGGGTTTTGGGCGGTAGATCTTTTACTTCAAGAACTACTAGACACTCTATACTTTAGAAAACAAATACAAAAGAAGGGTAACATCACGTTCTGCCGCGCTCGAAGCCAGACACATGCTTCAGTCGGGTGAACTCGTCATCAAATGTCTCATTTCTAGTCTTGTGGTATCGTACGGACGAGTCCTGTCTGCTATCCCCTGCGTCCATTGTCCCAAATTCGGACATCGTCAATCTGAAAGTGCTGAAGCTCGAGCCCCCACAGAGGCCACCCTCCCAGAAGTAGTAACAACGAAGCCAGCCAAAACGAGAAACCCCTGATCCGTACCAATAACGCCTTCGCTAAAAATGCACAAACGCCTCTTTCCGATACCGTAATGTCAAAACGACGAAGAGAAGAAGACTGGAAGATTACTGCCTCCCTTGTCCTTGGAAATGCTGCATAAACTGAATGGCCTGCTCGATGGGATACCCGATGAAAACAGGACCGGTAAAGACCATCTGAGGCGCGCCGTTGGTGTTGAACTGCTTGTTCGCATCCATGGGCGGATTGATAAAGGCCGGCTGGGGCGGCGGTGGGCTGTGAGCAACCTGCGGCTTCACAGGCGTAGACGGCAGCTCGACGGGCGACGGCGATGGCGCCGGCGCCGGATGCACGAAAGTCTGCTCGCCAGTGTTGGGCGTCGGGGATGCGAGGCCCATGGCCGCGAGCTGGGCGTGGTCGAAGGGGCATTTGCCTCCGGTTTTCGGCGGTGACGCGTTGTCGTTCGTTTCTTTTGCTGTCAAAGGCGCCGGTGGGGGGAGCGGGCGGGGCTCTTCGCGGGCTGCTGCCATGGCTGCCATCTTTGTGTGGTCAAATGGACATTTTCCTGTCTTGGCCGGCGGCTTTTCCGCGTCGTCGGAGCTGGAGGGCATGAAGACTGGCGCAGGAGGCGGCGACATGGGCCGCTCTTGGTCATCTAAGCCGTTTGAGTCGTAGACGGGCACAGAGATACCCCACGGCCGGCTGGGCGACTCGCCCACTCGAACCTCCTTGAGGGGTCTGTCGAAATGGCTCTGGCGGTTTTCTTCCGCGTCTTCCGGCTCGGGTTGCGTTTGGTCGGCGTCATCGGAGCCCGTAGCCGTAACTGCCTTTGCCCAGTTCTGAACCCTCTCGTTCGAAGCCCGGTCAATCTCTTCCTGCTCGATTTGCGAAGACGGCAGCATGGGCTGATGGAGCGCACTAAGCCCCTGAATCATGTTGACCAGGTTGCCGTACTTGGCATCGAGCTTTTTGATTTGCGTCTCGTTCTTCTGATATCTCCTCACGCACACCTCGTGGCTGCGAGGCAGCTCGTGCTTGTGCGTTTCGACGTAGTGCGCGATTTCCTCCGGGGAGTGCTGGTCCAGGTAGCGGATCGGGCATTTTGCGGGTGAGCCGTGAACCGCAGGCTGCGAGGTCGACTCTTCAAGCATGGCGACGCAGATGGGATCGGCAGAGTGATGTGGCGTCGGGTCGTGCGTGCCGTTCTCCGCACCCTGAGTCTCGCCGGCGGTGCCATTGGCCTTGGATGCAGAGAAGGGACATTCCAAGTGTCCCTTCTTGCCCTCGATCGTAAAGTCCTGCTCGAGCACTGTCGACATGGAGGTTCCGGTTTCGGCTTGGCGGGAAGACGTCTGTCTGCTAGAGTCGCTCGTCTTGCTCGTTTCGCCGATGGAAGACAGCTGCTGGGCAACGCGCCGACCGTCTCGGATGAGGAGTGCGATTTGGTTGCGGGTGTCGAGCTTGTTGCGTTTGGGCAGCGGGACTGATTGCGTCGCCTCTTCTAATGCTGGATTTGCGAGCTCGGGCGGCAGCTGTAGTTTTGCCAAAACTTCTGAAATCTCGGGGGCTGCAGGTGCATGTTTATCGGCCAGGTACTGATACTGCGTGGAATGGCCGGGTCAGCGTGAGTTATCGCCGAGTGTGACCGAAAGATGCGAACGTGCGAGACCAAGGGGCAGAGTCAGGATAATGGTAAAGAGTAATCGGTCCTCGCTCCGTGAAGGAGCTCGTGATCTAGAGCTAAGGTTGTTCATCATGCAGGAGGAAGGCTTGGTGTGAGGAGTGTCGCAAGGCCGAGCGGGTTGGCGTTGCTGACAAACCATGAATAGTGTCAAACGGAACAAAACGTACCTGCTCGTGGGCGAACCTGAGCTTGTGCTCCAGGATGGTCTTCCTGTCGGTCAGGATCTGAACTTCATCGGCGAGAGCGTTGAAAGAGTCGACCAGGGTTTGGGTGAGATGTATATAATTCATCACACTGTTGGTTGCGTCGCGTTCGGAGCATGTGGGAGGGGACATGAAGAAGGGTCGGCAGGAAGTTCTCGATGTTTGGAGTGATGGGGAGACTTTCGTTTCGCTGCCCATCTTGCCGCCGCCAAACGCTTGACCTAGCACGCTTTGCCCCCCAACGCAGATTAGGTTGGAGGTTCGGTGCTGGTGGAGTCCGTTGTTGCCGAGCCGAGCTGAGCTGCTTCGGGGCCTCTGCAGGTGGGACCTGATGTCATTGGTCGACGCAGCTTAGGTAAGTAAACGAGATGAGCCGCTACCTCCAGAAAAAGGAGAGTAACGGAGCAACAGGAGAGCAAGCCACTTACTAATTATACGCGACCGACCGGTCTAGACCGAACAGTCTCACATCTCATTAAGCAGTGACGATCTTGTACTATGAACTGACAGCGCCTCAGTAATTATCTACATCTTTCGCGAACTAGTCGATATTGTCATCTCTCAGCTTGAAGAGCTCCCTCATTACATCCTCGTTCTTCGCGCGAAGGGCCGAGTGGTACAGCTGGTTCGTCTCGTACACCTTGCAGTTCTTGACGAGGGCGGAGGTTTCCTTGGCGAAGTGGTAGTCAACGTACATGTCGTCAATGTACGACGCAGCGTACACGGGGACAGTGTTTTTCTGCAGCTGATCGTGGTCGTACAGTTCCGGCCACTGGTCGAACTTGGCGAGAATCTCGGCGACGTCGCGCAGTTGAATCAGCTCGGGGTACGTCTCGAAGTGCAGAGGGAAAATCATCTCGCCCGAGAAGTACAGTGGAGGCGCTGTGAACTCGGAGATTGTTGGCTCCTTCGCCAGCCAGGAGAAGTGCTCCAGAGACTTGCCCACTCTGTAGGCAGCCCAGTCCGAAGCCCATCCCGTCTTCTCGCAGTAGATGGCTTCGTGGAGGATGGCGTAGATGATGTTGGTGTCGAACGTGTTGGCTTGCTCGATGTCGGTCAGAGACGAGCGGGTGAGAAAGCCAAAAGTATCGAGATCGGTCTTGAGCTTCAGGATGGTATTGTGGACAGAGTCGAGCCCACCGTGGGCACCGAAAGCCAGACCGAGGGTGAGCAGCCGGGGAACGGTGAGATGACCGCCACCGGGAAGTGAGACCTTGCCCTTCTCGTGGATGAAACGGGCCACTTGGTGAACAGCCTGGACGTCCTCTGGGTACTTTTCGTAAAAGGCCCTGTTCCTCTCGGTGACCTTTTTGAACGTCGCTTCGTATACCTGCTCGGGTCTCTTGCCCACGGGAGCCAGGCCGCCGGTGAGGAATACCTCGCGGAGGCCGTGGGGGAATCTCGACAGGTAGGTCAGGGAGACAAAGCCGCCAAACGACTGCCCGAAGAGACTCCACTTCTTCTTCTCCTCGGGGAAGTCCTGGGTCAAGTAGGCTCTCACAGCCTCGCAGTCGTTTACGATGTTGTCTTGGCGGAGCAGCTTGAGGTGGTCGGCCTGCTTCTGGGCATCGCCCTCGAGAGCGAGGCTTGCTGCAGAAACGGGCGAGCTGAGGCCGACACCACGGTAGTCCAGAAACAAGACCTGATAGCCGCGCTCGAGAGCGGTACGGGTGATGGGGCTGTCCTGTGGCTCCGGGTTGCCGAAGCCTGGGCCGCCTTGCAAGAACACCATCCATGGCTTCTGCTCAGACGTCTTCTTCTCAGAGTCTGTAGGAGGGACGATTGGCCTCTCGTGCTTGGTGACGCTTTTTCCAAAGAGCTTGAGAACGCCTGCGGCATGGTTGCCGTAGTCTTTGGGGACTTCAAAGAAGAGTTCTGATACAAGGTACTGGCCTGCGTCTGGTCAGAATCGCGCCGACTGGTCACATGAGGCCGTTGGTTCGGGGCTACCTGGAATCACGTGGGACCTCTTGCTGAGCAGCTTCGCCGCGCTAATAACCTTGGACGCCATGACTGCCACGGTCCTTTTACTACCAAAGAAGGACCGTCTGCTGCTTGATGGGAGAAAATAGGGAGTGGATGCCTGAATGTGATTGTCGACTATGTAGAGAGTTGAAGGGGGATGGTGGACCCCGCGTGAGATAAGTTCCTGCGATACGTTGCACCTTCTCAGTCGGGCAACTGGAGTTGCTGTACAGTGTCATTACTGGGAAGCCCGACTGGTATACACGGTGAGACAACGTCGACTCGACGCAGGCTGGCTCGATAACAAGTTTGTGGCCTTGGGGTTGCGGAAGACTGATCATTTGATATCACTACTTGAAGAGCTTTTCATTTGTTTACATTATTCTTCGCATCAACCGCTGCTGACTTTCGGTGTTCCGGATTGCCGGTGATGTCACTGGAAGTAAGAGATGGCGGCAGCAAGAAACGGTCTTTGGCCATTTTCACCCATCTCTTTGGTCAATCTATCAATGTTATTCTAGACGAGCCAGTGGCGTCCGAGCCTCCACACACAAATAACACGGTCATCGTTGACGTGAACCCCAACTCCCAGTCTGAGCTCCCGTGCAAGACCGAGTTTCATTCACCGCCTCATGATGAACAACTTTGGCCCTGTAAAGTAAAGTGAGACTTTCAACTGCACTGGTGTCCAACAAGATTCAACAAGTGTATTTCAACCCCAAGAAGATGGCAGGTAATGCAAACTTGACATTGAATCGTTGCGGATGTGAGTCAAATGAGGTGTCCCATTTTCAGCTTTTCCAAACCGCATCTGACTTCCGTCTCTGCCAAGGTACAGTGGAAGCCATCGAACCTGCAAATAACTGGTCTGCTCGTTCACGGCTGCGTTAGGTATAACTGCTCAACAATTGCTACATTCAACCCAAGGCAGCATGATTAAACACCACATCTTTATACACCGCCTAGAGCACCTCAGATGGGTATCTTTGCCGCATTCTTTTTCCAGAATCCGCACCTCTTTTCCAAATGCTCCAGCTCGACGGCCGAAAACCCACCGGCTTCCACCACCCACTCCTTGTTCTCACTCAGAGGGGGCACACCGGCAGCCGCGTCCGGCGAGAGCTTCAGGGCATTCGGATCACCCGTCTGGAAGAAGGACGCAAAAGCCCCTGGAACAGCAACATGTTAGAACAGCTTCTCGACCCTCGACGTCGTCTCGGCGACAGGCAGACTCACCAGCGTAACCTCGATACCGGGCCGGATCCGTCTTCTGCACCGCGTTGATCTGATTCCACTGCACACCCAGTCAGCCTCACATTCTCCTCTGTCCATCAAAAGGACGACTCACCCAGACGGTATCGCTGGCGTGCTTGGAAGGGTCGAGCGAGTACTCCCCGAGCCAACCCCCGCCCTTGGCCGACCCGGCAAACCAATACGCGGGACACGACAGCACGACGTCCCTGAAGATCAACCCCGCCCTCACGTACGTCGTGTTGTACGGAATCGTCTCCGTCGTCCCCGAGGGCGGATACATCCTCTTGACCCCTTCGACCTCGCACTCCCCGAACCCGGGCAGGAACCCCCGCAGCCACTTGTCAAACGACGCCTCGCTCGCGTTGAAGGCCGGCGTCCCCGCGTCCGCCGCGCCCTGGAACCCGGGCGGGACGAAGTTCTCCCCCTCGTGGGTGTTGTGCAGCGCGAACGCGAGCTCCATGTTCACCCTCCCCGCCGCGGCCGCCTCGCTCAGCGGCTCCGCCAGAAAATCCCCGTCGACGACGGGCGCCCAGGCAAAGGAGGACGTCGTGTACTGGCGCGACGACGAGATGGCCAGGCTCGCGTCGCGGATCGCCTGGACGTCCGCGCCCTTCAGACACGTCAGGCTCCCGGGCCCCGCGCAGCCCGTCCGCCGCGCGAGCTCGTCGTACAGGTCCTGCGCCTCGGGGCTGTCGTGGCGGTACGTTTTCGGCCAGAAGGGGCTGCTCGCCATGGCCTTGCGGAAGAGCTTCTGCTGCCCGGACCGCCCCAGCGCCTGCGCGAGAACGCTGCCGCCGCCGGCGGACTGGCCCCACACCGTGACGTCGTCCGGGTCGCCGCCGAAGTGCGCAATGTGCTTCTTGATCCACCTGAGCACGGCTTCCTGGTCGAGGAGGCCCGGGTTCAGGTCCGAGCCGGGGTCGGCGGCGATTTCCTTGCCGGGGAGGAGGCCGAAGGCGTTGGTGCGGTAGTTGGGGTAGACGAAGAGCATGTCGGACGAGCCGGACACGTTGAGGATCGGGTAGGCCGAGGGGGGGATGGAGAATGAGGCCGAGCCCTGGATGAAGCCTCCTCCGTAAAAGGTCACTGCGGTTCGTAATCAGTCTGGTGAACCTAGGTAGTCGTGATCTCATGCGTACTAACCTACGACCGGTTTAAGCGGCTGGTCCTTGGTCCAAGGCCGCGAGTAGAGACCGAGGTAGAGGCAATCCTCGGACCCATTGACCTATCCACACATCAGCCATCAGCCATCAGCCATCAGCCATCACCAACCTTCACACACCCCTCATCCCCACTCACGCCAGGAATACTCACCGTTCTCTGCGGACACATGTCGAACCCCTGGTCCGAGTCGTAGACCCCCTCAATCGCCGCCGGGGGCTGCGGCCCGCGGAACCTGTTCTCGCCGACCGGGGGCGCGGCGAAGGGGATCTTGCGCCAGTACGAAATGTTGTACGCGCTCGAGTACGCGCCCCGGAAGCTGCCGTAGTCCGTCTCGGCGAGCAGGTGCGGCGTCGGATCCGCCTGGCGGGGCTGCGGGAAGGCGTTGACGGCGCCGCATGCCGCGAGGGCGGCCAAGACGGCGGTGGCGAGTGGCGGCATCATCGTCTCGTCGGCTGTGCGCTCTACCGGATATCAAGAACAGGCGTCACGTACAAAAAGGCGAGCACGACTCACGAGCCTTTCGGACCTGGCCATGCTGGTATACATATGTATATATATATATACTCCGTAGTCATGCGCACACACGCGGACCAACGCGACCAGGGTGGGATGGGTTTCCGGGTATTCTGGCAATGACCTGCTTGCACCAACCCATTCCCTTTCCAGCCTATTCACCATTCATCTATCCACAGGCAGTAAACGTCGTTCCCCGCTCGCAACTTCGCCCGCCAGATGGGAGCCGTCGTTCCCTGGGTGCGGTTGGGCGTGCGGGTGTGGGGTGGAACTGAAGGTGGAGGGAGGTTCCTCCGGAGCTTGAACCCCAGAATCGTCGTTGCGGGGCCCCGGGGCGCCAGGCAGGGATGGTCGAAAGCAACAGCTCGGTGATTCTCCTCAATCATGCACCGAAGCTCGCTTTTCTCCGCACCGCAGCGTTTATTCGAAAGAGAGGTCGTTCTGTACATCATCGGAGAGACCTACTTCTGCGCGTGCCCATTTGCGGCCGAGAGGAGTTCATGGGAGGAGATATCTGAAGACGACGATATCAAGTTGAACCAACCCATGTCTTGCGAAGTCGTCCCGAGTCATCTTCTGATACCACAGCAGATCAGATGCTGCTTGATGCTGCAAGCCAGATAAAAGCACGCTGGAAACAGTTCCGTCTACGTACTTGTAGACACTCATCGTGCCGGGCAGACCCTTGTCCATCCATCCCAACGGCACGAGTCGCGCGGTTCCAAGACGACTCCCACTCAACAAATCACATGCGCAAGGTAAAATGAGGAGACCCTGCCTGCGCTGGCTACGTGCCTGTACAAAGCCCGGTTCGATCGGATGAACGGACGACACGAGAACCACGCAGTAATTACCATGTATGCTTTGTTTCTTCGCACTCGTTTTATTGCGTTGAAATGATGGGGTAATCTCACAGCCCTAACGACTGACCACTTGCGCGTTTCCCATCTTCTTGTAGTAATGGAATGAGACAGACCGACCAGAAGAGCAGCCGCCACCTCGGCTTTCTCTCTACCCAACCCATACGATATAGTTTTGCACCCTCGATATCATCAGTCTCGCCGAGCGCACGATGCGACAGGGGAGAACCAGAATGCAATTCAGACATTCCGCCAACCGCAAGCCCAGCTCCTCGGCCACACCACAGGATACACCAACGACACCCAAAGTCAAAGCGCTTCACCACACCGGGGCATGCCAATGGGGTTGCGGCGGCGGCGGCGGAGGAGGACGCATGTGAGGGTGAATCGGCGCGCCGACCGGCCAGGCGGGCGGAGGACCGTGGCCGTGCGCCCCGCGCTCCATCGACGGCAGCGCCCGACTGCCCAGGTCCTCCTCTCTCCGGATCGCCGTCTCGCGGAGCACGAGCGCCGCCACCTCCGGATGGCCGACCAAGAACTCCGACGTCTGCCGCGGCGCCCGCTGCCACAGCAGAGGCTGCAGGAAGCCCACGCGCGCAAACACCATCTTCAGCAGCGCGTCCGACTCGGGCACGCCGGCGTACAGCTTCGAACACAGCTGCAGGACCGCCGACTGCGCCGCGTCGGACCCGGCCGACTCGAGCATGTCGACGCAGTGGCGGGTGATGACGGCCTGGAAGTCGTACATGAGAAACTTGTTGGCGCAAATGTACACGTCCAGGCTGAGCTCGTACGTGAGCAGCCACGTCCGCATGTCCTCGCCGCGGATGCGATCGCCGTTCATCAGCTCGTCGCCGCTAGGGGCCGCTGTTGCCATGGAAGGCGTCGACCCAGGCGGTGTGAGGATTTGCTGCCGACCCCGATGCCGACGATGCGGAGGCGGACCGGGCGGCCTCACAAAAGGCATGTGGATGTGTGGCGGTGGCACAGGCCCGCCGCCGCCGCCGCCGGGTATCGGCCTCGCGCGGCCGACGCCACAGTTCCAACACGGCGGACCGGTGGCTGTCGTGCAGCGCGGACATCTGCAGTCGGGGCGGTGTGCGCCGGGCTGCTTCCGGTTCAGACGCTCCCACTGCCGCTCTCGCCGCCTTTGCCGCCGCTGTGCCCGCACTCTGCTCCTGGCGCTCGCGTCGCTGGCCTCCGAAGACGAAATCTCCGATCCCGAGTCGCTCTGGTAGCCGGTATCCAGCCCCTTGCCCCGTTCCGCATCGTCGAGGCCCAGCGCAGAAGACGCCGGCCTGATGGGGACGAAGCTTCTCTGGTACATGAAGGCCACGACGAAGTGGAAGATGGCTGGGTCCTCCTCGGGGAAGTCTATCGACTGCGCCTCGGCTTCTCTGAAGTCTCCACAAAGTGCTTTTCGGAAGTATTCCGTCGTCAGCAGAATGTCTCGGTGCACTTGAAACACCTCCACATGAGGTGCTTGCCCGACGCGAAGCGTTATAATGGTCGAGTTGTACCGGCCGTCTGCGGATGTGAGCCAGAGATCCTCGCGCGCACTAGGCTCCTCTTTGCGCTTCTTCTCGTCATATGTTTCATCGAGGACCACCACGTCTGGCGAGTCGGTCGGCGCAGCCCTAATGACATCCATCAGCGTCCGTGGAATTTCCTCAGCGTTGCTGCCGCCACCGCTGCTGCTGCTGCTGCTGCTGCTGCTCCCTCCATTCCGGTTGCCAGCGATGGCCGACATGGTGAGAGGAACCGAGAATGCGCTCGACACGCTATTGGTTGATCTCCCTGCAGAACAGCAGTGATGGGATGCAGTGCTGATCTTCCGTCGGTCCGTCGGTCAGACTGCAATCGTCTGGGAGAAAGCTGACTGGAAATAACCGCACAGTCACGGCTGGCGACACAGCCAAACGACAGAGAGAACTGAAAGGCTGCGAGAGAGGAGAGAAGAAGCCGCACGAAGCCTCCCAACACTACTGGCAAGGAGCGAGCGGCGGCTTCATATAAGCTAGAAATGCACGCGAGACCGAGTCCAGGCAGCCACACACCTTTCGAGCAATGGATGGCACGAGTCGAACAAGACGGATGAGGGTGGTGGGTAGCTAGAGCTAGCTGGTAATTAGGTAGTGTACCGACTATGTAGCTGGATGGGAGGTGAGGTGGTGTCAGCCAGGACCTTTGTTGGCCGCGCCCGGCAGCCTCACGACCGCCAACCACGGCGAGGCGCATCTAGGTTATTTGCAGCACCACCGGACATGGCCCGTTCGGGACATGGGTTCTTTTCCTTTTCTTCCCGCTTCGCTCTCTCTTCCACTGCTTTCCACTACCTTGCTAGGCCTGCCCGCAGCCCGCAGTCGCTGTCGCTGTCGCTGTCGTCGTGCCTGCTTCGCATGCCGTGTAACCCATGCATGAACCGTTCTGTCGTTGCATGGAAGAATCGAGCGCATGTCAGGTGTCACATCCAAAAGAGCATCCATGGTCTTTTGGCCAAGCACAAAGTATGCGTCCATCCTCTCTTGAGATGGGGAACTGGCTAGCGACATTTCTCGGGAATGCCACCCACCTCGGCCTACGTTCCATGCCCGTGTCTGCCTGTCCTTGACTTGGCCTCCCCCCCCCCCCCCCCCCCCAGGCCTCCACCCCCGTCGCCCCGTCGCCCGTCGCGCAGCTCCGGAACGGGACGCACGCAATCGCTGCATCACACCGCAGGTGTCCATGTGACGGTCCAGTTTTTCTTCTTCTTTTATCGTGTGTCTCTCTCGCGCCGTTGGCAGCTCTTTTCGTCCAGCCTCGGGCGGGAGTCGACCCAAACCACCGAACAAACAACAAGGTCGCGTCGCGCCTAGTCAGACCACTGAGAAGCCATGGGGTCTCTGGAGTAGCGGTGGAAGAACCTCGTCACATCGCGTCAAAGCAGCCCGTCTATTCGCGCCGCGACGTCCTGCACTGCGCTGCCCTGCGTTGCCATGCGCTGCACTGCAATTCCACTGCAGACATGGTGGGCGGGGCCATCGTCCGACGCAATGCGGCTTGGCCATCTTCGTCACCGAATTATTGACGGGTGTGCGGCGGCTTGCATGGCCATCTGCGGGAGATGATGGGAACGACCTATGAGCGACGCCACCAGCTGCCCGGGTACGATGCGCCCAGAATGCCCTCAATGGTGAAGCTGCAGCCCAGGCGTCGGCCGCTCCAACCAGCAACGAATTCCTCCTCGTCTGTTGGTTTGATGGTCGCGTCGTCTGCCTTCATTCCTCCTCAAAAATCTCCTGTTGCATCTGGATTTCTGTACGCAGAGCGTCAGCGGCTGAGCCCGGTTTTGAGTCACCACAACCCTTGCACCGAGGAACATCGTCCTCACTTACGCCACAATCTGTTGGCCGACGCCGAAATGACTTGGGCCTTGGCCATCAGCTTCTCCTCGTACTTGACGCTCTCCTTGCCTTTGGTTCGGAGTTTGCTCGGCTGTGCCTGTCCAACAGTAAGCCAACAGCAGCCTCCTACCAACGCCCCAGTTCACTTGCCTGCATGAGAATGGGCAGAAGCTCTTTGGGGTCTGCATTCGCAACCGCCGCAACGCTACGAAAGCCGTTTTCCCAGAAAACCCTCCTGTTTCACAAAGTCAGACGCTTTTTCGACCACTCTTTTCGGGTTCGCGCGACGTACGCCGTCCGGCTCTTGACAAAGGTGATTTGTGCCAGCGCCAGCAGGTCCGATTTGGCGCCTGCTTTCAGCCGATCCGAGAAATGGTCCAGTGCAGCCGCCATGATGCTGCAGAGGACGATTAGTGATCAGAGTCCTGTCATGTATTCACCGCCCTGTACTGACCCCCATCCCATGTGTTCGCAGAATTTAATCATGCCGGCCGCGAATCCGTGGCACGTCTGCGAGAGGTTCTGCACAGCGCCTCGAGGGGCGTCGTACTTCCGCGCCACTACGTGAATCGGCATCTCGTTGCACAGGTCTCGTAACTGAAAGGCCAGGTAGAACCGACGGTGCACACGAACGATTTCCTTCTCCTCGGGCGTCGTCTCTTTCAGGGTGCTACCATGCGCCCTGACAACGGTTAGCGACATCGGAGAAACAGACGACAATGCCTGGCTACTTGCAGTCGATTGATCACCGCGCGTTTGAGCCCGAGGAACCCGAGCACGCGGTGTCCGCTCTCGTCGAGATTCTCCATCTCGTTGCGGAAGACTTGCCAATTGATGCTCGTGCCAAAGTCGTGGACGGGGGTGAAGGTGTAAAGAATATGCATCTCGCCGTCCATGACAAACGCCTGTAGTGCTCTTTCCAGCTCCTTCTTGATGAAGACTCCGTCGTCGGGATCCAAAGCAGACGCCACGATCGCCCTCCCCAGCTTCGTAGGCTGATAGTTGCCGCAGACGTCGGTCGTCACAAAGGCCATCGACAGCAGGTTCTTGAGACTGGCCTCTACGCAGTCCTGCAGAGACTGTGAAGGTCCGGCATGTGCTAGTAGTGTCTTGCTAGTGTAGTCCTCCAAGGCCCCTCTACTCGTCGCAAGTCGTATTGCAATCACCTCCAGCAATGCCCTGGACACGTCAGTCTAGCTCGACTTTGCTTCTCCGCGTACGGCAGATGTCACCTCTGTATACGCTGCTTGTCTGTTATCAAGCCACTCGTGACCTGGGGCAGCTCCGCGTGCATCAGGTCGACCACCTGCTCCAGGTCGTCTTTGCGGCAGCAAAGATAGGTTTCTCCCACCTCATCTTTTCCCTTACGACCAGCTCGCCCACGCATCTGACGTAGCATGGACGGGCCTACGAAATCTCTCCCCATACGAGCGTTATGGAGAATGACCCTCCGGGCAGGACTGATCCTGTTAGTGTGGTTCTGCCGCGCGTCGAGAAACTTACAGGTTAATGCCAGCTGCTAGGCTGCAAGTTGCTATGCACACTTTGACGACTCCTGTATCGTAGGCATTGGCTATCAGCTCACGCTCCTCCGTGGTCAGTCCGGCCTGGCAAAGTTAGCTCGGAGCCACCTTCGTCCGCACAATAACCTACGTCTGAGGGAGTTGGTTAGCCTCGAGTTTTTGAAGAAAAATGTCGAGCGAGCTTACGGTGAAAGACAACGCCCATCGGAATCGTCTCTTCCAAGACGGGATCTATTCCTGTTCCGAGACTTCGCAATTCGGCGAGAAGATCGATCCTCTTCTCGACAGTCTCGGCATCGAGCTCGTCGTGCGAGGGCATAACTCTGGCAATCCAGCGAGCATCCGACTCGCAACCAGGGCGACTACTGGCGAACACCAAAGCGCCATAGCCAGCCCTCGCAGTTTCGCTGGCCAAAGATACCACGGCGTTCAACACGGGGTCCCTGAACTCCTTGTGGCTCGATACCTCGACGCGTCGGGTGGCTTTTAAGCCGCTTTGTGCCATTTGCGTTCCACTCTGAAGTTTACTAGCCGTCTTGAGCAGCTCGCTTGATGTCGAAGCTGGATAGATGCATCCTTCGTAGACGAGATGCTCCTCGATAGGCACCGGGCGGTAGCGTGTCTCGTAAGAATGAGCATCTAGCCAGTTGGCCAGGAGCTTGATATTCTACGCTCATTAGAATGTCGTTTCCGAGCAACTCCGGTTCATGCATTGCTTACGGACATCGTAGCACTCATTCCAATTATTTGAACAGGCTGCGGCAACGACATCAACTTGGTGCCCATCAGCTCCATAAGATAACCACGGTGGTCGTCGTCTATCATGTGAAGCTCATCCAAGACAACTGCCTTTAGGTGATTGATTGAACAGTCATCGATTGCGGTGTTGACGAGTGCATTGGCCTACGGAGACAGTGGTCAGCCGATTCTACCCCCGCCATTTCCACCCCTTACTGGTCATCGTACCTTTTCGATGGTGCAGACTCCTACATCAAAGTCTGCCCAGGTAGGTTTGATCTTGCTGCCTCCGAAGAAGCCGATAACTCTGATGGTGTCTTCGTCAGCGCGTCGTCTCCAGATGCGCTTCTCATCATCCACATCGTCTTTCGGTTTCGGAACGCCTTGCACGATGTTCCGCAACCAACGAACTTTTTCTTGAACAAGTGCAACGTATGGCAGCACGAGAAGCACCTTGGCATTCTTCTCTTCCAGAACTCTCTTCAGCATCAAAACTATCACAGTGTCAGCAAATGGACGCGAACGGAACCTCCGCACATCAACTTGCCATCAGCCACGAGCGATTTGCCTCCCCCCGTCGGTGCGCTGTACACGAGATTCTTCTCGCCAGATAGTAGACCAGGTCCCCGTAGGCATGCCTTTTGCCATGGATACATTATCTTGATGCCAAGACCGTAGAAATTGCGAATCAGGGGCCTGGGAAGACCGTAGTAGGGGTGGGCAAGCGCAAGTAGCGGATCAGAGGTAGTCGACGACGGCGTGCACTGGAGCAGATTTCTCTGCGTGTATTCAGAAGGACCTTGGTTTGCAGCCAGATCCAGATCCGTGATTGGACTTGCCGCGAGCCTCGGCGGGCCAGGAGGCAAACTCGATGCCCGCTGCACAGGCACGACATGGCCTGGGAGAGTCGTCGGTGGTGGTGGCGCAGGATGTGCGGCTTCCGAGCGAGCGCGCTTGTGACCAGCTACAGTGGTCGACGTTGAATACGCGTTGCCCTGCTCCTTGACGGCTTGCACCGAAGTCCTGTGCCACAAGCCATTATTGGAGACCATGACGAAGCAAATTGGCCGTGGCGGGCAAGAAGCAGTCCATCGAACATGTAGAATGGAGGCTGTTTGGAAAGGAAGACGCCCTCGAGGCGCTGTGAATCTTTTACCAGTTTGTCAGATTTGCCTTGGTCAAATGTCGTGCAGTCGATTGGTGGCAGGCACACACCCTAGCAGGCAGCCGGCTGTCTGGTTCAGTGATGCATTGGACTTGGTGATGGCTAGAAGCGGAAAGGCGCGTTTGTTGCCGGGGGTGCGACGTGTGAGATGCAGCAGCAGGGATGGCCCGTGTCACCATGTCGCGCGAAATCATGTGTGCACAGGCGGTATTAGCTAAGCTGCCGTCGGAAGCTTACGCAGAAGGCAGGAGTGTGGTGCGTGATGCACAACGAACGACGACCTACGGGTTAAAGAGGACATGGAATCGAATTGAGTTCTTTGCAAACAAGGCACTGTGGGTATACAAAATGAGGTCCTGTGTGCAAAGGTACCTAGGCTACTATATCCCCATATTAAAGGTTGAAACAGAAGCTCGACGACGACGGCAACGGCGGCGCAGTAGAACCGATGGGCGACGACAGCGACGATGAGGAACCATTGCGGCCACAATGGCGGGACGTGTATCCGTACATGCCTTGGTGGATGGAAAAAATATAACGAGGGAAAGCCCAGGTCACTTTTTGTGCTGGAAAAGCAGCCGGCCTGGGTACTCCGAAGGTTCTATGGGCACGGTCTGTGGTTGCACCTGAGGGACTGGACTCGGCCGGGTTGGCCGGGACTCGGTACGTACTCTTCCTGCGTGAATCCAGATCGGAGGCTCCACTTGACCGAGCCACAACTTCACACACCCGACTGCAAACCGTCTACACCACTTTCGAGTGCGTTGTCCAGACGTGCCTCGGCGATGGCAAGCCCGTGGTCGCTCATCGCCTTCTGTTTTTCATGAAGTCAAATCGGACCATCACAGCTTAGCAAGATTGATGTAGTTCGTTTCGGGGCCGGACTTGGCTGCAATGCTGGGCCCGGCGACGAGACGGATTTCACAGTAGCGAGTGTGTGATGTTAACTACAGGGGCGGACCACAGGTCCCCTCGACGCTCACAGTACGATATAGGGCTCTTTGAGCGAGAAGGGTCGGTCGGGGCGGGGCCTGGGGAAAGCAAGCAGCCGAGTCTCGCAAAGGAGATGAATGGTAGACTACAGGACACCACAGCCAACAGTTTTGGCAACACGAGGGGGTTCCAAAAAAGGATGAGGAAACCCAAGAAGCGCCACGGCAGGGACAGGGGTCATGTGTAGCCTGCTCTTTTTCGTTGCGTGCGACAAAGCAGCAGCCGTAAAAGAGAGGAAAAACCGAACGGCAGCGTAACCGCCTTGCGCGGACGAAGGATGATCCAGGTCCAAGAGCCAGCAATCACTTCAACCCTCCCGACCGGTGCGGCACCCCAGGTCCAGGAGAGGCGCGAGGCCCTGGTCCCCGGACAGGGATCATCATCTGGCCCCATCTATTCGTCAACGTATCCCACTAGCCTCCCACGACTGACGACCGACCACCACCCATATTTCCCCTAGCTGTCGATGACATGGGCGGCAGAGATCGAAGGCATGTCTTGCACGCCGACCTACATTACTGTCAATCTGAGATTGGGCGCACCCGAATTAGTATCCTGGCTTCTTGTCGAGGGCGTTGTCGCATGGTCAGTCGGGTGGCGATATTGACTGTTAATCACAGTCCAACGACGTCCGATACTAGCTTACGGTCGCAGCATATTACTCGACAGCGACCCAAGCCCGCCTGCATGTTTCGATCAATCGCCTTACCTTTCACTATTGGAAAACGAAGGGGCATTTTCCACGCAGCGACTGTCCGAAGATATGTAATTTAGCGTATCGTCTATACTCGCACAGTTAGTGTATGTCCCCGACGAAGATCTGACGCACTCCGAAGGTGTCCCTCTTTGGCCATGGCAAGGGCGAGTCGGTCAGTGCAGGGCTCAACCTCTGGCCCGCTACGGCGGAACTACCCTTGTGGTAAAGGCGCCCGAACTCTCGACGTCGACGTCGATAAAGGCGTGCATCATCCACGAACTCTTTCCAAAGCCTCTGCAGTGAAAGGCAGCTCGCAGTCGAAAAGAGATGGAACCCACCCACGATGCATGAATGCGTGGCCCAGTGGATTGAGGGTAGGCGGTGGGATAATGGGCCTTGGCTGGGAATGCGCTTGCTGCTGGCTGGCGACCGGCCCCTTGCGACATGCGGCGAGGAGCCTTTTTTTTTCGGTCGTCTGTGCCGGATCAAGCGGTCAACCACTTCTGTCTTTTTTCTGACGTCCACCGGAGCCTTCTCTGGCCAAGCCTCAAGCGCCACCACCTGCTCTCGTCCTCGTTGCTTAATTATCGTTTGCCCGTGACTGTTGTTAAGCTCGTGATTTCATTATTCCGACTGTATTCGTTAGTCAACTGGAGTTGGCTTTCCCTCCCGCGTCTCTGGAATTGCACATTCCAGCGCATGCTCAGAACGTGGTTTGAAGCGACAGTGCGGCCTTGTTTGTCCAACGGCTGGGTGTACGGCAGGCCCGAGAGCGAATTAGACCTCATCGAGCCGAGGGGAGTGCAAAGCGATTTAGGGAGGAAGCGGAAAATCTAGGCCACGAGAGAAAAAGCAAGTCAGATCGTCGGTATGCGCGCGCCCGTTGGCGATTGACGTCTCCGCCATTCAAATTGCCCGTTACGGTCGCTTCAAATGATACCGTGGTTTGCGGCACAGCAATAACCAACGCAGCTGGGAAACGACGATGCACGACGGCTCGTTGAAATGCTCTCTAGAATTCTGTAAATCATGAGAAGAGATATTCGGGGTCTTTGTGCAGTCAAATCCACCGTTCAGTGTAACAGAGGCGTCCTCTGCGGTCGATGCCTCGGCGCCTCTACCGTAGTGTAGAGCGTGGGCAGGGCGAAAAGGGTGTGATGACAGTTGACCGTCGCAGGGAAATGACTGATGATGCGCGAGACGTACGAAGTACGTGCCTGAGTTTGATGGAAGGTACGAAATACGTGTGTTGCGAGTACGGATACCATGTACAAGTATGTCGAGGGGCGCAGCTTCTGCATGCTGGCTCGGTCCCTTGCGGCTCCACCCCGGTAGCCCATGTGGCTCCCTCTACGGATATTCCAGCCATGATTACCTCAGCATGGCTTGTACCTGATTTGTACGGATACACAAGAATCTGCGTGTGGTTTGATCTTTGAAACGCAGAGTGGCATTGTTTGCGCCGATTTGTCTTTACACCGGACGGTCGCCCAGAAACGTCAAGAATAACTGCATTTACATGGGAAATGTATCCCGGCCTAGCGGGAGCGGGAGTGAGTACGCCTCGATCTCAACTGTACCTTGACTGTCCAACCTAGGTACGGCGTGCCTTACCACAGACCGGCTGGGCGGGCAACGGTCGGCATCTGACTCTAGCTAAGGTACCGCAAGGGGCAAAAAAAGGGAACCCCCGACGACGACTCATGCCTCACGCTGCCATCATGTCCCCCTATAACCTATACTCAAAGCCCAATGACCTGCTGTGGGAGTCGCTCTATCGTCATGGACATATGATCGCATCTTGATCGCATCTTGCGACAGTCTGGCTGTGATACGAAGTGGACATAAAAGAGCACAAAGCGACTGCAGCCCAATCCGATCTCTGGCAAGGTGGACGATTGTCTTTCCTTTGTGGTGGCAGGCTGTTTTCTAAGCTAAGTGTTGTTACTGCAGGTGAAGCAGAAGCGATCGCATCTCCCAGCTTATGACGGCGTCTTCATAGCGACTAAACACTCATTATGCTAAGTGTCGTGATGTGTAAATGGGATTTGGAAAACAGGAGACAGAGGAGGCGAGAAAGAAAGTAATTAGCGACGTCGTGGGAGAGGAGAAGGTTCGTCTACCATGCGGTACTGGCAATTGCAGCAGTGCAATCGACCTCCTAAATACCTCTTTCGTGGCGTGCACACACCATTGGCAGACTTCCATTCTACATTACGGGACTTTGATACCAACATACCGGATGCTACATGCCTACACAGAAGCCATAGGTGCGGTCTGTAGGAATGCAGAGATGGGAGACAACTGGAGTGGTAATGCGCCTTCCAGAGTCTGTCTTTCTTGCTAGAGTAGGTGGTTGAGATGGCCCGTAGAGGTGTGCGCGTCTAGTGTCCGTGGTAGAGGAGTGCTGTGCAAGACATCAGCCGCCTCCTTCGGGCAGATGGTCGAACCAGGCAGGGTACGTAACGAAGCCATGTGCACCCGAAATAATCACTAGTAGGTCATGAGCTTACGTCTTTGTGGCTCGCGGAGGTGGAGGAGAAGCAGTGTGGCTGCCTTATGTTGAAACCCAGAGACAAATTAGCAATGTACCTAGATAGAAATGGCCAGAGCAAATGGGGCTGGCGAGAAGGTGCAGTACGTGAACATCATACCGAGCATCCATCCAGATATTGTAGTGTGATACTGGGGTTTAGAGGCGGCGGCGGCGAGGGCTGTTGATATTGGGGTGGGCAGCTAAGAGCCACCAGACATCCCAGTAGGTGGGATGGAAATGGGACCTACACACATGGGTGATGACGGGGGTTGTGGACAGCATGTCGTGGACACATCCCTACGTGGTAAGGAGCCCATCGTTTCCACGGCGTTGGACAAGCTGGGGTGCGACGAACCAGGGAAGGGATCGAAGGAAGAAGTGGGCGAGTCGCTGGGCACTCTGGCCTAGCCAGGAGATGTGGCAGCGACGGCGTCAGGAGCGACAGCGCAGGTCAAGTCGAGCAGCCAAAGTCGAACAGCAAAAGTCGAGTCGAGCAGTCTGGCACGCGGGGCACGGCTCTTTGAGTGGTGTTTCTGCCATTCTGCTTGGACCCGCGTACTGTGGTAGGGTACCTCGACGCCCCAAGCTGACAGAGGTTAGGTACTCGGATGAAGTTGCTATCCGCCATGTGAGGCTACGGGCTGAGCTGAGGAGAAGAAGTCAGCGGCACACGTAGACTTGCAGTCGGCGCAGCAGGTGTAGTTAGAAAGCAAGGTACTGCATGCAAAGCACTGTGTGTACACCGCGCACCTAAGGTAATGAACGAGAGGGGAGGAAGTAGGTTGATTGCACAGTCGACTTTGGTGAAAAGCACCAACCAGCGAGATGTAGTAGTCCTTAGCTTAGCAAATAAGGTAAGGTAGCGAGATCTCTGCATGCTGCTCTGTGGGGAAGCTGGCAAGGAGGATTGGTTGGGAGACGTGGAAACCCAACTAAAAATGCGAGGAAAATAAAAAGCACCGTGATGGATGGACAGAAAACCACCTGGACGGAAGGGTAGAACCGCATAGAACAGAGGAGCTGGGAAAGGCGCGAGCGAGGGAGAGACTATTGCCCTGTCGGAACGGGGCAGGTGTAGTCCATCTAGAGACTGGCTTCCCATATGTCGGCCTATTTGGAGACTCTACTTGCGCCTTTCGAGACAGGTCTGACGATTATGTTCTATCTATTCAGTACACCTATTTCGCTCTATTTCGCTGACTGCATGATATATTACTGTTGCCAACACTGCAGAGAAAGAGAAAGAGAGAGAGAGTTCCGCTCATGACTGCGTGAGGTGAGGCAGATACATTCGCGTGTACATCGGTACCTCGTTACTTTGGTGTACATGCCATCACTCCTCCTTACAGAAACCTCAGGTCGATACCTGAAGTAAGGCCCATGCTGCGTGTCCGTACTTGTACAAATGTAGGAACACAGCGACTGAAAGTACCTACCTCGTCGCCTCGCTGACAACACGCATCCCCGGTCTTCATCCCAGACCCAGCAGGCCAGCCAGTCCCGGCCGGCCGGCTGTTTGAACGACAACGTCTTCAACCTAGTTTTTTTGCATCGCAGACGAAGCCCACCGCATCGCCAAACCCCGATTTCGGTGGGAGTTGGTTGAAGTCTGACGGGCATTGAAAGCCTTTCCGGATAATCAAATAAACCTCCTGATGGTGTTGTCAGGCTTGTTTGGTAGACACGTGGTCGGGTCGAGAGGTCTGATGTCCGATGAAGGCGAGCCAGGGTATGCACGGAGGGCCCAGGAAAGGTACGTCAACAGCTAGCGAGCGGGACACGGCGAGACGGCGACAGAAACAGACGGACGAAAAGGAGACAGAGAGTGTGCATGGAGCAAATGACGCCGGAGGACAGATGTCGCCTCGCGCCAGTCTTCACATTGTTCACGCACATCCGCTCTCTTGCTGTTTGTACTTTGCGATCACTTATCTCACCTGGCCTACGGAAGAATCTTGGCAAAGGCGAAGTAGGTAGATAATTGTGCTTGCACTGCGCCGAAGCATGGGTTGACATCTACCTTGAGGATTGCTACAAGAGTCATAAGCTTACTGTGTAGGCAGCGGCTGTGTCGGGGCAAATCACTCTATCGAGTTATGATGGACGAGGGGGGTGTGTTGGGTTTTGCTGCGTGAGTAACCCTTGGGAAGATGTGTGAAGTTGGCGGTCCCCTGTGGTCTCCTGCGAAACTGCACCGATGACCTGCGGGAGCGGGAGCGAGGAAGGTACACAGGTACAGGGTGGGTAAAGTATCATGCAGCTGCACAGAAGTATCAGTACTGGAACCACATGCATTTCATGTGGGGGAGCCAAGGTCAGGCTACCAGGCAACTGAAAACTCGGTACTTCCAACGAGGCCCCATATCATTGGGGAGAGAAAAAACGAAAGAACCTAACATTATGGACAGAAGGAGCAGCGAGGGGGGCTGCTTGTTATCACAGCTCACGTCGTTCCCATGTGTACATACCATCATTGCTGCTTCAAGCCAAGCAGGACTGAGAACACATGGCAACGTCAGGGCACCTCCACGGGATGCTGGCTGTCGCCCTCAAGATACATCGCATTCTTAGGTCTTTCAAACTTTGCCGCAAGTTCGGTACGGTGCGGGAGCGGCAGCAGTAGTGGCAGTGTCTAAGTTAGTGCGTTGAAGTAGTTAGTGGCAACTGTAGAGACAACAACGAACGAAAAGAAAAAGAAGGAAAGAGGGCAGTGGCTTGAACACACCATCCGGCCAGAATGGGCTCCAGAGAGGTCCTCAAAGGCTGCTGGAGTCCACCGAGATGATGAGATGAGGTTGGGAGGTGAAGTACGGATACACCCTACTCAAGGTGAAGTAAGGTAGGCAGGTAGAGACGGAAGACGGGGGCCAAGTGCAGATAGACACATGAGATGTATGCGGCGCAGCTGTACAGTACAAAAGATGGACAAGACTTGCATCGGTGCGGGTTGCCTTGCCTACCTGGCAAGATGCGTACGGAGGCATGTATCTCTTCTGTACCCCGAGGTAGCAGCCACCGCGACTTTGCCTGGTGGGTCTGGTCGTGAGGTGGTCCTGGGAATTGGGAGCTGGGGCTGGGCTGGACTGGACTGGGGAGCAGCTGTGTGTGCAAGGTAAGGAAGGTAGATGTATAGCGCGCGACTCTTCGTGCTATACCAAGGTGTCGGAGACGTTTCCCACGTTCACTTCCAGTCTCCGGTCTCCAGTCTAATCCAGTCCACTTCAGTCTTTCTCTCTCTCTCTTTCTCGCACACACACACTCTCTCTCCATGTAGACCGATGCCGTACCCGGACTCCGTCTTCTTGTACCTTACCTGACTGACCTCACCTGGCTGTCTATGCCGTACCGTACCTGTCGTACCTTGCTCTGCGTGCCTTACCTTAGCATTTGCCTTCCGCTGGTCGTCCTCTCTTCCTTCCATCTTCCACATCGCTCCCTCCCTGCCCATCTTGACCACCTTCAAACACTGGCCCAATCCAGCCTGCTTTGATTCTCCCTGGTCGCCGCTACTCTAACTAGACTGCCGGGTCTCATTTCGTCTTCTCCGACGCCTACCTTACCTCATCCACTCTTATCCTCCTCTTTCCCTCCATTTTCACTTACTCTCATCCACTTCTCATCACACTCATCAATATCAGCCACCTCGCGGCCACATCCATATTTCAAGGTCAACCATCACCTTTTCCCGCCACCCCTCGCTTTCTTGCGACCCAGGCTCGCCCAAGCACATCGCCGCATCAGGTTATCCCAGATATCCCACCCGACGTCACTCCGCTCGACGTCCTGCCATCCATTCGCAGGCCCCTTCTCATGGGCCGGGTCTGGTCATCGCCCATATCGCTGGACATCTAGCAGTCGCTCCCCGTCACTCCCATTCATCTGCCATCGTATGGCTCGAGGCCGCGCTCGTCGCCCCTCCTGTGACGAGCAACAACCTGTCGGCCCTCTTGCACTTCACTGTCTGCGGGAAGGGCCCCGACGCATTTCACCTCGCACAACCCTCATCGCGCAGCTAGCCACAGGATCAAAACATGGCGCAGAAAACCCAAAATGCCAGCTCTGAAGAACATTCTGCAAGCGCGACGCCATCTCACGACGCACCAGAATCAGCGCTGCCTTCAACGTCGGCAGCCTCAGCATCCAAGCTAGCCTCTGCTGTCCAGAAGTCTTCCCTGACTGACGTCGACGCCGCACTACGCAACACGTCCCAACCCATGAATAAATCATCATCGTCGGGTTCAGACCCGGCCGCCAAGGACGCTGCCGCTGAGCTCCCCAACCCTTACGGGACGCGCTCACGAAATCGCAACGGCTCCTCGCGTCCGAATTACGCAGAGGACAAGGACCTTGATGCCGACATGTTCGACTACTATCCGGAGAAGAAGGAGCAGGAGTCCAAAAAATCGGCGCGCCACAGCAACGTGTCAGCGGGTGCCACTTTGGACGCACCGCGTCCCAACGGCGCATCTCGCAAGGAAGCTGCTGCGTCAGAAGACGCGAAGATGGTCTCTGCTCAGAACGGCATCAAGGAACCGCAGATGGCGAGCACACCTCAGGCCGCACAGCCATCGGCGAATGCATCTGCCCCGGTACAGCCGTCCAAGAAACGCAAGGCAGCGACTCAAGCAGCGGCAGCAAATGCATCATCAGCCACTGTGGTAACGGGCACTGGGAATGGTGCATCGCGAAAACCCACGTCTGGTCCCTTCGCTACGTCTTACGCGGACACCAACATGCTCAGTTTTGAGAATTGCGGCGCCAACCCTCAGGATGGAAAGTTAGTGGCGGATGACGGGACCGTACTAGCACCCAATGGTAAGACACCAACAAACCACACTCCCACCCTGGTGCACATTTCACTTTTTTTTTTGGAAGGATGGCACGCTGATCAGCATCGCAGACAACGTCTATCTCGTGTGCGAGCCCCCAGGGGAGCCTTATTACCTGGGTCGCATCATGGAGTTCCTGCATTCGCAGAATGACAGCAGCAGGCCTGTCGACGCACTACGCATCAATTGGTTCTACAGGCCAAAGGACATTGGCAAAAAAGTGAACGACACCCGGCTGGTCTTTGCGACGATGCATTCAGACATCAGTCCTCTGACGGCTTTGCGTGGCAAGTGCCAGATCCTGCACAAGGCCGAGATCGACAACTTTGAGAAATATCGCAAGACGGTGGACTGCTTCTGGTACGAAAAGCTATACGACCGCTACATCCAAAAGAACTACGATCTCATCCCGACGGCCACCATCGTGAATGTACCCGAGAGGGTGAAGAAGGTCTTGGACGAGCGCTGGAAATTCGTTATTGTGGAGCAGGGTCGCGGAAAAGAGTTCACTAGCGCCATGAAGCTCTGCAAGCGATGCAGCGGTTACTGTGCCAGGTTGGTCCACTCACATCTGCCGCCTGAGAGATGGGACTGGGGTCGCTAACGGGGTAACAGCAATGACTCGGTCGACTGCGCCGTGTGTAAGAAGACATACCACATGAACTGCGTCAGGCCACCGCTGTTGAAGAAGCCATCGAGGGGATTCGCGTGGTCTTGCGCCGCATGTAGCCGTGCGCAAGAACGCAAGTTGGAGGCACGCCACACTCCCAATCTGCTAGACCCTGCCGGTGACGACGACGACGACCTCTACGATGACGACGAGGATGAGATGCAAATCGACACCGAGCGAACGAGTCCCGCCGATGATGATGACTCGCACCGCACCGGCACCGCAGAGCAAATCTACCAAGCCAGTCTTTGGCCTTGGCGGTACCTCGGAATGCACTGCAAGCCGGAAGACGCACTCGACTACGACGACCGCATCTATCCACGCGCGAGCACTCGCATCGGGCCGAAGCATCAAGCCAACGTTCTGCCTTGGCCTGGCCGGCCTGTGCAGTACCAAAAGCCTCTGGAGATCAAGAAAGCGGGTAAAAAGGACCCAAAGTTGTCCAAAGAAGCTCAGGCGGCACTGGAGGCTGAAAAGTCGCGACGCGAGAAGCGCCCGAAATGGGTACAGGACGAGCCCCCAGGCTACGTTGCGCGAGGAGAGGATTTGGATAACGACGACCCCAACGCCACTGCCACCCGACTTTGGGTTCCACCCCCGAATGCCGACAAGAACAAGACCTGGGAGGCCAAGGCCGACCGCTACATGAAGGAGGCAGAAAAGATTGCACCAGACTTCGGCCTCGACAAGAACTCGACAAACCTGCACGACATTGCCCTGGAGACCTACTTCAACAGCAACTACAACGAGGACCGTGCGCTGAAGCAGCTATCGGCGGTGGACAAATCAGTCTTCAAGGAGCCTCAGCTGACGGCAACTGAGCAGAAGAAATTTGAAGAAGGTGTCAACAAGTTCGGATCCGAGCTCTATCTGGTCAAAAGACACGTCAAGACTGTGACGCCAGGCATGATTGTGCGGTATTACTACACCTGGAAGAAGACCCCGCAGGGCAGACAGATTTGGGGCAATTTTCAAAACAGGAAGAGCAAGAAAGAGGCCAAGAAGGCAGAGGTGGCTGCAAGTAAGCTTCAAGACGACATTGCCGACAACGTGGATGACTCCGCATTTGACGGAGAAAAGGCCAAGAGCAAGAAGAAGAACTTCATGTGCAAGTTCTGTCACACAACGTACTCCCGACAATGGCGGCGAGCCCCCAACGCTTCAGGCACGCCTGTTCCTGAGACTGGGGGGAAGAACGCGAACAAGGACAAGGGAGGACAGTATATCCAAGCGCTCTGTCGGAGATGTGCCGAACTTTGGCGCCGATACGCAATTCAGTGGGAGGACGCGGACGAGGTTGCGAAGAAGATCACCCAAGCTGGTGGCAAGGCCTGGAAGAAGCGGCAGGACGAGGAACTTTTGAAGGAGCTGGAGGCTGCCAAGGAGATGCACAGCTACTGGAATACACCTCCGCCGGCACCACAGCCCGAAGCGCCCACAGTACCGGCCGAACCTCCTCGAAAGAAACTCAAGGGTGCCGTCCCAGATCGCGACTCGGAACCGTTGGCACCTGAAGCAGTCCCGGCAGTCCCGAAGAAGAAGGAGAAGGAGAAGCCGGTCGAGAAACCGGCACCACCGCCAGTACCTGAAATCCCCAAACCCAAGACCATGCCGTGCGCAGCTTGCGGTCAGTTGGAGCCACTGGGCGATCAACATCTTACCTGCAAAGAGTGCCGGTTGACAGTCCACCGCAACTGCTACGGGGTTCTCGACAACAGACACCCTGGCAAATGGACGTGTGACATGTGCCTCAATGACAAAAGTCCTCAGATCTCAATCGTAAGTCGAGTGTTGTGTTTTGCTAGCTGCTGACCATACTGACTGTCCAAAAGCAATACAAATGTGTCTTGTGTCCAATTGAATCCACGGAACATGACTTCGTTGAAGCTCCGAGAATATCCACCTCGAAGAAGAAGTCTGAAAAGGAGAAGGAGCGTGAACGACTGGAGCGTGAGCAGGCACAAAAGGCTGCAGATTACTACAGGAAGAAACAAGAGGACAGCAACCGCCCTGTCAACCCCCGAGAACCTCTGAAGCGAACTGCAGACAACAACTGGGTCCATATTACTTGTGCCGTCTGGACCAACGAGGTCAAGTTTGGCAATGCCAAGGCTTTCAGCCCATCCGAAGGCATTCCCTCCATTCCTCGAGCCAAATACGATGAGGAGTGCAAGGCTTGCGGTCACAAAGGCGGTGCTTGCATTGCCTGCCACCACTGTCGTAACCCTGGTAAGTGCCTGGAACGGTGCCAAACCGCCATGAAGACACACCACTGACAACCGTCTCTAGTCCACGTCGAATGTGCTCGTCAACAGGGTTATTTGCTCGGCTTCGATATCACACCAGTCAAGGGCTCACGACGCGACCAGTTCAACCTCGTCACCATTAATGGCGAAGTCGGCGTCATGTCAGCACAGGTTTGGTGCAAGGACCACGTCCCGACCAAGTCTGTCGTGCACCGAATGCATGACATTGTGAACGAGGAAGGTCTGAATGCTCTCCAGCTTTACGTGCAAAGCTACAAACAAGCAGACCTCACCTTGACTGGCACGGTCCGCAAGGCAAATCTCATGACAAACGCTGCCAAGACTGTGGGCATCCCCATCACCCCAGGCGCAAGGAGAGCATCGACAACCACACTGCCTCTGAATGGTGTTTCCCATTCCCCAAGCAACGAAACGGCAAACAACCACACACCCGGAGAAAGGATCTGTATCACCTGTGGATGTGATGTCAGTCTAAAGTGGTGGCCCATCGACATGTCGGACGAGCGGGAGCTGACCAATGGGCACTATGGAACCCTTGGCTCGGAGGCGCAGAAGTTTGTGGAGCAGAGGAAATTCCAATGCCACAAGTGTCACAAGGCCAAGCGCAAGCCCAACCCCCATCCTCCCAAGGATCCGTCACCAGTCACGGAAACAACCCGCTTGGCACCTCCACCGCTCCCTATCGTCCCACCTCACCATGCTCTCGCCGCTCCACCGCCGGCTCTGAGAAGTCCACCGGCAACAAGTGCCGAGGCAAGAGCACGCAACCTAGCATCTCTCACATGGGTGGCGCCAGCCCCTCCTCCTGCACCTGCGCCAGCCTCTCAACCCGTGTTGCCGCCTACAGCCGCTCCGACAGCTGCAGCGCCGCCACCACCGCCGCCGCCGCCGCCACCGCCGTCTCTTGTGCAGGCAGCCCCGGTTCCGCCTCCGATTCCACCGTCTGTCCCTCACCAGCCTAGGTCATATGCCCCGCCGTCGAGGACTTCAACAAGCTATGAAGAATGGCGTTCTCGGCTGCCCTCGCACTCCCCAACACAACGAGCACCGTTTCAGCCCTTGTCCACGCTCCGGCCTCCACCCATGACAGTACCGCACCATCCACCGCTGCCGCCGGGTGTTCCCAACGGTCACATTGCTCAACCGGCGCCGAGCGGAATGCCGCCTTCGCCTCTCATGCAGGGTGCCATGTCACACCCGGCGCCGTACCTACACTATCAGCAGAGGCCTCCTCCTCATCCGCCTCACGGCATGTCCAACGGCGGGCCTCCCCCGCGAGGACCTGATTCGTTTGCGCAAGGACTGCATCCCCAACGGGCGCCTTACGGTAGCCCCCCTGCCCACGATACGGGCGGTCCTCTGAGGACACCGAACATGAGGCCTGGCAACGAACCTCCGCGGCCGAACGACCCTGTGCGGCCAAACGATCCTATGCGACCCAACGACCTTCCCAGGCCTGCTGGAGCTAGCACAAGCCCCTCCCTTCGCAACCTTCTCTCCTAGGATGACGATGAAGGTTCTCTGCGGGTGCCACTGAGCTTGCGACCAGAACGTCACAGGGCAATCAGGCCTAGAAAGATGGAGGAGGACACGCGGGGACTGATTCCAGGGGCAACTTATTGGGTGGATTAATGTGGAACATGGCTGAGGAAACAGCAGCTGGCCATGCGGCGCAGCGTAGAGACTCGAACTCTTTAGGGCGTCGCCAGCGTGCCGCTGTGAGACCAAAAGTTATGCAGGCTGCTGAAACACCCACTACCGTGGGACGCAGGTACTCGGAGACAAATGGACACGGCGGGAACTGGTTTAGCATGGGAGGCGCAGCATCCCCAGCAACGCACGCTTTTTAGATGTATGATGTTGAATAGAAGCGACTCTATACTTCACGCAAGCATCAAGGGCTTTGAATAGTTTTGAAAATCTTTCTGCGACCTGGTCCGCCTTACTCCTCGCCAATATCCTCGTTCCTTGGGACCTGGTGTTAGTTCGTCTCGTCGTTTCATGTGCCATTGGTAGATTGACCAACCAGATTTCAGGCTTTTCGGCAATGAATTTGTCCATGAGGGCCTTGCACTCGTCGTTGTCGAGGACGACGACCTCGATGCCGCGCTGCTTGAGGTACGCCTCGCCACCGAGGAAGGTCTTGTTCTCGCCAATGACGACTCTTGAAATGCCGTAGAGGAGACAGGCGCCGGTGCCTTTTTCCAAGCATGTGAGCTGGGATGGAAGTCGAGCAAGCTTTGGGGGTTGACTTACACATGTCACAGGGGGAGAGGGTAGTGTACATTGTGCTGCCTGGCAGGTGGTCAGCTTCGTGTTTAACGGCATGGACGATGAGGAAGGGGGGGGGGGGGGATTGCGCCCCTTTGTATGTTTTCCCCGGCAGACGGCCAGAGTTGAAAAGGGCATCTGTTTCACCCTGTGGTATATGTTGAGTCAGGTTCCTCTAGTTGCTGGGATTCTGTCAATGTGGTGACTTACGTGGTGGATTGCGGACCCCATTTGTACACGGCGGTTGTGGCCTCTGCCCAGGAGTTTGCCATCAGCTGAGACGAGAGCGGCTCCGATCTGGAGGGGGTTGGCAAGGCGTTAGTTGCTGTTTCTCGGCGGGATGACAGTGGAACAGCAGTCTCGACTGGCGGAATTTGCATGGTCGACTTACAGGAACACCGCCCTCCGACGCACCCAGCTTGGCTTCCTCGATGGCGATGGCGAGGCCCTCTGCGTTGTTCATCGTGGTGGTGGTGGTGCTGTGAAGTGGGGGGCGGGGTAAGGTGATGTTGGAGAAGCGGGTTAAGTCTAGACCTGGGATGTTTTCAGTCTCACGGAGCAACTATATAATTCCGTCTTTTTTTATGTATAAAGAGCGAGGTATAAGACGCCAATTCCGAGGTTGAAGAATTATACTGATGGGGACGGACACGGTGTCCGAGGCGGAGATAGATACTGGGTGGCGATAGATTCTGGGGACATCCTTATCGCATGCTCCACCGGAACTTTTGGTGATGGGGGTTGAGTAATGAGTCTTTTGGTACTTCGGTATGTTTCTTAGATCTCGATGATGAGAACAAGATGCTGCCCGTGGCGGCACTTACAGTTTTTTTCTCGAGTTTTCAGTGCTCCAAGGTTGATGCAGCAACACCGAGCAAGATGGTACGGTACTCAAAGTCACGATAATCGCCTCGAGCGAATGCGACACCGTTATGCAATTTTGTCTTTGCGCCGGCAAGATGAGCTACGTTTATGGGCATTTGCCATTTGACTTATCCTTTGCCACACCATACTACCTTATGATAGGTAGTTAGCCACGGCGCCACTGGACAGGTACTGTGTGGTTGGTTCCGTTGGCCATTCCTACCCTCTTCGTCGGGAGATAGGAAGAGCTGGTACGGCTGGTTCCCCCTTCTATTCCAGCGTTTCCCAACGGCCCTTTCCCAAAAATTATTCGTATTCGTAGTCTCACTCGAGCGGAAACTACACAGGTCCGCCGCCCACTTGCCACACCTGTGATCTGTAAACCGTCTGTCCATCAAAGTCTGTGTAGTCGATCACCTTCACCCAAACAGTTCCAACTACTTCCACACGCAGGTGGTCCGGACAACACTTCTTTTACATGTTATCTGTCACCGTCCGGTGTTTCCAGATCTCGAACGGCCGCGTGCTATTTCGCCATTGTCAGACGCCATTGTCAATAGAACCATCGTTCTCCGTCCCCAGGTAAGTATGGAACTCGCAAAACAATCAGTGTTGCCTTGACGGATTCTGATACAAAACAAGAATGGACAAAACCTCGCGGAGCCCCAACTTTCTCGACCTTTGGGCGTTCCTTTGTGTCACTTGGAGACTTGGCTGCTGGGCCTCGGAGCATCCCGACCTGGCACCGAAAATGTTTACATCCCAAGATCGAAAGGTCATGCTTGCGTGCGACAATTTCTACATCAAAAACTGCAGCCAGGAGACTTGGTCTTCAGCTCGTTTTGTTTCGTACCGCCCAATCCGATCGAGGTACCCTTCGTTTGGAGATCTGGTACCTGTGCTAGACAGGCATACGCCCGTCGAGGAAGACGTTGCGCAGCTGGTTGCAGAATGGAGACAGAAAGCACCAACCATGGTGCCTGAGTTTTTCGCATGCCCGACACGTGAAGTTCAAAGCCCGTCAAGACCTATCAACACCGGTCTTGCTCGTCAGAAACCCACTACTCCAAACTCACTCAAAAGACTGCAATCTCCCAAGCCTGGCAGTACCGAATCCTCGGGCAAAAGAGTCAAGTCGGAAGGTCATGAGGAGCAACCCGAGGACGAGACACTTCTTCGACCTGGTCCACAGGACAGAGCGGCCCATTCCGCTGACGTGTTCGAGGCCGTGCAACCAGTCAGGCAGGGAATCACTGGTGCTCGAGCTGCTCGAAGGACAAGAGCATCGCTACCGCAAGATATCGAGAACACAAAAACAAAGGGCAGCCCAGCTATCCTCCCGGGTGAAGCGGGCAAAGAACCAAGCGCTGCTGCTGCATCCCGACCTGCGCCTTCAAGCATGTCACGTTCCGGAGGAAGGGAAAACGCAGCCCACGGAAGCTGTTTGACTCTGTCGTCTGCACATGAGACGGCGGTTGTTGAACCAGGAGGACAAGCGGACGCCGAATATCGGATAATAACACTGGGCATGGTCAACGTTCAGACCGTCGCATCTATTGAGCCTTCGGATGACAGACCAGTGGATGGCCCAAGCCTGGTTCTCCAGGGAAGAACCGCGCCAGTGGGAAGCTTCGACAGCCAACAAGACTTAGGACGCATGCAAGTGAGCGACAGTATCGAGACGGAGAGATCACCTAGGGCAGTGACCGAGGCAGAACCTGGTCAACTGGACAAGATGCAGCAAGACATGAGAAGGTTGAAGAAGAAGTGGCGAAGAGCTGAAAAGTTGAAGCGGAAGAAGATGGAGACCATGGCGCGGCAGATCGTGAAGCTCAACAAGACGTTGCACAAGCGCAAGAAGTGAGGATCAATTTTAAGGTGGAGCTTGACGGTTAAGGATCAACAGATTTTACCTGAATCGGCCAACGTTACTTTGTAGCCAGTTTCCCCCGAGGCTTGCATCGTAAACTAAAGTATAAGTAGACTCGTATCTCCAAATCGGTGGGGCCGTTTCGAGATCATCTCAAGGGGACTGACTGGGCCGAAGATCAGCCCGATGCTTGGTGCACGTGATGGCACATGTGATCTGATGGTTTTTTCTCCAGTCTCTTTTGCAAGGGAACTGCGTGTGTACGCGATTACATACGCAGTGGTTAGCTAAGGTAGTCATATCCAGCAGTGCATGGGCGTACCGATGTCTGACTGTTTGACTCGGCCGGGAGCTGTCTGTCACTGGGTATGGCCGTCATGACTGAGGAAGGGTAACCTCGCCTGGTCGGCCAAGCGCCCAAAAATGCAGTGAAGTCCACTCCCCCCTTCTCCTCTGCCCGAGCATCTTGGTGAGTGGGCCGTGCACGGATGTCATCAAAGGGGTACGGGCCAATGGGACAGCGACAAGAGGTCGTGCAGGGATCCACTCCTTCGTCCTGCCAAAAGAGCGTAATTCCACTGTAAATAGCATCTCCATCGTAAGGCCCAGCAGCAACGGAGCAGGTCCTGGTCCAGTGAGGAAAAAAAGGAACCCCGTTCCCTCCCCGCCGAGACGGGGGCTCCAATTGGACCCCAGGCGAAGGGGGGGGGGGGGAAAGAAAGCATTGCCTTGTGATTTGATCCAATGCGTTGTCAGGGTGCTCCGCCGTTACAGTACTTTTTTTCCCCTGTCCCTCTCTTGGTAAACTGCGGTAAGCCGTTCTCGTGAGATGGCGGGGATGAGATGTTTCCTCCTTGTTTTTGTAGATGACCAGATATCGCCTTTGGGGCTGTAAGTTGGTATGCGTACCTTGGGACGAGAAACTTGGTAAGCACGACAAATTGTTGGTCTACGATACTGCCAAATGGTCTTGTCCTTCGCAGGCTTGTCTCGACGAGTAGCGCCACAAGCCAGCGTCTCTGAAGAAACCCAAACAGTGCATACAGACGGCGATCGCGAGTGTTAGCGCCGTGCGGCAGAGAGGAGTAGATACGCTAGGTGGCATATGCGCCCAGAGAAGGAGACCGCCTTCTTTATTTTTCCTGCGCACAAATGGGCGGTTTTCACACGTTCTTGCTGTAGAATTCCCCCCCTCTTCCCGTATCATCGCCTGTGATGATTTTGGGGAGCCGACTTCAGTGACACGAGGAGGAAAATGGACAGCCCAAGTCAAGTCAGACTCCCCGATGGGCCTCCTTCTCCTTCTTCAGCTTCACCAGGGGGCTCAGCCCGAGTAGAGGACTACCTCCCGGGTCCTACTATGTAGGTACCCGACCTACACTACCTTAGAAGGTGAACCGGAGCCAGGAATAAACACGACGCCGAGGTGGGAAGGGAAAGAAAGGGGGGCCCGCTCGAGGCGATCAAAGGAGAAGTGGGTGGTTTTGTTGCGAGGCGTTCGTTGCTGGCCGTAGGGAGATTTAGTGTGGGCTCGATCGGCTTGCAGCCAAAACTTGGGCGAATCCCAAACCCGGCTGTGCAGTGCAGCAACGGGAGGCTACCGGCAAAGATGCCTTAGCAGCGTGCCGTAGCGGGGTCGGCAAGGGGTACCTCAGGCGGTGGGCAAATTATCCAGGTAATCAGAGTACTTGGAAGCGCCTCTGCTCTTACTGACTGCGTTGACAGTGAAAAGGGGAGAACGCCATGCGTGAGAGGAGGAGGCGAAACGAGACGAGAGAGAGAGAGAGAGAGTGACGAGTAGATGCTACACCTGTAGTACCAGCTCTGGGGCGTAGGGAAAAAGCAAAATAGACTCCTCGTTTCTAGGTTTACGGTGCAAGGCACTGCCTACTTACACAACGAAGAAGAAGAAAAAAGTTCGAGGTCGTGGTGCATGTACAACGGTCGTGCCTCGTCGCGTTTCCTTTCCCGCGGGACGTGTTTGTGTGAGGTGGGCAAAGCGCAAGTGGTGTAGGGACAAAAAGTATGGCTGGCAGAGCGGCAAGGTAAGGTACCTGACCCAAGGTAAAGTGAGGTAGACATGACGGGGGTGGGAGGTGACTCTGCCTCCTCGATCTTGTCAGATTCCTCGAAAGATGACTTTTTGCTTCCTGTGCCACCCGGACCTGTACAGTTTACTTTGTGGCCAACGAGCGACGACGACGACGACAATCAGGGAAGAAGAAGTCAACGTGGAACAACAACAGTAATCATGGAGAGGGACGATGGCGATGAACGACGACGACAATAAGGGACGCCGACTGTACGTACCTACCTTAGTGAATTACAAGTAAGGTTCTTGAAATGCCTCCTGTACTTGTACTAGTATACTCGGCACCTCAGGTGCCACAGCGCTGCGTACCTTACCTAAGGTAAGGTAGGTAGGTGGGCATACGCTGTATCCGTACCTTGTAGAAAAACACAAGTGTAGGCCATTGGCACAAGCCAACTCAAGTACAAGCCAATGTACCACCCGCACTTGGGCTGGTGCAGTCTACCTAACCACCTACACCCAACTCACCTTACCTAAGGTTAACAACCGTACGGCCCATTCTCCATCCCCCGACCCTCACAACCCGCGCCTATGCCCACTGCCTTCGCTTGCAGCAGGTGCTCTCTTTCTCAGGTCGCAACTTCCCGATTCCAATCCACTTCCGACCAACACTCTCACCCAGCTGATGCCGACCGATACCTCTCAATAAAACCTCCCGACACTCGAGGCTGACGGGGCCCATCACAACCCAATCCGCCCTGCCAGCTGAGAGTCCGCACCAAAACACTGGACACACCAACACGAGACGTCCCGACCAGCAACCGATCCAGCATGGCGTCGGATTACGATCACGGGGCGCCTGACGACCGCTTCCAGGCTCCCATTCCCATCCATACTCGCCCTCATCAGCATCCTCACAATCACGCCCATCCTCCTCCTCCTCCCGCTCCCATGGATCCCGCCTACCCTGGCGATCGAGGCTGGCAGAATCAGAACGGTGGCGGAAGACGAACTCCTGAGCGCAACTACCGCTCGCAGCAGCACTCGCGCTCTCCAGGCCCCAGGACACCCGGCAGAGACGATGGTGATCCGAGACGGAGCGGTGAACGCAGCAACTCCAAGGGAAGAGGTGGGCGGTCAGCAAGCGGTCAACAGAGAATCTGCAAGAAGTGTGGAGAGCCTCTCACAGGCCAATTCGTTCGCGCGCTGGATGGCACCTTTCACCTCGACTGCTTCAAGTGCCGGGTAAGCTTTCGATTCTCGTTGTACATCTTCCGTCTCGTGTCCTCCGCAGCTCTCTAACCCGTTTTTTCCCTTCTTGCTCGTCTAGGATTGCGGTCAGATCGTAGCCTCCAAGTTCTTCCCCGTCGACGACGAGAATGGCGAAGGCCAGTACCCGCTATGCGAGACGGACTACTTCCGCAGGCTTGGATTGCTCTGCTTCCAGTGCGGAGGGGCTCTGCGCGGCTCCTACATTACCGCACTCGATCGAAAATATCATGTCGATCACTTCACGTGTTCCCTCTGCCCGACCATCTTTGGCGCCCAGGACAGTTACTACGAGCACGACGGCAATGTCTACTGCCACTACCATTACTCCACGCAGTTTGCACAACGGTGCAATGGCTGCCAGACGGCTATTCTCAAGCAGTTTGTCGAAATCTACAGGAACGGCCAAAACCAGCACTGGCATCCCGAGTGTTACATGATCCACAAGTTCTGGAACGTGCGACTTACACAACCGAGCGAAACACCCGAGATACCCCAAGAAGCCGACGACCCTAGTACGCGCGATTTCATCAGAGAGGAGGAGGAGCGCATGGAGGAGAAGGTGTACCGCATATGGAGCGTCTTGTCGACGTTTGAGGAATCGTCTGCCGCCTGCATCTCCGATATGCTTTTGCATGTCAGCAACGGCGCCTACGTGGACGGCGTGCTCGTCGCCAAAAAGTTCATATTCCACGTCGAGATCTTGTTCCAGTCTGCCGACAGGCTTGACTACTCGATGGAGCAGCTGAAGCTCAAGGGTAAGTTGCGCCAGCCTGCGCTTGTGGACTGAAAAAAAAGCTGACCGGCCAAGAAATAGGATTGTCGTACGGACGTGAGGCCAAGCTTCTCTGCAAGAAGATAGTGTCTTTCTTTTCCCTTCTATCCAAGACGCAGGACACGGGAGCACGGAAGCTTGGCGTCACCCAGGAGCTGCTGTCACTCGTCACGGGCCTTGCCCACTACCTGAAGCTGCTCATTCGGATCTGCCTGCAGGGAGCGCTGCGTCTTGAGAAGGAGTCTAAGAGCTCCGACGGCATTTACCAGTTCCTCGACGATCTTGGAGAGCTCGATACGATGAAGTCTGACGACAACACGCTGCAGGCTATCACCGGCAACTCGCGGCTGTCAGCCAAGGACTCGGACCACTGCGCCCTCTGCAACAAATCAGTCGAGGACGAGTGCGCCAAGAGCTCGGAAAGACGCTGGCACATTGCCTGTGTGAACTGTGCAACTTGCCACAACGAGTTGGGCCGCAAGCTCGAAAATGCGCGACATGACGGCTACAACAACAAGATTTACTGCGTCGACTGTGCAGGGCCCAGCAGCGACGAAATGCCTACCGTTGAGCATGTCACCAAGCTGCAGCAGTACGTGTTCCTGCTGAAGGTGGCGCTCGCGAGACTACTGGATATCCTTCGGAGTAGCGGTGCCCTGCCCCGGCAAAACGACGATCAGAACATGGATGGCTACGGCCCAGGTGAGGGACCCCGAACCTTGGCTCCGGGTGAGGCACCCTACCTCAACTCAGATAACCGCTCCAAGTCCTACGCCGGAGACCAGCGGGAGCATAACCGTGAGTCTTCGTACGAGAACACGCTGAACGATGTTCGCCGGTTGAGAAGCACCCGACTCGACAAGCACCTGTCGTCCAGCTTTAGAAAAGCCAGGACCTCGCGCATCATGGACGGACCCGAGGGTCGTAGCGTCCGTCCCGGTTCAAGCGGAGAGGACGGCGGAAGAGATGGAGATTTGCAGATTGTCGAAGAGAGGCGTACAAACGAAGAAGGTACCACGGACAAGATGTTCAACCACCAAGACGCCCTCACCCTCGACGACATTCCACGGATCGTGGCAGCCGAGCAAGTAAAGGAGCAGCAGTCGAAGCCCAGCCGCCAGGAGCTTTTTCGCTCCCCAGCGACCGATCCGATGGGACACCAGAGATCGCAATCCGCCGGCAGGGAAGCCGAGATTCGCGCAGGAGAACCCTTACCTCAGCGGTTAGGGCGCAAGTACTTCTCGGAGCTGTCTGGCCTCGAGTACTTCATCGTCAGGCACCTGGCAGTCTTGACGCTCCACCCCGCAGTCGAGAACGATTTCACCCTGGACGAGCTCCTGAGCTTCATCGAATCCAAGAAGCAGCAGACATTCTGGAAGAACCTAGGCAAAGCTTTCAAGAACGATAGGCCCAAGAATGTGAAGAAGAAGGGCATCTTCGGGGTACCCCTCGAGATCATCATTGACAAAGACGGTGCCGAGTCAACAGATGGTGTTGGACCTGGAACACTCAAGATACCTGCTATCATCGATGATCTGATTGCTTCCATGCGAAAGATGGACCTGTCTGTTGAGGGTGTCTTCAGAAAGAATGGCAACATCAAGAAGCTCACAGAGCTGGTTGAAAGAATCGACCGTGAAGGATGCGACAGTATCAACTTCATGGACCAGCCCGTGGTTCAGATTGCTGCCCTTCTGAAGCGGTACCTCCGAGAGCTGCCCGATCCCCTCATGACACTCAAGCTCCAGCGCCTTTGGATTACTGTCGCCAAAATCCAAGACGATGCCAAGCGGAAGCAGCTGTTGCACCTCATCTGCTGTCTCCTGCCCAAGTCCCACAGAGATTCTCTTGAGATTCTGTTCTGTTTCCTTAAGTGGGCTGGCTCTTTCCACCAGGTTGATGAGGAAGCTGGATCTCGCATGGACATCAAGAACCTGGCAACTGTCATCGCACCAAACATTCTGTATAGCAGCAACAAGACTGCCGTCCTCGACAGCGATCCCATGTTTGCTATTGTTGCTGTGCAGGACATGATTACCTACATCGAAGAGATGTGCTTGGTAAGTTTGAATACACTGCACAAAGCATGACACTGCTAATGTCTCATTTACTAGGTTCCTGATGAGCTGATGGATCTTGTGAATGATCCATTTGTCTTTGGCAATACAGCTGATCTCACTACCAAGGACATCCTGAAGCGCTACCAGGACCGTATGGGCCAGAGGCCAGGTTTTGGTGAAGTCAATGAAGTGTTTAACAGGCCAGACAACCCGACCCGTCCACCACCCCGTCGGGTCGAGACTGATCCTGCTCTATGGCAACAACAAGAGATCAGTGTTCGCACTGTACAGGAGCCACCCATGCCTCTCTACAACCAGCCCCATCCCAATACACCACCCCAAAGATGGCGTGGTAACGATGAAAACGGCCACCCCTCGCCCTACGGAAGCCAATTTGAACCCTCTGACTCTGAGGCCCCGACTGACGCTCAAAAGAAAGAGTGGCGCAACTCTGGTTGGGCGCGTCAGAATAGTGGTGTCGGTGTTGGTGGCAACACATAGACATAGCTTGGCAGTGTCGAGAAGACAGCGGTCAGCACCCACACAAAAACACAACAAACAGTGTGGCTCATCAGCAGCCTACACACTACTTCCTATGCATTCTACAGGGGATTGCAATTTGGGGTTTGAGAGTCACATATCCATGCATTGTTGGCGGCGTTCCCAACCCTTTTTATCAAAAGGACAAAAAGAGATTTCCCCTTTTGTTCGGTTACTTCTACTTACGACAAGGCGGCATGACTGAATTTGCATTTTCTTCTTTTCAGGGCTTCATCGAGTCCCTACACTCCTCAGCTGCTCTGGGAGTATGGCATCAGACTACGAAGCAAGACGGACATTCTTGCAACCTTTCAAACACGAGATGTTTGGTAGCATTCAGGCGAGGCAGAAGTGGTTTGGCTTTGGCTTTGGCTTTGGCTTCTGGTGGTTTGGTTTGGTTTGGAGTGGTTTGGAGTAAGGCCTCCTGGGGCCTGGTAGTTGCTGGAAGGCATGGCTTGATTGTCTCCCGGTATTGCCAGCAAGCTTCGGCCCTCCCCCCCCATCTTGGCTTGCACGCGAAACCTACTATAGCTCCGCTTCTTTTTCTCCCCCCTTCTCTTCTCGTTGGGACAGGGAGATGTCAGATTACATGTGCGAGAGATTTTGGGGAGTTGACAGGCGGGCAGAGGTTCGGAGAGGAAAGACGAAGGCGACTGGCGTGAGGGAGTGACAGGGGAAGACCGAGAAAAGGGAAAAATGCCGACTTTTTTTTTTCCTCCATGGGTTCCAGAGTCGGGAGAGGAGACGAGTCCTCTTCTCCTTTTTTTTCTCTTTCGCTTCGTGTGTAGCTACAAGGGGGGTAGGTAGTCGAGATAGATTCGTCACGAATGCGAGTTGACGGGCAACGAGACCCGAAGTTTGCTCTCCACCGCATGCTTCTCACTGATTGTCCGCGGCAGATTAACGTAAGGATGCTCTGAAGACGGTCTGTTTGGTTTGTGCCTGTAGCTTGTGTGGGATACCAACGACGGCCAACCCGCACGCCGACAACACGTGAAAGCTCAAAACCACGCTGTTCCAGTATAGAAAACATTGTTCACGTGCGCTCAGTCATTTCTGAACATGACCTTCTGGTCGTCTATTAAGACCGCCACATGGCAGACGTATGTATATGTATGCTTGCGAAAATAAATACACTTTTTCACGTAAATTTCCCAGATTACCCATGGCCGCTCATCATAACCTTGTCGCCCGCCCGCCCCCCAGTCTCACCATGGATGCAACACCTCATGCCTTGACGCTGACCTTTCCGGCCTTCTCCTGGTCCAAGAACCACTGCACGCCCCTTTTGATGCCGGCGTCGAGGCTGACAATGGGGCGGTAGCCGAGGAGGCGCTTCGCCTTGTTGATGTTGTAGTAGCGGGTCATGCAGCTGTAGATGTTGCGCTGGCGGTTGAAGATTGGGGGCTTGCCGATGATGGTGAAGAAGACCTCGGAGCAAAAGCCGAGGACGATGCCGATCTCGCGGGGGATGCTCCAGACGTGGTCGGTGCCCCTGTCGGAACCGGCGGCGCGCCACACGGCGCGGGCAAAGTCCCAAAAGTAGACGGGGCTGTCGTTTGTGACGAGGAAGGCCTCGCCGTCGACCTTTTCGTGGTCGAGGGGCGCAATCTTGGAGGCGGCGGT
The DNA here is from genome assembly GCA_004366825.1 of Colletotrichum spinosum. Lineage (NCBI taxonomy): Eukaryota > Fungi > Ascomycota > Sordariomycetes > Glomerellales > Glomerellaceae > Colletotrichum > Colletotrichum spinosum. The sequence continues at coordinate 867,228 of QAPG01010715.1, forward strand.
GGCGAGGAGGAGGCGGGCGGCGAGGAGGTGGGCGTGGGCGACGTTGCCGACGTAGGTGAAGTCAAAGATGTTGTTGTTGTCGCCGAGCTGGACGCCCGTCTTGCCCTCGCGATGGATCTTGACCAGCTGGTGCGTCAGCATGGTGTCGCCCTCGCCAAAGATGCCCGCGGGTCGGATGGCGCATGTGAGGAGGGAGTGGGGTTCTTGGCGGTTTGCTTGGAGGACGAGCTCTTCTGCGGCGGCCTTGCGAAGGAGGTCAGTTTACGGTTCTTCTGCTTCGCGTCGAGGCTATGCGCGTACCTTGGTCTCAGAGTAGTACTCGGACTGTGCCTCGCCGCGGATGACGGGCCACCTCTCGTCGGCGTTGATGAGATCGCTCGTGTTGTCGCTGATGATGCTGGCGGAAGAGGTGTAGACCAGGGCCTTGACGCCGGCGGCCTGGGAGGCGGCGACGATGCTCGCGGTGCCGTCGACGTTGACGCGGCGGAAGAGGTCCTTGGCGACTGCGCCGTCGGCCTGCGGCGCGGGGGAAGCGGTGTGGATGACGACGTCGGGCTTGACCGCCTCGAAGATGGACTTGATCTTTTCCGTGTCGGTGATGTCGGCCTCGTGATAGGTGGCGGCGGCGTTGCGGTTATTGGCGCAGCGCAGGTCGACAACGGCGACGCTGTCGGTAGACCAGCGGTCTCCAGCGAGGAGCTGGTTGACGACGTGGTGGCCCAGGAAGCCGTTTCCGCCGATCACGACGACCTTGCCCAAGGGAATGGGCGCAGGCTTCTTCTCGGATGACATGGTTGAGGACTCGGGAGATGGGGGGAATCGAATGGCTGACGAGTATCGACTTGAAGAGGCTGAAGGGTAGTTAAGGGATGTCGTCGAAAGCAAAGCAAGGCTTCGTCAATTGGTTGGAACGTTTGTTTTCTGGTCCCTGAGCTGCAGAGGATAAATCCTGGGGTAAAGTAAGGTAAGCAGCAGATGGGAGCACGTTTGTCAAGCTGGCGCGCGCGAGATGGGCCAATCTTTCTGTCGCTGGGCGTTCCAAATATCGATTTGACAGCTGTCGTACTGAGTACCTCTGTTGCAAGCTGGCACTAGCCATCTCATACTGTAGCGGCTACCTGTACAGCTCTTCAGCACTAGATTGGATTTTAGGCTGCGGGCCATTCGACCCCAGTCTCTGATGTGGGTGGTGGTCTGCGCTGCGCTGCGACATCAGCTTACACCAAGTCCGTACCTTACAGGGGCATGGGACGCCCCACCTCGAAAGCACTGACTTGGCTGAACAATTATATAGCAGACCTCGTCACCTTGAAACTGCCGTTTTGACAGTGCGCGAACATACTGTTGATACCTACCTACGGATACAAAGAGGCTCTTTCTAACGTATCGTTCAACGACTGCTGTTTACCTAGTTTCTAAACAATTACAGGTCCTCTACACCTCTCACATTGCTGGATTGCCGCCATTCGTCACCTTTGTTATCTCTACCTCTGCGTTCAATCTTGGCAGTGCTCAATAGCAGAGACTGTTCCCTATCAATATAGAAGAGCACTGCAAGGAAGAACCGAACAGTTTTCTACGTAAAAGGAGTTTCCCCAATCGATTCAGGAAGTAGCGTCTTGTTCGCGCCAGGCGCCAGGTTGTGTTTAGTTTACGACCAGTCCCTGCAGGCACTGTTTAAACCCCCCCACTCCCGCGTTGGGAGGTACATCAGGAATACCCCATACGCTCTCAAGCTGGAATTTATCTCATCGTCGGAGAAAGCCAGAGAGATCCTTTGACTTCGACTATACCCTCCTTGACATCCTCTTTTCCAGTTCTCATTTTGGGTTTGCTTTTCTTTTGGAACCTCTTATACTTTCTCTCTGCGCGATGAGATGATCTCGGTTGAGATTAGATCGTCATGGAGACGCATAACGACGACGTCGAAATCTTGATACACGTTACTGCTCCTAGTAGAGCTGTCGACGATACACGATACAGGGCCCAGGCGCAAGCATACCTCGACTTCAACCCTGACCAGAGGACAAAGATTACCGGCGGGCAGCAGGAGTCGGATGAAGTCAAGGATAGGGAAGAAGACGAGAATGCCATTCCTCCCAACTCACAACCTGGCCCTGCCAATTCACAGGCACCGCCATATATGTACTACCCGCCTATTCCGAGCAGCGAAGCAACGCAAGAGCACACCTCACCTCCAAGACCAACCTTTCTCCTCGGGCAGTCTTTCCAGAGTGTAGATCTCTCCTTCAGAAGCGTACTGGACAACGCCAATTCACCGGGCCTCGGCAAACAAGCAAATGAGGATGTTATAGTTCCCTCATCACAGCCACCCACGCAATTATTAGAGACTCAAGCCAGCTGGGTCGCCCCTCCAAGTGTTGTTGGGGACTCTCAGCCGGGACCTTTTAGTAGCCTGGGGTTTTCCTCTCCCACTCATGTCTTTGAGCTATTAGCGACGGACTTTGAGGACCCGAGAATCTTCCAGGCTGAGTCTGATAGCCAGCGTCAGTCACAAGGAGCGGCTCCGGCCGTGAGCCAGGCTCCACCTCACCATGTCACATCAGAGGCAGGAGAAACACATCAGCAGGAGAGCAGCGATGGAGAAGACGATGGGCAGGTCGTTCTGACCACCTCAGGCGACCCTCCTGCAGCCACCAGCGATCTCTCGTCCAGCCCGACGGCAGACAAAGTCGTCTTGCGCACCCCTTTTGCGGCCTTGAGAAAGCCACCACTGCAGAGCTTCCCTGGGGACCAAGTCATCGAAGAAACGCCCTGCAATCCCAGTAGGAAGAGGCCACTGGACACCTCCCCGTCCCGCGGGAACTCCGAGCCGCCACCGCCGTCCTCTAAACGCCACCGGCGCTCCGCTCCCATATCGGAGTCCAGGTCTGTCATATCCCGGAGCGTGTCCGACGCCGGCGCCATCGCCACCGGCAGCAACCCCTGTCGGCCGTTGCGTCCGCCTAACGAGCGGCACATCAGGTACCTCGAGCGTTGCGAAATTCGCCCCCCGGGACCCCCCGTCGGCGAGGCGAACCTCACGCCGGACGACCTGCTGACGCCCAAACTGAGGGAACTCGCGCGCCAGTTCAACCTGCCCAAGCGCTACCGCCCCGTCGAGCAGAAACGCGACCTCCGGCCCTTTGAGCGCGGCCACTGGGCCCTCGACTGGTCCGGCTGGGGGCAGACGCTCCGCCAGCGCGCCTGGCACTTCCTGACCGACTACATCCTCAACGGCTTCGCCGGCTGGGGCGTCTGGTGCACCCGCGCCGACGACTGGACCTGGTTGCGCGTGTACTGCTGGGGCCACGTCGTCGGTCACGTTTACCTGGCCCTCTACCTCGCCAGCGAGCGGGCGTTAAAGACGGGCGTGGCCCGCTGGGTCGACGGGGCGGGCGACGTTGTCGTCGTCACCAATGGTCATAATAACTCATCTGGGGAAAGCATGGAAGAGTCCGAAGGGGGTTGAGTAGACTCGAAACCGGCGTTTGCTATAGATTGCGGGCTAGCAATGCGCGGCGTTTTTGCATTTCTTGGGATAGGCGCGGCGTTGAGGTTTTTTTTTTTTTTTTTTTTTTTTGATAAGTCACGCAAGTCTCTTGTTTACTAATTATGAATTGGCCGCGGGGGCTTTCAGGAATATACGTCACAAGGGGCACTTCGGCCTCCGTTTCCACACCTTTTCTTTTGTCATTTTCTCAACCTCGCCCCGTGATCCGTGACCTGCACCAGTGATGAAATGCCAATCGGAGATCTGATCCGTACAGGTGATAACACAACGCAGCATGCCTGAAACAACACTTTACACGTCTGCCGAGCTGTACGTCCGCTGCAGGGTGGGGAGGGAAAGCTCCTTGTATTCCACTCTTGAACCGTAATCCTGCACGTTTCTCGGCCACTTTTTACTCGACTTGTCTTTTGGGCCTTCCGAAACCTTGGCCGTACGTCTGTTCCGCCTCGCGATGGTACCGGGCGGAGTCGTCGTCAGCCAAGTCTCTGTAAGACTGTTTCTTTGAGTCCGACATCTCGCGCCATTCCTTTGCGAGTTGCGGTGCGGCTACTTTCGCATGCTCTACGTTCGCGAAGCGACCGGTAGCCCACTGCTCCTTGCAGAACATCATGAACGCCGTGGTACATGACGCGGGAGCGCGATGGTCCTCAATGGTCTTGGGGATTCGGGGATTCTTCGTGATCCTGCGAAGGTGGCGGCGCGCAAGGTTCGCGCTTCGAATGGCCAAAGGGTCGTAGGACTCAACCCAGGCCTTGTAAGCGGCCTCGGTTTTGAGGCGCTGTTCCTTCGCAATCTCCTCGTAACGCTATGTTCACGAAGCACATCAGGTTAGCAAAGCGAGGCTCGTACAGTCGCTCCGCCTGCACTTCCCCACGTCTGTGAACGCACTGTGACTTACCTGCACTTCGTACGAGCTGAGATTTCTCCAGCCATTGCCGCAGGACTTCATCAACTGGCTGAACACAGCTCTGTCCCCGGTTTTAGAGAACTCGTCGCTCCGTGCGTTCACGTAAGCCTGCCAGGCACTTCTGCCATTAGGCTGAGGCTCCTGCTTCAGTAACGCCTTCGTCTTCAACTCCCGGATCTTGAGCTTCAGCAGTTCCTCGGGCGTCTTTACACGCTTCGGTTTGACCTTTTTGGCCACCTTCTTCTTCTTCTTTGCGGCGGGCTTCTTTGCCGCGACCTTCTTCGCTGCAGGCGTCGTCTCTTTCTTAGTCGCAGAGGCCTTGGGCTTCTTGGTGGCAGTCGAAGCGGCGGCTTGGGCCGGGAGACGCGCCCATCGTGTGGTCGAGAAGGCTCGGCGCGCGACAACGCGTGCGACGAAGAAGTATCTCGAAACGACCAACGGGGCGGCGCGCGCAGCGAGGCGCTGGGCAGCGGCCCGACCGATCACTGTCAACATGTTTGGTTGCGCGTCGATAACCTTGCGGTGGCTTGAGCTCCGAATAGGCGCCGTTCAGTTTGTTTTGTTTTGTTGTTGATCGAAATGCCAGCGATGGCCGGATGGCTGGCGGGGAGAGGGCAAAGAAGCTGCTTTCCCGGCAATTGGAACCTCGAGGACGCCGAATGCGACCCGACGGGGAGAAGACGTAGTGGTTTGTAGGTTTCGAAGTGTGCGACCGTGAAGTTGGTGACCGAGAGCATGCGACACTGACCTTGGCCAGCTTCCTTCCCTGTTTGACCTGGCCTTGACCCCTGAAGCTCGGAAGGTATCTAGTACTTACGTCTTAGTGTGTGAGCAAGCGTAAACAGAAGTGCAAGAGACCCCTGCTCAGACCTCCCTCGCGGCACCAGCTCCAAGGTGCCCTTCTTCGGCAGGTAAGGAAGGTACTGTAAGCGTTCAACTCGAAGCCCCATTTGTCAGGCACCTGTCTGACGCAGCAAGCAGCAACGAATGGTAATCAACAGCAGCACCTGGCAGGCGCCGGCAGAGGCACCCACGGGACGCGAAGCTCAGCACGGCAACCCGAGCTTCATTCACCCATACCCATCGTCACCAATTCCATCAAGCTGCACCACAACACTACACGAACGACCTCACGACACCAATTCCGGTCCCCCCAAACCAACTTTCGAACTTGTCATTCGCCCAAACAAACAGCAATCATGGACCACAGACCGCAAGCTTGGGGCCGTGTACGCCTTCCCTTTCCAGCTCCCTCAGCCTCGCTCGCACCATGTGCTAACAGATTGGACCCCTCCTCCAGCCTAGAGACGATGTCTACGGAGCCTATGATGCCTCCTACATGAACCACAACGGCCCTAACCAAGCGACACAAGCTCCCATCGTCACGGGCACATCAGTCGTCGCCATCAAGTTCAGTGAAGGTGTCGTCATCGCCGCTGACAACTTGGGTACGCCGCCCCTCCCCACCCGCTCGAACCGCTTCCCAAGGAGCGATAGACACTGACCCCGACTGCGCGTAGCGTCCTACGGCTCCCTCGCACGCTTCACCGATGTGAAGCGCCTCCGCACCTTTGCAGACTCGTCCGTCGTCGGCTTCGGCGGCGACGTCTCGGACATGCAGTACCTCGACCGCCACCTCCAGTCTCTCGACATTGAGGAGTCTTACGACCTTTCCTCCCCCGACACACCGGCCCGCCTCAACGCCGCCAACCTCCACAAGTACCTCTCCAAGCTCCTCTACAAGCGCCGCTCTGACTTCGATCCCCTCTGGAACCATCTCCTCGTCGCCGGCCTCGACGATGCCGGCAAGCCCTTCCTGGCTGCTGCCGACCTTCTCGGCACCACCTTTACTTCCCCTTCCCTCGCCACGGGCTTCGGTTCCGCCCTCGCCCAGCCCATTATGCGTCGCTACGTACCAGATGAGGAGGCAGCTGCCAAGCTGTCCAAGGAACAGGCCATTGAGGTCATCAAGGAGTGTATGAAGGTGCTCTTCTACCGCGACGCTCGCAGTTTGGACTCGTACTCAATTGCCGTCGTCACCAAAGACGGAGTCGATCTGAAGGAGAATGAGAAACTGGAGAAGCAAAGCTGGAAATTTGCGGAACGCATTCGTGGCTACGGCACACAGGTTGTTTAAAGCGGTACGGGGGTGGTGACTGACCAACTGGCCGGCACTGAGCGCCACGCTGTCTCTGATGGGTATTAGAGGAACGAAATCACAAGCTACTGGTTCAATGGGAAAGCTGCTTTCAACCAAACTTTGCAGACATAACTCACTTCGGTCACGAGGACGATGGAAGGCAATAAGAGGGCTGAGATGCCACAGAAGGTTCACTCGTGAGGCACATTATCACAACAGAGACACTGCATGGACGTGTAAGATCAATCGGAATAGACAATAATGCTTTCATTGCTTGAGGTTGCCCAAAGTCGGCATTTAACCTAAAAAAAAAAATACGCTCCTATATCTTGACAGACCCAGAATCTTCTGTCCTAGGCCGTTCCCCGGTTTTGCAATTCCCTGTAATACAGACGTGGCTAGCCTTTCGTTTGCCGTCAAACTAGGCCGCCATGACATTAAAAGTATAATGGACTTGTCGCCGTTTCGGCAATCCAACTCCGCCACGAGAACAGAGCAGCGCCAAACTGAAAACCCACTCGCTCGTCCGCAGGTTAGGTCGCTTACTCGACGGTAACAGACTTGGCCAAGTTACGAGGGAAGTCGACGTTAAGACCTTCCATGACAGCCAGCCAGTAGGCAATCAACTGCAGGGGAACGACGTTTAGGATACCTTGGAGAACATCGACGGTCTTGGGGATCTCAATCTTCTCGGCCTCGCTGGACTTAAACTCCTCATCGGCAGGGTTGCAGATGACGATGGGCTTACCGCCACGAGCAATGACTGTGATTTATGTTAGCAAACAAGTCGACATGATAGGGCGAAACCAAGAGCTTACCTTGCTGGTAGGCGTTGAGCGACTTCTTGAACAAGTCGTCGCGGGTGAGAATCATGATGATGGGCAGGTTCTCGTCAACAAGAGCCAAGACACCATGCTTCAATTCACCAGACATGACGGCCTCGCAGTGAAGGTAGGAAATTTCCTTGATCTTCAGAGCACCCTCCAGGGCAGTGGAGAACTGGCCGCCGCGGCCAAGGAGCAGCAGGGACTTCTGGTTCTGGAATGTCTTGGAACACAATTCCTTGATGGACTGGTCTTGGGTGAGGATATCCTTGATCTGCTCGGGAATCTTGGCCAGGCCCTCCATAATCTCTTCACGACGTCTCTGCTTCGACGCACGGTCCTCGCTAAGGGAGAGCGCGAACATAACCATGGCAATAAACTGAGAGGTGTAGGCCTTGGTGGAGGCAACACCAATTTCAGGTCCGGCGTTGACGTGAACACCGCAATGGGTGAGAAGAGAGATGGAGGAGCCGACAACGTTGACGATACCGACGGTCAGGGCACCACGCTCCAAGCAGTAGCGGAGGGCCATGAGAGAGTCGGCCGTCTCACCGGACTGAGAGACGAAGACGCAAGTGTCATCACGGAAGACAGGAGCCTGTCTGTCGAGGAAGTCTGAGGCCAGTTCGACCGCGATGGGAATCTCGGCCAGCTCTTCAAACACACCGCGAACAGCCATGCAGGAGTGGTAGCTGGTGCCGCAAGCGATGAAGATAATTCTGCGACATCTGCGAATGGTGGAGATGTAGGAACGGAGTCCACCGAGGGTGACGGTCTTGTTGGCACTGTCGAGACGACCTCTCATAGTGTTGACGACTGACTCGGGCTGTTCAAAAATCTCCTTCTGCATGAAGTGGTCGAACTTGCCCTTCATGATCTCCTGAAGCTCAAGCTCCAGCGTCTGGATGGTGCGAACGTTGGAGCTACCATCGGCCTTCTTCAGGCGGTGGATGTTCAGGGAACCCTCGTGGATGTGAGCGATGTCATCGTCCTCAAGGTACATAACCTTCTTGGTGTGCTCAACAATGGCTGAAGGGTCGGAAGAAAGGAAGAACTCGGTGGGCATGGGCATGCCGTCGTCGGTCATGAAAGCACGCGACTGGGAGCGGTGCAGGAGAGACTTGTCAGGGGCGCCCAAGAGAGCGTTGGGGTTCAGGAAGTTGTCCTGCTGCTTCTTCAGGGCAACATTCTGAGAGGCAGCCTCGGCGGGGAGAGCAGCCTGCTCGTCGGAGTACTCAACGTCGACGAAGTCCACCTTCATGCGCTTCTGGGTCTTGACACCGATGACAAGGGGAGAGCCCTTGCGGGCGGCGACAACCTCGTGGGGGTAGTGCACAGACTTGATCAAGAGACCGTAGGCACCTTCAAGCTCGTTGATAACGGCCTTGGCCAGATCGGTGAAGCCAACGTTGGGGTGCTGGTCGTAAAGATACTTGGCGAGCTTTGCAATGCACTCAGTATCGGTCTCGGTCTCGAACTTGAAACCCTTGGTGCCCAAAAGGGTCTTGAGCTCCTTGTAGTTGGTAATGATACCATTGTGGACGACGGTGAACTCCCAAGTAGGGTCGGACCTGGTGGATGGGTTTCTGTTAGCCGCTGACTCGATGGCTGCAGGTGATCCTCCCGAGAAGTGGTTTTGCTTCTTTCTCATACGAGTACAGTCCAGTCATACCTATGGGGGTGGCAGTTCAGGCGAGAAGGGGGGCCATGGGTGGCCCAGCGAGTGTGAGCAATACCGGCATGTGAGTCGAAGATCTTGGTGTCATTGATGTCGGAGCCCGCAATGAGCTCCTTGAGCTTGGCAACCTTGCCAACCTCCTTGAAAGCGAAAACTTCATTCTTCTTGTCGCCGTCGACGGCAAGACCAGCTGAGTCGTAACCACGGTACTCAAGGCGTGAAAGACCTGTTTATGACGAGCGATGCTTGATTAGCACGATGTGATCCTCAGGAATGTGTGGGGCAAGAGCTCGCAGGTTTCGACTGAAAACCTCAGGGGGCGGCGGTGTGCTTACCATTGATAAGGGTCTCGAGAATGAATTTTCTGTCCTTCTCAACCAGGTAGTTGACGTAGCCGAAAATGCCACTATTTGGTAAGAACGCTGTCAGCTTACTGCTCCTTTGGCATATGTAGCGTTCGTGGGCCTGGGCCCCCAATTCAGCTGGAAGAAGCTGAATGGAGGGATAAAGAGCTGGGGCCAAGCTCCCAGCAGAGCGGCAGCAGAGCGGGGGAAAGTTTGGGGAAACATACCACATTTTGATTCGATTTCAACGCAAAAGTAGACCCAGAGAAAAGACGAAAAGAGCAATTCGCAGCGGCTGGAATCTCGACAAGACGGTCGTGGAGTTGGCGGTGAGGGAGGGGTATCAAAGAGGAGCGAGAGAGACGGATAGTTGAGCGAGAAGAGAGAATGGGCAATTGAGGCGGTAAGGAGGCGGGAGCTGAGCAGCTTTATGTGTGTGCTGGACAGCTGGAGGGGAGGAGCGTGAGGTCAGGTAGCGTGTTGTGTACGTGGAGAGAATACGCAGTAGTGCCCAGAGATGCTACCTAGGTAGGGCGTGAAGGTGGGCGGTGGGCGGGGTGGTGGCAGGGGCGTGCTCGTATTGACGATGGAAGACAGGAGCGAGGCGCGGCATGGGGTTGAGGCGAGAAGGGGAAAAAGAGAGGATGCGGGCCACATCCGTATACCAGGCACAAGTGATTGCTTGCTACATATTCTACATGGTAATTACTGCTTGGGGTTTCTGCTCTACACAATTGCCTCCAGGTAAGCCAAGGCACGGGACGTAAGGTACCTCGAGCTGTGGGCGTGGTGAGATGGGATGGAGGCAAGAAACAATCGACAGAGCATACCTTGCGCAGACACGCCAGAGAGCTTCAATTGCTGGATACGGGCTCTACATGTCTCACAAAGTGCAAGAAGCTGAAGTCGGTCAAGACTGACACAACGTCAGTCCCGAAACTTTTAGTATAGGGAGCTTAAGCTTCACAACGTCTGGGCCATGGTGAGGCTCTGTGACGAAGACGGCGTGGTGTAGAAGGATGCTTGATCAGCTGTCACAAAATGTAAACAGGGTGGGTGCTCGATCATGGGTTTTGTCTTGCAAGCGAGAGAGACAGCTCTGATCTCAGAATTGTTCGACCTTTGGCCCATACAAAAGTACATTCCTGCCAGCGACTGTCCATCTGACTGTGTTCGAAAGATCTGTCACTGCCTCTGCTTGCTTGCGTTGAGATTTGCGAGTGAGGTGTCTGACATGCCTCGACCAGGGTGGCATATTCCAAGGACACGGAGGACTAACACAAGACTCGGCCGGCGCTGGGGCAACGAATTGTATGGGTCTGGATTCTACTGTACGCAGTATTACTGCGTAAGGTACCTACCTACCTAGAGAGGAGCTGAAGCAACAACGGTGCGGTGTGGAAGGATGACATGGTCTGGGAGGGAAAGGCTGCAGACCAGTCGAGAGCTGAGGAAGCAGGAGTGAGGGGCACGCCAGCAGCTTCCAGAGAAAAAGAGCCCCACCCCACCAGCAACAGCAACAGCGCCCAGCGACAGGCGACGGCCACAGCACAGTCAGACGCGGGCGTGCAGGCGCAGCGCGCGACTGGGTTCTGGCACCACCACCTGGCTGAGCCCTTCGACTGCTACACTAAGGTACCTACCCATGAGATCGTCCTCGGTACGTACCGCGGAACAAGTTGCTTTTCATCTAAACATGCTGTTACGGATACAGTGGTGTTGGAGATGGCGAGCAATTAACGCAGACTTGTCTTCATCTCTGCGTTACCCAAAGTGCCGTCGAACTCCGTAGTACTGCGACGTTTTCAAGTTACCTTAACATACTAGTACCTGGTGTAAGGTGGGTAAAAACACTACTAGTACACAGTACACCCCGTGCCATACAGGCAAACAGGGTATCATGGCATTTCGGAGTGCATCTGCAAACACACATTCTCCCTCTCTGCTCTAGAGAAGGAAGACACTACTTCGGGTAGAACGCCCGACGTCATGTCATGTGCTTGAGGTTGACGACAGAGATACCAAGTTATCACCCGTTCCCGTCGCTTGCATTCCAGAGCTGCCGCCAGGAATTCTACAACAAGCCGCAAGCTATTTGCATTTGTTAGCGCTGTGCTCTCCTTTCGGAAAGCTTCTCAGGCACCTGGGCAACTAGCATCAGACAGCTCCCAATTGCGGTAAGCGCCATCTGGCATCAGAGGTATGAGGGACTCCTTCCAACGCAACTTGTTGATGTCTGCAAGTGCATCTTCACCTGCTCTTATCTCAAGACCGAAAAGAAGGATGTTCGGAAAGCCTGTGCGAATACAGCTGGCCAACACGACGGGGGCACTTTACCTGGGCCACTGGCTACGCAATGCTTCTCTTGTTCGTCTCATAGGTACTTGTAGTATCTCGCATTACCTTGCACGTCTTCAAGTCTAGCCTGCGAAGAGCCTGGCTTACCTTACTTCCCGACTGACTGCACACCCCGGGCATCTCATCCCATGTGGCCCCCAATCATTCCCTCGTCCAATCCCCTTCCTCAGTTCTCAGATCCGATTTACAGAGACCACCTCATCCCAACAACCACCACCACCCTTTTGTTTCCCTTCCGCTCCTCTGGATTTGCGCAGTGACACAATGTTCGACCAGACCAAGCCTGAGGCGTGGGGAAAACACAATTGTGAGCATCCTGAAAAGAAAGAATCAAGAAATCCAAGCCTTTGGTTGCTGCTGCGCCCGACCACCATGGCTCCCCACAGCGGCATTGGATGCCCTATTCGTATCGCCTCAGAACCGTCCCCTTGCTCTCTCTCGCGCATGATGCAGACGGCTACTTGCCTTCGTCACTCCCGACGCTAGCATGTCTGAAGCGCGCTGTTTCCCGCCATTCTTGGACCCTCCAAGGCCGACATCATCGCCATTGACCTACGGAGTACCGAGTATTCCCATTCGTATTCCCTGGTCCCGGCCCCCAGCCCTCTGGGTGCAGACACCTTGTTTGTCCAACACTAGAGGAAGGTCAGTGGAGATCGTCGGCACTGCAGCACCAGTCAACAGGATTTCCCACACTCGGGTCCCCTGGTTTCCTACTGCTGGTTGCTGGTTGCACCCATGGAGGGGTGGCCGGGGTGGACGACGTTAAGGGTGGGGGGCGTCCAGGTACGAAGAAGAAAAGGAAGGGAACGACGCGCTAAGAAAGGTACAGCCTCAGAGAAGGGCCCAGAAAAGGGGGCGACCTGTCGTCCACTCCGAGGACCGTATAGAAAATCGCCAAAAATAACATTTCGCTCCGCGGAGAGAGCCCTGCTGGGCCACCCGGTTCTGTAAATCACCATCTGGCTTTCAGATGCGGTCCCCGTCTGAGTCGACACAGATCTTCGCGGGCTGCGGCAGACCAACCTGGCCGAGAACAACACAGACCATGCACAGTAATCGTACACTAGTTGACCCCATTCGAGAGCCAAGGCCAGCTGCGTGTTCATCCGAGAGCCGCCTGTCGCGCGAATGTGCTGCCTACAGCGGTTCTGATACCAGATTCTCACGGGGACGTCATATTCCGCGGTCCCTGGAAATCGCAGACCGCGCTCGTAAGCTGCCACCCTTCATTCCGGCACCACGCACGCACGGGGAAAAACCGAGAGAGGCTGTCATGGTAGAAGTTGAAGTGGCAGCCCTTCGCCGCCTGCAGTGAACTTCCCGCATGCAGATGAACTCGCGCGCCTAGGCTCATAGCCATTCGCCTTGCTCCCGCGTTGAGAGAGGAAAAACATGTGGCTGACCTTTGTCCCTATTCGTTGCCGTGCGAGATCACCCATGACACGATATGGTCTCAGCTCACGTCCCTGACGTCCGCTTGCAGCAAAAACTCTGGGCAGCTTCCTTTGTACGACACGTCGGAATCGTCGAATTACAGATACAGGACCAGACATTCCGATCCCACCCACAGCTTACTGGGTGCGATTCCACTCCGAGCTCCCCACTCGCTGGCTGTCTCCCGTCAGATAGGATCACAGAGGCATGTGGTTTCAATCAGGGGGACAAGAAGAATCCTATAAGACGCTGGAAGCTACATCGCATACAGTAAGCAGCTTCCGTGGCCTCATCGCACCTACCTAACCACACCCCCTTAGCTATGTGGATTCGTCGATGCGTCCGTCAGACTCCTATGGCTTACTTTAGAGACGAACCCCGGCCCGACCTGACTTTTCGCAACTCAATAACATCTGCCCCTCTGCCCTGGCCCCGTTTTATACAGCCCTACGCTGACTCCGGAGTTGCTGGAACTCTTTTGGGCTATTGACGTCCACCGATGCGGATGCAGTTCCGTAAAACATCAGTGACTTACAAGTATAGTAAGAAACGGGCAAGCTTGCTTGCCCGCACGCTGAAGCACGTGGCGCCGGGGCAGCTTCCCTTCCCTGGCCTTTCCGTCCATTTCTCTTCTACGCGCAAGTTCTCAAAGGGAGCCGAACGACAACCTGTGTCTAGCGAACCGAGGCTGTGCTTCATCGAGAGCTTCCTTTAAAACACACACTCCGCCCAAAGGAGGCAAAGGAGGAGCCCAGCCGCAATTCCTGCCCTGACCGCATCCAATACCTGAGGGAGTAAAAGTCATCGCGTACTGCAACAAGCTCGTTGTAGAGACTGAGGGAGACCGCCCCTGCCTCTGTTGCTGCTAAACTCGCATCTTCTCCGATACGAATGTCTTGGCGTGTCCAATCTGGTCTGGTGACGCCTGGTGCCCATGCCATGTCCATGATCATCACAAGGGCGCGGGAGCGAGCGAAAAAAAAGGCAATGATCCACTCGATCACGGAGATGGGAAGCTGCGCCTCAACACCAAAAGTGTTGTTCACGATGCGGCGGCCTCCAGTCTCGCCTTTCACCCCCCTTTTTCCTTCCACGAATGCATGTGACTCCTGCGCTGTTCTATTCCACGCCCCTTGTTTCTCTAAGTATCCCGCTGCCAACTACCCCAGGTCAAGGCTCGGGTATTGTACACTGTAATCGCATTACAAGACTGCCGAAGCGGCCCGGAGCCAACAATGTCCAGCCCCGCCAGCTTCTCTAGAAAGTCGTGCTCCTCGTTTGCTTCGCATGGCTTCCCTTAACCATGCCACCACGACGCGCCCATTCGCTCCGGTGCTTTACAGCTTCTGGTACTCGAGCTTGCCCTCCAACTTCTTGGATTCGGCAACCTTGCGTACAGCCTTGTTGAAGTCGTCCTGGTTGATGGCATCGCGATAGTCCTTGATCGCGAACAGACCGCTGGAATCCGGCTTGTTAGCGAGAAGCGCCAAATCAATCGTGTACATTGTCACTTACGCCTCTGTCACGACATTCCTCAAATCAGCACCGTTGAGGCCGTCGCTCATCTTCACCACACTCTCGAAGTCGATCTCGCCCTCCGTCACGACACCCGATGCGTGAATCTTCAGAATCTCCAGGCGTCCAACCTCGTTCGGCAGGGCAATCTCAATCTTCCTGTCCAGACGTCCGGCACGCAGCAGAGCGGGGTCGAGGGTGTCGGGCCTGTTCGTCGCCATGATGATCTTGGTCTTGCCGAGGTAGTCAAAACCGTCGAGCTGGTTGAGCAACTCCATCAGTGTTCTCTGAATCTCGCGATCCGCACTTGTTCCTTCGGAGAATCTGCGTCCACCGATGGCGTCGATCTCGTCCATGAAGATGATGCAGGGCTCGTGCTCCTTGGCATATCCGAACATCTCACGAATGAGACGCGCAGACTCTCCAATATACTTGTCGACAATAGCTGACGAGACGACTGTTGATTGACATTAGCATGCCTCTTTGGACCAAAGTTTCGTTGCGTAGCTGCACCCACCCTTCAAGAAGTTGGTCTCGAGACTGCTGGCAACGGCACGCGCGAGTAGTGTCTTTCCGGTTCCAGGAGGTCCGTACAGAAGAACACCCTTGGGCGGTTTGATACCCACGCGGAGGAAGAGCTCGGGATTCTTGAGCGGCAGCTCAATAACCTCTCGCAATTCGCGGATCTGGTCGTTGAGACCGCCAATGCCGGCGAAACTAACCTGACCGGGGTCTTCCAAGGACATGTTGTAGACGAGGGGGTCGACTTCGCGGGGGAGCATTCGCATGATCGTGAGTGTCGTCATGTCGAGAGCCACACGGGTTCCTTGCTTGAGCTTCGCCCTGTCGACCTTTGACCGGCACCCGACAACGTATCTAGGGCCACTAGACGCCTTTACGATAACTGTAGAAGCAGATATATCAGCACGTTTTCACCCAAGCCCATTGAGGCAGGCGTGGCCGGGTATAACGGTTGCGCTGTCTGGTGGCAGCGCCGGCAGTGGGGCATGGCGGAGGCGAACTCACATCTTTCGTCATCAAGCTGCTTCAGGACCTCACCGATAATCTGGCCAACACTCTGGAGGGCCTTGATGTTGTCTTCGGTTCTATCGAATTCCCTCTGGAGGTCCTTGATCTCAAGGCGGAGGGACTTGAGCTTCGCTTCCCATTCCCGCGATTCGAGGAGCTTCGCCCTGTATGAGTCGAGAGCCTTCTGGCGTTCGTCTTCGGAAGACATGTCTGGACGGGTTTATGCTGTGGAAACAAGAGGGCCTCGGAGTCTGGGCTTCGTCGGGACAAGGAGGCGATCTCTGGTCAAGAATGCCGGTCTGAGAGATGATGAGGCTCGTCGGTGATAGCTAACTAAAGCGTATGTAATCGTTGTTTTCGGAGGATTGGCAGTGTCGACGTACCTCACACTGCAGCCTTCAGAGCACGGCTCAGCCTAGCTCCCACTAGCGCCTTATCCCTGCCACCACCGAAGCTCTACCGGCGGGGCTATGATTGGCTCCACGCGACGGTGACGGATAAAGCTGACTTCCGACATTGCTTATCGGGCGGGCGGCACCTACCTTCCCTACCCGGACCCGCCTACCTGATTGATGTACGAAGCCATCGCGATTGATGTTGTCTCCTTCACCTTGGATAAGTGACAAAGACGATTGCTGCGCGTATGTTTTCCAACGCGTCACGGGCGTCGTCGTTGGTTCATCGTGACATAGGTGCCTTTCAATTTTGCTTCGAGAATGCTCCCAATATACACTAGAAACTAAGTTGAACAAATCCCAACGCCAATGTATCCCACGTCCACGCCGGCAACATCCGAACAATTTGTGTCTGGGTCTCCCTGTTCTGGGGTAAATATTGAGGCAGCTGCGGCCTCGGTTTGTATATGCATGAATGCAATGGGAAAGACCAGGGTTTCTTTCCCTTTGGATAAAAGGCGACATATGAGAATGAACCAGTTCCACCAAAACTCCCTAAAACGAGAAAGATGAAGACGGGTATTTTGAAGAAGGCATCAATCATGAAGACAGTAGCCTGAGGTTTTGGGCGCCTTTAGCTCCCAAGTTCGGACGTGATTTCCTCGCGGACTTTCCGAGACCATGCAAAAATGGCTTGTTCGAAGTTTACCCACACTTCGGGGCTGCTGTTGTAGACGATGCCGAGGGCATCCACCTTCAGAAGGACCTCCCAGCGTAACTCTGCTGCCTTGGCCCAGAAACGAAGGTTGTCTGCGGCGCGGTAGGGCTTCTCCGTGTCGTTGTGAAAAGTGGTGATCAGACCGAAGCGACGTTTGGATCTCTTGACGGCCGCGTTATGCAGCTCCACGAGCAGGATGCCGTTCTGCAGGCTCTGGAGAAACGGAGTCTGGCCGTCAGCCGCTCCACTTGCTGGACTGTATCCAGGCAAAGGATCGGATCTTGGTGCGAGAGACGCCAAGAAAGCCAGTTCTCGCTCGACCTCCTTGCCGGTCCAGTCGCCCTTCAACCACGTCCAGCTGCGGCGTTCAGCTTCTTCCGCCTCAATCATTTCCGCCTCAATCTTGAGCATGCTGAAGAGACCCTGAATCCAGGAGTTGAGAGTTGAGTACTCCTCCTCCTTCATGCCGCCAGCCCACTTGCGAGTTGCCATTTGCTTCAACGTCTCCAAAACGTTAAAAAGCTCGGTACGGATCTCTTTCTCAGATTTGATGGCGTCCAGCCGCTCTGGAACCTCATGGGCTGTGTAATAATTCTTGGCAGCCCGAATTGCCAAAGTCATTACGTCGAGAATGTGCATGCCCTGTACTTCAAACCAACCCGTGGGCTTCTTTGATGTGTTCTGACTCGCAGCAGCCTCGGCTTCGGCCTGTGCATTCTTCTTGTTGTTTTTGGCATCCTTCAGAGCAGTGGCAGCCTTCTGAAGCGACTCAGTCAGATCTGCTTTCAGTTCCTCAATCGTCGGCGGCTTCGGTACGGGCTTATCCCGATGAATATATGTGCTCGTAGTGGGAGGGAGGACGTCCGGGTCGGCTTCCTCAAGGTCTTCCAAGTCGTAATCCAAGTCGTCGGGCGGTGTTGCCACCATGGGTCCAAATTCCTGGCCGCCAAAGGTAGGACTGGTTACCAGGGAAGCGTAAGCCAGGTCGGCGTCGGACGGGGCAAGTTTGGGCGACAACAACGCCGATATGCTTACAGACGAAAGGTCCAGCCCGCCCTTCGCCTTGTTCTTCCGCGCCAACTGCGCACCCTTGCCGTCGAGGAGACCAGTCCGCGCAAAGTAATACTGCAAGTGGGCAATGCTTCCCAAGCTCAAGACGCTCTCTCTGTGCCGAGCACTAGCAGCAAAATCGGTACCCTGGGGTCGGACATATCCGCGACGACGGCTAGATGACCGGGCCTCTGAGCTGCCACCGCACGTCGACTGGCGAGGAGATGGAAAACTCGCGTCCGAGAAGCGACTGTAGGTGCTGGATGACTGTCTGGAGTAGGTACTGCTTCCCAGACTGCCCATGGATTCACGGGAACCGCCATCTGTGGTGGAACCTTGGGATAAAGACGATGCCGTAGACACACAACGAGAAGCCCCGGCACGTGCGCCTAGAGCTGGCGTTGGAGCTACTTCCGGGGACGGAGAGCTGCATCGCAATGCTGGCGGGTGCTCCTTTGCCATGGCCATGTTTCCGATCGACGAGATGGGCAAATTCGAGCAGCTCGGTTCACTATCAGTGGCGAGGGCGAAGAGGTAACTGTGTTGTTGGGATACTAGAATGAGGTCCTAAAATGCGCTGTAATCGGCGAGGAGAATGTGTTGACGTCTCGTCTGAAGTAGATGCCCGTAGATGCATGTGCCCGAGGACGTGAAAGGTGGGCGAACAGGACGAGATTGCAAAACAGGGTGTATATACAGCGCAACAAGCTATTCGAATGCCGGTCGGGGAAATAGACTGGGTGCACAACGGCGTCCAAAGGGGGATGATGGAAGATTCTGGCGTAGGACGGCGTGCTCTGGGTCCGATCGATTCAGGACGTATTATCTCCCAAGGTGACGTCTGACGAGACAAGCGGGATGGAGAGTATGGTGTATCGTGGAAAGTGCGGCGAGGGGACAGCAAACAGTTTCCAGTCGAGAGGCAAGCGGGAATGAAAGTTTCCTACCTAGCCCTCTTTACCCCAGCCGGTAAACAGGACAGTCGGTACGGTAGGGCGAAGGCGAGGCCAGGGACCAAGGGTGAAGAGACCAGACCAGGGCAAGGTTGTGGTTGATGGCGAGCTGTGACACGACGCGACTTTTGCTGAGGCGTCAGGGGTTTTGTGGTTTGTGGTGGGTTCGGCCACGGCGCTGGAAGCAGTGCAGTCTTGAGCTTGGTATCGGCCTTTTACGATGCAATCCGTCTCTACTGGCCTGGTTCCCTCCCTTCACCAGTTGCGTCAGCAGAGCTCGTCTGCTTCGCAATGATTCCTGAGGGGAAAGTCCAGGTCATCCAAGTTTGCTGGGTTAGGTCAGGGGGAAAAGAGAGGGGCCAGAGGCGAAATGGACTGGCCCGGGAATTGGATCTCCCTGATCAGTCTCCAGCAGGCAAATTTGGGGGTTCAATTGAGTGGCGCGCGCGGATTCGTCAGGGATGGAGGGGGCCGTTTAAATTGAACGTCGCGTCTCCTCCGAGGGTGGGGAGACTTGACGGAGACGATGGAGAATTGAACGCGTGAACTGGAGAACGTGATCGAACAGAACAGTTTGGGTAGAGAATGGCGCTTTACTCGGTCTCTCACAAGCATACCCCCTATGCGATTGATTAGCGAAAACGCGATGAACACGGAATTAAGGTAGCTTCTGCTCACGGATAGGTAAACGTCAGCTACCTGAATGGATGGATATCCGGCCTCAAATAGCCCTCACGCCCCCAATAGGATAGGCAGTATTAAAAATAATGACCGTTTGATGTGGCACTTGGACGTTGACGTGTGTCGCCGACTGCGAATTAATTAGCGTCAGACATGAGTTCGTTCATTCAAAGTTGTGAACGCAGACAGCTCTTGTGTAAGCCGACCCGAGGACGATCGTCTTCTTATTTAGATTACAGCTGCCTACTCTGGCACAGTGATGTCGGGACAGCCTCCCAAACTGGGTTATTGGCACTGAGCATGTTGCTGGACATTGTGCAGGAGCGATGAGGGAATTCAAATGCTGCAACATAGCAACTACCGACAGCCAAGCAAGGAGGGTACATGCATCGCGTTGGTGAAGCCACCAAGTACTCGTAGCTTTTCACTTTAACCATGCGCTGTGCTGTGCAATGTGAAGGCGACCCCGTCCCAACCTGTGGATCCCTTTTTTCTCTCTGTCGTCAATTTCCGTGGCAATGGCATTCTCAGGGGCTCAATCTTAAGAAATCCAGAAACTCGTCCGGCCAACAGGGCACGAGTGGATAATCTCATTCCGCCAGACGCCCTCCCCATCACGCCGACGTCAAGATTGGTAAGGTAGCTAGCTCCCTTGCCAATCCCAGACAGCTGGCTTCCTCTCAGCAACCGGCTAGCTATGTCGTACGGAGCACGATCGGTTCATCGGCGAACATCATGGTTTGTATCCGTAATATGCAGTACTTCTGGATTCCGGTGCGATTCCGGATATGTCACGAGGGCCATACGAGCTGAAACTCCGGCCACATGGCATCGAGGGGCGGGCTGCTTAACGAGCCCTTACCTTGCCGCAACTTGGCTTGACCTGCCAGTCTTCCCGCGATTTCGCCAGACCAGGTCTTGCTTCTCCTGGGCTCGTCTCCTGTTCAATACATGACGGTCACAAGCTGGCTGACACATACTTGTAGTCAATGGCGTCGATCCACAGCCAAGCCTTCGTAGGTTTACCTAAAGGACAGCACGATAGGAGGCGTCGAACTTTGCATATTTGCCGCTCTGTCAAACCGCATAGTCTGGCGGTAATGTGCATCGCAAGGATCCTCTCCCCCAACGACGCGTCGATGTGGAAGTCACTCACGCCTCAGTTCCTCCTCATTTTCGGTGCACAGGATTCGAGAATCGACGATGGGTCACAGAACTGGCCTCCTTGACTCTCAACCGCCGACGTGTGAGTACGCGCTGCATCCTGCTTTTATACGTTCATGTTCTTCTCGAAGGCGTCTTGGAAGACCAGCCATTGTTTGTGCTCAGACGGAGCGAGCCTGTCCCTTGCATGATGCCAACATGCATAGCAGCGTGCATCCGTAGCGTGCCGCGGCCCAGTCCGACACTATCGATATTTTACCCGCATTTTATTCTCTTTCGTCATTACGTCGTTAGTCTCAAGTCTCAAGCAGTCCGACTAGCACTTTATGATTTCAGATGCTGTAGCAGCAGGCATCATATCAGACTTATGCTATGAATTTTTGAAACGCACAGGAGACGTTGAATCGATTGGCGGGCCAACCCGCAATCGATGCAACAGCGGCCACCGTGTGTCATCGCCCTGGCCGAAGAACACATGTTCACAAGCCCAACTTTCTGGAACGACAAGAAATGGGGAGAGGACAGAGGGGAATGGGGTCCATATTCAAGGGTCACGGCCCCTCACGGCCTACGATCCGCCGACCCAAGAGGCAGGGTCACCCCAGCCCATCCAGTGTTGCTACGAGTCTCCCAAAGTCCAAACTTGTCAGGGCTCCCGGCAATTTGGCGGAAAACCAATCCGGAAGTGGGAAACGGCTTCTGGCGTCGTGCTCAAGGGTCAGACGAGAAGGGCTCGAGAGGGGGCCTCGACTGCCAGAAGCGGTGACAGACCGTTGCGACGCTGCATCTTGGAGGAAATATAGGTAGGGTTCCGGAGGCAGTGTAAACTACTATTGTAGCACGGAAAACGTGGTGGTCCACTGGCCGATTCCTAGGGCCTTTCAGGGCGATAAACTCGTGGTGCGTGAGCGCTGGATTTCAGGTGAGACTGGCGATACGGCAAGCTACACAGTAACTAGTGTTGTCTCCAGCGCGAACAGATCTGGTGGTAACCTGAAGTCAGTGCGGCTTGCTTGGCGTACTTGTAGCCAAGTGCTCGAGGGCTTCCCTTGGCCTCGGTGATTGGTCGACCCATCGTCTGCTTCATGGAATAACAGCAATCAAAGCGTCGGGACACAGATTAGGAATTGCATCTGACTTGGAGTCAACGGTATTGAGGTGATGGAGGAATGACCGTGAGATGCCAATTGTGTCTGGATTTGCTGCGCGATTACACGTTGACAGGGGAGACAAGAGGCATATATCATGGTCAGGGGGGATGGGTCTTCCCGTGCACATATCGGAGCAGTTCCCACGTCAAGTCTACCATGTATGGATATATGTACGGAAAGTGTTGTTTTTGCGCGTCGAAATAACACACGGTTCGGAGTACACCTGCATTCCATGGTGTATCTCTTTGATGAGGCGCTACGCAGGGAACTCGAGGGTTTGGCGGGTGTTTCATCATTTGCAGGAAGGTACCTAGTACGTGCCCAACGACGTTCTGGCCTGGAGCCCGCCATCTTCAACGATCTGATCTACCCAGGATAACAACCATAGTCGTCGACTCAAGAAGGAAGGAAACCGGGCATGTTCTGCTCAGGCAAGACGCAGCTAGCGTTGCCATGGATTGTTGGTCAACACCGCGGTAAGTAGCACAACCCATGCATGGACATGCAGATGCCAGTGCAGCTTGTCCTTGACTCGGTCTGTCTTCCGACTTGAAGTCTATTTTGGCTAGACCAGACCGAGTCAAGGGCTCCGTGTAACCTCGACAATGGAGGCTGCCGACCTATGGAAAGACATCATGTTTGGTGCGAAGCAGCCTTGTCTACATGCTGATGTCGCAGCAGCTTCCAGCACAATCCAATAGATGCGACCGCAGGACGCAGGAGTCCAGCAGTAAAACGGACGGGGAATGTATATGCTCGGTTTTGTGAAAGTGAGAGATAAGCTGGCAGCTTATGCCCGTCCCTTCTCACCCTCTTCTCTCTCTCGTCTCATCTCATCCCAAGACGCAATAGCCTGTCCAGGCGAATATGCTGTAACGAGTTGAAATCTCTTCGGCTGGTGCTCTGCTGGCTGTGGCTTGCTTCTTTCTCAGTTCCTCTTTCCTTCTTCCAAACAAGTCCAGACCAGTAGGTTTTTTTCCTTCTCATTCCGCCTCCTCGCTCTTGCCGCGGTTTCTGCCCTTCATAGTCCCTCCCTCCCATACCCTTAATCCTGTCCAGCTCCCAGCTGTCCTTTCCCTTCTCACAATTATCCTCTTCCTTTAGATTGTATTAATCCTTTTTACATTGTTTCCCTTACCCATCCATATCCTTCTACTGTTATGTGCCTTACCTACTTACCCATCTTTCATCACATTTTGTTCTTCAAGGCATTTGCCGGTCACCTTTGAAATCCTAGCACTGGAAGACACTTCCTAGTCAATCGCTACATCCCGACTCCTTGCTCTCTCCTCTCATAACTTCCCACGTTTCTTGCGCCTCGACAAGGTCCTACCTAGCATCTTCGCAGAACACCCGGTTCCAGAGGGATAGGCTCCAATTATTGTAGTGGCCGCCTGACATTCCGACCGTTACGAGTCGATCCTCCGCGCCGCCACTCACTTATCGACCTTCTGATGTCCCTTCTTTAACCACACCAAAACCGTCGTAATCAAGTCATCTCAACCACACCTCCTTACCCGACAAAGATTCATGCCAACCTATCCTTTCCATCTCGAGTCAGAACGTGTTCAATCTGTTCTCTGTGGCTCACTTGACACAACGAAGAACCCCCGAAGCGGCTGCATTGTAGCCCAATCCCGCGGTCACGCCCAAAGAATCACGCCAGCAAATCACCGGTGTCACGCAGTCCCGTCCTGTTGCAGCGCATATGCACTTGCTCCAATAGCGACTGCATTCCCGTCGTTTGGTCCTCGAGAGTCCTCGTCGCCTCGCCAAACTCCACCGACTAAGGCATTAACGACAGTGCGTTTGGCCGAGTTCACCCAGCATTCCTCGCGACCTGGATCTGAACCCAGCGAGGATCAATCAACGCGACCCAGTTATCACTCAAGCTCAGGGCTGCCGGACCCAGTTAACCCACGAGCCAGCTCAGACGCTGCCGTCGTCCACCGTCGTTGCCCGCGAACCCACCAGACTGGATTGGACACGTACCGTATTATTGGAGCATTGCACAGAACCGTCTGTCTCTTCGGAGGCACGCGGAACTGGCCGTCTTTGGTCCAGAAAGGCCGTGATCGGTGTCTTCGACGAGCTTGCATTAAAACGCTCGCACACAGAAGAAGAAAGTCATAAATGTTGGGCAGCGGTACTTCCCCTGTGGGCGCAGAGGCAGAGGCAGAGGCTGGTCACAACAGCACAAATCACGTTGCTGACGTCGCCCATGCCGACGCATTCAGCCACAGCCCACTGCAGCATCCACAGCACCCACAGCACCCAAATGCCCCTACAACCACAGCGGACCTCGACCTAGGCTTCTCTGACGTCTCCAACCCCGAACTTTTTCAATTACAGGCCCCGGTCGACGTAGTAAACAACAACAATACCATCGCCAACACTGACAACAACAGACCAACCAGCAAATCCTCCCTTTCGGCTTCCACCCACGAGAGCCGGCCCCCGTCGCACTTTTTCGCCGCAACGCCCTCCAGCTCACCAAACGCAAACAAAACAATCCAAACGCGCAAGCCGTCACCTGGACTGGCTGCACGGCTGAAAGCACTCGGCTTGGCCTCTCACAAGAAATCAACAGATTCCTCACCCAATCAAGCAGACAACATCGGTTGCTTGTCCGAAGACCAGATTCGCCAACTCGACGAGAAGCTTAAGACGAACTCCCTCGAGTCGATTATTCATCGTCGCGGCCGCCCTTGGAAGGGTATTTTACACACCAGGACCTCTGAAGCATCGACTACGTCTACTACCGCTTCCGTAAACGACATAACCACTGAGGTACCTTTCTTCAGTGCAGACGTTGCCCCGGGCGCGTCTCTCGTCTTACCCGAGATCACCACAGCCGAACCTCTGGACATGGAGACATACAAGTACCGCCTGCCTGACCACACCAACGGAAATGGCACCAAGGTCCAGCTTGAGACACGGCGAGAACATCTCGAAAGAAGTGCTTCCCAGTCCGACCAGCCTCCTCCCCCTCCCCCAAAAGATACGCCGCCCGTTCCCACAGCCGAGTTCAACCCGGAACTATCGTCTTATTTCAACCCTGGTCATCAAAGACCTGGCTCCATCTACACGCTCTCGCGAGCATCCTTTGCCAACCAGCTCGCTCAACTCACCTCGCTGCAGCTGCCCGATGCCGAGTCTCTGTCGTCCAAGGTCTCTGCAATTCCGACCGCTCAGGTCGCTTCGAAGGCCCTCATTAATGCCGCAGAGCAGATTCGAAGCTGGATCTACAAAGCCTCGGAGGTCATCGGCGGCTTAGACAGCGATGATGACGTTGAGTGGGCAGCAGCCGGAGGTAGAGAAGGCTATGAGGAAGTGGAAAATGCCATTCATCGGTTCGAGGAACTGATCAAGGTCTATGTTAGTGCCATTGAAGAGTTGCAAAGGAGAGAGGACATCGCGAACGTACCCCCCGAGGACCTTCTCCGCGCAGTGTCCCAGATGGAATCCATTATTGAGGAGTGGGCCAACATCAAAGCGACACTGAACGTCGTCAAGGGTCAAGTAGAGATCGCCATGGAGTGGGAAGAATTGTGGAACATGGTGCTCGGAGACATTCAGACGGAAATGGACGAGTTGAGCCGCCTCGTTTTCGAAATGGAGGAGCGTCGCCACAAGTCTTTGATGGCTGCTACGTCTAATGACGGTGTCGATATTGGTGATCTTGAGAACATCGTGGAGGACACCCCTCCGCCTGCCAAGACACAGGCGCAAAATCGCTTCAGCCTCACAGGTCTGGCTCTGAGCCCCGGTTCTACCTCCCCAGGAACCCCGACTTTGTCTCAGGACGACTCAAGTCTGTTGGCGTTGTTTGCGCGAATGCAGCCGTTGCGCGCCTCCTTGGATTTTCTCCCCATGCGACTTGCTGTCTTTTCCGCCAGAGCCGAAAAGTCTTTCCCCACGGCGTGTGAAGAGCTTCACATGCGGCGCGATGGTCTAGACGGGAGCTACAAAAAGCTGGAGAAAGATGCCGAATCGCTGCGCAAGGAATTGGGCGAGGACCGTTGGGTCCTTGTCTTCCGTGGTGCTGGACGGCAAGCTCAGAAGATGATCGAATCTGTCGAGAGATCCATGAAGAAGTTGAGGGAGGCTGTGGACACTGGCATGCATCTCAGTAGCCCGCCCACGATGATCAAGAAGATTGAGAGTTACGACGCTAAGAAGACACACTATGGTCCTGCCATCGAGCGCGTCTTGGCCATCATCGACAAGGGTGTTAAGGACCGCTTGACGGTTAACGGCGAAATTCTTCGATTGCACGCGGAAATGCAGTCCAAGTGGGAATCCATCAAAGAAGAGATGAGGGAGATGGACGTAGTCGTGGATGAAGTGCAGGCGGATAGCAGGGGACAGCAGTTGAGAGACTCCATATCGAGTATGCTGTCGAATGACCGCTCAACTATTGGCAGCGGTCGCGAGACGCCAGGCAGTTCCCCGCCATCCTCGGTCATCATGTCGAGCCTCGGTATGGAGCCAATGACACCGACTCCAAAGATGGGTAAGATTCGCTCGGCAAGCAGCAGTCAACTGCCACAATCTGGAGGCAGAAGACAGTCGTCATTGCCAACACCACAGCACACGCGGAAGCCACTGACATCCCGACTGTCAAACATGACTTCGAGGCTGCTGCCTCCGTCTTCCCCAGGCCAGATTCCCCGGCCCCAGTCAACGGCACCAAACCGCCCCAGATGGAACAGCTCAACGAACACATCGGATGTTGGCATTGGTCACAATTTCAAGCCCCTGACACTGACGACGCCTAGCCCTTACGCCAAGGGAACGTCGCCCATTGTTCGCTCGTCGTCTTCCCTGGCGACTAGGTCTTCGTCTCCGGGCGGTCCCAAGCTGCCGATCATTCGTGGCCCCCGGGAAACATCAGCATCACCGAAGCCTGAGGATACCCCCACCAAGAGAGCCCCTTCCAAGCTGTCGTTCCGCGAACGACTGTCCACTCCTGGCCCTTATTCTCAACAAATACTATCGAAGCCCCGCTTAGCTTCATCTGCGTCCACGTCCGGATTGGAGTCTGTGACAAGCCGACGATCATCGTTGCAGCCGTCGAGCACGCTACTGACCGCCGAAGACAAACGACCAAGCCGGCCGGCCACTTCCCTCGCCTCGACTCGACGAACAAGTTTATTACCGCAGCCCAAGGCGACCAGTTCGTTGTGCGGCAGAGAAACTCCAGATGCGGCAAAGACACCACGCAACGTCACTCGCAAGACTCTTCCTGAGCTGTCAAAGAGCATTACAGCCAGCAGCAAGCCTCGATGGCGGGGCTAGGAGTCCGTTTTCCTCCGGAAGAAGTCAGGTCAGCGGAGGGACTCGACGTTGACGGCCTGTCCGATCCAGCTCAGTAGAAACAGGCCGCCTATCCAAAGCAAGCCTCGCTGGCGGATATGAGGTGGCCTCGTTGAAAAATGTGACGAATCTTGCATTGACTGGCATGTCGGAGTCGCGACAGTTCCTACACCTCGGACGAAGGACATTGGTGCGCCACGAGACGCACACTGTACATACTCGATTACCTCTCACTGTGGCCTCATTTTTGGCTGTCTTTTCCCCCGTCTTTTTTATTTTTATTTCCAAGGCTTGGCGTCGGGATGGGAAGCGTCGGACGGCTTCTTCACACGGCAAGACTTCTCCGGCGTTTGGCATGTTGGCACTATACCCAAAGGATGGCGGTCTCGGCGAATGGGAAGGACAACTCGCATTTGCCCGTGGCATGGGACACGGTAATCTGGACCGCATCAGGCGCCGCTGCGCGTTCCGTCTCGTGCGGACCAGAAGCAGTACCAAACCCATACAACCACGCGCTCGTCACAACCACCGTCGAGGGAAGCAAACCTGTTTCGGCACAACGGATTTTGCGCAAACCCCGACGACACGTTTATACCCCCTGAGTACTAGCTAGCATGTATGTGCAAAGTTGGCTTGATTCGCGGTCGTCTTTCATGACGCAAGGAAGCCCGGTGTCGGCTAGCTTAGCAAAATTGTAATTTCGTGCCTTGCAGTCTGGATGCTTTGATCTTTACATGTCTTCAACACGTGATTGATGTGTGTCTGTGCACCTGTTGATCAAGAATATCCACTGAATGGGTGTAAGAAAGTTCATCACCAAGTAGCATCTGAAGCTGGAGCCAGGTCCGTCGTCATGGTTGACTTGAAGAATGCCTGATGGTATATACTATGTTATGCCTTTACGCTGAGGAATGCTCCGGCGCCTAGACAACCAATATAACGCTCTCGTGATTGTTGACGGTGGATACCTGCCCGCCTGTTGATCATGTCGTCGCCACCCGAGTGTTGAAGAAAAAACAAACAACGACCGGTTTCCCAACTCGGCCCGCCCTCGAACCTCTGCTCCTAAAATGCCATTGCACGCGTGCGTATGCCATGTCCATTGCGCGACCCGCTTCCCAAACAACAAATATGTCCCTCTTTTTCATAGTTCCGTAATAACAAGCGTGATTTGTTCATGTCGCACAACATGCGCTTCAACACCTCTGCTTCATCAATGGGGCATGAGACCGATGCCTCCAGCGCTCCCGCCGCCTCTGCCGCCGCCCCTCTTCCCACCTCTGGAGAAGTAATTCGCCGCGGACGGGGTTTTCGACCCCGAGCCCGAGGCTGATGCTCCTCCCCCGCTGCTCCGCCTGCTTGTACCGCCTGTTGACCTCCTCTTGGTGACACCCCCTCGCTTGAACGATGACCCTCCAGCAGAGCCTCTGCGGAAGCCCGACTTCTTCCCGCCGCGTCCGCCGCCGCGCCCATGCGTAGCTGTGCTCGGTGAGCTTCGAGCCGCTGGAACAGTCGTCTCGAGCTCTCTCATGCGCGCATTCCACTCTTGAACGGCGGGTGCCAGAGGGGGCGGTCCGCCACCAAAGTATTTGGACGACTCCTCTGCTTCGTCCTCGTCGTCTTCCATCTCTTCATCACGGTCATCATCGGAGCTGATCAGGTCGACCACGTCTTGATTGGCACCCATATCGTCGTCTTCATCCACCATGCTCAGCATCTCTTTGTAGCTTTGTTGGTAGCGCTTGACCAATGGAGTAAACTTGGTCCCAAATTTGTCCACCTTTTCCAAGTCGATTCCTGGGATTAGGCGCATCTGAGGAAGGGTGGTGGTCCATCGGATGGCCATCTCTCTGAAGATCTTCTCTGAAAACAAGGGCTTCCGTAAGCTTTGCGCATTTCGAATGTTTTCCTCGAGCTGTTTGGCCTCTCGAACAAAACTGTGGACGATGTCCTGGTGCAGCTCATCTAGATCGCCTAGCCGGCTGTCTTCTTGGATGCGAGGGCCAACATCACGAGATGAGTTGTCCCGCCCGAGTGTCCGAGGCAGCGGCTCGAAGCCGTCGTCCAGGTCATCGTCAGACATGACGAAGCCGTCTTTGGCGTACCCATTTGCGTGTATAGACAGATCCTGTGCTTCCGCGCCTTGCTGCAGCATCTCCTCGTCCTCGTCAGTGTCGAACAAAGTTGCTAGCAATTTGCCCTTTCTTCTCTTATTTTGTATCCGTGCTTGGGCAGGCGAGGACACGTTTGTCGAAGGAGGGAGATGCCGCGATGGCCTCTCGGCCATTCCATCATCATCCTCATTTGCCCTGCTGGCCTTGGCTCGCCGTTTTGGCTTCGATGCCGAAGGTTCTCTAGCCTTATCGGAAACCTGAACCGAAAGCAGGAGCTTGCGCCGACCGGAAAGGAAGAGGTTGGCATTGCGACCAACCTAAACATCACATTAGTTGACAGCAAACAGTTCAAAGAGACGAAGACACATACGACGAGATATTGAATGGCAATACCAGCCCTCTTGTTGACCACGTTTTCTTCTTCGAGGGCATCTTCAGCTGTAAGTCTGTCGATGATGCGCTCAACCTCATGTTTCTTCAAACCCTTGGCGATGCCGTGGGGGTCATCTGGATGTTGGACTATGTTGGCTTGGTATTTCTTCCCCATCAGGATTTCGCTGCACTGATTGATAGTCAGTTTCGAGTGGTTGTCGACCGTCCGGATTGCCGCCATTGCCATTCCAGAGAAGTCCTTCTGCTCAAAAACAGCGCCTGCGCGACAGTTGTCACAGGTCTTGTTGCAGTCGTCGCCGTTGAAAACTTCGCCAAAGTAGCGAAGGATCTCAACGCGACGGCAGTTCTCCCGTTCGTCACAAAAGGCGGTAACCCGGTTGAGCATCACTCTTTGCCGCTCTTTCTGTACCTCGTTACCATCCCCGTCTGCAATCATTTTCTTCAACGTCACCACGTCCTGATAGCCAAAATACAATATGCAGTCGGATGGGTTGCCGTCTCTGCCAGCTCGTCCGGTTTCTTGGTAGTAACCTTCTAAGCTTTTGGGAATAGAGTGATGGATGACAAACCGTACATCAGGCTTGTCTATACCCATGCCGAAAGCGATCGTGGCCACCACGACGTGAATCCGATCTTTTTGCCAGTCCCTTTGGACCTGAATCCTGTCTTCGGCTGACATTTGTGCGTGATAATGATGAGCCAAGATGTCGTATTTGGTGCGCAGCTTCTCGGCTACTTGTTCGGCCGTTTTCCTGGACAAGGTGTAGATGATGCCGCACTGTCGACTGTACTTGCTGGTAATGAGATCGGCAATCTTGGTGACCAAGTCCTTCTCCTTCCTGCGGACCTCGTAAGTGAGGTTTGGCCTGTTGAAGCTTTGAGAGAACACCTCGCAATTGTCCATGCCTAGGTTGTGTTTGATGTCAACAATGACGTTTTGGGTTGCTGTCGCCGTGAGTGCAATGATGGGCACCGTGGGGAACTGATGGCGGAGTTTTCCCAACGCCTTGTAGTCCGGCCTGAAGTCATGGCCCCATTGACTGACGCAGTGTGCTTCGTCAATGACGATGCGCGCGAGTCTTCTGTTCGAGTACAGAGTTGCCAAAGCCTTCAGGAACATTGGGCTATTGTTAAGCATTTCCGGCGTGACGTAGAGCAGCTGGATGAACAGCTCTGGGCTACACTCGTGGAAAGACGCAAAGATCTGATTGCGTTTCTGCGTTGGCGTCTCGCCGTTCAATGAGACGGCCTGGATATTGATTGCTGACATGTGATCGACCTGGTCTTGCATGAGACTGAGCAGAGGCGAAACAACAATCGTGATCCCCTTTGTCTTGCCACTAGAGATTATGGCAGGGAGCTGGTAGCAGAGAGATTTTCCTCCGCCGGTGGGCATCAGCACAAACGCATCCTTCCCGGCAAGGGTTGCATTGATGGCCTCCAGCTGATTCTGTCGGAAACCCCTCATTCGGAATCGATCTTTGAGGCATCTCTTGACATCTGCCGACCAAGGGTGCTTCATCAACTCTGGGGGCATCGCCAACTTCGCTTTGGTTGCATCCCTCTTCTTCGAAGATTCACCTGCCTTTGGAGGCTGGCTAGCGTTGCCTGATGTCGCACTGAGAACATTCCTCCGTTTTGCCGCAGTTTCCGCGGACGACGATTGGCGAAGTTCAAAGTCCTGGGCGAGTGCAAGCATGTCCGCCGCATCTGCATCGTCGCCATAGTCGCTTGAGAAGTCCATCGCTCTCGGCCGCGAGGTCTTGAGGGGGCTTCTCCGACTTGAAACAGCCCTTACATTGGAAGCGGGAGGATGATACGTCCCGAAATCATCCTCTATATCATCAAAAAAGGTGTCTTCAAAGTCGTCTTGGCGGTTGACAGCTTTTACAGCGGAGGCAGTGGACTTCTTAGTGCTTCTCGGCGCAGGAGTTTTAGTTCGCGGGAACGGGGGGGGCGACAAGTCTCGCGGGTCGGTAAGTCTCGAAGACCCAGGAAATTGTGTCTGATGAATAACTTGGTTATCGTTCTCTGCAATCGGTTGCGGAGCCCGTGATGCCCTAGAAGGAGCTTTGCTGCTGGGTTGTGTGCCCATAACCATGGGCTTTGATGTGCGATATTCTTCAATGAATCCATCATCCTCGATGCCGACACTCGGAAGAAGCCGGCTGATGGATTGCTCCAATGCTCTGGCTTGATCGGTGAGTTCGTCCAGACTGTTTTCATCTTCCTCGGTATCGCGGCCCTCATCATACGCGTCAGCGATGCGCTGAGCAAGCCCTTCTCTCTCTGCTTCAAGTCTTGCATGGGATTTCAGAAGACCTGTGACTTCCTCCAGTTGAGACTGCTGCTTCACAAGCAATTCCTTTTCGCTCTTCAGCCGAGGCCGGTCCTCCCTGCAACCTTCCCTCAGACTTTTGGCATACTCTCTGGAATTTCGCTCGAGCTTTTCCTTGATGATGCTGTCCCTTACTGTCATCGCGTCAGGCGTGTTCAATACGAATTTGAGAACGGCTGATCTTTGTCCTTGAGAAGAAGAGGTCTGCTGAGACAATGAACTCGTTGAGTCGACTGGCGCCATGGTTGTCTCGAAACTCATCAACGAATCACCCGGGATCGTTTTTGCTGGCTGAGATCTAGATGGGGTTTCAGGAGCAACAAGCTCGTCAGAAGACTCTGCACTTCCCGAGGGCACAGATGCCGGCCTCGGACGAGAGGCAGAAGGGGGCAGGAAGGAGGTTCGGCTGGGTGTAGCAAGTAGTTCTGCTTCAAGCTGTCCGTCTTCAAACTCCTCATCTGAATCTTGGATAATCCGGGGCCTATTACGCAAATGCGTGCCCTGCGGCGCCGCAGACCGTGCCCTGCTGCTCGACTCCGGACTCGATGATATTCGCAAAGCTTTACTGGGAGTTCGTCCGAGTGGTTGCTGGTGACCCAAGGCAATAGGTATCCTTCTTGGTGTTCCGTCCCCTTCGTTCGCGTCCGTGTTCTTATATGTACGTTGCGTTCGACTTATCGTCTGCGTGATAGTCTCCTCGAAAACGTCGTCCGCGGTCTTCCGGCGAATACTTGAGGGAATAACCTTCTGATTCTTCGTCGATCGACCAGTTTGGGGAACTGGGGTCGCCAGGCTCTCGTAGATGTCCGGGAACTCGTCCGACTCTGAGTCGAGACCCCCGGCTTTGCTCATCTCTGTGCTTTTTCTCTTCTGCCCTCTGCGAGGCAAGGGTTCAGGTCTGGATGCATGCTCCTCGTTCCATATCGTAACGCCCTCGCCAAACGCTACCGAATCCGATGACAAGACGGTATCGTTACCAGTCAGATCCAGGATTTCGTCGTCGTCGTCGTCGTCGTCGATAAAGTCCGGGGTTGGACGAGGCGCGGGCTTGTACTTTCTCTCCTGGGATGATGACGGCGGTATATTCCTGCCCTGTCCGTTTTTTGCCTCTACCTCATGGTTAGCATGTTGCGCCAAGTTTCTGTGCAACAACGGCCCACCTTCTTGTTGGAGTTTCGCAGTATAAGCCTGCTGGAAGCGCCCACCACTAGTGGTCGAAGACGGCGTCAGCAACTGTTGCTGCTTGACTGCCAACGACGGCTTCTTAGGCCGTGTGGACAAAGTCAATCTCGCCATGGCGCCAATTTGTTCCACTATCGCCACCTCCCGGGAATCTCGCGACTGCTGTTCCACGTCCGGGACATGAAGTGTTGGTCTGGAATGATCCTGACCCAAGTCCGATTGGAGTGCCGGTCTTCGCGTGAGATCCTGCTGGGATCCAAGGCTTTCAAGCCTGGAATGCTGTGATTGAGACGAGTCGGCACCAGAGGGATCGCGTGCTGGTGGAAACGAGAGATCGGTCGGTCTGCTGGTAGAGATGTTGCGGAGGAGCCAGGAGATTTGGTCCCCAAGGTTGTTTCGAGTCATTTAATCGACCGCAATGAATGCACCTGGGGGTGTGCAAAGCGTCATTGGAGGCGAAGTCTGGGCCGCAGTTGAGGCTCTTTGGACGTCGTCTTCTGCAAGGTTGGTCGTGGTGTTTACCACGAGCTGCATTTGGTGGTGTCAAGCGCGTCTCGCCCCACCACTTTAGCTAGCGTGTCGCCGTGGCTCGTCTTCACGTGACATGGTGTCGCGTCCGGATCCGGGCTTCCTTCTCTGACATAATCTCTCACTTCCTCATCTTCCAACACGATGGTCATCTTCAAATACGATCACCGATTTGTCATCTTCCACGTCGTGAGGGTGTGAGCTTTGTCTTCTCATCTGATACCATCTCAAAGTAACACAGAAATACCATTCAGAGAACGCAATCAAATACGCAGAGAGAAACTACGCTATCCTATCGTACAATGATATGTGCTTTTTCGCTTTTTGCACTTGGCATTGCCTTGTATAGAGGAGGCTGCTCTCCACTGTACATAGGTATGCTGTTGCCCAGAAGCATGCATCTGGCAGATATTCTTGATATCGACCCATTGCCCCTTGATCGCTCCGCGGCACGTCTTAAACGAGCCGTCGCTCAACGCCGGCGATGGGTCAATCATCGCTGCCAACGTTGCAAACCAAGTCTAGACCACCGCGCGTCGCTTAAGCGCTGCGATAAGCTAAGCATCTACCCGGATACTTCTGATATTACCCCCCTCCTGCAGAAAGCCCCCAGACGGCAAAAGTCTCCATGATCCATCCCAACGGTAACAGGAAAAAAAGGGTTTGTGGAGGCGGGTGGGAGGGAATCGATGAAAAGATGCACCCCGCCCTTGTTAGTGTTCTCAAGCGGAGCGGGCGCATGTCCGGATAGTTGCCGCTCCAGATGCGCTGATAAGGCAGCTTTCGGCTCCTGAGAACAAGCAACCGGGGTGGGTGGTAGTCAAGCTATGTTTGACGTCAGCGGTGGTTTCTGTCAGACGAACACTGTTGTGCCTTTGTCCTCAATTGTCGTGCGCTCATCATACGTGTGTCATTAGGACCTGCAGTCGGCCCACATTGGCCAGCGTCGTGTAATCGAGGCTGCTATCCTGCCGGGACTTCACTAACAGTCACTCAGGTTCGATACCATAGAGAGCCAGATTGACAAATTACATCTTATGACATGTAATCTAGGAAAACCTGCGTTCCGAAGGCTGTGGCATGTGCGGTCTGAATGTCAACGTTTTACTGTCCTCAAATAATCGTCAGACAAAATATTCTAAGCCCATGGATATCATGTTCCCCAACCCCGGTACTCCAGCTACATTTTCCAAGAACCCATTCTCTGTGCCCCTCGAAGCCTGTAGTACAACCCTGTTGCACGAAACGGAACCAAAACAAGTTGTAAAAAGTGTCATGAAATATTACACGCTGATTGAATCATCAATGGCGTTGCGACTTGGGCAGCGGGTGGACCCAAGACACCAACAGGTTGACCGCAATGTGGATAACTCCGATCACCCAGAACCCCTTGGCGTAGTTGGTGCCATTGTCCATGAAGCGGAAGATGATCGCAAAGATAACGCCGCCCAAGTTGCCGCCGGCGCCTGTCACGCCTGAAACGATGCCGTTGGCGTGCCCGTGAACATGGGGAATGAGACCAAAGTTGGCACCGTTGCCAGCCTCGTGGAAGACTGCCATGAGGAAGACGAGGCCGAACATCGTGGCCTCTTGATGGGGGTTGAGTTGACCGATGAGGATAAGAAGCGCTCCGGTGAGTACACCACAGACGGTAATCCAGCCCTTCTTGAGCCACAGGTTCTGGCCACCGTAGCGGTATAGCAGGTCGGAGACGACACCACCAGCCGGGCGAGTGATGACGTTGAGGAAGCCGAACATGGCGGCCCAGTTGCTCGCACCAGTTTGACCGAGGGCCGGGAAGTTCTTCAAGTAGTAGGAAGACAGAACGGCGTTGATGGCCAATTCGCCACCAAAGGAGCAGCCGTAGGTGGCGACGTGGAAGATGGTTTGAGGAGATACGACGACCTTCATGGCCTCCTTGAAAGAGGGGTTGACGACGGTGTCTCCCTGGGCAGTCTCCAGCATTTCCTTGGAGGACAAAGGGGCCTCTTGGTCAGCGAGAACACCGCTCTTGCCGTGACTGCTGTTCTTCTCTTCGTCGGAAAACGTAGAGCCGGTGTTGCGGTCGGCTATGCCGCCAGGAACGTCAACGACCGTGGAGTTGACTGACGCATTGACTCCATGGTTTTGAAGGTTCTCCTGGGCGTGGAGGTGACGATCGGCCCACTTGCCGGTAGGAGTGTCCTCACACAAGAGAATGAGGCTGAGACCACAGACAATGAGGCAGATGACAGGGACGATGAAAGTCAAGCGCCAAGCCTGGCTGGGAGAGTACCCACGAGCGTGAACGAAAGAGTCGTAGACGGCCGGCATGACAAAGTACGTGATACCACCACCGGCATTGCCCCAGCCACCAGCCAAGGCGTTGGCGGTTCCGACAACGTTCTTATCGAAGAAGCCGGTGCACCAGACCTGACAAGGAACGAAGGTGGCCCCGAGAACACCGATGAAGAAGCGGCTGATATACAGGCCGGTAGCATTCTGAATCAGCGGGGCGAGGCCAATGGGGAGCGAGCCGATGAGCAGCAGGGAGCCGAAGACGAGGCGGGAGCCGAAACGATCGCACGCGGGGCCGGCGATGAGACGCATGAAGAGCGTGGCGACGAGAGATACGATGTTGGAGTTGGCGACTTGGGCGGTGGTGAGGTTCAAATCTTTCTTGATGGTGACCGTCAACAGGGGTGGGAAGGTGTACCAGGCCCAAAACTGAGCTTTTATTAGTATATCGCGTGAAGAGCAAATGGAGATGTAATTGTAGACTGACAGCAATCATGAAGCCAAGCCATGAGAAGTGGAAAGCGCGAGCGTAGACGTTGAAGATGTTCAAGACGGGAATGCTGCGAGCTTTGCGGTTGATAGGGTTCACCTCAGGCGCCCTCCAGAGAGTAGAGAGCTGCATGGTAATCGATGATGTATGGTTCGTGAGATGTGCGCGACGTCGTGCTCAACGTGCGAGCGGCCTCGGCGACGGGGCGTATTCGCGTGTTAGTCGTTTGACTGAGCTCGATCGCGGCGACAGTTTCCTTGAGGTAGGTAGCGCTGCAAGGTTGTCGTCGAGTGCTCTGATATATTGCGCCTGTCAGGAAGTCTACTCGAGGTTCATCCAACAGTCTTATATGGATGCTTGCAATCGAGTAACGTAGGCTTTCCAGATGTCAGAGGCGGTTGAAGCATCTCCGGAGAAACACTGCGCTAAACCCAATCAACTCTGCCGCGAAGACTCCCTTGCTCTCTCAGTGGAGATACAAGGGAGACAGTGGGTGGAAGAACGGGGGCGACGGAGACGTGCTGATGAGACGAGAGGCAAGGTATGTCCAAGAACTAGACCGGACCAACAACGTGGTAGCCTTAAGAGCGGACTCACTGGTCGATCTCTTCGATAAGGGTGCTCTGGCCGGGGAGACGACGGAAATGACACAATGGTTCCTGCAGTCCATGTATTTCGAGACACTGGGGCAGTGTCCTGAGTAAATGTGCCAGAGCTGCCGCCGCTGCTGCTGGTGCGTGGTGTATCTCGACCCACCCGTTCTTCTTTACGACTGGGCGACTTCGCGTGTGTGAGGTGTTACAGGCCTACCCGGGCGTGGCTTTTGGTATCTACGGATATTTGGCTTTGAAATGCTGCTGGGACGATATGCGAAATCCAGAGCAGCGATGGGGGCCAGGTCGCAAACACCTCGACGTGACGATGCCACGGATTTCGCGGTGAACGGAGAGGAAGGTCACCCTAGCTTTTCCACCCTGGCGTGATGACGCTTCATGCCAATGATGGTGCTCGTAAAGAATAGCAAAGCTGGAGGAACGTCTCCGATTCTCAGCCCAGAGTCCAGAGTGACGAAGGTGCTGCACGAGGTGATGGGCCGGATGGAATGGTCTTCAGCATACTAGGTTCATGCGTTATCTCGACGGTCTTTGCCTGTCTAGGGTTCTCAGTAAAGTGCTTTCAAAGAGAAACGATTGGACGGACCAAAAAGGAACGGGAGACAGTACGACGAAACAGAGGCCGGCAAGCTTATTGCTTATCTCTGGGAGGCTCGTGGAGGCGCTCGAGGTGCAGTCGGGACGGGCGAGGCAGGCCCCACCCCTGGCATCCAAGAGATAAGGACACTGACTCTGATAGCTGACTGGCGAATGCTTCAATGGCTGGCGTCGATCTCCGCGGGCCACAATGAGCGTGGCATGTGTCTCAGATTCTCAGCGGTGACTTTGTCGAAGCTGACGAAAGTACGAGTTGGAAGCGAGAGCTGGATGTCTCCACGAATGTTGGATATGAGTCGATTTGAAATGGATGACTTGGTGTGCGGTTACAGTGTGTGCGTTTCAGTTGCGACCCCGACCGACAGCAATAAACTTTTGAGGCCTGGCTTGGCTTTCCGAAAAAGCTGCTTGGTAATATGGTGGGATCTTTGAAGGCGACATGGGGCTTAGTACGGGTTGGCAAGTCGTTGCGTGGCACGACGAAGGTATTCCCTTGATGCTAGCTGTGCTTTGTCTACGCCAGGTTGCCGTCAGCCAGCAATTCAGCGCACCCGAGGTCGTACAAAATACCGTTCATGACAATATCGACGTTGCAGAGGATTCGACACAGGGTTGATCCTGATCCTGGAAGAAGACCCGGGTCGTTACCTTACTAATATTGTGTATACAAGTAATACCGTATGTGGTTGCAATGCGAGGCTGGTGTAATCGGGTGCTCTATTATTGGGTGACGCTGTGATGGCTTCCGAGATTCATCGTCCTCCCCGCTCTCGTGCCGCAGTCCCTCCTGACACATGTGCCCTCCCCGAAAAGGACAAAGACAGCAGGAGAGCCAGAAGAGGGTGCGCAGTATTACTGCGTACTATGTAAAAGGCGATGAAAAATTGGGATGACTGGGCACTCTCTGGCTTGCCTGCTGCTTTCGGGTGGGAGGTCGAGATAAGATAAAGAGATAGCGAAGCCAAGGAAGCCCCTGGCGGCATACTGCCCCACTACTGTGAGTTCGCTTCGCAGGGGCCGCTGCCGTGTCGGCGATTAGCGGTCCGCGTACTTATGTCAGCCGGCAGCCCCCACGTACCGCTGCGTGCCTTACTTGACGTACTACCTACCTACTACTTGTATGTACTAGTATGTTCCTAAGCGATCCGCTTGGGTGGTTCGGGTCCAGGTTGCAAGTGCTCCCGTCTGTGTCCCGTCACGGCGTGCATCCCTGCCCGGCTTTTCGGCCGTCCCCCATTGCCCCGTGCTGCTTAGCTAATTGTAGATGTGGGAAAGGGTGTTCTAGACTCTCCAGCTGAGTACTAACCTCGTTCTTGCACGCCTCACGTCCTCGGATGTGCGCGTCTGGACAGGTATCAATCTCGAATGACACGCCCGAGTTGACATTGCAGATTCCACTCCTTGTCTTCGATGGATCTAGCATATCGGCCGTGGGCTGCGGGCGTTTCTGAACGGTCCCTTCAGCCTCCACCTCAACGCGGCGTTGCGGACCCTTTTTTTGCCTTTTCACACGTGTAAGTCAACCTCCGCGGAGATGCTCGATCTGAGATAACGGGAAGACAGCCGCCAGCATCAAGCGCCGCCAACTGGCCCATGCTTCATGCGAGATACGAGTAGATATTTTGACGTCTGTGATAACCGTCTCCTGTATGATGCAGAATATGTCCGACCATGCCTACTTTGCCAGGTAGTCCACGGCTGGACGTACACGTCTGTAGTAAATTCCGAGGACGACTCAGCATACGGCATGAAGAAGACGGTAGGCATTTATATGTCTTGCGACTCGGAGTGATGATTTGCGGCTCTGTGAATCGGCACCCTGAAAACCCTGCTGTACATACCCCTGGAAGATAGATAACAGCATCAGGGCCTCTTCTCCCAGGTGATTTGCACACTGCTATGACACCCAAAGCATCCCGACTGCGGCAGGCTCAAGGGCTTACAGCGCTCGGCGGTGGTCAGATGGCTCGTCAGAGGCCTACGTAGTGCGAGCCCTTGGCTGCCGTAGTGAATGCTCTTATCACGCCCAGCCTTGTCAAGACCAATATTCGACCGCAGCATTGGCAGTGTTGCTCGTGGCTCGATCCTGCGCCTTTCCGAGCAATCGTCGATATCTTTTGGCGCAACTTTTGTGACATGAGGTGTTGAGTACGTCATGCCAGGCTCGTGCAAAAAAGCCCGCATGAGGTCTGGCAAGTGGCCCTGAAGACAGCTGAGCGAAGCGCGCGCGCACGACACGCCACTATCAGATCCGGGACACACCTAGGCCCTCTCTTTACCCCCTATACTGACCAAGTGGACTGAACTTTGCATCTCCGGATCTCCTCCAACGTCCATATCTCTGCCCAACAGGGGAACTCGGGGCCCGATCTCGGCCTCTTTTGGTAGAGATATCGCAGACTTCACATGCTGTCTCGTGTCACAGCCCGATTGGCCTTCTGGCGTGAGTTTCAAGCCGGAGGTACGAGAATCGATGCGTTTTGAAATCATTGTGGCGATTGCTGGGCAGGAGATTTCTAACAATCAGCTTTACTGTCTACCTATGGTCGTGGACGTCAAGCTCCGGTGACTGTCCTGACGGCTTGTCGTTGGTTTCTTGCTCAACTGGTGCATACATAGGAGCAGCTCGATATGGCCCGGTCTCCTATTTCTCCATTCAGAGTCTGAAGCAGTGCATTGTGTTATGCCCTCAACATCTTGGATGCCCACTAGGGCATCAATCAAGGCAGATCCACACCGACGAGGACCAAAAACATTGCTGATGATTACCAGAGCTACGACAGAGCTACGAAGGATCTCCGTCAGTACTCTGTTTTGCGGCTTTAACATGTTTTTCTTGCAGCGTTGCTGTACTGCGGGCATGTGTTGTCTCCGGTGTGGCATACATTCATGCTGTCTCCCCTGAAAAGGGGCTCCTGTATGCCGTGTTGCCATACATGGCATGAGTTCTCAGCCTACCCATTTCTGTTCATCTTCAGTCTATGACACTCCGGGACCTAGCTATTCGTAGTCTTTCGAAATGTCTTGCCTTCATCCAGCAAAGGCACTGCCCTTACTTGACCTCTGCTCAACTCGGGCTTTAAACGACTGCCGCGACAGCATCCCCTTTCCCTCAATAACAAAACAAAAAGCTCACTAACGATGCTATTACAGACTATCTGGCCGACGATACTTTCCCAGAAGACGACCCTTCACTCGGATAAAGGTTCATACTCGATGTTTCTCCCAGCATTCCAGCGTCGGCGATGTCTTCGTCGATTTCCTACACACAAGACGAATATTGCTATAAAGAGCTCGAATCACAGGCCATTAAATGGTCTTGCCATCTTCCTCGATTTGCAAATACATCAATTATCAGAGAAGACTAGCCAGCTCTCTGGCTTGTTCGCCAACCCGTTCGTCGACGGAAGTGAGATACACTACGGCTGATAGAGACCGCACTTGCCAATAGGTCGAAGGGAAGGACATCTCTCGCCCTTGATGCATTTTTTCAACACACTGGAAGCTAGATATATGGTTCATATGTGTGAAGTGCCCAATGTTTCGTGTATCACTTGGGGTTCCATCGCATGGCATGCTCCTCACTAAAGCAGACAGCATAACCTTCCCACCGCTCTACACCAAACCACCGCTCTACACCAAACTTCAGCTGGTCACAACATCAATGGTGGATTGGTTGTGCACATGGGCTCCTGAGGGGCCACGTCCGTCTGCATGTATGACAGTTTGCGTTCAGTTAAAGCGCTCCAGACCCAGTCAAAGTTTTGGAATAAGTGAGTACCACAGCATGGTCAAAGACGAGTCCAACCGTACGTCATCACCTCAGAGAATGCCTAGTACAGAATACGATGGACCCTAAGGTCGAAACATCAACAGAATCCCCAAGGGAGGCAGTGGGCATCTTCAGCCCTGTTTCCCCTTTTCATGTGTGTATCAGCTTGTTGCTGTTGCAAATACTGTCCCTGTACTTGGCAATCACTTGGGAAGTAGGCCGTGTCAGCCGTCTTCTCTGGCTCAACGCCCAGCTTTGCTACTTGGTCAACCACGCGCTCATCCTCGAGCTCCCGCATACTCTTCTCACGCTTGGCCCCTGATTCTTTTGCTGCCCTTCACTGTCGGCTTCGCATTCGGTAAGCATCCGCCCTTGGTCGTGCCTATCTTTAATGTGCCTGGTGAGAGATGCTACCCTTCTCTTGGGCATTACCGTCCGGAATAGACACTGACTTCCTAGACGTAATGCAGTTGATATGGGTATTCATTTCCATGCACGTCTCTGGCAGTGCTTTCGCTTTTTCGGATGTCCCTTGAACCGTCGAATGTCCATTTGTCATAAGTTGTTGTCTAGTGGCAGATGGATCTTGCAAGCGGAAAACCCTCACGTTGAAATGAGTCGACATATGAGAACTCCGATGTATTGGTGCATTAATATCTCCCTAGAACCCCCCCCTGAAGCAATCTAACTATTTCCCGATGGTGTGCTTGTTCTCTTCTTCAAATGCTGTATTCTGACTATCCAGTTGTCGTTGAGAACTAAAAGAGTTGCTGCCAACTAGCTGAAGCTGTAATAGGCGCGGCAGTAGTTTGAAAGCGTTTCCAGCGCACATCAATGCAATTTGTTACTCTTCTTTCCTTGGAAAGCCTATCTATCGCATCTTTCACGACGTTGGTTTCGTCAAATGTTGAATATAGAACAGTAGGCTTACAAAGATCGTACCCCACGATGTGCTCTAAATGTGATTTTCGATGGTCATCGATCGCAGTTACTGACTGAAATGTAATGCCACACTGATAGAATAGTGCCGCAAATGACGCGGAGATTATACCGCCACGGGGTCGTAGCTAGCTCCCAAGTATGCTGCTCAGGAATCCATATCCGTCAATGTCCAGGTCCCCTGTTCAATATGTTTTTTTGCCTGCAATCGAGCCACTGAGACAAATATGCAATACAAGATGGCGAATCCTTCGTGAACAGGTATTGGACTAGCTACTACTTCAATCCCGTCTCCCTGGGCATCGGTTCCATACTGGCGTAAGTCCTCGTTTCTACTAATGTCTTTGTTTAGTGATCTCGAGTGCAGTGAGCATACGACTTGAAACTGAGAGCAATAGCATGGGACAAACTCGAGAGAAAAAGCTATTCAAATTGTCATATTTCAAGGTCAATGAAGAGTTGCAGAAAACGACGTACTCGTCCAAATTCTGTGGTTCAATCGATGAGTAAGAAGAATCAGAAACAAAGGAGGTACAAAACTAAGTAGGTGCTGATGTCTTATCTCAATAAAGCACTTCAAAAACAGGTAGAATGTGGATAATGATCAGAGCAGAATACGGTTTGTCTATCAAGTAGATAGACTCTTGAATTGTTGGCCCAAGTTGCAGAGGAGGCATGATTCTTGCCAGGTTTATTTATATGCTACCTGAATAGTTAGTCACTTTCAGAGCAAGAGCACCTAACTACGCGAGAGAAGCAACAAGAGTCAGTAGTCCTTCTTATACCGCTCATCTGATGATTCAAAAATCAGATCATAGAAGGCAAGAAAAACCACCAAAAATGAAGCTGGGAGCCAATCGCTGACGGGAATTGAGCCCGACGTGGGGGTCGAACCCACAACCTTGAGATTAAGAGTCTCACGCTCTACCGATTGAGCTAGCCGGGCGACGGAACCCAGCTTGTTTGCTGATGTAGAAGATTCGCAATTGTAGTATTATGAATGGTTGGTATGGCTGAGGATCCACAAGGTTGAGCGGGTCTCCCAGGGCGTGGGCGGACGCATGAGCTCCAGACATTCGTCTGTATTCTATGTGTAGGTCTCCGTAGTTGGTTAAGTTTGTGCTTGACTACAGCTGGAACTCGTTCCGAAGACCGCCTGCGGTTTGGAATCAAGAACTGTGTGTTTCTTGACGCACCACAGTAAGTCAGAAATGTACAAGACAACACCGAACCAAGTCAACTTTAAGCAGACTCTCGTCCTGAATCCCCAGTAGGCAACCTAGCTTCAGAAGACCGAACAAGTAAGCCGGTCTATCGGGACCTAAAGTCCTATATGGTAACTTCGTTTACTTCAAGGACTGTTTCACATTTCTGAATTGTGAGTCAAGCGCGAACTGTCGTTTTGAGAAGCTATACTCACGATCGAGTTAGTCATATGTGTGAGTATAATGACTGCTCAAGTCCATAAGAGCAGTAGACATGATAATTATTGCATCGAAAGCGATATAGTAGTAACTTGCGACTTCGTCATCTCAGCGTCGTGCTCTTCACTTGCGCTGTGGCAGCATCACCCCAGATACGAGAAGTCTGCTAGAGACAATTACTAGGTGAACGTCATCATCTAGCTCCACGTTATGCTCCTCATTAGAATCCCCGCAGTTGTAAACTGCATTGCGAGCCGAGACCCGGAAGTTTTGGATGAAGAACGATTACTCTGAAACGACTTCATCACGGCGAAATCATGTAATCAAAAACGCATTTACGAAGATCAAACTTCATCACATTGCACCTAAACAGAGCCTCCTTCAAGTTGACTGTTTGATGATCAACGGGGCAAGGAGCTGCCAGATCCAGACAATCACGCACTTCCAGCCGCGACCTTGCTCACGTCTCCTGTTATCTTCAATGCGCTGCCGCTAGTGACACTGGACTCCTAAATAGAAACAGGCCGCGAGGGTCATCTGAAGACAACCACGAAGAAGTTGCACGCTGCTTCAAGGGGTAACCCCAAAGCCCGCTTTCGACCTCGAGTCTCCCCGGGAAACTCATGCTCCGTGTTCACTTGGGATGTCCCCAGCGACGATGATTGACGCCCCTTCTTTTCTTCAAGAAACGAGGAATCTCCAAAGACAAGCGATCCCTCACGCTGCGAAAACCTAGTCGGAAATTGCTA
Source organism: Colletotrichum spinosum (assembly GCA_004366825.1). Lineage (NCBI taxonomy): Eukaryota > Fungi > Ascomycota > Sordariomycetes > Glomerellales > Glomerellaceae > Colletotrichum > Colletotrichum spinosum. The sequence continues at coordinate 911,822 of QAPG01010715.1, forward strand.
CATGACCATCTCGGAACGGAGCATAAGGTCTGAACAGGCGCGAGGTACTATGTAGATATACGAAAAGCGATACTGAGCTCGCATCAGCGTAACAAGGACCACCCCTCCAACATCCCGACCCTCCCTTACTCAGAACATGTACGTCACTACTATATGACAAGTACTACATTACTGTTACTGTATATTTGGTCTCAGAGCCAAAGCCACACTCGTTCACGGGATACCATGTGGTAAAAGCATGTTCGCGCGCACGCCACACCACGGCGCGCAGAGCGGCATCGCTCCCAGGACGGTCTCCCGAGATGAGGAAGCCGAAAGTCTAACATATTACGTTACGTAGCATCTCTCCTCTTTTCATCTTTGCTCAAAAAAAAAAGGAGAGAACAGAGCGCATTCTACGTAATCAACATATTAACGGGTAAAGGTTCAAAGACCGAACAAACCGTGCTTTCTTTTTCCTCCCTACCCTTGCAGTTCAGGGCGGATAAAACGTCGAGTTGAAGACAACGCCACGGCGTCGCCGGCAGACTCATACCGTCGTGAAGAAAGCGACCAAAACCCGGGGTAGAAAGTCTCGCAACGGATAAAACGGCCAAGAAAAGAAAGCGCGATGCATCTATCCGTAGGCAGGGAAGGAAAAACAGCAGCAGAAGAGACAATGCACCACACACGCGCCCCCTTTCGGGGTTTCAACCAGCCCATCCCGGACTCGTCGCACCCAAAGACAGAGTTTCCAGCGGTCCCCAGAAAACTGGAGTAACCAATCTCTGGGTCGAGTCATGACCCGTTCGTGTCATGTGTCGGAAAAGGAACCACCTGGCGTTTGCGTTGGAGACCTAGCTACCGTGTCGGGGAAAGACAACGCCCATTGTCGGAGGAACCAGAGGAGAGAGGCCCACGGTAAAGGATTTTTTGTGTCCTCAATTCGGACACTTGCCCGAGTCCGATCCGGAGCCGGTAAAGCCCGCCTTTGAGATGACTGATGAGTGGCTTGTGGTTGCGACCGGCGGCCTTGTTAATTTGGACTACATTGTTCGCGACAAAAAAGAGCAAACAACTCGGTTAACAAAACAATTGAGGATCTAAGGAGCATGTTCCGAGTCAGCGAAGGGGCGGGAAAAACGACAGCACGGCGTCGAATTGCTGGGCCTCGCCTTGGGAAGGGTTTGTTGCCAAGATGCTGGAATCGTTGTTCAGGTGGTACATCTACTTGTGTTATTGGAAAACCTCCATCTGATCGCTGAATGGCCAGAGTGTCGAGGGACCCTGCGGTCGGCCGAAACGACAAAAGTACGCTGATGTGCTTGAGCCAATGGTTTGAAGATCCCCGTCTGTTCGTGTTGAACAAGCCGCCGGGCGTCGGTTGACAGCTGCAAGGTTATCTGATCTGCACCGCATCTTTGGACCAGGTGATCGACAAGTCACAGAAGTGCGAGCAAGACGACAAAGTATCATGAGCCAGAAGGGTTTTTAAGGAATCAGACCAAAATTCGTTCTTCTCTCACATTATCAACTAGAAAAGTATCAATCCATCCCTCGTGACGACGGTTTGTCCACGGGGGAACTGGTATCGAGAAACACAGTAAACGCCATGTGCGGAGCCCGTTTTCCTCCAGCTAGACGGCGCGGGGTTTCCGAACCTGAGCCTAGATGGCCGAGTCCCCGTCTTTTTATCCTGTCATGACCTATATGCACGTTGAAACCTAACCAAAACCCAAGCGATTTAACAGATGTTAAAGAATCCGAGAAACGCGGCGAGTCGCTTAGAGAAGGGCGGCAACGGCAAGACCACCGAGGACGGCGAAGACGCCAGCGGTGGCTTGGGCACCAGCGGCGGCACCGGTGACGGTGGCCAGGGTGGTGGAGGGGGTTCTGGTGCCAGTGGCGTTGTTGGCGGGCTTGGTGACGCTGGTGATGACACTGGCGGGGGCAGAGTGGCTGACGGCGGGAACGGTGGGAGCGGCGGTGGTGGACAGAGCGGCGGTGCTGTTGACGACGACGGGCTCCTTGGAGATGGAAGCAGAAGCGGAGGCCGAAGCCGAGGCCGAAGCCGAAGCCGAAGCAGTGGGGGTGACGGAGACAGAGGCAGCCGACAGAGTAACGGTGGCGGTGCCAGAGGCGGAGGTCAGGGTGGTGGTGCCGGAGGCAGCGCCCTCGCCGGCGACGATGTGGAAGGGGTTGGAGTACTGGAAGTCGACGGTAGGGTTGGCCTCAGACTTGACAACCAGGCCGTAGAAGGCGTCCTTGCCCAGAGTGCTGGGGATGGTCCAGGTGTACTTTCCAGCAGAGTTGGGGATGCCAGCTGGGGGATGTCAGTATGCTTGTTCTTGTTCATGATCGAGGAAGTGAGTTACTGACCGGCAATGTCGAGGAGGGGAACCTGGGTGTTCTGGGTAGCACCACCAATCAGGCTGATGGAGACGGTCACGTCCTTGAAAGCATCGGGGGCAGTCCACTCGATGGTGTAGGAGCTGCCGGCATCGATCTTCTCGTTGGGGGTAGGCTTGGTGACGGGGTCGAAGTTGGCGTTCTGAGCAAGAACGTTGGCGGCGAAGGCCATGAAGGCAGCAGCGGAGATGGTGAAGCGCATTGTGACGGTTTGGGGTGGTTTGTTGATTTGTCGTGGGTGATTAGAAGTTAGGTCTATAAAAGAGTCGAACGAGTGACTAGAAGAAGGCGAGTAGTGTTGTAAGGGAGAACGAGATGTCTCTGCGACGGGTGGGTTAAAGAGTGACTATATAAAAGAGTGACAGGCTGAAGCCGGAGGTAGAGGCACACACTGGGATGGTAGGTCGAGTGGTGAGGAAGGAAGGAGGAAAGAAAGGAAAGTTCAGATGAAGCGGAGGGATAGGTAAGAAGAGGAGGAAAGGTGAGGAAGGCGCCGGGGTGTCTGGGTCTGGGGCTAGGCTCACGGGCGCGCGGCAAGGGGGTGCAAGCAGGTACAGACAGGGTGGGTTGGATGGAAGTGGATGGATGGCGCATAACCCAATGCTCCAGTTCAAGGTCAAGGTCAAGGTTCTGGGCGTGGTCCTTGGAGGAGTGGAAAGGTGAAGATGAAGCGAAGGGGGTGCTATAGTCAGGGGAGGGGTGCAAGTTCTGGACAGCTCGATTAGGTTAAGCCCACGATGGCCTCATGGCTCTGAAGGTCCGTCCTGTGGGTGCAGTAAGAAAGGGGACCGTCAGCCAGCAAGGCAGAGCCAGAGTCAGAGCCAGGACCAGACACTGAAGCACACCATAGTTGGGCGCAATGCTCATGTCGACCTTTGCATGCCTCGTCGCGGTTGACGACTATTACTGTGTACGCCGCCGACAGAGCAGGCATGGGTCAGCAAATTAAAGACGAGATTGGACTTGCGTGATTGGCCTGTCCAGGCACGGAACAGGGGGTGTGGGCCACGGTAAATTTCCTGGCGCAGGTACGCTGGTACTTCAGCTCCTACCCACCTGCTGAGAAGAAGGCTACTAGGTACGGAGTACGTACAAGCGCGCTGCCAGGAAGAACGCTGTGTACGACTTCCCCTACCACCTCAGGTATACTGCGTATGGTAGGCAGGTACGGATGATGAGAAATGAGCAGAGTGAACACAACCTGAAGCGAAGCCCACGGGCCATCGACCACATGCTGTTCATTGCGTCTGGAAGGACACAGAAAACGAACGAGGTACAGAGCACACTTGGAACGCTCCTCCGCTCCAACTTATTTAGGATTGTTTCCTTGCTGGGTAAGCTACAGAGGCTAGCCAAACAGGGCTGAGCCAACGCGCTTTCCGCTGGCTAGCAGGTGGGCCGTGGTCCTGGCCAATGAAAACCACAGCGCGAAACCGACTGGGTGTGCCATTCTTCCCAATCCAGGGGGAGCGACCTCAGCCAGACCTGAAGTGAGGCCTGCGCACAACACATAACGAACGCATGCACAACGCCCATTACCACACTACTAGGATATCCGTACGGATACTTTGTACTTACTGCCTACTGTTAGACGTTGCGCGACGCGGCGGGTCACCATCTCCCACTTCTTTCCGAGCTGATGCGGTGCTCCAAGGCAGCAACGCAGTTGTCATGGGTCAGGACGTTGCTGACAACATCGCGCCGTCGCACTCATCTCACGACGAGCCTCTTTGTATCCTATTGCCAGGCTTCAAACGGCATGGGAGATATTCCTAAGAGCCGGGTAGGGGCGGAAACTACCCAGCCATCGGAGCTGCTGTGAACATGGACGTGAACCTGGGAAGCCAACATCAAGCCTCACACGCAACATGGAGGCCAAAATAAGGCCACCCCAGGCCAGCCCGCCGTCAAGAGCCAAGTTTTCGACATGGCGTGCTAGCATATTGGACCGTGTGTATCCGCACATTCGCTCTCTGTGCCATTCATTACTAGTGTAGAAGTTGAAGCCCAAGAGTATGCAACGCCTCTGCTTGAATGAAGTACAAACCGGCAATTACTGACTATGACCAGACAGACTTTGGCCAGGTTTCCCATCAACCCTCTTCAACAGTATTAACCCACAGTCGCGACTCCAGCCGCACTCTCGCCCCTCCTGGGAATTTCCCCGACCGCCAACCGCTGGCTGGATCGCAGTGCCAGAGAAACCAGCACTCGGCACCCAAGCCTCAGGGGGTAGCGGCCGCCGTCCCTGGCTGCAGCAATTCCTTGTGCTTGGGTGAGCCCACACGGGGTCGAGTCTCGAGATGATGTGACGTCTCCTGTATTCCATTGACCCGTGAAGCGTTTACGAGTAATACAAGTAAGCTAGCCAATTTATTTTGACGTGCCCTCTCAAAATAATCTCGCCCTTTTACCCACGCACACTACGCACTTTATAGGTAAGTACAGGTAAGCAGGCACACAGGCAATGACTGCTGCGTGTACGGATACAAGGAGTGCCTGTCGGAGTACGTACCCATGTTGCAGCGCATTAGCGACTCGGCCACTGCAAGGAACCAACTGATCATTACCTCGCTCGTCCTGGAAGCCTGTCTTCCATGCCGCCCAACTGGAACTGGATCCAGCTGCATCCGCCAATTCCATCGTCTGATTCCCCCCTCTCGCTTGTCCCAAGTTCCGCCAGTCATCGCTCCTCCAGACCATGAACTAAACTCGCCTGTGCGTCCTAGCGATAGACTAATTTACCAAGCCGCACCTAAAAAGTACCGCCTCAACGCTGTCTCAGTCTGAGGGACGAGTGCCTGGCCCTGCCGACGGTGTTGACTAACCATCACCATTTGACGGGGGCTGTCCATTGGATAATATTGAGCTTCAACATGCAGGAAGACAGAAGGATCTTTTGTCTTCGATCCCTTCAGGTCCGTTCAGGACCACGTCGACTCTCACAATCTTCGGCCGACAAACGGCTTTTCTTGTTTCAGGGGTCAGGCGAGCCCAGGCTTGAAGAAGCTCGATCGCTGACACATTTAGTAGTGTACAGTCTTCCTATGATTGCGACATCGTCTGGGCGTCTCAAATCACTTCCACGTCCCGACTGTCGGTATTGCCTGTGAGCATGGTAGAGCCAGCCGTGTGACGGCATTTGTCTGGCAGATTTCTTGCTTGCGCCACCCCGAATCATCTATGGTAATCTCACCCCGATGACTGCTCCGACCCATGTCCATGAGGTATGAGGACATCGTGGGCTCAGAGGCGCGATAGAGTCACCAGCGGGCTGACCTCAACCTCCCGCCCCAGCCAGCCCCAGACTCGCTTCATGCAGGGCGTCGGACAGAAGCCGGAGTCGGCAATTCAACTTCGCCTTCCCATCTGGAAGTCGTGATGCTCATCCCCCGTCGACGGTCTTCCGTCCGGACACGTTACATGCGGCTTCGGCCATCGCCATGATGCTCGCACTCTTGGTCGCAGCACACAATCCGATCACTCGCAGTGAACCTCTGTGCCTCCACCGCCACGGCCTAATGTGACTTGGAACCTACACAGTACTGCACGCCGTCCGCCTCCTCGGGTCGTCCGTCGACAAGGTCCCCTTTACTCGACCTCCCTGTCAGAGTTTCAACGCCGAAGTCTATTGCCCACAGTCAGCGAAAGCGAAGAGCGGAATCGCAAGCGACGACTCGCAAACCGTGGGTCGTCAATAATGAGCATTGATGACGGGTGTCGCCCTTTGATCGTCCGGGAGACGTCGCTCGCCGATTAAACGCCTTCTCTGGGGGTAACCCAGGAAAATTGCGACAATAATAGCTCTCTGAGAGTGGGCTCGCAAAGATTCTAACTGACGCCGTTGCGAGCGACCCTAACCCTGTAAACTTGTGCATCGTTGTCGTCGCAGCATCCTTCCACGCCTGTCAAAAGCTTGACAGTGCTGTGGCAGATTGCAACCCTTCCAACGAAGTCAGCGTTGCTTGCTTGAGTACGACCGAGGACGGACGTCGGGTTTGCTGGTTGGCTGCTGTCGAGTGACACGAGGCCAATCCAGCGAGACGTCGTCCACACCATTCGCCGCATACTACGTACGTTCGTGGACACGCCTGCATCCGTCACCGATCTGCTGGGTGCGCGAACATGCAGGCTGTGCAGACGAAGGATAAAAAGGCTTCGCACTCGACGGTGGTGCCACGACGTGTTCCATTATTCACGCTACACATTTCACGGTACTACCGATCGCAGAGGATCGCGTATACATAGTAGGTGTGAGTGACCGCCATACGCAGGCTGGCGGCAACGAGACAGCCTTGCCAGCAGCTGCAATATGCACTGCTACCGCACGCATTCATAGTATACCACACAATGACTTTTATTGACTGCACCTCAGCCCTAAGCCACGATTTACACCCGAAATGGGCGTAGACGGGCGACGTGGTAGGCGGCACAGTACTTTTTGGTGTCGACATGGGGTTCTGGGGCGGTCAAGGCTACGGCGGTACCTTCTCGTCTCGGCTTGAGTCTGCCGCGTGCTTTCCACTTGCTCTTGTCGACTACGTCCATGTTGCTCTAGAATGTCTGGCAAGACCAGAATGGATATGCTTCCTTCTGTCCTGCAGCCTTCTCTCCGTTTCCATGCGCTGCCATGTGCGCCGTGAAAAAAGCTAGGAAAAAAGAATTACTACCGAGTACGGCTGACATAGATACACCAATTACTCCGTCCCCCGGTGGAAGCCAACGTGCGGAGGCGGAGACTGTCCCGGCCCGTAGCGGAGCTGCGGGAGCAGATCACTCACAACCACAACCGGAGCGTCCCCGAGACCAGGACCAACCGCAACGGTACGTGATCTTCACGCATGGAAAAGGAATAGTGTTACCCCTGAGGAATTGAACCGGAGACAATACGAGTGCTGCAAATCGAGACATTGACGAACCAGCATCGCCAGAAGCTTCGGACGTTATGCGGAGTAACCTGTCCACGTGACCGGGTCCCCCCAAATGACATGCAACCGGATGCGGTGGACGTCCATATCTCGGAACCCTGTGGAAGGTGCTAGACAGTCGGCACCTCGGACGTTGAAGCAGCTCCGTCTCAACTCAACATCACGAGAAACCTCACTTTCGAACAAACATAAAAGCACAGTCACTATCCCAACTCACCACTCGTCACCACCTCCACTTGGTCATCCGCCATCATCCACAACCACCACACTATTCAACCCAGCATCACCCAACAATGTCCGCCGTGACAGAATTCATCACCCTCACCCTCAGAAACCCCTCCTCCTCCCCCTCCGCCATAACCGACGTCCTCTCCGCCCTCAAACCCGTCCCCGGCGTCATCTCCCTCCACACCGGCCGGCAGCTCGAGAACCCTTCCGTGCAGGTCGTCGTGATAACCTGGGCCTCCCCGGAGGCGTTCACGTCCTTCGCCGCGTCCTCGTCGTACACACCCTGGTTCGCCTCCCTCAAAGCCCTCGCCGCACCCTCCCCCGCACCCGTCTTCTACAAGGTGCCCTTCACCCCCGACCCAGCTGCGGTGCTCGCCGCGCCGTGCACAGAGGTCTTTGTCGCGTACGGCGCGGAACCGGGGTTCGTGGGCCAAACGGAGGATTTCGCGCGGGGTCTCGGTGGTGCGCCCGGACCCGTGCCGGGGTTTCACGGCCACGCGTACGGCGAGGTGTCGACGCCGCTCGGGTTCGGGGCCGATGGGGAGCAACAGGGCCCCGCGGTGACGCTGCTGCTGGGCTGGGATAGCAAGGAGGCGCACATGGAGGCCAAAGGAAAACCTGGACGTGAGTATTTCCCCGTGTGTGTTTGTGTGTTTCTGGTGGCGGCGGCGGCGGTGGTGGACGATTGCTGACGGTTGTAGCGATTTCGGATAACATTCATCTCTTGAGGACCGGCCGGAAAGACATTTCCATGGTGAGCCGCAAGAAGACCATCGTTCGCAACGCTGGGCACCGAGGCTAACAGGGTACAGTATCACGTCAACCTCGAGCAGGTCTGAGATCAAGATCGCGATCAGAGGGTGAGGCTACCTGTATGGCCCACCTCTTCGGTCTTTGGCTTGAGGCATAGGTCTAGTCATGGTATCTCGCTCTGCGTTGTAGTGTTTGAAAACTATAACCTCTTCATCGCAGAGAGATCGGTGGTTCGATTCCATCCCGCCCCCGAACATTTTTGCCCATTGCCTTTTTGACCTGACGCGGGAGCTTTGGAAACAATTCCCACTCAGCCAGCAATCACGTACAGTATGTATTGTTGTTATACAAGAGGTTTCAAGGGTCAAGTGTCACAATTACGGAGTTCCATGTCTGTATTCATCTGCCAGACAGTATTAAACAAGATTCACACCAAGCGACACATCAAGCTTATCTGTGATACCTACCATGTCCCAAATACTAAGCAGTAGATTCCAAATACCTACATGTCAGTTAAGAGTGTGCCGCAGGTGTTGACTCACCTGCTTCTAAATTATCTGCCGGCCTCGTTTTCGTCAATAGTCTCCTCGTCTGATACCTGCGAGTCCATGATTAGCATGCTCTCGTCCCCTCAGCAAACTCTCGGCATCTCCATCATCCGATCTGTCCATGGAGACAAGGTGTGGGAAACAAGGTTATGGTAAGCTGAGTTCGTGTCTAAATCCAACACGGGGCAGGGTAAAGAGGTGACGTCAGATGCGGGCTATGGTTAGGACAAGGCAGACTGTAGTCACAAGAGAGGCAGGGCTGGAAAGGCTGTCTTCCGCATTAGGGCTGTGTGAGTGAAATCGAGGCAGAACAGAGGATAGACGTTGAGACGAGGACGATGAGTAGAGCGCGCAGTGATTGGGATGTGGGCAGTGCGTCAAGAGGTGTTGGAGAGTGATGAAGTAAAAGAGAGTAGTGCACTATTAAAAGTAGTACCTCCTCTAAAGAGCCCCCTCGACTAGAAGCCGATCAAATGATAACCTTCTCCTTTCCCAGATGTAGTGTCGGGTTTTCGCAGCAAGGTCTTTGCTGAAAACCAACCCGCGATCCCCCAGGCGCAATGATGGAAATGCGCAAAGAAAAGAAACTGTACCCTTCCACCCGAAATTTTGGTTTGCCGTACTTGAAAAGTGCGAGAATCAGTAGAATCATGAACATTGTCAACGTTAGATGCGGTGCTTTTCGGATTCTGTAAACGATATTAGCAACGTGGCGCGTCTTACAAGCTTGACATGACATACCGAGACGAGAATACAGCATGTAGAGGGCCATGCGGTTGCACTCCTCTGTCCCGGTTATGGTGACCAAACGCTCGTTGCTGTTATCTTGCGGCTCATTGATCTTAATGACGCTGCCGCTGATCTGGCGTATTTCGTTGATCTTTTGCCCGCCCTTGCCGATGATAGCGCCAACCATGTCGTTCGGGATGTAGATCTGCTGGGTCAACGGGGCGCCGGGCATTGCTCCATGCATCGGCTGAGCAGGGTGGGCGCCATGCGGTTGGGGAACCGCAGGGCCGGCGTGAGGCTGCATGGGAGCGGCGGCTCCGTAACCACCGGCCTGGGCGCCCCCGTAGTGGATGGGTACAGCAGGGTTCGGCTGGGCAGCGTGGGGGTGGTACGGCTGCGCGTAGGGAGCCGCAGGAAGATGGTGCTGAGCGCGAGCATCGTGTCTCCTATTGTAGTTCTCGCGGTTACCGTAGCTACCGGTCGTCGGCTGGGGGGAGTAGGGCACGACCTGCATGCCACCGGGGACAATGCTGGCCGGAGCGCCTCCGCGCGTCGCGTATGCGGAAGCAGCAGGACCACCAAACCGATCGTTCAACTGCTCGAGAAGAGTGCTACCGACGTAGTAAGTCGCGATGTGAACAGCATCAGCAACGCCCATGACAACCAGAGAGCGCTCAGTCGAGAGGGGCAAGCAAGAGTCCGAGGCGTTCAGCCGGGCTCCGGACGCCTCTTGAATCTCGCGGATGCGCGCGCCACCCTTGCCAATGATGGAGCCGATCAAGATGTGCGGAATGAGCAAACGCAGGGGATATGTCTTAGACTGAGAGCTCGATGGCTCAGCCAGAGGCTCGTTGTTGAGGGTACGGATAATGAGACCGAAAGCCTGTGATCATGATTAATCGATATACTTTTTATTTTGTCAAGGTCGACGAGGAACAAACCTTGGCGGCAGCATCGACGACACCGCTAACGGTCAGGATGCGCTCAACTGCCCCTTTTTGGTAGTCACTGACGGTGCATTTGGCGCCGGACATCTTGCGAATGTTGGAAACGTTTTCGCCGCCCTTTCCGATGACGGTGGCAGCCTCCGGGCTGGAAATCACAGCGCGGATGTGAATCCAGTCTCTCTCATCGTGGCTTGCGGGGTTCGAGGTCGCGGGAACGGCGCCGGCGACGGAGCTCTGAATGGGCTTGGTTTCGCCACCGTCGGACTCGGGCTGCTCGGACTTCTCCTTGAGGCCATTGGTCTTCTCAACGCCGTTGGCGTCGGCGGTCTCGATGGGGTTGTTCTCGGGAGGCGTGGCCATCTCGACCTCCTCATCCGTCTTCAAAATCTTGTCCAAGGCGGGTCGCTTGGCATCGGGCTGGTCGTTGCTGCGCGAAGGGGAGGACGTCTCCTCGAGGGGGCGCTTGGCCGAGTTGGCGGGTTGGGTGGGCGAAGCGGACATGATGGGCTAGCTGTTAAACGTCTCACACAAGATTTCGCGATGCCGTTTGAGGTTCTAGAAGAGCTTGTATTCGAGACTATCTACACCACAATAGTTTTCAAAGGAAAACGGGCTGGTGTAGTGGCGTAGAGTCGGGGTCGGGAGTCAGAAAAGATTTGGTCCCTTCCTTCTTCCGGTGAAGTGGCTGTGCTCGTGTAGGATAGAGGTCGCTGGGCAGAGGAGATCGGAGTGCAGTTGAGATAGGTCGGGCTTGTAGGTTCAGGAAGACTCGGAAGCTATCAGGGTCGTGGCTTGCGATATCGCGAGAATCGCAAAGGAAGCTCAGGTCAAGCGGAGGGAAGGCGAGGACGACGCGGGCAGGAGATGGGTGTAAAAGAGGTTGAGAAGGCGGGATGGGAGGAGTTGATGATAGACGAAGTTTGTATGTAGGAGGCGATTCGGATGCAGAAGCTCAAACCTTTCTCCGTCAAGTCAAAGAAACAGTCCAAGCTGTCAAGCAGGGGAACTGAGACTACTGTAGCTGCGACGGGACTGTCAAGTCTGCAAGCAGAGCTTTGATGTTTCCTTTTCGCGATGCCTGCGACTTCAAGCTTCGATGAGCTTCCAACAGTACCGGCAGAGCTGAGCGAGACGCGCGAACGGGTCAAGAAAGCTTGGCTCGTAGACACGTGAGGGGATAGCGGGAGGAGTAGCGATGCGCTGCGCCGTGTGTACCCACCAAAGAAAGCGGCAGTCGTCGCGTAGAGGAGGACGAAGTGATGGTTAAAAGAGATGGGAAGAAAGGCCGGAGCAAACGGACTGGATGGAAGGGGGTCTGGGATGTCTCGTAGAGGTTTGGAAAGTGGGCGAGGGCCTGCAAGGTGTTGCTGAAACCTAAGAAAAAGATCGGCCTGACTGCGTACGCATCCGCGCGCAGGGGCCAAGTGCACCTCACACCTTACACCTCAGGCTGCCTTCCGCCTCAGCCAACAGGGTGGGCAGCACACAGCGGCCAGGTGCCGGGCCCAGCACAGTAGCCGTAAAGCACACGCACACGGTCCTGAGCTGGCCCTTGTTTCTCCACCTGGGGCACATACTCCGTACTACCTACGTACTACTGTACCATTGTACGGTTGACGGTAAAAGTGATACACTCCGTGTTAGCATCCACATACATTGATAGTGGCATTGTGTATCACTTTTTTTGTCAACCGCTTGACTATGTAGGTGATGAGGTAGCTAATTACCAACTGTTTACAGTAATGGGAGTTCTGAAGGACTGACAGCAGATGATTGGCGGACGATTTGAAATGCTCGTCAGATCATTCATTCCGTAAACTGAATAATTATTGGGGAAATGCCATGAGATAATTTCATGTTCCAACGTAGGGTCGCGAGCACCATGCGCAATACCTGTGGCAGCGCAACAGTGCTGAGCCACCAGTGCGGCTGCACACAGTGATGCTTGAGACCGGACCTGCCACGACAGATTAGCTACATGGAGTGACCCTGACCTGGGGGCCCCCAATTGCGTTTGGCCACCTGTCGCTGCTGAATCGCGCTGCTTGATTGGATGAGCGCAGCAAGCGGCACAGTGCTACTTACCTACCTGAGGTACCTTTTGCTCCGATGTTTGGCCTCTCCGGGGAAGTGCGCGCCTACCAAGAGTGAATGGGAGGATACCTAGTTACAGCAGCAAGATGGAAAAGGGATCATGGAAGCGAAGGGTAGCTGACAAGAACGGACAGCGATTGTCACAGCACTCGTGGTTGCTACCTGACTTTCTTCATTTGCAAAGGTCATATTGCATACGACTGTCTGATCGGGAGGTCGAGGCGCCTCAGGGTGGTGCCTACATACTTGCGATGATTGTTTCTCCCTTTACCTGAGGTAGGTACTTCACCTACAACTGCACATTTCCAGCACCATCGCTGGCCGTGAGTAGCCACAGGACGCAAACATTTCACCTTGGACCGACGGCAACTGACCGCTCCACACCGAGCTTTTTGTCTCTTCCCCGACGGCCGTTCACACCGACACCAATTTTCATGTTGCGACGCCGCTCTTGCAGTCACGCCACATTGCCAAATCTCGCCGCTACCAACCTGTCATCGTCCTAGACATACAAGTAAACAAGTCGACTGTCAGTCAGAGTGAGCACCATCTGTGCTCCGCGCCGATCCTTCGACGTCGTCCCCCCCAGAAAACTCCAAAGTCCGACGCACAGTGACGCCTCCTTTGAAACAGTCAGAGAGCATCTAGCGCTTTATTTCCTCCGACAGGGGTCAAATCCGACGCGCGACGCCATTGGCTACATCCTCAGCTTCAACAGGCCGTGTGCATCGCGGCGGCTTGAAGGCTGTGCCGTTGCCAAGACCGTTTCGTTTCTCCCAGGACATCCTTCAAAGACGCGAGCCACCTCCTGGCTGGTAATGAACCTGGTGCCGGGGCATCGCATAGGTCTAGAGTGATTCAAAACATCAAGGCCGGAGAGTCTAACCGGAGAGTCACGGCGCCTTCACCAACCATGAGCCTGTCTCCGAGGCCTGAGAACGAGAGGCATTCTATCAGCCTTGAACAGAGCTTACAGGAGCTCCAAGAAAAGATCCAGGAACACCAGAAGGAGCTGGCATCGGTATGTCGTCCGATCCATAACTACCCTTCCCACCTGCATGCTCATCAAAATCCAGCTTCAACTCAATGGTGGACAGCCGGAACACAGCGCAATCGGCCCGGGAAGAGGCCGGTTCGATGTCTTGAAAGGCGCTTTCGAGCAAGTTGCTGGCACCCCCCCTTTCTTGCCCTTCTCGGCATCTGTCTTGCCAGCACTGCTGGCCTTGCGAAAGACGCACCAGACTATTGCTGAGTCTCGCGAGTACCTTAACAGTCAAGGCGCCTCCCTCGAACAAGCCCAACGGGTGCTGGAACGGGAACAGGCCAATCTGAATGACCAGAAACTACTCCAAGAGAGTTTGGAGAAGCGAATTCAGTCGCTCAAGGACGAAGCCAATTCTAGGATGGAACTCACGCCCGAACAGGCTGCCAAGGAAAGACTGGATGAACTCAAACAAAAGCAGAAGCACTACGACAAGGAGACGAGCAGGCTTCTTAAGGCATTGAGAAAGTTCATTGACGATCATCTCGCGGCACAGCTGGCGGCAGAAGACCTCGGTGGGCCGGTCGTTGGTGACATGATGGAGATCGACTCGGATCAGCTCGTTGCGGGTTTCAACGCCCAGGGACGACCAATGAAGCCAAAGTCCAAGCCGGACGAGGATAAACGGCAGAGACGGTTGGAAGACGTCTGGGGTCTCCCGCAGCAGGACGAAAGAGAAGGGCGTGGCAATGTGGACGAAGCAGCAGCCGCCGGACGGGAGATGCGCGAGCTAACGGAGCAGCTACTCAACCAGCTCGTCGAGGCGGGAGGCGACAGCACGGCGGCCTACGTCAAGATTCCCAAGGAAACAGCAGCGGTGAGGTTCTTGATCCGCTCCAAGGTCGCTCAATTCCATCCTCGAGATGCCACGAGGCTCAAGTTGATCGATTTTGGGAGAGAGCTGGACGACTAGGAAAGCCCGGGACGCCGCGTTTCCGTCCAACGCAACGCGACAACTGCAGATCCCCGTGTGGAGAGTTGAACACCAATTGCAGTCATAACCAAGGGTTTAGTAGTGGCATATCCATCTTGGATCCTGTAATGTCAGAGAAGTGCTCCTGTTGTCAAGCGTTGAGCGGCGTGAGTCAGGGCGCCTCTCCGAAGCCCTGCACGCCACAGTGCGGGCTGTTGTCGCATGTCGCATGCACAGTGTCTGGGCTTGACTCGACACTTTGCCCCGGATCTGGGTACGGATCTGGATCTGAAGAAGGGTAGGCTTTCGTAACTTTGGAAACGAAGGCTTGGCATAAAAACAAGTTGGATCCGACGAGGTTTGGAAGCTGAATAGACTTTAGGGCGTCGAGTCGGACACTTGCAATTCATGAGGTGATCTCGAAGTTAGTTGAGACCTTGAGATTGTCAGCGAACTCTAGGACACCATTGTTAGGGAAGGCGTCCCGAGCTGCCGCTTATATAAGACAGGGCCGACAAGACCATATGACAATCCCTAACAGTCACTTGAGAGGCACTTCGCCAGCTGTTTTGCGCATGTGCTGAGGCCCTATTAATGATTAGAGGATGGCAGCTTATGTTCTGACGAGGTCTTTGGAGCTGAGCAGTGCTCCAGAAGCAATTGCCCTGCTAATTGGCCAATGCCAGCGTGTCGCGACACGCCCTACCGGCAGGGCCCACCTGGAGCTTTACTCAAGAAGACATGGTAGGCACGTCCATCTCGCGGCAATTGGTCGTCCACACCGAAAGAAGCTCCTGACTGTGACGGTGATCCTGCCATCCCGCAAACATACCTCAAACAAAACAATTATGTCCTCTGCCGAAGCCGCTGCCACGTCGTCTGTCGCTCAACCCGATCCCCCCGCAAAGAGACTCAAGACCGTGTCCGACGACGCACCCGTTCCCGCCGCAATGGAGCCCTGCCCGCCTCTCCAGGTCAAGAAGCTCTCCGACAAGGCCCGTCTTCCCACCCGCGGAAGTCTCTACGCCGCCGGTTACGACCTCTACGCCGCGAAGCCCACCACCATCCCCGCCCGCGGCAAGGCTCTCGTCGACACTGACATTGCCATTTCCGTCCCGGCAGGCACTTGTGAGTACATCCTCTGCGTCTACCACTTTCTTTTGAAGAAAGAAAAAAAAAGCTGCAAGAAGCTCCACATAGCTCGTATGGCTGACCGCCCCTCGCTCGACAGACGGCCGCATCGCCCCTCGCTCCGGTCTCGCCTCCAAGAACTTCATCGACACCGGCGCCGGTGTCATTGACGCCGACTACCGCGGCCAGGTCAAGGTTCTGCTGTTCAACCACGCCGATGCCGACTTTGAGGTGAACGAGGGCGACCGCATCGCCCAGCTGATCGTCGAGCGCATCTTCACCCCCGAGGTTGTCGAGGTTGCCGAGCTCGAGGAGAGTGTGCGCGGCGCTGGCGGCTTTGGCAGCACCGGCGTCGCCCTGACCCAGTAAAGAGCCCTCCAGTGGTCGGGAAAAGGTAAATAGAAAGCGAGTCTACAATATGGGCATAAACCATGGGGATGCAAAGGCGCATGGTGACTGCCGAAACAAAAGCACAGAGTGTCGATAGAATGGGGATATAAAAAAAAAGAATCATGACAATGCTACGACCAAAATGCCTTTTTCCATTCCACACGCTCACAAGCCGCTCCATGCAAGTGACACACACCTCTCTCTCCGGCGTTCTACAACCTTTTCGCCCGAAACCCCACCACTGGATCCCTCAAGCAGGCCAAGTTCCTCACCAACTTCAACTCGGCGCTCTTGCTCTTGACCAGGTGCAACCTCTTCCTCTCCTCGTCCGTCTGCGCCTCCCCTGCCTCCTTGATGACCCCCTCCATACCGCGTGCCGTCTGCGTGAGCACCTCGTGCATGCTCGCGAGGACCTTTTCCGCGGCCCTGGCGAGGGGCAGATCCAGCGCGTCGACGTCGGGACCGCTCAGCCACGACTTTTGCGCCGTGAGGCGTGTGTTGTCGCTGCCGCCCGGCGAAGCGGCGGCGGCAGCGGCAGCAATGACGGCCTCGCGCATGCGCACCGTCATCAGCGCGGCAAACATGTCGCCCGTGCCGGAGAAGTAGGCGTCGATGGCGGGGAAGACGATCTTGAAGAGCCGGGGCGCGCCGGTGGCGGGGCACATGCTGGAACCGACGACGGAGAGGTGCGCGGGCGGGTGGTCTGGCGCGGTGAAGTTGACCGAGGTGATGACGACGTGCGGGACGCGGTGCTTGGAGTGCAGCGCGTGGATGGCGGACTGCAGAGAGTCCATGTCTGTGATTTCGACGCCGGAGAGGAGCCTAAAGGAGGGTTGTGCTGCTCTCAGCTGGGCCGGCCACGTCGACGGGGAACGCACAAGAAAGGCATGACTTACTCGGCCTCGAACTGGTTGGGGAGGATCAAATCCGCAAACTCGATGAGCGACCGGTACGCCGGCACGACCTCCTCCGCGACGTACAGCTTGCCGTTGTCGCCCATGACGGGGTCCAGAACCCAAAAGAACTCGCCCGGCTTGCTCTTGGTCTTTAGCTCCTTTGCAATGTCCCCGACGGCCACGACGGCCTCGGCGCCGGGAATGTACCCGGACAGCATCATGTCAAAGTCGTCGAGGTACGACTGCTTCAGCCCCTCAAAGAGGTCGCGGATCTCCTCCGCCGAGACCTTGGTCCCCTTCCATTGGCGGTAGCCCGTGTGGTTGCCTTGTTGCTCCGAAAAAAGGCAGCGTCAGACATGGAAGAAAAGGAAAAATGGCGGCCGATGGGAAAGAACTGACTGAACTGGACCGTGTTGAGGGCCGCTACGTCGCAACCGAGTGATTGCAGAGTGAACACGGCAATCTTGTTTCCTACATTTCTTGACGAGTGTCAGCTGCGCGGCCCCCGTTATCCCGTGGTACTGCTGCTGCTGCTGATGCTACGAAGAGACGCGGGTTGTGCGCATGCGGAATGCGACTCACCCGGAGACGACCTTCAGTGCAAGTCAGTCAGTCATACGACGAGGCAAAAAAAAGGGGGGGGGAAACACTGAATGCCCTCACATGACTAGCTACAGCAAGGACGCGCGTATCGGGGACAGGCAGCTCTGACGCCATTTTGTGATTCTTGGTCCTACTCTAAACGCGAAGAGGTAACCGAATATGAGATGCGCAGGTTTACGATCTAGATTTGTATCTCGGCGCAAGATCTCAGGTATCGAAACGTTGTGTGTCGGTGGGGTGTGGTCGATATCGGCGCCGATGGGCGGCGGTTCTGCGTCACACGGAAGGCAGGTACTTGTGCACTGGTTCCTTGCGAGGCTACAAAGGTGCAGAAAGTATCGTAAGCTTTGGAAAACGTTGTAGACCAAACAAGGGAATGCCCGATTATCCACAGGTTTTTCCAAGTCCCGTATCTCCTTTTCGTTGTGGTTTATCTGACTGCGTAGAGTGACTAAGTAAGATTGGACTTGGACACTAGTGCAATGCGGTTCCAGCTTCTTCTACGCAGTAGGCTCTCTGACTCCGACGTTGTGACGTTCCGCCCACCCAATCCGATATTTTCAAGGGTCCCATCCCAAGAGAAGGAGAGCAGAAATGACCCCGCCAAAGGGCGCGTCGAAGAACCCCGCACTAGGCCCAGAAGGGGAACTTGCAGACGAGAAGACGTATACAGCCGCCGGCAGCTGGCGCGCGTCCTTGATCTGCATCTCACAAAATCCATCATGGTAGTGTACTGCGTGCCAGGCAACGGTGGCGGTGTGCTTACGTAGAAGCAATGTCTCATTATTGTTCGTGGTCCCAAAGTGCTTTTGCCCTCTTCTACCAGTCCAGTTCCGCAGAGTGTCTACAGCATGCAAAATAACAATCCAGTAAAAACGCGAGGCCCATGCCTCGTCCCTGGTACCGTACGCCCGCGATAACAACTTCATTCCGTCATGAACACCAATTTACTCTTCGTCACCAATCTATCGTCGTTGTCAGTCAATTGCTCCATTTGCCTGATGAAAAAGGAGTCTCACCTTTGGCGCCAGGTAGAAGCGCAGGTAGCTCTGGCCCACCAAAGTGTACTCAACCAGGAGGGGCACTTCCTCAGACAGGCAAATCTTGACCTGCTTGGACAAAGCGGAGGCCTTGCAAAAGTTCACAAGGTACTTGACGGAGAATGTCAGGGAAACGGGCTCGTTGAGCGCAATGTCGACGTTGTTATCAGGCTTGTCGACGTTGGAGTGGCTTCGCAGGGTAACGGAAGCATTGCCGATGTCACCGGTGGCTGCAAACTTGACACCATCCTTGCTTGCGTCGATGGTCACTGAGAATAGAGAGTTAGTAGAATACCTTGTGAGGGGGAGGCTGGTGGTTGATCTCACCTGACTCGCCAATGGCCATCAGGTCCGTCGCAATACGCCTGAACTCGGTGCTTGGCATGGTGATGGTCGCCGCGTACTCGGTCTCGGGAATGCCGAGGTGCTCCTGGTCAATGTCCATCAACTTGAGGTCGTACTCGCTGATGCGGTCGTTCTCGGAGCTCTCGAAGACGACGTTGAGGCTGTCAGGGGCATCCTCTGCCTTGAGGGTCAAGACGTCGTCGCCTTGGGCGGCACGAAGGACCTTGTTCAGGGAGTTCAGGTTGAGGCCGAGGGCGATGTTGCGATCGCAGCGGTAGGGGGAGAAGGCCTCCGTCTTGAGGGCCATGGAGACAAGCGCGACGTGCGAGTTGTCCATGGCCTGCAGCATAATGCCGGAGTCATTGCAGTCGAAGTTGCAGTCCTGGACGAGCTCCTTGATGGACTCGACAACCTTCTTCAGGATGTCGGCCTGGTCGAGTCTGGCTTCAAGCATTTCTGCGCAAGTTAGCACCGAGCGTCGTGGCTTCGCTAGACTAGACAGTCGGTGAAAGGCAGAATGGACGTACTGAATGATTAGACAGGTGAAATGATAATGGGGGTATCTGAAGAACTCGGAAAAAGTGAAAGGCGAAGCGCGTGATGTTTCGTGAGGCTTGGGAATACGGAGCGTGAGACTGGAGTGGTAGGTAGAGTAGAGGGGTTGAAGGAGGCGGAAAGTCTTGTCGCGAACACTTTAATGGGGTGACACGTCGCGTGTGTCTAAGTGGGCTTTGGAGAGGAGACGACGCGTAAAGCGTCTAATGTGGCTCGCGCTAACTTGACGCGCCCGGGGCAGAAGCAGAAGCGTCAACGATTGAGCACGGCGATGGCACGTGCGTCTTCTACGACATAAGGCCGATGACTAAGGTAATTAACTCACACTTTTCGTATAACAGAAGGCTGGTCCGGGCTCACCGACCTCCCTGCTCAGGGGAAACTTCGCTTACCACTACGTACATACGAAGCACTTTTACGTGCATATCCGTACTGAGTACGTATCCGTACGGATATATGTAGATTGATACCCCTGGATCGTAGGTGGCCCCTTGCTTTTTACCATGCCAACCAACTTCTTGGTCCATTGCTTTCAAGGCAAAGGAACTCGACATGATCCACGATGCAGCCATACGGTTGATTCTTCAATGGACTTTCGAATGGACTCTCGATTATCTTAGTAACTAAATAGTCTGTTTACCTGTAGATCGTCTGTCTCCAACATGGGGCCTGATCTCAACGCGTTGTGATACAACAAAAGAATAATTTCGGTCGACGATGCCTCCCACTCCGAAGCGAGTTCTTTCTATATGCAACCCGTAACGTGAAAATTTGCGCGCCGGGTTAACTTCAGTAAATAAAAACGGGCGAAAATCACTGGGCCCCCAATAAGGAAATCAGAAATCCAAATGACTGTGATTAGTTGTGTCCTGTCCATGAAACGCCCATTGTCTGTCGTCAAAATGTCATGTTCACGTCACATCGAAACGATGCGAGACGGAGTCGAGCCAGTTCGCGGACGAGGTCGGAGGTTGATGACCATCTCCAGCTCCTTAAGCATGCCTCGGTTGGCGTCCGCCTTTTCCTTGGCTACCTCCCGTTTTTCCCGGTCGTCTCTCATCTTGATGATCCGCTCTTCTCTCGTCAGCAAGCTCCTTGGTCTGGGTTGCGCGACGGCCTCGAAAATCTCTTCTGTATCGGGTTCTCCTTGGCTGCTGAAATCTATACTGGATGGTGATTCTCCGTTGAGTGCTTTGAGAGCCTCGGCGGCGCCTCCTCCTCCTTCTTCGACCGTGGTAAGACCGCTGAGTGAACTGGCCGGAGAGAGCAAGGTGCTCATAGATGACAGTCGTTTCTCGTTCCGGTCGATACCCAGAGCGAGCGCCGCTTTGCCTTCCTCCCACGCCTGCATTAAAATCTTCAAGTCGGCGCCGATTGATTCGTATTGGGACATTAAATTAGTACCGAGCTCTGATATGTCGTCAGTTTCGTTCATACTCCGGTCCGATTCTTCTCGCAGTAACTGCAGCTTGGCTTGCAGGCCACGAATCCCGCTGGAGAGCGAGTTGAGCTTGTGCAGTTTCGACCTCCATCTTTCTCTGCCGGGAGTCAAGGGCATTTTTGGAGTTGGCGGGGCCGGGAATGCTGGAAAACGTCAACAACATGGTTTGAGATGATTGAAATTAAACAACTTACTCTCCTCCTCGCTTAACAGTCTCCTCAAGCGTTCATACGCCCTGTGTGTGACATCGTTAAGTGTGCGGACGGCCTCGACAGTGGTCGTCCATCTCAGCAGGTCATTGCGATCGCCGCTGGCATCCAGAGCAAGCAGTGCGCACAAAAACAGCTTGCGAATGGTGTGAAACCGCGCAGCCAAGATTTTTAGGGTTCTCAGCGATTCGGTGTCGTCAAATTCGGACTCGTTGTACCCAAGCTTGGCGTCCGACATGTCAAAGTCGCTAATGTCGTAGATGTCGTAGTACTTCTCCAAGTCGAGAGATTCCGAGAACCCCTTTACAATCGAAACAGTCTGATCATATGCAGGAACAACATCTGCAAAGCAAGCCTTGAGGGCCTTGCGCAAGCGCACGCACTTTCGCGTCTGTGAGCGGTCCTCGATCCGGCTGATGGGCGGCAGCGGCGCACTCCTAAACCTTGCGTCAGCTCATGACGGCGGCCTCACATGAAGATATGAACCCGGAGAGAAGAAGGAAACCTACAGACGGTAGCCTCGGGACACCAGCTCCACCTCCTGTACCAGCGAGATGGCCGCGCCCGTCGCGCTGTCGAACTCTTGGGAGTTTGAAACAAACGCTGTGACCTCCGACAATGCCTGCAGCCGTCTGTACCTCAACCATTGCCTTCTCATGTACACATGGGCGATCCCTGCAGCAACCACGGCCACGAAAACAATAAGGATAGCTCGTCTCTTATTCAATGGCCCTGAGCCGACAATCCAGTTGATCGAAACAGCCAGCGCCAAGGCACCCAAAACAGCAACGACGGCGCCGGTAGGGTCGAGGAGTTTCTCGGTCGAATTGCTGTCGAGGGGAGCATTGGCGGGCCGGGATGGTGCATGGTGCTGGGATAATATGGAGTGTCCACTCAATAGCTGGGATGCGATAATAGTATAGCGAAATTGCTCGAGGAACTTGGAGTTGTCGGCTCGGTCAATCCTGGACGCAACCGCGGTCTAAAAGAGGACACACAACAACATCGGTCAGTAATTTCCCCATGTGTCACAGATAGGGGATTCGGGCAGCTGGATGCGCACCGAGTAGCTTCGTCTGTAAGACTTGTCGGAGGAGGCCTTCGTAGGGATATTTATCTGGAGGGGATTGCTGCGAAACCTCGACCTAACCATCGGCCGACCAGTCGGCGCGAATCCAGGACTAGAGGGAGGGGATGCATCGTATGCCGGGTCGTGGTGTGCCCATCCAGCCTGCTCTTCTTCGCCTTCGCCCTCATCTGTTGCGCGCGCACAAGTCGTCAGTCGAGACCACTCCTGACTTCTCCGGAATACGAATCCGTTTGCACTCACCGCGAAGGTACTCAGCGAGCGGCGACTGGTCAAAAATAACGGGCTCCATCTAGCGACCTGGCAAATATTGAGGAGAGACCGGCAAGCTGCACTGCCATCTGTCGCCTTCTCGTGGTCTCTTTTGGTTTCTCGGTCGTTTGTATTGTTGTTGCGCCGTCGCGGTGTCGTAGAGTGAAAGAATTAGAACGAGAGTCGGTGACGATGGAAAAACATGGACACACTCTCGCTATTCAGTAAGAAACGCAAAACATGGGCAGTGAAAGCGTATGGACGGTCCTTCGGGATATATACGGATTGAATGTACTGGCTACGTAGTGTGATTGTGGAGGTAACTCAACGGTCGCACAAGGGGGAGGGAGAACGAACTGCTCAGAGCACCGTCCCAAGAGTGACCAGCTGCCGCTTCGCGAATAGGGAAGGAACCCGTACCCCTGTAAATCGATTAACGTGCAAGGGGTAAGGTCGGAGGCTTGGTGGGGTGATTGCATATGATCTTCCCCAGCTGTACGGATACGGAGTACAGAGCGAGCTGGTTTTGAAGACTGAGAGAATTGCGCACCCCGATGCTTGTGGCTTGTGCTTGCTTGCACTTTTGCGTAGCGTATTATTTGCATATTTCTAAATTCGCGACATGGGACGACACAGGGCGGAGCCGAGACTGACTCTCCACTTGTCATGGGGACGCCGGTCAGATTGTAATACCGGGCATACTCCATATGGGCTGCGGGTTCAGTTTCCATTTACCAAGCTCTAGCCGAGAGGAACATCATTGTGCCGGACCCCGGCCCCTGCGCTAACGGACCCGTGGACCCCGAGCTGCCAACATGCTTGAACACCATTACCTACCTAGGGCCACCTCCCATCAGATTAGCGTCCGTCTTTGACGTTACCTAATCCATCTCTCGATACCTTAGTGACGGAGCTAGTCCTCCAGTCAGACATCACGCGAATCCGCGGATCCGAGCGCCACACCGTCGACAGCAGCGCAAACCCTCCGTCGTGATACAGCCTCATCTATTCTTGTCGGCTCAGGCACTCTGCACGAAACCCGCAAAGATGCCGTCAGAACGCGACTACCAAATCTCTCCCATAGTGCAGGAATCTGTGATGCACAACACCAAGGTGGGATAGCTTTGAAGCCGCGTTCTCGTTACCATGGTTGCTGACATAGTACGGCGCAGTCTCTTTCGAATCTCCAGAGTCTCACAGCATCTCTCTTTGGTGTCGCCGCAGGCATTCTCGGCCTCGAATCCTACAGCGGCTTCCTCTTCTATTTCATCCTCTCCTTCGCCACCATCTTCCTGGTTTACATCTTCCGCATTGCACCGCAGTCCACTGCGGCAGGACTTCCGCTCCTCAACACGAGCAGATACTTTAGAGGGTCGCTGGACTTTTGGACGAGTGGGCTCTTCGGAGGTCTTCCTGGCTATATTCTCACCTGGACATTGTTTTACGGCCTTGTGAGGGCATGAGGGACTCTAGCGACAAGCATTGTATAAATAGCACTGGGGCGGAAGGTATCTAGCTCTTTGTGAACCACTGCACGTCCGTGATGATGAGAATTGAATGATTCAACGAATAACAACAAAGATCCGCTGCATTTATGACGCTGATCAACATGGACTACCGGTCCAAAGGAAACTCCCACGACGCGCTCTAATCAACAATCTCCACAACCGTTCCAACATAACCCTCTAATCCAGATCTGTCGTTGCGCCCTCCTTCAAGTAGCAAAATCTGCGAACCCATCTCAACCCACTCTCGACTGGTCAGTAGCTCCAGCGTGACTTGGACGTCGCCTTCCACCTCTGGTCCAGTGGTCGGCGCCGACTCGTAATTATCGTTCATGTCGAAGATATCCTCCCCATCATCAGTGGTTGACTTAACCAAGTAGTCTCGGCCTGCTATCCTCGAAACTCCCATCACTCGAGCAGCCGCGCGTACGCTTCCGACGTAAACGTTGACCAGAGATCCGTACGTTAGGTATGCGGTGTTGGGATCTCGGAAGGATGCTGTCAAACCACTTGCAGCTTGAAGAGACATTCCGGTGTCCAGCATGTGTTTTGACGGCACAGCCAAAACCATGCCTTTGCGGATGCGCGGCGCGCTCGACCTATGCTCGTCCGAGTCTCCTGAGGCGATGTCTAGGACAATCCCCACTGTGCCAACTTGTCCCGCCTCCAGCGTGTTTACAGGGAGACGCAGGTTGCGTATGCTTACAATCTTAGCCTTGTGCCATTCGCCTTTGATGGTCGATGCCGCAACCGCATTACGTATTGCAATTTTCGCCAGCTCCGATGAAGATGGATGGGATATTGACAATCCGTAATTGCCCGGGGATGGCCGGTCTTCCGGGGTCAACCCCTTGAAATCGTCATCTCCAGACGGAAACGGTCCAACGACGATGCTGTCTCCGACAGAGATCTGCCCGAACCTTAGGTAACCGGACACCACGGTTCCCTTATCGGTTTGGTTGGAGTTCTCCGCCAACGACGCGTAAGAAGCGGGTAGACTGAAAGTATCGTCGATGTGGAAAAGACACGTGGGCTGCTCGGGATTCAACGCCATTCCTACAAAATCATGAGCTGTCGGAGTCGGTGGAAGAGGGAGGCTCGCCAGGAGCGCATGCATTAGCCCTATACCAGAGCCATTGACGGCACTAGTGAGAACTATAGGGACGCATCTGAGCATATCACCACTCAGCCCTACGTCTGCAATGGCATCTTTGACCCGCTCGAGATCCCCAGGGGAAATCTCGGTCCACCCCTGATTGGGACCGCCAGCAGGCTTTAGTATCTTGGGAACACGTCCAGCCTCCTTGATGTGCGTCAAAACCTGCCCTAGGGTTCGTTGCATACTGGTTTTCGTTGCTAGGTCGAGCTTTGTGATGGCAATGACCAAGGGATTGTTGAGTTTCAGACATAGCTCCAAATGGGCTTTGGCGAGATCAACAGCTGCGCCGGCCATGCCGAGGACTTCATTTGCGGTAGAGCTGGCCCCATCTTTACTCGAGCTCACCTCCGCATCGTCTGCGCCGAGGCAAAGAACAGTCCATTGAGGAGCCCATCCAAATAACCCACGGAGGATTGTTCGCCGGTATCGAGGATGGCCAGCGGAGTCGGAAACAAAGACCAAGCGTCCATTTTCCGCGCTATCGTGTATGTCCATCCACGACTCCACGTGGTCCTGAGAGTAGTTGAAAATAGCATGGTCTTTGTAGCCGATGAGCTCTTGTGCGACCGAGCTGGTCAGCCCGGAGGCGACCTCATGACGGTGCTTGAACAGGCTGATTCGACTCTTTCCGCGGCCGTTGTCGAGGGTTCCAGTAGACAAGGTGCCTAGAAGCGTGGATTTCCCTGAAGTGGTTGGGCCCGTGAGGGTGATCCTCAACTGATCGGTTGTTGAGCGTCCGCGACTGGGGGCAAAGACTGACTCATCAGGTCCCGTGGGCTGTTGTGCCTCCTGTCGGTTATCTCCATTACCATCCTGGTGGTAATGTCTTGGCGAGAAGTCGGGGGTGACCAAGGCCTCGACAACCCACAGCCGCGCCTGTCGTTTAACTTGCGCAGGCTGTGATGATACATTGTCCACCAACTCGGATGTCTCGAGCCACTCGCAGTCGCCCACGATGACGTGGCGGAGGATCTCAACACGGCAGCCAAGGGTTGCGGCCATAACTCTCAGCGTGGTGATACTCTCATCCATCTCATCCTTGGTCAAACCGACCAAGGTGCCATCGTCAGCAACCCCGATCTCATATAGAGCTCCGCGGCATTCCTCAAGCCCCGAGAGGGTTTTCTGAGGCGTCATGGCTTGGCTCAGATCGGCGGCGTCGTCGGGTAACTTGGGAACGATGAGATCTTTGGCGTTCAACGCGTGGTAAGAAGTGGACTGTTGCAGCCTCCATAGCAGCTGTGTCGTCAACTGCTGCAAACGCACTTGGCGACTTTGGCTCGAAGCTGACAGAGCGGTGGGATTGGGCTTGGCTGGGCGGGCCGAAGTAGTGACCGATTTAGGATCCTGAGAGGAAGGGCTGCTGAGGGTACTCATAGCTGTGAAAGTTCGCCGCGGTCGAAGCAGCAGATGGAGTTTGTATTCGTTCGCCCCATCTTGAGGCTCTGCTACCAACTTGGTGACTCCGTAATCAGAAGGGTGGCGGGCCTGTGGTTCCCCGTCAGCTGCGTCATCTGACGCAGAGTGAGCTGTTGGCCGCCTTCCCGAGTCTGTCTCTGGAGCCAACCATGGCGACGAGACCCGTTGAGGGTCGGTGTCGAAAGTGAATATGGACCCGGAGGCCATAGTTGTAGATTAGACGTGTATGTCCGTCGGCTGTTGGTCAGGTTCTAGGTGCTAAGAATGTCGATTTGGATGTAGCCAGTTTGTGTAGGTAGCTATTACGGAAACAAAAGTGGCGAAACGAGGTGCTATACGCGGTATCATCTTGGCAACTCAAGCGATCTGGAGGATGAGGCGGGATGCAGGAGGCGCCGTGAAAGGAGGAGAGCGCTGGTTAGAAGGGGAACCAACTGGATGTTTAGTTGGAGGCCATATTGGGGGTTCGAGAGTGATTGATGTCGACAAGTTGGTGCCAGGGGAAAAAACGTAGGTTATGGCGCATTCAAGGTTAAAAGACTTTGCACGCCGTTGAAGTTCAACGATGGTATGACTCGAAGCCGGCGAGGTAGGTCTCAGCCAAGGTGTGACGCAAGTTATCAAGGCACTTACCTTCCTGCATATGGAATTGACTGGTAGCGCTCAGAGCATGGAAAGTATCCGTTGCTGGATAGCTCCACCCTGCGGAGAAAGTGCGGGTAACTGGGCACCTAAATAGCCTACTGTACTACGTAGTACGTACTTTGCACAGTCGTGACCCCGCGGTCAATCACTAGGTCCACTTCGGATACCTTACCTGTATACAAGTACTCCGCAGGGGAGGTAGGAAAGTGCGCCTGGCCTCCAATTCTAAGGACACTTCAGTTGCCTCTTACTCGTCCGTCTGTCTATTCAATAAATGTGCTTCCTATGCCTTGCATGCTTTCGTTGGTTTCTGCGGGGGGCAATAGTAGTATATTCTACGATAAGATAGTGGGTGGTCCTTTGTTTACCGCCGGTATTTAGACATACCACGCTGTTAGAAGTTGGAAGGTTAACGTGCCCGCGACTGCCTACTCCGTAATACCTCATCGCTGTTTCTGCAAGCGTTAGGGGGAACCCGAAGTACCTCGGTACCTTCCAGTCACAACCACGCACCAAGGGTCCTGTACATTCATTCCCCTGTTTCTGCAAGCTGCAGCGAACTTTGGTCCTATTAAGGAAGCGACATATCGACGAGATTGAAACGGAGTCCATTAGCGTCCAGTACCGGTGCCCCTCGCTGATCTTCCTCCTCATTTTCGCTCGTGGCCCGCTGGGCATCACCGACCTGCTGTCGAGCACGGGGCGCATTGTCGAGTAAGGACGGAAATCGGCAATGAAGATGTGTTGCTTTCAGGTGCAATGTTGCGCTCACCTTACTCATGTCTAGGTACAGTCTGTCTGTATCACTGCATACTGAGTAATAATTCCTACCTAGGCACGAAGCAGTCTTTCGGTTGCAGCTAACCCCAGCCCCGGCAAACAAGCCGAAGGTAACAATGGACATCAAGTCTGAGGCTGAGCCAAGCGTGCTGACTTAGAGGTACCTATGTCAGTTACCTACCATAGGTTCGTGGTGACCGCCATTTCCAGCAGCCGCTGCGCCAGAGAAGCATTGCATTCTCGTCGGTGCTGTGGTGTCTTCACATCAGGGTACCCTGAGCGTCCTGCTTCCCCACTACGCTGACCTGCGCCGTCCATCCTAAAGGATCCCAAGCCTGACGAAGTGTACAGAGTTGACGGCCTCAACCGGCATTGCATTGTATGAGAATCGCCGATCAATCTGCTCTTACTGCGTGTTGCGGTCCGGCACTTATCCCAGTTGATAATTTGCAATAGTGGAAGTTCGGGCCAGCTAGTAAGCACCGACAAGGCCTGACGAATGTTTGATGGCTTAGACCATGAGGGGCATCAGCCGCCTTCGAAACACACCCAAGACGGTCCCGATTTTGCCACATAGGCCTGCAGGCGGTACTTACTCCAACCCTTGTCAGCCATCCACCAGCCCGCAGAGATTCCTCTTAGGTCGTATGTACCTCCCCTCCCGTATCTTCCCCGTATCTTCTCCTGATCGTCTCCTGTTCTTCAAAACTTACTTTGCTGCAGAGAACAGTTTTCCACGTTTTGCATCGTTCCAGAATCCTGTCTACACTGTTGAGTTCTTGTTGTAACCAACTACTCATTGAAATCACGTAGTGCACCAAGACAGCACAACCGCATTCGGCCGACCACGATGAAGAAGTTTGGCTTTGGAAAGAAAGGAGACGACGGCGACGACGCTGGCCGTTCTGCTCTCTTCGGTCGCAAGAGTAAGTCGCCTGCTCCAGGCTCCGACAACCCCTACGCACAAGCACCCGGTGGCAACGATCCGTACGCTCAAGACAACAACAAATATGCAAACATGACACCTTACCAGCAAGCCCGCGCCGGCTTGCCTGCGGGCGGTGCTCCTGGAGGTCTTCCCAGCGGACCAAAAGCTGGCGGTGGTTACGGGGCGCCCCCGCAAGCCGCAGGAGGATACGGCAACGACAAATACGGTGCCTCCGGCGGCTACGGTGCGAACCGATACGACACCCAGAACGCCTATGGCGCGAAGCAGCAAGCTGCTGGGGCTCGAGGTCCTGGTGGCTACGGAGGTCTCGGCCGTACGGACAGCAACGACACAGATGTTCAGCGTGACGAGTTGTTCGGCGGTGCTGGTGATCGCCTTCAGCAGAGACAGCAGCAGCAACAACAACAACCAGGAGGATATGGAGGGTCAGGCGCTGCCGGAGGCTATGGAGAGTCAGGTGCTGGAGATGGTTATGGAGGTTACGGTGAGAGCCGTGAGTTGACAGCAGAGGAGCAAGAGGCGGAGGAATACCGTGCCACCAAACAGCAGATCAACGATGTTCGAAACGAGTCTGTGAACACCGTCAACCGAGCACTTCAGGCAGCGATGCAAGCTGAGGAGACGGGTCGCTCAACTCTCGCCAGGCTCGGAGCTCAGGGCGAACGTCTCCACAACACCGAAAAGAACCTGGACATCGCGGCGAACCACAACCGAGTTGCGGAGGACCGAGCAAAGGAGCTCAAGACACTGAACCGGAGCATGTTTGCAGTCCACGTTAGCAACCCATTCACATCAAAGCAGCGCGCTGCGAAGCGCGATCAAGACATTCTCGACCGTCATCGCTCGGAACGCGAGACACGCGAGGCCACCCGATCAAACGCTTTCTCGTCTCAACAGAAGATGGAACAGACTTTCCGAGAAATGAATCTCTCTGGTCGCCCCCAGCCCAAAACCGGCGCTCGCAGTCAGGCCGAAAAATCCAAATATGTGTTGGAAGCCGATAGCGACGACGAAGCTGCTGAGGAGGCTGACAGGCAGGAGAGGCAGATTGAGGATGGCATTGATCAAATCGGACTTGTGAACGGACGTCTCAATGATCTGGCCCGAGCTCAGCTGGCCGAAGTAGAGAGGCAGAACAAGCAAATTGTGAACATCCAAAACAAGGTACGTTTGCTGTCATTGAATATCTCCCTACGCAGCACGACTAATAGCCATTGCAGAGCGATGCTGTTGACGACGGCGTCCGGATGAACAGAGCCCGTCTCGACCGCATCCGTTAATATCGGGAGTGAAGATGTATGCTCTTGCATGGCATTGAAAGCTTTCCAGTAAGGATGCACTGCGCCAGGGGATTGTATTTTCTACCTGGACGACGTCATCTTGTTGGTCTCCTTTGGGGAAAACTAAATATCCTCCAATTTGTAGACTTCATAGGCCGGAACCTCATAGGGGTGTGCACTGTAGAAAGTTGGTCAATCACAGTCAATGATCAGTCGATAAATGTGCCCTCAGCTGTCGTATCGGTGAACATTATTACCTCTTCAGAGCTGCTACGGCAGCCTTTGCAACGTCCCGCCCGACGCAGAGGATCTCGACCCGATATTCCAAGACGCGTTCAAGCTGATCAACAGCGCCAGTATGGGGATCCGCCCCCGCCGCCGCGATTGGTTTGAATTGGCCCTGTCCGGTCAGCTCGAAGGCGACCTGGACGTATTTGCCATCGTCGTAGACGCCGGCGCCGGTGTTGAACACGGCGTCTTTCGTCGCGACGAGGTGAGAAGCTATTGGATTGGTCATCAGGCTTTATTTAGCCCAGCTATTCACAACACTTACCCGGCACAGTGTAAATCAGTTTGTAACGATCAGCCATGTTGGTGATTGTCGTGATGAAACTGAAGTGCGGTGCTCCTAACAGCCTGTTCTTCTTGTGCTCAGACGCTTGGGTAAATTCGCGGATGGCAGAGAAGACGAGGGGCACTTGACGAGTCGCGGGACGACGCAAGGCCACCATCAGAGCTACGTTCCTTACTAACATGGTTGCAGTTGCATATGATCGATTGAGAAGCAGTTGAGACGCGCGGCTCTTTGACGGGCTGCCTGCCCTTACGTGAGATGATAGACCATTGGATACTATAAGCACTCACCTGTATTGGCTCTTGGTATCTCGTGTCGTTACACGCCGTTTGTCCTGTTCTTCGGATAGGTTCCCAGATATGAAGTTGCCGAGGTCATGGCTGTATACAGCATACTGCCCGCTTTGTGTCCAGCATACTGCCCGCTTGGACTACATAAGTACAGTCTAAGTGTATGAACGTCCATACTAGATATTCAATCGGATAAGCATGTGTATTTTGACGCTGAGTGGAATTAATATTTAAACGTCACGACTTTGTTCTCGGTTTGAAACATGCAGCGAGAGAAAAAATGCCAGCGGTCTGTAGGTGCTGGTGCAGTGTACTGCGTCAGTGAAGTGCACCACTGTCTACCACCCCCAAGATGCTGGTGGGGCCTCCGGTTAGACCAGGCAAGAAGTACCGGGACGAGCAAGAATGCAGGCAAGAATGCAGGGACCCTCAAATTTTCTTTCGCCGTCAACGCTCGTCACGCATACGCCAATAGACATAATCAGGAGTGATGGCGACGACGAAGGGCGAGGGCAACGGCGATCGAGCCGCCAAGAAGAGGAAGCTCAATAACAATCCAAATGTCGTCAAAGTTGGCAACAAAGTGATATCTTTCGAGAACTACCTCAACCCTCCTGCCAAAACAAAGACGACAGCCCAGTCATCCGAAGATGTGAGGTCAGAGGTCGTCGTGACAAAGGCAGAACCAGAGGCTGCGAAAGAGGCCCAGAAGTCTACATCAAGCAATGCAGCACCACCAACAACACATTCGTTCAAGCAACAACCAAAGAGGACTTCGGGCCGTATCGATGGGAAAAGACGATGGAGAGAAGACCCTGCCCTCCTCAAGACGCGCCAAAAACTGCCAATTTGGGATCACAGAGAAGATCTTCAATCCCGTCTGCGCCAAAAGGACGTCTTGCTTCTAGTTGGTGAAACCGGTTCTGGAAAGAGTACCCAGGTGCCACAGTTTTTGGTCAACGAACCGTGGTGCAGAAGGCAAGTCGTTAAGACTGAGGAGGATGGCCGGGAGGTCAGTGTCGGTGGCATGATTGCGGTAACGCAGCCTCGTCGAGTGGCCGCAACCACCCTGGCTCATCGTGTGTCTCGTGAGGCAGGCACGCCACTCGGCGAAAGTCGGGATGGCATGGTTGGGTATTCGGTTCGATTCGATCATCAGGTGCCCAAAGGGACGAAGATCAAGTTCCTCACCGAGGGTATGCTGCTTCAGGAGCTGCTACGAGATCCTAACTTGCGCCAGTATAGCGCTGTCGTGGTTGACGAAATTCACGAGAGAAGCGTCGATGTCGATCTCGTGTCGGGATTTCTCAAGCAGATCCTCACAAGCGAGCGGAAAGGCAGGGGCGGGATTCCCCTAAAGGTTGTGGTGATGAGTGCCACCGCCGATGTCGAGCGCATCCAAGGCTTCTTCGCACCCGAGGTGTCAAAGGAAGCACCCAAGGGCGAAGAGGTCAACTCGCCGCCGAGCTCGGTCGAAGTCCTACGTATCCAGGGCCGTCAATTTCCCGTCAAGACGATACACACTCCCAAACCGGTGCCAGACATCCAACAGTCGATGCTGCAAACCATTTTCAAGATTCACATGGAAGAGCCTCTTCCCGGAGACATACTCGCCTTCCTCACCGGCCAGGAGGAAATCGAGTCCACGCAAGCTCTCATCGAGGAATACGCTGCGACACTTGCCTCCAACGTGCCCAAGATCAAGGTCCTTCCGCTCTATGGACAGCTATCCATGGAGGGACAACATGCTGCTTTCCAGCCCATCAAGGGGGGGTTCACGAGGAAAATTGTCCTGGCAACCAACATTGCAGAAACCTCTGTCACCGTTCCCGGAGTGCGATATGTCGTCGACGGTGGAAAGGCCAAGGTCAAGCAGTTCCGCTCTCGGTTGGGCATGGAGTCCCTCCTGGCGAAGCCCATTTCCAAGTCTTCCGCAATCCAGAGAACCGGTCGTGCTGGTCGTGAAGGTCCCGGAAAATGCTTTAGGCTGTACACCCAAGGGACGTTCGATACACTGCAAGAAGCAGACCTGCCAGAGATTCTGCGGATCGACGTCCTCGGCGCCGTTTTAACTATGAAGGCAAGAGGTATCGACGATGTCCTCGGGTTCCCTCTAATGGATACCCCCGATGTTGATGCGATTGAGCGCGCGCTCTTGAGCCTTCACGGGCTCGGCGCTCTGTCGGATGACGGCACGATCACAGAAGCGGGCCGCAAGATGGCTGGATTCC
Source organism: Colletotrichum spinosum (assembly GCA_004366825.1). NCBI lineage: Eukaryota > Fungi > Ascomycota > Sordariomycetes > Glomerellales > Glomerellaceae > Colletotrichum > Colletotrichum spinosum. The sequence goes on from QAPG01010715.1 coordinate 945,173, forward strand.
CCATCTCGGCACCTTTCGGCGCAGTCCTGCTCGCAGCGGCCAAGCCAGAATTCGATTGCGTTCTCGAGGCCATCGACGTTATCGCCTGCATCACCTCTGGCGACGACATCTTCCATCAGCTGCAGTCTGAGGAGCAGCGCGAGGAGATCGAAGAGCTTCGAAAGGAGCTGTATCGTCGCGAAGGCGACATCCTTACCTATCTCACGACAATGCAGCTATACGCCGCCGAGAACGCAGACCGCGTTCAGTGGTGCAAAAAGAGGAAGGTGAACATGCGCAACATGAAGACCGCTCTCAACGTTCGCAAGCAGCTGCGCAGCCTGTGCGTCAAGGAGGGGCTGCTCGCAGAAGCGCCCCCAGCAGATCCCCAGCCCTTCAGTCCTCTGCCTCCCGAAGAAGCAGAGTCGTTGCTGAAGTGCTTCTTGCGCGGTTTCGTGTCTAAGACGGCAGTACTGGCGCCAGATGCGAGCTACGTCACATCGCAGGGCAAGCATGTGGTGGCGATCCACCCTGCGAGCGTGCTGCATGGGCAGAAGAAAGAGGCCATCATGTTCTTGGAGCACGTATTTACGCAAAAGAGTTATGCAAAGAAGGTCAGCGTCATCCAGGCAAACTGGATCATCGAGGCCTTGGAGGCCGGGGCTTAGATGTGTTGGCTCAGCCTGTTATACATTCTAGATAGTCGTGTCATGTTTATACACGGTAATATCAAAGGAAATGACTATCATCTATGGTACATTTTCACTGCATGCGTATGACGCTCCAGTCCGCCCAAGATCATGACTCTTCCTCCTGCTTGCTCCTCTCGCGGATTGCCTGCATCAACTCATATAGTTGCCCAATTTGCTCATCTACGTGAGATGTTAGCGAGAAGCCAAATTTCCTTGGTGTCAAGAGGTCGCATCCGGGGGGTCACGAGACAAGACTTACCACTCATTTTAGCAACCTTGACGGGGTCAATCTTTTCCCCTTGCCACTTGTCACCCTCAATCTTCTGGGCGTACAGCTGCCACTCCGAGAGGAATCCAATCTACAGTTTTCCCCCCCAAAGTCTACGTTAGCAACGCGTTCAAGTCCGGGGATTTTCAACGTAGACTGGAGCGCCGTACCAGATGCGCCGGGTTGTCGACGGTGCGGTGGGCGCGGAACTCGGCCTTGATGTACTCGTCGCCCAGCACCCGCATCTCGTGGGGCAGGTACTTGCGATGGGCGCGCAGGAGACGCCGGTACAGCGGTATGGGAGGGAGGAGGGCCATCGGCGCGGGGGATAGGCCGCTTCCCTTGGGGACGGCGGCGGATGCCATTCTGGCGACGAGAGATGGCCGCATTGTTCCTTGTGGTGCGCCTGTGTGTGTGGCGAAGCAAGTTGAAGTTGTCGTCGCGCAACGCCTCTTGAAGGGCGAAAAAGGAGAGGTGATGAGTGACTGGCGTAGTTCGATCCAGTCTCTGTGAGATTTGGAGCAGTAGCGTCGGATTCCGGTTCAATCCAATTGAGTAAACTTCGCGACTGGGGGGGCTCTTGAGTCCTTGATGTCGATGTCATTGACGCATTTTCCGACGTCTGCGAGGGCCCCGTACAGTGTTGGTTCGCTCGTTCTGCACGGTAGTGGCGTCGTCTTTCTTTGTTGGAAAAGCGCCCACCTCTGGACCACGACAACTTTTGAAATATGCAGCCAGACATCACGTCTTCTTGTGAAATCATCAGCTCGTCCCAGTCCAGCTATGGTTTGGCTATTCAAGCCTCGTCTGGAAGGAATCTTCAACCTCTGCGACGGAACGCAAGAGGAGTATTCTGTTTTTTTCTTCGAGTAGCTCATCACCATCATCTTGAGCGAGTCCTCATTGTCTGTTACTTCCGGGTATACTGTTCGTCTGTATAACAAGCTATGGTCCCAAGTGCCACCCTGGAGCAAACAATAAGTCCCATTCTCGTCTCTATTTCAACACCGTCTTCACTTGAAGACTCGAATGGATAAAGCCTCAATCTCACTTCAGACTGCGCCCAGGATTGCACCTACGAACTGAACCCTAGCTTTGGTACAGATATCCATCGTTCATGCCCTGCATGACACAATTGCTGTCCCCAACATCTGTAGAGCCGTCTTGCCACTGCACTACTTCCACAGCCACGGACTGGCCGTTCGTGTTCCTGCCCAGCTTCGCCTTGGTCCTGGCAACATGGGGACGATAATCACCCAGCTCAGCGACCCTCCCCTTGATGCGCTCTCCTGAAGCTCGACAGCTTCCTGCGTCTCCCCCTTTTGATACACCAAGCCTGCGAGGCGCTCCATCGTGAACAGCGTGTCCAGATGCGACCTCCGCAGCACTCTCTTGCTCGCGTCTAGCACGCTTCGGAGCAGCGTCTCGGCCTCGTCTAGCTCGTCCAGCTTCACGCAGCCGATGGCCACGTGTTCCATTCGATCGCGGGCCCATGAGCTGATGAGTATGTGCATCAAATGTCACTCGGTATTGGTTGCAGATCGCTTGATCAAGACGTAGCTCCAGAGAAGCATGGTTCCGGTCTTGTAATTGCTGGGATCCCACGTTTTGCTATCCTTGACATCTCAAAGAGGTTGGACAGCGCCAGTGGCGTCTGACTCTCCACGTCTCCCAGCACTTCTGTGTCCAGGTCCTCGTTCATCGCCACTCTTTCGATGATCTCGTCCGTGAGGTTCTCATTGCGATAAAAAGCAGAAGACGTTCAGCACCCGAAGCGCGTTGAGCGCCGCCATCCCCTTCGGACCGTCTTCCTCCGATTGCTTCTCCAAAGCCTTGTAGGGTATCTCAAAGGTTACGTCAACAGCAAAGTTGTGCTCAAAGACGCCCCGCCCCGATCAAGGTCCGATCTCAACAGTTCCTTGCGGTGTTCCCGGAACTCGACGAGGTAAGATCCAAGGCCGCAGTAGTACAACTTGAAGTACGACCCAGCCTGGTCTATCGCCAGCGGCAGGTATGATTTTGCCAAGAATGTCTGCTCTCCCGTTGAACAGGGGGCTAGCAACGGCCCTCGCACGAACCTCTTCCTCCATGGCATGCTTAAAGGCGTCGAGAGACGTCGCCTGACCTACTTCACGTTGGGTTTTTCCTGGACCAGAAAGATGATCGACTGCGTGTTCGACTTGAGCGTGGCGCCCAACGACATCGCAGTACCGCCCTTTGTTGTGTAGTATTACCAACAACCTGGTCGATTTCCGCAGAAACCTCCGTCTTCTACAAGTCCCTCTCCGTCGCCTCCCCTAGGCAGAATCGGAATCTTCTTGTGTTCGTTCAGCCCGACACCCGCAGCGCCCTCGTGGATCATGGCCGTCGGCGTCAAATACTGCCGGGCGTTTGTTTTCCCGAATCGTCTTCTCCAGGGCCTTTTGCTTGCATGTTTGGTTCAACCGCCGGTGGTTGCTGTTGCGCACGACGCTTGTGGCAGAGTTGTCATAGCAGGCGATGGCTTCTCCTGTCGTCATTCCCACCCGGCCGAGCATGAGCGCAATCAACCTCATCTCCGGTCAGTAAAGGCGGCGACTACATCGCAGAGGAGAGAGGAGGCCGTCCGTGAGGACAGCGAGCGAGATGTTTGGTTCATAAAGCACAGTGCAGTGAGCTGACTGTCTGTTCGACTCACCCCTCCTGGGCCTGTGCCGCCAATCAAATGGGAATAGTCTCCAGGTTTGGGCACTTCTTTGAGCCCGGCCACTATTTGCAGCCGGCGCATGATTTCGTGCAGAACAACCCACTCGGAAACCCCCTTGATCCCACCTCCATCTGGATATTGTTTAGAAGGGGAGAGCCATCTGCAAGCCGCTTGTTGTGCGGCATTCCGCACCGAGAGATAGTAGGTAAACTGGCTCATCGTTGCTCATTTCTGGTGTGTATTGATTGTAATGTCGTCAACTCTAGACTCCACAGTATCCAGGCATCATGTCCTTCGAGACGCTGTGCTCTAGGTACGCTGCGTTATCAAGCTTTTATGGTGCTGCCTGCGGACTTCTTAAACAACACGATCTCGCGGTATCGAAACATCGTTGATCATCTGGTATTTTCGAGCAGCAGCCTCATCCAGTCTTACATTTGTCCAGCAGCATTCATGACGAAAACAAGGACGTCGCACAGCAGCGCAGGGCAAGTGTCACTTCTTGAATAATTCCACACCAACACCAACAAGCACTCCCTCCCCACCACGCGGCCTCCCCAGAGACCTACTGTGTACAGGCGACCAAGGAACGGCCCATGAAAGGCGCCCTGTACCTCTTCGAAGGGTTGGCTCTCGGGGTTACATATCCAACTGGAACATATCCCGGGAAGCAAGGCAAACGTCGCAGTCCACGGGGGCGGCGGCTTTGCTTGACCATCGTACGTCGGCAGACGACGTGGGTGACATAGCGTACCGGACCTAGACAGGTTGTTGTTGGCGATGCCAAGTGCCGGTCCCAGCGGGGCGGACCAACGGGGTGGCGCTACGACCGGGGTCGAACCAACAGCTCCGGGGGGCCACCTTCGAGATGGCCAGTCACCAACTACTCTGTTCCTCTGCTTCCCGACGTTACACTTATGCCGTTTGTGCCTCGTGGCATGACTGCGGCAGCCTGTACAAGACATTCCGTGTCATCCGTTGCTCAAATATGTCTGTTACAGACCGGGTAATAGTAGTAGCTTTCATCCATCAAGTCATCCTGCAACCGACATGTGGCTCAGCACAAAACAGCACAAGACATCGAACGAATCGAAAGGCGTTTTCTAAATACTTCCTCCGGGTCACGACACAAAATAAGAGATGTCTTTCATCATTCATGCAGAAAAATAGTAGTACCCTCATGCGGGCTCCCTTCTTCATGCCGGGGGAACATGTCCCCAAAGAACCGCCTGCAAAGCCGCCCCGAGAAATCAAGCCACCGAATGGCCCCCGTCACGATGTGAAATCTTCCAAGTGTTCCGTGTCATTTCCAAGTCCCCATTACCATAATCATGCAAAGCCTACGACGGCGGCGCTCCCGCCTTGAGCATCTCCATTTCTGGCAGAGTGAAGCCATTGCCAAGATATGCGAACCGGTTCTGCCTGGTATTTTCATAACAATACACCCAGTCCTCGCCCCTGAAGTGCTCCAGCATGCGAATGAAATGCATCCTGCTTCCCGGATGCAGACCCGTCACTGGAGCGTTGGCCTCTCCCTGCTTGTACCACGACCTGCATCCGCCCGAGAATGCCGTACGCGGCATGAAGGCAGTGGTGTGCTCAAAATAGTCTTCGACAGCCGCCTCCGATGGGGCAATCGAACGGATGCCTTCGGTTTGGCATTTGCGGATGGTGTTGGCGATGTAGGTTGCGATGTGCTCGCTCAGTGTAAAGACATCACCGTGGGCGATGGGTGCGTTGGGACCGAGAAACTCTACAAAAGACTGTCAGAAGTAGGAAACGGAATGGCCGGTATATGTGCAACTCACTAAAGTAGTTGGGCAGACCCGCAACCGCGAGGGACATGTACGCTTTGGGTGTTTGCTCAGCCCAAATGTCCTGTAGGTTGCCATGACGGCCGACGAGGGGAAACAAGGGGCGGAAGGACGAGTCGAAGCCAGTGGCACAGATAATGGCGTCGACCTCCAAGATCTCCCCGTCGCTGAGCTCGATGGCCTGGGCAACGAATCTCTTGATGCCGTTGCTGTGAAGTGATACCCTTGGGTCGTGGAAGGACTCCAGATAACCCGCAGCAGGCGTCAGCCGCTTACAGCCAAGCGGGAAGTCGGGGATCAGTTGTTTGCAGAGTGTCTCGTTCCCTTTGAGCATGGCCGTCATAAACTCCTTCGTCTTGCCCAGAGCCCACTTCTGCTGAGGACTTCCCGCGACCAAACCAACAGCAAATTTGATGTTCGACTCCGTCTCCAAAGTTCTAGCAAACTTTTTGTATAGAACGGGGTCGTTCTTGAAGCGCTCGATTTGGGCTGGCGAGAACCTCTCCTCTTCGTCCATCTCTATTTGACTCATCAAAGGGGCTGAGGGGCCCATCTTCATGGTCGTGACACGCGGTGGAATGATGAGAGTAGGCGTTCGAATGATGTGATGTAGCCTTTTGACGTCTGTCCGGTGTTGGTAATGTGGCATAGCTGCAAGACAATGGAGACTTACGTGGCCGGATGGCTGGTACAACCTGCACTCCTGATGCACCGTTACCAATGACGGCGACCGTCTTGCCGGCGTATTCAAAGTCCTCGGGCCAGTTGGCGGTATGCACCAAGGTGCCTTTGAAGTCCGACAGACCCTCGACGTCTGGGAGTTTCCATTTGCTGACCGGTCAGAATATGCTTTACAGCGACAGTAAGAGGGGATGCCTACTTCAAGATGCCAGTAGCATCAATGACAAAGTTGGCGTAGTCATGCAAGACGGTACCAGTCTCCAGATCCTTAATCTGCAAGTCCCAGACGGCTGTGGATTCCGACCAAAAGGCACCGACAATCTGGTGCGACGTCTTGATGAACGGCCGCATGTCCTCGTCCTCGCAAATCCGGCACAGGTACTCCTCGATTTCTGCGGCAGGGGCGAAGAAACTGGACCATTCCGGGTTGGGTCTCCAGGTGAACTGATAGTTGTGACTTGGGACGTCACACCTGCAGCCGGGGTAGCGGTTCTCGAACCATGTGCCTCCAACGTCGTGGTTCTTTTCGTAAATGACCATTTCGTAGGTAGAAGCGGCCAGGGTGTTTCTCAGGGTGCGAATCATGTTGATCCCGCTGGCACCGGCCCCGATCCCGATGATGCGCAGCGGCTTGGGCATCCCGAAAGGTGCTTCACGCACTGCGTAGGCGGAGTTGCCGCGCCCAGACTGACCGGATCCGCTGCCGTGGCCGTCGACATGGCGAGAGAGCTGAGGGAGGACCTGGCGTGTCATGTTGTGTGCTAGATTTGCTGTGACCTCACAAGACAAAACATGCCAGAGGTTTGGAAGGTTTATATTCAAGTCAAATGGCGTTAGAGAGGGGTCGAGCCGCACTGGCAAGAAAGGGTTTGCCAAGACGCTGTTGCGGCTTCCTTATCAAAGTAACAATCTGTACAGCCCGTTTGGTGGAGTTACGAACAAGAGGAAGGCACAATGAGAGACCAGGGAAGGAAGGGCTTTTTTGGTAGGTTCGGTGCATTGGCTCAATGTGGACAAGAACCAATAGAGGTTAGAGCATCATGGAGGAAACGGGAGACACCACGAGACACACAAGTGAAGAGAAAGATGGATATCCGTCAGCATGGATGTGCCCTTGGAGAGATCACGTACTCCATTTAGGCACGCACTGGTCGATGGTGAGTTGAAGCGCCATACTCAACCCACACCAGGACCGCACCACCTCAGTTGATTCAACACAGCAGACGATGGACCAGCACAGAATAAGCCATCTTCAGTAGTTTGTGATTTCATCGTCAAGAAAAGAGACAGCTCACATAAGACAAGCCCAGTGGAGCAGAAGCCCGTCCAATGAGTTGAGATTCTCAAACGAATGGTAGGTGGTGTGGGTGTTGTCAGTGGGCGCCACTGTTGGTCAGTATACGACGCGGCAGTCCATCTTCTTGGCCGGTGAAACCGCCGAGCTGTGTGTGGGCTGCACGTATCCAAACAGCTTTGGGACAAGGCTGGACCACGAACCGCAAGTCTGTGCCTGTTAAATGCCATACTTTGCTTGGGACTGCGAGCCTGCTACGCTTCTTGCGGTCAAGCGAGGACCGGCTGGCATAAGGCCCCTCGAATGGGTGTGTCGTTGTCGTAAACTGTCCAACCACGACGAGAGTACAGGTCAAGGGGGAAGTCGGAGATGGATCCAGACGCGGTGAGTGGCGAATCACGGCCCCTCGCCTAGATAGCTGGAGGAAGGTTGTGTGCCGAAATGGTGTCGTAGCTTTTGTCGCGACGAGAGCCTCACGGTCGAACGCTGGGATCTGGACTCCGTACCGTAACAGAAACAATATTACGTGGGGATGTTTCTCCCAGCATTGTGATCGTGACCGGACATTTCTGTCACCGATTGTGGGTGTCAGCGTGCGGCACAGCTGCAACTGTGCCGACAAACAGCGGGATATCGAGTTGCCAGCCCTGGCTGCTGCGGACCGCGGGGCAAAGCGTTGTGCAAGTCTAGAGCCGGTGTCGATCGGCCGCGTGGACGAATCCGATGCGCTTGGATCTTTTCGACTGGGATGGCGGACTCGCCGCGTTTACTGACCACTGAGACACGAGATCTTGCAACACGTACGGATGCAACATGTGGAAGGTGTCTGGCAGACATCTACGGCTGAACCGTGCTGCAACAGCTGAGGGCTTATTTACCTCGCATTACGGACGCAGTCAGACACGCAGAGAGAATATGCTGAGACGCCAAAGACAACCGATTGTCAGCCTATCACAAGCTGCTCTTCGCCATTATATTCACCGTCATACTCGGGTTCTCGCCGGACAATGGCTGAGTGTAGGAGCCTCCAAGTCGGGAGAAGAAAACAATAGAAGAAGTGCGTTGCAGAATGCCATTGCGCTGGTTGAAGTTCATTGGCTCATATGCGATTGGAAGTCAAGAAGGCGCAACGGGCTTCAGCTGCATTCAACAGCCAATGAGAATTGTGGCTCGTGATCTCTTTGTAATTACTAGGTACGTCTAGACTTTCCAGCTCCGCTCTCGCAAAGATAAGCCAGTGAGGGCCGGGAAAAAAACGTAGTATGAAGACGAGAGTACTCCGTACTCTTCACATACAGGCTTTCTGTGCCGCTAGTGATCAACTGCATCGTAGACTCTCAATTCCTCCACCATCCCATCTACGAGTGACTGGTCACCTCTATCCGTACGCATTGCAATCCTGTTTAAGCTTATCTGCCGCTGCAGCTCGCGTCCCTGGCAACGTAGTCTGCAGAGCCAACACCCTTCCACCTGTCTCAACCTAACCTGCTGTGACGTGTACCATTGTTCCTCCTGACATCGGAACTACACTGAAGGAACACGACCGGACACAACCAACCGCGGTGCCGGGTCAATAGGAGACAATGCTTATTTCCGTCACAGACTATCCAGCGGTCCACCGCCTTCGTGATTGGAGCCTCGACGACGTGGTTTCAAAGCCAGGTTGAAAAGCTGCCGTATCCCATTGGGGCAGAGTACAAATGCCGAATACGCGTTCTCCATCACCTTGTGATCCGGGCGTACTTTCCGACCTAGATGAATTATGGGGATTATCCCATCTGGCAGTAAGCAGATGTCCGAACCTCAGCATCATGCTGAGGCACATTTGCTGTCTAAAGTTTGCACTAGTACTTACGGGAAAATTGGCTCAAACACAGCATTAAATAGTGAAGAAGTGTAATGTCTCTATAAAAGCAGCCAAAAGTAAGTCGTTCGCTCATGAGCATCAGCTAGATGCGACGACAACGAGCTTCATGTTGAACATCCAATGAGCTTGCGTGCGCATCGCGCAGATTGTGACCCCGCCCCCACATTTTGATAGGTCTCTATCCTCGACTCACTCACATGTGCAAAAGCCTACTAAAAACCCATCCGACCCCGGCTCATCACTCCCTCAACCTCCTCATTCAAGAACAAGAAATCATGTCATTTTCCTTTGGTTTCGGCGGCGATGACATAGAAGACGACTCGTCCTCGGCGCCCGTGCCCACGCCCACGCCTACACCCGCGGCTCCGGCACCGAACCCCGCGGCCAGCGCCTTCCCCGTCGCGGGCAAACCCCAGCTGCCGCCCACGGCCCACGATCTGCAGCAGATGCTCGCGCAGCTTCCCTCAAAGATCGCCTTCGGCACCCTGGAAGTGACGCTTGATGATGGCAGCAGCATCCAGATCCCGCGCCGCGAGCTGTGGGACGTGCGCCTGCAGCTCATGGCCGAGGACGAGGCCGCCAACGGTGGCGAGGGAACGGAAGCAGAGGGGTTGGGCAGCCATGATGTCAAGACCGGCGTGTACGAGGGTGGCTTCAAGAGCTGGGAGAGCAGCGTGGATCTGGTCAAGGTGCTCGCGAGTGGCAAGTACCTGGATGTGTTGAAAGAGAAGCCTCTCCGGTTGATCGAGGTATGAAGTTGAAGACCAGCACAAGGTGGCGGCGGAGGCACGAGGACTAACTTACGCGGCGCAGCTTGGTTGTGGCACAGCGCTGCCCTCTCTGGCCATTATGCAGTGGGCTATGCGGAATCCAGCCTCTAGAGCGCCACTTCTTCTCACGCTTGCGGATTACAACCCGACCGTGTTGCAGTTGGTCACGCTGCCAAACTTCATCCTGGCATGGGCCCTTGAACGGCGAGATCAGAGTCCTGTTCTGCAGGAGGCGTTTGCCCTCGAGGATGAGCTAGAGCTCACGCCCGAGGTGCTGCAGCTGTTCCGGGACTTCCTTGCGTCCTCCAAAATCTCTCTCAACTTCATATCCGGCGGCTGGTCTGAGGAGCTGGTTGACCTTCTGTACGAGAGTCAGTCCAAGCTGGACGAACCCGAGAATCTCGACGCCCTGCTGTTGGGAGCCGAGACGATATACTCCCCATTCGCGTTGGACGCCTTCAACGAGATGGTGTTTGCTATTCTTAGCAGAGAGCAGAGGGAACGAGGCGCCTGTCAGTCACAGGCGCTGGTAGGCGCAAAGAGGCTCTACTTTGGGGTTGGTGGCTCTCTCGATGACTTTATCGACAAGGCGAGAAGCAAAGGGACGACAGTGACCAAAGTCAGAGAAGAGGCGGAGGGCGTCCGAAGAGGAGTCGTCAGATGTACGCTGAGTTCTTCCAATCTCTAGACTCCGTCCCAGGCCAACATCTGGCGTGTCCCCTGTTTTGGTCAATGGTTGTTCGCCACTGCCAGGAAGTCGCCATGCCCAGCTTCTACTCATTGTCTTGAGGGACGCGTGTCCTGGCAAGGCGGCGCGGTCTTGGTCAGATCGAGTTGGTGTTGCAGAGGTCGTCAAGCATGCTAGGGGCTGGCACGGATGGTCCTAAGAACGACGTGCCAGCGCTTGGCAAAATGGCCTTGGACGGTACGGTCTGTGACCGCAGGAGTCATCCGTCGTCGGAGACGCCGACTCTTTCGCGTTTGGAATGATTGGCATGTTCCAAAACGTGATTATGAACAGTGGGTATGTGAACCCTCCGGCTCAGCTTAATGGGAGCGGCAGCGGCATTGTAGGAATGGTCCTTGGCCAGCGTTCTGTTCCATGGAAGGACGCATGTTGGCGGCTCGACACCCTCCCCTTGTGAATGCTGGTGCCGGTATTCCCGCTGGTGCATCGATTGGTGGCCCTTTACGTCATCCGAATATGGTAGCAATTTGCAGTAATTGAGGGTAGTCCATTCCAGTAGGGTATCAGATTGAAACGCGCCTCGGAGCAGGCAGGCCTTTACCTGGCATATTTTTCACAGCAAGATCTGCTTACCAGTCAGTCTCTGGCAAAAGGGCCATATCGCAGTATTGAGCATGTCGATCAAGGTGCACAGAGGGTCAGACCTGTCATGGCGACACCGCGGTCGACCTGTATCTCGTACTGTGTAGATGGCCAAGACGTTGACAGCTCCTCATGGCTATCGAGTAGTGTCAGCGATAAAACCCTGCCACCGGCGGATGTTTGCAGCGTACGGATGACACTCGAGCCAAGAGACGGTAAGTCGATTCTGCAGGCTATCCGTTGTCGGCCTCTGATCAAGGACAATGCTCCAGTCCTATCTCACCGGAAAGTTGGCGCATGCGCTGATGCACATCTAGCAGTTCAACGGCAGGGCCCATAATAGGTACTCAGTAGGGGACTGTGATTTCGACGGGTCGTTTTAGTGTCCGAGTCCGAGTCCGTCTATTGGAGCTCAGATGCAGGGCTCGGGGCGACAAAATGCAGGTACCGTGCAAGCTGCGAAATAGCGCGTATGCTGGGGAAATTTGGCCAAATTTGGTCTCCACAATGGATCCTTCGAGATTGGATTTTACCCATCGTGCCAGATACTGAGAGTTGAATGTGGTAAAAGGCCCTGGTGTAGTTGCATTTCCTCCGCTCAAGTGTAACGCGGTCATCCACGGCAGAGCAATTCCGTCTGTCAAATAACATTGAAATCGCGGCATGTCATCTAAGCACCAAAGTTGGACAGACATACTTGGCGCCATCCCATACACAGTAATATACCTATTCCGTGCTTTAGCGCGGAATGTGCGTACTTGTAAGCTGTATACATAGTACGTGCCTTCGCGAAAGGCAATTCAAATTCGGTCCATGGAAGCAGGCGAGAGGGGCCGGGTGGAAAGGATGCACGGCACGGCCAGGCGGCTGCAGGCGAAGCACTCAACCAGACCAGAGCAGAACATTCATCCGACCACCCTTTGGTAGATCCTCATCAGGCGATACTTGACTGGCTTCGCTGCAGATTGTCGCCGTCATGATCCGTCAAAGACTGTTCCAGCCAAGCCGATGAGCGCATGGGCGTGATGGTATGAGGTGTTGCCATCTTTGAGAATTTGCTGGCGCACTAGCCCATCGTACATGCCCATCATCTGTCTGGCGTCAAGAAAAGGAACTCCTGGATCTAGACGACCTGTTGTCTCATGCTTCCATCTGCGTTTAGGAGTCGTATAAGCCGACGTCGAAAAGCACAGAGGGCTGTAACGCAAGTCTTGCCGCCACTGCTCGGTTGGCTGCGACCCAGGGCCCAGCGATTCGGTGCAGGTCAGGAATTACTATGAGAGCATCTGGACCACCGCTTTTTTCGATGCTTGGAAATACCAGCACCGTGGCAGGCGTCGTCACCTCCCCTCCCACTAGCTTTCGACGCAGCACAGCGCCATCCGCAGCGTGCAGCGCATGCACCACACGGCGTGGCATGGTGGGGAAGACAAGCTGTCAGGACCAACCTGCATCGATGATCGGGTCCTGGGCAACATGTTGATGGTCAGCGGTAAGTAGAGTCGGCGTCGAGCCATCGAACACGAGATGAAAAGGAGGGTGAAGGGATGGCCGCTGTTGGTTGCGCACGCAATCGTAGGCTGAGCTGAACAAGGTGTCAGCGGGCGGCATGCAGTAACGGTTAAAGAGAGGCAGGCTCGGCAGCAACAGGCCAATATGCCTACATTCCCGTGGACGGCGGCGGCAGAGGCAATGCGAGCGCTTCGGCCAAATTCTCGACCTGGAGAGGAGCCATTGGTGCTGAGAATGACAGACTCCCTTGCTGCGCCTCAGAAGACCCAGATCGGCAAGAGCCCCTCCTCGTCATCGGTCCAGAACGAGCAAAGCGGGTAACGCAAACATGGGCAAAGAGTCAGGGCAGGCGCAAATCAGGGCAGTCGAGGGCCTGAGGGTCTTGGGGCCTCTTGGGCGAGTTCCAGCGAGTTCCAGCGGCCGTCTGTTGGATGGACGACTGCGGAGCGGAGGACGACGAGGAAAGGGGAACCAAGCAGTGTGCAACCTCGTCATGGTGTCCTGGCCAATGGCCGAAGAAAGTGGACTGTTCCATTGCGACGGATACTTTGTATAGTGGTGGGTTGAACACGACAGCTGCCACAGAAGGGTTCATCCAAGAAACCCCAGCTTCGACGGCCTGTGGAGGACCTCGGGCGACTCCGGAGTGGCACATCCAGAGAGCAAGACGATGTCGTTGGAAGAAACTGCATGGTACTTTATCCCGCTAACTAGTCGGGCAACGGCGCCAATTCACGACGAGGTGATCTTCTGGCGCTTGTAAAGTTGTCGGTGATGGAGCGTCCTCCAACTGCCACACCTGCCGAAATGGAAGAGGGGGGAAAGCAACAGCGAAGAAACACACAGAAGGATGGAACGCATCAGGAAGTGAAGCTGGGTGCTTCCTACCTTCTCAGGAAGCATGCAATGAAGCACGGTTCCTGTAAGTACCCCAGGTACCTTGGTCGACCTGGGGTTCGTCTGGTTCTTCTTCTGCGACAGGGGTACCCTCGGTGAGCTCTTTTGACCTAGTCTCGATCCGACCTTAGCCTATACACTAACCCCTGACGCTGGGCTGCTTGGGTGTCAGGAACGTACCAGCCCTGCCCGTGGTCCGTGGTTGTTGCTGCTTGCTCATTTGCGACGACGAATGGCGCTGGTCATCTGCAGTAGTTCATCGTCGTGGCCTGCGCCAGGTGGGAGCCGTGGCCGTGATGTCCGCGCCGTGGTTTCCACGAAAACACTCAAGGCTGCTCGCTCCCCGCGCAGCGCGTCTACTGAGCGAGATTGTTGTTGTGGTTCCGTCATCGCGACAGGAGTGTTGAACAAAATCAGCCTCAGGTGCTTTACTTCTGCCTCCCCGTTCATAAATCTGACAGTACACCTCGACTTGAAAATGTCGTGATCTACCACCATCACACCATCTCCACCATCCGGGAATCCAAACTGCTCTTGCCTTGTACGGATACGTTCTTGCCATTCGATCCTAACGCAAAGAGCTACTACCCAGCACGTACGGGGAGTACAGTACCTGTAAGTTGGCATGCCTCCGCCAAACCCGCTCTCACACGCCCCCCTTCCCATGCCCACCCCTGACTTCCTCCTTCGCCTAATTTCGCACCTTCGACACGGGGAATCCTTTTTCTACTCCTGTGCCCCCCTTCAAGACGCTGCCTGTTCCTCTCTTGTCTCCCCACGAGCCTTTCCCGACATTCGTTGTTGACCTTTTTTTGCGTAAACAGTAGTACGATTCCTAATATCAACCAACCTACACTCGTTCACCTACTCTAATCCTCACAACAAAAAAGCAAATCCAATCCGTCACAATGAAAAGCTTCACTGCTGTCCTCGTCGCCGCTCTGGCTGCCGTTGCCCAGGCTGTCGAGCTTACCAACACCCAGTTCGACGTCAAGCCTGGCCAGGCCTTCACCATCACCTGGGCCAACGCTCAGGGTCCCGTTACCCTCACCCTGAAGAACGGCGCCAGCAACGACCTCAAGACCGTCTCCACCATTACCAGTGAGTCTCCTTCTCGGCCTCGCCATCTGTTACTTGGCTGACACCTGAAAAGCTGGCGCCTCCGGCTCCTCCTTCACCTGGACTCCCGAGTCTAGCCTTCCCTCCGACAACTACGCCATCGAGATCAACGACGGCACTGAGACCAACTACTCTGTCCAGTTCCCCGTTGCTGGCACTGCCTCTCCCTCTGTCACCGCTTCAGCATCCGCCTCTGCCTCCGCTTCTGCCTCGGCTTCCGCTACCTCTGCCGCCTCTAGCACTGCCTCCGAGACCGAGACTGTGACTGTCACCTCTGCCGCCTCCAGCAGCGCCTCCGAGACTGCCTCCGTCTCCTCTGCTGCCAACTCTACCTCTGCCGCTACCACCGTCAGCACTCGCGTCAGCAGCACCCGTACGTACTGCCGTCGCTCGAATGTGAAGAATACAGCTAACTGTCGCACAGGCACTTCCGAGACCTCTGGTTCCACCACTGCTCCCACCACCGTCCCTGGCGGTGACGCTGGTCGCATTGGCTCCCCCATTGCCCTCATCGGTCTTACTATTGCTGCCATGCTTTACTTCCAGTAAGCGTGTGTCTGATGATGCGGAGGACCAACCTGAGTACTACAGGCGGTTTATGATGGGATGGAATAAAAGGTTTAACATACAAGTAATGCGATCCGGGAACAAGCAGAAGCAGGATGAGGCGTTGCATTTGGAGTTTAGCTAGATTGAGTTCCTCAGCTCTTTCGACGAAGAGGACGACGGCGGATGGCGTACCCCTTCGGCGTACTGTATTGATCTGGGTTTGTACAAACGCATAGTCAATTAGCAACCATGGGATGAATTTCATCTCTGACCTTTGCTCATCAATCGCTCGCTATGTGGCCTACTCACCAGCGATCCATTTGACATGTTGATTGTGTGACTGCAAGCTCGGTCCCTTCGTCAGTGCCTTGCCTCTCAAGGCGGCCTGCATCGGATGACAGTTTGCTCTGAGTGACGTGACAATTGATCCCGTGCCTCCCCGTGCGACTCGACATGCGCCTACTTGGGAACCGACATGCAGAACACAATCCGGGGCGCATCCCAGCAGAACAGGGGAACAGACGAGGGACAAGATGCACGTCGCATCAAGTACCAGAACAACCCCATACAATGCATTGATCTTTAGCCTTATCATTTGACCCAGAAAACTAGCTATTAGGGACCCTTATAAGCAAGGGATCAAAAGCAAAAAGAGGAAACCCAACATCGAAACAAACTCCACGTGGGTAACGTGGAGCCGCCAGAAAACCGGGGATGGTAAGATGGAAGCAAGGGGAAATACGTGATGGATCGGAATTACTTGCTGGATCTCGCGCGAAGAGGACCACGTTTTGCTTGACAAATCTTCGCGGATCTGTGGCATGGAAAAACAGGGGAAATGAAAAGCAGTAAGTAAGATTCGCCGATCAAAAGCCACTGAACAAACAAGAAAGCCAAAATGTGTAGTTTGTTCGGTGGAGAAATTGAGGCTGTGGCTGTTTACGAAACGACAACGTCAGGCGTGGAAACGATTGTTCAACTCCTGGTGGTATTCTAGCGCGCAACGATAGGGACGTCTAAAACTAGCGGAAGGCAAACGGGAGAAAAGGCAACTTCATTCGATGCTCGTACTTTGCGCTTCGATGTGATCTGTTGAGACGTATTTACAAAACGCTCAACGTGGGAAAACAGGCAATGGGGAAGATGCAAGTGGCGAAGGCGGTTCACCTCGAAGAATTGCAGCGGTGGCGCTTCCAGTACGATGTCTATGTGTTTTTCTTTGGTAACTAAAAGCAAGAAAGCCCACTAAGCCCACTCCTTACCGCAACGTGCCTTTTGATAATGATACATTCGATTTCGTAATGTTCCGAGCCTGGTTAGAGGCGGCTCTTGACGGGAATCTTGGAGTCGTCGGAAGCAATCATGACGACAACACAAATGTCGTCAATCTTACCCCCGTGCCAATTCTCGTTAGGGTAGTATTTTTGGACTCCCTTGGCGAAGGGACCATCCATCTTGCGGTTCATGCTCGCCGACTTGGCCGCGGCTGTGATCTCTACCGCCAAAACGCTCTGCAGCGTCCAAACTGTTGTCTTTGAACCTTCCACAACCTCCCCTGAAGGTTGCGTGAACGGCTTGAGATTGTCAACGACACGAACACCGTTCCTGCTGTTGAGCCAAGCGCCTGTCGACGTCATGACACGGCTCACGATACGGAGAATGTCTTGATTAAAGAGATTATCCCAAACGCCGTCCGTCGCAAAGACGACGATGTCGCCATGCCGCAGGTCGTGTTGGGTAACGTCTGCGTCGGCGGGGAAGTCACAGAGGTTAGCGCCGCCAAACGCTGCCATACGAGCGGCTACGCTGGGGGGCACAATCGATAATTGATAGGGTGTGTTAAAGGCGTGTGTCTGAGGCTCAGAGCAAGTGTGCACTGCGTTCAGGCGGAGCTGGATGAAGCCTGAATCGCCCAGGTTCGCAACGTCCAGATTGCCATCGGCAGAAGCCACGGCAACACACGCAGTGCTGCCTCCTGCTAACACAGTCTCATCCTCGCAAATCGCCTGGTATCCGGTCTGCATCAGAGCTTGTGCCCGCAAATGATCTGTCGCTCCGGTGCCCTTCGTCGACGGGTCGTTCTTGATCGATCCATGGCCGTGGGCTGTCGAGGCCATGTAGTCGCAGAAGCCGTGGGAGAAGTCTGCAGGATCAACTCCAGAGTCTACCCACCCACCAACACCATCTGCGACACCCAGAGCCACGGCGCCAGAGTCGCCTACCCTACTAACGAAGAATGCATCGTGGCCGCTGTCTGGCCTCGATCGTTTGTTGCCGCTCTTCTGGATGCGATTGTATGGATTGAAATGGAAAATGTGTCTTGAAGGATCATATGTGCGGTCCTTTCCGTTGAAAGACGCCGCGACGTGGTAGGAGAGTTTCGTTGGGGAATCGGAGGCCATTGTGCGGGTTGTTGAGAGATATCGTTGAGGAAAGAGGGACGGACGAGCCGTCAAACTACGTGGAACGGTTCGGATAAACGAATGACAGGCTGCCATGGTCAGCTTCAATTGATTGAACTCATCTTTCGATTGAAAGAGTTTACCTTTGGACAGAGGTTTCGATGTGGGGAGAACAAAAGGCTGGCGCCATAATGTCACCGTTGCAGCCATTGTTTCCAATGCGCAGCGACGTATAGTATTTCCTGGAGATATGATAGTTCTGCGGTCCGCATGTTAAGCGTCCAGACAGAATTTTATTCGTTGGAAAGACTAAACTGCATGGCGAAGATGCTAGTTCAATAATCCCAAGGTACTCCGACTTCCTCGAAGGGCACACTATCACAGTTAGGCGACTGGCTGTGATAGGCGGTTCTGCAGTCGCTGAAGGGATGCAGCAGATGTTTGATTTGATGTCATCAGAAAGGCCACCCCAGACTTGGCAGGGATGTGGCCGGAGTTACTCCGTCAGAAATCACGTGCTGCCAGGGAAGCGACGATTTTGGTGCCGAATTATTCCTGCCATTCTCAGCGCTCGGCCAGAGCAGTTCTTACCAACGGATGCATTCTGATTGGCCGACAGGTACCCACTGCGCTGTCCCGAGTCCCGTTCGCAGTCCTAACCTCGGGAATTGGCCCCAAACCTTTCCATGATGCTTTGCTTTACCTGAACGCCACTCACAGGATAATATCAAGGAGAACAGGCCGTCTCCTCCCACACCGCGCCCCGCTCAGCCTCTGGAACCGCCCTTCTTCATACTGGTGCTTCAACATCCAGTCCTACTTTTTGCATCTACGTGATCAATCTCCCGAAATCAACCGCCATAATGGCAGCTCTCCGCTCTTCCTCCCGAGTCTTCGGATCGGCCACCCAGGCCGCCTTCCGCCCTGCCGTCACTATTTCTCGCCGTGGACTGGCTACTCCTAGCGATAGAGTGCCCGCGACCAAGGAGCCCAAGATGAAGAAGTTCACCGTCTACCGCTGGAACCCCGACACGCCGACCGAGAAGCCCCGTATGCAGGAGTACACGTTGGATCTGAATAAGACCGGACCCATGATGTTGGATGCGTTGATCCGCATCAAGAACGAGTTGGACCCCACGCTCACTTTCCGCCGAAGCTGCAGAGAGGGTATCTGCGGTAGCTGCGCCATGAACATCAACGGCCAGAACACCTTGGCTTGCCTTTGTACGTGACGACCTGAGAAGCCTGTGTATCACGACAATATGAGGGGGAGTCGTGGCTAACACCAAACCAGGCCGTATTCCCACTGAGAGCGCATCTGACGTCAAGGTCTACCCTCTGCCTCACACCTACGTAGTCAAGGATCTCGTCCCCGACTTGACCCAGTTCTACAAGCAATACCGCTCCATCAAGCCTTATCTGCAGAGAGACACTCCTGCTCCTGACGTACGCTTTCAAGTGTGATCCCAAACAACCAACTGGCATGACTAACTGTTTACAGGGCAAGGAGTACCGCCAGAGCGTTGCCGACCGAAAGAAGCTCAGTGGCCTTTACGAGTGCATTCTGTGCGCCTGCTGTTCGACCTCGTGCCCGTCTTACTGGTGGAACTCTGAGGAGTACCTCGGACCTGCCATCCTCCTTCAGTCCTACCGTTGGTTGGCTGACTCCCGTGACGAGCGCAAGGCGGAGCGCAAGGCGGCTCTCGACAACTCCATGAGCTTGTACCGTTGCCACACTATTCTTAACTGCACACGTGCCTGCCCCAAGGGCCTGAACCCTGGCAAGGCTATTGCGGAGATCAAGAAGCAGATGGCTTTCTAAGAAGCCAGCGAATATGTGTACGGTTTGGAGTCATAATATTGGGCGGCGCGTTATTTGGCTGTATACTAGGTAGTGTGTACTTTACGAGCATGGCAGGAGTTTGATCTCCTTGGACACACTAAACGGCGACTCTGAATTCAGGCTTTCTTTTGTTTCCGTTCACTCTACGGCTACTGATGAGAGATCACCTGTGTGTCCACATGTATCAGACATGGAAGAGAGCTCGACCCCACAATGTCGAATCGGGTCTGCGACTGGGGCAAAGAGGGTTGGTAGGAGAGGCAACAAGGGAAGTTGCCACTTTAAAGTTGGCCGTGGAACGGCGTGCTTCACGATAGATACCTAGGTTAAACCTAAACTATTTTCTGTTCTTCAACGAAGGGTCTTAAGCGCGCACGTGCTCTATTTCCCTCTTTTCTGTTCCGAACTCTGACACTTAAGAGTTGCGTTCGAGCGATTCACGTCACAACTATGCCCACTTTTTGCACGTCGACAGAAGCCGCCGAGGCTCTGTTACAGTGTGGCAATGCGCCCGATGCACAATTCTCGTCGTGAAGTCATGGACTGTCGCTCTCCATCGAAGGAGGACCCAGTTCCACCCGCACCTCGGCAATCCGTCTCGGCAACCACCGTAGCAACAGCAGCACGCAATCACTAAGCCATGTATTCGAAGCCATGGACAGAAATTAACCACAGAGACGTGTGGTTTTGAAGAATGTCGCGACAATCGGAAAAAAAAAGGCAATTCAGCCTAACTATAACTGCATGTTGTGTGTCTAACTCTTGCAGATGAATGTAATTCTGTACAAGTAGAGCCGCTGATCCCAGAGGGCTAAGCTTTCGTCTGGTCGCGCTGATGATACCCCAGGATTGAATCTCGGAATTTGACGGGAACACGCATGTGAAGCACCGCCACATCTCTGCATGTGGCGCCGGTTAGCGACGCCGGGTATTGCAGCCAATCATTGAGTTCCCATAGTAATTAGTTAGCACTGGACCCGGGGATGGCAAAGGTCTTCCCAGTAACTTCTCACCACACCTGGCAGTTGGTCTACACATCAACTTGAGGCAGCGCATCCGTTCTGGACTGGAGTCTCAATTGAAGGTATGTCATTCGCATTTCATGAAATTCTACCCTATTGACTAATCTTCCGATCTTAGGCCTGATCTCTCTCTTCCGATAACGGTCAGTACACCATCTTGCCAGCATCCTTCCATCCGTTTATCATCCTCGGCATCGCACTTCGTCACCAAACACATCTATCGTCGCCTCCGTCAGCTCAGCTCAGGAGCCTCAAACACTTCTACGAACATATACTGAGACTTTCAAGCAGTGTTTATAACAAAAATGGCCTCCTCAATGGCGCTGAGGAGAATTGCTGCCGCCAGACCTGCCGTAAGCAGCTCCTTCGCCCCCTGGGATATCTTGAGTGGAAGTCACGGCCGAACGCGAAGAACTACCCAGCTAACGACCACCAGTTCTCGCAGGCGCGCGCATTCTCGACGACCAGACCTGCCGCGCGGGTCTTCGCGAACCGCCCTCTCCGTGCGAAGGAGGCGTCTCCTTACGTTAGCAACAAATACCCTGTTATCGACCACGAGTACGATGCCATCGTTGTCGGTGCTGGTGGCGCCGGTCTCCGTGCCGCCTTTGGCCTCGCTGAAGCCGGCTTCAACACCGCCTGTATCTCCAAGCTTTTCCCTACCAGATCTCACACCGTCGCCGCTCAGGGTGGTATTAACGCCGCGCTGGGTAACATGCATGAGGACGACTGGAGATGGCATATGTATGACACCGTCAAGGGCTCGGACTGGCTCGGCGACCAGGACGCTATCCACTACATGACCCGCGAAGCACCTGCTTCTATTGTCGAGCTCGAGAACTATGGATGCCCCTTCTCCAGAACCGAGGACGGCAAGATGTGAGTCTGGTGCGAAACATTGGCAAATAGCGGAATGCTGACATCTTGCAGCTACCAGCGCGCCTTCGGTGGTCAGTCTCAAAAGTTCGGAAAGGGTGGACAGGCCTACCGTTGCTGCGCCGCTGAGGACCGTACCGGCCACGCTCTGCTGCACACTCTCTACGGCCAATCTCTTCGCCACAACACCAACTACTTCATCGAGTACTTTGCCCTCGACCTGATCATGCAGGATGGTGAGTGCCGCGGTGTCCTCGCCTACAACCAGGAGGACGGCACTCTGCACCGCTTCCTTGCCAACCACACTGTTCTTGCCACCGGTGGCTACGGACGCGCATACTTCTCTTGCACTTCTGCCCACACCTGCACTGGTGACGGTATGGCCATGGTTGCCCGTGCCGGTCTCCCCAACCAGGATCTCGAGTTCGTACAATTTCACCCTACCGGTATCTACGGCGCCGGCTGCTTGATCACTGAGGGTGCTCGTGGCGAGGGTGGTTACCTTCTCAACTCCGAGGGTGAGCGTTTCATGGAGCGTTACGCCCCTACCGCCAAGGATCTTGCCTCTCGTGACGTCGTCTCCCGTTCCATGACCATGGAGATTCGCGAGGGACGTGGTGTTGGTGAGGAGAAGGACCACATTTTCCTGCAGCTCAGTCACTTGCCTGCTGAGGTCCTCCACGAGCGTCTGCCCGGTATCTCCGAGACCGCTGGTATCTTCGCCGGTGTCGACGTCCGCACTCAGCCTATCCCCGTTCTGCCCACCGTCCACTACAACATGGGTGGTATCCCTACGAGATACACTGGTGAGGTTATCACTGTCGATGAGCACGGCAACGACAAGGTTGTTCCCGGTCTGTTCGCTTGTGGTGAGGCTGCCTGTGTCTCGGTCCACGGAGCCAACCGTTTGGGAGCCAACTCCCTGCTCGACTTGGTTGTCTTCGGCCGTGCTGTTTCCCACACCATTCGTGACAACTTCACTCCCGGCACCAAGCTTAAGCCTATTGAAGCTGATGCTGGTGCTGAGCACATTGAGGTTCTTGACAAGGTCCGCACTTCTGAGGGTCCCAGGACCACTGCCGATGTCCGCCTGTCTATGCAGAAGGCTATGCAGACTGAGGTCAGCGTTTTCAGGACACAGGAGTCTTTGGACGAGGGTGTTCGCAAGATGAAGGAGATTGATGCTCAGTTCCCCGAGGTCGGCATCAAGGACCGCAGCATGATCTGGAACTCAGACCTCGTTGAGACGCTCGAGCTCCGCAACTTGTTGACTTGCGCGTAAGTACAATCATCGGCCTATGAATAACCAGACGCTTACTTGATTCGCAGTTCCCAAACCGCCACCTCCGCCGCTGCTCGCAAGGAGTCTCGTGGTGCTCACGCCCGCGAGGACTTCCCCGACCGTGACGACACCAACTGGATGAAGCACACTCTTTCCTTCCAGAAGGAGCCCCACGGCAAGGTCGAGCTGGGCTACCGTGGCGTTATTGCCAACACACTGGACGAGAACGAGTGCAAGGCCGTTCCTCCTTTCAAGCGTGTTTACTAAACTGTTACGATAGACCGGGTGTCGGGTGTTTGAGGTGCAAACATGACTTGTTCAGACAATCTGGGGACGAAGAAGAAGAAGAGGAAGCAGATATAATACCACGACAAGTTAGCTAATGATCGTGGATGAAGCCGCGTCGGGGAGCTATTGCTATCAGGCCCTTGGGTAAAGGATGTAAGGGTTTTGGTACATACACCGCAGGCTTTCGGGCTTTGGCTCTGGAGTTAAAAACGTGTAAAGTAGGAGGAGAAATTTATTTTGTTCAAAGATAAACCAGTTCACACATTATCCATCGTTCACGCGAAATGAGCCGCTGCGGATCAGCATGCTGATATCGTACAATGTTTGACCAGGCTACTTTCTGACAGAGGCCGCCGAGACAGGGACGATGATGTGTAACGTCTCGTCATGCATACCCTAGTTTTGGCACTGTAGCATGCCCAATTTGCTTTTGCTGTAAGCCGCATTTGGCCGCCCGCAATGAGGCTCCGATGTGCCTGTCATCTAAGCAGTTGTCTACGTAGCCTGCAGTCTCCTGACTTAGTTAACCCTGCTCTACGATAGTCGGCGTGGGCACACTCCACAAACAGAGGCTGTCGCAAGACAGGACCTTTGCAGTCGCGTATCTGGAGTGACCACGGACGTATGAAACCCGCGGCCCCCTCTGGGACATGCCACCGGGCGCAAGAATAGATTGGCGACGTCGATTATGCTTCTAAATGTCGGGGTTTTGCAGACTCGCGGACAAGTAACTTGGTCTCATTGCGCGTTTCCTCGGCCGCAATGACGATACAAACCTCCTCCTCTCCGAAACCCCAATAATCTCGGGGTTTTATCAAGACACTGAGAGGCGGGCATGCTGCGTACTCCATGACAATGAAAAGGGGCCCGATCTCGTTTCTGTCTCCAGGTACAGTTTTTGGGGTAGAGAAGCCTTCGCCGCTGCCTGGAGAATTCGATAACAGCCAACAGGTTGAGTTTTGCCATTTTTGATTCATGGTTAGAGGGTTGCTGCTTAGCTGTATGGATTTTTGATAAATGGCGTCGCACATGGACATTGCACTGTCATTGGAGGTAGAAAAGAGTGGGTGGCCACTGTCAGATGTGAGAGCTGATGAGGTCTGAGTGTGATGTTTTGAAATACAGTGTCGTCGTTTCTTCTGGCTTCAGGTGTCGTGAATAAAGCTAAAGCTGGCTTGTGGGGAGAAAACAGCGTCAGTAGTTGCGAGAGCAAAACCCAGAGAATTCATGCCGAGGTTACACGAGATATCAGCCAACTTTGGGCTGAGAAGAATACCAAGGCAGCCAGTACAAACGAGCTTTACAGAGAGTCAAGGTCCATTGTAACCTCTCATCCGTGAGGGTTTCAGCTCTGTTCTGCCTCTGTGTTGCAATATAGACATCGGTTTTTCTACAATGATTCCTCATGCACGTATATTGGCTCATGCACGTATATTGGCTCCGTCTTGGCGACCGTCGCGAAAGACCCCCCCCCCCCCCTCAGGAGAGCTGCGGAATTCAGCGAGGGGGAATAGCACAATTAGCCTCAAAGCCAACACCATCTATCTTCTCTTCATCTCTGTCGTTCCGAAAGTATCCACTTGGCACAACACAAAAGTGAATGCCTCAATAAATGGCCACGAAGTTCCCATTGCGCACATTGATGGAGCTCCCGGCTCGGAGTGGTTACCCGCCTCACTTCCTGATAATAATGACTACAATGTTAACGGGCGGAGAGATGTTGATTGCTTGTGGTGGAGTTTATGCTGTGATTGAGAATATTTTTAAAGGGGCTACCTAGCCTGCTGAGAGTGGCATATGTAGTCGGAATCTGCTGATCCTCGTAATGACTTCTCCTGAGGGGGGACTCTATATAAGCTCCATTGCCCTGCGCTGATAGTCCAACAGCAACCGCTATTCGACGACGATAGTGGATAGTTTCAAGACTGATCAATCGATAATCTGCCCTCTGACAGCGAAGTACGAACTATGCAACGGCTGAGAGAAAACTCGTCATTGCTTTCTTTATCAAGCTTCTCTCTGTTATCTCTGTTGTGTTGCTTCCTGTACGTATTGTCTTGGTTCATATAGTGGATAGCTGTTACTCTAATCTAAAGATGGATCTTGCAAGCAAGAGACACAACATTATTCTTGATTGATTTACGATAAATTCAGGAGCAAGCAAGAAAATTCTACATGTGTGGCTCGGCCCCAGAGTTCTATCTTTTCTTTAAGTGCGATGTATTTGGTAACGAAGAAATCACGGGTCTCTATGAAAACTGTTTATTATTTCAAAATGAGGAGCTGAAATGACTAAGACAAAAGTATTCTACAGACCGATGGAAATGAAACTGATTGAAAATCACGGTCACGTTATATCAATTTCGCCTGGAGATAGAAGAGTTATAGACATCAAATTTACGTAATGAACTTGTCCGAATCCGTTTATACTATGGCAATAACTAGATCAAGGGTCAAGTATAGCTGTGGTCTTTATGTCTACGAAGAAACTGGTGGCAAATGCGATTTCGAGGTAAAGCTAATGATTTCATTATTCATATCGACTAAATTGGTTTCATTGCTCATCATCATCATCGCAACCAACCCTCCCCATAGATTTCTCAAGCAGTAGGCACGACTGGCAGGCTATATGTCAGATCAGGAAGAGTCGGGCAAGGAGGCTCGGTGTATGAAGGCCAAGGACGACAGTCGGAGTGGCATCTTTCAAAACCATGTCAGTGAGATCCTCAAAAGCAGATACATGTCAAAACTTACCCTCCGTACCACTGTCCACACGAGTTGACATAGTCCACACATACGGTGCGGCTGCTGCAGTTGGTGGGAGGGGTGGGTTTGACGGGTGTCAAGCTCCGGCTGGACGAAGGCGGTGCGGTCGGTCTGGGAGAAGGCCTCTTGGTGATGGAGACGAGCGATTTGGTGGGCTTGGGACAAGGCGGCATCATGGGCTTGCTCTTGGGCTTGCAGATGTCGTAACATCTGTTTATGGGCGCTTTGTCAGTCACTGCAGTTTAAGGCGCATTCTTCTTAATCAACTTACCCTCCCCAAGGAATGCCACAATCAGGGTTGATGCCATCGATACACATAGTCATCGGGCAGGGGGCCGGCTTTCCTCCAGGACGCCCCTGGGCTTGCGGTGCGGCGGCGATGAGGCCTGCAACGCTCAGGATGGCGAGGAACTGCTTCGCCAGCATGTTTGTATACTGCGAGTATGTGAGCCGTAAATAACAAATGCCGTGGTCTTCTTTTTCCCGATGTTGTTTCAGGATGCCCGATATAAAGCTCGATGTTGAGGTAATACAAAGATTACGTGCTTCAAGCGGGTATTCGGGCTCTATATATCTTCAGTCGCGGGGCAGGCGCGGTCAAGTATGAACATCCGACAGCGGCGGCTTCCCCGACAGCCGAGAAACATCCATAGTCCCCAACACGGGAGGACGGGAACCTGGCGGGAAGCAGAATGGTGACTGTCTCGGCCGCACGCACTCTCTACCATGCCCCTGCCGAACAAGATGCGCCCCGTTTGTTAGCCCATCGCGAGGGGATCGACAACAATGTCTGCCAAGATCTACAGTACGAGCGCCAAGTGGGCGAGATGTGCTCTTTACGCGAGGGACTGTAATTTTGTGTGCGAGCGCATCCGGAAGAAGGTGACGATAGCGCGCGCCGCGTGGGCAGGTGACCTGGGCATAAGGACAACCGCTGACGATCAATGATTGGCGATGAGGTCAGGCTCTCAACTCCCGGATGTTTTCGAGCATGCTCGTTCTGCTATACTTGACCTAGACAGTCGTTCAAGCTGTCGGAAATGGCCAAGTGTTGAAAATGTCGGACACTGCACGGGGTGACACTAGCACGACGTCTTTGTTCGTGGACCCCTACACAGGTTTTGGCGTGTCCTAGTAGCGACATTCGACGGAAAACGACCTCAACCAAGCCTCTCAAAGGAGTGCTCACGGAAAACCGGTTTGGGGAGATATTCTACCAATTCGGGGAGAACTCCGTTGGTTCGTTAAGAGCATCTGGTTGGACGTCGTCAGCCTCCAAGCATTGAGGCTTGACGCAGCGTGTCCATCCAAGAACCCGCCGTGGACCGACGCAAGTCTAGATAAATTCCTCGAGTTTGACGTTTTTGCCAAGGCGCTCGCTCCCAAGGGGCGGCGATCTGGACCCTTTACCGGCGAACTCCTTGGGCAACCAGACTCGGAACGACGATCCTCGTGGGCAATGGTGGGTCGCTTTCAGAGACCAGGAATGCTGAAGAGCGCCTAGCAAGGCTATTCCACTTACTCCTCCAACCGTGCCAGGAAACCTCAAAATTGGTTCAGCGAGAGTCAGGTAAGGGAGCCTTGCTCTGCCGGGGTACGTTCTTGCCTGCCGTGACCCGTTCGTCGGTGGCCTTCCTTTATCGGGCCCTGGGCTGGTGTCATCACAGGCCGGGACGCTGACCATGGCTTGGGGATGAACGACAGCTTGCACCACCTGCAGAAATGCCGCTCGACTTTCATGTGGTAGACGACCATTGATTCCAAGGACGGTCTTCGTGGTTGGTGGTTGGATGACATCGGTTCGATGACATATGGTGGGAACCATGCGAAATCATCCGTTTGGGCGTGCAGGTAATGGGAATGGGCTGTCTTGCAGTACGAGACGAGAGATTTCCGCTAAGATACTCCAATACAGGTTAGCCATAGTGTAGGTTTGCAACGTGGGAAACTATGAATAACCTACGCACATCGCCTGCCGGGAAAGTTTACCGCTTGCCCGATCAATTTAAATGTCAAAAGTGGCGGATGATCTTTGCCTGGCTCCCAAGAATCTTGATAGAGGCGCCGTCTTCCCCACCAGGAGCTAGGCACCTAAACCAAACAAGTGACGTTGCTCGCGGGGGATTTTCGACACGGAAGGCGTGTACGTCCTGTCTGAGACAGGCGGCGTGGTAAAATGTTTCGCTCAACCAAGGCCTCCTGTTCGCGATCTTGCCCCATGTTCAAAGCAAACGGCCCGTACTTCACATTCTTCGGGCGAACGTGAGAGTCCAGATAGACGCCAAACGCTCAATCTTTCTCTTGCTATCCGGTTTCTGCGTCAGCCCAGAGTGTCGTAGACATGCCCGCAAGGGAGGCAACATCTTCCCGTCATCGTTGGCAACGGCTTGGCGGTCTCAGTTGACAATGGACATCCTTTCTTAATTGGAATAATCAAAGTATCAACCCTTGGTCCGATTCACACGAAGACACGATGGGGCATGTTCGGTGGGAAGAGATCAGCAGTAGCCGTCATCTGTGGGCAAGGAACGTTGCGGTCGGAGCAAACATTCCAACAGAAACTTGATTTTGGAGCATGAACTGTACCTGCTGGCACGACTTCTCGTCACGAAGACATTCACTCCTTCCAAACACACGCAGGCGCCTCTCGACGACGTTGCACAGAAACTCAGGAGTTGGTCGATCTCGTGCGCCCGCTTCGCCAGTCGTTGGTATGCAACAGGAAGGGCACGAAAGCACGGCGCGTTTCAACCGGTAGCACCCATGCTCGACACGCGGAAAATGAGAAAAAAAAACTGGCCAGCATGCTGAATACCTCACCGGCGCAGTCAATAGAGAAACCTCGACAGTCGCTAGTTGCACGACTTTGCAACAAAGAATTCGTACACTGGGTCATGCTTCAGGAATCATGGCTGTTTCTTTTTTTGCTGCTTGAATTCGTCCCCGCATGACGCCGATGCTGGTATCAATCAATGCTCTCAAAATGGGAAAAGGAGGCACCGCGTCTGCAAATCACCCTCTCTTTACAACTTATTTCTTTCCCTCCAGATACGCTTTCCAGCCCACGCTCTGAAGCTTGGCCGCCTTGTGCTCCACCTCGGTGGACATGTTACTCATGTACTGGGCCATCTTTTGCTGGTACTCTAAGCTGAAAGAACCGAGAATCTTCACAGCCAACAACGCGGCGTTGGTCGAGTTGTTGATGCCGACAGTGGCGACAGGGCAGCCGCGAGGCATTTGGACAATGCTTAGCAAACTGTCGTGGCCATCCAAGTGAGTGGCCTTGACAGGGACACCGATGACTGGCACCGTCGTCTCGGACGCCAGCATACCGGGGAGATGGGCAGCACCGCCAGCTGTCTCGCAGTCAGCAACAGTTGATGAGGGAGTTATTATGGAAATGCTTACCTGCAGCGATGAGAACCTTGATGCCGCGCTGAGCAGCAGTCTTGCCAAGCTCGACCATACGGTGAGGTGTGCGGTGAGCAGAGGTAATGTCGAGGTCGTAGGGAACCTCGAAATGCTCAAGAATCTCAAAAGCGCCCTGGAGCACGTTGAGATCCGAGTCGGAGCCCATGGTGACCACGACCAGAGGCTTGTGCGAGTTACGGGAACTCGTCTTCTTGCCCTTGGGGGACTCCTGGATACGAATCTGCTGCGAGGAAGCGTCTATACGAGCCTCCCGCATGTAATTCACCTCGCTGATCAGAGGACCGGCCAGCTTCTCGAGGTTCGCGTTTGGGTTGTGCGAAGTGACGGTGATGTGGCCAATCTTACGGGCCGGCTTGGAAGACTTGCCGTAGAGATGGAGGAAAATGTCCATGTTGCCATCGTACAAGGACGTGGTGAGATCGACGAGCTCTTCGTGGGAGTCCTCGCGGGCGCCACCCAGGATGTTCAGCATGATGGCGCTGGACACGCGAGGCTGCAGCTTAATGGACCGCGGGAGCATGTCCAGGATGGAGTACAGCTGAGCCTTGTACTGGGACATGTAGGGAACGGCCTCGATGGTGTAGTGGCCGGAGTTGTGGGGACGAGGGGCGACCTCGTTGATGGTGATGGTGCCTGTAGGGGTCAGATGGTTATTTGTTTTGGCACAGGAAACACACTCACCATCCTTGAGCTTGAACATCTCAACAGCGAAGACACCTCTTCCCTTGAGAGTCTTGACAACGTCTCCGGCAACCTTGCGAGCCTTCTCGCAAACTTCGGCTGGGATCTGGCGAGGAGGGTAGTATACCTTTGTGCAGATGCTCTCCTCATGGACCGTCTCCACAGCTGGGTAGGTGTGAACGTTTCTCAGAATACCGTCCTCATCCTCGGTCCGGACGACCATGACGGCAAGCTCCATCTCAAAAGGCACCCACTTCTCGGCGTACAACGACAGCTTGCCCATGGCCTCGATAGCCTCCTCGTAGTCCTGAGGACCGTTGACCTTGAAGTTTCCGCGACCGTCATAGGAACCCTTTCTCGCCTTCAGCATGAAGGGAAAGCCGAAAGCCTTGTACGCGGCCGTCAGGCCCTCAGGCATGCCAGGGCCGGACTCGACAGCCATCTGAGGGGCAATCGGCAAACCTGACTTGGCGAAGTGCTCCTTCTGGAGGTACTTGTCCTGGATGAGGCGCAGGGTCTGCCACGAGGGGTGGACAGGCACCTTCTTGATGGTACCCGGAGCCGTGATGACTCCCCTGGTCGCAATCTCCTCAAGAACATCGGTGTTGACGTGCTCGATCTCGACGGTGAGAACGTCGCACATGGCAGCGAGTTCCCTAATCTTGGCCGGGTCCTTGAACGAACCGGTGACATGACGGCTGTTCTGGTTGGCCTGCTTCGCGGGGCAGTTGGCCTCATCGAGGATGGCAATCTCGATTCCCAGCGGACTCGCGGCCTCGCATAACATGCGCCCGAGCTGGCCGCCTCCAAGGAGACCGATGACAGGCTTCTTGGCCATTGTTGAAGTTTAACGAAGAGGACGGTGTAGGTTGTAAGCACGGTAAGAGACGCTTGAGGAACCAGCGCTAGGCGTTGGACTCTTAAGAAACAAAATCAAACAGAAGTGGGGAGCTATTTTCCCCTCAAGGCCCCCAAGGGAAACGACTCATTCGAACCGCATGAATACTGAGTACATGGTAGGGCGAGCTGGAAAGTTTTGACGCAGGAAATTCAGAGAAGTCAATCTTGTTGGGGCAGGCGGTGAAAAGGCACCCCGCCGTTATCGTGACCAACTGCCCCACCCCCACCATGATTTTGGGACCGATTTGGGTTTGGAAGCCACACTGAGGTGCCAGGGCAGGGTGGTCCCCCCCAGCCCCCCTGCCACTGCCGAAATGCCGCTGTAGCTTCACTGTAAATCTCCAGTCTCAGCGGCTCTGGCGCGTCGTCAGTCCGCCCGCGCTTCCATCTCATCACCCACACCAACACTTTGGACGAGGTTACCACCGCACGCGCGCAATCCGGCATCATGGCGGCCGAATTGTACGATGGGACGATATCGGATAGGATACAGTGGGTGAAACTCGTCGGCCTGCCCGTCACCTTGGCGGACGTTTGACCAAGCCACTGACCTCAATGCCTTCGTTCATCAGTCCTCTCAAAATCTTCGATGCGGCCAAGAGCCAGGACAGGTTCCTCTTTGTGTCCGCTCCCATGGTCCGGTACAGCAAGGTATGAGCTCGCCTGCGAGTCTCGTTGGAGGTCCTAGACTCATCGACGTTCAATTCCAAGCTCGCTTTCCGTCAAACCGTGTACGAATATGGAACCGACCTCTGCTGGACCCCCATGATTCTGTCCAAAGAGTTCAACCGCAATAACTTCGCTCGTGATAGCGGTTTGTTGACCAACTCTGAACCGGTGGAATCTTCTTCTCGTCTGACGTACCGTCGCAGACCTCACAATATCTACCCGCGGCGTACAACCACCTACAATAGTCCAATTCGGCTCCAACAGGCCCCTGGAGCTCGCCCGCTCATCCTCCCTCGCCGCCCCCTATGTCAACGGCGTCGACCTCAATTGCGGCTGCCCACAGTCCTGGGCCTGCGCCGAGACCCTCGGCGCCGCGCTCATGGAGAAGCGCGAGCTCGTCCGCGACATGGTCGTCGAGACGCGGCAACGCCTCGCCTCGGACGGCTGGCACGTCGGCAAGGAGCGCGACGTCGACAGCCCCAAGGGCCGCAGCGTCAGCGTCAAGATCCGCGTTCACAAGGACCTCAGGAAGACCATGGACTTCATCGACACCGTCGTCGGCAACCCCCACGACCGCAACATCGACTTCCTCACCATCCACCCCCGCACCCGCCACACGGCCTCCAGCACCCCCATCAACGCCGAGTCTCTCGCCATCCTGCTCGAAAAGTACGGCGACACCCTCCCCGTCCTCCTGTCCGGTGACGTCTTCGCCATGGGCAGCCTGCCGCTCTCCACCGTGTCCAAGTTCCCGCCGTCGCCGGCCTCACCGCGCGGGGACGGAACGGTGACCACCGGCGCCCTCACCCCCTTCACCCCCAGCGGCACCAAACTCGCCGGCCTCATGTCCGCGCGCGGCATCCTCGCAAACCCGGCCCTGTTCGCCGGCTACGAGGCCTGCCCGTGGGAAGCCGTCGAGTCCTTTATGCGCCACGTTGTCCGCGCCCCCATGCCCGTCAAGCTCGTCCAGCACCACCTCCACGAGATGTGCGGACCGGGCATGGGCCCAGACAAGCGCGCCCTGCTCAACAAGCAGGAGAGGGCGGCGCTCCTCGCCTTTGACAGCATGCTCGATGTCGTGGACTTCATGGACGACGCAATCAACCGCAAAACCGGCAGGACCGGCGGGCTCCGGCGCGGACCCCTAGATAGTTCCAGAAATGTCGAACCATGACATCCACTTGCCGCATCATCTCTGCAAGCCTTGTTGTCTCACGCCATTGTCGTCACCGCATGTAATTAAAAGGCACTACAGGTGTATTACGCTATACCCATCGGCCAAAAAAAAAACAAAAAAAAGCAGACGCTCGCGTCGTGACCTCTGCTCGGAGAACCGACTTCCTGGTACGCCATGCCCTCATTGCTCTCTGTGCTTTAGGTTGCGACTAATTTGAGCCATGCTGCTCGATACTGTCCGAGGCAGCCTTGAACACACATGTGTCCCATATGATACACTCTGGGGGTTGGTTCCGATCCCCGAAGATGAACCCCTCGAATGCTGTTCCTGCCGCACTCCGTGCAAGCATGTGTTGGTTCCGAACGCCCCCCCCCCCGGGTTCCCTAAATAATTACAAAATGTCTCGTCGCAAAGTGGTGCCCATGTACCTTAATCCAGAACTTCTCCCTCGTCTTCGTCAGAGAGCCTCGCGCGCTTCTGCTCTCGGCCTTCCAGGTCCGAGTTGGCTTCCTTGCGCTTATTAGGAGACAACATTCCGTTCCCGTTC
Source organism: Colletotrichum spinosum (assembly GCA_004366825.1). Lineage (NCBI taxonomy): Eukaryota > Fungi > Ascomycota > Sordariomycetes > Glomerellales > Glomerellaceae > Colletotrichum > Colletotrichum spinosum. The sequence continues at coordinate 978,516 of QAPG01010715.1, forward strand.
GCCCTTTCGGGTTCTTTTAGGGTTGCCTGCGACCCTGATTCGGTGTTTGCCGCGTCGTCGCGTCCGTTGATCCTCGCCCTTGGACTTTGGGTGCCCCTGTCCTGCTCAAATGGCGTCCCCGCCGTGGAAGAGAGAGCATCCTGGCTCATGTTGTCCCTCGGCTGTCTCGTGTTTTCCAGGTCGAATGCTGGCGAAGGCAGAGACGGGTTCTGCTTTCTGAGGGGGTTCTCCGTGTAGAACTGTCGCACGATGTCGATTGCCTTGATGCATTTCTCCTCGTTGCCCTTTAGAGCCTTCCACCAAGGCTCGCCGTTTATGTCATCGATTTTTTGTTGGGTGTGAACACTGGCGAAGAATATGGCTGTAATGGCAACGTCGCGGGCTTCGAGGAGCAAAGGGATAGAGGTGAGGCAGGCGTCGTTACAGAATGCCCACGCCGACTGACGGAGATGCTTGTTGTGAATGGTGTCGAGCTGGCGTAGCAGGTTGAACAGGGGCTGGTAGGGATTGTCCACCATCAAGTCGAAGGTAAGGAGCTCGAGCATGAGCTCCTCGTATGCCAAAATGCTGTCTCGCCATCTCCAGTACTCCTTGCTCATCTCGTCAATCATCAATTTGACGTTCTTCTGAGCGACTTTTGCGACGGCAATGATGATGTCTTTCGTCTTGCGGCAGTTCTCCTCCGTTTTATTGGCAAGAAACAGCGCCGTAGCTGCAATGTTCTGTTCAATTGATTCGGTCAGCTTCGGTTCCGCCTGGGCTCTTTGAGTTCCTCGCTTGGACCTGGGCAGGCCGTTTCGCGCCTGACGCTCGTCAGACCACACGGCGGCGTTGCAGGATACGTAGGGATGAACGGATAGTCTCACATAATGATGGATGCCGCCCTTCTCCTCCGCCAGGCTGTACCGCATGTAAAACCGGTGGAAGAAGACTCCTGCGACCCAGAGAGTTATCTGGGGCAGGTCAAGTATGACACCGGCTTGGTAGATGAAGTTGACACCTTTCGCACGCCGAAGTCGCTCCTCCTCGGGAGACATGCCGTCGATGATGCTCGGAGTGCTCATCACCTCATCGGGGGTGAAGTACCACTGGTTCGGCGGGGGGCCAGTTGGAGTCTGCGCTCCCGAGCGCTGGGGCGTCCGCGCATCTCGTTGAGATTGCGGCCTTGGCGGCGATGTGCGCGAAGAGTGTGTCGGAGGCGATGGAACTGCGGGAGGAACATCCAGGCGACGCCCTGGAGACCTCGATTGGCGATCAGGTCTTGGAGGACCAGGAGGAAGACCGGGTGGCTGATATGGCTCTCTCGGCCGGTAGCGATCGATACTAGCCATGGTCGCGAAACGGCTATGAAGAGTCGAGGTAGACAGTCGATTCTGAGTGTCGTGATGCGGTGTTCATGGGAAAGTGGCGCACCTGTCGCAGAAATCGGGTCGGGTTTTGGCAACGGTTGGCGATTCTTTGACCTCACGCAATGCATTTGGGGAAAGACCTGCTTGACGCGTTATCTAATCGCGCGCCACGTGACCCGATTCAAGCAGGGTCTTAGAGTGATCGGTCGGCCGGCCTGGGCCCGTGCGCGCCATCGCCAAAAGGTTGTGTTCGAACATGCTACTTGACGTCTAAAGCACGCGACAGCAATCATGACCATTACTAGTTCCACAAATGGGCTGATACAAGTATGCCTTAAGCAGCTATCGATATATCGCTAGAATAATATAGTAGTGCTATCCGTCTTGTCAGCACATCTGCACAGCACCATAAGCTTCTCCAAAGGTGTGTAATTTGGAGAAAGATTGGGCTGTTGATGTGGTGAACAGTTCCGTAAACTACACAGATATGGCAAGCCCGAGTGTCTATGTTGGAAAGTTGGTATGCTGGCATAATAATCTCTGTGGAGAAGGAGAATCGAGTGTCAATGTGGAGCCCGATAACCCAACTTCAGGCGTCCTCCAGACAAGTGACACCTGCTGCACGAGCGAGGCATGGGGTATCATTATTCTATTCGCAATGCAGCTTTTGGTGTGCCTCAAATAGCCTCGCCGTCATTTCTGCCCCATAACTTCAACGTCCTGTCGTGACCACCGCTCACAATCCACTTGCCGTCCCTGCTCACGTCCACACTGGCGACTGGGCCGCTGTGTCCGCTCAGTGTCTGAACGATGCCCCAGTTGTCCGCGGAGAAAATCTTGACCTTTGCATCGAAGCCTCCCGATACGAAGAACGTGCCAGCCTTCTTCGGCTGCTGGGCCCCCTTCTCGTCGACGCCTGGGTGTTGGCCGTCGATGGGGTCGTCGGTTCCCTTGAACCATCTGATATCAGCCACCGCTTTTGCGTGTGCTCCGAGGTTGGCCGTCCTCTGGACTTTTCGAACGTCCCAGCACTTGACCCAACCATCTGCTGATCCCGAGAGCACCCTGTGTCCGTCCGAGCCCCAGTCAAGCGCGTAAATGGGTTGAATGTGCTCGTCCAAAATCATGACCGTTCTTCCACTGCGCAAATCCCAGATTCTGCCTATGCTGTCAAGACCAGCACTGGCCAAAAGTGAGCCATCCGCATTGAAGCTGACGGCGTAGACACCTCTCGAGTGGCCTTCCTGCAGTAGAAGCTCCGCCGTTGTCTCCACATCCCAAAGTCTCCAGGTCGTGTCATCTGACGCAGATGCCAGATACCGTCCAGACGGGTGGAACTCCACGCGAGAGACGCGGGCACTGTGGCCGGTGAGTGTCGAAAGAGGTGTGTCTTGGTTCAACGACCACAGGTGGACCAGGCCTTCAGCTCCCCCAGAAGCGAGATTGAGTGAGTCCGGAGACACTGTGGTGCCGGGAAGCGTTGATCCAGGATACCACGAGATACCGCTGATCTTCTGGGTGTGTCCTCGAAGGTTCATTTTCTCCTGCAAGCTGGGTACCTCGATGAGCTTGAGTCCTCCTCCCCAGTTGCCGGCCGCGACCAGCTCTCCGTTGGGAGACAGCCTGGTCATACTGACGTGCCTGTCTCCCACAGTCTGACTCCCCTGTAGCTCGAAGCCCTCAAGCTTTTCCTTGATATGCTTTCGGAACTTGACGTGGGTACGCAGCGGTATCGTCGACTCGGCCTTCTGGAAGTGAATTCGGCGCTTCGCTCGGGGAATACTGTATTTCACAATGTCGATGCGTGCTTGCAACAACGCCTGACCTCCTGGTGTGTAGAATTCCTCGTCTTGTTCGCCCGCGTCCTCGTCTGCCGCGTCATCCATTTCCACGTCGCCATTCTCGAGGCCAGCGAGCTCCTTCTCGATTGCCAGCAGGTTGCGTAGACGATCTCTGCGCTCGGGCTTTCCCTCTCCAAACAGCGTGATGGGCTCGCCCATTTCTCTGAGCCTTGCGCGGACTCTGTTGTCGTCTGTTGGCACTGCGATGCTCGCCGCGAGCTTCTTCCTCTCCATCTGCGCCAGGACAGCGGAAGCTTTCTCGGGCGCCACGCCTGACGCTGCTGAGGGAATTTCGTAGTCATGGTCGACGGGAATGTCCTCCAACGCAATCCCCCTGTCCTCGTCCATTGCCTCTTCGACATAGGCCTGTCGCGAAGGGTGCATCATCTTGAGCGGACGTGGACGTCGCGCGGTCCAGCGATACGGTACAGTAGTATTTGTTTTTGATGAGAGATGAGGGAATTTTGCCTCCTCTAAGGTAGTAAGTGTCGGAGTGCAGTTGTTGAGGCGCAATGGCGGCCCAGGCAAGCTTGACTTTTTGATATGTAGGTAGGCAGCTTCTAGCTCCGAGTGTTAGAGTGGGTAAGGTAGTCGCGGGTTGGCGTTCGACCTCAAAATTTCTGCTTACATAAGCATGTGTCGGAAGCTGTAGGCGACTCAGTTGCACGTTGAACGTCGCGAGAACCCGTTGTTCGATTTCGCATTACCGATGGTCTTTTGCAATTGCAATTTGGTTCAGCTTTCCCAGGAAGACGCATATCAACCCTCGAACTGGTTGAACCATTTGGAAAATGACTTCATCAAGCAGGAAATGAGGATCGTCGGTCTTCTTTACCACACCTCCTGTGGGTATTTATGTTTAAGAGTTCAATACAAGACGTCAACTGGTTTTCAATAGAGATAACTGCCAGTCAAACGGGCAAATTCAAAGCCTGGCTTTCGGCATCGTGTCCTGACCCGACGGTGAATTAGGAACTAGCCCAAACACTTCGTCCATTACAGAACTCATCCGCTCCACAGCCACCTCATCGATCTGGTGATGCAGAACGATTCTCCTCCCGTCAAGTCTGATACCATGTTTCCTTCCCAGCATATTCCACTCCTCGGCTCCCATACCAGCACCTTTGAGGTCAACCCAGACCATGTTCGTCTCCACCGGCTTCAGTAGTCTCCCTCCTCTCGCCGTCCACATGTTCCCAATCCTCTCGGCCAAGACCCGACTCCTCTCCAGGACGCCCATCGAATCTCTTGTCCCGAGTCCAAAGTTCTCTACCACAGCCTGCCGCGCCGCGGATGCAAGAACTCCAGCCTGTCTCATCCCACCCCCGACGCTCTTCCGAATACGTCTTACTCTACGAACGAGCTCAGCCGGACCCAGCACCATGGCCCCCATCGGCGCCCCTAAATTCTTGCTGAAATCCAACGTCAAGACGTCCACACACCTCCCGTAGTCCTCCAAGCTGCCCGCTCCCGCCGAAACCGCCTCAAAAAGCCGCGCGCCGTCCATGTGCACAGCTACCCCATTCTCCTCCGCCCACCTCTTGATCCGACGCACCTCTGCCAGCGGCACGACGGCCCCGGCGCATGTGTTTTCAATACTCACCACCCGCGTGGGGCACTTGTGCACATCATCCGTCAGTACCGCGTGCTTCCTCACGTCCTCGAGCGTCAGGTACAGCCCGTTCAACGGCCGTATGCCCTGGACCATGGCGCCTGATAAGGACGCGATGCCGCCGGCTTCCCAGTGGATGATGTGAGCGCTGACATCGGCGAGGATGGCGTGCGGCGGCTGGTAGAGAAGCGCGCGGATGGCGAGCTGGTTGGCCATTGTTCCGGAAAGGACAAACGCCGCGCTCTCGAGACCGCAGAGTTGAGCCGTCTCTTGTTCAAAGTCTGCGGTGGTCGCGTCCTCTCGGAACACGTCGTCATGGAGTGTCGTTCTAGTGATGGCTAGGAGCATGCCATGGGATGGGGTTGTGATAACATCGCCTTTAAGATTTGTTAGAAAACGGTTTGGGCGTATGGCATATGAAGGGGGCATGAAACGCACTTCTAAAGTCGAATGCCGCGCCGGTCTCTGAGGGAGAACTCCAGAGAATGGGGCTGCTCTCTCTTGCCATGCTTGACTCTGTGATCTGACGATATCGCCTTGCCTGTTGTCTTGCTGTAGAAGTCTGCAGCTCTGGACCGGAATCCCGGATCATATATTGAGCGTTGTCATACTACCCCGTGACTCTCTGTTACATGGCTTCTAGCACAGCCTTTGCTCGTCGTCGGGTTGGTCTTACATTCGACACCTGCGGGCAAGCCCCTCATCCCGTCCAACCAGGGCGTATCAAACGGGAGCGCCGCCACAACGCAGGGGACAATGCAGCCATCTCACTCGCAAGTATCTCAATTGGGACATCTACAAATCGCGAAATGGCACCGTAATCCTTGAGGAATTATGCCGCCACTTTGGCCAAGCCCTACGAAAACAAGCTCCAGCGTGGCCTTGTGCTTGAGGAAATCCCCTAGGCTCGGATTCGATTCAGCTTCGCCATTAACAGACCGCGAATCTACGTGAAGTCGCAATCTGATTGGGCAGTATGCTCGCGAAGCCAGGCGTTCCAAGTGCTTATGGCAGATGTAACCAGCTTATGCAGACGCACGACGCAATCCTTTCAATGGCCTCTAGAAGCTGAAAAAAAAGCAAGCAGGACACACTGGGAGGCCTTAGCGATCGCGAGAATGGTGAGACATCAATGACTTTCGTCAGACGTTGCAAGCAGGCGTGACCTGGCGATGATGCGGACTGTATGCCGGGTGAGCGTTGGTATTCATATTCTCTCGTCAAGAGGCGAGCGAGATACCTTTCTGGGGTTAAGGCAGTCTCTTTTGAGGATCGTGTTATAGACTGGCGGTGTGAGATATAAGTCGTTTGGGATATGGCTGCTGCTCTCCTGAGCTATCATGTCCTGCAGGCTTGTATCTCAGCATCCGGCCATATCGTGGTGTGGGGTCCATCGCCGTCTTCTGCCATTTGGTTATCGGGTTCCCCTTCATATTTGTCGTAACCCAGGTGTCTTTGTCCGACATGGTCGCCATCGATCTGCAACCCTCGAAAGAGCAGAGTGCTGTAGCAAAGGGAAGCCTTGTGGTCTCTGCAACGGACGAAGAGGCCGTACTGGCTAGTTATGGTGTACAGCGAGCAGCCGATGGTCTCATCAACTGGCAACCGAGCTGCCAGACCCATCCTCGTAACTGGACCGCCGCGAGGAAGACGTTCGACACATCTGTCATAATCTTGTTTGAACTTTACACGTAGGTCTCATCTCGTCTTTCACAGGGACTTCAGCTTGTACTGACACTCGTCAGGACAATCATAAGCACAACGGGCGTGAGTAGGCCTTTTGCTACCCTTTGCGTAATTTGCAACGCGGCCCGCAGATCGGTACGAGCCGAGCGGCGTCGTGTCTCGATCCTGCTGCCGGTCGACGGTACGCCCTCAAAGACACCCAAGAGCCGTTGTTGACGCCACTGGCCTTGGTCCGCACCTGTATCTGAAAAAGATGCTCATTGAGACTTGGCATATTGACATAAATGCGCAGGCTGTCGCGGCGACCGAAGCGGCGCCAGATTATGGGCTCAGTCGCCAGGCATCGCTGGTCGGCTTCACGCTGATGTGTGTTGCGATTTACTGGCTGGATTCGTTCCTTCACGTTCTGACGTCGCACAGGTATCAACTTGGCCAGGCTGTGGGCGGCTTCCTCATACCTCCTTTTTCGGAGTTATTTGGTCGCCGTGTGCCTTACCTGGCATCTTGCGCCGCATTTTGCATCTTCAGTCTCCTGACGGGAGTTGTGCACTCGCCAGCCACGATCTACACAGGGCGCTTCATCGCAGGTCTCGCTTCAGCAGTCCCATCTGTCGTTATAGCCGGGAGCGTGGAGGACATGTTCAACACCAAACGCCGAGTCTGGATAATAGTCCTTTGGAATGCGGGAACGACAGTCGGTCTGTGTTTGGGGCCCATTTATGCTGCGTTCATATCAGAAGCCGTAGGCTGGCGGTGGATATTCCACAGCGCCGCCATTGTGACAGGGATCCTTTTCGTGTCGCTTTTCGGTATCAAAGAGAGCAGACCTAGTATCCTATTGAACCGCATCATCCAGCAGATCAGGATGGAGACCCACATCTCGGAGCTGGCGTGGCATAACCCAGACGAAGCAGCGGATTTCAAGGCTTTGGTCCGGATCAGTGTCGTTCGACCGGGCAAGATACTGGTCACGGAGCCGTTGGTGATCATGGTTGCGCTCATCTCGGCGTCGTCGTGGGGTATGATATACCTGTTCACCGAGTCGCTCGCGGTGGTTTACCTCTCCATGGGCTTCACCAAGACTCAGGCGTCGCTTCCATTCTTGGCCATCGCAGTCGGGGTCCTGTTTACTTTTCTGCCTCGCTTGTGGGACATGAAGATTGTCCGGGACCGACAGCGGGAGAAAGTGCCCGTTCAGCCGTAAGAACTGCTTCTTCGCCCCCGCTAGCCAAGGAAGACTGGAAGTACAGTGTTGACTGACGACTACAGCGAGGATAAGATAATCGGCTTCGCCTTCGCAGCTCCGGCCCAGGCCATCGGCCTTGCCTGGTTTGCGTGGAGCATTCCACCCGTGGTAGGCGGCGTGCATTGGATGGTTCCCACCACAGCGTTGGTTCTCGTAGGATTTGCCGTCAACGAGACGGCGCATACGCTCAGCGGATATCTCGCCGACTCATATTTGCTGTACTCGGCTTCGGCCTTCTCAGGTCTTGCTCTCGTTCGCGCTATCGCGTCTGGGATAATGCCGCTCATAGCACACGAGATGTACGCCGGAGTCAACGCAAACTACGCGGGGACGATATTGGCAGGCCTGGCGACCATGTTTTGCGTGACGCCGTGGCTTTTTTTCCGGTTCAGCAAACGGCTGAGACAAAGGAGTCCGTTTGCGAGGTTCAGCCTAGAGACGCATTACCGGACGAACGTGGAGTCAAACTAGGCATGGCTGGACGTCGTCGATGATTGCCCTACAGCTTATTTAAGCAGGTGGGCGCGACGTTGGGTTATGAAGGTGGTTCGTCTCCCAAGTTTCAGCAGGGTTTGGCGCGTGAACATCATCGCACCTTATTCGGTGGGAACTGGTGGAGAAATGGAAGGTCACTGTTCGTCCAGTGATTTCAGAGTCAGCCCGACAAGGTGAAGCTGGCAACGTAGCGAGGGCAATTGGTGGGATGGGAAAGGGAGAACAAAAGAGTAATAATTATTTGGCAGACAGAAATTGGTAATTGTGAACTCGACCATCTTCATCTTTCTCGCCTACCTAGGTACCCAGCCAGCAGTGTATTCGTATTCTTTCCGGGCCCCACATGCGTGTTCGTGCTTGCCCTTTATCGATGCTTGCATTTTCACGTTTATGGTGTGTGGCTGAAACACCTCCCACTTGGATAAGATTGAATATTCAAGAAAGCGAACTCCGAGCGAATTGGGCTGCTATTTTCGTGCTGTGAAAGGTGTTTTTGGCCAAGCCCAGACTCTCAGTCAGTCAGCATGACCCAAGACAACCCCGTGATTCATCTTGCAATCATGCATTCCGTGTCAACTGGCTTTCCGAGACATTTTTCCACAATATTGTCACCCTCCCTGTTTACCCCTTTGTATTTCGCGCATTGCCTTCCTGTAAACATGCCGGCGAGGCGTCGCGGATTGTTGTTGACGCTCTCTTCGTCTTCCTCGAATGATGTGTGAGCGAAAAGACCATAGAGGGCAGGGAGGGCTTAAAAATAGCCAGTTGGGCGGGAATGTTAGCGGCCGCTGACGCTATTAGGTATGTGTTTGATAATGAGCAAGCCCGTTGTCAGACCACTAATAACAAGACACGGGGACGACCCCACGAATCGGTGACCATCGATGGACGTCATCATCCCTACCGTGCAAGGCATCCCGAATCCTGGCTCTTTTCCTGACAGCTTCTCATAATCTGGAGACGAGCTTAAGGTCACGCCAGCCCCCGAATACTGAAATACCTTCAATACCCGGGGTCTTCCACCTAAGCCGAGGGGGTGCATTCGTTGGTGGGATTTGACCAGATCACTAAAGAAGCTTCATGCAGTAATGGCAGAATGGGACCTTTCCTCCGCTGATGCCGTTGGCTGCTTCCGGTAATAACCAGGGGACACGTCGATCCCCGCTGCTTCCCGCTGTCGTGGACGGAAGGGGCAGGCAGGCCGTCTACACTACCCCAGGCAGGTGGTTCGGAACCACAGGGCATTACTTGCTGTGTATCTACATAGTCCGTACAAAAGGTTATTCAACATCTGGTCATGAGCCCAAGGCACCTGACTGCATCTCTGTACCTACCGTGGGTAAACGAGCTCCCGCCCGCGAGGCCGTAGATGAGAGGTACCTTAGTAATTCGAGTAAACGCAGGCAGGCCACGAAGCCAGCGGGCAGTCGCGGCCTACGACCGACGGAAAGCCCAGAAAGATTGGGCTGAGTTGAACAGGGCAAGTGCGACTGCAGGCTACAAGTAAAGTACATCCAGCCCCTGCGCCTACCCAATGGCAACGCCCGAAATAATTGCTGGGAAGGGCCTGAGTGGCCTGAGTGTGCGGGACCCAGCGCGGGTGCCCAAATTTTTGGCTTCCGCTCCTCCTGCCAGTTGCCAGCCCAAGGCGAGGCGCTTCACGGAATGTTACCATGTGAAGGAAAAGTCACTCTCTGGCTGACATGAACTGGCGATCTGGTTGGCTGTGCTTGTTCGTCCCGACCCCCTTCTCCCCCCCAGACAATGCCTGAGAGCAACGTACCTTTTGCTTTTCTGCAAAGAACTGCGACTTTTTGGCGGCCTGTTCCGTCCCAAGCCACCCCTGTCCCAGGTACTTTACGGCGCACCTAGTGAATAATGAGAGACAAGGCCTAGGCGGGCTGAATTTTCTTGATTTTCTCCTGTGCCGCCAGACAGCGCCAGGACCGGTCCTTGTTTCGAACTTTCCTCCTTTCCCTTTTCTCCCTTCAACACCACCATTTTTGGTGAAACGTCTTCTTTCCATTTTCCCTTCACAGAACCACCAACCACCAATGCATAGTGAAAAAGATCGTTACGACATTTCTACCGCATTCTTCAGGCACCAGATGCGCAACCCGAGCCACAAGCGACGCGAGCGAAACTACGAGTCCGAACCCCGCGCAGATCCCGAGCGACGACGAGGCACTCTCCTGGTGCTTCCCATCTAAACTCCCCACGAAAGTGAAGGCCATCACTTCTTTCGGGCGCGAGCGGCGAGCCCACGCGCGCCCCTTGTTTACGGGCACCATTCACTACTACAAGGAGCGACCTCCATAAAACCCTCACAACCCGACGAGCCATGATTGCCAAGGCGACGCCCGCACTGAACACGGTGCGTGGCTTCCAGCACACTCCCGTCACCTCCGGCGACGAGGACTCCGACTATGGCCTTGGCACAGGAGCTTGCGCCACCCCGCCTCTCTCCGTGAAGTCGGCGAAGCGTCCCATCCGCATCGACGATGTTGTCAGCGCGAACTGCAGCCCCATCATGCGCGGCGCCGCTTCCCCTGCCGTGTCCGGCATCGCCAAGCTTCGCTCGCAGATGGAGCCTCTGAGTCTTGACGCTTCTTCCCGTTCGAGCACCATGACCACTCTCAATGGCCATGCGAGCGGCCTTTCTCACGGCCTGGGCATCCGCAGCGCCGTCATGAGCCGCTCCGGCAGTCGCGACGGGTCGCAGAGCGAGGCTGGCAGCGAGCGCTCCGACGGTGGCTCTATGAGCTACGAGATCAACCTGGAGCATGACTACGTCGACGAGAGCGTCTGTGAGCGGACCGGTCATATTATTCCTATCGAGGGCGGCAACTCTCCCCAGCGTAAGATGACGGCTGGTGATTTCGAGCCCCTCCGCTGCCTGGGCAAAGGCACTTACGGAACCGTGCTTCTCGTCAAGCAGCGCGCCACCGGCCGCCTCTACGCTCAGAAGCAATTCAAGAAGGCGTCCCTGACTGTCCACAAGAAGCTTATTGAGCAGACAAAGACCGAGCGCCAAATCCTCGAGTCCGTCAACCGACACCCCTTTGTCGTCAAGTTGTACTACGCCTTCCAGGACCATGAGAAGCTGTATCTGATTCTCGAGTACGGACAGGGCGGTGAGCTCTTCACTCATCTCAACACCGAGAAGATGTTTGCGGAGCCCGTCGCCGCCTTCTATATGGCCGAGATGCTTCTTGCCATCTCGCACTTGCACAGCACCCTCGGTGTCGTCTACCGCGACTTGAAGCCTGAGAATTGTCTGTTGGACTCGGAGGGCCATCTGCTGCTCACCGACTTTGGTCTGTCCAAGGTCGCTGTCGATACGTCCGAGGACCATTGCAACTCAATGCTGGGCACTGTCGAGTACATGGCTCCCGAGGTTATCCAGGGGATCAAGTACGGAAAGGCCGTCGACTGGTGGTCTTTTGGCGCATTGGGATACGACCTGATGACCGGAAATCCCCCTTTCCGTGGCGGTAATCATGCCAAGATTCAGCAAAACATCGTCAAACAAAAGCTCGTCATGCCATACTACCTCAGCCCGGACGCCAAGGACCTACTGACGCGTCTCTTGAAGAAGGATCCGAGCAAGCGCCTCGGGGCCAACATGCCCAAGGATCTCCAGACGATGAAGGGTCACCGCTTCTTCCGCAAGATCGACTGGAAGAAGTTGGCTGCCAGAGAGGTTGAACCGCCCATCCAGCCGCTGATCACCGACCCAGAGCTCGCCGAGAACTTCGCTCCCGAGTTCACCGACTTGTCTCTGAGCCCCGTCATCACCTCCCAGGATCACTGGAACTCGATGGCGGCCAAGGAGGACGATCCCTTTGGCGGCTTCAGCTTCGTCGCGTCGAGCAGCCTTCTTGAGAGTCACGCTTTTAGATTCAGCACTGAAGCCTAGAGAGACGCAGACATTAGACTAGATATGAGAGCACCGTCCGATAGCGGCGATAAACTGGCGCAACAACGACCGACGAGGACAGGAAAAGTTTTGAACATTACCGGGAACGGCGTAGCCTGCGACGCAGCTAGGCAGCAGCATATGGAGTCATTGAAGCGAGCAGTCTGATTTGAACACGGAGCCAGTGGCAACCCGGCCATATAGAGATCGAGCATGGACAGTGAAGACTGGATTTCCTGTCCTGGGAAGCTTAGATTCGCGTGTTGGTCCCTTTCTCGGAGACCTCGAAAGGAGGACCTTATGCGCCTGGCAAAAGGGCGGACTATTGTTTTTCTTTCAGTTAGTAGAGCATCGTCGTCATGGAAGAATATATACGAGGTTTTGAGTTTATTCCGATAACAAATGGACGGTGTCCGTGAGAAGTTCGGACTCATCTGTTGTTATGGCACTAGTCTTGGGTCTGTTCCATGGCCTTCGTGTTCGCGACCCGTGTGGTTTCCCAACTCCGCGAAGCCGGAAGACGGGATCTGTTCGCCAGCGGCCACGTTTGCAAGGCCCGCGGGTGGCAGGGTCTCGAGGCGACAGAAATGTTCACAGTCAGGTTTACGTGGCGATGCGTGATGGTGGCTACACGGCCATGAGGATGCCGTCACTTCCGCCCCATCATCGCCATCTTCCACCCGACGAATAATCAAGAAAAACAAAGACGCTTGTCTTGCAATATCTTAAGTCGTTGCCTCTGCGAACATGTCACCGCCGGCACTGGCCCGCATTCGGCACACGGCACGGCACGGCACTGGACCGAACCCTGCAGGATCTACATCATGCTTTCTTCTTGTTGTGTTGCCATCGGTGCTGTTTGGTCGAGCGCGAGATCAATAAGAATAAATAAAAGAAGTCGTAATGTGCCGGCGACCCGGCCGTCAGACATGCCGTCGTCGTCGCGTCGTCGTCGTCACGTTGTTTCCCTTCGGTAGTCCGGTGGGTAAAAAAAGAACACAAACACACGGCGCCACCGGGAATACGCTGACTGGCGTTGGACCGACGTTGAACCAGGTGTGGAAGAAGACGCATGAACTTCCAGAACTCGACGGCGAATACATATCGGATCTTGACGTTGCCATTGCATAACAGAGGATTCCGTGAGTTTGGCAAATGAGAATACTGATCGCATACAGCGTTTCAATGGGAAACGGCAAGGTCATGCCTTCAGCGATTGCGAACAGCGGACTAGGGGGATTGACTTTCATGCTTTGCCGATGTCATATGTGCTCTTCTGTATCACACGGTTCGAGCTATGGCGCTTGCAAGAGAATCCTAACTTCGGATGCAAAATCGTTCGCATGCTTGCAGAGATTTTGTCATTTTTCCGCAGACCAAACCTGGCGAAGATCTTGTGGTGAACTACCATACTTTGTGGCATGTACACAGCCTGAGTCAGTGGAGTTGCGTCAGCAATTCGCAAAGTGTAATCCTAGGGGCGAAGTAAAGTAGATTGTTAGCTTGGCGCAATTCACGGGGCAATGTAATCACCCTCAGGTCGCTCGCGCTGGCCGAGTGGGCGAGGACGAATCTGGGAACATCTAATCCATTGACGCTGCGTGGACTGATGGCTCGCGTCGACATCACCGCATGTGGTGGTCGACCGTACTGTCACGTACTGCAGCGCGTGTATCTGCGGAGAGACGGCGATTGCGGACCCCGGAAGCGTTTGACTTATCGCCAAAGAAAAATCCAGAAAACTGGCTTACACGTGGGTTCAAGTCACATCGCGCTGAGAGGCCTAGGGCTTACCCGCGTCGAAGGGAAGCTTAAACTCTCAAATTGGCGGCTGCTCAGCCTCCCCCAAGAATGGCTTGGTTAAGAGCCTAGAGGGTGTATCGACAATGTCGGTTGGAGAAGTGGAGCCGCAGCCGGGGTAACTCATGTTCGACGCGGGACGATTGTTGCGCCTTTGCCAGGACTGCAGTGTTGCATTGAAGTCATTCCCCCGACTAAGCGATCTCCACCGCTCATGTTGTGCCCCCGGCCACGGCCCCACCCCGGACGCCGTAGGACCGGCTGGGCGCAGTACGGAGTACTAATAGCGGAGGAAGAGTATCGTCGAGAGCCAGCAACAAGGTTTTCGCTGGCACCGTGACAGGACAGACTTGTGGCGGAGCTGCTTAGGCATCGGCAAGGGTTCCCTCGGTAACGTTTGCTAGTCGTTACGAGCTGCCTTTCTAACGCGACCGTGAGTGTTTGGAGTCGAACATGATTTGGTATCATCTGACTTAGACCAGCCAAGACGCAGCGTATCACACCCACCATGGTAGATGCTGTTGATCCAAAGCTTGGGACATGTGTTTAGGTGAAAGCCTCCAACAGGCATAAAGCCAGAAAAGTCTTGGGCCGACTCGAGAGGGAAATCGAGATACAGGGCGGAGTTGGAAACGATACACAGGATTGGGATTTCGTCCAGCCGCTCCCGCCAAGCCAGGCGTAGTACATAGAAGGTGTTGGAGGACTGTTGCAAGGGTCAACTGTTGTTGAGGGGAAGCTCGGCGCCAACAGACTAAGCGTGATTGTGAGCCATGTACGGTGGTGACGCAACTTGGAAGCTGTTTCCGGATTTCGTTGCTTCGGCCAGTCTTCTCTGCTGCGTTACGTCTGAGCTCTGCCAGAAGTTGGTGCATCTGGTCCAGTGTTTTGTGTGCCGTCTGCGCCCTGCTGGGAGATGCTTGGGACTCGTTCGGGCTGGCCCTTTGGCAGAGCTTGGGCTCGCAGCTTTGACACACCAGCAGCTCTACATCAGCTGGTGTTTGTTCCTGAATCTGCGAGGCCGAGCACTTTTTCTGTGCAAGCCCTGTGGAATCTTTCCAACATAACTGTGCGTGACTTAGTATGTGTCGACTATCAGTATCCGGTCACGCCAGGCGTCGAGAACATCGTGGTGCGCACGATGTGCAGGCCAAGAGGTCGAACCTGTACTTGCACAACTTCAGAAAGTAATTTAGGCCCGTTTCTACTGTGTTAGTGCTCTCATCTCCCAATTCCATTAGACGATGTAGTCCTGCAAGTGGTGTGGTGGCCGTGACAAGTAACCCATGCAGGAAAGAGTTTCATGTCCTTGACTTGGCGTTAAGACCGCGCGGGTAGCCGGACCCAGGTTTATGGGGTGCCGGTTCTGGCATGGTATAATACTGGGCCATCTCTGACCAACCTTGCTCAAATTCGGCGGAGGAGGGTCTAGAATCGAGGAACTTGATGTCTGGCAAGAGTGACTCAGGAGGAAGAGAAGCATTGCGCGGCCTGCATGTGTGCTGATCGGCGCTTGTTCCAGTGGTGCCGTGTTAGTACGGCTGGGCTGACCAGTCGGGACCTAGGTACTGTTAGGCTGGGTATATTTTTGCTTGAGAATTGGATTGACTGCTTTTTCGTGGGTACCAGCTAGCAGTGGTGTACAAGCACTTGTTTTGGTGTGAGTGGTGAAAAGTCGGATGTTATTTTGCATCGTGAAGCATTTTACACGTGTTCGACGACGGGATGGTTGCATTCCTCGGACAATAGTAGGCGTGCCATTGACCGACATCTTGCCTGCTCGTACAGCGATACTTTGCTTCGGGATGTCTGAGTGAAGGCCTGAAAGTGAAAATAGAATCAGGACAGACATCAGCCAACAAGGTAGTTCGTGATGGTCAGCGGTATCATGGGTGAGACGAAATGCCCGAGTGTCAATGACATGTACGTACAGTACAGGCAGGCTTTCAGGTTGGGATGCAGCAGGAGCAGGAGCAGAAGCAGGGCAGGGCATCTCTAGCAATGCCGAAAGCTGCGGCTGCCGTCAGATAAGCCCTTTCCTTGGCAACAACGTGCCTCGTCAGCCGGCAGCCGCAGGTGAGCAGGCGTCTGCCCTTACTCTGAACAGTGTAGGTCGATACCTACCTTACCTACCTTAAGGTACCCTATGTCATAGTCGTGGATGAACCTATTGTTTGGAAATTGAAATGGCAAGAGAGCCAGAGCCATTCAGGTCCTCGACAGCTTCCGTGGCCGTGGATACCTAGGTGCGCGATACATCACATCCCAGCCCGTAAGCAGGATTGCTGGTGTCGCCTTGTGATGTGCGGATAAGCTTGTGCTATTTGCAATGTCACTCACCTTCTCATGCGACGTGGTGGAACAGATGGACAGAGGTGTGTATATCACAGCGATCGGTGCTCCATTCCATCATTTCGTTGGTTCAACCTGGCAAACAACTCCCGCCGTCTCCAGAGCCAAGCCAGCCATCACGGCATGCTTGCGTATGGATTCGAGTCCGATGTATTCTCAAAACAGTGTTTCTGACCAACGCTTACAGCAGCAGGAACTTCGGACACGCCCGCAACGCCTGCCACTCGCGTCCAAAATCCTTCTTGCAGAAGGCGACGCGGCGTCATAATACATCCGGGAGGCTGAGCTCTTGCCCAGACCGATCATTCAGTGGCCTGTTCACCTGGGCTCTTTTAGACTTTCTAGCATTACCATTGGCATTACCATTGGCAATGTGCTACCATATTCAGCACACTACCCTGCGTACGCACGCACGCACGCCGACATGCCGGGTATCAACAACCACCAAGGTGTGTGTATGTGTGTGTGTTGCGTTTCCATCTCTTGCATTTCACTGGAGTGCCCTACTTGTAATCTCGTTAACAGAGTTCAGACCAATTTCTTGAGCCAGCAAGTCGCTCATCGAGGGCCGAGGGGGGAAAAAACCATTGCGCAGCAGGAGCGCCCCGACAACTTCCTAGTCCCATCCGCGCGAAGTCCGTCGTTTTTCACCAGGATGCTCCCGGCCCGGACCCTTGACCCTCTTTGCTCTTTGCTTCATACGGCATCCTGACCAGCAGGCGTTTGCAAGCACCTCCCCGAGTAGGCGACAAACGGAGACTCTTCTTTTGCGGTGTCCGTTTGCCCTGCGCCGTTCGTGTCGGACAGAGAGGCCGTGTACTCTATGTCGCTTCAAAGGACGCAGCAGCTCAGCCAGCCAAGCCGTCAATCCCCATGACTTCGGCCGTTCAGCATGTCAGCCAGCCCAACATTCGGGGGTGACCTCGACACCCAATCACATTTCACCCGATTTCATCTTACATTTAGTGTAGTAGGGTGGCAGACCAGACCCCCCGAGACAACTCTGCAATGAGCCAAAATTGTGACTAGGGGCCGCCAGTACCTGATTAGTCTGTCCACCCATTTTTTAGACTCTGCTGGCCCGGGGAACGTGTTGGACCGACCGGGACCGTCGACGAGGGCCCAGCGGACAAGCTATCTTCCCATTGTCACACACTATGCTATCGAACCTATGGCAACCTCTGACCTCGGGTGGCTATGTCTTAGCTGCTGCGTAAGGCATGTCGGCGTACGTATGCTGATCCCTAGTATTCCCCGGTAGCCTTTTCGGATACCTGAATCTGATGGGAGTCGGCTCTTGTGCCACCAACTCGTTGATCCGATAGAGCTGCAGCCGGCCAGGGAATCTCATGCGTGGGACACAAATCCTCCAGGGGTTCTCCCCTGCGTGGCTGAAGTGTCAAAATGGCGAGTTGAGAAGGTTGGCCCGCTGCCCGCACTCCCCCAAGCCAAGATGCAGGGTGTGGTGTGTACAAAACCCATTTGGGGAAGAGACATCCCAAGAGCAACCAGACGGCATAAGCCAGGATCAGGGACCGACTCCCGGAACCGACACACGAACAACGTACCAAGGAAAGAGATGACTTTGGTGCTAGTGTATGAAGACGTTGGCCATATCCCGGCGCCAAGATCTCTTGGGTGACGACGTGGAGAGAGTTGGAAAGCAAAAAAAGCAAGTGCCCTTGAACGCAAATCACAGCGACAGTATTGGCGTGGGACAAAGCCACGGCGAAGACTCCGCTGCCCTCTTCTCTCTTCTCAAGCTACCCTTGGAATCCGAAAACGCTTTGAACCCAATACACCCACTACACGACTAGACGCATATTGTCGCCAGTCAGGTACCACAGAGCTGGGCGGCGGACGTGTTCTCATAAGAACCCCCGACGCCTCCCTCCCCCTCTCCAGGTCGGGTCGAACACTCACCATCACATCAACGAGAAGCGTCGAACCTCACTGCGTATCAAAAGCACCAACGGTATGTGACTTGCGGACTCTGTCAGCACACTGACTTCTTAACTTGCTACCCTGGAGCCCCACCGTCGCCAGAACGGTTGTCACTCTCTTGTGCTCAAACACTAACAGGCTTCCTAGCTCGTCTTAGTCTCACGAGGATTCTTGGTTATCATGAAGGCCTTTACAGCCACAGCTCTGGCTGGCGCCCTATGTAAGCTTGGTAACCCATTACCTGTATCGACCTCAGACCGGCTAAAACCCTGACAAGATGCGGCGACCGCTTCTGCCAACCCCATTGAGGCATGCCCCAACGACATCTGCTTCAAGGTCGCTGTTCCCCAGTCCGCCTCAAGCTCTGGTTCTGGAAACCTGTACTTTCAAATGACTGCTCCGACCAGCTACCAATGGGTTTCTCTCGGCTCCGGCACGTCCATGTCCAACTCCAACATGTTCCTCATGTACGCCGATGGCTCTGGTAACGTTACCATCAGCCCCCGTACCGCGCGCGGCCACAACATGCCTACCGTTCCCTCGAGCGGTGCTGCCGACCTCACCCTCCTTGCCGGCTCCGGTATCGCGGATGGCAAGATGACGGCCAACGTTCGTTGCAGCAACTGCGCCTCTTGGAGCGGAGGCTCCATGTCCCTGAACTCGGCCAGCACCTCCTGGATCGCGGCTTGGAAGGCTGGTAGCGCTATCAACTCGGCTAGCGTCAGCCAGAGCATCCAGCAGCACGACGAGCACAGCAGCTTTTCTCTCGACCTCTCCCAGGCGACCGTCCAATCGGACAGCAACCCCTTTGCTGGCAGCAGCAACGGCGGGAGTGGAACCGGTAACGGGAATGGAAATGGAAGCGGAACCGGAAGCGGGAACGGGAACAGCGGCGGCGGCTCTACCAGTGGTGGCAGCGGCGTTGTATTTAATGGCGGTGGTGGAAAGTCCGCCATCCTTCTGGCCCACGGCGTTATAATGTCCATCGTCTTTGTTGCCCTCTACCCTCTCGGCGCCATTCTCATGCCCCTGGTTGGCAAATGGATGGCACACGCTGTCTGGCAGTCCGTTGCCTTCGGCCTCATGTGGGCTGGCTTCGGAACTGGCTATGCCTACGCTCGCGATAACGGTTATGTGAGTGGCAACCTTTTCTTCTGTAAACCAGGGGTCCCATCCATCCCCAAAGGCCCTCCCAGCGGCCACCACCATTCACCAATGTCGTGAGACTGACGCGAGACTGCGTAGTTGTTTGCGCAAACCCACACGCTCCTCGGCACCGTCGTCGTGGCTCTGCTGGCCATCCAGCCTTTCCTCGGTTACGCTCACCACGCCTACTATAAGAAGTTCCAGTCCCGCGGCGTCATCAGCCACGTTCACATCTGGTACGGTCGGGCACTGACCGTCATTGGAATTATCAACGGCGGCCTGGGTCTCGAGCTTTCCGGCATCGCCACCAGATATGTCATCGCTTATTCTGTTGTCTCTGCCGTCCTATGTCTGCTTTGGATTGGGGCCGCGGTTATGGCCGCCATTCGCAAGCCTTCCAGACGTATCAAGCACGAGGACAGCCACGCATCGTCGGAGTCGATGCAACGCATCCCGTATCGCCAGAAGAAATAGAAAGCCTTTGGCTGAAGGGATAGAAACAGGGTTGATGAAGGCAAACGCCGAACCCGCAACAACAGGAAATGAGAATCATGACGGAACTGTATCCTCTTGCTCTTCATGGCGGCTTAGTCAGACACTTTGTGTCCCATGGTAATATTTATTGTAGTACCTAGTTCGCGCCGCGTCTCGATGGCTCTCGGCGCCATCTGGATCGTCTAGCCTGGGCGTTAGGGTGGCGTTTAGTTAGTGATAACACCTCGACATTGACGAGGGAATGAGTTTATGATCATGTCCATGGTTAGCTACCAGAGAACAATGCGGCTACTGCTATCCGTGACCACAGCTGTGGCCGACTGTGGACGCGCAAGTGATGAATCTGACCACGCCATGCATCAGACCAAAAAACATGGATGGTGATGGAGAGCGTCATCAGGATGGTGATGGAGGGCCGTTGGATGAGCTAGCAAGCTCTGAGGAAGCTTAGACCAGGCGCATTTTGCAGGTGGTGTTGGTGTACTTGAGCCTATGATGTCGGTGGTTGGTCCCTTGGCTGCTGAAAACGTCCATTTCGTCACCGTTTGAGGGGAACAGCGCTAATACAAGTGCTACAACCTGCACCAAAAGAAATGTGCCGTTCCATGGTTTTGCTGCACTGAATGGCCAGCTCAATGTACAGTCACGTGAGACCTGCCATCGCTGGAAAATTTACCCGCCAATTGCTCGTGGGGCCCCAGGTGGGTGGGGACAGAAAGCTGCCTTCCACCGAGGGAAAGGAAAGAAGAAGTGGCCTGAGGCACCCAGACCAGCTGCACAGCGGTGATCACTGCGAACAACCGGCCAGCCGCTGGCGTCTCTCCAGCTTTTTACTGTCCCATCCAGTACAAAACCCTCTCACCACCTCACCTTACCCCCTTCCCCCCCGTCGGTGTCGTTCTCCTCCTCCAATTGAACCAGCCACACCCACATTCAAGATGCTCGTCCAATTGTCCAGAGCCACTGTGAGTAACTATCCTTGTGTGTGCCGTGATGAGGATGCTGTGATGGATGCTGTCGTCGCGCAGTCGGCCGACTCAAGAGCGAAAGGCGAGAAAAAAACTAACGCTGCGGTAACAGCGTGTCGCTTCCGCCGTCTCCAGGCTGGCGAGGCCCAGTGCCGTCCAGATGAGGGGATTCATCGCTCCCACGGTCTCGCGGAGAGGTTCGTACACTGTTTTTTTCTGTGCCCCCATCATTGTCGATTTTTCCATGCTCGAGCGGAGGAATGGGTCGATCGTTCGGGTTATCGGTACGACTAAGGGAGATGAGCTCCGAAGCTGGGAATCCGAGTGACGATATCGGCCATCATCAATCGACATTGACGACACGCACTATCCCATTCGCGCCCGATATCTGATCCTTCTCGATCACCATCAAACATCTACACACATCACTGTTCCCCTTCATTGGCTTCTGTTACCCGCCGCGCACGTTGTCGCCGTCGCATCTAAAAGACTAAATAACTAACCCCGGCGTCCCGATACAGCCGACTTCGTCCAAGAGCTCTACCTCAAGGAGCTCAAGGCCTACAAGCCCACCCCCGTCAAGGACTCTGACGCCCAGGGCCAGGTCCAGACCTTCTCCGTCCCCGCGACCCCCAAGTCCCCCGAGGAGTCCGACCTCGCCGCCAACCTGAAGGAGTACGAGAGCATGGCCGTTGAGGTTGAGGGCCAGGACGCTTCTGCCGTTGCCGCCGACGGCCAGCCGGTCCAGCACGACTGGCTCATGATTGAGGAGGATGAGGAGGAGGCCCACCACTAAACGTGCGTGTCTATCTGTGCGACGTCCCCCGACCGAAAACCATCTGCCTTGCCAAACTACGAAAAGCTTCGAACACTGGGGGACTCCCGGTACTCGAAACGACCACAACGACAATCTATCTCCCACCACAAACGTCCGGAAAGACATTGCCAAACCCGGCAATAGACATTTCTACGAATTCCTCGGTCTCTACGAAACTGCTTCTCTTGATCCGACGACATTCGAGGATCTGTAATCTGCCGCTTGCCGACGGACCAAAGGAAGGGGAATGCTGCTGCTGTATGTGAATTTTACGAAGAGAAAGGAGGAGAGAATGAGAGGGGGTGGAAAACGAGGGGAGGGTGTGCTGGGAGGTGGTAATCCCGTGTATATTGTCCAACTGAACCTCGCTGGCCAGGAAATGCTATTCGCATGCTCAATTTCTCTTTCCTTTGCGCTTCACGTCTGTCAGTGACAATCTGACGAGTTTTCTTCAACTTAAGTACGTTCGAGATTGGTTCCGTGAATGGGCCCCCGTCAAAACACGAAGGGCACGGGGCACCTGGAGCCCGGGTTCTTCCGGAACAGAATACGTCGACTCGTTGCACGATGTATCGACGTGAGACTGCCAACCGCGGCTTCAATCCATTGCCATGATGTTGTCGACCTTTGAAAAAGCTTTCGCATAACGTCGGGTGGAACAAGAGTCATCGTGACTTTGGTCTTTGATAAGGTCGACGTAGCAACGCCAGAACAACAGGACCCAGTGCTGCTTTGGTATCCACTCCGTTCATGCGACTCTGTTCCGTACTACGTTGGAATATCATCAGGCTCGAGAGCTTGTCTGCCGGATTTCTCACATGATATACCCAATACAAAGAGCAGGCTCTCGGAAATGGTACACTTTTGCATACATACATACTCTCTGACTTATTCAGAATCGGGGACAGTTGTCACGCACACGGTGCCGGGTATGGCAGCCACGAGTAGGGAAGCGGTATCTTAAGCTAATTAGTTTGTTACAGACGACATTGCTCGAGTCCGCCGTTCCCCTGCTTGCCGCTCTTCTCGTGTCGGCCCTCTGATAGCAGCGCTGCTGATGCTGCTGATTTCGAGAGACGCTCATCGCCTCCCACCCGCTTCGTAACTTCCAACGCTCCCTGGTAGGAGATGCAAAACTGAGTCATTAAAAAGACCCAGCAGACCAGAAAGCCTCCCTGCCCCATCTCTCTTAGAGATGACCGCTGTTCGTTTCCCTACTGGCAGAATCGTTTCTAGTCCTGCCCGGACCCCCTCCCCATTCACCTTCTGTTATGGGCCAAATCCCATAATAGCCTCAGAAACATGCATGAAAGCGCAAGACATCAGAACGATGGGCTAGCCAAAACATTGGCATCATGACCAATGATCTGAAAAGTACCCGTGGTATCCAGAGTCTCAAAAAGAAGATTATTGAAGGTGAGGAATGTGTGTGTCTGTGTTGTTTGCGTAAAGTGTGTTTCGATCAGCTTTGAAAAAAGCAGCATTCTGGAGGCCAATCCAGGATCCGAATATTCATCGCTCAGCCCAAAACGCCATGTACCAAGTACAAAACCCTGTAACTGTCACATGCAAAGTTGACCGTCCCTTATGCACTGAATCCATGAATGTTCGTTTTGACTTCGTGATAATGGTGACGTTGACCATGATGATGATGACCGCGAGTGAGGGAAAGAAGCTACAATGAACTTTTTTGCTTGTCCTCATGTAGAACCAAAAGTGTAGTAAAAATGCTGACTGCATTGGTCCCTCAAACGTCAAAGTGGCTGCCACCAATCATCTGCTCGTCATTGGTTGTGGTACGCACAATGCCACTCATGCGGTTGCTCCGCTGGTTCATGTCCTCAAGGTCGTCCCAGTCATCATCTTGGTGGTGGTGAGAATCGCGCATCTCTTCATCGTCAAAGCGGCTCTTGTCCCTCATGTGATCATCGAGTGCACTCTCATCAACAAAGGTGAAGCCTTGGAAGTTGGCTTGTACTGATGGTGAAAGGGGTGTTGATGTGGCGAATCCCTTTGACAAAGCAGCTGCCCTCTCATTGAGGGACCCATTGTTGTCCAGTGCATTGGTGAACTCTGGGTCGAAGTAGGATACATCAGTAGCTGAGGTCAACTTTGGCTTGAATGGTGGAGTGATGAGCTTCTTGGTCAACAGCTCCCAGTCGATATCCCCAAAGAAGGGGTGGCGTTTGAGCTCCTCTGCGTCATCCGTGGCTCCTAGGCGATGCTTGGGGTTTCTGTTGAGCAAGCCCTTGACAAAGTTTCTGCCCTCTTGAGACAGAGTGTCCCTTGGAAAACGAACTTTGCCAAAGGCAATGTTCTTGTACATCTGCTGGGTGTCTTCTGCGTAGAATGGACTCCATCCACAGCACATCTCGAAGACGAGTACTCCAAGGGACCAGAAGTCAACCATCTTGGTATAGCCTGACTCATCAAGGAGGACCTCAGGGGCCAGGTACTCTGTGGTTCCGCAGAAAGTGTTGGTGGTGTCGTTCTTTGTAAGGTTGGCCTTGGACAGACCAAAATCGCAGAGGGCGATGTGGCCATTTGCATCAAGCAGGATGTTCTCTGGCTTCAAGTCTCGGTAGACAATGTCATTGTTGTGGAGATGTTGGATAGCCAGAATTAGTTCCGCAATGTAGAACTTGGCTCTTCGCTCATCGAAGCGACCCTCCTTTTGCAGGTGCCAAAACAGCTCTCCTCCAGACATGTAATCGGTGACGAGATAAAGGTCTGATGGCGTCTGGAAGGAGAATTTGAGACCCACAATGAAGGGTGAGTCTGACATGGCCGTCCGTACCAGGATATTTCGCTCACCGACAGTATGAGCTACTTCCTTCTTCTGTACGATGACCTTCTTGGATAACACCTTCATGGCGTAGATGCGCTCGGTATCCTTCTTGCGGACCTGGTAAACCTGGCCAAAGGTTCCTTTTCCGATAAGCTTCAGGATCTGGAAATCCTCGGGTCCAAAATGCTTTCTTTCGGTCCGTTGATACAGAGCCTCCACAAACAGCTCACCCGTTGGGGCGTTCTCAGCCATTGTGTCAGCATTACCCTTGAGCTGAAACCAACCGCGGACGGGGTTATTGGAGTCCCTGTTCGCTTGGAAGTTGACGTGGCCTAGAAACTCTTCGCCTGTCGCGGTATGGTCATAAACGGAGATGTCAACAAGCATGTTCGAGTCGACAACATCGCTACCATCTGTAAGTATTCGAAGCCAAAAACGGGCCCAGCTCCTGAACTTACAATTCTGCTTCGGCGTCCCACTTTGGACTAGTAAATGATCGGCGGGACTTGTTGCGGAACGTGTTGTAGTCCGAGATGCTGGTGTTGCTGCTTTGGCGGCTGCGCATAGGAATAGACATTGCGGGCCGTCCCGAGTCGCTTCCTTGCCTCTGGATCGGAATGCCTCCCATGGACGGCGCGGGCATGTGTACGTCTTCCTCGTCCTCGACAGATCGGGGACCTCCGGAGATGAGCTCGCTCCTTTGGAAGACGGCGACCACGTAGGGGTCCCTGGCGCGTCTCAAACCCTTGGCCTCGACGATTTTGATGGTAAGCTTGCCTCTCGCGGCGGGAACCTGGGCGCCAGAGGCACCCCTCGGCGTCTGGGTACCGCTGGGAGGGACCGTCTCATTGCTGCTCCTCTTGGAGCCCGACCTTTCCTCCTGAGAGGGCTGGGCAGCCGAGAGTGCTCTGGTGGGAGTGGGTGGGCCGCTCTTGAAACCAGCAACTCGTGTTAGCTTCTTGAGCTGATCAAGTGAGGAAGACTTCTCAAGGAGACTGGCTTGCGGTGCTGAACCAACATGGGAATGTGTGGGAGACATTGGTGTTGTGGGCTGGGCAAGACTGGGGTTCGAGATGTGATGGGCATGGACGGACGATGTGGAAAGCATGCTGGACGGTTGAGACGTCAGGGTAAGACTTTGGCACTTTGTCGTGGAATAGTCTGATGGGCTTTTCTGGAGCAGCGGTCGCGCAGATGAAGATGCAGCGGACCGCCGTTCTCCGAACCACGCCGACAGGCTTCGCATGGGACGCCCCATCGACGACCGTCTTGATATCGGCGGTGTCGGGTACTGAAGCATTGCAGGTGGTGGTGCTTTGAACGATGCAGGGTGTTGCGACGAGGGTCGTTCTTCAAGACAGGGGAGTGAAGGGGATGTTGGTTCAGACTCGCCACAGGGCATAGTGACGACAGAGCGGACCTGAGAGGAGGTCGTCTCTTCCTTCTCGACTTGCTCGCGCGAGGGACCGAATGAAGAATTGGCCCGTACAGAATCCGACGCGACAGGGGCAGATACAGAATTGTGAACAGAATCTGTACGAACCTGGCCGAAGTAGCTCATGATGCCGGGCAGACGTTTGTCATGGAGGTCGGGCTGAGGGGTGGCCACACCAGAGCGCGGGGTGTCGAAGCCGATTTGATCCGCCCCATCGTCGTCAGCCGGCGCGGCAGACCTGCTTCGGTGGTTAACAGTCAAGTTCATAATTAATATTTGTGTCGGCTACAGCGCCGAGGTATGATTTTTTTTCTCTCGCTGATAAGACGACGAAGAAAGATGAACACAACACGTCGCCGAGCGAGAAGCGTAGGCAAAATTCGGGGTAACAATATTAGCTCATGACGGCTGCCAAGCCAATGTGCATAGCCCGCCCGGTTTGGTTAGGTGAGGTGAGATGAGGTGAGGAAAAAGTGAGCCAGCGGTTCTTTTAGCGAACAACACCAGAACCAGCACGACCAGTTCGATGCGTAGCGCAAGCAGTGACCTGACAAGACGGAGGCGGAGGCGGAGAACAATGAGTGTATTAGGCCATGGACCTGCCGCCCAAGACGGGAAAGGGCGGGTAAATTTTTTCGTCCCCTTTGGCTCGTGTGGAAGCAAGGATGCCGTCGCGATTGCTGGCCGGATAGTGCGATTCGGAGAGAATGGTGCAACAAGTGTCTTGTCGAATGGGAAAACACAGGAAGTGGGCTCTATCTCTCACACACTCTTTCTATCACACACTCTCAGTGCCTCCTGTTCCGAAGACGCCCTTTTGAACTTCGAGACCTCCCCAGCACTAGGTGGGAAACGCTCACGTTCGGCGCGGGGGGCACTTGCTCTTGGTGAGAGTAATGGCGGGGCAATGGGCTCGGCGACGGAGGAGGGGATGGGGGCGGAAGGCGGACAGCGAGGTGCAGGTGCAGGTACAACAGTGACTAGGGCTGGCTAGGTAGGTAGCCTGGGGTGATCAAGGTATCCCAAGGTATCCAGGTAGTTAGGTACCTAAACCAAGGTATGTAATAGTGTGGGCTGGTAGCGAAACATCACTGCTGCACCTGGACGAAGTGCTGAACTGGCGCTTGTGTAGCTTCATTGCCGAATCAGAAGCATCGAAGTTGCTTGCGCCTTGCGCTCTGGCTACTCGCTCAGCATCCTCATGTGCCCCAAGATAAGTAGCTAACACGAGGCGAGTCAGGCTTCAACTTTGGCAAGCCTGCCGAAGCGCTGGCTCGCTGGCTCAGACGTCTCCCGTACTATAGCGCGTCTAATTGTAGCTCATACTGCAGTGGTCTCGACGGCGCACAGGCGGCCGAACGATGGAAGGGTTCTGGTATGGGAAGATGGGGTTGAGGTTGGGGGTAAGCTGGGCAAGGGATGGGACGAGGGGTAGTGCAGCGATTTGCATGTGCAAGTGACTGGATTTGTATGTGAGGGGTCTTGGGAACGTCGTAACATCACCACAGCGCGCGGGCGACACGACATGGACTCCGCGTGAGGAGCGGCTTGGACTAGCAGTCAGGTAGGACCAGACCAGACCATCCTGCGCCGTCAGAACGAGCGGGCCAGTTTCGAGAGGTAGAGAAGCCGTAGTGCAGCAGATCACGGCAGCCAAAGAGCCATCCATGCCCGTACAGAGGGCACCGGCAACCTTTAGTGGTGTGGTGTTGCTTGCAGCCTCGGACGCTTGTCCGGGATCGTCTGCTGGCCAACCAGCCAATAGACCTCTTTCACCTCACCTCACCTCACCTCTTGAGAGGGGGGTTGAAAGGAAACGACTTGGGCCGTTGACGCTCTGATGCCGTCGGCACTAGCCGGATGGGGAGCCTCCAGTCCCAGTTCCCGACAAATAAAACCAAGCACTAAAGAGCTTGATGATGTTGCTGGCCCAGCCATCCTCCCAAAGCCACGCTTTTGGGTTGCATGTGTGTTCCGTCAAGATATGCCGCAAGGAGGGGACAGCCTTCGACATAAGAGGCTCGTTGCATTCAAGGGTCCATCCAGATCCAGCCCGAAGCGCAGGCCTAGAACCTAGCCTCCCAGGTCCGACTCCGGCCTCAAGCAGCTTGTATGGGCCATGCTTCAGCCAAACAGTGCGCTTGATGAATGGCTCTTTAAAAAGAACGGACAAGACCATGCGTCAAAAGTCGATGGCCAGAGGGAACAGAGCCTGAGTGCAGCACCAGCACCAGCACCAACTCGAACGAAACGGGCAACACGACCGATTAGGAAACAAAGGTCAGGGCCGATATCAAGCGGGATGGCCTGTAGTGTCCGTCACGTCTTGGGGCCGGACAGAGGGAGGCTAACTAGCGTCTCGTCCTGGGATTTGACCAGGACGAAGCCAGAGCCGCGTCAAGGCAAGAAGGCAAGGATGTGAAAAATGTGAAGACGAGGATGCGCGCAAAGGAACTTGTCTCGTTAGACGAGAAGGAATGCTGTGTGATGCGGCGGCGTCGTTGGCAGCAGCAGGGAGAGGTGACGATCGAGGCGAACCAATGCGTGGATTCGGTGCATCGGTATTGCTCCGATGGGGGCAACTGGGCAGTAGGCGAAGCGAGCGAGGTACATGGGAAGCAACAGCAAGCAAGGCATGAAAAGAAACAAGTAAAAGAGCCCACTCACTTGGGAGTCGAGCCTGACATCATCATTGCCTGTGTCGCCCGCTTCAATAAGTCGAAGCCACCGGTGCCGGTGTTTGCATGTGCACCATCGGAGCCAGACATGGTGGTGAATGTTTGGCAACCTATGCGCAGTAAAATGTATCGTAATGGCGATGACAGTGAAGGCCTAGTCAAGGCAGAGGCCGGGATCCGTGATGGGCGTCAAAACAGGTCGAGGTATCGCAGCTTGTGCTGAGAGGAGTCGATACGCCGAAACTGGCAGTTGCGGACGTCGTAGACCAGTGCGAGTGAAGGACGACGGTTGCGCAGTTTGAGGTGGTGGGAGGAAGGTGGTGGTGGTGGTGTTGGGTCGTTAATGGCGTTTGGTAGTTGGTAAAGGGAAGAAGGTGGCAAGTGCGGTGTGGTGGGTGGATGCTGTGATTTTTTGGAGTTGGAATTGGAGACGTTCTTTTTTTTCCCTCGTTCCCCTCGTCTCCAGCTCAGCCTGTCCTGCGTCGAAGGAGGGGTGAGAAGTTGGTAAGGTGAGTGAGTGAAAGTGGGATGGAGTAATAGGTCGGCCACTGACAATGCGACGGGGAGGAGAGAGCGCCGATGGTTGCAGTACGATGCGGTGGAAGAAGTGGGTGCAAAGAGTGGGCGGAATGAGGTAGAAGAGGGGAAGGCGTAAAGAGAGTCCAGGTCAGGCCTGTTTTGCGCTCTTGCCTGGAAGTTGCGTTGGTGCTGGTGCTCCTGCTGTTGCTGCTGACGGTGCTGTTCCGAGATGATGGCGCACCTGCCGTGGATACCTATGTAGCAAGGTACGGATACTCTATACCTTACTCCGCAAGGTACACAGTAGAGATATAGCTGGGTAGTAGTGAATAGGTAAGGTAAGTACGCCGTGAGCACCCCACAAGAAATTGAAGTGCCCCGATGCTGCCGGTGCTCGCTTTATTGGTTTTGGCCGTACCTGAATCTGGACCTAATTAGACCTGCACTCTGGGCTCCTAGCTACCTGGGCGGGTGGTTCTGTTTTTTGTTCGAAGAGAACCTGCCTGAGCTGCCCTGGGTTTGATTGTACCGAGTGTAGGATTGGCCGGAAGCTAGGTAGGCTTGGTACGTACTGTGTAGGTGCCTGAAGGTGGGACCAGAAGTAAATCGAACTGCGAGAGGCTTGTGCGACGCCCCAAGACTGGCACTGGCACCGGCACTAGACTGGACCTGCGGCGGGAAGCTGGGCGATACGAATGTCCAGTGAAAGGCGCCTCATGCAGTGGGCGGATCGTGAAGTGGCACCGTTGACCGAGGGTTCGTACGGAGAAGACCTTTCTGCGTAAGGTTGCGTAGGTACTGTCCAAGAAGGGGAACCTGGGAAAGTCGGGCCTCGGTGGAGGTGGGGCTAGCACGGAGGTCGAGGTCGAGGTCGAGGTCAGTGGATTGTCTAGTGATAGAGTCAAATATACTGGTTGTCCGGACCCCCAGAAGACCACCGAATGTGTGAAAGAACACAATCACCGTCCACGATGATGCGTGCCGTTAGTCGACCTGCCGTGGCGACGAAAAGCAAACCGATGACTTCTGTAACGTATGCGTGCTACGCGGGCATGTTCATCCTTGGCTTACCTCAGACACCTAATCGTAGGTAGCCAACGCAGATGAAGATGAGGTAAGCAGCATGGAAGATGGAAGCTGACTTGATGCCGGCGGCAAGTGCGACGTGCTCTGCCACTATGTTTCCAAGGGTACCAACCTGAGCAGGCTGTAGTTCTCCACGAAACCACGGAGTAATTATTTCAAGCTGAGAATATATATCAACACCTATATATAAGACATCAGCAGCCACTACTACGTAGGTAGACCCTGAATACGCACGCAGCAACAGTACGCGCGAGTCTACTTGTACAGTATCGAAACGGCCTGGGACATCTGAAATCTGGACCGCCACTGCCACAATTAAGATAGGTACACTGTACGTACATATTTACCCGTGGATCAACTCGCTGTTGCCGGACTGCATTCCATGAATCAAGCTCCAATAGACCCCCTCTAACATCTGTATGCGAGCACAACGCCGGCATTAGCCATTCCATGGCTGGGATACAGTCGTCGCCATCACGGCCTGCGACAGTTTACTCAATTGAAGATAGTAAGTCGTTGTTAGCGGTGCTTCAGCATACACAGTACATGCCCTCTTCCCCATTGCACTCAAGCTAACCAATCCCAGCTCGTCTTGACGTCGAACCCTCCATGACGCGTGACCAGGAACCCCAGTACTTTGCTTCTTACAAGTACATCCAACTCGCAAGAAGGTCCTCCACCAAGCTAGCTGTATCTCATCTCAAGGCGCATCTGTTCTCCGTTGCCAGCCTCAGCTCGGCTAGGCTTCCTTTCCTACGAGCACGATGTTCCAGATGGCTTTTCCAGAAGGGGCCGAGCGGCTTATGTTTGATACTTGCCTTTTTACCTAAAGTATGTCGCAACCGTTCAAGCGAGCGTGAAGCCGCACTCAACCGCCAAATGTTACCTCTGGACCCTAGGAGCTGAGAGAGCTGTACTTCGCAACTTTAGTCCGTGTCACGCTCAAGAAGCAACGCGACGCCGTCCACAGAAGCATCGACAAGCTCGATTACTGTGGACTACTTGTATGCAAGGCGTCGCAGCCAGGGAGTGAGTGACGCAGCTGCTTCCCAAGACCCCCGATTGAGGGGCACTGAGGGGTTCCTCCGCTGCCCATCGACTCCGCCCACCCAGCCGAGCATAATCCTCGTCGACAGCGACCGATATTGGCGAATTTGCGCCGGGCAGGTTTGATGGTCGGTATGGATATATACTACGTACACGACTGGCCAGGCGGGTTGCCAACATCGCACCAATGTCAACTTGGAACGAGACGACGCTGCTCTGCCATGCTGTGCCTTGCCGCCGACTCTCTCCCGCATCAGCAAATGATTACACTGCTAGCTGAGACGGGGGCACTGCTTCGGTATGCCCTTCGACGGGCCCCGATTTCTCCCCGTCCAGTACGGACACAGATACTCTAACCGCAAACCGTACCGCAGAACTTCAGGGTCTCAAATGTCTCGGGACGGTCCCGGCCGTAATACGCGCCTTGTCCTCGAGGCCTCACCAGCCGTGGTTCCCAAACATGTACTGTCATGCAACTGTCAGCGATCCCATCAAGTACGGTCTCTTGGCTGCGGTTCTACTTTTTCCAGCACTCGCATGCAGCATTAACACGTATGTTCGGCCCTTCGCTGCCTCTTCTCACGGTGGCGAAGTAATACTGGCTGCGTCGTCCGGCCTATCGCCTTCCAGGGCCTGGGGTTGCGGTTCTGCTTGGCCGATTTGACATGCCAGCTCAGCCTCTCGATGCCAGCTGCACGTAAGCAAGTGACGAGCGTCATTGTTTCATCGGAGCCGAGGCAAGGGAGGAATCCTTGACGGGCTAACCGCTTTCCTACACGTTACACCAGACGTTGTCTATTATGACAGGCAGTCGGAAGCTGAGAACCGCAATTCAGACCAATGCGAGCCGGGCCTCTCTGAAAAGCATTGTTTTTTGTTTCCTTTTTTAGGGTGAGGCCGTCACGCCCTTCTCGTTGGTCACTCGTGGACAATACGGCACAAGTAGTGTCGCGATGACTCGTCACCACTCCAAGACTCCGGATAATATTGAATGCGGCTTTTGGCTCTTCATCTTGCATCTCTAAATTCAAGCCGACTGCTACACACTGCAGCCAGCCATCGGCTTGCCCCGGGGTTCCCCGCGAACTTCCCAACGGCGTCGCCATCGTCAGGATGTTTACCGCACCACGCCAGAAGCCCGGGATACCGGGACTATCTTTCAAGGTGCAAGATGGCCGCATGTTGTTCGACATCCGACCATCTTTCCCCGCCGTTCATCTGCTGTAGAGCACGTTCGTTCCGCAGCTGCGTGACTGGCGAAAGCCACTGCACGTACGTTAACCCCGCTCTCCATGTCCTGGCCTCTGTTCGCCTCAACGCAGGGAGCCCCCGACTGTCCGCCCATCCCATCAGGCACCTCTGGCGTTCGAGACAAGGCGGCTATGCAATGACGAGTCAGTGGCTGAACGTCGTACTCGAAGTAAGCGTGGGCATGCCAGTTCGTCAGTCCTGTACCGGATGTTGAGTGCTGAGAGATACCGCACTGGCAACGTGAGGTTGTCCCGAAGTGTCCAGGCGCAGTAAGAGAATCATCATGATACCTTGTAAAAGCATCTTGCTCCCGTCAAGAAGAATTCAATGCCAATGGCGTAACTACAATTAGTCATCCGACAGATGTTGTCCGACCCAAGGCCCTTCAGATTTCCCTGGGCCTGCTATGAGTATCCGCCCAGACTATCTCGTAGCTACGTCGCGAGTGTCCGCATTTCTTTACTCGACGTTTCAACCCCAACCTCGCGACCATGATTCGTCCGAAGAGTCCTCGACCCGGCCCGCCGGTTCTACGCCTACCTGGCATCAAGTCCACACATAGGTCGGGAATGAACTGTCCAATGTTTTCGCCTCGCGGCCACCCTCCTCTCGGTTAAGCAACGTTGCCTTGCTCGGACCTACATACGCAGTACATGCCGAAGAACCTACGTGCGTCAAGCGGGCAGAACTTCACCCCTCTTTTTTCTCACATGAAATGTTGGGACTCAAGCTTCGTGGGGTAGTGTGATGTTTGACTTGACATGCCGCCTGCCGCGAGAATTCCCGCGCCGTTATGTGTTTCTCTCCAACGCGAATGGCTTTGTACTGCCTTGAGGGGACCCACGCCGCAAATATGCATGAACCGTGTTAACCTTCCCGCGCTCTGCCGATGGAGGGGTATAAGTGCTGCGGATGCCATGTGCAAGCCCCTAGGCAGTGGCGCAATGTGAGCAGCTGCTCGATGCGAGACTACTAGCTTAGAGCTGAACAAGACCTGATAGGTAGCATGGCGGAGGTAGTCGTCTTGAGCGGTGGTCACTCTCCGAGGTACTCAGGCGAGGTATAAGCGTGAGTAACGTCGTCGCAAAGTTGAGGGTTGAGGTGGGAGGGTGGCGGGGGGGATATGTTTGTCTAGTACATGAGCATGTGCCTCGCGCATGCCAAAAAATGCTTTGGTTATCATCCCCTGAGGTCGTCATTGTGCATTCGTGCTCTCGGTAGGCTGAGGTACCATATAATACGGATCACGTGTTTTGGGTTTCCAACTTCAACCATCCAGCCGTGAGGCAACTGGGTGGATGAGGGTGGCGGATGTGTGCTCCGAGTATTGAGACCGATTCGCCGATGCCGTACGACAAAGAAAGGGTCGAGATTCCCAATTACGAGCGAATGCTTCCATCCAACAAGACTTTTTATGAGTTCTGATTGACCATACTGCTAGCAGGAAACATGAGTGCCTTGGTGTTGTCGAGTAGATCGGAATATCTCATAAGCTTCTCATTCTGCAAAGGATATTACAGCTAGCTTTTTATATTCTATAATGACCGAGAGGGCATTGCTCTATCAAGTATGATTATACTTGAGCTTATGACATTATAGTCTAACATGACTATTAGTCAATATTAGGCTCTCAGGGTATGAGAAACTCAAGTCTTGACACTATAGCCAATAGGCTCAGTCCCAATAGCCGATATTCACGCATACGATATTCATGTTATTGGTGTCTTGATATCGTAGTACTTGATACACCTGCAGAGAAGGAGTCATACCGCGCGACCGAATGTTCTTTCTGTCGGGGGCCTCCTTGTCCGTATGACTACGAATGTAAAAACCATGACGGGACAAATTTATCCCAACTTCCAACAAAAGCCTGGGCCGGGGGGCAGCTTGGGGGTATCAAAACGGTTTGGCCGTTCCTGTGCTTCTGACAACAAAATCAAATCCAACGCCAATTTGGAAGGTAAACCTCTTCAAAAGCCAACGAATGCCACACGTGTCCAGATGCAGTGCCATACCAGCGAAGAGAAGATGTTATGCCTCGAAGTTGACGTTAGCAGAAACCTCAGGATCCTTGGGGGGTTGAAAACCATACCATTTTACAAAAAGTCCAATGCCAGAGTTCACAGGACAGGTTTAGGGGGTGCGCAGGAGAAACCGAGCTCAGCTCATACAGAGTGTAGAACTCCTCGCCGGCGCTCTCGCTCACCGAGTTGATTATACTGCCCTCGCCTGCTTGTCGTCCCGGTCCATCTCACAGGGGACCACTCGTCTATCGACCCGGACGCGGACATTGTCCGCGCCCTTGGGCCAGCCGACGTTCTTGGTCCAGAGGAAGACGTTGTTCTTGGCGGGAACGGGGGCCTTCTGGGTGAGTCCGGGCATGGTGTCGAGCTCGGGGATCTCCGGTAGGGGATGGGAGAATCGAGGCCGGGCGCGTTCGCCGGTGAAGAACGGGGGGTAGGGCTTCACGGCGGTGGTGACGGGCCGGAGGGGAGGGAGAATGATTGGGTCCTCTTTTGTGGTGTTAGTCCCGTGTGGAAATGCTCTCGCAGAAATGGGGATATACCGGGCTTTATGATATCCTCGACTGCGGTGGTGAAGGATTCGGATTCGGACGGGGGTCTGTTGGCGGTGGTGGACGAGTCGATGGATTTTACATTGAATTCAACAACGTCCCAGACCTCCGCAAATTCCCATTCAGACCCAATGCCAGTTGCCATTGTAAAAGATGCTGCTGCTGTCGAGGGATATTTCTTTCTAGCGAGCGACAATGGGTGATGATGAGCCCGTTTCTGAGTGTGTTTGAGAGAGTAAACAAAGAAGGGGAGGGTGAAAGAAGGATTGTTTTGCAGAACTTTGTTTCGTGTAGTCCTACATTATCTTCGAGGTGTATCGCTTAGGAGAGACAATGACTGAGAATTTCAAGTCCTGCAGCAATAAGTTCGGCATTGCTGATGGCTGAGTATCGACGGTGAAAGACGAGACGGGCTGCTCCAGGGTGATTGAGATCGATACGTACTGGGACCAGAGACAATGTATGCTTAGTGTATAGGTCAGACGACTGTGACTGGGATGAATCTTTTACAGCCCTTGGGATAAAAGTTTGAAGAAGTAAACCAGAGCTGTGATTTCTTTGTATACTGTAGACATAAGGGTGCTTGTTTATTCTGCAGTTAGATTGTGATGCAATGGCTTTGTGTAAGTCCCCAGAGACAGTAGAGATCTGACCCTGAGCTTTCTTTGTATGCTCCTTATGAAGTAACTAGGGCATGTGTACGTCCAAAAATCTCAAGTTTGCTTCTTAGGAGGAATCACCTTTGGAGGAATTTAAGTTGATTCTCATGTTTTGAAACCAGTGATACGTTTCTAGGCCTGACCGTAGTTCCCTCAGAACATGACCCAGAGCCTCATAAGGTAAGTGAAGATATTTAAAAAAAAGAGTTTTCCATATTCTCAAACCTGAGAAACAGAATTCAGGCCTCCTAAAATATAGGGGATTGGACAATGTCTTAGGCCTGCCATTTAGAGCTACTACTTACTGCTTAAGATAATAATGTGAGCCAACATCAACTTCATATCGAGTATCCAACATGTCCACGCGAATCAATAATCAGAATTTGAATATGGTGGCAGCAACATGGTTGTCCATCGCTTGCTGCATTTTAACCAAGACAGCATGCAGCCAGACATGACTCCTCCTCAAAGCGTATCCCATGGAGGCTCTAATCAATCTTTGTAGTCAGCAATGATTAGGTCAAACTTCTTTTCGATCTCGGGCGTAGAGCTTTTGGGGTTATTCCTCAGATCAACGGTCGATCTGGGCAGCAATGGATCGGGGAACTGCTCTGCGAAGAGTCAGTCTCAATCCAGTCTCGGCTGTTCCAAGATGCTGCTTCACGACTTTGCGTGGCCTCACTCACTAGGGTCGAACCGCTGATCAACGAGCCTCGTCCTGGAGTTGTCAAAGTCGTCGCGGAACTTCTTGCTGTTCCAGTTGGCGGGGGTCTTTTCGTCCCCAGCGCTGCCCCCCGCCTCGGACCCGGGGGTTTGAAGTTGCGGAGGCAGAGCAGCCATTGTGTGAGACTTGAGTTGAAGATGGGAGACGGTTGACAAGAAACCTGATTCGTGATGAGCACTTGGATTGAATAAGATGGGTGAGGTTGCAGTTCTTAGCTACCGTATGAATGGGTGTACCGAAGAGAGTCTACCAGACCTGGTCTTACGAGTATGCAAGCTTCGGTCTTCGGAGCTGAAATCTCACGAACCGCCTCACTGCAAAGCAGGTCTGATATGAATGTGCTGTTCCTCAAGATGCTCCGTTTGTGAGATATGGGAACAGCAGGTTATATGTGAGGTAATCACCATCTAAAAGGCAAGAGTGCGGAAATGGAACGTCGTCCCTGGTCGTTGCAAGCAGGCAGCGGGCCGAACAACCCCACCATCAAGCCAAGGACCAAGGATTATTAGTGGTGTTTCCAAGATCCGATGCAGCGACAGCGCGTACATCAGCGCCAGCTCCGGCTACCTTAGGTAACAGCCGCCATGGCCGAAGGACTTGGCTGGTACTTGGATCGTAGGGCAAAAGCTAGTTTGGGTAAAGTACACGTTCTGTCGCCCAGCCCCACAGACGGAAGCGGGAAAAAAAAGTAGGGGAAAAATCAGTGTAGGGAGAACGTCAGTTTCGACCGCTACAAGGAAGCTAGGGCACCTACACACACCAATTACCAGCTTCCGGGCAACAGCCAATCCAGGTGTATGCTCATCCCACCTTTTTGTCGCATAATGCAACCGCCAACGAAGGCTTTCCTTTAGCACCCTCTACAGACATATTGGAATATCTTCAATGGTTCCACATTAGCCTCTTACCCATCTCCTCAGGTCAAAGCATCATCTCCCTTTGGCATCCTTAACCAAGTCACCAATAGGCTTTTCCACTCTGAGGCAGCCTGTGCCGGAGAAGTAACCAGCAACATCAGGGTCTTGCGCACTATACAACCTGACCGCCAAAATGAGCAGAAGGAACGCTACAGCTGATGCATGGGAAGATGATTGGGAGACACAAGCTGATAAGCTGGATGCCCAGGCTCAATCGCAAGCTGAGTCCGAGGTAAAGCTGAGCAAGGCGGAGCGCCTGGCAAAGCATGCCGAGACAAACCGCAGACTCTGGCAAGAAGCGTAGGCACCCCGAGTCCTATGCCGCTTCACTGCACTCTACCGCGTCTTCAGCCCAATAAACTGACTTTTTTTTTGTAGTGATGCCCCTCCGCCTCTCAGCTTTCTAGACAGCCAGCCGTCCGTCCCTCTTGCCTCTGGATTCAAGCCTCAGGTCACGGTTCTTAGCCGGAAACCCGCCCCGAAGATGATTGCCCGCCGCGACCCCGTCACCGGCCTTTCTCAACTCTCCCTCGACGACGACGATGGCGAAGAGAAAACCGACACGAGGCCGCAGCTCACGCCCGAGGAGATCAAGGCCGAGCAGCAACGCAAACGCGAGGAGAAGCAGCGCCATTACGACGAGGTCCGAGCCAAGATCTTCGGCGAGTCGAATCCCTCTTCTGGCGCATCGAGCCCTGGGACTGTCACCCCGCCTAGAGGTGCCGGCGACGGCAACAGAGGAAACCAGCGCGGCAGAGGCCGCGGACGCGGAGGCTATAGAGGCAACCCGAGCAGAGGCGACGACAACAGGCGATCCGGCGGTAGACCTGAAGCGGGTCGATCCGAGACCGGCCGCGAGCTTTTCGACCCCAACTACTCCAACAGGGGGGGAGGAGGCGTTCCTCTGCAGAGGCAGGGCAGCGGTCCAGGCTATCAGTCCGGCCGCTCCACCCCTCGAGACGACAACCAGCCCCAGCAAGCCATTCGAGCACCACGGGGACCTGACGGAACGGGAAGAGGGGGGTTTGGCTTTGCCAGTCGGGGCACCAGGGAAGGTTGATTCATTGTTCTATCGACGAAACCGATTACCAGCCTCCGCCAATCTTCCCTGCCAGCTGGACAACGCGCTCCGTGTCGGTCGTCTTGTCCTTGCCCACGTCGCTAATCACCTCGCGATACGTGGTGAGCGCCAGTCTGCCCAAGTCTACGCCAGTTATGCTCGCCCAATGCGCCAGGGTATCTCTAATGTAACAAGGGGAAATTCCATCAACAACGTCGTCGGCGGCGACGACTCCCTCGCCGTCCGAGTCTTCGGCTGAAAAGTATGCCTCATCGACCTCGGCAAGGAAATCTTTTTGCTCGTCTGGGCCGGGCTTGGTCTCGAGCCCCTTGCGCTCGACGACGATTGGATCGTCGACGTTGATCTGACCGCCGCCGTTCGTGCAGCCGCCGGGGCATGCCATCACCTCGACGTAGGCATACTCGAGGCCGGCCTGTTTGCCCGCTAGTCTTCTTGCTGCGCCGAATGGCTTGCCGCCGGGCATGCGCGACGGCCGCGCCGGCTTCAGCTTGCGCACCAGGTTCTGGATGTTGCGAAAACCGTAATATCTGGCCGCCTTGAATATGGGTTCGCCCGCCGAGGAAGCGACGATGTACTCGACCACGTCCGCGTTTCGTCCGCGGACAACTTGGATCTGGGAACCGGGATGCTTGGATGCCACTGTTTGGAGTGTAAAGTAGAGGTTCCCCCCGGAAGAGCCCGCCACGGGAGATGTGCGATGGGCCGCGCGGTCAGGGAAGAGGAACTTGTCCAAGCGCGCGTCAGGAAAGGGTGCGCGCTGAGTGGCAGGTTTACTTTTGGGCAGGTCGAAGAAATTGAGACCTCTCGACTCTGCGAGCATCAACACCTCCTTGCTTGTGATGACGCAGTCCACATCGCGGACGCCTCGACCGGGCGTGCCATCTCCCGCCCACACGGCATCCGTGAGCTCCTCGCGGCTCGCCTCCAGCTTCTTGTCGAAGCACGGCATCACGGCCAGGTGCCATATCCTACTCGGCGGGATGCCCAGCTTCCTGCTCAACGTCGTTTTCAGCAGCGTCCCCATAAGCGCCTGCGGCGACTTGACCCGCGACAAGTGCGGCAGGACATAGGGGTGGGTCTTCTCTGCGTAGCACACCCAGCCGGGACAGGATGCCGTGAGTATCGATTTCGAGGCGCTCGAGGCCGGTGTTTGGCCCTCGTGTCCGCCGAGCACCTCATCCGCGCCGAGGACCAGACATGCCTCCCGCGCGACGTTTGTGTCGAGAACCCACGTGAAGCTGTTTTGGCATTTGCCACCGCGCGAGAGACCTTCCGGACCGGCGAGAAGGTGCTGGACCATGTATCCCGCCTCCCGCTCGGTGAGCGTGCCCCTGCGTCCGGCGGCGGCGGCGAGACTCGCGCGAGTTTGGGGGGATATGCTCGCGATGAAGAGCTTACGGGATTCGTCTTCCAGGCCCT
Organism: Colletotrichum spinosum; assembly: GCA_004366825.1. Taxonomy (NCBI): domain Eukaryota; kingdom Fungi; phylum Ascomycota; class Sordariomycetes; order Glomerellales; family Glomerellaceae; genus Colletotrichum; species Colletotrichum spinosum. Next base: position 1,018,365 of record QAPG01010715.1, read on the forward strand.
CGACGCGGAACTGGCCGTCGCTCGCGGGAAGGATCCGGAGGGAGGGAGCGGCGTCGAGGGCTTGCAGGACCTCGGTGTGCGACTGCATGCTCACCAGCACGGCCTCGGCGGAGGTTACGCAGCCGGAGCAGGCGAGGCAGTCTGTGAGGGAGATTTCGGCGGGGGCATTGGTGGTCGTGGAGGCGGAGTTGGGTGCGCCGTCGAGGATGACTTCGTGCTCGAGGGTGGTGGTGGTAGAGGCGTCGGGCGCGGGTGCGGCGGGGAGCGTTTCGATTGGTTTTATACAGGCTACGCCTGGGGATATGAAGTCGTTGAGATCGTCGGCGGAGAGGATCGCGCTCATTGTTGCCGTTGCGATCGCGGTTGCAAAGTCCCTAGAGAGAGGTGTGTGTGGGAGAAGAGGAAGAGGTGGGATGGCGGGGCAAGATGCGCCCAAACTTTTCTTGTTTGTTCAAAGAAGTGAAATTTCCGAGTGGGTGCGAGGCGAGAAAAAGTTTGAGATGTGATGTCGCCTTTTTGTCATACACAACAGACTTTCAAGAGACGCTCAGTCTTTCTGGTAAATCCAGAGATGCGCAAATCGATTTCGAATATGGCGATTGGAAAAGGTCGACTCTCTGGTTGATTGCAAATCCGTCCCCCACCACTGGAGGTTGTGATATGTCAGTCACTCGAAAACGGTACCCGCTTTCGCCATGCGAAATCGGCGGGGTGGCGGGATGTGATGGCAGGTGCCAGGGGGGGAAGTTAGAGAGGTCACTAATACTGTGTATGCCGCGGCATCGGCCGAGCCCCTTGCCAACTGCGATGCCCAAGTACATACAGTACATAGGTAGCATGCGTTTTGGAGTGAATTCACAGTGTTGTACTGTACACAGCGTGACACTATCTTCTCTGTAACTTATTGTCTGTTTTTTGCTCTTATTATCATTGCCAGCCTCGTTGTCACGTCTGTCATTTATATACCCATTCTCGTCATCTGTTGTCGTTATCCATCCAGTAGTTACCTAGGAAGCTTCGTTGTCTTAATATTACTGCGGAAGGTCGAAAGTCGTTGTATATAGTAGGTACCACCTCACTTCGGGGGGCTTTTTTACACAGGAACAGCTTTACAAGGGCTTTCTTCGGGCGAGGATGACAGGGATGTATGCCCTGTGCAACTAGCTGGAGAGCGCCCAGGGGGGGACGCGCACACGATTTCGGGTGAGGCGTGCCGAGGGGTTCGCGTCCAATGACGTCGCTGGGTGAGGTTCGTACTTGACCTGAGGTCATTCGCGCGTTGCGACGCTGGAAGTTCACAGCTCGCTGATTTTCTTGATATACCAACGGTGTATCCGAATAGCCTCTTTGAACGAGCTGCTCACTCACCAGACAATCGCCAACCTGAAATTGAAACATCCCATCACAATGGATGTAAGTCTTCTCGCTCCAGCCACACAGATGTCACCAGCTAATCAAAACCACACGTCAGGCAGTATCCTCATACAGCTTCGGCAACCTGGGCTGGCTCTCCCTTCAAGCCGTCCCTCTCATCGTATGGCCACGCTTCATCGAGAACCTCCTCAGACCAGATGACTACCAATCCGCCGCTGCAACCTGTAACCCGCTCATCTTCCCCCAATTTCTCCAGCTTCACCAATTCCCCGCGTACTGACCACCCCCCCGCCAGCTTTGGAAGACTACTTTGCCCGCTCACTCGGCTTCGCCCTCCTGACCCTCGGCCTCCTCGTCGTGACCCTCTCCGGCGCCGTTCCCCTCACCTCGGAAGACCAGGTGCCCCCCGGCACCGTCTCGCCCTACGCCAACGCCGCCCTCGTCCTCTCCTCCGCGCACCACGCGTCTGCCGCCTTCTACTGCTACAGCAGGTGGCTTAGGTCCGGCCAGACCGCCTTCGTGCTGGGATGTCTGGGCAGTGCCGTCTTCGCCGTCTCCGGCTTGTGGTGCCTGATGTTCGCTGGCGACAAGTCGCGCCGCAGCAAGAGGCATGGCTTTGACAAGGATACGAGCTCGTTTCCCTTCAAGAACGCCGAATCGTACCGGACCAAGAAGAAGGGCATGTAAAGTGCAAGAGTGAGGAGCACAGAAGCTTGCGTCTTCCTCGTCCGGCGTGGAGCCCTTGATTCAGGTGCTGTTCTGACTTCAGCCTGGTGGCCCTGGTCATCAACTGGCCTCATTGAAGTCCATGCATGTGCACGAATTAGTGGACGTCGGGAATGCAGTTGCAGCACCGTACCTGCTCTTAGAATAATTGTTTAGTTGACAACATCAAGCATCCCGTCCTTCTAATGTGCATTTACGCCATACTCCCATGTTGCTCCTTCGCCAGCCAGTGCCCCGGTCTCTGCATTCTCAGGGCGCCCAAGATGCCAATGTTCCTCGTCGTCTTGTGCGTAATTCCGCCTGGTCCTAGCCCACGTGCATGCTCATGCCTAGCTCAATTCGACGGCCTCGACACTTTCGTTGGCTCGGTGGTCGTCCACGTCAGAACCATCGTCATTGCCGTTCGCAGTGGCGTTGCCGTTGCCTTCTTGGCTTTCGAGGACGCCGGACAGTTGTACGTCTGCCGCTCCGGACAGCACGGCGGCCCTCCGCTCGTGCCAGTCCACTTCGCTCGTAATGACTTGGGACAGCAAAACTTCCTTCTCCCGCCACTGCTCTTTGTAAAGCTTCTCCCAGTACTTGACTTCCTCGGATAGCCTCGTCGACTCTTCTTGAGCCCACTTGACTTGAAATCTGCATAGTCTGTATAGCCTCTCCAGTGGCATATCCAGCTCCTTCTGGGTGAAACCGAGGTCCTCGGTCAGTGGTGTGAGCTGGTCCGCCGTGAGGTCGTCGTCGTCGGCGCCGTCGTTGATGGCATCGTCTTGGCCAGCCGCATGTGACTGAGGAGTCTTGAGAATGATCTTGAGTTTGCTCTTGCCCGTGGGTCCCGACTGCATCGATTTGGGGACAGGATCCGAGGGACGCAGAGCCTCAGTCTCGTGCACAGTTCGCATGTGCTTCGCCAGGGCGTCTGACCTAGTAAATGACCGATCGCATTCTGTATGTGTCGGTTAGCTGGCGTGCTGGAGGAGGGGCAGCTAGTTGGACAACGCGAACCTGGTAGATAGCAGTAGAAGGGTTTCTCCCTGGTATGCGAGCGCATGTGGGCTTTCAACGCGTAACCACTCGCGTGAGCCATGCTCTTCCGGTTGCATCCGTTCCACTCGCATGTGTATTTCTTCTGGCGACTTTCAATGTGGGCATCGTGAATGTGCTCCACCAAGCTGTCCATGTTCCCGAGGTCGCCCTTGGTGCATCCGTCCCACGCGCACACTGTGACCTGTTCCTGAAAGTCTTCTTCGTCGAATCGGGCATTTGCAGGCGAGCTGGGAATTTCGCCCGACGTATCAGAGGAGACATCTGACACATCCAGGATTGGGTTTGGCTCGAGCTCGGCGTCATGCTCGGGCTCGTGGGCGACGGCAGGGGATGTTGCTGAGGCGGCTCCTAGCTTCTGTCGCTTGGAAGGGCGTAGAAGGGACTCGTCTTCGTACTCGTGGGCTTCGTCCTCGGAGGCGTCGCTGTTGCCCATGGAGGAAAGAGGTGACTCTGGCGGTGTCGACTCGCGAGCCATGATGGACCGTTTGATGATGAAAAGTTTCTGTCGGAATGGAGGAGGCAGGCCAAGTCGCAGCGCTGCTAATAAGGCATGGATCTTTGAGAAATGCAGCTCAGAGGCAGTCGTGTAGCCTCCGAACTAGAGGTCGCGTATTACTGGAGATGAGAAACGGTCCGAACGGGCGACAAGATGATCGTTTGGGGTGCAATTGGTAGAAAATCGCGTCGGCTGTCGTCAGTCAGCTTTCGTGACATGTTTGCGCCTCGATCGCGACGGGACGACCGTGGCTCCAGAGCTTGCCAGTGGGTCCGGGCGATACAGGTACCTATACTGCGACCCGTACGCCGGAGATACTTCTACTTGCCCCAGACGCCTCCCTCACGCAGTAGGAACTCTACTAATTAGTTGGAGGCAGGGGGGACCTATGTACCCGCTGCTGCCGCTGTTGCTCTGGAGACAGGTGTCGCCAGCTGTGCAATGCTCTAAAGGGCTACCCCCTTCATCTTGGTAGCTGCCGCTGCCAATGCCCGTCACCCAGCCAGGCACCAGGCCCAGGCCCCCCTGCAAGTCGAGGTCTCGAAATCCTTCTTTATTTTGTTTGTGCCCCTCCCCCACCAAACATCATAACGAACTGGCTCATTTTGCGCATTGCTATCACCTTGCTCCGAGCACCACCAAGTAATTCTATTGTATCCAACTCATCATCATGGCTGCCTCGCGCAAGGTGTTCTCTCTCGAGGGAAAGGGCCTCAAGCTCGACACTGCTGCCGACCTCGAGCCCCACATTGCAGAGTTGCGCTCGACTGACGTGGAGGAAGTCAAATTCCTTGGAAACACTCTGGGTGTCGGTGCTTGCAAGCTCTTGGGCGAGGTTCTGGCCACCAAGAAGAACCTTCAGGTTGGTTTTCAGACACGACAACCAAAGCTATGCGCGCAAGCTGATGTAGTCACTGCCAGGCCGCCGACCTCTCCGACATCTTCACCGGTCGCCTCCTCAGCGAGATTCCCGAAGCGCTGTCCTTCCTCCTGACATCCATCCTGAATCTTCCGAAGCTCAACACCATCAATCTGAACGACAATGCCTTCGGTATCAACACCCAGGCTCCCGTCGTCGCCTTCCTCGCCGCCCACGTGCCGCTCCAGCACTTGTACCTGAACAACAACGGTCTTGGACCCCACGCTGGTATTCTGGTTGCCGATGCTCTCTCTGAGCTCCACGCGAAGAAGGAGGCGGCGAGAAAGGAGGGAAAGGAGGTCCCGGACCTCGAGACTGTCATCTGCGGTCGCAACCGTCTCGAGAACGGCAGCATGCAGGCCTGGGCCAAGGCCTTTAGCCTCCACAATAAGATTAAGGAGATCAAGATGGTCCAGAACGGTATTCGTCAGGAGGGCATCAGCCACCTCATCAGCGAGGGTCTCAACCATGCCACCGAGCTGCGCATCCTCGATCTCCAGGACAACACCTTCACTCTCACAGGCGCTAAGGCTGTTGCCAAGGTCCTGCCCACCTGGTCGCATCTGCAAGAGCTGGGTCTTAATGACGCCTACCTCACCGCCAAGGGAACTGCTCTTGTCGCCTCGGCTCTCGCCAAGGGCAAGCAAGCCAAGCTGGAGACTCTCCGTCTGCAGTTCAACGACATTACTCCAAAGGCCCTGACCAGCATTGCCAGCGCTGCGGCGGACTCTCTGCCCGCGCTGAAGAAGGTCGAGCTCAACGGCAACAAGTTTGAGGAAGAGGATCCCTCCGTCATTGCTATCCGCGAGCTTCTCGAGGAGCGCAAGGAGAAGACCGGCGATGATGTTATCGACGAAGAGGCATGGGGCCTCGACAGCCTCAGTGATCTGGAGGGAGATGACTCTGATGAAGAGGATGACGAGGAAGAGTCTGACGAGGAGGACGAGGTTAAGCCTGAGAAGAGAGCCGAGATTCTCGTGAAGGAGGCCGAAGAGGCCCAGGAGCAGCCTACAGTTCAACTCAAAGACAAGGAGGTGGACGACTTGGCCAAGAAGTTGGCCAAGACGGAAATTTAGATTCGGAGAAAAGACACATTATGATTTATTGGTTTAGAAGGCGGAACGCAAGAGGAAAGCCCCATTTCACGGAGAGACGATACCCCCAAAATACACTTCATTCCCGCCCAATCCCCTTTCCAGCGATGGTCGTTGTATTTTTCTGCGAATCAGAATGCGGAAGTCGGATTGGCTTGGCCAACCAAGCGGAAGATGCGGCTTTGGTAGGACGGCATGCAAGCCCCCGGCTGGCGGCTGGCGCTCACGCGAGCAAGGAACCGGACGTGCATTTGGTGTGCAGCATCCCGCGATTCCCCGGCGTCACTCCACGATCACCCCACACTCTGGCTGCTCGAGGTGTGTAGCCACATCACAAGAACAACCAGATTTGAGTCGCGTGGGCTGAGGACATTGGCGTATATTAAGCGCGGAAAGTAGATGTATTCAAGACCGGTAGCTCGGACGGTACACATAACAAAACTAAATCGATTCGGTCATCAAGCGCATACCAGGTTCCTCCACATTGTGCTCGTGATGTCCGGATACTGCTTCTTCGAGACGACAGACTCTGTCATTGACACACTCTGGGGCACTGCCCTCGCCTTCTTCGTCGTCCGCATAGCGTGGGCGTACTTCTTTCTCACCTTCACCACAGGCACATTCTTCACGTTAGTCACGTGCAAGTATCGGGAGCAACTGCTCCCATTCTCCGAACGACACCTCTCGGTCAGGTCTCCACGTCGAAAACTGAGCTGACGCTCCTTCCGCTCCACGCCCTCGTCGTCATCAGCTGGGCGCGGTACGTGGTGTTTTCGTATGAGATACCCCCCGTTGCATGGTTTCGGCTCGCCATTGGCGGGCTGGCGACAGTGTTCATGGCTGTTGCTGGGACGCTGCTGGGCCTTCTACTGTACGAGGAGGTACGCGGCCATTGGATCCGGGAGATGGATGGGAGGATGTGGTTCGCTGCTGTGGGACTGCTGGGGGCTTTCGCGCTGATGCCTACGGCCATGATAGGATCTGAAGGCATGATTGGGGGTGGGTGGATGGTTTGTCGGCTGGCGATGCGATGGCGGGATTTCATCCCGGGGGTTGATGGAAGCTGCGAGAGTCTGGGTTTTGGGTGTTGCAGTGCTTTGTTAACAGGTACGTACTAATCTTACTGTTCATCTGATGGTATAAGACAGGATGGAAATGTGGCAGTGGGATGAGCCCGATGCTACGGAGGAGGTCCGTCTCCTGGAAGCCTGGGTAACGACGCAAGTTTTGGTAGGTTGTACAAATTTACTCTAGTAACAACAAGAGGTGAATTCCAGAGCTGAGAGTTCTGTTTATACTGCTCAATAATACCTGGACTAGTATGAGAAGCTATTGATTTTCTAGAGATACATGATCTTGTACATTTGGAGATACAGGTAACCTGCACAGATGGACTTGTTTTCCAATACCTGATGGGCAGCAGGTAAGCATCGTGGTTGGTGAGAGGTGGATGCGCAGGAGCTCGATGGAAGCCTGTCCATGGGCCACAACTACGGAGTGAGACTCTATAAGATGGAAAGTTTGCGACAGAATGAACGAAGATTCGAGATACCTTGATCGTGTCTCGTGGCTTGAGCCACCGGCTGTTGACAATGTTTTCTCCAAGGACAAGCGATGCAGTTGGCATGCAAGTCTGACGATGAGCCAGGCACCGAGAGGCTAAGGGCGCCACTGTGGCAGGGGCCATTTCCCAGGGTGTTCCAGTGCCTTGAAAAGTGGACCCAGGCCGCCAACCGCCCCCATCGATGGCGAGGCGCATCGCCCGGGCCGCATGTCATTCCACTAAACTGAGGCAACTAGGTAGGTACACCGTACGCCGCGGGCTGACGGGAAAGCCTCCAGCTGAACCAGAACTACACCCCAACACCACCTGCTGAAGGCTGAGATGGATTCTCCCAACCGGCCCTCGCAACGCATTGCAGAGTTGCAAGCGCTTCCGGAATAGCCCCCCCTGCGGCTGTACTGCTGTAATTGGTCTGGATTTTTATTCTGAAAAAGAAAAAGAAAAAGCTGAAACAGCTGTCGGTGGAACACCCTGTTGAACGCTTTCGGCGCCCACTGCGATGAGGCACCGCACCCTGCGTCAACTCGTCGAGAGGACAAAGCTATGTCGATGTAAACGTCTGTTCAACTCAGCTCTTCGAAGAAGCCCTGCCAATGGTACACTAAGCCAATGGCACAACATCAAAGACTGATAGAGATTCGCATCTCTCTCATTTGAGCGAGTTGTCAAGAAATCCCACCTCCTAGATGCAGGCAACGTCATATCCCCTCTTGAACCACAGCATGCACATCCAGCTCAATGTCACGCCTCGCCCCCATTCAAATGGTTGAACGCATGGGTCCGATACCTCCTTTTCAAGGTCATGGAATATTGTCTCTCTGTCTAGAATGACTACAGGTATGGCAAACCATATTCTCTCCATCGGCTCTGTCCCCCACCGCACATGAGTTTGGGGGTTGGTGAACAGTGCCACTCACAAAGGCGCATTCCTTCGAGTGAGCAGTCTCAGCGCAACTATTGCCAACCACCAACTTGGAGCGATGGAGAGAATTCATATATATGGATGCTGTCTTATGTGATGAGTCCTTCCTGTCTTTTTGCTTTCAGGCTATCCCATCTGATCCCCTTCATCGCTCACTTGCACCTTCGACACTTTGATCCATCATGATTCCAACTACCGTCCTTTTCCCTCTCTTTCTGTCCACACTTGTGAGCGCCTCGAGGCATCATCGTGTCCGCATGGTCGAACCTCCACAAGGCCAGAGCACTCCCCCGCCAGATCTGGTTCATAGGAGATCCCAGGGCAATTGCGCAAACTACGAAACAGTGTATGCGTCTAGTACCGTAACAAGGATAGTAGGGCGAGGCTGGAACACTTCGCTCCCATCGACGACGATTGTAGTTCCGCCAGAAGCTACTCCGACAGCCACGGCTGGATATTCGCCTCAGTCGACATACGTAGGAAGCCCGCCGTCCACGAAACCAGGTGGTCCAGCTTCTGGATACAGGAACGTCCTCTACTTTACGAATTGGTGCGTCAAACGCTCCAACCATGCTGCACCAGACTGACACGTTCAGGGGCATCTACCCGCCAACGTCCTACGGGACAGACCAGATCCCAGCAGACAAGGTGACGCATCTTCTCTACGCTTTCACAGATATCGTGAATGGTGAAGTGTGAGTGTAGTCTGCCAAGTCGTGTCCCGGCACAACTAACACGACTAGTGTATCCAACAGCCCGTCGGCGGATTTTGGCGAGGGAGTGAGCGCCTCGTCTGCAGGCACGGCGACCGGCCTCGTGGGCAAGATCAACAAGCTCAAGAAGCAGTACCGCAAGATGAAGGTCATTCTCTCCATCGGCGGCTGGAATTACTCCCAAGTCAAGGAGAAGTTCCCCGAGTCCTCCGCCACCGAAGAACGCCGCCAGCGCTTCGTCAAGTCCGCCATCAACCTCATGCAGTAAGCCCGTTTGCCCTGCCCACCCGGAACCTCTTCACCAAAGTGAACATATACCCCGTTGACACCCAACTCACAAAAAAAAAAGGCAGTGTGGCTTCGACGGCATCGATGTCGACTGGGAATACCCTCAAACCTCCACAGAAGCCCAGAACTTTGTCCTCCTGCTCAAGAGCCTGCGCGAAGGCCTCGACGCCTACGCCAGGGAGAACGCCCCCGGGTACCACTTCGCCCTCACCGTCGCCAGCCCCGCCGGCCCGGACAAGTATACCGTCATGGACCTCAAGGGCATGGACCGCTACCTCGACGCCTGGCACCTCATGGCCTACGACTACGCCGGCGGCTTCGACCCAACCAGCACCGGGCACCAGGTCAGCTTTCGTCCTTCTTCTCTTTTGCGCCTCTAAACCATGTATTCATCCAAACCAGCCTTGCTAACTTACTCTTCCCAGGCCAACCTCTACAAAGACCCGGCAAACCCTTCCTCCACCAAGTTCAACACCGACGACGCCGTCAAGTACTACATCTCCCAAAACATCGCCCCCTCCAAGATCGTCCTCGGCATGCCCCTCTACGGCCGCGCCTTCCTCAGCACGGCAGGCATGGGCAAACCCTTCAGCGGCGTCGGCGACGGCACCGTCGAGCAGGGCGTCTGGAACTACAACGCGCTGCCCAAACCCGGCGCCGTGGTGCAGTTCGACCGCGCCATCGGCGCCGCGTGGTCCTACGACGCCGCCAAGCGCGAGCTCGTCAGCTTCGAAACGGTGGAGAGCGCCGTCTTCAAGACGAACGAGTACATGAAGCCCAAGGGCCTCGGCGGCGCCATGTTCTGGGAGGCGTCGGGCGACGGCAGGGGCGACAGGAGCATCGTCGGCGCGGTCGCCGCGCAGATGGGCAAGCTGGACGCGACGGAGAACCTGCTGGTTTATCCCAAGAGCACGTTTAGCAACATCAGAGGCGCGTAGGTTTGGGTGTCTGCCGGCTTCATCTTCTCTGTATTTGTTTTATTTGTTTTGGGGTAAGGGGTTTCCTCGTGTGTACCACTGCATTTCCAACTCTGCAAGCGTGCATTACTTTGGATTTCGCCGCGTACCGGCATTGAGGGACATCCGGCGCGGAAAATGTCCATCTCTTCGGGCGTATTTTACTCTTCCTGTATACTCATACTTTTGGAGCACCGATGCGGTGTTTTGTTCACTATCTCGCTACGTTACACCAGAGATATCGAGTGAAGTACTTGGACCATCCAGTTCACAAAACATTCCCACAACATGTGTTACGCTGGGAATGCTCGCTGCAGTACTGCAATGTTCATGGAGTGATGTGCAGCTCGGAGCGGAGAATACGGAATTAGTTCCGGCGCATGGGTCCAGGCGTCCGGAGCCGTGCGGTGGGTACGGTCCGGGCTTTCGGGGCCCCGGGCACGGCGCGGCAGACTGCCGGCACAAAAACAGAGCACCAGCGAACGACTTAAATCCACCCAGCAGGGAAAAAACGGCCCTGTTACCCTAGTCCTCCTTCACATGGTATCTCGTGCTGTGGGGATCCGTGGGGGATTGGGCGCCAAGCTTTTCGCACTCGGCAACATGCCTCACGCTCGGGAGGGCTTCCTGCAGAAGCGCGTGTGCTATTCGAGGCTGCGGTGGACGATACCATGGAGCCGGTCTGATTCAAGGTGCTTATAATCGGGAATTCATACGGAGGAACCGAAGCTTATTCCGTCACACCCTACTTTTTCCTACCACAGAGCGTCTAGTTTGTGTCTCACAAGGCGAGGTGAAGACATGATCCCACAGTGATGGCGCGAGACCGTTCCTGCATCTCAAAATGAGCTCACCTTCAAGGCTGTGCGTGGTTTTCAGACTCGGGACCATCCCGAGAATCAGCGTACCGTCCATAACGTAGTTAATGGGGCGTTTCCGCGATCATCTGCTTCACTGCCGCATGCCGCACACCTTGTGCCGGCTCAGCTTTATCCTCGTTTCAAAACGCAGTAATCGTCGATAGCTCTACGAAAGGGCGCGTCGCTTTTCGAATTCCAAGTATGTTGCCGAATCCAGCAGCGTACACGCAATCATCAACTATGAGAAGGACCAACGTCTCGTTAGGGGTACTTTTGTAACCTTCCCAGCGGGCGCATGGAGACACTTCGAGGCTTTGTCCCTAACATTGGTGGCAGAATGACGGTTTGTCAGACTCGAGGTTCGTCCTTTCGATAAGTGCCGGCCTACGCGATGGATCGAGGGGGCACCCGTGAAAGGAGCCAGCCGAAAAATGAAGACGTGCGAACGAGATCCGGGCACCTGGCTCAGCAGCTTCGGCAAGGACCGAGGGCCGTATAGGGCTAGCGCTTATGTGAATAACTCAGACTGGCCGGCCCTGGGTGCTGATGGCGCAGCCCAGAGGGATTTTACTTTAAATGCCTATGACCACACAGCTGCGCCGTTCAGCCAGTCACATAATCGGGCATCATCCGTGAGTATCCTGCGGCCTTGTTAGGCACTAGCCAAAGAGGTTCGAATAAACTTCTGCGGCCGCTTCGACTAACAGTCGATCGTCACACTAACCCCAGCGGAATATGTTTGGATGAGCGGACAGGTCCCGCCAGACTCGATCACCTCAGGCAAAAGGGCAGTGATGAAGTTCCGCCGTACACATGCAGGACAAGCGCTCGACTGCTGTATACTGGAACGTCGGGCAAAGACGACTGGTGTAACACTCCACGACGCCTGCAAATCTTGGAGATATTCATGGCTAGAGAGCATCGGCAACTGTCGGCGATACGAGCTTACGAAGGCTTCGGCTTTGGGAGTATGGTCGGTGGCTTATTAGTTTGATGAAACTCGCCGAGTTAGGCGATAGTGAAGAAGCCTCGATAGTTTTCGACTCGGCGACGTTCCGTGGCATCCATGGGTTCCATGGTGCGGGCGTAAGTCATACGAGGGGAGGGACAGCAAAAAGAGGTGCATGAAACAACGTCACCCTGGTCAAGTAGGAAAGGATGGGATGATTGGAGGATTGGGACGGCCGAGTTGATCGGCAGAGAAGAGTTGGTCGTGGCGACGGTCAACAAGCGCCTCGTGGGTCGCTTGTGCAACAAAGACAAGCGATGGTGATACCTGTCAGCAACCGACATGAAGATTGACGCAGCCATGTCTGGTGGGCTCTAGTGTACTTGTATAGATCGAGGGCGAGGGGTTGGGAGGGTAAAGACGTGCAGTTGCAGTGTGTCATTCTTCGTAGTTAACAGGTAGCCCGCCTCTCCACTAAGTGCCTACGCAGTAGGCATGCAGTTACCGTACTTATGCCTCAGTCGGGCCCAGGCTGATGAGTACTCAGTATAGGTACAAAATTGTAAGATTATGGACCGGGATCACACCGGATGGAGCAACGCACCGATCCCCTAAGTAATAAATGGGCACGTACGATTAGTGCAAGTACGTTTTTACAAGTCTGAGTCTAAACAGTAGGTACAGGACGTGGTATGGCTGCGACCCTTCCCGTAGCACCCCGCTTTCGTCATCACTCTGGTGCCTCAATGTCAGCAGACTATATCCGTACGGAGAAGGTACGGTACCTACTAAAACATGCAGTAAGGACACCGCGTACCACAGTTTGCTGCCTTGGGATTCGCAGTCTGTCTCTGGAGAGGATATCGTCATTGTACATATATGAGCACTCATCAGCCAATTATACGGTTATATAACATACTCTAAGTTTGGCATATGCTATCCATGGGTCAGCGGTAAGAAACCCAGTTGCGTAGCGAGACTTGCGGCCTGTAAGTCGAAGGAACCGAAGTTGCGCCGGTGCATGAGCGTCATACGCGGGATAGGATACCTAGCCTCGTCGATTCTGTAAAGAAGATTAGGCTTTTCTCATGAATTGTGACTCTATGCTTGCTACATCTCTAACAAAGTCTATGTCAAGTCAAACGCCTCGACGAACTGCGTACTTGATGGTTTACCATGACCCACCCTTGTCTCCGTTAACTCCGGAGCAGGTCCAGGCTTTCCTGAATATCGCAAATTACAATCCAGGGTTTCTCTGCCCAGATGCCATGTCTAGGCTACCGATAGCGAGGAACACACAACTGGGAGGCCCCAAGCACCGTAGAGCAGAGGACAGTAGACAGCCCGTGTTTACCAATCACCTCATGTCTGATACGTGTCAGCCATGAGAAAAGCACGCGCAGGGTAGCGACCTACTGCAGCCTCGGAGTCTACAAGTTTCCAGGACTGTAGAAGCGCCCTGGTGTGTCAGCGAGCAAGAGACCTGCCGGGAAGCGCAGGCGTATTAGATATCAAACGATAGACTACCGACACTACACAGTCTTTACAGTATATTAGCTTTGGTGCTTGTTGACAAGGCCAGCTATCAACTGAGGAGCAGGACTGATTAGCGGGCAAAGAGGACCTTGTCGTACTTCATGCTGAGAAGGAGCCCGAAGATATTGCGATGCGGACCCCTAAGAGGAGGCTCCCTACGTGCCTCAACCACGGCACCTGAACAGCGTGGTAGCGCAATTAGGTAGCATGGATGCGTACTACTTCTCTCCGAGGTCTAGCAGCAACTTATTACGAGTAGTATACTGCCACCGTGACTGCATACAGAGTGCGGTACAGTATCCGTAGGTGAGGCAAAGAACCCCCTGTCGGTTCATCGGCGGCCAGGGTCTGATCAGATGCTTGTACTCCGTACTGGGGCGTAGCTTTTTTTGGCTGTGCCGCTGATGCCTGTAGCCGATGATTTTATCGAATCTTTTCGACTACGGGTGCGATACCTATCTTACGTAGCAAGGCAAGCTCACAGCAACCTCATCTTTCCCCCTCCATACCTCTCTCTCTCACTTCACCTTACCTTACCTCACTTCACCTCTTCTGGCTTTTTGCCATATCTATTCTTTCGCCATCCCCGTCTCCTCCGCACTTCGCACCCTCCGCTGCACCTCTTCCCCCTCCCACGCTTGCACCGACTGACTGCATTTGTCAACTGGCGGCTCGGTCGTTGTTCCGTCGTCTACTTCCTTCGCCTGGTCTATCTACCTACCTTACACGACCTCACCTCACATTTCCTAGGTAGCACATGAAAACGTCTCCAACCAGGGCAACCGGTACCAGTGGCGGTGAGTTTTGGCCTGTTTTTGCCGTCCATCCCGTGTGCGAATCGCTCTCCACCAATGCGATCCTGCCATTTTGCCATACCCAAGAATCCAAAGCTGACGCCGCCTCTCTCAAAGTCATTGCGACCTGACAAGACATCGCCATCACACTCGCCCTCCGCCCTCCGCCTGTCACCAAACGCATGCCGTGCTGACTGCGCTGCGCTACTGCCTCCCAATTCTTGCCACAACTTTGGCCTGCGCTCGGGATTGACTCTGTTCCCTCGCTGTACGCCCGCTATCAGGGATATTTCCGTCCCCTCCTTTTCAACCCTTGCGCATCGCGGAACATACCCCGACCCCTTCCTGTCTCCTCTGATACGCCGACTTTTCGAACCCTTCTCTCGATCCTCCGTTTCCTGCTCGCGCCCGTGTCGAGTCTGTACTCCCAGCCATCTTGGCGCATTCGTCAATACGGTGCATGGTCAGCCGCCTGATATCAGCACACAAGGCTACGCCGACTTTCAGCATCTCCCGAGGCAAACTGCTGACGGGCGGCAACCTTTCCGCGACCGACGTCGACGCTCGTTCATCTCCGTCGGAGATCTCGACCTTGTTTCGCAGCAACGTGGGAGGTGTCGACAGCCCGCCTCTACTGGCGCATGCGCCTCACGTTCGGCCGACCCTCATCGAAGCACGGCATCTGCACGAACCAATTCCGCAGGCTCCCACAGGTCTAGCTTCTTAGCTATCTAGTCGCTGTCACCGTCTCAGTGGCCATTCGCCTACCCTCCTGACGGGATACCGACGGCGAGCTTTGCTCGACGGCTACCTTTATAAGGACTGAACCTCGCCTCGAACATCCTGCCGAGATAGTGGTCCACACTCAGTTGCGTTTCCAAGGCCATCATTCTGGTCCAGACGCAAGACTTCGCCCGTGCCCATCACCGGTCAGTTGCTTCCGAAGGCACTGTTGTTTCACGGCCTGTATTATCACCATGACTCCCACGCCACCGTCGACGACGCCCTCGTCAGGGTCAGGACGTTCTCCCGAGGAGCAATTCCGTGTCGTGAGGAAGAGGAACAGGGTGCCTCTCAGCTGCTACCCATGCAGGACTAGGAAGTGAGCTCGCTCTTCGCAAACGCTTCCATTGACATCAAACTAACCTGCGTCGCAGATTGTAAGACCCTCTGGCGAAGACAAAACATTCGACGACTAATGTGCTCACAGAAAATGTGATCGGGGACATCCGTGCAGTAACTGTGTGAAGCGCGAGGGCGGCGATACAGTCTCGTGTTCTTACGCAACTCCTGCCACCCGTAAAAAGAATCAAAGTCAAGGCGCTTCGAGCCCTGATGACATGCAGAATCGTATTGACCGTTTAGAAGGCCTAGTATTGTCCTTGATGCACGGAGGTGCGTCTGTTGATCCTTCATCCGCAGCAGCAGCTGGAGCCATAGCCGGCAGCTCAAACAGCAAATCGACCACCGAAAGCACTCCCGCCTCGGGAAAACCCGACGCTGACGAGGAGGCGATGCGCGACGACGACGAAGGCGACGACAGCGATACGCACGGCGTTGCGACTTCGTTGGGCATGCTCAAGGTCGACGCGGATAAGGGCAAGTCCATGTACATCGGCCAAGAACATTGGCACACCATACTGGCCGACATATCCGAGGTCAAGACGTACTTTACCAACCACAAGAAGGAGTTGGAAAAGAGCTACGAAAAAGTCATGCTTTCCAAACCGGCGAGCGCCAGGGAGGGCCCGACCTTCTTGCTGGGTGCAGCGCCCGCCTCCGAGGTTGAGCTCAGGGCCGAGCTGCCGCCCAAGTCGGCCGTACTCACGTTATGCTCGAGATACTTCAACTCGATGGACAATGCGGTAAACATCATCCATTCACCCACGTTCCAGCAGCAGCTTCGCGCGCACTGGCAAGATCCGTCAAAAACACCAATCATGTGGCTCGGTCTTTTATACTCCATCCTGACGCTGGCGATGCTCAGCTATCACAAGGTCGGAGACGAACCGCTCGAGTGGAAGGGTAGGACCCTGGAACTGGCTTCCGAGTATCGGCTGCGCACTGTGCAGTGCTTGATTGCGGGCGATTACACAAAGCCGGGCGAGTACACGGTCGAGACGATGTTGCTCTACGTTTTCGGGGAATACTCGGCGAGGTGGGATGCCGATCTGGGACTCTGGCTGATTGTTTCACTACTCACCAGAGTTGCGTTCCGGATGGGCTATCACCGCGACGCGAAGTGGTTCCCTTCCTTGACCCCTTTTCAAGCTGTAAGTTCTTCGTCACGGGCGTACTCTACTTGCCGTCACTGACTGTCGGGTTTCAGGAAATGAGGCGGCGAACGTGGGCACTCGTCAGAATGGCGGACGTTGTTTTCTCGCATCAAGTCTCCCTGCCTTCGATGATCTACCGGCACGACTGTGACACACAACTGCCGAACAACATCTTTGATGAGGAGTTTGGACCAGACACCAAGGTGCTGCCGCCATCACGGCCAAAAACAGAGCCGACACCGATAGCGTACATGATCGCCAAATCCAAGCTATGCATTGAGATGGGCGACATTTTGCAGGCGACGAACCGTGTGGGGAGGCAAGTACCTTACGACGAGATTTTGCGATTCGATGAGCGACTTCGGGAGATCAACCAGGAACTGCCACCCCATCTCAAGGTGGCTCCTCTGGAGTCATCCCATGATCCGGTAACTCTGATCATTGCAAGGTTCAACGTCAACATTCTATATCTGAAAATCACCTGTCTCCTTCACAAGAAGTACGTGCCTCGCGCGAGGCAAAACCCGCGGTACGCCTACTCTCGCAGAGTTGCTGTGGAAGCCGCTCTGGAAACGCTGCGGCACCTGGTCACCCTCAACCGAGAATCTCAAGCGGACGGTCGACTTCGTTCGCTGAGGTGGTTTGTTAACTCGATTGCCACCAAGGACTTCCTTCTTCCAGCCATGCTGGTAGCCCTCGACCTCCACCACGACCGTGTGGCAGAAGCCAGCAACGACCGGAGGAGATCGGACACGGCCTTGTTCTGGACAGCAGAGCAGCGAAACGAGATGATTCGCAATCTCGAAACTACCAGGCAGATCTGGGGAACCCTGGCCGACGGGTCGATGGAGGCTTACAAAGCGGCCAAGGTCCTGGATATCATGCTGGAGAAGATCAAGAGTCCAAATGCTGCGGAAACGGAAGCTTTGAAGACGGAATCGTTCTCGAGTTTCGACAACAGCCCCGAAATGCAGCCGGAGCACAATGCCGCCGTGACTCTCGGCATGCTGTCTGGCGGAATGACGCCCAACACGGCTGCCGCGATTGAGAGCACGTTGCAGGCGCCTGGCGGCTTCGGAGGAATGGACTTTGGAGTGTCCCTTTCCATGACGGGCATCGGCATGGGAGCCAACTTTGGAGGAGGCGACATTGGCATGACCAACGCTGCGTCCCCCTTTTCCATGTTCACAAATTTGGAGGCTGGCGGAGACTTCCCCGCCAACTTCGACTGGGTAGGTTGCTCAGGTGCTGGGATCCTGACTCTGACTGACACGATACAGAACGCGTTTGAATCATTCACGCAGAATGCGAACTGGGGTGACGGGGGATTCCAGCAAATCTATCCGGCGCAGTCGTCGCCAGAAACGGACAGCTCCGGGCTGCCTTTTGGCAACACTAACATGTCAGGCTAGTCGATCAGTCGATGGCGATCCTCGGAGCGCACGCCGGAAGATGTGACGAAGACATGAATGATGGCACGAGACGAGGTCATGTCGGAGCGACCAGCCCAAGGGATCGGACAAAAGGAGGATGAATGACAGTGGCTCGTGGTACCTAGGATAAAAAGGTCGATTGACTGTTGACAACACTTTTGGAATAAATACCCTGCTCTTCACATGCATCCGAGGAAGTGTGATACGAACGGCCCGAAGCATGAAAAATCGAACAAGAGATGCTGCCCACGGGGCGGTGTCACAGTCACATGGGATGAGCCACGCGGGCATGGTTGACGGTAAGAACGGAGTGTCAGTGCAAAAGAGGCAGGAGTTGAGGCAGCTCCGGGGTGACATTCGGCGTCGTTGCCGGCGGTAGCAGTGCAGGAGTCGGACCGCCCCTTAGCGACAGAATGCGGTGACACTTGGGTTTTCTACATTCTGTCGTCCACAATAGCACATTCGCACTGCCACACACACAGTGACGAAATAATGCGGGGATGAGGTTGCGCGTCGTGGGAAAAGGCGTACGGTGAAGAGGACGTCGGCAACGAGGCAACAAGGTTAACTGTACGGATACACCGCGCAGGCATGACACCTCGTGTTGTTGGTCCGCCCACCGGGTCGAGAGCAAGTCTGTCGAGTCATGGTCATGTTGGAGTCTTTTGGTCGTACGCGCTGTTTCGTAATAGTGTACTTGTACTGTACGCGATGCAGAGATATTCGAGTGCCAGGAGAGCAGAGAGTTGGATAACATCCTCAACCCAGCGACAGTGCACGTGGCCCTGCGGCGTATCCTTTCAGCGAGTTGCACTACATAACAACGGAACACAGCAATGGCTCCGCACTTCGTACGAAGAAGGTAAATGCTGGGGAGAGACTTTCTGTTGTCGATCCCGATACTACTTGGCAGGTGCAAGCTTCGCACAAGCTACTGCCACGCTGCCACGCTTAATCTAGTCTCTCGGCCTTTCTTCTTTCCCGCAACCTTCAAGGCCTGACTACCTACTCAGTATACGCAGTGCCTATGTTACCATCCTTCACGATGCGTGCTTGGCACATCAAGACGAAGCATCACAATCACAGCAAAGTACGCACTGTTAGAACTACGCAACGCACATCAATGCCCAGCTTCCACTTTGTCGACTTCCCGAAGCGGTGAGCGATGGAACACCCCCGCTGATAGGGCCGATCGACCCAATTCGACCCCAGTTTATACGACCTGGGACCCTCCGCCCTCCTTGCTGAAGAAATCAAAGGGGGCAAAAAAAACAACCAAAAAAGAAAAAAGACGCGAAGACCGGAAAAGACTTGCCTCCCGCTCCTATTCGCAAAAGGTCGACGAGGGCGCAGTTGAGAAATAGGAGACCACCACCACAAGAGGTTTCCTCACATTATTAAAGATCGAGCTGTTTCCCTGTTGTCCAATATCCTGGCAGGGAATCGTCCTTCATCCTGCCCCAAATCAAACCTTGTTTAACTGCACACGAGTCACCCCCGGCCTAGCCTGCCTTTCTCGTCCGTCGCCAAAATCTCCGTCTCGCGGTAGATCCGCCCAAAGCACGTCGACTTTCTTCATCTCAACACCACAAATCCTACTTTGGGCCGCCCACGTCCCCGACTTGTAGTACCTGCATCACTACATCCCCGGCAAATCCGGCCATTCGTGCGCGTCTCTGCCCGCCCTGGGATCCTTGCCTTGCAACACCTTCAGGCCTTGGGGAAATATACAGTAGGCAAGAGTTATGGGACCAGCCTGACAACAGACCTCGACCAGCCATTCTTCGCCCTATCAGGAAAAAAGTCTATTGTACTACTATACGGAGTACAACCGGACTGCTCCGACATGAGAAACGATTAACGAAAGGACTTATATAAGTTGTCACGTCTAGGACGACCGCGCACGAGATTTGACGCCTGTTTCTTGCCTGTTTCCTCACGTTTCCTACACACTCTTTTTTGTGTCGTTTCTTGTTTGTTGCTGTTTTTTTTGGTTGGAAGTCACTCTTTTATTCACATTCTTTTCAAATTGGTTACTCTCTCTCTCTCTCGACAGCGGTCAAGGATGAAGCTTCTGTCACTGGCGGCTTTGGCCACAGGAGCATCGGCCCTGAGCGCCGCGGAATGGCGGTCTCAGACGATATATCAGGTCTTGACGGACCGCTTCGCCCGGCCGGACAGGTCAACGACTGCGCGCTGCGATACGTTTGAGCAGAAGTACTGTGGCGGAACTTGGAGAGGTATCGTTGACAAGTTGGATTACATCCAGGAACTTGGGGCCACTGCCGTTTGGATTTCGCCGTTCGTCAAGAACATCCAGGGTACCTCCCTCGACGGGTGAGTGTTGTTTCCGGGTGTCGAGATTTGTATTGTCACTAACACGATGGCATAGCGAATCCTACCATGGCTACTGGACCCAAGATCTGTGGGAAGTAAACCCTCTCTTCGGAACTGCCGAAGACCTCAAGTACCTCTCGGACGCCGTTCACGCGCGTGGCATGTACCTCATGGCCGATATCGTCACGAACCACATGGCTTGGCGCGGACCTGGCAAGACGGTCGACTATTCCACCTTTCGCCCATTCAACAACGCTTCCGCCTACCATCTGCCCCCGTGCGAAATCGACTACGATTCGCAAGAGTCCGTCGAAAAGTGCTGGCAGGGCAGCGACGACGTCTCCTTGCCGGATCTGCGCACCGAGGACCCTCGCGTCCGCCAGGTCTTCAACGCATGGATCAAGCGAGTCGTTCGCCGGTACGGCTTCGATGGCATGAGGCTGGACAGCGCCAAGCACGTGGAGCCGTCTTTCTGGCCTGCCTTTGAGGCGTCTTCTGGCATCTTTGCCATTGGCGAGGTCTTCCATGGCGACCCGGCTTACGTGGTGCCCTACCAAGACGTCATGAGCGGGCTGATGAACTATCCCGTGTACTACTGGGTCACCCAGGCCTTTCAGTCCACCACTGGTAGCATCTGGAACCTCGCCGACGGCGTCAAGACACTCGCCTCTACCGCTCGCGACCTTACTCTGTACGGCAGTTTCCTCGAGAACCACGACCAGCCCCGCTTCCTGCACCACACCTCGGACAAGGCCCTGCTCCGGAACGCCATCACCTTCACCATGCTGATGGACGGCATTCCCATCATCTACCAGGGTCTCGAGCAGGGCTACACCGGAGGTGAAATTCCCCTCAGTCGTGAGGCGCTCTGGTTCTCGGGGTACAACACGCAATCCGAGCTGTATCTCTTCATCAAGAAGCTCGTCTGCCTGCGCTCAACCATGGCATCCCTCGACGGCGGCTACCTCTTCGCCAAGGCGCTCCCCGTCCACACCACCGACCACACCATCGCCATGCGCAAGGGTTTCGACGGTTCGCAGGTCGTCAGCGTCTACGCCAACGTGGGTTCCAACAGCACCTACAGCGTGGCGCTGTCGCAGGACAAGACGGGCTTCCGGCCGTGCAAGCTCATCCTAGAGATCACAAAGTGCCGCCCGTACGTGACGGACGCCGGCGGCGTGCTGAGGGCGGAGAGCAGGGGCGGGGAGCCGCTCGTCTTCGTTCCGGCGGAGCGGGTTATGGGGACGGGTATCTGCGCCGGCGGCATAGGCAAGCCTCCTCCTCCCCCTCCCCCTCCCCGCCGTGGTGGCAGTGACGGCTCCGCGCCGCCGCGAGCGACGGCGACTATTGCTTTTGAGAGTACCAATTATAACTTAGATTCGATAGGCAACTATAATAACATGACTTCCTCCTGCGTGGCGTCCGGACATGCCAATGTGTCGACGACGGCAGTATCGCCGCCTGTGAACCGCAGGCGTCGGATCGGATCCGTGAGACTTGTGCCCCAGCCCTGAAGCAACGATTTAGCTACGTGGAAACGGCAAACTTGCCCGAGGTCACCCCAACATGTCGGGAACACGACGACAAACGTGAACAAATCGAATGACGTACATCAAACCTGGACAACATCAATGAATAATAGTGCCCGTCAACGTGGATGGGCAACACACTATGGAAACACCCAAATATCTGACCTTTTTCTTCTTCTTTTATCTCTTTTTTTATGCCTCTTCTATTCCACTGTCTAGTTCTCTTGTACATGGGCTTGGAGGGTTTGAAACTGATCACTATCAATGAATGTACTCAGCTGTATTCATGGTAACGGACTTGTACAGGGGGTGGGTGTCTAGGGCTGAGCATCTCTTTGCTCGTGTGGATTTGCGTCTATTTCTTTTTTCTTTTGCCCCAGCTTGAGAGGCGGGGAGACATCGACGATGCCCGGACTGCCGGGGGCCGTCATGTAGTTACACGCTTGACATTTCTACCTCGCCTCACCTTTTGGGCGGACCTTATTTCTTGGATACCTGAATTGACAATGGAAGTTGCAGAGCCTCTACTTTGAGGTTTTGCCCTATCGGAGACTTTTTTTTCCATTTCTCCATTTGCTTTGAAATGGGAAAAGGATTGATTTGCACACGTGTTGGGGTGACAGCCGATCAAAGTGGATAACGACGCGTACGGAGTGCATTATATGAGTTTCATTTCCTGCCGTGATGCCGTTGACCCCATTATAGCGAGCTTATGTAAATGTACATGAATTATAGACGCATACTCATTTCAGCTCCGCAAAAGACTCGTGCTGCCCCCGAGAGTTTTTCAAGGCAAACCGAAAGCCGTCTTGGCCTTTGTCCAGTACTCGATGCGCTCCTCGGTGGCGGCGGTGCCTATGCACTCCATGTAGAGCGTGTAACCGCGCTGGGTGCCCTCGGCGAGGCCGTCGCGGACGTCCTGGTCGCACTCGGTGGCCAGGAACCAGGGGGCGGAGCCCCAGGTGTACTGGTCCGGGACGACGAGGTCGAGGATGGCGTCCTTTGTCTCGTTGGAGAAGGAGCTGGCGTCGGCGGCGCCGGCGGCGAGCTGCTCGGCCCTCGGCCTGAGCTCGGGGACGGAGAGGGCGTACTTGAGGTTGAAATCGGGCATCTGCATGTTGCGGGTGCCCTGGCCGGGGCGGCCGGGGAAGTGGTTGCGGTTGTAGCGGAACTCGCCCGTCTCGAGGGCCATGAGGCTGATGACGCCGGCGATCTCGCCGGGGGTGTAGATGTTGTACTTTGCGAGGGCCTGGGGCAGGTACTGCGCGACGTGCTGCGCGGTTGCGCACTCCTCGGGGAAGGAGGTGACGCCGTCGCACGAGGCGGATTTGGGGGCGACGGCGAGGATGATTGCCGTCGCGTTGTTGTTGTTGTTGTTGTTGTTGTTGTCGTCATCGTTGTTGTTGTTGCGGGTGTGGAGGATGGGCGAGGCGAGCGCCGCGCTGGCGAGGAGGGAGAGGGGGAGGAACGTGGCGAAGAAGACCATTGTGAGGGTGATGTCGTGTAAGACGATGCCGTGGAAGGTTGTAAGTGGATGGTGGATGGACGGTCAGTGGTGTTTGTTTGTGATGCAAGGCGGGATGTCAGGCGTTCACAGGAAGAGAAACGAATGGCTTTTGTACGATGAACAGTGAGCAGCAGACCAACAGCAAAAGCGAGAGACGTGAATGAGGCCGAGGGGAAAAAAAAAAGAATGGATGCGTTTGTGGCTCAACAAGAGTGTGTGATACAGTCAGACGCAAAGGCGAAGCGACGAAAGAAGGCCGTTTGTCCTTTTTTTTTTAACTCCAGGATGACTTGGACGGGAACCGCGCCCCCTGAACACAGCATCGTTTGTCGGGCTGGGTCTTCCGTTTGGCAAGGTCAGCGTAGCCAGGGTGCCGGGTAGCGGAAGGCAAGCTGTTGCTGTCAAAAGGGTCAAGGGATGTATGTGATGGACAAACGCAGGAGTCGGTGCCTTGATCTCATGCGCCTCCACGATCTAGTTGGTCATCGTCTGGTCTTGAATCCTCCGTCACTTGTCTGTCCTCCGCGCGCTTGCGCCAATCGACGCCAGCCGACTCTCGCTTTCCCCACATGGAGCGACCATGCTCTGCGGAACTCCATGCCCTCCAGCGTTTACCTTTCAGGGTTGAAGAGTGAATCACTCTGCGTACGCACTACACGGTATTACATGGTGATTACTCTGTACTTGAAAATCGCAGCCTGGACTTCTTGGAGAATGCTGGGAGGCTAGGACCGGCCTAGTCAAGGGGCAGACGTCAAGCATCGGTGCTTCATTAGCCACAGACGATCAACGAGGCCTGGGCGGGATGGCCGTGGTGAAACGAAACAGGGGCCAAGCATCCCTCCCCGGTTCCCATGTCAAAAAGATGCTGCTGCATGCCGGCTATTGGCTGAGCGTTACGGCTGACGGTACGGAGTCCTTCGTTAGGGCCCCCGGTACCGAGCGCCTTTGGATGCCGTAAGTGCCGGGAGGGCGGCAGCGAGCCTGGACAAAAGGTTGGTTGGGGGAGGCGTACGCGTACGTCGCTTTCCGTCCAGCGTGCTCGTGGCATTAGTTGGGGAAAAACAGACGATTGAACAGCAGCTTGCCGTCATGGTCTCGCAATGTTGAAACAGCGAGCGACCCGAACGAATTCTGCTTGACTTTTGACAACTTGTCATCTTGTCTCTGGCAATCAAGGTCGAGGGGGCAGGGGCGCGCCTGGAAGCCTGCGTTGGGCGGCTCGTATACGGGTAGTTGTTGCAGATAGACATGGCCAGAGATGATGATCCGTCCTGGTTCATGCGTGCTGGATTGGACCACCCAGCCTCAATACCAGGATGCCATCTGGCGGCGCGAGACTGGGGCAATGTCCAATTCGGACTTCGTATGAGCATGACAAAGAAAGAAGGTTTGGTGGAGATGGAAATTGCCTGCAAATGCTCGAAATACCACAAAGGAGGCAACCGTCTGCAGAATTGGCGATTCTGCTGAGTGAGACGGCCCAGCAAAGGATCGTGGAAGTCCGATGAACTGCCCCTGCCGAGAGTGTTCGACAACCCAAGCCCCTTCCTGCAGGTAAAAGCCACAGCGCCATTCTTTGGGCCAGAAAGCTTCCAGGTTAGCTAATGCTCCCAAGTATTTGCCTGCTGCGTTAACCAAATAGCCAATCACGTGTGACCTGCGCTAGCAGCGCCTAATCAGTGCCCGCCGGAACCTCTGCCGCAAGAAGCTCCGACGCGACAATCCAGTAGGTAGGTCAGGTCCATCTTTGCTCTGCACTCTGATCAACAAGTAGACCATCGAATCCACGACCAACAGCTATCGATCCATTACGATTCAGCCACGAGACGTGACATACCCAGACCGAATTGCTGTACAAGCAGTTTCATCAGCATGGGTGAAAACCAGAACAGTGGCGCGGGCTCGCAACAGGCAGCACCTACGATGCAGATGTATAAGGACGAGCAGCTGCGATTAAGGCAGATGCTGGATAAAAGGGCCGCCATAGCACGCAGACTGGCCAACATTGAGTCGGAGATTGAGCAGAAAGAAACATCATATCTCGAGAGCACACCGAATGGCAACATCATTGCTGGATTCGACAACTACATCAAGGGCACAGGTGCGGCGGCCCAGAGACGAAAGGCTGGTGCGACGGAGCAGAACCGCGTCTTTTCCCGCTCCTCCCTTTCGTACCGCCCGGGCAGTGTGCGTTGATCAGCCCCGTCACGCCTTGGGTTCTTTTAGCTTACAGGAACCTCAGGAAGCCACAACCCCCGGCTCTACGCCCGCCTCGCATGCGCCGACTCCCGTGTCGACAACGTTCAAGGACGGCTCCGGATCGAATCACGCCACGCCGACATCAGCGACCGCTTCCAAGTCGGGCAAGAAAAACAAGAAGCAGAACGAAGAGGATAGTGACCACGATTCACAGGCTCCCAATAAAAAACGCATCAACTTTGGGGCTGGGCGCAAGTAAGAGTGGCGTTGCCGCTGGAAATGCCCCCGGTGCACCTGGACAACAACCACCCGAGGCAGCACATACCGCGGCAGGACGATCTGGCCTCAGCGTCGATACGACCGCCTCGACCGCCTCGAGCGGCATCACGCTGCTCGATCATAGAGCCCCGGGGCGAGAGTATTGCCAGTTTCGTTGATGTAAGCCCACTCTTGCTCATCCAACATTAGAAAAGTGTTGCGCCAATAAGTTGCGACAATGCAACGCATCATCATCAAGGAGTTATGGATTATGATACCCTAGACACACTGCGAATATTATCAAATTTTGACAGCAGCTGCATACTATTAGATCTCCAAAGGGACGCTCAATTCCAATGACAGCATGTTGAAACACTCGACACGTGGTGTAGTCCAGCCATCCAGGAGCTGCTAGCGCCTGCCTTGCACTTTTGTCTCGCGAGAGAGGCAAAAGTTCCTGGTGGAGACAGCTTCTGAGTCTCGGTGCCTATCAGGCCACCATCCGAGCCAGTGAAGAGGTCAATGACTCGGGAAGACGCTGCTTTTGGGCAATGCGCCGGCTCTCTATAGGCACGGGATCGTGGCTTCCAACGTTGTCGGCGTACAGGGTAAGTTGATGAGGCCGGTGTCAATGGCGGTCTCCAAGCACGTAGGTAGGCTAAACACCAATTTCAGGTTGCGAATAGTTGATTTGAATCGACAACCGGTTAGGATCTGCAAAGCTGTGAGTTGGAAAAAACTAGGTGGTCGACCTCCCAAAGCTCTCCTGACTTGCATAACCGGCCAACATGTTACTGTCGCAAGCTCTCTCGCCAATAAAAGACGTTGGTGCAACCAACCAGTAACACAAACGGTTTCGTGGCGGCACCAAGCTGAAGATGTGGAAGGCGGTAAGTGAGGGGAACCTGAGGGGACCGAGAACCTTGAAGGCCCTCTAACAGCCGCTACTGCCACGGGCACGTCACACGCCCAGGGACCTGAGGTGCCCTGTCGTAGCTAGTGCGGGGCTTCTGTCCGAGCTCCATGCCAGCTCCATGCCCATCTCGTCACCACCACTACCAAACTACATGTCTTCGGCAAGCTTGGAAACACGGCAGCCGGCATACATGTAGAGCTTGCGCCTCGGTTTAAGCCTACTTTTTTTTTTTTTTTTAGTTCTCTCCAAGTTCCCTTACGCAGTGCTCCCACGATCTCCTCTCTGCTCCCCTATCATCTCGGTCCCTCATGATGACGATACAAGCTTCAAAGTTCACCCCAGAGGTCCTCCTCTCTGCCCCGCGTAGGTCTCCGGGCATACCCAATCCGTCGGGAACCAAAGTGCTTTACACTGTGAGCTTTCCCACGCCACATGCTTCTGGCCGTCGCCCTCCTGCCGAGCCTTCCCGGTGATCAATTGCGCCCCGAAACACGTGTTGACTAAGCTGCGTAGGTATCAGCGTACTCGTTCGATACGCATAGCAAGTCCTCGCAGATTCGCGTCCTCGAGGTTGAGAGTGGTCACTCTACTCTTCTTTACGAGGACCAGTCCTATAATGATGCGACTTGGCTTTCTGACAAGGAGATATTGCTCTTGAAAAGTGGCGATAAGGGGTCCACCAGTCTGATATTGGGCGATGCCACCGAACCCTCGGTGTATGTTTCCCTGAGATCCCACGCGCCGACGCTGCTGACATGACATGCAGGATCAAGGAGATCCGCCGCTTTGATGGTACTCTCTCGAGCCTCAAAGTGAAACGCTTGTCCGAAAATGAGGTCGCCGTCGCCGTATCTGCGCTTACGACCCCTTCGGGCGCCTTGTATAATTCCACAGCCGAGAAGAAGCCTTATACATCGGCAAAGGTCTACACGAGCTTGTTTGTGAGACATTGGGATACCTGGGGAGATAGCAACCACAACTCCATCTGGTATGGCCTGCTGAAGAAGGACGGCGTGTCATACAAGTTGGAGGATCCTGGCTTGATCAACGCTCTCAACGGGACGAAGCTCCAGTCTCCCGTCCCTCCCTTCGGCGGAGCTGGAGACTTCGATATTAGCAAGAATGGTATTGTTTTTGTCGCAAGGGATCCCGAGATTTCTCCTGCTATTCACACCAAATCCGATCTCTACTTCATTTCTCTCAAGTCTTTCACAGAGACGAAGCCTCCGCCGCCGCAAATTGTCAAGACAAGCAAGCTCCGTGGCTACTCTGCTTCGCCAGTGTTTTCGAGAGACGGCAAGAAGGTTGCATTCACCAGGATGAAGAGCGACCAATACGAGACAGACAAGCCGAGACTGTTGCTCGTTCCTGACGTTTTCGACCTGGCCAGTGTGCAGGAGTTCTACGAGACCAAAGACGGCGCTGGTGGATGGGACGCGCGACCCGAATGGATTACCTGGAGCAAGGACGACACCGAGCTCTACGTATCGGCCGAGGAGCACGGCCGTGGGAAGCTCTGGAAGCTGCCTGCGACACCTCGCCTTGCCAAGGACCTCCCTGAGCCCGTTTATGAGGAGGGCTCTGTGATAGAGGCGAAGCTTCTTGGCGACGATGGCAATAAGCTCTTCATCAGCACATCGTCCAGGGTCGAGAATTCGGCCTTCTCCATCCTTGACCCTGTCAACAAAAAGACGGACCTGGTGTCGTCGAGCTCGAAACATGGCAAGTCTTTCGGGCTGACCACATCTCAATGCGACGAGTTCTGGTACAAGGGAGCTGAAGGCTACGATGTTCACGCACTGGTGGTCAAGCCCTCAAACTTTGACGAGAACAAGAAGTATCCGCTTGCTTTTCTGATTCACGGTGGCCCCCAAGCTGCTTGGATGGACAGCTGGAGCACACGTTGGAACCCTGCAATTTTCGCAGAGCAGGGCTACGTCGCCGTCATGCCGAATCCGACGGGCAGCACCGGCTACGGCCAGCAGCACACCGACAACATCCAGAACGAGTGGGGCGGGCGTCCGTACGTCGACTTGGTCAAGTGCTTCGATCACATTGAGAAGAACATCCCGTACATCGACTCGGAGAATGCTGTTGCTTTGGGTGCTTCCTACGGAGGCTACATGATCAGTAAGTCAAAGGGGGCCTGCTGACTGTGTTGGGACTGCGCTGATGCTTTGTAGACTGGATTCAGGGCCATGAGCTTGGTAGAAAGTTCAAGGCCTTGGTATGCCATGACGGCGTGTTCTCGACACTCAATCAATGGTCCACCGAGGAACTCTTCTTCCCTCTGCATGATTTTGGTGGCCCGCTCTGGGAGAACCGCCAAGGCTACGAGAAGTGGGATCCTGCTCATCACCTCGACAACTGGTCAACCCCTCAGTTGGTCATCCATAACGAGCTGGACTACAGATTGCCCATTTCTGAGGGCCTTGCCATGTTCAACGTTCTGCAAGCGCGTGGCGTCCCCAGTCGCTTGGTGATGTTCCCCGACGAAAACCATGTAAGTGATGGAAAATGCAGTCCAAGGTCGTTGCAACGCTAACTGGATTCCAGTGGGTACTGAAGCCGGAGAACTCGCTCGTGTGGCACAGGGAGGTTCTTGGTTGGATCAACAAGTATACCGGGTTGGACAAGTCCGAGGAATTGGCTGTGAGGCAAAAGTGAGAAAACGGGGTCGTCAACATGAAACGAAGTTTTGCATCATTCCTCGATATGGCTGAAAATGGATGACTTCTAATGAGACATGATTTTCTGGGAACTTCTCAACCAAACCTCGTGATGCTTCACAGCTCAAACCACCGGCCCTGCTTCCACTGCATTGACCTGTGCAAACACAGTGTTCATACTGTGATGCATCTGGACCTTCCACTTTCGCCTGCAGGAGCTCCTTCCCGTACTGAACGACAGGACGCGGGTCCGAGCTCCATTCAACAAGGCTGAAATTTCCCAACGCGCACCTGCTCGTCGTCGACAGTCCCACGAACAACCTCTCGAGCTACATGATATACACGACGTACGGTTCAGAAGAAGCGGGGATTCCATCTCGTTTGTGCCCGCGACCCAACGTTTACGCTCGATAACAGCATGCGAAGCTCCCCGACCAAGCTGCAGAATCGATGGTGAAAGACGGAATCGCAACTTTTCGCCCGGCCACAGCACCCGCGGTTTCTTCTCGAACCCCTCCTCTGTTCAGAACGAAGAGCATTGCTATCGCTCCACTCGCGGCAGCTCGACTTGAACTATAATCGAAGAAGGATAGTCAGCGGAAAGACACACAACACACGACACACACAATAATCAACATGACGCCCCCGTCGCTGCTCTTTAATGCCCTAATGAAACCCGTCATCCTCCAGATCCTCCGCGCGACCGGCTACCATGCCACACGACCCGTGGTTCTCGACACATTGACGGACCTGGCGGTGCGGTACTTGATCGCGCTGTGCCAGGCGACGGCGCGCCACGCCACAGACAATAACCCGGAAGGAGTCACGCCAGGCATCGTCGACGTGCGCATGGCCCTGCAGGAGCTGGGCGCGGTCCCGCCCGACGACCTCGGCGCCGAGGGGAGGGGAGGCGAGATCCTGGGCGAGATTCTCAACGACGTGCTGGAACACGACGGGCTTGTCTCGCTCGTAGCGGGAGAGAATGGCGACGCGGCGGCCACGAATGCAGTTGCCGAACGAGAACGCGATAAGGAGCGGTCGGACGACACTCGAGGAGTTGACGACTTCGTCAGATGGTTCAGCGGTCCGAGGAATAAAGCCATACGCGAAGCTGCCGTCGGCGATGGCGAAGTAGAGCTGGGCGATTACTTGAACGGTAGGTTCTTCTGGGCACTAACGAGATCTTGCGCCCGAATGATGAGCTGACAAGGCCTTTGACTCGCAGTTCTGAAGAAGAAGCACAGCAAAACGGGCGAAGACTCAAAGTACCACGGCACGATCCTGGGCAAGGGCAACGACGTCGGAGAGGTGCAGGTAGAAGGGGGAGACATTCCCAGCATTCACATGTGGCGCATCAAGATGCGCGGACTGCCGCCCGCGAACGATGCCTCAGCCACCTCGCCTCGTGTTAAGGAGGAGTCGAGGCCGAGCTCAGCATTGAGTTCAGTCGGGGACAGGTTGGGCGATGATCGAGACCGTATGGACTTGTCATAGTGGACCGACGGTAAGAGTGTCGCCCAGACCGCCCTTCGGGCTGGCATGCGGACTCGATCGCAAGCGCGAATCACCAGTGATGTGCAAGTTCAGGAGAGCAGGCCCAAGAAGCGGCAGCGGGAAGACGATGAGGGTGATTAAACGGGCATAGCGTGGCGTTCACGGGTCGGGTTTTTTTTTGGACAGGAGGCATGGGCAAAAAGCATTCTTCATTCGAGGGTGGGAAGAGACTTGGGACGGCTTCGAGGGATCATGGTATCTTTGTTGCGGCTGGAAGACGAGGCTTCGGCCCGACGGAGGAACGCAAAGGCAGAGGTTTATTTTTGGGCTCTGCGCATCATCACACGCAGAATCGCAATGACAGAAAGAATTAATCCCACTACACAAAAGTTCTAGTACCCCTCCTCCTCCTCCTTCATCGCATGAACTCGGTAGCGCGGTCGAGGTTGAAGGCGGCGCTGATGAGGGCCAGGTGACTAAAGGCCTGGGGCGTGTTGCCGAGCTGCTCGCCGCTGCGGGCGATTTCCTCGGAGAACATGGTCAGGTGGTTGGAGAAGCTCAGCATGTTCTCAAAGAGGTTGACGGCGCGGGCGAGGTATCTGGGCTCGTGGACGGAGGCGCGCGTCATGGCCTCGACGAGCCAAAAGGTGCACATGCTGAAGGCGCCTTCTCTGCCGCCAACGCCTGGGGAAAGAGAGAGGGGTGGGTTAGCGTGCTGTCTCGGGGCGCAGAGGAAGAAGGGGGTTGTATGATACCATCTTTGGAAAGTTCGGTATTGTAGCGATATACGAGCCCCGTGCTTGTGAGACCGCCCTTCTCGGGAGGCAGGAGGATGCGGTCCATTGTGTTAAGGAAGCGGGGGTCGTTTGGCGCGATGAAGAAGACGAGGGGCGCGATGAGGATGGACGAGTCGAGCATTGTGTTGTTCTCGTAGCTTTGGACGAAGCATTGCAGTTCCTTGTTGTAGCCTGTGATTTTTCTGTCAGGTCCTGGATTCACGGACGTTGATTCAGAGGGGATGAGATAGGGGGCCCTTGCCCTTTTGCATGATTTCCTCCATGAGATTATCCCGCGCGGCGAGCCATTTGCTGCGGTTGGGGCAGGGGAAGTTGCGCTTGTCTGCGAGGCGGAGGCCGCGGTCGAAGGCGACCCAGAGCATCACCTTGGAGTAGGTGAAGTTCTGCTTGTTGTTGCGGACTTCCCAGATGGACATGTCTGGTTCTGCGGGCTGTCAGGGAAAGGCATGCCCGCGGGTAGGAAGTGGGATGAAGGCGGCTTACGATCTGTGATTGTGAGGACAAAGTCTGTTTATACAATGTCAGCAAAACAACAGGGCAGGCAGGACCCAAACGAACACGGCAACACGACGTACCCAGCATCTCCCGGACGGAGCACCACTGGTCCCAGCTGATGGGCTTCCCGTACTTGTTGTACAGATAGATGGCGTCCATGAGCTCGCCGTAAATGTCAAACTGCTGGTGGAACGCGGCGCCGTTGCCCACGCGGACGGGCCTGCTGCCGCGGTACCCCTCGAGATGCGGGAGTTCGCGCTCGGGTATGTCCGTGTCGCCGCGGATGGTGAACATGATGGGCAGCTCGCCGTCGGGGCCGCGGGACTTGACGAAGCGCTCGCTGATGAAGTCCATGTAGGCGTCGGCCTCGGCGGAGAAGCCGAGGCGCAGGAGGATGTAGATCGTGAAGGAGGAGTCGCGGATCCAGCAGAAGCGGTAGTCCCAGTTCCTGTTGCACTCTGGTTAGTATGTCACGATCCGACGATGCCCCGATTCGACGATGCCCCGATTCGATGATGCCCCGATTCGATGATGCCCCGATTCGATGATGCCCCGATTCTGCCTCGATCTTCTTCCTTGTTTGTTTACATGCAAAGAAACAGAACGTACCTGACGCCGCCAATGTCTTCGGGTATGGAAAACGTGGGAGCCGCAATGATGGCCCCCGTGGGCTCGTACGTCATCATCTTGAGCAGCATCAGGCTGCGGTTGACGACCTCGCGCCAGCGGCCCTTGTACTTTGACTTTGAAATCCAGTTGTACCAGAAGGACTGCGTGTCGTGCTGCTGGCCGTCGAGCACGGCGGTGGAGATGTTCTCCGTGACGTGGTTGGGCATGTCGTTGCGGAGCACAAAGGAGACGGCTTGGCCCTCCTCAATCTCGATGTGGGCGACGACTCCATCGCCCAGCATGCCGCTGCGTCTCTCGGTGCGGAAGGTGATGGTGGGAGCCACGTCGGACTCGGCGTCGACGGTGACGTCTAGCTGGAGCTTGTAGTGCTCGCTTTCAAAGGTCACGGCTCTGCTCGGGGTGCCGGTGGTGTGGCGCCCCGAGATTATGGTGGTTTTGTGCGGTTCCGTGGCATAGTGGAAGGCTGGAAAGAGTTCGATATCTGGCTATCGTGTGAGTAAGTGCGGTCGCAAACGAAGAGGGAATGGGAGATACCCATTGCCAGACGGCCGCGGATGCACTCCACGCGCCGGACGAGCCATTTCTTGAGTTCTTCCTGGATCTTGATGGTCTCGCGGAAGGCACTCTGACGGGTAGCCTTTGAGATGACTGTCGCTGTCTTTGGGCGAGGAAAGAAGTCCACGACGTCGACGACGCCATCGTCGTGGATGTAGCGGGTTTGGAGGATGTTGGAGGATGGCAGGTATTGTTGCCTTCGTCTTGGTCAGAGCGTGTTCAGATGTTCGAGGCTGGCAGGTCTCACTTTGTAGTGCATTGCTTATCTGCTGGAGGGCAGATGCTGAAGAAACCCCCTTTATCCTTGTCGAGAAGACGGCAGAATATGCTTGGAGAGTCAAAGTCGGGCCTGTCGTAAGTTAGATGTCGTTATGTAAAATACTGTCGTAACTGGTCCTTGATGAGCTCCGGGTGGCTCGGACGAGCAACTGCAGGTATCACAGCTCACATGAGTGTGGAACATTGTCAGGACCAACCACTTGGTTCTTGCGTTTATGTGAGGTACATCATCGCAAGATGCCGATGCTATTAAACAAGCTCCGTGAATGGTGGGAGCTGGGCGCGTGTGACAGAGCAGCAAAGCACTCATCGATAGTGAAATGTAACTCGTACCAACACATAAAGTCGACGGAACC
Organism: Colletotrichum spinosum; assembly: GCA_004366825.1. Taxonomy (NCBI): domain Eukaryota; kingdom Fungi; phylum Ascomycota; class Sordariomycetes; order Glomerellales; family Glomerellaceae; genus Colletotrichum; species Colletotrichum spinosum. Next base: position 1,052,330 of record QAPG01010715.1, read on the forward strand.
ATTCATGCCAACAAGCGCGCATGTATGCATGTTGCCGATCATGCCATAGTCTTCGATGGGCAGGTAGCCGGCGTGGCTGCCGGCAGAATGCCTCTTGGAACACTGCTGTGCCATGATCTTGGATGCCGGGGATGTCAGTATGGCGCAGAACTGTTTTGAGGATACCAAAGATATAAACGGAGTGGCCTGATGGCGACAAAGCCGAATCACTTGGTGTTGGCGACAGGTTGTACGAAATCGTGCGAGTCTGTAGACGAGAGCTTCACCTAGCCGCCAATGAACAAGTGATACAAATGTCGTGAAGTCAAGCTTCGGACCAAAGGGATAAACTCCGGCGATGGTCGTCACTGGGGATTTGTATGCACAACCTGCGGCCGATGTAGCTGGCAGAGCGTGTACGTACAAAACGAAACATCGATGCTAGTGGCCGGCTTTGTCACGATTTGGTCCTTGGGCACGGCGTCCGCTGAAGTGAAGATCCCGCCGAGCCGTGACAGAATAGGTACGTCTTGCGCTGGCTCTCCGAGCTACATATCCTGATACTGGTCTGACGATTGATGCGCTGCAGATAACGGCAAACCAATTGACTTTTAGACCAGTATCTGTACGTGCTGCCGGGTGTCGAGGAAAACGACCCGTGAATGATGTCGAACTGATGACGTCGTACTATGTAGAGCTGTCGGCGCATCGAGCTGCCGCCCACATCGGGGCAGCTCCATCGAGGGGAAGCTGTCAGATCTGCAAGCCGCCCGAGCTGAGCTCCCCTGCTCAGGCCAAGGCAGGTTTGTCAATTCGCACCGGTGCGGACGCGGGCCATCTCGAAGCATTTCGTATCGCAATTTCATTATTCCCCTCCTCGGACTGAATGGGAGGCTTTGTTCCGCGTATCCACCCCCGTCTCTCACCTGAGCGATCGGGCAGGAACCCAAACTGCCCTCTTCATTCCGCTAATGATTGGTGAGGACTGAGTGACGGCGCCTGACATCATGAAGCCTCGGCGGTTTCCCAACCATTTCTTGTTCTTGTGCTCCGAGGCCTTCCCGAACTGAGACACTTTGGCTTGGCTATGTAGAGTAAGTTGGACAGGCGGGGAGACTCAAACGGCGCGTGGCGGGTGACGAGATAGTAGACCTATTGTCTTACTCTTGTCGAGAGGGACCAAGATGAATTTTCAAGATATAATTGGAAGTCTTAAGAGGCGGTTGGGTTGAGACAGAGACAGTGTTAGCAGACAAAAATCCGAACCATGGTCATGACCATGCCCGGAGCCGAGAAGCTGCAAGGGAAAAGGTTTGCGGGGAGGTTGGAGTCGTGGAATTCGAGAAGGGTCAATGCTGGAACTGTCAGTCGATAGTGTCGATTACACAAGCCATCCGTGCCCGGGCTGCGTGCTTTCAACCCCATCATCTGCGTGAATTTGTTTTGGGAATAGAGAGCGGGTTCTCATGGGAAGGCTGGGAACCGCAGCCTCAACAAGGTTGTTCTGCAAAAAGAAACGGCAACGGCCCGAGGGACGGTGTTGTTCATCTTCAACATCAAGGCCGAGGACGTTATTGTGGGCTGGTTGTCTCGGAAGAAACGGGCCCAGAAACAAGAACAATGCAATAGTTGTTTGGAAACCTTGTTCCGTACGGGACTTGTCGCCCAGCGCAAGTCCAGCTGTTTCGGCATATTTTGTCTTTGGTCGACACTGACAACATGTTGAACCAAGTGCAAGCGGGCTGCTCGGCACCTGCGGGTCGCGGCGCCGTCCGAGAACACGGCTCGGAAGTCTGCCAGAGTGACGGGGACCGTGAACCGCGATTCGAATGCGAGTCTTGCTCGGCAGACAGAGTTGAGGGTGTGAGTGAGTGAGGTGTGGTTGCGTGAGTGCCAGGCCAGTGCAAGTGGATTTGCAGCCGAGGGGGGCAGGTGGTCACCCGACAACAATGTCTCCCCTGGGCGAGTGCACCAACGACCACATGGCCACAGGCAGTTTGCCGAGCCCGTAGAACTGCAGGGCGGTATTATGTACGTAGTACGGAGTACCACAGTATAGCGGGAGGGAAATCTGCGACTCTCAACGTGAGAGACGGCTGGACCAAGCTTGGAATCGACGTCGCATTTTGAGCTTCTGCCGAACCAAGACGAACGGGTAGGTGTAAGTCGGGTGAAACTCGGGAGGACAGTGTGCTTGTCCTCGTTCAGACGACCCTGGCATCCTTAATCGTATTGTGCATGGCCATGTACGCAGTATTGCAGCAGCCAGAAGGTTAAGGTAGAGGGATATTCAAGGATGGGGGCAGTTGGAAGAGCTATCCTGTAAAGCGCCTAGGCGTTGGGCCCGGCATATCGTGGCTCACTTCGCCTCGCGGTGCCATGAGGTCAGGCAATCTTAAAGGCACTTTAAAAATCCAAACCCAGCCTCAGGGGAAGAGGGGCTGGCGCCAAATGGGCGTTGGCGGTAGTGCTGGCGGTAGTGCTGGTGCTGCGAAGTGATTGCTGTACTACTGTGACGTCTGCGGAGACTACTGTAGGTACCTGCGTGATGAGTCAAACGCGTATTGTTGTTAATGTTTGCCGTAGCCGTAATATGCAGCAAGTAATACTCCGTATATTCCGTAGGTAAGAACCACGACTTGCCATTGGGTATCGGCATGCCAATGACAAGACGGCCAGTGCTGCACAGATCTGGTGGCCAAGCTGGCACGCAAGGGCAAGAGCAAGACCCAGCTTTTCGTTCCGTGTGTTCTTCCAAGATCCACGGAGGCCCATGATCTTCGTCGTGCCCGTGAGGTGGGAATCGATATGCCACGCTGTGCCATGCCATGCCATGCCATGCCATGCCATGCCATGCCATGCCATGCCATGCCTGTGCTTGCGCTTGTTGTTGCGTCTGTGAGTGCACCAACGTGGTGGTACTGGTATCTACCTGGCGGCGGACGGCCACTGCATTGCTGATGAGGAGTTTTCATATCGAAATTCGCCTCTTCTGCTTGGTCGGTGATGCCCATTTTCTGGCAAGGTACGGATAGGAGCACACAAGATTGGTACCTTACAGTTGAGGAGAGGTGAGTTGGCATGTCACAAGGGGCCATTAGGGAAGGTCATCCCTGAAGGCTTGCCCACAGACAGGTACCCTGACCGCCGCAAGGAGCGAATCCAGTGCTGCGAGTCTTCTCCACCGTGAGGCGTGCCAAGACGAAGTCCACATTTCATCTTGGGAGGGAAAAGCAGAGACATTGGCCCGTTGGTACTACTGGCGGTAAGGCGTCGGCCTCCAGATGTACCTTTTCGCGGTGAACCCCTCTCCAGGGTACCATCGCTAGCAGAGGCAGTGGACTGGAGAAATGATCCGCGACCGTCGTGACCAGTGGGGCCTTTTAGTGGACCCATCCCAGCTCCCTCTCCCGGTGCAGCCTCCTCCTCCTCTTCACGTCCCAACCAGCCCAGCCCAGCCCAGCCCAAGCATTGTACACTGAACCACTGCTTATTTACTATGGGACACTAAGTATCTGACTTGGCCTGGCCTACCTAGCCTGGCACGGCACCACGACCATCACTTTCACGACGAGAACCCAGCAGCCAGCCGACATCCAAAGCACAACAAGCAAGCGGTGGAGAGCACCGAGCGGCAAGCCCAGCCCAGAATTGACCTACCAGCCAGCTCAGCGAATGACTGCGCCCAGCTTTCTCGTCCCGATTCCTAATCCTCCTCCACCATGCCTGACCTACCTACCTACATAGTACACGGTCCGTACACACTCCACAATAGTACCTTGCTCCGTACGGATACACTGGGGCACTACCTCCTACGGCTACGCTTACGGCCACACGGCTACGGAGACATCCCGTACCAACTGCACTGCACTGCTTGCTCTCCAGCCCCAGCCCAGCCCAGCCCAGTCCAGCTGCGAATTCCAGATTTGATTTAATCATGTCCACCTCCTCCTCGGAATCCTCGTCGCTTGTGCATGTGCTTAGCCCTTCTGCTGTTCCCAGTGCCATATCCTCTTCTCCCGACCCCATTGATCACCAAGACGCCCTGCCAGCCCAGGAACCACGGTCTCGTCGTCTCCTCAGTCCATCGCCGCTACTCCTCCCACCACCCACAGCATCCTCACCTGCCCACGCGACCACCACCGAGACCGCGGATGACCCCCGGCCACGAGACCAAGACGTCGCCGATCTTGCCCACGCTCCCTCGCCCCTGGGCCCTTCAGCATCTTCTCATAACTCCTCGCCCTTGCGCCAACCTGGCCCCGTCCTCGACGACGACGACGACGACGACGCTGCAATCGAGATGGAGCCGCTGAAAGGGGCCGGTCATCGCCGGCGCAGAAGTAGTCTTATGCAGAGCGCTGTCTCGAGCCATGGCCACAGCAGAGTCCCGTCCAGAAGTCACCAGGGAGGAAACCTGCTAGAGGAGCCCAAGATATCAGAGGAACGTGACGGCCCCAGCCCAAGTGCTTCCAAGGATGCCGACGACAGCTTCTCTGACGAGGACCTCCACGATGACGAGGAGACCGGCTTGACCAAAAAGGACAAGAAGAGGAAGAGCAACAAGAGGAGGCATAACACGAGGCTGGATCAGAGGATCGCCCGAGGAGGTGTCACCGCCGACGAAAAGAAGGAGGCAGACCAGAACGTCGTCAGGAAATCCATGGTCAACGTTGTATTAATCCTGCTGTGGTATCTGTTTTCCCTCAGCATTTCGCTGGTAAGCACTTCCCTTGGTCTCTCCGACGTCTTGTCGCCAGCGTCAATCGTCAACCCAGCTGACACCTGATTCGCGCAGTACAACAAATGGATGTTCGACAAAGACCACCTCAACTTCTCCTTTCCCATGTTTACGACGGCATGCCACATGCTGGTGCAGTTTGCCCTTGCATCATTAGTTCTATTCTTAATACCCTCTTTGCGTCCGTCCCACGCACTGCGCCACTCGGATCTGGGCCGCTCGAGGCACGAGTCCGAGCCGGACAAGCCTCTGATGAGCAAGATGTTCTATCTGACACGCATTGGACCTTGCGGTGCGGCGACCGGCCTCGATATTGGTCTTGGAAACACCTCTCTCAAGTTCATTACTCTCACATTTTACAGTAAGACGCCCTGATTGTACAAAACACAAATACGAGACTGACACCCTGCAGCAATGTGCAAGTCATCGTCCTTGGCATTTGTCCTCATATTCGCTTTCCTCTTCAGACTCGAGAAGCCGACATGGCGTCTCGTGGCCATCATCGCAACCATGACAGCCGGTGTGGTCCTGATGGTCTCGGGAGAGGTAGAGTTCAACCTCGCCGGCTTCGTTCTCGTCATCTCCGCCGCCTTCTTCTCCGGTTTCCGCTGGGGACTGACCCAGATTCTCCTACTTCGCAATCCTGCGACATCAAACCCCTTTTCTAGCATCTTCTTCTTGGCGCCCATCATGTTCCTCACCCTGATCGTCATCGCCATTCCCCTCGAGGGCTTCCCGGCGCTCATCGAGGGCGTCAAGATCCTCGTCAACGAATGGGGCGCCTTCATGACCCCGCTGTTCCTCCTCTTTCCCGGCTGCATCGCCTTTTTGATGACCGCCTCCGAGTTCGCTCTGCTGCAGCGCACGTCGGTGGTCACGCTTTCCATCGCCGGTATATTCAAGGAGGTCGTCACCATCTCCGCGTCCGCCGTTGTCTTCCACGACCGCTTGACGCCCGTGAACTTTGTCGGTCTCATTACCACCATTGGCGCCATTGCGGCCTACAACTACATCAAGATCACCAAGATGCGCGAGGACGCGCGGAAGGAGGTTCAGCGCGACAACATGGAGACATCTGAGTCTTCGGGGTCCAGCGCTAGCGATAACGACGAGGGCGGCGAGGAGACGGGTCTGCTGAGAAACAGCACCGACTACGAAGACAACCTCGTCACCGCCGACGGCGACATCCTACCGAACCCGAGTCACACTGAGCAGGAGTCGAGGACGGCGCAAGCCCATCGCGACAACTAGAGTTTTGAAAGTTGCCTCTCTTTTGTTGTATATTTGGGGGTTTGAAAAGATGGTCAAAACTGTACATTGGACGTACAAATCTTGCAGATGCAGATGGGAAAGGCGTGGAGTTCAAGCGGGTTTTCTTTTCGTTTGTCGGTACGAGGTTCACTCGCCGATAGCCATCAGCGTGGTTCGCACAAGAGAACCCATCCATCGGGTGGGCAGGCAGGAGATAACCTTGGCATTGAGAGGTGGATATACCAAAAAGAGCGAGGTTTGAACATGGAAGGCGACGTTGACACAGTTGCAGTTGCATCTTCCCAAGTCGGTAGATACCCGAGAGGTTAGACACGCAGAGAAATTACAAGCATGGGTCACATTGACACTCGATACGTTGGACTCGCGTGACGTGTACAGAATGTACGAGGTTCTATTCTGTGTATGCCGATAACGGGTATGCTGCAGAGCCCAAACTCCCAACGCCTTTCATGCGAACCATACTCTAAGAATCGAACAAGAGCAGCTCTCGGTTATCAAATGCTGCAGAGAAACAGACTCAACCGAGCAGCTTGAGACCATTCTTCGTCTTTTGACCGGGTTTCGTCACGCCGTGGTGGTGCGCGGGGCCGAGATGCGGCTCGTACCCACCGCCCTCGGCGTTCTTCCCCCCGCCTCCGCCGCCGTTACCAGAGTATTTCTTGTTCTTCTTGTTGCGGTGGTGGTCCTTGTCCTTGACGTTTGTAACCTTGATCTCGGTGTTCGCCTTGCGGACGGTGACCGGGTGACTCTGGATGTACTTTCCGTTCATCTCCTTGGCGGCCTGGAAGAAGTCGTCGGCGTCGCTGAAGGAGACGAACCCGTAGCCTTTGGACTTTGCGGTGCGCTTGTCGCGGATGACGCGCGACTTTTGCACGGATTTCCAGCGCGAAAAGGCTTTCAGGAGGGACTCGTCCGTGACCTCGCCGGCGAGGTTGCCCACGAAGAGGCGCAGATGCGAGGGGTCCCACTCGGCGAGGGAGTCGTCCGTCCACTTCTTGCCGCCGCCCTCGCGGACGACGGTCTTCTTGCGCTCGGGGGGCTGGTTGGCTGCTGCCGCGGCAGCGGCCGGGTCGGGGATTTCCGAGGGGGCGCCGGCGCCAAAGGTGTTGTGGTAGTTGTTCGGACCGCCGCGGCCCGCGGGACCGCTGGTGACGGGAGGTGCCGAGGGGTCCTTTGCGCTGTAGGCGGACTGCCATTCGGCTATTTGCTTCGCGGTTTCATAGTCGTAGTCGGCGGTCGCGGTGCCGGGGAGAGGGAAAGGGTTGCGGATCTGAGGTGCCGCCGAGTAAGACGCTGCGCTGGGGGTTGCGGCGGCGCCGTAGCTTGTCGTTTGCCCGTAGCCTCCGCCGGCAGCGGTTTGCGGGTAGGAGTGGTATGAGGGAGGTGCTTGGTACGGGCCCTGGCCGGCTACGGCGGGCGAGGCATGGTGAGGGTAGGCTTGGTAGGACGCGCCGTAGTTTGGGGTCGCCGAGGGTGCGCTTGCGTAGCTCGGGGCGCTCGAATACGATGGCGGGGCAGCAGCAGCAGCAGCAGCAGCAGCGCCGTACGCCGGTTTGAAGGCGGGCTTGAAGCCTCCGGAGGCCTTTGACGGAGGAGGCCGCGCGGGGAGCGAAGGATGGGATGGGTTGCTGTTGCCGCTTGAGATACCTGGAGGGGGCGGGTATGCCATGATGAACGACTGCGTTTTTTTTTTTTTTTTGCGAAGGCGCGAAGACTGCGTAAAGTGCTTGTGATAACGTACCTCTGAGCCTGGATGTTCCCGCTCAAAGAGACTCTCCTCGAATTGTCTTTGCAGTCGACGGTATTCGTAGGTGCGGTGCTGTGAGAGCTGGCACAAAAGACAAAAAAGCAACGGCTGTGGCTACTGGAATCGGTCTGAAGTTGTAAGTTGTGACGATGTTACATGTTGCAGCCTCGGCGCCCGACTTGAAATGTGGCTGGCTGGAGGTCACGTGGATGTGGCTTGGGTACTCGACCTCTTTTCGGCCACGGAAAGCAGGACCGCAACTACCGATTTCATCGGCCTTACATAATCATTCCTTGGCCACAAACCGAGGTCCCTCCGTGCAGTCATCCGCCAAGGCCAAGAACTCAGGTTGCAGAGTCCAGCGGAAAACAAGACGGAATTTCCGTCTTGAGCCATTTCTTGCATGCCGCTTGTCGTTCCACTCGGCTGGGTTTGTCATCCACCCGATTCCCTACAGCTTGCTTTACTATTTGTCCTTGCATCAGATTCATCCGTCCAAACATAATCAGACGGCCATTGCGGATGATTGTTAGTGGAACTGTTTCTCGGTCTCTACCTAAGCCTGCAGCGTATGCATTGACATCATAGGTATTCGGAGAGCCCCTCTGGATGTCTGAGTCTCCCACGGCCAGGTCCGGTTCTCTTGCCAATCAATAATGCGCGTGGGTTTCTAGCGGAGCTCTAGCGGAGTTGTCAGCCGACGTCTCCGACCCGTTGTGTGGTGAAACCCCGATCCAAGGCCCGAAGGCGTCGGTACATAACGGTGTTAGGTGTTTAAAACCCCACTCAAAAGTGCCCCTCGATGCTTGGGGATTGACGCGGCCCAGGTTCGTGAAGCTGGAGCCGAAGCATGGGACGGATTTATCTTCGATTCGCATCCAGCCTCCATCTTTCCATACTGGCACGCCTAGAGGGTACCTCGATGGAGGTTGCGATATTTTCTGTCCGTCTCGCTTCTCCCGCCGTGAAGACGCGTGGGTCCCCCCAACGAATCCAGTTGATTGACTGATGCTTGGGCCAAGGAGTCCAATGAAGGAATTGGAGGGGTTTCTTGCGGCCAGGTTCGGTTTGGTTGAGACCGACTTGCACTGCACACCATTGAAGCGCATCGTGATTTGTCGTCTTGGCTGTCCAAGACCCGCCGGTTGCTGTCCAGGCCTTCATGGATAGTAACAGCCAGGAATGAGTAGGCGCGAGGTGCATGCATGCCGCATCGCTGCCTTTCTTTCTCTATGCAGAGTCCACGTTCGGCGACAATTGCAAGGCTGCGTCTCGCTGCGTTTTGTGTATTCGCGTGGCGACGGCATCACGCCGAGACTTTGCATCTAGGACCGGGCGGCGACAACGCGATGTTGCCTTTTATGGGTTTCTGTCCGGAGTTTTCACATCTGGTCGTTGCTTGCAGGAACGGCCCGGAGCATGGAAGAGGGGTTTTCCATAACGAGGAAACGGAATTTCTCAAATACAGTCCGGGACATAGTAAGCCACAAGCTGGTTCGTGCCAGCCAGCTGGCCGGCTGGCCGCAGCCCAAGAAACGAGTGCTTAAAGATGCTTAGTGCAGACCGATAGTGAGCTTTCGTCGTTCGCGATTCGTCTTTCGGCGCAACAGACAGGGACCACGATGGCCCAAGAGCGGGTGACGCGAACGAGCGAGCCAGCGCCGGAGCTCCGTTGCTTCAGTATCCGTAGAACAACGGTATATGGCGCCAGGCAATCCAGTGCCTTGCCTTAAGGCGTTACCTGGGCGAATGGGGTATCGTGGGCAAATGCCCCCCCGCGCAAAGTTAGACCGAGCGCAAAGTGATTCCTCCGCGGCCGTGGGTTGCGAAACGTCAGGGTCTGACGCATCAAGTCTGAACACCGGAGTCGCACATCTCCCTGGAACACGTCCCGTGTGAGGCAGAAACCATGGGTGGCCAATGGGAAAGGGTGCCTATCGCCGAATCGGACCACAACTGGACGGGTCCCCATAAGCGCTTTTCGCAGCCGGAAGTCAAGACGGCCTCTCTCTCGCCAGGCTGGCGCGCCTCTGCTGGACTAAAACACGACTGGCATGGAGCAGGCATGATGGTCGTTGCTGGGTCGCCCTCCCGCCGCGAGAGCCGGCTTACGGCCACAATGCGGTAGCTGTGTTTGCGTCTGTACAATGGCGTTGCAGTAGGCTGGTGAGCAAAGCAGCAGGTCCAAGTTGGTACCTGCTTACGCCGGAAATACTCAACTAGGCGGGACTGTCAGATCATGGCGGAATGATGGCTTTTATCGTTTCCCAGTTCCGCTGTTCGAGTTACACTGTCTTGACTCAGGCTGCCGGCAAAGCTGGCTGACGGAGGCATCGGGTTGCTGACAAGAACGACAGAGATGAGGTAGCAAACAACATCGTCATAACTGCCCCTCCATGACAAACTATCCAATTGGAGGCGGGGTGAGGGCCTTGATGGATCCCAAGTTAACTGGTGGTGATGTAGGCGTCCCTCTCCTTTTTTTTTTCTTCTGTCAGTCAGTGTCAGGATGGAACTGCTGGAACTGCAAGTGGGAAAGTCCATAGATGGTACCTCGACGGTACATCACGGCTCATGAGTAAGCTCCGCCAACGAAGCCAATGAGGTCTAATGGCAGCCCTTCGTTCGGGTAGGCAAAGCAGCACTGTCGGGGGTTGAAAGAACGTCTAGTCCCGCTATTGTTTCCGGTCTACTAGGTAGGTTGTTTGACTTGTGCATTTCAAAGAAGTTCAAGTCAGCAATGGCCGCTTCCATCTGCAGCGACGGCGGCGGACGATGCGGGCAGTAAGTGATGTGGATGGAGGCTACTTGCTCCGTAGAAGTACGCCTCATGTACAACCTCGTCTTCAGAGTGGGAGTGTGCACAAATCTGCAGCTTTGTCATGGATGGCCCCTGCCCCAATGTATACCACCCCCCTCCCCATTATCCCCTCCTACCCCTCCGTCCACCTTTCCCCTACAAACTTAGGTTCCTAGGTACGAAAGCTCCTGCTCTACAGATAAATAACTCGACTCTCCCTCAGTCATCGTGGAATCGCGTGTTTGATCCTCTTCTCTACCATAATCACCCCTAAGTTTATCTCACGACCAACCTTCATCATGTCTGGACCAGTGTAAGTATCTCAGTCCGCTTCATCCTTGCTATCCCCATTCCCCTCGCTCAACAGCGATATTACCCCACCACCCCGCTTCCGACCTCCGGCACCGTCACGACCTCATGATACTGGCCTATTCAGCCTGGTTTGGTGGCGTTGTGTCGTGATGTGAGGAGGTTGGACGGGCTCGCGGGAGGCGCCAATCCATGTTGGCCACAAGCTTCCAGCTTCTCCCGCTTGACTTGACTTCACGCTCATACCAGCAATGCAGCGCTCGCCTTGCCAACATAGTGGCGGGCGTTGTGCCAGCTCCGAGGTCCCGCTCCGCTTTTCCCGCGCCGGATATTGAGTTACCTGAAGAGACAGCTAACCAGATTGCAGCGCTGATATGGGCCTCATCGGCCTGGCCGTCATGGGTCAAGTTAGTATTTCTACGAGCTTGTTGGGTGAATTAAAAGCTAACAACCACACTGAACATTATCCTGAACGCTGCCGACAGTTGGTGACCCTTTGGCTTTTCCTGTTATTTCTGTAGAGCTGCGGCTAACTTCCATTGCAGAGGGCTTCACCATCGCCGCGTTCAACCGTACCGTTTCCAAGGTCGACCGATTCCTGGCTAACGAGGCCAAGGGCCTCCCCATTGTGGGTGCCCACTCCATCGAGGAGTTCGTCTCGAAGCTCAAGAGCCCCCGCCGTGTCATGCTCCTCGTCCAGGCTGGCAAGGCCGTCGATGACTACATTGAGACCCTCATTCCCCTTCTGGACCAGGGTGACATCATTATTGATGGAGGTAACTCTCACTTCCCCGACTCCAACCGCCGCACCAAGTACTGCGAGTCCAAGGGCATCCGCTTCGTCGGTTCCGGTGTCTCCGGCGGTGAGGAGGGTGCCCGCTACGGCCCCTCTTTGATGCCCGGTGGTAACGAGGAGGCCTGGCCCCATCTGAAGGACCTCTTCCAGAGCATTGCCGCCAAGAGCGACAACGAGCCCTGCTGCGACTGGGTTGGTGACGAGGGTGCTGGTCACTACGTCAAGATGGTCCACAACGGTATCGAGTACGGCGACATGCAGCTCATTACTGAGGTCAGCTTACCCCCCTTGGTATCGCTTCTGCACGTGTCTAACCATCTTCACAGGCCTACGACATCTTGAAGCGTGGTCTCGGTCTCTCCAGCAAGGAGATTGGCGACATTTTCTCCCAGTGGAACAAGGGTGTCTTGGACTCTTTCCTTATCGAGATCACCCGTGACATCCTTTACTACAACGACGAGGATGGCACTGCCCTTGTCGAGAAGATCCTCGACAAGGCTGGCCAGAAGGGTACTGGCAAGTGGACCGCTGTCAACGCTCTTGACCTCGGCATGCCCGTTACTCTGATCGCTGAGGCCGTCCTGGGCCGCAGCTTGTCTGCCCTCAAGGACGAGCGTACCAAGGCCTCCGGCCTGCTCCAGTACGTCGGCCGCAGCACCAAGTTCGAGGGCGACAAGCAGCAGTTCATCGACGACCTCGAGCAGGCTCTGTACGCCTCCAAGATTGTCTCCTACGCCCAGGGCTTCATGCTCATGCAGGAGGCTGCCAAGGAGTACGGCTGGAAGCTCAACAAGCCCTCCATCGCCCTCATGTGGCGTGGTGGCTGCATCATCCGCTCCGTCTTCCTCAAGGACATCACCAACGCTTACCGCTCCAACCCCGACCTCGAGAACCTCCTCTTCGACGACTTCTTCAACAAGGCTATCCACAAGGCCCAGCCCGGCTGGAGAGACGTCGTTGCCAAGGCCGCTCTCCTTGGTATCCCGACTCCCGCCTTCTCTACCGCCCTGTCCTGGTTTGACGGCTACCGCACGAAGGACCTCCCCGCCAACCTCCTGCAGGCCCAGCGTGACTACTTCGGGTAAGTTTCTTGCTCACCTCCGAGCTCATCGTACCTTTTACTGACGAATCGTGCTCTACAGTGCCCACACCTTCCGCATCAAGCCCGAGCACGCCAGCGAGAAGTACCCCGAGGGCCAAGACATCCACGTCAACTGGACTGGCCGTGGCGGAAACGTTTCTGCCTCCACTTACAACGCATAAAATATTTCTTGGATGGGTAACGAGTAGACTTTAGGTAACGGCACACTGTGATACCTGGTATAATATTAGGTGCCAGGCGGAATGAAAAGAAATGAAATGATTTTTTACCATGTCACTTTTGTCCCGGACGATGTGTGAATGAAAAGAAAATTGCGATTATATGACGCAAAAGCTACCGATGTGCATGCCAATCTCTACTGTGTAGCTATGTTCAAATTGTTTGCCTGTCATATTCGAATCCCGGAAGTCAAGTATAGATGCCTGGGGACGGATGCTTTGTACGGATAGTGAGCGAGTTGCATGTGGTCGTGCACGAGCCCCTGGTACGAGTCGACATGATTGGCTGCGGGGTGGCAAGGATCTTTGACTTCACCTCAGCCTCGTCGCGAGAATTTGGAGACAAGCTACAAGCCTTCCCATTCATCAAGAGATACGGCATTCCGACACCCATCGCGGGCCATCTGACAAACGACCGTATTTTTATTGTCGCTCAATCATCATCTCGAGGTCTCGTCTCAATCGGACGAGCTGCGCCATTCGGTATCGCTCGCGCGAAGCATAGAGACACCACATACAATTCCACCGAAAGCCGCCAGCATGGCCCAAGACCCCAGCGATGGTATCGATCAGGAGCTGGTGAGCCATGGACCATTGCATCCGGATTGATGTTATTGCTGACGACCCTGCAGCTCACCCACGCGCATCTGATCTCGGCCAACCACTACGCCGACCAGGCGCGCGTCGATTTGAACCAAGTTACGAAATGGCTGATGGCCGCGCCCCAAGTCGCCAAAGACAAGGCTCCTTTCTTCTGGACCTACCTCGATCGGCCCCGAGATGGCCAAATCTACCTCGCATGGCAACCTCTCAAAAGGCTGGGAACCAACTTTGCCAGCGATGGCATGATATGGGGCCCCGAACAGTATCACAGGCAGGACGTGGGCAATGGCCTGGTACGCCCTTCCTGTCCCATCTTTACATGGCGTCGGCTAACTTCAGGTGTAGTCTCTTGAGATTCACTACGTCAAATCAGGGTTCATTCCTGGCGAACAAGTTGCCATGCACGCCCGACGCCGATTCCGACTCGTCCCTTCGCAGACTGGAGTGATGAATGCCCCTCAACCAGACATTAGCCTCTGGATCGTCCACTACGGCCCTTCAGACCCCAACGACCGTGTTCCCGTTAATCTGATTCCTGTCTCACCAGAAACGAACCATACCATGGCGACGCGCAACCATTTGCAAAAGGCCGGACAGATAGCCAGGAAGGATTTCATGCTCTCGGATCGCGCCAGTTGGCCCACGATTCAATTCCCTCGCAGCGGTGGGCGGCCCCAGACGTACAACCCGCCGGCTCCGTCGCGGCGCGTTCCGCAGCAGATGGCGTACCCTCCGTCGGGTCCTACAGGTCGCCGTGGTCGGCAAACGCAAGCGCAAGCGCAGGCCCAGGCGCAGGCGCAGGCCCAGCAACAAGCTGTCGCGAACAGCGACTCCCAACATGACGATGAAGATCTGGAGAAGGACCTGTTTGATCATCTCACGCCGAGAGACATTTCCTTTGCGCGGTACCAGCAAAACCACGAATGGATGGAAGAGATTGTATCGTCCCCGTACGGACTGTCCCAGATTACCCCGCCGGATCTCGGCTTGGGACTCAAGGGCGAGCTGTCATACCTGACAGATGGAATTTTCACCGCTCAAAGCGCCAATGCATTGACCGAACCTCCCCAGAAGCCGTACATCGGACGCCTGGATGCTGGTTTGGCGGACGAGTTTAGGAAGCGGGTTCAGGAGCATCTGGAATCGACAAAAGCTGAAATGGAGAAGATGAAGGCGGAGCATGCCAAGAACCTGGCCAGTCTCAAATCCAGCTCTGTCTTCGTCGACGGGGAAAAGGAATTGAAAAACTCGATCGAAGAGCGAGGTCCGGAGCTTTGGCGCCTCGAGGGCCACTCCACAGATTCGGACGACAGCCCTACCTCATGGTCACAGAAGCACAACAAAAAGGTGGAGGACATCGTGGCACAAGTTGAGGCCAACGTTGGTCGTCAAATTCAGGTTCTTCACAGCGTACACCGCGTTCAGGATGGTGGCTTCCAAGAACCGGCTCCGGAGCCTGTCAAAGAGCCCACGCCTATTCCGGCCCCGACAGTTTCCCCACATGTGGCAGCTAGCGGTCCTGAGCCAAGTGGTCCTGCGTCGAGGAGACCATCTCAGGCCGGTTCTCAGCATAGCGGTGTGATGGTTGGCGACTCGGACGTCGACATGGGTGGCACCGCAGCCGGTCTCCTGGACCAGATGCACACGGGCTTCTCTGCGACGTCGACGCCAGTCAACAACTTCCCTACGCCGCAGGCACACATCTCGGCGATCAACTCTACAGCAGGCACGCCAGCAAACGCCAACGCGCCCTCGCCAGCCCCCGTGCCGCCAACAATCCCCGAGGAGCCCGAGGCGCAAGCTACCACCGGCGGCGATGAAGACGTCACCATGGGCAACACCGAGCCCCCCAATGACGCGCCTGCAACTGCGCCTGACCAGGGAACGGGCAGCGGAGACTGGGTGGTTGTGCCCAAGGGAGGTGTTTCGCCCGACGACGCTGCCGCGGCAGCAGCTGCGGCAGCCACCACGGCTGTGCCGCCTGCTGACGGCGAAGCTTCGAAGCCGACTCCCAAGGCTCCTTCGGCCGCTGGAACACCCGCGGGAGAAACTCCTGGCGGGTTCAGCTCCTTGGGCGACCTCGATACCGCCGGCGATGCGATGGCCAGCTACGGAGGGTCCCTGGGTGATGGCTTGGACATGAACGCGGAACTGGACGATTCTGCTTTCGGTGACGCATTCCACGGCATTTCCAACACCAACACGCCTAGGAATCAGTCCGAAGGTGCTTAGGCACCAATAAACGTTGGACAAGCGGACAAGCTTGGGTTGGGCACACGGAATAGCATTATTGTGTCTTGAGTGTTGAGTCTCGTCTCGACTAGGCAGCTAACGTAGGTTTTTCTGTTGACGGTTGTACGTTTATATGGTATCTCATGGATTGGCGATTGAGAATGATTATAGTAGACCGCTTTGGTCATCAGGGCATGACGCCTTGCAAGAACGTGGCTCCCCTATGCGTGAATATGTGCGTAGCAGAGTCTGGCGCATGCTCACTCTGTGCCATCGAGAGATGGGTTTCGTAAGCCCCACGATGTAGAAGTGAAAGGGCCATCGTGTGACGCGTGTTCGTTTTGGTGCTGACCATCAGCCAAGACTTTGATGGAATCAGGATCAACTGAGCTTATATCTGTACTGTAGGTAAATGAAAGCCCAAGTGCGCCATAAAGCGCGGCGTGGAGGACATGGTCAAACACGGGGGAAGATGGTGATACACAGCGGCTCATCCACAGAACAGCCAGATTACGTTGACAGGGGAATCGTCAGTGCTGACGGCGTTAGTGAGTTTGCGGTGGCTTGTATGGCAGCGCCTAGCGCGACTCCACTTTGCGGCCTGGTTCCGGCCGGGAGGTTTGCGGTTTGATCAGCTCCAGGACGGCGTCTCAGCCCCTGCCATCCCGACTTTCATTCAACCTCGTCGGTACGCTTCTTCTGGTCTCTCGCTCTCTCATCCTCGTCCCACCAGCTCAACTTCTATCGCAAGAGGTTTGGACGAACCAGACGATTGTTCGGGCTCGCCTGCATCACCTTGCGAGGCGTCAAGCTTAAAGGAGAGCTATGCGTGCTACGTGAGAGCTCCAGCAGCTATGGACGTCTGTAGACATCAATCGGCCTCATATCGCAAACCAACCCTCTTTGTGGTTCTTTTTCACTCTGCTGTGTTGGGCAACACACACTATCAAGCGGTAGTGGTGAAGCGCCGAGAAGAAAAGCAGCCCGCGATGGAGCAGCCCAGGAGGGCGAAACCAAGCTTCGTCTCTTGCAAGATCCCTTCTCTTCCCACCTGCGAACCACTAACCCGCCCCATCACGATGGATGGCGTTTCGCAATCCCCCATCACCGTGCAGACCTGCTCCGAGTGGACAGGCCCCACTCCCTCCGAACAAGATGTTTCTCATGCACCCGCGATGTGGTATTGAGCAGTCGAAGTCGAGCCTTTGGTTCGACCTCTTCCCCAAGCTCTTCTTCCACCGCTCCGAAGGGGGCGCGTTCCGTAGCGTGTGTCGGCCGATGAGACGGCCCCAGCACCCCTGCCGAGCCCTTCTCCTTCCCCCAAGCTATGGTATGACGTTCCAGGGCCTGCTGTCTGTCTCCTTGGCCTGCCACAATTCTAGGCCCCTGTCTTGGGTGCGCCGTCGTGTGGTGGTTGACTTACACGCGAGAGGAGTCCCGTGGACCGACCCCATATCAAAGCCACCGACCCGAATCCGTGAGACTCCTTGAACGGGCTTTGATTCCCTTTCTCCCGATTTTCTCCAGTCTCTCACTCTTTTACATGTCCGTCTTCGTTTCTGGTTGACCTCTGTTTGGTTGCCTTCTGTCTGTCTTCTTCGTTTCGCTTCTTTGGTCACGTCTGCAGGTCAGCTTTTTTCTGCATCCCATTTTGGTACGCTCCTTTAGATTCGACCTCGATACCCGAGCCCCAGTCGGCCGTTTTATAATTCTACTTCTTGGCTGCGAAATTCTGGTCCGGTGACGATACCGCAACTTCGACGAAAATGCGCTTCACAGAGTCACTGGCACTGCTTCTCGGACTCGCTTCCGTCGAGGCACAATTCACGAAACCTCTTGCCGGAGATACATTTCAGGTCGGGCACCCGATTCAGATTGCGTGGGAGACGGCGGGTTTGAAGGCGCCCATCAACCTCGACCTGGTTCCTGGCGGTGTGACGGATCGGTCTGTTGTTGCGGAAAAGATTGCAGGTACGACGCCAGAGTATCATGGATTCCCTGCAAAGCTGACCGAGACACTCAGTGGGCATCGACAATGTTGGGCGACTGAACTGGACCCCCGACGCCTCCATCACGGCTTTTGAGAACTTCATGATGGTCATCACCGACGCGGCTCAAACTTCGGTCGTATCCCAGCGATTTCAAATCAGCCAGCTCACCAAGGAGCCTGTCGTGCAGACAATCGTCGGAGGAAGCCAGAATCTGGTACAGGTGTTTTCTGCTGCTGCTGCTCCCCCAAAGGTTGTTTACTCCGGACCGCTGCCAGCTCATGCTACCCCTGCCGGTCTCGTACTCTCCGACGCCGCGCGCGCGAACCGATCTACTCCGAGGACATCTACTGCCGCGGACGCCACTTTTCCTGCCAAAGCCGCTGCACCCGCTGATACACCTGCCAGCGCTGAGCAGACGGCACCAGTGAACGCTACAACGTCCGCGGTAGCTACCGCTCCCGCCGACAATGGCGGCAGGGGCAAGGGGAGTGGCCGAGGTGGAAAAGGTGGAGGTGTTGGCCAGATCGACGAGACCGCTGTGGCTTCGACTACACCCGGAAGTCCGACGGGCGCTGCTGGTGGCAATGGTACCGCTGCGGCGTCGACAGCAACCGGACCGACAGGCGTAGCTGGCGGCAACGGAACCGACGCGGCCCCGTCGCCGATCTTCTCGACAATTCCCACCACCGAAGCCCCAAAGACGTCTGCCGCTCCGCTGGAGGCTCCCACCAGCCAAGCCGCGGGCAACGGGACCGACGCAGCACCCTCGCCCATCTACTCGACCATTCCTGACACCCCAAAGTCAACATCTGCCGCCGCCGGCACGGTTCCGACTGGCCAGGTTGGTGGAAACGGCACCGAAGCGGCACCATCGCCCATCTACTCGACGATTGTACCTGATCCCGCTGGTTCATCTGCCACGAAGTCCTTCCCTACACTACCGCCTGCTACCAACCAAACAGCCCCGGCTGTCGAGGTATGTTCAAAGTTCAAATTGGGGTACAACAACTCTGGATACTGACATTGAGTAGGCTCCTGTGAGCACACCAGCCCCAACGACCGAGCAAAGCCGCGTCTCAATCGTACCATCGGCCACTCTCCCCGCTGTCCTACTCCCGCCGCAAAACACCTCTGCCCCAGTCGTCAACGTCCCAGCAAACTCGAGTATCCCGGCCGCACCGCCAGCCATCTCTACCGCGCCCACCCTCGTACCTCCGGTCAACAGCAGCGCCCCAGCCGAGCTCCCACTCATCATCCCTACAACTGCTGCTCCCGCCAACACCAGCGCTGCGGCAGTGTTGCCGCCAGTCATACCCACAACCGAGCCCGTGGCCGTCATACCCGCGAACCCGAGCAGCCCAAGTCAACTGCCCGCTCTCCCAGTCACCGAACCCGCGGCCGTGGTTCCCGTACCGCTTCCCGCGGCGCCTTCAACGACTCTCGAAAGGGGAGCTGGCGCAACAGAAGTCCCCGCCGTCGCGCCGCCTGCAGCTCCCACATCGCTACCTACTCTGACTACGAGTCTCGCACCCGCGAACCCGGTGCAGTCCAGTTCTCCCGCCCTGTCCTCCAGCGCCCTCACCTCTTCCTCCATCAGTATCCCCAGCTCCGACATCCAACCAAGACCTCCACTGCCAAGCGGAAGCGACATCGGAACAACCGACGGCACCCGCGACGAGCAGACCTCTTCCTCCACATCGCCCGTCTCCTCGGCCTCCGACGACCGCCCAACCGCCATCCCGCAGGTCGCCAACCCCGCCCTGCCCGCCACCGGCGTCCCGCGCATCGGACCGAGCGTCTCGCTGCCCTCGTCGCTCGTGACGTCCATGGTTCTCGCAACCGGTTTCGGAGTCGCGGCGCCTACCGCCGGTCTCTCGTTTGCTACGGCGGCACCGGGCGCGGGTGTGGGTGCGGGCGTTGTCATTTCGTCTTCGGTTAGCACGTGGAAAACGCACTCTGCTGCCGTTGCCGGTGGCGTTGCGGCCTTGGTCGTGGCTGTTGTGATGTAAAGTGACGTGGGAAAACGAGGGAACGTTCATGGCGGGGAAAGGGGGGCTTGTGGTGGGCGATGGAGGAAAGCAAACGGTGGAGGAGGGTTTCCTTGTCTATAATTACGCAGTTTTGAGCCTGGCTTTTGGACAGTTGCTCAAACATGCCTTGAAAAGCTCAGGTATTGCCCACTGGCACAGTGGGCGCCCGAATAACTTGCCCACCTGGGTTTCTGCCATCTCACACTTGGTGTATCGTAATTTTCACAGATTTAACATGTGACACGTCAATGATGGGCCAACAAGCATATGGATAGAGACGACGGTGGTCATTCATATTAAGTGTCATTGATCATCATCAAGGCATGTCTTCTAGCTGCATCCTCAAGTCCGTATAACCTAGCTGGTCTGCCCCTTCAACAACAACAACAACAACTACTACTACTACTTGATTCCCGGGCCAGGGCTACCGTGGCTCTGGATAATGCTCAAACTCTGCCGGGGCCGACTTCGTCTTCATACGCCAGTTTTCGGCCAGACCGACCAGACACGCCAGCCAAGACAACGCTTGACATCAAGGCTCAGCTTCTCCTTGCGCTCCCCTGCACATCAAGCAGAGGCCAGGGTTAGGCATTTTTGTCGAAGAGAAGCAGCTAGAGTAGACCGGGGTGGCATGGGGCATGGCTGGGTATGTGTAAATCCGACAAGATACCAGAAAACGCCAGGCCGATGTGATGTGCACGATTTGGAGAGACGAGGCAACATTTTGTTTGATTGCCCATGTCCTTAGGAAGTCGCAGCAGGCTCGCTGTTCTTGATGCTGTAAGGCGCCAAGAAGTCAGGGCTATTGGCAATTTCCTCCTTGACCTGTGGATATGTTAGCTACTCGTTTCGGCACGAAGCTTCGGGTGGACTCACGATGTCCAAACCGCCGACCAACTCGCCATCCATCCAGAGCTGGGGGTATGTGGGCCAGTCGGCATACTCCTTGAGGCCCTGGCGCACCTCGTCGTCTGCTAGAATGTTGAAGAATCCGTACTTGACCGAGTGCTCTCTCAGGATAGCGACGAGCTGCCTTGAGAAGCCACACTGAGGGGAGCTGGGGGTGCCCTTCATGAAGAGCATGACAGAGGCAGCCTTGACCAGGTTCGACAGCCTCTTGAACAGCTCCTCCTTCGCCTTGGCCGGGTCGACGGCCTCCTCAGCCGGAGCATCAGCAGCAGCGCTCGGCCCGTTTTCCACACCGGGCGCTCCGTTGACGGCGCCGGCCGAGGCTGGCTTCTTGGCGTGCGTCTCGATGGCGTGGCGGACCTTTACGGCGCTGCTGCCGCTGACGGTCTCGAGGACCTGGCCGTTGCGCAGGAGAACGAGGAAAGGCACGGCGGTGACGTTGTAGGTCTCACTGATCTCGCTGAGCTCCTCGGCGTTGATGGAAACCCACGACGTCTGTGGGGGGCTGGTGACGGGGTATTCGGAGGCGAGGGTCGAGAGGACGGTGGCCATCTGCGCGCAGGGGGCGGCCCACGGGGCGTGGAAGGAGATGATGTGCAGGGTGGACGGCGGTGTGGAGGCGATATGCTTCTCCCAGTCGGAGAGACTGGTGATCTCTGTGATGGTGGACATGTTGAATTCTTCGGTCGCAAACTTTTTTTCCTTCTTCTTCTTCTGTGTTTTAGGTGACTGTTGAAAGTTTGGCGGAGTGGCGATATGCGTCGCGGGGTGGTTTCGAGGTGGGCGATGGGTTTCGTTGGATGAGTCTCGAGGTTGTAATGCAAGATGTCGAGGGGGAGGAGGGATTATGGAGAAGAGTCAGGCACAGTCGCACACTGGATCACGAAAATGACGAGGTCAATGGCTGAGAAACCACAAGTCTCCGATACGGTGGAGGGGTCGTGGAGGGGCATTGGGATGGCGCAAGACGGGTTGGATAATTTGCACAAAAAGCTTAGCTTACTCAGCAGCGGCGTGCAGAACACGAGAGAGCGACAGCGGACCGGAGCTCATTGACGCGAAGGTCAGGCAGGTAGGTAGGTACCTTACCTCCATGTCTACGCTGGTACGGACACTTAACCTCTCTACCTATGGTAAGCTAGGTACTGGTGTACTTGAGCATTGACTTCGTACCTCCTCGGCATAGGCGCCTTACCTAATCCCAGCTAGGAGAGGCCATTGTGTAATGCCTCGGTGGACCGGCCACTGACAACTGTGCGCTGGGCACATTCCACGTACAAGCAGCCCCTCATCCGCTGTGGCCTTTGCTGTATTCGTACCCGAAGCTGGGCTGCCTGACCTCTTCAGGGCGTGTTCCCTGCCCCGCCTCGACGGCTTGGCATGCTGTAGGTACGGATACTGCCAGTCCTCAATGTGCTGTGTACAACGTCAACTGGGTTGCCAGTGGTTGCGGAGACGAGGGTGGGACCGTGCTTCACCTCCCGAGTTTCTATGAGCTGGTATTAGGTACCTGACCACCTGCCATGCCTTACGTAGTACCTTCGTTCATCAGGTCAGGTACCTGACCTACCTATCCAGCAGCTTAGTAGTTCCACCAGTGCTGCGCCTCTCCTTCTCTCCGTTGCCCACGACTGCAACAGAGGCGGTTGGTTTGCTACGTCAGCTTTCGACTTGGCCGTCAGATACAGGCAACTCTCCGACGGGAACTCGTACAACCCAACCCGCCATCTCTTGCCCATATTTTATCACCGCGTTTTTCTTCCCACAGCATCCCCAACAACCAAACCGACCAACTCCTCCACTGACCGCCAACTGCTGGTTAAGCTCCAACTTGGCCCGAACTCGCAATGGCGTCACTCAACCTGTCCATAAACGGGCCCTCCATCAAGAGCAGCTACCAGGGCGTCATCAACGGCCCGCCTCCGAACTCGAGCTCGCCAACACACGCCCAATGGGCTTTGTTTTCCGTTTCGGCTCCTCTGGCTAATGCCTTCCAAGATAGTGGCTTCAAGGAGAGTGTGCTGAAAGTAGAAAGCACTGGAGGTGTGTCCGCGTCCCCTCCTCCCGAGCTACCCACCTCGCGGGGCGAGCCTCAAACTGACATATCTCCCTCTCCGCGCAGATGGCGAGCTTTCGGACCTCATAGAAGACTTCAACGAGGGTCGCATCCAATTTGCCTTTGTCAAGGTCAAAGACCCGAACTCTGGGCTTCCCAAGCATGCCTTGATCGCCTGGTGCGGAGGCGGAGTCCCCGAGCGAACCAAGGGC
This sequence comes from Colletotrichum spinosum, assembly GCA_004366825.1. NCBI lineage: Eukaryota > Fungi > Ascomycota > Sordariomycetes > Glomerellales > Glomerellaceae > Colletotrichum > Colletotrichum spinosum. Next base: position 1,075,327 of record QAPG01010715.1, read on the forward strand.
TATTTCACCACCCACACGGCTGCCGTTTCCAAAATCCTCCACGGGTACCACGTTCAGATTACTGCTCGTTCCGACAGCGACCTGGAGCCCGAAAGCGTCATGCGCAAAATTGCCGATGCCTCCGGTGCCAAGTACTCAGCGGGCGGCTCCACGGCTTCATCAGCCCCACCGCCCGTGGCCTCCAAGCCCGTCTTTACTCCCACCACTTCCTCTGTAGGCTCCGTCAATCCGGTCGTGGCCGCGAGAAACCGCAAGCCCGCCAACGTGGATGAGGATGGCTGGGGCGAGGACGCTCCCCCGGTAACCCGGTCGCAGTTGGAAAAGGTCGCGTCGGCATACAAACCCACCAAGGTGAACATGGCAGAGCTCACGAAGCAGCGGCAAGAGCCCTCCAGCTTCAACGGGAACCAGTCCCAGGAAGACCGCGCCAACGTTGTCAGGGGCGGATACCAGCCCATTGGAAAGGTTGACATTGCCGCTATTCGTGCTGCTGCAAAAGAGAAGAACGACGACCGACCGGCCCCTGTCAAGGGTGCATACGAACCTGTAGGCAAAGTTGATATTGCGGCTATCCGCGCCAAGGCGCAGAAGCCTTCCGATCCCGAGCCTGAGCCTGCCCAGGAGCAAGACGAAAGACCAAAGTCACTGGCCGAACGGACTGCTGCCTTCAACAAGCCTCAGTCAGAGCGTCTGACTTCCTTGCCCAAGCCAAAGGTTGCCAACAAGTTTGGCGGATCTACCTTTACCGGTACGAGGGCGCCCGCACCCGCTGGTCTCGGAGGCTTTGGAGCACCTGCCGCGCCGGCTACACCTCCCGTCGGCGCCGCCAGCCGTACCTTTGCCGACCAGGGCGGCAAGACGCCCGCACAGCTGTGGGCCGAGAAGAAGGGTAAGACGGGTGGCGCCCCCGTCGTGTCTCCCACTGCCACTTCTCCCATTGGCGCGCAAAAGAGCGGCGAGTGGAAGAGCGGTTACAGCGGCAAGTCGTGGGCCACCGTGCAAACGGGAGAATACGGCCGCGGGATTGCTGGAAAGATCAGCGCGGAGAACACGGGCGAGCAGGCACAGCGCGAAGAGCCCGCTTCTCCCGGCGGTGTAGGTGGTCTCCGCGACCGCTTCAAGGGAGCTGCTCCGATCGCTGTCGGCGCCGCGGGCATTGCCGGAGCTGGTGCTGCGGCGGCTTATGCCTCCCGCGACGAGCCCGAGGAGGAGGAGCAAGAACCAACCCCTCCCCCCCCTCCCCCCGCCGACAGCCGACCTGCTGGCGGGTTTGCCCTCCCCGGCATGCCTCCTCGTCCGGCACCTGAGGAAGAAGAGGAAGAGGCCGAGCCTGACTCTCCCATTCGCGTCGCCCAGCCCGTGGCCCGCGGAAACGATGTCGAACTTGAGCCGCCCGTCGAGAGAGACCCTCCCAGGCCCATTCCCACTCAGCAAATCGAGGACGAGTTGCCCAGAGAAGATGAGCTTCCGGAAGAGACGAACGACGTTGGACGTGGTGCGGCGGCGGCTGTTGCCGAGCAGCAGTTCGGTCAAGAACAAGTCGCAGCTGGTCAGGCGCAGAGCGGTGGCCGTAGGGCTTTGATCCAATACGACTACGAAAAGGCCGAGGACAACGAGCTCGAGCTCCGTGAGGGCGAGTACGTCACAAACATTGAGATGGTGGACGACGACTGGTGGATGGGAACCAACCAGCAGGGCGAGGCCGGCCTCTTCCCTAGCAACTACGTGGAACTCGTCGACGACGACGACGAGCCCGCGGATGAACCTGCTCCCGCTGCGCGGGCCGCGCCTCCTCCAGCCCCGGTTCAAGAAGAGCCAGCTCCGCCCGCTGCCAGCGGTGGCAAGACCGCCACGGCACTGTACGACTATGAGGCCGCGGAAGACAACGGTATGGAACGCTTATAGTGTTTGACAAGCAATTGCTAACAGTATCCAGAGCTTTCATTCCCCGAGAACGCCACGATCAATGACCTTGAATTCCCCGATGAGGACTGGTGGTTTGGCAGCTACGGCGGCAGACAGGGCTTGTTCCCTGCCAACTACGTCCAGGTGGACAACTAAGGTAGTTGCAGAGTAGTAGGTGGACGGACGGACGGTAGTGGATAGAAAAGTCTTAGCGATGGCCAGCGACGAGTTGCGGTTTCCACCACCTAGCCGTGCATTCTCGGGTGGTGTATGTGTCGTTTGTAAATCGAAATCGACATTTGGCTGCAATCAAGTGTGTTTTCGTCCGGTGGTAGGAGTCCATGGTTGGTTGGCCTGTCAGTTTGCTAGTGATGTGAATGCCAAGACGGCCGCTGCCGCTCAGCAGCTACCGCCACGTTTCAGAAGAGCTGTCAAATTACAGAGGTCACTCCAAGCTTTGATGCAGATCATGTATTGAGTACTAGAAGACTGCTTTCAGGTCATTATCGCACATCATTCGTGCGCCCCAAAGTACCCATCCATCCGAGCGAGAGTGAGCGAAAGAAAAGGAGTAACCGTAGTCTCGCATGCCGACAGTCAACGCCGAGGAGGGTGTAAACGTGACCCGAAAGAAAGGGAGAAAAGCCAGAAGAACATGCTGCCGAGTGCTGCCGAGGCCGCTCAAAGAAACCCATCATAATAAATTCCGACAAAACCCCGACCCAGCCATTGCCCGCTCATTCGCCCTTTCGTCCCGTCTCTTCTCTGGCAGTGCCACCCCACAGGGCTCTCACCGTGTCCGGGATCCTTGCGCCGTCATACCCGCTTCGGTGAAGGCCCCTGGTGGGGGAAGAAAGAAAAATAAAGAAAATGAGTTGGACGGCGCATAGCCAGGGCCGGCGGGGGAGAAAGAAGGAGCGCGCGCATTACAGGTTTCGCGTTGCTTGGTGTCGTTCCATGCGTAGGTAGTACGTGAGGTGAGGTCAGGGTAGGTAGGTAGGTAGGGTGGTAAAATCTGCAGGTTCGCGGACCCCACTTTTCAAACGGACCACAGACTGGTGGATTTGGACTTGACACACGATCATGTCAGAGAGTCGTAGAGAGGTTTTTTTTTTTGGGTGGTTGTGGCGTTTTTTGTCTAACAAATTTCGAAGCAGCATTCGCAACTGTGATATAATTTAGTACAACCGAACAATATTCGGTGGTTTGGGTGCTAGATGAGGAGGACAAAGGGAGCTCACCATTCTGCGCAGCACTCGCACGTCTCGTCGATGACGCAGCAACAGCACAGCGCGGCGAGACAGGCCGTCAGGCAGTTGCCGCCGCCGGCCTTCTTCCTAGGGGCCTGCTGGGGGGCCTGCTGCTGGTACTGCATGGGCGGCGGGCCGCCTTGGGGGTAGTAACCGCCGCCCTGTTGTGGTTGGGGGTAGCCTTGGGGAGGGCCGTATGCCTTGCGACTGGTGTTAGTTGGCGGTTCGGGAGAAGAAGGAGCAGAAGAGTCATCTTTTCGTGGTGAGGATGACGATGAGAAGGGGACGGGCTTACTGCTTGTGGTTGCTGAGGGTATCCGCCTCCAGGGCCGTAGTTGGGCTGATGGCCCTGGTTGTAATAGTCGTTGCTGGCCATGGTGTGTGTGTTTGCGTGTGTTTGTGTTTGTGTTTGTGATGTTGATCTACTAGCGACTTATTTGTTGATTCAAAAGAATATCGCTTTTGTGAGAGAGGTATGAGATGCGATCGGACTCGATATATCGACGTTAAAGGTGTAAAACGTAGGTATTATGCGGTGTATGTGTGTGTGAGAGTGAGATGAGATTCGAGAAAGTGGCAGAAAAGGTGGGCGACCTAGCCGGTGATAAAAAAGAACTGCTCTCACACACACACTCTCTCTCTCGAGCCCGAGTCACCGTGTGGACGTGACCTGGACTGGCCGATAGCCGGTGACAGCGTCCCAAGACTGCATGGGGGGGAAAACCAGCCCCCAGCAGTGGGCACTGCAGACAGCACTGCGGCGGCGCAATCAACGGTTTGTATGTACCCTTACCCACGCCCGCTAGAAGCTTCGGAGAGAGCGATGGGCACTGCGGGGCCGAGCAGGTCCAGGTACCACCGCCGCCGCAACAGCTAAGCTTTTTGGCGCTCACTTGCAGGGCGCTGGTAGTGTAACTAATCGTAGGTAGGTAGTTGACTTACGGGCGGAGGGGCCCAGAGATCACACGCTGTATACCTGCGTAGGGATTAAATATGTTAGTTGCTTGGCTTGACCCACGACAGCATGATTAGCTGGAACATCTGGAGAATGTATTGCTCATAGTAAAATAAGTGAGGTAGACATGAAGTTAATGAAAAGATCAACCTACCTATTCACAGTAAGTAGTTACCTCTGAATAGAGGCTATTCGACGGCCCTGGTGGTACCTCTGTAAATCCTACTCAAGGCGGTTAATTTGGCGAAGCGCTAACATATTTAATCCCTACGCAGGTATAACTAGCTGCTCTAGCGTCTGCTAGGCCGTGCTAACAGTTCTATTATGGGCAGAACGGGGTGCTGGTGGAGGTTGAAGGTAATGGAACAGCACAGGATATCCAAGGTGTACAAGCAATGTTCCGATTGCGCGGCGGGAGAGGCGATTTAGATTGCGAGGGCTGCGCACCAGCAGCAAAGCCACGGCACGCTATACCCTGAAGGTATTTCGATGGTGGGTGGACTCGAGTGGCGGTGGTGATGCGTCCCGCTGTCGGCGTCGCCATTCGCGTTTCGTTCGTTCGATTATCTACCTAGGTACCTGCGGGAAACATCATCTTTACGATCACTCGCCTGCTAGCTACCAGGTACTGCGCCTTGCAAGTGTTCTCGAAGCAGTTGCCGTCCCGTTCGGAGAAAGTCGGCAGGAAAGCGAGTCCCAACGCATTACGAAGTGTGACAATGCGGTAGAGCAGGGCATGAAAAAGGCCAGAAAATGTACTCGCACTCCGTCCAGATCCAATCATCCCGCTGAAGAGAATGTCACAGACCAGGCGGTTGTCTTTCTATCGAACCCCACGTGTGTAATCTCTCACGTCTTGAAGTTTCCCGCCAAGGATGAAAAGTCACACGTCCCCCGCGTCGTTGACATCATGGCGAGACACTCCTGGCAAGCTGGAGCTTCGACAGCACCGTCTCTCACAATTCATCGGCCCGAGGTAGCGTACCGGTCAGTGGTCGCAGAAACAAATTCAATCTGTCAGATGCATGTTGTAACACCAGAGCGACGTGTCAATGTATGTAAATCGAAGACGAGTGACTCAGCAGACTGGAAAACAATTCCTTGTTGCCGCTTACTACGCATTAGTCTTACAAGTCTCTTTACGCTCACTGTACTAGTAGTCGTCACTGTAGTTTTACTGTAGTGTTTGAGTGGAGTCCATCACCAACTGAAATCTCCCAGAGGACATTCCGTAGCGTAACCGTACACAGTAGGTACACTGGCGAAAAAAAGGCATCGTCGACAATCGACATTGACCCACCGAAGGAATGGAGAATGCCAACAAATTCGCCAACAACCGCCAAGGGGTCCTGCAGCCCGATGACTCTCCCTCTCTCCGCGATCCACAACCGCGCCGGGGAGTGGATGTGGCATGGGCGCGCCAGGCCAACCTCATCGTGCCCAACCCGATGATGCTGGCCGGCAAAGCAGCAGAAGAAGACAACGACAGGAAAGAAGCCTTGCATCAACCACAAACGCTCTACATTGCACTACACATGCCGCATTTCCTGTGCCTAATCGAAGGGAGGGATAGAGGTGTGGGAAGGACCCGGGACAGCGGACCGCAGACGAAGAGAAGGAGAAAACGCCGAGGCGGTGCCAAGCTTTGCGGCGACGGTGGACTCGACGTCAGGCCCTGAACTCTCTCTTCTTTTCCCCTTGGACGACCAGTCACGGTTTGATTTCCGCCAGTGAATGGCACGGGGATGCATCAAAACTCCCCTTCCACGTAGGGTACCTAGTTCGAAACCGAGGAACCTTGTCGTTTCTCGTGAACCTCGTGGCCAAGGACACGTCAGATCTCCCATCAACTCAATCACGGCGCCAAGGGCGATGCCGATCCTGCTTCAAACCGGTCACACCAGAGTAAGGTATTCCAGATGGCGAAGAAGCACTTGCGTGTCTATATCCCTCTTACCTTAGTCTACCTTACCTTACTTTACCTAATCAGCATGTGGTATGCGAGTTTTCCAAAAGTACCTTCAATTCAAATCATCCCCCCCTCCACCTACCTAAAAACCAAAACAATCATATCCGCTAGCTCTGGCCGTCAGCTGCTGCGCAGTGGCTTAGATGACCCGACCCCCCAATGACCAGCCTCCACTCCCCAAAGGTTGGTAGTTAACGGAAACCACCCCCACCCCCCCGTTGCCCTTTGTGTTTATGCCCGGGCTTTCCCGCATCGTCGTCTTCACCCTGAGTCTCACAAGTCATTCACCCAACGAACATCACACCTCCCCGGCGGAGGATCGTTCCGCCAAAAAAAAAAAAAAAATCCCTTCAACTCGCCGGTTAGTCTGTTCGCCCTCGGCACCCACCACCTCCGGTTCGCGAGAACGAACCTGCCCCGAAACGCACAGTCAGTCAGTTACCTGACACACATAGGGTAGTCGAGGGCAAACAAGGGGGCAGGCAACCCACCAGAATGGGAGGAAAGGGGGGGGGAAGGTCGCGTTTGATCGTCTCGTCAAGCCTTTGACAAGCATTTCTCGTAGTGGAGATCCCGATCCCGCCGAACCCAAACTCCCCTCTACGTACTCCGTACTATTATTCTCAGACCACAAACCAACCCCGACCCCAGTTGTTTGCCGGCAAGGGAAAACTTGAGACGGTAGGTTCACAGCTTGCTGCGGCGTGGCGTTCGCCGGCCGACGTCGTCTGCAACCCACCCACCCGACCGTTGCACAGCGAAGCGATGCCCAAGTAGGTCTTTTCAGGGTCTGGCTTTCCATCGCCAAGAAGGATATTTCCGAAGCCACTGAGGGCTGCACCGCTGGTGGCTGCATGCGTTTACCAGACGCGTCACTGCAGACTGTCACACTGCGCGCAAGCCGCAGGAACATATGCGTTAGTCACAGAATCGCGTACCATGGTAGGAATAAGTCATATGCTTGCTGTATTTTGGCTCTCAATCCCTCATATCACGCGTTCGTGTCTATATAGTACTTTGTAGATGGCGCACAATGCTCAACGCACTCACACACGTATTATACACTATTCAACCAACGCTTCATGCTCTCGTCGCGCTTGCTTCCTGGCCAACATGTCACCGCTCGTACCGCGGCAGTTGTTCTGACCCTGCTGCGTGCCTGGGCTGTCCAGCGCCTGCTTCCGTCCTGTAGCTGTACTGTTCACCGTACTCGTCCTCGTCGCCCAGCGCCGGTGCGGATGGCTCTGCCGCATCCACTGGCGGTGCCGACGCGCTGGGCCCCGCGTCGTAGTCGTCTGGGAATACCGGAGGGGCGCTCGCCTCGTTCAGCAGCCGCTGTCGCTCGAGCTCTTGCTTGTCCTCGGTTTGAGCTTCGGGTGCGGTAGAAATGTCCTCCAGCGTAGGTGCCGACGCCTCCGGGTGCATAAGGGTCGCCGGTGTCTCCGCCGGCCTGTCGTCGTCGGCGTCGTAGATGTTGGGTTCGGGCGCAGACGCTCCCGAAGGCCCTGCTTCGTCTGCTACTTGCGGCGGCTGGCTCGGTAGCAGCCGCGCCTCCTGGCGCCGGGCTCGCTCTTTTTCTGGGAGATGATTGTCGTCGGGAACCTGCGGAGGAGGTATGTAGGCCGGCGCTTGTATCTCCTCTGGGGGACTGGTCGGATGGATTGTGATTGTCGGTCGCCGAGTCAGTTGCGCAGGCGTTTGAGGAGTGGCCTGGGGCCAGTAGCTGTCGCCGTCGTCCGCGTGAATGTCATCGAGCGGCCAAGGACTCGAGGCCTCTTCTCCGCTCAGCGAACCCTCACGCATCTTGTACGTCCGCAACGTGTTGCTTCGTCCGCGTATTCGCGTGCTGTCCGTCGTCCCCAATATCACTTCGAAAACCACTGAAATCACACCCTTCTCGCGCCGCAAACGATCCGTATCGATGACGTTTCCTCCCCAAGAACTGAGCGCCGCGTTGTTGCCATCTGTTGCGCCCGAACCTGGCGTAAATCTTGACTGGCCGCCTCCTTGAAGCTGATTCGCCAGTCTTCCTCCCAAATCGACCAGGACTTCCACTTGGTACTTGAAGCTGACCATCTCACCTGGCACGCCTTTTATTGTTGGAAAAACATCCTCCGGCACCTTGACCGAGGCTGTTACGGTGGTCTCGAGCGTGACAGGGTCGATGATGAGAGGAGCGACCGACTGCGACAAGTCCTTGCGAAAGACGCTCAACGACGATGTCGATGTCAGGGACAGACCGCCCAGTCCTGTGCGTGACCGTGGGTAGTAGTCTTCTTTTGCGAGTTTGCGAGTCTCCTCTTTGGTCATGATGTTGGCAAACATGGAGGCTGGCGGTGCTGTGTCGATCCTGCCTTGGCGGTACATGGTGACGATGACACCATGCATGCTTTTAATCTTCTTGATGTGCTGTACAGACACCTTGACAGACACTGTGTCCCCCGGCAGAGCCCCTCCTCTTAGCATTTCAATCGTGGCGGTGATTGTCTTTTCTTCCACTGCTTGCATTTTAGAGTTTGTCAAGGAGCTGCTGCCCCCGTTGGGCTCGGCTCTTCGTAAACTGATGCCTGTACTGGAGCTGATGGTGCTGTCGCCGCTGACTTCGCTCTGGATGTCGGTGTGCGTCGGACTCCGCGGCTGATCGAGCGGGTCGAGGGATTGATCCTCGCTCGTCGACGGCGGTTCTGGTGTGGGCGCGGCTTCTCTCTGTTCCATGTCGGAACTTTGATCCAGGGCATCGGCGGTGGTGGCCTTCTCGGCGCCCGTCCTCCTTCGCTTCGATTTTTTTGATATCGGTTCGAGGTAGATGGTCCGTGGCCTGGGCGGTGCGAGAGGTCCAATGTCCACCTTCTCTACCAACTGGATTTTGCGGTCGCACGACGTGGTCGGTGATATGGAAGTCGGCCGCGTCAGGGTTGCCGTGATCATGTAAGATATCGTACCTCGCTCGAACTGGTCACTAGCGCGTCAGCATCCGTCCCGCCGCGACAAATGGGGATGACTAGTCATACATCGATACTGCTGGGCAAGCCTTTTTCGGGAAACAACAGATCAAACTTGAATTCGTACTTGGAAGCCTCCAGCCTCCCTTCGCCGCTGAGCACCTGCTCGTCCTGAAACAGCGACGCGTAGCCATTACCGTGGTATTGCGCCGAGGAGCGGCCGCCGGACAAGGCGGGATTCGTGACGGCGGGCTCGCTGACTGCGGGGCCTTTGTGGACGCGAACATAGCCGTGCAGGGTCACGGTGAGGTGGGTGATGCGGATGGGCTTCACCACCGTCAAGACTACAGCGCCTTGGACATGGTCGCCGGCAGAGTACTGGCGGTGGGGGTCGTCGGGACGGACATGGAAGTCGGCCAAGTTACGCGTACGCGAGCGTATCGGCAGGGCGAAGCGAGAGAAAAACGAGCGTGCTGACGAGGTTGTTTCTTCGACGGAGCCGTTGGAATGCGAGTATGCGCCCATGTATGCAGCGACTTGCGGGCCGGGCCTTTGGCTGTGTCGTGGGTCGGTCAGAGTCGGGTTCGACGATGATGAAGGGTCAGTCGAGTTTGAGATCGAGGTTGGCGGTGGTCGAGGGCGGATAGGAGGAACACGCGTTGTCGGTAGGCAGGCGATTGATAGAGGCGGGGAAGGAGGCGCAGCAGCGGCGAGAACGGTAGCACCCTCGACGTCGGCATGCAACGAGGGGATTCGCACGACAACGCCCAGTGGCTTGCAGCGTTCGTGTCGAATATGTTTGCCCTGGACCACTGGCTTGGACGGAGCCTTTGGCGGGCAGGAAAAAGTAGTGAGTCGAGTATGGTCGGATGGAGGATCGTCGGGACGAGGCGAGAGTCGCGGCGGCCCTGGCTTACGGATAGAAGCTCCAAAGGTCTGCTCGAGGTCGTCGGGCGGCTCGACCGGGTCCACGAGGTCTCGGTATGTCGGGACGGTACGGTCAGGGACCTGTGCTCGCGCGATACCTAGGGACTTGAGCTTGGAGAGGGGAATTGATTTGATGATGGAATGCCAGGCTGGGATCTGAGAGATGCTGGCAGCGGATTTCTTGGTTGCATATGCCAAGAGCGAAGAGAAAGCCTTGCCAAGAAAGCTTCGCTTTTTCTGGAAATCTCGAGGGTTCACAGTCTCAGATTGCCCGTGGGTGCCGGGGGTCTTGGAGAAGAACAGCCTGAGGCACGGGAACGGAGACAACGGGCAATGAATGGGCAATTTCTCGGGGGTAACAGGGAGAGAGACTTGAGGGACAGACTGAAGGGGGTGTGGGTGGTCGGGGCCAGTAGAGTATTGTAATTACGGGTGCGTCTTAGGTGTAGATGGGATGCTCAGATGGTGCGCCGGATGTATATTGCTTCGCGCGGACCTCTTTTCCTTAGTGTACTCTGTTATTCCGCAGCGTGATGGTGAGCAATATGGATTCGTGACGAAAGGTACAAACTAGGTAGGTAGTGGATTGATTTCGTACTACATAGTACGTGTGAAGTAGTAATTATGTGCAAGTCCGACGCCCAACAGTAATGACACTTACTGATATGGGACGCTGGAAAGGTATCGTCTTTGTACAGGCAGGGTTTGTACGCGACTACACTTCTGGTCATATGCGTACTGTAAGGCGCAATCTGTTTTGCCAGTATACATGAAATCGACCGTCCGTCAGAAATGGAGACAAGTGGTGAGGGAGCTGGTTGACGGGCGGACTTTCCACCCGGGACCTTGCCTCGTCAGGAAGTGACTGGAACCGCGCATGGGAACCCGTGTCAGTGATCAATGTGACGAGACTGGTGGGCTGCGTCGGTTGACAACCGACAATAAGGTAGTATACGACGTCGGTCGCACTCCAACCAAACGAGACGGGACCCATTCCATGCGGACTTTGGTTCAAAGGATGGCCAGGGGCTGACGGGTATCGGAACAGATCCAGTCCAGTCAAAGGAAAGAGAGCGCACAGGTTTGGAGCGGGGAGGGAAAGAACCCGAAGAAAGGACTAGCCAGAGGGCGTAGGCTCGCGGTGGTTGGATTGGTCCAGGCCGCTGGCTCTCGATTGCAAGCCAGTCTTGGTAATAATACCAGATGCCTCAGCAAGTTGTGCTGTTGAAGACAGGTACCTTTATTACGTGATGTACATTACTATGTAGGCGGCCGCGCGCTCTATTAGTTAAACACTGCCTTACTGGCCTACTGGCATGGCACCTCGTCCTCTGCTGTTGCTGAACGCTGGCATGTACCTTGCCTTACTGCTCCAAGGCAAGCACGGGAAAACATGGTAGAGGCAGGCAGATGGCCTTCGGGTACCTCCCCCTTCCGCATCCTCCTCTACAAGTGCGTACCTTAGTAAGCACATAGTACGTAGCTGTAGCTGCGTTCACGATCGCGTCCACGTCCACGACCACGTACTCAGCCCCCGCCGGGACAGCAGCATGTTTAGTGACCCCTTCCTTGTCGCCGGCGTTACGTCGTTCGCCTCGCCGCCAGCACCGCTTTACACAATGCTGTTACAGGCACTTGCTTGTAAGGGCCTGACTAAGGGAAGAGATGAGGATGAGACTCGGCCTTTGCCTTGGACGACGAGCTTCACTTACCGTTACCGGTAGCTGTGATTACGGAGCACCTTCACCTAGCACACTCCTCCTGGCAGCACCCCTTCAGGAAACTGCCTGCCCCTTGTGTGTGACCTAGGACGATGCCGTGTAACTCTGGTTGCAGGTGTACGTACAAGTAGTATAGCGTTCGGCGGGAGGGCAAACTCCAGCCGAGGACATTGCACCTGGTCTTCCAGCTTGCTCCAAGGTCCGAGGTATCCTATTGCTGCCGACTCCCGAAGAACCCCTCCGTCGAATAGAACTGCCATTCTTGACAGCGTCCCAGCTGGTGCACAGCGACCAATCAACCTCTCACCAGACCGAAGCAGTCCGCACTTTGGTGAGACGCCTTGCACTCATCCGCCCTCACGCTCTGTCATTGGATGCCACCTAACCCACTCAAGGCGGCTCTCAACATGAAGCACATCGGCCTTGCTTCAGACTAACCACAGAGCAAAAGAACTTAAAAATAGGCAAGCGGGCACCTCAAGGACGGCGGCGTCAAGAGCCTCGCTTGTCTTCTCCCACCTGTGGCTCGTGACAACCCATGCAATCCTCACGTTTGACAATCCCGTTTATTCGGCACTGAACAAGACACGGAACGACATGGTTTGAAGCTGATCCAGGCAATTCTGCCAAGACACAAAACTGAATAATATAGATGGAAGCTTTCCGTCGTTTTGAGCCGCTTCTGCTCGGGGTTCCCAGTCGACTTTTAACGGCGACAAAGTGCGTGCCAAGAAAGCCCCAGAAGCAAGACAAGGTGTTGGGCGGGCTGGCTGGGTGAAGAACTGGGCCGAGATGCGAGAAAGTCTTGGGTCGTCGCTCCCGTTCGGCGGCGGCCGATCTCGTTGCAACCTGCAACTTGGCTTGGCTCGACAATCACCCGTTGTCGCTGCCGCCGCCGCCGCCACCGCTCTGTTTCGCCTCATCGTTTCGCTGCACTGGTGCATCTAAGCGTCCGTAGCATTTCTGCGACTCGCCCCATCTTCGCCTCTGGTATTCACGACAAGCCTTGTTTCGTTTTGACCATCTGGTATCATGCTATTAATGTCTCGTCCTAATGTCCTTTTCACACCACCTCTGCTGCTGCCATGAGAGAGCATCCGCCATGCTGCTGCCTGTTCTTACACGGATGACAATTCCTGTCCCTGATTTCTCCTTCATCCTGTATCCATCTCAACATCAATATGTACACCACAACCTCAGACATCCAATGCCTTGTCTGGCATGTCCAACGGCCCGCATCAGATCCCCCCCTCCCAAAAGAATAACGCCACGTGCTATGCCTTGCCAACTCCGATTGCATGCCAAAAACAAATTGTGCCGCAAGACTCCAACCCTTTGTACTGTTACACTGGATTAATCCAACGCATCGCCGCTGAGAATGCTGCTCAAGATGCCCGCTCCCACGCCCTCAGCCATGTTCTCCATTTCCTTCTCGCCAACGCAACTGGCCACTCTCTTGTCCTCTCCCGATGGCATCGCCGCCTTGCGTCCTCTTCTGGTGGGTGTTTGCGTCACCACGAGACCCCCCGTCTTGCCGTCCACTGGGTTGACAAGGCCCAATGTCTCCAAACTTCCGACGACTTCACGAAACTCTGAGCTTGACAGCGGGTGCAGAACTGAGTCTCGGGTGCAAAGGGTTGAGTAAGTGTCGTATAAAGTTTTGACAGTCGGGGCCAGCGTCTGCGACTTGGTTGGAGTTGCCAAGCCGTTTGCCATCTTGGCAGCCCGGTTACGTTTCTCGAGCGCAACTAGAGAGCACAGGGCGGCCTTTTGTTGGAGGTTGAGAGCCTTTAGTCTCTGGTGAGTTCCGTTGCTGAAAGCCGCCTGTGTGACCTTGTTCAGATGGCCCAGGGATACTCGTGGCGCCGTCTCTGCCGTGAGCGCCTTCAGTGAAGCGGCAGCAACGTGAGACACACTCCTGGATGATCCACTAGCTGTCGCCGTGTTGGCCTTCTCGCCAAGAGGCTTCCGCGAAGGTGTCATCTGCAAAACCTTCTCTCTCGCCTCGTTCTCGTGTTGTTGCCTCGTCTCTGACTCGACGAGGTCGAGGGCGCGTCTGCAGATCTCAAAGGCTTTTCGCAAATCTCCTGTTTGACTCGATACCTTGCGCGAACAGAGCTCGATGGCCGCAGGGTGAATAAATGGAGTTGACGTTTGCTTGCTGTCTTGTGTGAGTAGGGACATTAGGCGTGACGTGATAATGCTCTTGATCTGAGCTGCCGAGTATGGGTAGAAAGGCAACAGGGTCGGCTTGAGGTTCTTGGACTTGAGGCGGGGCAGGAATCGGTCCGTGAGGTCGAGTGCATTGGCAATGCCAATCATGGCCAGTCGCGACGGCTGCTGAAGCGACCATTCGAAGAGACGATATAAGCTCTCGAGACCGAGAGTCAGGATGTGATCGATCTCGTCCAGGACCACGAGATATACTGCTGCATCCTTCTTCGTGACAAACATCTTCTGAAGCGCATCCATCGCCGACGCCTCAGAGAGATCACTCTCGTGACCGAGGAGTTCCAGTAGAGTATTGTAGAGGTCTTTGGACGACTTGATGCTCATACAGTTGATGTACGCCTGGCGCACGTCGGTTGACTCCGTCACCTGCTCCGTTACCTCCCTCACCATGGCGCTCTTGCCCGTTCCCGGTGGGCCGCTAACGTACAAGCATCCGTTGGGAGTAAGTGACGAGCATTGCTCGACGAACCGGGTCAACTGCTTGCGCTCCTCCTCTCGACCGACGAGTTGGCCAGGCTCAGCGCCGCGCGCAAAGAGTTGTCGTGCCGAGTGGTAGACAGTTTGAAGAGAGCCAGGTGTAAGAGGAGACTGGGGCGTCATGCGCTGGAAAAGTTTCCCGGCCGACTTGACAACCTGTCGGGGAGTGGAGGGAGAGTTGGCGAATACATCTCGATGGCGTCTTGGTGTTTGGGGAGTGATAGGGATCGTTCTGGAGAACGTCGGCCTCGGTTTCTTCGCAGGCGGCTCGACGTAGTCATCTTCGGTGACCTCGCTCTCGGGGGTGAAAGTGGCATTGGGGTCAGCGTTTTCGTCGTTTTCCGGTGAAGCTCGGGTTTGCCTTCTTGTTCGCTTCGCAGGCAGCTCGACGGCGTCTAATGATTGTTAGCAGGAAGGCCTTAGCCATGGTGGCTCCTTTGCGCTTACCTTGTACACTGGCAGACCTCGTCCTCTTTCCAAGTGAGGCGCGAGACATTGTTACAGGGTAGAATTAGGTAGGAATCAATCGCAGCTGACAATTGGCGAATGCAAAGCTGGGAAGGTTCTGAGGAAGCTGTTGAGAGCGAGAGGCAGGAGAAGAATGGCGGAAGCAGGAAGTGGCTCCGTAGTGGAACTGCAAGACTCTTAATTAAAGTGACCGGGAAACGGAAAGCGCGATGCGCCAGGGGTCTTGAAGACGCGCTTTCTCGCGAAATCAATTAACAAAAAGACCGGGTACGCGTCCAGGCGTGGCTAGTGCCGTTCTCGCACGTAAAATACGCGCTTGCGGAACATGGTCCGTGCTCAGTCTACTGGGAGTCTGAGGCACCAGCCCAGGACAGTGCGATATCACAGTGTCGAGACATACTATCTGTGCTTTTGGAATAAGGTAGATGTGGCTGTGGCTGTGGCAATCGACAAGACGACAGCGGAGGTGCCCGGTGTTGCAGTATGACCGGCGGCCGAGGCCGCTTCCCAACGATCTACCTAGAGCGTCAGAAACGCATACACTGCCTTCCATTGCCCGCAACTGGTCTCCTTCTTCTTCTTCTTCCTCTTCGCAATGAACCCACGACCAAACCTTTGTCACTTGTCTCCTTCTGTTCAGTTGCGTGTTGCTGAGCGGCTGCCTTGTCTCACCTAATCCGGCCTTTTGTGACACGACGTAACGATCGTTCATCGCCCCTTTCCCGTCGACTTCCACCACCCGTCAACTGTCGGCGTAATTGCTTGCAAGATGGCTGATTTCGAGGCATATGAGTACAGCTCGCGTGTGGAGGCGATGCGGAGTAGGGAGTATCCGATGTTGAAAGGTAGCTCCATCGATGGCATCAGGCCCGCTGGCACTGTTGACACTGGCCATAGACTCGGTATACCTCGATCATGCCGGAGCAACACTCTACTCCAAATCTCTCATTGATAGATTTTCCGCCGATTTGCTGGGCAACCTTCTTGGGAATCCTCACTCGGCTTCTACGCCTTCTCAGTACACGACGTCGAGAATTGAAGACGTTCGGCTGAGACTTCTCGATCACTTCAATGCTGACCCTGAAGATTTCGACCTGGTGTTTGTGGCAAATGCAACAGCCGGCATCAAGCTCGTTTCTGAAGCCTTTCGTTCATTGCCGAACGGCTTCCACTTCGCGTATCACGAAGCATGTCACACTAGCATTGTAGGGGTCCGCGAAGAGGCGCTTAGCAACGTGTGTGTCGACGATAATCAGGTTCAGAATTGGATATCCGGCGAGGGAATATTCTCAAAGTCCGAAAGCCCTCGCCCCGACGTGCTCTTCGCATACACAGCTCAGTCTCACATGGATGGACGACGCTACCCTTTGTCATGGCCAGCTCTTTTGAGAAAGTCTGCCCCCTCAACACGCGGACCATATGTCCTGCTAGACGTTGCTTCGCTCGCCGCTACTTCTTCCCTGGACCTTGGCCACTCGGATTCGGCGCCGGATTTCACAGTCCTCAGTCTTTATAAGTTATTCGGCTTTCCTGACCTCGGGGCATTGATAGTGAGGAAACAGGCACAATCAGTCTTTGACTACAGAAGGTACTTCGGCGGTGGCACCGTCGATATGGTAGTCAGTGACAAGGAACGTTGGCACTCCCCAAAAGCTGCCTTTTTACACGAGAGGCTCGAGGATGGGACGCTGCCGTTCCACAATATTCTTGCTCTCGATGCGGCCTTTGACGTTCACGCCGACCTATTCGGCAGCATGGCATCTGTGGCATCGCACACTTCGTTCCTGACGAGGCGCTTATTTGATGGTCTCGCAGCTCTCAGGCATGACAACGGACAACCAGTCGCGGCCATCTATTCTCGGCAGTGTGACTCGCTCGGTACGGGGCCAGTAGTTTCATTCAACTTGCGCAACTCGACAGGTGCGTGGATCAGCTTGCACGAGTTCGAGAAGTTGGCAGCTCTGAAGAACTTCCACATCCGAACCGGCGGCGTCTGCAGTCCGGGCGGGATCGCTTCGGCACTTGACTTGAAGCCTTGGGAAATGCGGCGAAATTTCTCATCGGGTTTTCGTTGTGGAACCGATCAGGATGTCGTCTTCGGCAAGCCGACGGGCGTCATTCGAGCAAGTCTGGGCGCCATGAGTACCGTTTCCGATGTTGACTCCTTTCTCACTTTCCTCGAAGAGTTTTACCAGGAAAAGGCACCTGTCGTTCGGGAGGACCTCGCCCGACGCACGGTAGCTTCCTGTGATGAGCTGCAGGTCAAGGGCATCAAGGTTTACCCCATCAAAAGCTGCGGTGCTTACTGCGTCCCCAACGACACGTATTGGGAGGTAAGGCCGGAAGGTCTAGCTTGGGACAGAGAATGGTGCCTCATCCACCAAGGTACGGGTCAGGCCCTGAGCCAGAAAAGATACCCAAGAATGGCCTTGTTCAGGCCCAGGCTCGACTTTGATCGAGGCCTGTTGCGCGTCTCCTATCGCGGCAAAAAACCAGGCAACTTACCGGACGAGGTCTGCGTCCCCCTTTCTGCAGATCCAACACAGTTCGACTCCCGAGCTTTTCTTCGCGGCAAGTCTTCTCGAGTCTGTGGAGATAAAGTAACGACCTTGGCCTACGCTTCTTCGCATCTGAACAGGTTTTTCAGCGAGATCCTCGAAGTTCCGTGTGTTTTGGCGCGGTTTCCAGCAGGCGGGGAAGGACTGGGCGTGCGCCACTCAAAAGCAAAACTGCAGGAGCATCAGCAAATCAAGACAGCAACACCGAAAGTGTGCCCGGGGGCTTTTCCAGAGCTTCCATCTCCGCCGGATTCGGACTCGGAGCAGCCGCCAGGGAAGATACTTCTATCGAACGAAAGCCCTATTCTCCTGATTAACACGGCAAGTGTCGAGGCTTTGAACCGGGACATTGCCGCTGGCGGCGGAAGGTCAGTGCCGGAAGAGGCTTTCCGGGCAAATGTCATTGTAGGTACACCGGCGGAGAAGTCTACGACGTCTGGCGCATGGGCGGAAGATAACTGGAGTGGCCTCGTAATTGGGGATGCAGAATTCAGGTTGATGGGCTCTTGTAGAAGGTGCCAGATGGTTTGCATAGACCAGGACAGTGGGGAGAGGGGCCAAGAGCCGTTCGTTACTCTGGCAAAGACTCGCAGATTCGACGGAAAAGTCTATTTCGGCACGCACATGGAGCATGAACCATGTCAGGTGTCCGCAACAGCGACCAAGCATGCGTTGTGTCCCATAATTCGGGTTGGTGATTCTGTCAGAGTCAAGGAAACTGCATAATCAGCAGGCGCTACATGCCACAAGTGGTGGACCCAGGATAATTACAGCCACATCAAACTCATTTCATGTGCATTCCATTAGCTCCTATTTTGCAGCACTTAGCGACCCGAAGAGTTCTGACATGCACACAATTACATGGCTAGTTCCTGCAAGTACTATTGTTAACCGACGGCATGTTTGCTCCGTGGCAGTTCGCCTTCTCAGTGCGGACCGAGGCGTTCGCACAAACACGTACAGTGGTTGCTGTACAGTGCGCTCACACGGTATGGACACGTCGCGAGTCCGTGCATTTCCCTTGGTCGCGTGCGTGCCGCTGGCAGCCTGGGCGCTTCCCCATTTCTTATTCCTGCCTGCACTATGGACCTTTGTTTAGTCTATCAGGACTGGGAGTTCCTCAGGGTTCTTCCGTTTGGTTAGAGGTCCACGGGCACTGTAGGTCCTCTCTTATCGCTGGACACACAGAGGTGCACCGTCTATACCACTTGTACAGTGCATGCCGGACGATGTGTGGGTCGCCTGAGAGGATACCCTGAGGCACAGTGCTCCCCAGCTGGGTATATATAGTGTGCCGCCTTGCCCGTCACCCGCCAGGCTGCTAGTCTTTCCACATTCCGCGTAACTGCCTCGCCTCCACGTGATCCAGCATTTGGTCAATAACCACTTTTCCCCATGGACACGTGAGATCTCGACCTGGCCCTTCGGCCTGTTTTGTTGTCATCTTCAGAGTCTGCTTTTCCTTGTCGGCCGTGTCTTCTCAGACTTCATCAGGTTCGTCAGGCTTCTGACTATGGGCATAGACGTTTCTCCTCGCCACAAGGTGGCTGACGATGAGGGTGACTGCTAGAGCCATTGTCCAGGGCACTACAGGGTGAGCACGCATACAACCTTCCGGCGTTGAGAAAGAAGCGAATAAAAAAACTAACCCTGCTTCGTCAGTTATCCCGCCCAGCTCCGGTCCATCCGGATCTTCTCCCACCCGCGAAAGAACATTTCGACCCAGGATGCGAAGCCTCACACGATGAGTCAGAGGCTGAGAAGCGTTGTCGTAAATGACACTTGACGAATCTGCTTACGGCCTCGCCGCCGGCATGTGACGAGTACTTCGCTATGGAATGCCTGTTTACCCCGCCTTCGCCTTGTCCTGGGCTCGATAGAAAAGCTTTAGCGAGTTGGCCCAGTTATATCGCTGAATTGCGCAACGGACCGTTGTCGCCAAGTGAGAAGCCAATTCCATGTTAATAATGTGTATACAGTTACTGACCCTTGACAGTCAAGAGCATATATGGTTTAACGGCTGGCTATGGCTGTCTGGCAGAGCATAAATCCTGAGGATGGCATTCCGCTGCGGCATCTGAGGCGTCGAAAAGTCGAGTCTCTCTTCACACGCTGTCCTGGGCAGGACGTTAAAAGGCCTCGGTCCCTGTGAGACAGACGACCGTGACGGAACTGGGTTGCCCGCGTCGTGGAAGCTCTATCCATAGTTTCCAGAGCAGTCGTTGTGACGTGCGTAGGGGTTCAAACCACACTGTCCGACGACAGACCCTCGGCAACCGACATCGCCACTTGGCGCTGTGCCCTGGTCAGGCCTTTGGGTTATCGTCGAGCCGTTCACTGGCACCGATGCCCATCGAAGAGTCACCCGGGAGCGTTGTGGCAGTAGGCCATACTGTCCAACTCTTCTCGAATGACGAATTTCGCAACATGGATCTGATAGATCCTGTTGTCACTGCAGCCTGGGTTTCCAACCCCGCTGCCTCGACCACCAAGCAGTCTTGACGCCATCCGCTGGGTGGTGTCTGCTCCATCGAAGACCAAGCAGTTTGGACGTCATCCGCTGGATGGTGTCTGCTGCATCGAAAGAAAAAAAAAGTGCCTGGAGGTCCTTAGGGACCAACGGGACAAAGCAGTCTGGACCTTATCCACTGGACGGTCCGCTGCGACTGAGTTCACTCGTCTGGATCCCTCGGACAACCCTGTCCCACATGGAGATACGGTCTCCCGGACACGGCCCGAGGGTAATGACACTTTCCACAGTGCCCTTGGCGTGGAAGCAGAGCTCTTGGCTCCACAATTGTGTTGAGCCATTGTCAAAAACTACTGTGTTAAACTTATTGGGTATCTCCTGCACTCGCGGCTGCATGTCGCCACTGCAGAACTCCGTCGATTCCGGCATTGTCAACTGTCGAAAAGACCGAGAATCACAACCGCTGTCATGGAACGACAGACGGGGGTAGCCTCGTTTTCAACGGGGTTATTCAGTGTCTCACAGGCGGGATCCTTTCTGAAGGAGATAAGCGCGATAGTAAGGGCCACCGACGTTGTTTTGGACGCGTCGGTCGCTACTTTGCTCCGGAGCCAGCATCTCGGACTCGGCCGAGGAGGATCTCAACCCACGTATCATGACATCGCCCAAAGGGCGCCGAATGGTGGGTGTAACGCTTGTTGTGGATTTCTAATGGGAATCAAGGGTTTGGGCTGGTCGCGTCTCTTTGATCTGGACATGTCTGTGTCTGGTGAAAACGCCCACGCTCGGTCTCAGGTTCGGGCTTGAATCGGCGGTCAATGTCAATGAGGAACAGCAGATGGGGGATTTCTGTGTAGAGGGGATGACTCTTGATTCCTTCCATGTTTGGTACTAGACGTCCTGCGCAGACGCAATTCAAATCTGACATTCGTTCCTTAAACTCGCTTTTCGGCATTCGTATTCATCATGATTTCCCGTGGGCTACGCTTGATGGATCTGAACAAGGTTGGCCTCAACTGCTTGTAGTTCGCTGCTGGTAGGGCTGACATCTTTTTCTCCTGTCAGATGCAGGATGGGGTTGATCACAGGCCCTGTGTGATCAGTCACTGGACGGACAGTTCGGTCTGGACGTGCATCGTCACGATATGTTCATATTCGTCATCAGTACACCTCTCCAGGGGCCAGACAGCTAACGACAGTATCAGGCGTGTAAAGGTCAAACGCAATGTGGCAATTACTTCCCCTGAGAAGCAGTGAATATTTATGATTGCTTTGTCACATCAATACTACAGGAGCAGTGGATCTCATCTACCAGTAGTTATAAAAGCGTCTGACACCAGACATCCATTGAAGGTTCGCCGTCTTCTACTACAACAAAACATATTTTACTGTACCTCTGGCAACAGCTGTTCGCTGACAGGACACTTCTTCAAAGGTGGTAACGAGTGAATGATCACGTGGTAGGTGCAGTTCGACCTTTTCAATGGTGAAGCTTACAATATTGATCGTAGCAATCAATTCAATTTGACGTCTTCGCATGAATACGCAATGCAAGAGCATAGTCTCAAGCAAACGCCAGCATTATTATACACAAAATCCCAAATGTGACGCCTTCAACCTTTGACCGTGGCATACATGATGGCTGAGCAAGTGTTCTATTTGGGAGGACTGGATGGGCCGCGAGTCCAACTGCATTATCGTTAGTTGCAGTTACGACTTGCTGAACAGAAGGGGGAGATCTTACTTTTGCCACATCTGTCCGATGAAACCTGGTGCGGGCTTGGAGTCGGTCATGGACTGTCTTCTCGCAGCGGTGCCGTCGTGACGCTTTTGGTCCATAAGACCCTGGAAGAGGGTACCGGAACTCTGTACGTGCCACGTCAGTGAGGTCAGGCGTCAGAGAGTCGTCGGAGGCCTACACGTCTGCGGCCGGTGGGAGACACGGGAGCATTGGTAGTCTTTCCGGAGTCCATTGTGGCGTATGTTGTGAGATTTCAGATGTTGACGATGAGCTTTGTTTGTAATCTGTTGCTGTGTTGAGGATGCAGAATCGAGTGGGCGTGGTTTAAAAGTTGTGTCGATTAGAGATGGCAGCGCACGTTATATAAACACGTCCAGCTCACCAGAGCTCTCTCCTAGCTCTTTCCTAGCTCTCTCCTAACTCTCCAACCTACAAGCAAGAGAGTCCAGGACGATCCCCCGCCCTCCTCGCAGATGACCTCACCAATGGGACGAGCGCCCACCCCTCTGACACAAGGGATGCGGGAAAGCTTGTCGACGCGACCAAAGAAAACGATGACGGCCGTCCAGCACGGCGCTCGCTTTGTCGAGCAATCTAACCCTTGCCCGTCGCGGAGGTTCGCCAACTAGCGGCCCGCCGATGGCACGTATCACAACAGATCAATCCCAGGTCTACCGTAGTCAGGTCTTCGACACTAATGGATTTGTGTTCGCGGTCACGTTTGGCGTGCTGCGTCGCACGAATCGCCCCGCTGGCGACTGGAAGCCGGTGCCATCCTCTGGCCTCCTGAAAGGGAAAGGCGAGGGGACGGGATGATGCTGCTAGCCCCGCGCGATACGTCGGCGGTGGGTGGTCTGATCGCTCGACCATGCCCGAGATGGCCGGCCGTCCATTAAAGTGCCGACGATCTTTCCTTCCAGGTCTTCTGCTTGGTTATCCCTCTCGCTGTTCAACGCATACAGACTCAGAGTTCAGAGCGCGGGACAAGGAAAGGACCCCCTAGGATGATTGTGTGAGCGTGTTTGGGCGAAACAGTGTTAAGCGAATCATGAGCTTGACACGAGATGGACCTCTCTCGATCGGGAGAGATTGACATCATAATGCCCATCAGTGGTGACCCTAAAGAACTGTGGCCTTCAAAGGCGAAAGGTGAGCTTCTCTGCCTACTGCGTATGCACGATTCGTACAGTTTGAAAGCGGGTAGGCGAATCAGGAGAGGGACAGTTGGAGAACATACGACACGATGTCAAGGAGGTGATGTACGAATCATCGCGCGAGAGAATGCTACGTAGGGCAAGAGATCGGCCGCGAATTGTGGAGAGAGCAGGATAGCTAGGCCAGAGCGGACGCGGGGGTCGAAAGGAACCAATGTCCAGGGGAGAAAACGATGATGGAGGTGGCACGGCGTGGAACAAACGGCTAATAAGTAGCTGCATCAGGGTCTCTCCCACCTTCCCCGGTATTGCTGCAGGACCCCTTCACCTGGACCAGCGATCTCGTCTCGCATTAACGCAGTATGGTAGCACAAAACTTGGCGGCGCCGTCGACGGGTACCTCCATCTTGATTATCGACGGGGGACTTTTGAAATGGATGATGTCTAGAATCCCGAATGGTTTGTTCCCACTGCAAAGATTCCGATACACAGTACGCAGTAGACGCGGTGGGGGGTCTGTGATCGTCCTTGGCCTGGCCCTCCGCACCCTGCTTACACAGTGTAGTGTAGCCTACGTCTGTAACGCTCCCTTTGCTGGGGCTTCGTGTCCTTGGCGTCCAAGCTGACGTCGCAGTTCGTTCGTCTTGCTATCTTTTTTTCTTTTTTCCCTCTTCTGTTCAAGGCGTTTCTCGATCGCGGGGGAATGTTCTATGATGTCGTCGGGGGGGGGGAGGCGCACAGGTCCGATGAATCAGGACCCACTTTAAGCCACACGAGTCTCGCAAATGCAAGTTACGGTGCTTACCTAATTGTTCTATACAATTACAGAGTTCTATGCGTGTGGCCGATAGCTGCGAACGACGTTCGTCCCACTTGGTTGGGTTCGTTCCTAGACAACAACATCTCTACCATGATCGGACGACACAAAAGATCGACAAAAGACAACATACGAGTTCTAGGACATGAAGGAGCTCGAAACCAAAGGGACTCAAGAGTGATTTTGCTGTTTCTGGACGGCTCTCATTCCTGGACTTTAGCCAGCTGTCGACAACTCAATCCATACCGAAATCGTGGTCGAAGTCTTGGAAGATCACCATTTAATGGATTCGCTCTTGAAAAGGTTAATATCTTGAACCTAGCATGTATCAGCTTTCAGCCGAGGTTTTCTCATTCTTGTCAAGTTATATCACGGTTAAAAAACAGACAAATTTTGCAGGCAAGGATTGACTAATTTTATTAGACTCTGACTGTCTGATGGGTGACGATGAGAAGAGAAATAGTAATGATTAAAAGACAAAATTCCAGATTAAGGCAAAGGCAGAAGGAGCAAAGGGAGCCGCTGGGACTCGCACAGATTTCCAAAGGCCCCTGCAAACAAGTTTGAAAGTCCCCATATTGTGGTGTGATCAACCGCTGAAACCCCGTCCAGAAAAACTTCAAGTCTTCGGAGTAAAAATGCAGCCGCTCGCTGGACGGTAGAGTGATTGATCGTGACAAGGCGTAAGAGAAACAGGATTCGGACTGTTCGAGAAGAGAGGAGTTCTGAAAGCCGGGTTGGTGTTTTCCCCCATCGCTCAGGCTGGTAGCTCGTTTTGTGGGTTGTGTGTGCAATTGTCAGACGCTGTCGACTGCAGAATGGCCTGCCCGAATCGAGTACCAGCCGGACCGAGCCGCCGTCTTAGGCGCGGCCGCCGAGAAGACCGCCGAGGCCACCGAGGCCGCCGAGACCTCCGAGAAGGCCACCGAGAAGGCCACCGAGACCGAGACCGGTGAGGATCTGCGTGACAGGACCCAGAGCGCTGAGGAGAGGCTGAAGAAGGGCGCCAAGACCGGGCAGGGCAGGAAGGGCACCACCAGGGTTAGTGACGCCGCCAACGCCGGGGAGGTCTGCAGTGCGTTGTAAGTCACAACGTGTCACAGAGTGGAGTTTTGATGTGAGGCATTTGACTTACTGCCAAGGGAGGGAATGAGGCTGCCGGTGCCGGTGCCGCTGGTGAGGGCAAGGACACCGGTGAGGAGGCCGGCAACGGGTCCGATTTGGCCGGCGTTAAGGCCACCGGGGAGGTTGCCAGCGAGTAACCTGGCGGAGTCGATTAGGCTGGTAAGGGTCGCAACCAAAGCGTTGATCTGAGCGGGGCTGAGGGATCCAGCACCGACGGTGGGCACGCCGGGAATAATTCCAGTGACGTTAGGGAAAAGGGTCGCGGGGTTGGGCAGGGGAATGGGCAGGTTGGCACCAGCAACTAGTGAACGTTGTTAGAGTAACAGTCAGGCTCATGTGGGGGACGCTCGAAACTCACTCAGGTTGATGAGCACCGTGTAGATGGCCTGAGCGAGAGCCGTCGCGGTGGCGGGCAGGTCACCAGCGGGAATAGGCAGAGAGCCAACCGGGGGAACCGTCGGAACCGAGATAACAGGGAGACCCGGAATGGCGGGGACGCCTGGGATGGCAATGGGGATGAGGCCGATGACACGAGGCTCAAGGTCGCGCTCGACCTTGTCGTTGACGGCAACAGGGTTGGCCAGGACGGAGCCGGCGAGGGCGGCGATGGCGATGGAGGCGGAGAACTTCATTTTGAAGGTATTTTTGGGGTTGAAAAAGATCTTTCTAAAGAAGAGCTTAGAGAGTGATCCGAAGACTTGAGAGAAGAGATGAGAAGCGGCTGACTATCCTGTAGTGAAAGCGCGGTGTGATGAGGAAGGAATATTTCTCTTCTGGACGGCGGAAGACGAAGCCTTTTATAACTCATGTCGAGGGATGTCGTCTTGCTGTCGTGCTCCCTCTTCGATATGTCGTTTGCCGCGTCTTGCGTCTTACGTCTTGTCGTCGTCCGTCTTCGTCTTCGTGCCCTCGTCTGGCCACCTGGGCGCCAAGGTTGGCGAAGAATTTCGAACGTGGTCCTCACGCTTACACGCTGCCCGTCGTGTCGAGGCCCATGAAGCCTCTCAGGCATTTCTCGTGAACGATCACCACAAGTCACACTCGCTCTCGACTGTTAGCCCAAGCTTGCCAGCCGCTGGGCCCTGGCTAGGGCCAGACTCTAGCCAAGATGGCCTAGGGAGGGCGGGAGTCTCAAAGAAGCGCCTTTGACATCTTGCCCCGCGGAACATGGCCAATAGAGTCGAGATGCTGCCGCCAACGCGCTGCCTCATCCGTTTGTTGCGTCTGATGGATAACTCAAAAGTGAGACACTTCCGCCCAGTGGGGGAGGGTCGTTCGGATCTTGTCTCTTTGGCCGTCATTGGCGTCTGTCGTCTGCGAACAGAAGCTGGAATGTGTCCCTCGGGAGCCACAATTTCCCCTCAGCCTTCTCTGCCTCGACATGTCGCGACTCAACCCCAAAGGGCGCGAATCCTCAAGCCCACTCATGTCCCTTGCTGAGACAGGGCAGTGAATATCGGCCGAAGTGCTCGTGACGTTTGCGGGGACATATTAGGATCAGAGTCAACCCATTCCGGCTCCGCCGTTGCTCCCGCCGCCGATCACCGGTAGAGCTGCATTCCACAACTTCATATGATGTGATGTTGATGTATGTCCCTACAGAATCCGGTCGGTTCAAAGGCCCGAGGTCGACTTAACCGAGCCGATCTTTCGCAGAGTCGTTTGTTGCGTGTCTGGCCTGACGAAGGGGCTTCGTGCCCCCTACCGTCATGTCTCTCAATCCAACTTGTCCTTCTGGCTCTTTATTGCTCTTGGCCTTGAATTTCCTCGGACTTTTGCTCTCTGCCTTCTGCGTTCGTCTCTAGGGTAAAAGATGCCATCGTCTCATCGTGACTAGCAAGTGCCACCCACTACCAGTAATTCTTACGTAGCGAGTGAGAGAATAACAAGTGCGAGGTGTCTCAGCCTGACAAGCCTCGTAGCGTCCACTTACCTCCTTTCCCGCTCTCCCTAACGGGAGCTTGCCCTCGCACTTGCCTGTTTCAGCCGTCCGGGCCTAGGCGGCTTGACGCGGAGGGAAAAAACGTGACAACTGACAGCTTTTCTCAGGGCAGAGGAAGTCTCACCACCAAGACCAAATCACACCACAAAACCTGATCATCAGGACGTTGTCAAGAATTCTCTCCTTGGCATGGGTGGTAATACGGCTTCGATTTCGATGCATTCTCCTCATCATCAAACGAGTCAGCCGCGGTGACTTTTGGAAAGAATACCTGCATCAACAGCACCAGCCTCGTGCAAGAGCTCGCCATCAAAAAGGAGAGACATTGAGGACGTGCGTGGCAACCGGAATGGTATGCCCTGGGCCTGGGGCTGAAGGACTTGGCCGTGTTTGGTATCTGAGAAGCAATGTGGAGAGCGTCGCTTCTCTCTTTTTCCGAGAGCTAAGAAGGCAGCCGTCCTTGTTAGCACCAGATCTAACCGCATCTTGGGCTTGTAGGCGGGACGAAAGGGTCGAGATTCCTGGCGGCTGAATCAGCCTGGTTTGCATCTTTTCTCCCCAAGTCCGACTGCATTCTGCCATTTCCAAGCAGGAAATCACGAAAATCACTCAGTCACAAAATAACTCATCCACAGGTACCCTGTAGTCCTTTCGGAACGAATACATCACGACAGCGTCGGGCAAGAATGATGCCTTCTCTGGACGGCCAAGTCGCACGTCATCTTAAACATCGCGGACAAAGACATCCTGCTGCCAGCCACCGGAGATGAGGAGAGACACTTCGATCCTACGTAGGTGGTCTCAACACTTTCAGCTCCCGTGGGACCGCCAGACCGAGTCCGCTTCCGCTTCCGCTTCCGCTTCGCGAGCTCGGCTCGGGCAACATTGCCCCATCACACACGTTGTCGCAAGCACAATTGCCAAGCCAAGTCAAACACTTCCCATCAAGAATGCTATCACCCTTGGTGCTGTCTGTCTTCCTACCTCAGCCAGCGCAACATCGTACCATTCAGTCGTCCCTTGCTGGACAACCCTGAGCCACCGATATCATCAATCATCAGGCAGGCTCATGCCTGAGCCGAACGACATCCGGCTGCAGCCTCTTCCGTCAAGCTCAGCCGCCCCACTCAACACCGATCCCATCTCAGTGTCGCTTTGTCTAGACGGCAGTTGTCTTCCGCCGCCACCCACTCTGAAAGCTCCTGCTCGGCGGCTGAAGCGTCTCCGATGGATGGACTGTGCCGTATTCCGGTCACCACCGGCTTCGAGTCCAGGCCTCGGTAGCGTTCCCGCCGACGTGGATCCGGAGCTCTGTGAAAGCCTCGTGAGAGCCCGGAGGGGGCTTGGCGAGGCACTGGGAACAAACTACTGCTCGTGGGAGCCACGCACAAAAATTCCCTCTGCCGTCACAAGCTTCTCCGGTCTTCCTCCCTCTCCGTGGCGCCGCTGCACTTGGTCAGGCCCGTCCTTGGCCGAGTGTGTCCCGCATTGCTCAACCGCTTCTGCAGTCCCCAGCGTCTCCTGCCTCCGAGTCGTGACTTCGTGCAAGAGCCCAGCTTCGATCTGGCATTCTTCTTGTCTCCGCTATATGCGGAGCAGCCCTTTCACCTGTCCGCTGCGCGCGAGAAGGTTGTCTCGACCGAGACCGCCCGCTATGGCTCGGTCCGCCTACCTTGAGGCGGGCGAAGGTGGGCCCGCCTCTTCGACGTGTTCTGTTCGCAGATGGCCTGGGTATTCCACGATCTCGCCTCTCATCTCCTGCTGGATCATCCCTGTGAACACCTCGGGATGAGGTCGCCGACGGCAACGCACCGCTCCAAGTCTTGCACCACCCGTGTCCTGGCCATTCCTCGGCGAGGAAATTTCATTCCTGACTCTAGCCAGGAGGAGCTCTCTGCCCGGGTTCAAAGTCTGATCATTGGCTCCTGAACAGTCATCGGAGACACTTGGCTTGGGAGGATCACGGCGCTTGTCCCCAGTCGACGGCCCAGGGCGACATACGGGACGGGTCGACAGGTTTCGGCCGGTAGAATCGGTCTCCTCGGCGTGGATGTCGTTCTCACCTCTCTCTAGTGTCTCAGCATGGCGCTGGTGAGAAGTGACAGTATTGATATCAGACACGGCGCTATTCGTCGCTCTCTTGGCGGTCTCTGGGTCGTTGTGATCGGCTGACACTGAGCTGGACCCATGACTGCTGACATCCTCTTCCTTGGAAATCCTCCCTCTATGGTGGGTATTCAAGGAGCTCTGCTGCAGACCGTCGCCTTCGAAGAAACGACGTCTGCCAACCTCAACAAGAGACACAAGGGCGTCCATGTCCGAGCTAAAGCTCCCTGCGTCGTCCGGGTTGACTTCCTCTGCCTCAAGTTCAACAAAGTCATCAGCGCAGTCGATCCTCGGCCCCTTCAGTATAGCATCGTCGATGAGATCGCGACTGATCACCGGACTCGCAACGTCTGAGTTGTCGATCGGATACAAGGTCTCTTCGTCTCCCTGCAATACATCATCCTGCGTCCGCGAGCAAGACGTGTCGGGTGGATCCTCCAGGTACAGTTCGCGAAGATAGCCGTCAAACCAGCTCAAGTCAAAAGGCTCTCCATATTCGAGCTTGTAAATATCAACAGTGATTCCCTTCAAAATCGCAGGGGCGTCAGGATGCACGACCTTGGCGCCTGCAGCTCGCGTTTGACCTTCTCTGTTGTTTCTGCCGAGGCGCGCGCCGTTCAGATGCCGAAGAAGACCTGACTCCTTCTCCCATACCTCCTTGCTCTTTCTGAGCCTGGAAACTCGATCCTCATAAACTTGTTGGAAACGGCCAGCGAGGCGAGGAAACGTCGCAGCACGTGTGGGAGGGGGCGGGGTGTGTCCCAGGACCCTCACGAGGTCTTCGTGGGAGTGTTGTTGCTCGCGAGACGTGTCCGCGAATGCTTCGCTCTTCGTTCTCCGACGGGTTGCCCTTGTCGAACACAGCTGACCCATCGACGATGCTTTCCCGGTGCTAGCTGTGGTTGCTTCTTCCCCAAGATGTCGTAGATAAAGTGCTCTGTTGGCGAAAATCAGAGACTTGGAATGTCGTGACTGATCAGAAACCGCGTTATCCATAAATACCGTCTTCGAGCGTGTAGACGTGCTGGTAGTGTTCGCCTGGCGGTGGAGGTGCTGCTTCTCTCTTGTCCTGGTGTCGTTTCGTCAGGACGTTTTGCGTTGTGATATAGTAAAGATACGTGTACTGCGGTACTTTTTCGCGGAAAGGAACACAGTGAGAAGACTAAGCCAGCAGAAAATTGGAGGGAGATGAGGGGAGGGGAACGAAAAGGTGAGAAACTTCGGCATCAGCCTGATTTCAGTAGAAGTTGCCAGACTGTAGATGGAACCTCGTGGTGGAACAAATTGTGTTCAGTTCAAAAACCGAGGTAATAATAATATGTTCGAGATGATGATGATGCAGTATTGTGTATGTAAATGCTATATCGGAAAACCTCTTAAGTTCTGGGTTGTTCAGGGCCTGATTCCCCAAAGATGGCTGGTTTTGGACGCAAAGAATCCGACGTGACACATTCGCAGATGCTGGTGATGCTCAAGTCATGTCCCACCTAAACACAGTTGCTTACAGTGACACCAGATAACAGTCAAGTCTCAAAGGAAAGTGTCTTTAGAGATTCAACACCTCAAGAATGCGAACTTCCTGCAGTGTGACAACTACTGACTTCAGGTTTCTCTCCAACTATTGACTTGCTAGTTGTCATGACCCAACACAGCGTTGAATAATACTTAAGATGATTGTTCTTGTTAGACAGCCTGTTTTAGCATCTTTCAACGAGAGTATTAAGGCAAGACAATAGTAATGCACAATGAAATTTCAAAGTAGACAGATAAGTCCATTGTGTTCTTTTCTCTTTGTCCAAAATGTATTTCTGGTTGAAGAAACACGAAGATGAAAATGATATATAGAAATATCCCACAGGTGCCCAACAACATCTGGCATCAAACACCGCTCAAAATACACCATAACCACCCATACCCACTTCGAAACAAATAGACACACTCTTCTAGCGGGAGAAAGAAGACACCTGGAATCACAACATCTCCGTCAAGGAGCCAGCACCGGCATGTGTCAGGGCACCGTTCACCACGCGTGCCACCACATCCGAACGCGCCGCATCACCTGCCGCAAAACCTGGCGCCATCGTGCCGGCCTGCGCCTCTGCCTGCCTCTCGTCGCCTACTTCTGTGGCGAGGGCCCCTCGGAGGCGTGCGACGAGATGCGCCCCGAGAAGTCATGGACCGTAGCCTCGAGCTGCGCCGACTGCCAGGCCGCCGAGGCGGCCGGCGTGCAAACCCGCGGACGCACGCATAACCGCTACGTCAGCCGTCTTACGCCCGCCGCAATCAACGAGTCGCGCCGCCGCATGGAAGACGCCGAACGAAACGAGGAAATCGAGCGCAACATGTACCGCGACGAGCGTATCGAGCTCCTGGTCAAGCGCCGCCAGCACGCCGACGCGGAGAAGAAGCGCAAGGAGGAGCGGCTCAAGGCGTTCCCCGCCATGCCCGGGTTCAACCACCCGCCCCTAGGTGTCTTGTGGGACGACTCGCCGGTCCAGCAGGGAGCCCACGATGCTCATACCTACCGCGAACCCGATGGACCGGAGACACAGATCGTTCCGGACCCCTGGCCGATTGAGACTGATCATAGAGAGAACCGCGCCGAACGTAGTGGTGGTGGTTACGGCGGGTTCGAGGTGAGTTCGTACGGATATGACCAGTACCGCCGAGATGAGGAGAAGCTGGCCAACGACGGCATCAACCCGTACAGGCCGCAAGGCCACGAACCGACTTCAACAAGACCCCTGGCCGGCCCCGAAGCCGTCCCGGTACCCCCGACGCCGCTCTCGGCCCCCTCCAGACGGTCGAGAGACAGCGAAAGGGGGGCTCGCCGCCAAGACCCGCCTCCGCCGAAACCGAGGCCGGCTAAGAGGGAGCATCGGCCGCAATGGAATTCTCACGAAGCACGCAAGTTCAAGGACCAACCCTCGCAGGACTCGTCCAAGACGACCGAGCTGTCGGGGTTACCGTCTTCGTGGTGGGGCAGCAAGAACCCGCACAAACATCTCGAGAAGCGCGCCATGAAACTGGCCGAGAGGAGAGGAGGTCCGCTGCCTCCGCGTCTGGACCGGCCCGAGCGATCCCTACCTTCGAGGTACTCTGAATCCCACGAAGAATCACCAATGGAAACCGGCGAAGCTAGGCTTTACCGACCGTTGCTGGGTCCCAGCAATCACACGTTGGATCGGCGGGACTACCCTGAACGGGTCCCGTTCGGCGGTCAAGATTCTCGTCGAGCCGAACGCCGCGGCAGACGTTAACCATTATGATGAAGTGAGGCGAGAGGGTTTGATATAGGATGGGAGTTTGTTGGTGAGTGAATGCTTTGTCCTCTTGAACTATGTACTCGTTTCGTGCCGTTTTCCTTCGGTTCTCATAGACAGACAGAGCCTCGTAAGAGCCTTTCGTACCCCCAAGATGAAACATAAAACTAAGCAAAGCGCGTGGGCCCAGTGAGAAGTCTCGTTGGCAGGTATCTCATACTCTGGCCGTGACACAGATCCAAACACTGACAATCTGTATACGAGTAAGCTCAAATTGGTATCCGATACTCCGGTGAAGTGATGGCGCCCTCTTCATGGATACCTCCGTGTTGCGGGCTTTGTGGCCCGCCATATGCCGTTCTTCAACCTCTGCTTCTCCTGTGAAAAGTCATTGCCCGATTCGCTGACACCTGTTGACAGGTGCATTACACAGCCGGCGCCGGGTCTGCGCCTCTCGTGTGGGTTTTTGAGGTGTGTGGTGTGCAGTTCCTCCGGAGCACCGCGATGAAACACCACAATGATTTGTCTCCGACTGGCTCAGGCGCACTGATTATTGGGCTTTGCCATTCTTGAGCTGCCCGTTGGCCTTGGCAGCCTTGAACTTTGCAACCTCCTTCTCGACGGCCTTGTCGACACGTCCCTTGAGTTCTTGGCGGTAGCCCAGCTTGAACAGGAACTCCAGCCAGACGAAGAGAGGGGCCAGGAAGACGGCCTGGATCAGGTTGTCCAGCAGAGCAGGAGCGCGTCCCTCAAAGGCGCCGTGGCCGATGAACTGAAGGACCCAGCAGACGAAGTGGACGCTAAGTGCGACCTTGTTCGTCAAGTCCGGGTTTCCGGCCCTGAATGAGTTGCCAGCGGCGGTGGCTGCCAAGCAGATGATGGCCAGCAAGGTTCCGGCTACAGGCTCAAGTAATACGTAGAGGCCGCCCCAGGTCAGTGCAGCCAAGGTTCCCAGGTTGAGATCTAGGTTAGGAACGGTGAGCCAGTTGGGCAGCGGGATGAGGGTTCCCGTGTTGGTTGCCTACGACATTTGCATGAGCTACAAGTTGAGGTGCTTGGAATGGCTACTCACGAGACAGAAACCTGAGAAGAGAATTACGGGCACGCATGCCATGTGAATACCAATGTTGACGGTGTTGTGGTGGTAAGCCCCATACTTTCAACGTCAGCAATTTTAAGATTGACTTTTCCCATCAGGTTGGGTTGCGCTCACAAAGGTCAGGTGCTTTTCCAAGTCGAGAGACATGTTTGGCGATGTTTCGGCCAGAGTGGTCAGGAAACACTGGTGCAGACGGAATTGAGACCCAATACAGGACTCGACAGATGACGGAAGCGAGCCGAGGTTTGATCAGAAGAGGCCGCAGGCGCAGGGTCGAGGAGGCTCGGCGGCAGGATCGTCAGGAGCGGAAGGGAAGCGGGCCGAATAGACAGGTACTGTATGCGTAGGCAGGGAGATGATGCCGATCTCTACGACAGGATATTCAGGTAGATGATGGACGTTGCGCTGAGCTGGCGATGTTAAAGTCGTGGAGATGAATGGAAAATGAAGGAATGCCGTCGCGTTCCGGAGACAAGGTTGCAATGGTGTTCATATGTGTCCCACACTGCAGGCGCTGCTCTACTCCGTACTGGATGAGGCACCTACCTTACCTACCTACCTAGGTACCTACCTACCTACTTACCTCGAAGGTGGAAAGCCCGTGGGGCACGGCCGCTAGGAAGCTGAAGCGCGTTTGTGCCGTGGTTCAGGCCTGTAGAATGTCCCCTGTAGGGGGAGGTGACCGTTAAAATTTAGGTGACAGGGGCGATGGGGGGGCGGCTTCTGACTGGATATTTTAGGGGGCTCGTCTCCACTTAAGCCACTAAAGGCGCATGTACAGAACATACGACCTCCCTGCCCAATCCAATGTCGTGAATTTGTCGTGTGAGCACCTCGAATGACTGGAGAGGCTTTTGACCGGTGGAAAAGGCGTGCGATCCAGCGTCAAGCAGTGCAATTCGACGTCGAGCAAGTGCGGACTCTTGGCCAAATACAGTTTGGTAGAGGTGAGGGCACGGCTTGCTCGACCCATCAACATCCTTTATTGAGCCACGCACCATTGGTCATGGTTGGTTTTATGCAGTGGCGTCACATGCCGGATGCTACTTTCCTGCTTATAATCAGTCATACCCTCCTAACCAACGAGCGAGGACTTCTATTCAAGCCTAAAGGCTTTTCCAGTACGTACGGGGTGACAGAGACGACGCGCTTACCCCAGGGACCCGGCCCAGGCGAACAGCCGAACATCCGCGGCAGTGGGGCTTTAGCGCAGCCGCGGCAGGTGTGGCAGGCCGCAGACCGCAGGCGAGGTGTGGCAGGTGAATTGTGGCACCTACCAGTCTACCAGGTACCAGTCTACGGTCGTCAACTCGAGCATCGGAGATATGTGTGGCTGCCAGGCCAAAAAACTTGAGGTGCCACCTTCCATCCGCCAAACCGCAACCCGGCCATCTCAGCCTTGTCGGTTCCTCTCCTCTGCGTCGCCTTCCTCAACCCCCCCCGTCGAGTCTTGTTTTCACCGACGGCGTGTCTTCGAGCGATTGGCATTGAAGTCTTATTTTCGGTTTTTGTTCTTGCGACTCTTGCGCCGTTGCTTTCTTCCCCCGGCTCTTCTTCCCCGAGGACGCGTCGTGCAGTCGCGACTTCTGCCTGTCGATATCTTACCTCCCGTCAATCGGCATCAAGACGTTGCGCCTCGATCGCTCCACACTTTCGCTTATTCGGAACGCCCAGAAGAGCTTGGAAATCGCGAGTCACGACGGGACTCCATCTATACGGGCTCAGTCGAAACAGGAGGCATACCTCGTCGTTGCGATAGCCCATTACGGCAACGGAGCATCGGCCGCCTCGAACGCACCCGAACGACACCCCTTCCCCTAGCGCGCCGCGCCTTCTTCCACAATGTTCTTCCTTTACAACATGGAGCGCAGGGTCACCTTGCACCCGTCGTACTTCGGTCGAAACATGCACGAGCTGGTCACAAGCAAGCTGCTGAAGGATGTCGAGGGTACCTGCGCGGGAAGCTATTACATCATTTCCATCATGGACACGTTTGACATCTCCGAGGGTCGCATTCTTCCGGGTAGTGGACTGGCTGAATTCACCGTCGGGTATCGCGCAGTTGTCTGGCGTCCCTTTAAGGGCGAGACGGTATGTGCCGCGCGCCTGCCTGGCTTTGTCGGGAAACGGCTTCTGACGTGACCCTTCCCTTCAGGTCGACGCTGTGGTCTACTCGGTCAACCACCAGGGATTCTTTGCCCAGGCCGGACCTCTGCGGCTCTTTGTGTCGGCACACGTAGGTTCCCGCATCTAGGCTGGCCAGGCAGGACGCAGTTTTGTTGACTAAAACGTGATGTTTTCCGTCCTCTAGTTGATCCCATCCGAGATCAAGTGGGATCCCAACGCGACACCTCCGCAGTTCACGAACAACGAGGATACCATCATTGAGCCAGGTACACACGTGCGGGTAAAGGTGATTGGTACGAGAACAGAGGTTGGCGAGATGTGGGCTATCGGTAGTATCAAGGAGGACTATCTCGGGTATGTTGTCCGCCGTGAACATGTTGCCCGACCTACTTACAAACCCCACCAAGCTGCCTTCAGGATTAAATCCGGTCATCGAGCTGAGCAGAGGGCTGGACCGCCTCTCGCTGTGCGCTGGGGGCTGCAGTCTCCGCCGAAGATGACCCGGTCGAAGATGCCGACACTCGAGGGAAGAAGCGGACGAGGTAGGGCCAAGAACCGCGGTGGAAACTTCAGCCATGACTCGATGACACCATGGACAAAGTCACCAGCGGCGCCCAGCTGGTTCCAGTTACCTCTCGACGCGTTCTGCCGGTGCTGTGCAAGAGGATAGATAAACAGACGGAGAGACCAGGGGCATACGCGTGCCCCGAAACAACGGGCAAGCAGGTCCTTTTGACCTGGAGCGTACTATCCGCATCTGCCCGCTGTGTACTAACATTCTCCTGGTCGACGGCCGTCAACGCAAAAAGAAAAAGCCTTGACCCAAGGCATGCTATGCTGCCCGCGGTGCAGGGACCTAGACAGGCAGGAGCTATCCGTCTTACCTCCGTCAAACGGTATCTTTTGTTCAAAAAAAGCAGGGTATACTAAAGGAAATCATGGAGCTAATTTATTACTACGACTCCTGCCCAAATGCCTTGCGAGTCACCACATGTTGCCGACGGATGAGACCGGTGCAGCCGGTCGGGTCGGTTGGGGTCCATGTTGGTGACAGTCGGTTCGGATCCATCATTCCGAGGCCCGACCGAACAGTGGGATCATTCTTCACTGCAGACCCCGCCATGATGCGCCTCCGTAGCTCTCCCCACGTCGCTTCATTCGCACCGACCCCCAACAGCAAAGGTCTGGCGAATGGGGTCAATGTTCCTGCGTGTGCCGTGCGCTCATTTCAAAAATATGATTTTCCTTTTAGCTCAGGAACCCGTCTGCCTATCTCGTCGCTCGCAAGGGGCGGCGGACCATACCCCATGTTGTGACAAAATATGTTGTTAGGCGAGTGTTCACGTTCCGTTGTGGTGCATGATTCCCACCGGCCTTCACTCCGCCCTATGGCATGTCGATAGTGAACCCCCGCACTTTGTTATCTGACATAAGGCGCGAACGGCATGAGCTGTGGTGGTTCATCGTCAGTGTGCTGGATTCCCCTTGCATCGTGACACAGCATATTTAAACCCCGATTCGGCCCTGGCTTCTGTTCGTGATCATTCCGTCAGTTTGAGTGATTGACCACTGTCTTACTTGATATCATCCTCCCATCCAAGTCCCTCAATCATGTCGGTCATGCAGGCTGCCAACAGGCTCCGAACCGCCTTCACCAAGGGCGCCGGCCCGAGCTTCGGGCTGTGGCAGATGATCCCCGGCGCAAACGTTTCGCGGGTCCTGGCCCGGAGCCCGGGTGTCGACTGGGTTCTGGTCGACTGCGAGCACGGCAACATTGATGGTATTGTGTAACCCCCAGCCGCAGCCGGGTTTGTTTCGGTACACCGAGAGAAGCTGACCGCATCGGGGTAACGTCAGACGGGGCCATGCACGACGCCGTTCCTGCCATCGCGGCGGCGGGTGTATCGCCCATTGTGAGGTTGCCCGACGTGCAGGGCTGGATGGTCAAGCGTGAGGGACCCAGACGGGGAGCATGATGAAGTGCCCCCTTGCCCCCGCGTCAGATTGATTGACATTCAAACACAGGCGCTCTGGACTGCGGTGCTCACGGGGTAAGTGGCTGTCCTCGTGGCATTTTCAGCAGGGCATCTCACTGAGAAATGACACAGATTCTCGTGCCGCTGCTGCGTACGGCCCAGGAGGCCAAGGACCTCGTCCAGTCGGCCAAGTTTCCTCCGTGGGGCCGCCGCGGCTTCGGCTCGCCCCTCGCCATGGAGAGATTCAACCCGGCGCCGAGCATGACCGAATACCTCCAGCAGGCCAACGACAGCCTGCTGACCATGGTCCAGATCGAGACCAAGGAAGCTCTCGGCTCGGTCGAGGAGATCGCGGCGGTGGAGGGCATCGATGTGTTGTTCATCGGACCCTTCGACCTCGGTCGGTAGCGCCTTCTGACGACGTTATGCTTCATGGACGAGGCTGACTGACGTGTAACAGGTAACAACATCGGTCACCCGGTGATCAACGGTGTCATGAAGAAGGAGCTCACCGACGCCATCGACCGCATCCTCGAGGCCACCCACAAGGCCGGCAAGAAGGCGGGCATCTTCTGTACGAGCGGGGAGCAGGCCAAGTTCTTTGCGGACAAGGGTTTCGACATGCTCAGCGTGGCGACGGATTACACGGCATTGCAGTACACCTTGTTCGAGTCGTTGAGCATAGCTCGCGGTGAGGCGAAGCCGGCCAAGGGTGGATCATACTAATTGCCTCCGGCCGCCTCCGTTCCGATCGTTTCCGGACGGGCGTATTGTATTGTACGCGGTAATATCATACTTTTGGCAAGAAAAATTAGATGGCTAGAAGACTCGCCTTGGCTGTTCTGGCCAAGAATAACCAAGAGATTCAGGCGGTCGTTCCCCCTTTCCCAAAAGTCCACTTTTCCTTCCCCTCAACCTCGTCCATCTTGGCTTCGATCTGATCCGGGTCGAACCGGTGCATGAGCTTGACTGCTTTTCCCACTACGTTGGGGTCTGGGTCTTCTTCTGGGGCGCCAACTTTGCTGAGGTGAATCTGGGGTAAAGACACGAGGGCGGCGTGTAAGCTCCTGCAACTGGACTTGGCTTGCGACACATGGGATGCCACTATTGTTGTTCTGATAAACTCACCACCGGTACATCGAAATCATACAGGTCCCTCCAGCGCTTCGCTTCTGGCTTCATGATGTCGACCTCGGTGTAGGCAAATGGCCGACGGTCCCAGACATTGGAGAGGGCCGATTTGGCCCGCACACAGAGCCCGCAGCCATCGCGACTGAAGAGGGTTATCCGACAAGTCTGGGCCTGCTGGAGTAGTCGTCTTGTGGGCTTGAACATGACTAAACGATTGGCAGAGCTGGAGAAATAAGATCGCACGATGGTGACAAAGTAACCTCGTGATAACTCTATGGATCGGATTCTCTCGCTGCGAGGTCGATTTCCACTTCCACACACTCCCACAAGCACATGCACCCCCCGGTGTAGGTGTGTAGTAGTACGTACCGTCGGGAGCTGATACGGAAAAGAGGCTCGAGGGCTGTGAAACAGCCTCGTTTTCGTTGTCAGCTGGGACTGGAAGAATGGGAGAATGAGATTGTTGAAAGAAGGGCTGGCCAGGACAAGGTTCGTTCGGATTTGGACGTGTGGAATTGACGAGCGAGAATCGGATGACGGAACTGCCAACAGCCAAGCGAGGGTGTCAAAGTATGTCCGTCAGTTGTATTTCCGACTTGTCTGATAACCTTACGCCAGAAGCCGGCGACGGGCAACACAAACAACAGAAGAGATGTTATAACAGGGAGAAACGACGCAGGAAAAGCCAAGCGTGCAGGCAGGCTTGCTTGAGGAGGTGACGATGAAAAAAGGTGGGACGTTGACTGAAGTTGCATCCCGGGCTGAATAGACCTGTTGATGCTACTCCGTAATTAACTCAAGGCAGATCCCTCTAACGACGGGAGACTTGCTTATCGATTAGATGACACAGAGGTCATTGTTTCGGCAGGCGGTGAGCTCACCGAAGCTTCCGCATCCGTTGCCAGCGCCCAATCGGAGACATCAGCTCACCTGGAGCTGGCCTGCCCATGATGCATGTTTTTTTTCTTCCGCTAGACAGAGCACCTAAGACCCCTGGGAAATTCTGGAATCCTGGAGAACATCCAAGTAGGCAGCCCCTCCATCGGACCTCGTACGTCGACAACAAGCACCCCTCACTTCCACCATACGGGCCAATTTACAAACCAAACAGCCCCGCCGCCCGCCATTCGTTCTCCTTCTCCCCCATTTCTCAAACGTCACCCGTCTGTTGATTAAGAATTCAAGCTTTTATTTTTTTTCTTTTGACGCATACGCTTTCTGATTCCAACCTTCTTCTCATACCCGATTATACGAAATTAGACGCGAAAACGACCAGCCACCCAATACATCCCACCATGGCGGAAAAATGTGTCCACCAAGGCTGCGGCAAGACGTACTCGGATCCCGAGGAGCCATGCGTCTACCACCCTGGCCCTCCCATCTTCCACGAAGGCCAGAAAGGTACTCACTCGACCTAGCATTACCCATTTTCGTCCTACCTTTTATTTACACTTTTTATCCATTCACGGGGGACGCGTAGCTCTTCCCGCGTGCTGTCCAATGAAGTCTCTCGCATCCCTTCCATCCCTTGCTTCACCTGCCATGCGACCACCACCATGCGACCACGATCGCTTCGATCCCACAAACACACGAGACACAGCCGACGAAATGTTCCTGTTTGCTAACCCGCCCAGGCTGGAAATGCTGCAAGCCCCGCGTCCTCACCTTTGAGGAGTTCATGACCATCCCCCCCTGCACAACCGGCAAGCACTCCACAACCGATCTGCCACCCGAGATCGAAAAGAAGCAGACCGATCCTGCTGCGGCCGCACTCCTCGAGAAGCTCGAATCGGCTCCGGCCCCGGCCCGCAAGCCCCTCTCCGCCCAGCCTCAAGCCGCACCTTCACCTCCCCCTCCACCCCCGGAATCCGAGTCCGATGACGCCTCCCTCGAGATCCCCGACGGCGCTACCTGTCGTCGCAAGACCTGCTCGGCTACGTACCGCAAGGGCGCCGCCCGCGATGGCGAGTCCTGCGTCCATCACCCAGGAGTGCCCATCTTCCACGAGGGTTCCAAGGGCTACAGCTGCTGCAAGCGCCGCGTTCTGGAGTTTGACCAGTTCATGAAGATTGAGGGTTGTCAGACCAAAACCCGCCACTTGTTCATCGGCAGCGGCAAGAAGAAGGGCTCCTCTGGAAACGGACAGGAGGAAAAGGTTGAGTCGGTTCGTAACGACTTCTACCAGACCCCTTCCACCGTCATCGCCTCCTTCTTCCTGAAGAAGATTGTCAAGGATTCCGCCAAGATCGAGTTCAAGGCCCAGTCCATCGCCGTCGACCTGCCCACCTCGGACTCACCGCCCAAGCGCTACACCGCCGAGGTTCCTCTATTTGCGCCAATCGACGCGGAAAAGTCATCGTACAAGGTGCTCGGCACCAAGCTCGAGGTGACTCTCGCCAAGGCCGGCGGCGAGTCGTGGCCAGTTCTGCGCAGTGACGACCGTCTCACCGGGGAAATATTACAAATCGGCAAGGCGGGGCGCCTGCAATAAAGTTGAGGGCACATGATGTGCTTCTCGCACGCTCTCTCCAACGCCCGCCTCGACGCCGCCCGCCAGACAATCTGCGACGGAAG
The DNA here is from genome assembly GCA_004366825.1 of Colletotrichum spinosum. NCBI lineage: Eukaryota > Fungi > Ascomycota > Sordariomycetes > Glomerellales > Glomerellaceae > Colletotrichum > Colletotrichum spinosum. Next base: position 1,116,256 of record QAPG01010715.1, read on the forward strand.
CTTCCAAACGGGGAACCCGCCAGGTCAAGGTAAAAAGAGACGAGATAGGGGGTGAAGGGGGAGGGCCAGGACCTGAGACCTCGTCATCGACGGGGTTGGAACAGGAGGCGGGGGAAAAGCACGCAAAGATACCTCTAGAGATAGTACGTGAGACATCTGTCCCACCCGAGGATGCGGTCTGGTGCAATTTTACCAAGCCGCACAAGTTGTACACCCAGCGAGATGAAATACAAAGAAAAAGAAAGAAGAAGAAAAAAAGATGCAAAGAGCCAAGGAAAAGGAGCCGAAATGGTTTGACATGCTGCTGTCTCGCGGAACGACGGAATCCATGTAGACGTCTAGACGTCTGCAGCAGCGCGTACCCCATCACATAGCGTATCTCACGCGCGCGCACATACACGTTTCCAGTGCCGTGGCCAAGACGTCGTCGTCCTTTGCGGCGAGGCATGTGACGGGGAGCGAAAGGAGGCACGTTGCGCGGCCTCGCTCGTTTACTCGTTGCGTGCATTCGACGGCGAGCGACGAGAGAGACATGACAAGACCTCTTGTGTTTCCCCTGCCCAGCCCAGCCCGGCCTTGATTGCGGCGCCCGGTTGGACCCTGTACCTCTCTGCGCTCTCCCGTCTCGGTTTTTTTTTCCTTTCCCTCCTTCTTTTTCCCTCCTCTCTCTTTTTTTTTCATTCCATCTCTTGATGACGAAGTAATACTTGCACACAAGCGACCAAGCCCCTAAATGAAGTAGAAGACGTCTCACGTACCGCTCTCGTGCTTCCCGCTCAGCCTCCCCTCCTCTGTGCGTCGCGTCGGCGGCACAATTACGTTGTACGCTATGCTATCTTTTGATCTTTCTGGGTCTTTGACTCGCATTGTACAGACGTAATGTTCTCGTGACGGAGTGGCCATGTGTTGCTGCGGTCAGGAGGTTGGAAAGGGAAAATAGAAAGCTGTTGAGATGACGATGTGCTGCGCAAGGCACCGCGCGAGATCTTGGCGTCGATGACGGGCGATGGGCCGGGCTATCCTTCACAAGCCACACGCCTTTTGAGTCTATCTCACCTCTGCTGTAGTCCCAAAGTCGTTTAGCAGATGTACGACACTAGTGAGCTCATCATTCCACAGAGGTGCCGAACTCGAATAACTGACGAGGATGGAAAGGTGAAGGTAGAATGCTAGCTTATCTGATTCAATCTAATGGTATCCTATGGTCATCGCTAAATCGCATGCTATACTAAAGACGTTTATCTTCTCCCTGGTCTCCTCCGTCGCCAGGTGAGGATCATTCCCAAATCCGCAAAATTTTGCTGTGACACGCTCTCGTAAGGAAGTGCAAATGCCGACGCTAGTTGGAAAAGAAGGCCAAGAAAAAGAGGACAGACCCTGACGAGTCAAGACTGAGAGAGGAATGCTCCGGACATGACCTGCACAAAAGTCTTGGCCTGTGTGGCAGAAGCCGGGAGCTTATCTGTCGGAAATGCAAAAAAAGGATAGCAGTCGAGAAACAAACAACCTTTGCCCTACTGTTTCCCAAGGGCGTTTCTTTTCCGCAGTGTGGATGGGCAATATGGGAGATTTCCCACCTGCTCGAGCACCGATGGTGGTGTGCACAGCACACTCGTCACATGCGTGCACTCCCCCCAATTTTCTGCTGCCCCCTCCATCCCTCCGCAACTCGCATCTTCCCAAACGCCAAGCCCGCAAGTGGGCACAAAACAGCGTATGGTAAAACATGGTCAAGAATTGTAAAAGGTCAGGCCAAAGAATCGAACAGAAAGAGAAAGGAGGAGCGGATCGGATGGCGAGTCTTCTGGGCAGAGACGAGGCCGCGCAAGTGAGGGAGACAAATGGTGCAGAAAACCGGGGCGAGCGGACATGCGGTGTCCCGCTCGGCCGGGTTCCGTCCGCAGACGAGAGGAGGTCGACGTGAAATGATCGGCGTCGTGGTCCGTTTTGCTAGTTGCCACTAAATTGTCCGTCTCCTTGTGAGACCGTCATTCCGGCCGCCGCGCCCCGGCGCTCAGGTGGACTGTGGCTTTGCTCACACTAGTGTCGTGCGGGACGACGTCGACGTATTCCCCGACCGACGGGCCAAGAGGCTGGGCGGCCGCTCACCAAGCAGTGGGCCGACCGCGGCGACGGTTGGCGTTGGCGTTGGCGTTGGCATTGGCAGCTGTGTGTCGTCGTACTGTTGTCGTCGTTGTGCTCTCTCGCTATCTGGCTTGTCTCTCAATCTTTGTCGTCTGTGCTGTGCTCCCTACTCTGTAGCGATGCGCCTCAGAATGACCTGCAGGGATCTACCTGCCAAGGCGCCGAGAAGGGAGAAACCCAAAATGGGCAGAGCGACTGGTGGAGAACAAGGCTATGCTACTTTCGTGGGCGCGGAAACGGGCGTCAGATGTAGTCATGGTTCTCCAGTCGGGGGGCGTAAGGCGTGCGAATGCAGCTGTCGGAGCAATCTGGCTGTTGTCAGGTCCGGCTGGTATCTGAGTGGTTGCAGGGACTCTGCTCGTTCGTGCCTGGTGAATGGATACATGGTACAAGTATGACGTGGGGGGTCGTAGGAGATTGTCGATCTGGCGGGATCTAGACTGTGACCCTTTTTTGCCTTTTTGGCTTCGCCGCAACAATGCAAGGGTGGGGCCTGCCGCCGCGCTCGGGATGCAACGAATGCACACCCCCGGTACTGATACTGACACTGACATGGTGCTCTCTCTGTGCTGTGCTGTGCTGTGCAGTGCAGCTACCGAGGGCCGTCGCCATCGCCGCCGCTTGTCGCTCTCAGGACGTGCTGTTGTTCTTCGCCGCCGGATTGGGAGATGGCGCTCGCTCGTCCATGCCGTTGTAAATGAGCTGGAAGCCATCGCGCCGGCAGACGACAATGGGCTTGTCATTTTCGCATCGCCCGATGATTTCGCTCGAGTCCGGCAGGTTGTAAGGTACGGCCTCCTTGAAGTGAATGATTGGGCCGCCGTCCATTGTAAGCCCGATAATTTCAGCTCCTTGCACACCTTCCTCTTCGTCCGAGGAGTCAACTTGGATTGTGTTTCTAAAACGCCGTGTTAGTACGACTAAGTCTTCCTTGGCGGTGCGAGTTGGGCAGTGTCAAATTTCCCCCAAACCATGGAAGTGACTGAGGTGCACGTACACTTGACTCATTGGCAGCGTTCCAGCCGTTCCGGCGTCGCTGTTCTTCCTTTTTCTGATGGCCTTCTTCACTCTTGTCGACATGCAGCTGTGGAGATAGTGGAAGAGTCCGGCAATGACCAAAACGGGTGTGCCGAGAGCCAGAGCCCATGGCCTGTGAACCAGTCAGAATGTCATGAGGCGACCAAGTATGGCAGGGAGACAACGTACGGGTTCTTTCGCTGTCTCAGCGAGTGCACGAGTGCAAGGATGACTCCACACACTGCAATGAGTGATCCGACCTGAATCATGGTGAAGGTCGACCAGTAGAGTGACATGAGGTCTTCTCCGTCGCAAAACTGCAACGCCATCAAGGTGAAGACTTCCATGATGACCGTCGTCAACGACACGCACACGCATCCCAGGTTGAACCAGATACATCGCTTGATGGCCGTCTTTCGCTTTGGATTCGTCTCTGGCAAGTCGTTGACTCTTTCCAACGTCCTGATCCGTGGTCAGTAAACACTGTTCCAAGAACGAGACGTAGCGCGGTACGGCAGGCAGACTCACCGAGTGTACGCCCATGCCGCGAAGAACAAGACGAAGAGGTTGAAGACGAACAACAGCCAGTACAACAGGTCAAATTGCCATCTGTCGAGATGTGAGGCGAAGCGGGCGTAGTGTGCACATCGAACAGGGTCGTAGGGTGTGAAGTCTTCTTCGTTGGCAACCATATTGGGCGGCTGGCTGGGGATGATGTCGGGCTCAGGTTGTTGTGCTTCTTATGTCGATGCGCAATCGACTGTTTCTATTGTAGTGGGCGGGTTGACAATGTTGATGATGCTGTGGGGATGTCTTCTTCTGATATTCCGTTGATGCTCCGGATGACAGGAGGCTGTTGGCATTGACACTTGGTGGTGCAAGGGGTTCTGCTTCTTTATAAGAGGTGAAGAAGTGATCGTTTTGCAATGTGCCCGATCCGCAGGGTTGTGCAACGACGCCATGTACTTGGCCAGGCTTGCGTGTACGGGTAGGGAGACAGAACACTATCTGATGGCCATGGCTGGCAGGGGTCGTCGTGGTTCTTTGACTCTCGAGAGCCACCCCGGTGTGGTCCCGCAAAGTCTTGGGGACGGACGGGTGGAGATGTGGTCAAGCTCCAGAGCTTGTCAGGTAGACAGACGTACGTAGGCAGTATACTAGGTGCGCAGTGTGTAGAATGGCTCACAGAGGACAAGGTCGAACAGGCTCACGGGCTCTCCTGGCGCACGCTGCACTGCGCCGGGCACTCATTCTTGGGATGGGACGAGATGGCCGTCGTACCTCTCTCTGCCATTGCTATCGCACCAACTGGTGGGTCCCATTGTCAAACTCATCTTGTCACCAATGATGCACAGATGCTGAGTCGTGCGCGAGAGAGAGAGAGAGACGGAGAGATGGAGCGGAGGAAGGCTAGGAATAGCGCTTGAAACAGGACGGCAGACAGCGTTGTCGACTTGGCTTGCGGTGATCCGCATGTGGATGGCGATGTTGTCTGGGCCATGTCTGGGCAGCTTCTTGGCAAGATGCGCGGGATAAGACGTAGATTGCCGATCTGTAAGCGGGCCTTTGCTGGTGACGGCCGGTGCGGGTTTGGATTGGCCGCCCGTCGCCTTATTCTCCGGACTAGGGGGGGCTTAGCAACGACGTTCAGACTTTGGCTGGACAGATATCCGCCCATGGTTCCCTCCATGCTTCGTCTCCAGCTCTCATGACGAGCTTCCCTTGTCTTTGGTCTCCTGCTCCGTCCGATGGCGCGCTCGAGGCCGCCGTTGCGAGGGTGAAAAAATAGTCCCCCCCGCACGTCTCATCAACCTACACCCGCACTCAACACACAATCCCTCCTCAACTCATTCCCTCCATCAGCTCAACTCTGTCGAGCATCATTCCCCGTAGACCCAGTAGCTCTCTGAGAGACTCCCACTCGACGCCGCCCTCCTCACCGTGCCTCCACTTCTCCTTGTAACCCCAGGCGCAAGCGATATCGTCCATGGCGGCGCGCTCTTCCTCGCGGAGCCAACGCTGGTGCAACGGGATGCCGGGCGCCCACGTCACACGGCGCATGTGATCGTTGACGGTAGTTTTCGCAACCATGCCAATCGTGCCCGTGAAGCCCAGGTACGCCAGGATGGCGACGAAGGCGAACTTGGTGGCCGTCACCGGTTCCATGGTATTCTGGAATGCCGAGATGTTGGAGGCAAGCGCGTAGACCCCTACTGGTGCCGCACCCACGGCCGAGACGGGCAGAAGCGCCTTCTTCAGAAACTTCTGACGGTAAAAGGCTTGTGTTGCGTAACAAGCCTCGACGATGCCCACCGCGGCGTCCAGGTTCTTGGCGTCGACGGCCGCCCCCAGAGCCGTTTCGGCCACGGCTGCCTCGATGGCCTTGTCTGCCCGGTTGGGGTTCTGCTGGACGTGGGTAATTGAGCCGTCAACTGCCTTGGGTCTGGGCTTTGACGCATACAATTCGAAAACTTGGGGAAGTGTCTCGGGCCTGCCAAGCCTAGCTTGGATGTTTACGTACATGTCCAGCACGTCAGGACCAATGGCGACGGTGGGGTGGGCGATGATTTCGTACGCTGACTCGGAGACTGTATCGACCGTATCCTTGACCGAGACTGATGGGATCGACGTGCCGCCAGATTTAGCTGCGCTTGAGCTTGACCCCAGGGATAACAGGTTTGAAGCAGAAGACGCAGTGAGGGTCGAGGCTGGACGAGTCTCCGCCTTTTCCAAATAGGGTTGAATTGCATTCGCGGCGCCTTGGCACGTTTTCAAGGCTGCGATGACGAGCTGCCGGGTGGGAATTCCGTCCGTCGAGAGGAATCGCCTCTTGCTCTGCTGGACCACTGCTACCAGTTTCGCCAGGTCAGGAAGTTCCTTGGACGATGTTTTCGAGTCTGGGGGCGGCCTCTCGTGACCATTGTTGTTCACGGTCGAGTCTGATAGCGTGCTCGACAGTCGTTTCCCCCCACCGACCCGTCTCAACCTGTTGTTATTCTCGTGGGCCTTGGCAGGCTGAGGAGAAACGATCGAAGATGCGCTTGGCTTGGCGATGTGTATCAGTCGAGGATGCTGCCCTGCGCGTGATAGATTCACGCATAGCCCACGGAGGGTTCGAGTCTGTCGAGCCGCAGGACGGATGATGGCGGTCCGCATCATGTTGGCGTCGAGAGGGCTCAGTCGGGCGTTCGCGTAGCAGGAAGGGACCTGCAGGAATCCGTTGGGACGATCCGAGGCAGGAAGCGGGCAGACGATAAAGAACGCGTCGTCAACTCGTTGCTCTAGCCTGCAGTAGGGCGAGCGGTAGAGCGGTCGTGTGGATCGTCGAGATGAGGCCAAGAAAGACAAGCAAAGGGTATCGGCGGGCGGATGAGGCAGCAGCCGTTCTGGGCGAGATCTCCGGGAGAAGCCGTCTTGGAGCAGGTACTGTAGCGGTAAACAGGGCGACGAAGAACCTGGCAAATGTGAAGCGCAGATGTGAAGCAGAAAGAGAATGAAGCTTTCGTCTCGACGGACGTTCCGGGGACAGCTGGGAGCTCCTGCAAAATTTCCACTACGGCCCCATGCCTCCAATGGGAGAAGCCCAATTCGCGGGACCCCCTGACCGTCCAGGCTGATCTCTCCAACTTTGGGAGAGGCTCTTCGGGAAGACGCGCCCGCACCAATCAGGCCAGCACACTGCAGGATCCCTAGCGGGGACCAGTACGGACACACACCCACAGTTCCTAGGTCACGTAGACACGCTGTGAGGCGCTACTTGGTACCCAGGCAACTACCTATGGTACCTGTGCAGGTAGTGTGCAGTGCCTCGAGGTCACTGAATTTCTGAAGAAACGTGGCTCACCTCAGCTACCACAGCTGCATTTTTCTCAACAGTATCCATTGCTTCCGAGACTTTTGCCTCCGTAGATCTTACTGGTAGCAAACCTTTGGTGAACAAGCAGAACACGGCTAGTATTGGAGAAGTCATATTTCATTCATTCCATTATCTTGGCGGTACAAATGACTTTTCCACGTTGCTCTTGAAATTTGTGAGGATGCAGACCATGTTTAGATAATCCTTGCGTGAGGTGGTCGTTACCACAGAAAGCACGTACCAGCTGGAGGATGCGTAAGCGCCTTAGGTAGCATCGCATCAGCGATACTTCTCCAACTGTGAGGCACGACGCCTTTCTCGAAGTACCCCGAAACGGACAGACACTCCAAAGGCCCACTGCCACTGCAACCGTAGCACCGCCCAGTCCAAGCACAGCACCTGACAGCGCCGTATCTTGACTGACGTCCAACGTTCTGGCCGAAGATGACGAAACACCACGCGGCTGAAAAGCTACCCCAGAGTAACATCATCTCGTCGTCCCTGGGAATGCACTGATCGACTGTCGAGAGCCTCGCTGCTGCCTGTTGAAACGACACCCGGTTCTGCAGCCGCACCATATCCCAACGACATCTCCAGCACCGTCACCGCTGGATTCCGATTGATTGACTCACTGAAGATCCGACTGTCATCAGTCCCACGTCGCGACACCGACGACTCCGAAGCTCAACCACACTTCAACCACCGACATTATCATCATCCGCCACCATATTCGATACTCGGCCCACGGCCTGTTCATCTTTCCACGATATCGATAACTACACATTACTAACGCCCTGGGGACATATCCACGATGCCTCCTCCGCCGCCGCCGCCGCCTCCCATGCCTGCCATGGGCGGTCCTCCACCTCCGCCTCCTCCTCCTGGAGGTCCCCCAGGCGCTGGCAATTTGCCGGCACGACCGTCTGGAGGAGCTAATAGAGTACGGCTCTCAGCAAATGTTGCAAACTTCGCTTCAGAGCCCGGCGCTAACGATTTGAATAGGGTGCTCTTCTGACCGATATCACCAAAGGCAAAGCCCTCAAAAAGGCTGTGACGAACGACAGATCCGCTCCAATCGTTGGAAACTCATCTACGAGTTCGGGAGGTCCGCCCGTAGGAGGTGCGCCGCCAGTACCTGGCTTGGGAGGTCCACCTAAACCTCCTGGAGGTCTCGCACCCCCTGTGCCTGGAAACAGAGCTAGAAGCAACAGCGACCAGAGTGGACGAGATAGTACGCCAGCATCAGGGGTTGCCGATTCGGCTCCTCAGCTAGCAGGACTCTTTGCCGGAGGCATGCCGAAGCTGCGCAAGACGCGCGGAGCTGTTGACACAGGAGCCGCCGCAGGCTCATCGTATCTATCGGACCCCGAGAGCAACGCCCGCTCGTCGTCCGCACCAAAGCCGCCTACTTTCTCTGCGCCCAAACCGCCCGGTGGTGCTGCTCCATCCATTCCAGGCCGTCCTCCTCTGCCACCTCCCGGCGCTCCAGCGTTGCCCCCATCCATTGCCAATCTGCGCAAGACACCGAGCGATGTTCCCAGACCCGGTTCGTCAGCGTCCATGAAGGGACCTCCACCTCCTATCGGGAAGAAACCTCCACCACTGCCAGCGTCCCGAAAGCCTTCAACGACGCCGTCGAGCAACCCACCGCCCCCTCCACTCCCTGGCGCACCGGCTCCTGGTGCCCCTCCTCCGCCGCCGCCATCTGCTGCCCCAGCTCTTCCCCCAGTTCCTCCACCATCAGCTCCTCCGTCAGCTCCTCCGTCGGCACCCCCAGCCGCACCCCCCTCTGCGCCACCGCCGCCCCCTGCTGCTGCTGCTCCTAGGGCACCTGTCCCATCGCCTCCCTCTCGTTCCCCAGCGCCCCCACCGCCTCCACCCGCATCAAATGGACCATCGCCGCTGGCAATGCAAGCCGCCATGCGGGCCGCCGGACAAGCATCACCAAGTGCCGCCCCCCCGCCGCCTCCTCCCTCATCGGCGCCCTCGCCCCCCGCAGCCGCACCTCTCCCGCCAACGGCTCCTCCATCACGGGCTCGCGCCGGTTCTGGTCTCCGTTCCTCTATGCTAGACCCAAGCGCCTTTACCTTGGCACCTAACGGCTCAAAGAGCCCGCCTCCATCTCGGAGCAACACTACTACGAGCCTGCATGCTGGTATTGGTGGCGGCGGCGGCGGTAGTGGGCGGTACATTGTTCAGGATGCACGATGGAGGTTTCAAGACGAAAACATGCTCCCCAAACCGAGGGACTTTGTTGGCGGACCCAAACGCTACAGAGCTGGCAGAGGCAGCAGTGTACCACTCGACCTGAGCGCTCTCTGATGCCGAGGGCATACCTAGGGATTGCTTGTAGTCAACCCACTTCTGACGCCAAGATCACACACGAGCTCTGAAATACACTGGATTACTGCAGCCGCGTTACGAGAATATGCACAGTTTTTTCCCGGCGTGACAACGTCCCGGACTTTCATGTCCATGGCAAACCAGGTCTCACCAAGGGACAAGCTATTTACGGGTGTCTCGGTAACAGGATCCAACGGGATCGTCGCCAAAGCATGTTGGACAGAAAGCAAGGGGTTTTGTATCCGCATCAGAGTCCGCAGGGGGCGTCTTTGTAGCGATACGATCGCCGAGAAGATGTACAAATCACTTGGTTCTTGGCAGCGGTGACTTTCTTGCTCGAATCTAGTAAAATGGGTTTCCGAGGAGAGCCTGGAATCTGCAAACTTGCGTCCAGAGTCTGAACTGTGCGGGGTGTTGAGGGGGTTGAGGGCGTACGTTGGAGGAATCTGTTACGGCATCATGGGTGTGGTGCTGCTTCACTCCTTTCTTGAGCTGTTCGGATGTACATCCTGGCATGTTCACTGGTTGATCGTTGTAGGAATCCCACCTACACGTCTGAAATATATGTCCAAAAATACATGAAATCGGCCTCACAGACCGTGCTCGCAGAGAATGGATGTCTTGAGAGGGTGTCAGGTGACTGTCGTCCCAACTCGTTCCCTCTCTCTTTCTCTTTCTCTTCTTTTGGCCAAACGTTTTGCTGGTCTCGAGTCGGATCCAGGACGTTTACGTTTACTCTTTGAAGGGCGGCGAAGTAAAACCAAAACACTGGCTGAGGAGGGAAAAAAGTCTTGGCCCGATGATGAGATGAAAGATGACAAAACCAAAAAATAAAATAAAAGTTGAAGGGGTGGCGTTTCCGAAGCTGCGGGTATAGTATTCGGGAGAAAAAAAAGGCTCGGCAAAGCCTTTTCGAGCCGAATCCTTCTCGTAACACGTTCAAACCGCAGGAAAGGCAAAGGGTCCGTTTTGGTTAGTACTTTCACATGCCTTTTTTCGTGTGACTGGCAGAGAAAGCTGCAGAAGAAGAGATGCAAAAAAGGAGAAAAAGCCAAGCCTGCAGAGCCAAGACAACGAACCCAAGGTCGAGGTCGTTCGGTCTTCGTCCCGGTGCCCGAGTTTCGAAAGCTGGCAGTGCCGGCATGCTGTGCGAGTTTGCCGAGTCGTTTCGAAGAGGCCCGAAGTTGGTCCTCTCAACTTGCTATTGGTGTCTGACACGCATCGGACAGCGAGCACGTAATCACGCAACATCAAATAATCTCATCAGATCCTTTTCCTTATCCAACCACCCGGCTCTCATTGACTTTCTCTGCTCGTCCGTCATGTGTCAACTTCAACAACGTTGTCACTCCCAGGGATGAAAAAAAAAAAAAAAACCTTGGACGGACTTGATGTGCCATGCACTTCGACTGTATTAGGCCACCCTCTCCAGCAGGAGCTATCCGCTATGACTTGCTATCCGCTATGACTTGCTATCCGCTATGACTTGGTTCCGTATATGCCCGGTTGGCAAGGCCAGGCCATGAACACGGTTGACTAGCGGGGGAAAAGAAGTTTAGCCAAGAAAGAAGAAGCCTCGAAGCCAAGCCCGATATCCTCTCCTATCTGCTACACCCCCCCCCGCCCTCTTGACAAACTCCCCCATGTGCGATTGCAACAACCAAAATCCCAAAGTCCAGGACCCTCAAGCACGCAATAAAAGAGAGTGATAATGAGAGAGAGAAAAAAGCTTTCACGCCATGCCGCCCAGTTCCTTAGCTTCCATCCATCCCCTCACCCGCCATACGTCGTTGATCATTTCAGGCGAGTGTGATGATGAGGTTAAAAAAAGGAGTTTGAAAAAATGTGCCCGCTCCCCGAAATCCACACCTCCCCCCTTTTTCCTTCGTGAAGCGTGTGTTGCATGATTTTCTTTCCTCCTCGTGAGGAGCAAGAGGTATCCATGGTTTCGATCATCGTCTGTATTCGTCGCGGCCCGCGTCAAAAACCATCCATGACGGAAAAGGGGGGGATTCAACGTCGCCCAAAGCAGGAGTCTTTCGAGGCCGACATGTCCTCCAACACCCCCCTACATCCCCGGATTTCCCCGGAGGCTCCGCACCAAAAGATGCACATCAGGGACACAAATAGCATCCGACGCGGACTGATTCAGGTAAAATTCCAATCTTAAATGATGGAGATTTCATGAATCAAGCGACGACGCTTCGGCCAACCCCCGCACCCCACCTGAGGCGACGAAGACCGCCGCCGGAAGAACGAATAACTTCCCGCCCGCAAGAAGAAGAGTCCGCCACCGTGGATGCGTTGACGCCTGCTCCAGCAGCTGAGAGGGCTTCTTGACGTCCAACTTCACGGCCGATAACGTAGCCTGCGCCAAACCCGACAACAGACACGAGCACCACGACCCCGGCGCTCACGACCCAGGTCAGCAGCGTCGGGCTGATGAGGGCGTCGTCGCCGGCTGACACCTTCTTCTTCTTGGTCGCCCTCGACGAACGGGTCTGTGAGGACGAGGTCCGCTTGTGCTTTTCGACGCCGTCGCTCTTTGGCGACGAAGGCACCGACGACGTGGCAGTCCGTGACCGCGCTAGTGTCTTTGACGGCGAGGCGCTTTGCGATTGCGGGGGCCTGTCGGCCATGAGTTCGGACTCGGGCATGAGCCTGAGTTCCACCGGCTGAGAGCTGGGGCCGACACCGGCGTGCGCAGGTGCACCGTGCTGTTCGGCATCCTTGTACTTGGGGAGACCGCGAGCAGCGGCGGCGCAGGACAGCAAAGTGGTGAGTGAAGCACGAAGAGCAGCATCATTGTCAGCTTGGTACGCGGGAGACATGAAGCTGGGTGGCCCCCGAGAAACCCTCGTTTGTGCCCGGTTGGACAGGGACGGCCGCACGCTGCTGTGAGGGTGCTGGTGGATGGCCGAGTTGGCCGAGTGGCTCCTGTTCAGACCCGCAGGCGGATGAGAGAAGGCGTTTGGCTGAGGGCGGAAAACGGGTTCGTCGGTCACTCGACCCAGGGCCGTAGCGATCTCGTCGCCGTCGTCGGAGTCGTCCGACTCAGCCTGTGCCGACTGTTGCTGGAACGATGCACGCACGGCAGGCTGCAAATTTTCGTTGGAGCTCGTCAAACACCGGTCCTCCTCGCTCTCGCTCTCTTCATACTCTTCTTGGCTGCTCGTCCCGGCGTGGATGGCGGTTTGATCAACGTGGAAAGATCGGGGGATAGGTTGGTGGTGATGTGGGCGACGCCGACGAGCGGCCCCACCGACTCGGAGACCGGTGGTGACGATCTCATCCCCGATGGACGAGAGAGAGGACGAGGACGGCTGCGAAGATATCTCAACCCAGGATTCTGCAGAACATCGAGTTAGTTCTCGATCGCCTGCCGAAGCGGGCCTGCACGGCTCAAGCCACTGACCGTCATTCCTCCTGTGTGGTCCTGCAGCGGATCGGGCTCCGTTCACCGACACCCTGCTGTTTTGCCAGTTCGGGCTTGCGCGATCATCGCGCTGCTGTTGTCCGTCCATAATGCTGTGTCTATTTTGATGCTGGTTTCGTTCACACAGTAATGTTCGCAGTATGAATCGGTTTCAAAAGGTCGTCTTCGTCGTAAGGGATGTCGTTGTCGTCGTCGTCGTCGAGGTCGAGGTCGGGGAACGTGGCTGAACGGATGTGGGGGGGCCGCTTCCACCGTCCGAAACCCCGCGTTTTGGAGATAAGATACGCTGGCGATTCTTAGCACGCGGTCCGAGATGTCTGTTCGCGCGACACCGACGATAGTTCGAAAATGGTGGGTTATTGTCAGAAAAAAGGGGCAAGGAGCAACAGGACGAAGACGAAAATTGAGAAAAATTGAAGTTAGAAAGGAAGGATGCAGCAGACCGCCTCGACTATGGCTGGCTCACCAGGCACGCAGCAGGGTCGGTGAGATGGTGTTGAGGCCCTGTTCGCTGGCTTTGTTGCAGCAGGTAAGGTAAGGTACTTGAGGAGGGGGGTGAGGGGGTGCTCCATCAAGGCATGCGATACGGCAGCGCAAGAGACAAGGCAGGAAGGGAATAACAACGGAGCACATCAGAAAAGTACACATTCAGCATCTGCCTGGTGAAGAGCTACCTGCTCCTCTGGGGTTGGCGCTTGTACTACGTAGATTCCGGTCGTCGCACCGTGTCAGGTGCTAAGACCGCCGTCAGACATCAGACGGCTCATTCCAGAGTGCTCAGTTGGGGAGAATCCGAGCACGTTTTCCTGCTGCTGCTGCAGGCGGCACGATAAGCACAGTAAGGAACAGTGCGGATGATTCTGCGTCAATGACGCTATTATTACCGTCTACTGCGCCAGTTCATCGTCCCAGGGTCCTCCCCCGGCCAGTTCTCCTGCCCAGAACATCTCACCAGCACCACGTCGAAAAGGCCGCCAAGCGCTGCGTCGTAGCGGGGTCATGTGCAGCTTAGTGGAGCGCCCACACTGTGAGAAGCGCCGACTGCGCCGACTCTATCGATACCTATCGTGGACTGTCACAGCAAGCCACGAGTCTTACGTTGGCAGGCGCCTGCCACGGGCTTTCATGCAGTAGATCATCTAGGTATCGGGTAGGTTCCTAGCACAGTAAGACCGACACCGGCTCTTTGAGTCGGGTCCTATTTTGCTTTTCTTGCGTCGTAGTCCGACTAAACCTTGCAGAATAACTACCGTTCGGCTTTGTCAGTGGTGTGCAACTTGCATCCCGCGACAAGGACGATCCCAAGACACGTCGTGATTGTCGTCTTATAATCGTCTCTCAAGCCATGCCAGATCCCACCCTGACGGTGCCCGCCGTTCCCCAACAGAATCTGACCTCCCGCCTGGCGTGAGTGGTACCATTGGAATAGTGTAGTACGCGCAGGCTGATTAGTGGTCGTCGCGTCCCGACGCTGGGCATCCTCGTAGGCGGGCTAGCTACTGCTGATCAGCCAGCCACCTGTCGACGAACAGGTGTTCTCTCGTGACGTTTTGTTTTGGGCTGGGTGATGGATGACCAGACTCGTCGTAAAAAAAGTCTGCCTCTTTCTGTCTCGACTTGATGTTCTGGACCGCAAAGTATATCCACGTAGATTTGCATGTCACCCCTCATCACGGGGGCTGAATCCCGCATCCCGTGCCGCCCAATGACGCACTGCCGGCGGGGAGCTGGACCACGAGGCTACTGTCGCCCCAGGATTTCATCACATACCTATGCAAAACGAGACGCATTCACGACACTTGCGTTCACAACCATGGAGCAGGAAGACAGATGTTCATCAGGGATAAGATCAGAACTTTTATTACACTATAACCGTTCCTTTTAAACGCCGAAACAAACCAGGCCCGAGTATGCCGTTCCGAAATGACAATCACAGGGGGGTAAGGTATACTTACTCCGTTCTGCTTGACGCATTGATGGTATCGTTCCAAGTTCATGAGTAACCGAGTAAGAGAGAAAACGCCGAGCCAGCCACAACGACACGTCTACCAGGGAAAAGGTAGTTGGAATGTCGTGCAACCCCCAGAGCCCACAGAAAAGCCGCCGTCATCGTGAAAGTCAGTCCCCTCCGGTCTCGTAATGTTACATGGCCCGAGGTTCTTCCCAACTTTGGTGATAATAAGCCGTCTGCCCACTGTGAAGATGTTGCTGCTGTGCAACCCAAGTGCCCTCTTTGATGTCAAACCCCACGATAGCGTACAGATCCCGCAGCGTATGCCTCTTTGATGTAATCGAGAGACGCCCACAAGCCCACGGTCCAAATTGAAAAGCCCTCAGGTCTATCATGTCTCCGAAGAGACTGCTCTCAAAGCCCACAACCCCCGAGGGGGAACAGTAACTTGTCTCGAACCGACAGCCGACGAAGCCCACAGCGTGTACCCGCGAATCAAGCCCTCTGATCTAGCATCATCATCATCATGATTACCGTTGTGCGGCTGGCATTGGGATGCCTTAAAAGGTAATCTTGGAGCCCTTGAAGTCGCCGAAGCCACCACGGTTGGTGGAAGAGAATCCACCACGACCGCCGCGACCACCACCACCACGGCCACCGCCACGGCCACCGAAGCCGCCGCGACCGCCACCGCCACGGCCACCACCACCACGGCCGCCAAAGCCACCGCGGCCACCGCCACGGCCACCACCGTCACGGTTAGGCTTCTGGCCGGCATAATCCAGACGAACGGGACGTCCGCTGCGACCCTCACCGAGGTACTGGCCGTTCAGCTGGCTGAGAGCAGTCTTGGCATCCTCAATGGAGGAGAAGGAGACATAGCCGAATCCCTTGAGGTTACCGGACTCCCTGGTATAGGCATTAGCAAAAGAATCTTCACGGTCAAGAAGAGAGAAGACTTACATGTCGGTGGGAAGGCGGACGCTGGCAGGCTCGGCAACATCAGCGAAGAAGGCGCGGACGGAATCCTGATCGGTGTCGAAGGGGAGGTTGCCGACGAAGAGGGTGTCGCTCTCGGGGCTCTGGGTGTCGCCGTGCTTCTGGGCGCGGTCGTAGGCGCGAGCGGCGGGGTTGCCGTCACCGGAGGGCTTCTGGCCGGAGAAGTCGACGTTCATGGCACGACCAGCAAGCTCCTTGCCGTGGGAGCCGTCGAGGGCGACCTGGGCGGCCTCGGGAGTGGAGAAGTCGACGTAGCCGAAGCCACGGCTGCGACCAGTCTCCTTCTCGCTGACGACGCGGGCGCTGACGAGCTCGGGGAACTCCTGGAAAGCCTCGTACAGAGCGTTGTCATCAACAGCCCAGGCAAGAGAGCCGACGAACAGGGTGCTGCTCTTGTCAGAGGTCTCGGTGCGCGCCTTCTTGCCGGGGATGACGGGGTCGTCCAGAGCCTTGCGCTTCTTGGACGGCTCCTCAGCCTTGGTCTCGGTCTCCGAAGCTTCCTTAGAGTCGGAGGAGTCCTCCTCCTCGTCGGAGTCAGAGGAGTCAGAGTCAGAGTCGGAAGACTGGTAGCCAATGTTTAGCTTGTATATCGATTAGGAAGTTTGATGATGTACTTACGGCCTCGGCCTTCTTCTCATCCTTCTTCCCAGTCTTCTCGTCGTCAGAAGAGTCGGAAGAGTCAGAGTCTTCCTCCTCATCGGAGGAAGCCTCCTTCTTGGCGGCGCCGTTGGCCTTGGCCTTGGGGGCCTCCTTCTCGGACTCAGACTCGGAGTCGGAAGAGTCGCTGTCAGAAGACTCAGCCTTCTTGGCGGCAGCCTTCTTGGCAGGCTTCTCCTCCTCAGACTCAGAGTCAGAAGAGTCGGAGGCCTCGGACTCCGACTCGGAATCGCTGCTCTCAGAAGACTCAGACTCGGGCTCGACGACCTTCTTCTTCTTGTCCTTCTTCTCCTTGGAGGCGACCTCCTTGGCGACGGCCTTGGACTTGGCCTTGGGGCTCTCGGAAGCCTTGGCAACACCGGCGTTCTTCACCTTGGTGATAGGGTCAGCGGCCTTGCTGCCCTTGGTGGTGGACTTGGTCTTGCCCATTTTGTATGTGGTATGGAAAGTGTTTTGGGGGTATTGGGGGAAAACACTGGAGGAAAGGATGGGAAAAAGCGAAGAATGCTATTTTCCAGAGATGGGAGGATGGCTTAGGAAGAAAATCAGAGAGAAGACGAGGCGACAGCTTGACTTATAAGTAAGGGTCCGGAGGTTGGGGCGAAGGGTCCTGGGAATCAGATTTTTTTTGCGATTTGCCATTTTTTAAGTGGAGCATACCTCGAGCGCTGCGGGCGGTGAGATAAATAGGTTACAAGGGTGTCGGTACGGAGGTGCCTTCAGAAAGAGTAGCCGGTTTTTGCCAAGACAAATGCTGGCCGTTACCTGGTGAACACTATCAGTACCTAGAATACAATTCTAATGGAATAACTTCATTCAAATTACCCTATAAATCCCCTGTAAGATTCAATAGAAGTTACTTTCCTGATAAGAATGTATATAGGTTATTCTGTCTCCAGTTATTTCCTGGGCAGATGCGGCTAGACTTTCTTACGGCACCTCTGTACTCGGTACACCTTTGTGGCTTTTCAGTACGTACCTTGCGCGCCTCAGCCGCGTGCTCTGCTCTGGGGGAAAAGAAGCGTGGGCCACTAGCCTGCGAATTAAGGCCGCCGAATTTTGGCTGACCTGAGCTTCCATGTTCCTCGAGCCAGCCTAGCCCACCATTCCGGCCCTCGAAGCCCGTCCAGACAGCAATAGCTCAACCTCATCACGACCGCCCTCTCGAAGCCCCGGCTCAATCGCCCAATTGACCCGACAAAGTTCGCTAATACTCCTGTCGAGGTGATCGAGATCCCACACCAACAGTCAAAATGCCGACCCCCGAGTCCGAGATGTTTCTGGCCCAGAAGCCCAAGGTCCCCCCGACCTTTGACGGCGTCGACTACAATGATACCAAGGCGTTCAAGCAGGCACAGGACGCCATTATCCGCGAGCAATGGGTCGGTGCCATGATGCTGCGTCTCGTTGGCGAGGAATTGGGCAAGTGCTACAAGCGCGAGGGTGTCAACCACCTGGAGAAGTGCGGTCACTTGAGAGGTCAGTGACATATACCGCGCAAGACCGGCAGATACGGGAGATTCTTCTGGGAGGAAATGAAAGTGCTGATATTCGATTACAGAAAAGTACCTGGAGCTGTTGAAGGAGAAGAAGGTCAAGGGTACGCTGTTTGAGCAACAGAACTACATCACCAAGCAGGACAAGGCATAGAGGCGCTGTGTCCGGGCGAACGGTTGAAGGGTGGTTCCGATTGCGGAAAACAATTGCTGCTTGGATAAAGGCTGCCTTCTGCAGCTGGGAGGGCGAGCGGAGAGACAGGTCGTGACGATTAACGTCAATCGACCGCCGCGTGATGGGAGATATCCCTCGCGCTATGTACAAATGAATCAATCAATGCTTCGAGGTTATGCATTTATCCGACTTTGACATTGGTGATGGGAGCCAACACTCTCAAGTCACGTTGGTAAAGTAACTCGTAACAGATCGAGCCAATTGATCTGATAGTGCATATCTGGACGACATTTTCTCAAGTGTTGCATGAGAGGTGATATTGAGACTCTCCTGGACGTTGTACCTTGCATGTGGTGGACGACGACGCCCAGGCTCGTCCCGCCGGCCCAGAAATTTTCCAGCGCGCCGCCCCGAGCTTGAGCTCTCCTGCAACACCACCTCTGGGTTCGCCGATTATCGCCAGCGCAAACTCCCCAGCCCGCGTGCACACAACTCACATCGGGCCCCCTCCCCACGATGATTTGCAGGACGTGTCTCAGGCGAGCCTCGGCTCTGCCGCGTCTCCCAACGTCGTCCGCCTTCGCCCTCGTCAGACCCTTCTCCGCCTCCGCGCCCTCGCGGAATGCCGCTGCAGCAGCTGCGCCTGCAGGCACATCAGCCGCCCCCGACGCCGCGCCAGCACCCCCCGCGAAGCCCATCACGCCGCCCAACCTCTCCAACATCAAGGACGAGACCCTCGCCGCTGCGTCCGAGAGGCCCGTCTCCTCGTGCCCGGCCGGCACCATCCTCAACGGTCTCAACTACTTCAAGGGCAAGACGGACCCCGTCGCCCTCACCGACGAGGAGTACCCGGACTGGTTATGGACCGTCCTCGAGACCAAGAAGGAGGTCACCGAGTCCGCCGACGACCTGGCCGCCGAGATGTTCTGTGCGTTCTTTTGCCCACCATCTGCGTTTTGCTCGACATCTATCAAATCCCATCCTAGTCCCAGCCCGCTAACATGGCACGTGTATAGCCAAATCCAAGAAGCAGCGCAAGGCTGCCGCCAAGAAACAAAAGGCCCTCGAGGCCAAGCTGCTTGCCTCGGGCGACGTCGAGGCTCTCGCCCCCAAGGTCCCCCTGTCGCAGCAGTCCATCAACTTGCCCGGAGAAAAGGGCGGCGACGTCGAGCACAACCTGGACGCCCAGGCCAAGAGAGAGGCTCTGCGCAAGGCCATGCGCAAGGAACGCAAGGCCAAGATCAAGGAGACCAACTACCTCAAGTCCATGTAAACCCAGGTGTAACAGGGTGCTGGGCATGCGGCTGTCACTATTTTTTACCTGTAGTGCAGGATCGGCATCCATTGGGCCGGGTCTGTGTATCATAAGAAAGCATCCAAAAAGGGGCGGGGATCGTGTACAATATTCACTGTCGGCATGACCCGGCTTTTTATATCATCGCTACAATTTCACAAGCCGGAATTTTCGGTTGGCGCAGGGATTTTATAGCGCTCTTGGTAGTATCCAGCTCCTCACATCGACTTCTCTATGGGAGCTCTACGTCGTGTCCATCCTCATGCACACTCTGCGTCGTAGTCGTCTCTGATACCAACCATGATCATTCGGGTATGCGCTGTTGCCTGGTTACTCGGCGTCTTCCTCCTCCTCCTTCTGTCCAATCGAGGCCATCTTTAGGTGGAGCTCTGCCCTGAGGTCCCTAATGCGACCCTCGACACGAGCCCGAAGAATCTTGTTTTGTTGTATAGCCATCTCGGCCTCTCTCTTTGCAATCTCATTCTTGAGCTGCGTAATATCCTCCTTGACGGCTTTGAGATCATCCAATTCGGCCTTATCCTCGTTGTTGTCCTCGTCGTCGTCGTCATCTTCGTCCTCCTCACTGACGGCGGACTCCTCTCCCTCGCCGCTATCGTGGGCGTTGGCCGCCGGCGTGCCGGCATTCATCGTCATCGGCGTCGCGGCCTCAAACTGGGTCGCTGGTGTACCGACCTCCGTTTGGGGCTGATTTGCTTCCTCCTCGAAAGCAGCCTCCAGTTCCGCCTGAAGATCGTCGTCAAAAAGATCGCTGCCGTCGGCATACTCGTGATCTTGGAAATAACCACCGTCATCTGCCTCACCGTCGGCATCCTGCTCTTCTTCGGAAAACTCATCGCCCGAGTGCATTCTCCTTTCGTCAATGAGTTCGTATTTGGAGGTCATGGCGGCCGCGTCGGCGGCCAAGAGCTTCTTAACCTCGTTCTCCTTCAGTTCGATCTCTGAGCGGCTGATGACTTTTGCGAATCTTTGATTAGTGGCGTCGTGCATAGGCGGCGTCAGACCGTGGGGCCACTTAAAGCCGTGTTGAATCATGGACGGTAGCGGTGCTTTCTTCGCCTCGTCCTCACTTTTGACCTGTTGAAAGACGAGCAGCATGTGGCATATGTCGGCTGACTTCATGAAGGTCTTCCTGTCCCAGGATTTCATGCCCTCTGTAATTGTCGGCAGTTCCACCATGACCGCTGCGAAGTGTTGTCCCTTAACCATGACCATGGCCCGTCGGCTGTCGTCGTCGAAAAATTTGATGGCAATGTCTGCGCCGCCGTCTTTCCTAGGAAGGCCAACCCTTCCTTCTTCTATGCACTTCCTCACGTACTCGCAATGCTCCCCTGGCAACATGCGAAGCACGAATTGTTCCTCGATGGTGGGATCCCTTTCTTGGTCACTAGCCTCCGAATCGTATCCGTCACCGGGCGGGTGGTGTGGCGGCTTTCCCTTCGCTTTGACGACAATGTGACGGTTTCCTGGGGTAACGGGTGTCTTGAGCAACTTGATCTTTTTAGACGGGTGACCAAAGCCGTCTTCTTCGAACTCCTGTTGTTCGCGCTTCTTGGACTCGATGAGTTTACTCGTGGGCTTGGGCAGCCGTCCAGCCTTCGTCTTTATCGGCGTCGGCGCATCTGGACCTGCGGGCGTCGGCGGTTGCGACGCCCTGATCTTGATCTTCGGAGTCCCTGATGAAGGGGTCGCCGGTCCGCCGTTCGGTTCGCTAAAGGATGCCTTCAGCTTCAGCTTAGGCCTCTGCGGCGGCGGGGGAGCGCTGATGTCTGGCATCTCGGACGCGGGATGTGCTGGTCGGGAGTCGTGATCTCAGACGTTCGTCGCCTCGGTCGCGCGAGTTGAGGCACGCACAAAAAAAAAGGATGTTGCAAAGGTGTTGCGGAGAGAGAGTGTTGAGAAGTTGAAGAATTGTCGAATCGAAGCGACTGATGCCAGAGGAAGTAAGCGTATGCAGGAATCGCAAGCAGAGGCAGCAGGAGCGGTCCAGAGTCCCAAGCAAGAGCGATCCCTCAGTCCTGCTCTTCAAATGCTGTGTGCAACAGAAGGCGCGACTGACGGTCAGATCCTCACTACCTGCCACTGTGGGGTCATGCAAGCTTGTGAGCTCTGGTATGCACACAGACAAGGTATTAGAAGTTGGTACTAAAATGTAGCTAATAAAGAGACCAAGTGTGCAAACTGATCTGTAAACAATTGGCAAGGAAGGAGTAAAGAATCAGGTGATGACTGCGGATGCACCGTTCTGTTGGTGGTGCTGGGTAGGACGTGTATGCGACCTCAAATGGCTGATGTCAGCTTCGTAGGAGGCTCTACCTTACGTAGTAGGTCTATAGGTAGGTACCTAGGTAGGTAGCCTGCACAGGAGTTGGTTCAGCGGAAGACAAACCTACTGTATCCGTACCTACCTTGCTTGAGAGTGGGGACCAATTCCTACCAGATGCCAAGGTTACGACAGCTCTTTAAAATATCTATGCTGCCAAGAACCTCGGACACTTCAAGTTTATTTTCCCAAGAGAAGTCATTCTAGGTCTGTGAGGTCTCTATATTGTAAAATCATCTATAGCAGTATTGACGTGACGTTTTTGCTCTTTTCCATATGTCCCGGAAGATGTACTGAGTATTGACGTGTTGTAGAACTCGCCAAGACTACACAGCATAGATTTGTCGAAGTTGCTATAACCGATGGTTAAGCTATCCAATGTTGGGTTCTACGATGCCTTTAGCATCACCATCATACAACAAGGCGGTGTCGCAGGGCCTCAATTGATGTTTATGCTCTTCGAATTACGGCCTTGAAAATTTTCTATCATAGTGAAATAGACACGCTGGCTGTCCTCAACCATTTCGCAAGCCTGTCCGACAACTTATTGGAGGTGATGTGCAGTGAAGTCATCGCCATGATCCATCTCAACCGGCCTATCTTCAGCTGTCTTGCAAGCAAACAATATCCGCATAATTTTCCTGGATCATGTGGTCACACTTCATCCGTTACAATTCATTCTCGGTGAGCGTCTCTTCAACTGAGTCCACGACTCGGCCAATGTCATGCCAGGCACAAGAACTGCCATCGTATACAAGAACTCGGGCTTCGCGCTTGGCCTTCCCATAACGAAAGGAATCGGGCAAGTTCTGTATGAGGCTTTCTTCCACGGTCCGCCGGATGGCCTTGTCGCTAATGCCTTCAATGAAACCATACACGAAGCGACGGAAGTGCTTCGCCATCGGAGGATTTTGTTGATGACGGTCATCCGTATCCTTCCTGTACCTTCTAAAATCTGCGAGCCGCTTGTTGGTGGGAAAAGGTTGTGATCTGTTTGCGGACGGCTGCTTTGTAACGGCACGTACTTTCCGACGCTTGGTGGCCGAAGCTCGGGTTGAAGATGTTCGCGGCTCGTCGGATTCTGATGCGGTCGAAACTTGTTCCTCATCAATCATTGGGCGTTTCACCACTATTTCTTCTTGTTCTTTACGTTGTTAGCCCCCGGAAGATACTCAGCATGTTGGCGGGCTCACCCTGAGCAGGCTGTTGGTCATCCTGATTCCGCGGCGCCGCCGATGACTGTGGCTGCTGTGCAATAGGAGGCTGTCTGATTTCTTGACGCAACTTCTGAACATCCGTGTCGGAACGATCCAGACGCTCAGTCGTCGCGGCTTGGCGCTCGTCCAATCTGCGGAGACGGTCGTTGAGGGAGGACGTCAGGTCATGCAGTTCGCGTGCAAACTTGTTCTGCGAGCCCTCGAACTTCACCCGAGTTTCGACCATTTCTGTCTCACTAACATCCATCCTCTGGCGGAAAGCCTGCAGTTCACGCTGTGAATCCCAGAGCTCCTGAATGACTGCACACATTCTCAGCTTGAATGAGGCTTCGAACTTTTCTAGATCGAGAGCAAGACTATTTGTGGCTTCCTGCCGCGACAATTAGTCATGGTTGCAAAGGCCTGGATTCAAGCAGGATTTCTCGAAGTTTACCATAATCTTGGGAGTACTCAGCGGCTGACTGCTTGACTCGATGGTCGGTGTATCGGCCATATTTGTACCAGGCTTGCAGGCCGAAACGACAGAAAATGGGTACAGTGGCAGTCCTTAGGGTTCCAGTGCTTCTAGTCGGAGCTAGATAGCAAGGCATACATAAAGGGTGAATCTGAAGGGGTATATCTCGTAGATTGAGAGGACGGGGCCAAAAGAGAAGAGCCTACCAAGTGCGTCTGTCCGGGTATCCATCAGAATATAGGCTATATTGCGATGAAGGAAGAGTACCGAGGTAATGTTCCCGGAAAGGGGAAGAGACACTTTCCTTGCCAAGAGAGAAGGCAGGTGGCATAGCAGGTGCTTCCATTCGATGTCATTCCAGATGCATCCACAGTCAGCAACAAGTAGGCAGGTGTAGTCCGCAAAATTCCCAAATCACCTGCCATGTGTCGCTTGATGACATAGAATGGGAAGCTACCTGTGCGATGGATACCTAACTTCTTGTAGTCTGGAAGAAGACGACGGCAGTGTGTACCTACCTAGGTAGGTACGGAGGCAACTATGACAAGTTTCGTGGTAGCTATCGTAAGGCACGCGTCCCGTCGGCCTCGATACCTTTCATTATGTTGTTCCAACATTGTGAAGTCGAACGAGAAGAAGCGTTCACAACTGGGCTTGCAAATTAAGCTAAGGACCTAGATAGTGATCTGTGCCAATATAGATAACAAGAACTACCTCCTTCTTAGGCGTGTGCTTGCCCGTTCGTCCCTCAGCTTCCTCCACTCATGCCGGTGGCCGGCTCCTTGCCATGCCTTGACGACAGCCCCTGACGGGAATTTCTTCCCTGCGAGGAAGATTCCCCGTCTTCTCCCGCAACAGACCCGTTACGATGAGAAATATCGCCATCTCTATTGCCCTTGACGGCGGTCCACTTGCCAACACTGGTCCCCTTCTCCCGCTCCTCCGCAATCCAGCCCAAGAAGAGCGCGACGTCCTTCGCGACAACCCCAATAACAGCCTTGGCCTGAAGCCACGCCGGGAGGACACCCTTTGCATCCGACGCAGTAGCCATGATCCATTCAATGGCCCCAGTCGGCAACCTCCTCACCCTCTCGACGCTGACATACGCCGCCACGACGACGCCCTTTTCCTTGACCAAGCCCCCGTAGTCCGACGTCGCAAGGTCAGATACCGGGATGGAAACCACAATGAACTCGTCCACATCCTTCGCCTTGGCCGACAGGATCAACTCGGGAAACACGCGGTTGTTCAGCGGCACCGCGAGCTTGTGTTTGATCTCAGAAACCCCCACCCTGAAATCCTCCCACGCCAACCCTCCTTCCTCGACTGAAACCCCAGCGCAATCCCACGTCAGAGCCTCCCTCGCCACCAACACATTCGGCGTAAACGCCTTCTCCGCCTCGACGTGATCGTCCTTGAAACACTTTACAAACTCCACCCAGGCCGCGGTGCCCTTCCCCGGCCGGTCTTTGTGGACGCTTCTCCGACAGGCCCACGTCTCGGCAGCCGTGACCCCCGCCGCGAGCCCGTTCCTCGCCGCCTCCTTCTCGAGCTCCGAGGCGGAAACGACGCGCTCGTAAAGCTCCACGGGCGCCGTCGACTCGGAAAAGGATTTCGTACCTTTTGCCTTCCACTCGGCCGGCCGCGCCGTGCCGTCCTTGGGCGCCACGGCGTCGATGAATGGGACAGCCTCCTGGAGCACAGCGATGAAGAACGGCGCCAAGTCCGCGGCGGTGGCGCCCGGCGCCGGTAGTTGCTCCGTCCGGAGACCCCATAGCCGGACCAGGGGCCCCAGATTTTCGTCCTCGGCGTTCATTTCGGGAAATCTTCCGTGCTTCTCTTCGTCTGGCCCTTTGTGGCACCGTGATTTGTTAATGCCAGGGAGGTTTGATTAATGCGACCGTCTGTAAGTAGTAGTAGTTCCACCCAATGGCAGGCGTGAATGCGCAGCAACGTCCGCAGAACAGTTGGCCTGGTGTGAGTATGCAAAAGCCCGAGATGTCGTCGTTGTTGTCGCAAGCAGTGGTCGTGCGCCTGTGAATAGACCAAACTCAAATCCCCACGTCAAAACACGGTTGTTCGTAAGGCGATTGCATTAACGACACCTTCCAGACAGACGACTTTTGATATGGAGAAACAAGGGGGAATGGGATGAGGCCGGAGGGTCGGGAGAGTGGATGGCCTGGTCTGAGACGATGTTCGAGACCATCCCAGTTCCGCCGCACTGACCTCGAAACGTGAAAGCATGCCGATCGACCGGTTGCACGAGCCGAAGAAAAATGTCAACATCACCATTCGGCCGAGCCCCGCAGGTCAAAAAAAAGCTATAAGTGACACGCCAATTGCCTGTCAAATGAACGGGATATAGTTTGCCAGAGGACGCTAAGGGGCGGAATGAATGCTGATCCTGATGTCATAACGTCTTTTGTATTACAATTATTCGACAGCGAGTCGTCTCTTTGCACGCTGCCTGCGCCGGTAGCGCTCTCATGTCTATTTTCTCCTTCGAAGCCACGTGCCTGTTAATAGATGGTCATAATGGCTTGCAATGCACATTCCGTGAAACCCTAAAAATCATTCCAAGCGCGACACCTCATCATGCCTCGCGCCTTTCCCAGTAGATCTTGGCAGGTTCCAAGGGACGGGAGAAGAGCGACGCGTAGTCGGTGCCGATGAGCTTGTCGCTGCCGTCGACGTTGCGGAACTTGAACTCTCTAACAATCATGGCGGTGATGGTCTGCAGTTGCACATTGGCAAACTGCTCACCAATGCAGCGGTGACGACCAGCACCGAAGGGCAGGTAGGGCGATCCAGCACCCTTGCTGACGAGACCGTATCCGTAGTCGATCTTCTCCTCCTCCTCGGCCTGGCCGAGTCTGGGAGTGTTGGGAGAATCGGCCTCCCAGCGATGGGGGTCCCACCTGTCGGGCTCGGGGAAGAAGGCAGGGTCGGAGGCGGAAACACCGGGGGCGGCGAGCAGAGTGTGGCTGGTTGGAATGACGTACTTGGTTCCGGGGACGGGCATGGGAGACTTGACGGCGCGCATGATGGAGTGGATGGGAGCGTGCAGCCGCAGAGTCTCTTTGATGATGGCTTGGTTAAGGGGCAGCTTGGCGAGGTCCTCGTACTTCAGGGGAGGCAGGTCGGCACCGAGAGCGCGGACTTGCTCCTGGTAGAGCTCCTCCATGATCTGAGGGTTCTGAGCGAGACGGAGCATGACCCAGGAGCTGGTGGAGGACGATGAGTGCTGGCCGGCCATGAGAAGAGCAATCATCATGTGAGCAATCTCGTGGTCGGGGACAGCCTTGCCGGTCTTGTACTTGGAATTCATCAAGTGGGACATGATGTCGAGGCCATCTGTGCGGCCAGTCTCGCGGCGTTCCTTGATGGTGTCCATGTAGATCTGGGCGACGGTGCGCTGGGCGTGGTCGCGCTTCTTGTTCCAGGGGAGAGGTGCCCAGTGGAGGGTGAAGTTGATGGGGGTGAAACCCATGTCGAGGTCGTGGTAGAGGGCGGCCAGGGACTCGTCGAACTTGTTGCGGATCTCGGCACCTTGCAGGGCGTGGGACGCGGTGAAGATGGTGATCTGAGCCATCTTGGGAGGCAAGTCGGTTATGCCAGACTTGGGCTTGAACTCGGGGCTGCGCTTGAAGTAGTTGGTGACCTCGTCGGCGATGATGGGGACGTAAGAGCGGAAAGCCTCGGTGGTCAGAGCAATCTTCATGAACTGGAGGGGCGGGAGCTGTCAGAATGGCGTCTCGGGTGGGATAGTCTTTGGTGAGGCACGAACCTTCTTCTGCTCCATGAGCTTGGAGTTGGGGCAGTCGTAGACAACATCCTTGCCAAAGACGGGGGTGGTCAAGACGGTGTAGATCTCCTCGGCGCAAACGTCCTTCAGCTTGCCGTTGAGAATGAAGTCGTTGCCAGAAGGACCAACGGCGACGGTGGTTTTCTTTCCGAGGAGAATGAAGGTGAAGACGTCACCGTGCTATTGTAGTTTTGCAGGTTAGCGTGGGGCGCCCAAGCTTCGAGGGCATGGAGGTGGCGCGCATACCTTTTCGCGGTTTACCCTGAAGAAGGTCGGGGGATCCATGCCGTACGTGATGGTGCTGCCAATGAAGGGGAACCAGTGGAAAACCAGAGGAGGCTCATTGCGGTTCTTGAACAGGAGCTGCGAGAGGACGTTGAGGACGACGGAGAGGGTAATGACGCCTGCGACGACGGCGAAGACCTGGGTGCCAGTGCTCAGGGACTGGAACTGCTGGGACAGCGGTCCCGCGATCTCTTGCACGAGACCCATTCTCGGAGGTGCTGAGAGGGAGCGCTGGTGTGTGAAAGAAGACTGTCCGGAGGCGTCAATGGGCAACGTCTGGAGAAGTTGTCGTGATCCCAGCAGTGGCACGTAAAGGAGCAGTGGCCAGACCTGGAATATCGAGAAGGGGGGGTCGAGAGGGTGGTTTTAAATTATCCCATTGTGAGATTAGATATCTGCCGCGTTTTGTTGGGTTCCACATTTTGCGCAAGCTGCAGTGTGTGGTAATACCTACCCGTCTGCCAGGCATGGGGCTTGGCCGCCTATGATCCCGTTCTTCGAGTGCACTACTGCGTAGTAAGCAAGCGGTCAAGCATCGTGGAGCCGACCTAGCAAACATGGAACTATCCATCCATGACATCGGATCCGTCTAGCCAGCGCACTCTCGGCGCTGCTAGTACACATGT
This sequence comes from Colletotrichum spinosum, assembly GCA_004366825.1. Taxonomy (NCBI): domain Eukaryota; kingdom Fungi; phylum Ascomycota; class Sordariomycetes; order Glomerellales; family Glomerellaceae; genus Colletotrichum; species Colletotrichum spinosum. The sequence continues at coordinate 1,144,356 of QAPG01010715.1, forward strand.
CACAGGCGTCCCCAGGTGAGGGAGTCCCCAGCCCAGCGCAGGACAGTCATTGCAGCTGCCAGCGCTGCAATGTCGATACAATCTTCCCCTTCTTTGGCCCCTGGCCATGCGTAACGATGCGCGCCCATGGCCCGGCTGTTTTCTCTGCCCTGTTGATCCAGGTTGCAGTTGCGCCAGATTTTGAGAGCAGCTACCCGTACAGGAACAGGGGTCGAGGTGCAATGGGCCAGTAAGTGGCTCCTCCTCTCGACCAATCACATGGCATTCGTATTCGTATAACGGAACCCTCCCTGCCTAATCCAGTAGTAGGAGATGGGAATGATTCGATGGGTGCGCGAAACGGCGAGTCTAAGAAACCACCTTTGAACGCGATGAAGCCACTTTGAAATTACTTTGCTCTGGTCGTCCGTTCGATTGTTCGGCCAACGAACTGATCAGAGTGCGTCGCGAGCCCCCTTTACCACAACCGCTGGGAAATCAGCCCAGCGCATCAAATACTAGGTAGGCAGATGGACATTCGTTGCCTTTTACGGAGCCTGATGTGCGCAATTCTGTTGGTCGAAACCACCCGAGCGAGGCAGGCACCTTGCATGTACAGGTAGCTTGTCTGACCACTCACATGTGCTCCATTGTCAACCCGAATAAGAATTCGAGCCGGGGACCTGATCCCGCCGTCAATGCTAAGACTAACCTCACCTCCACCACCACTTGCGCCTCATCCACATGTCGTACATCTTTATCCACTTCCTTCATCACGTCTTTGTGTCTGTTCTCGCGTCCTCAGCTGGACAAGGCTCAGAGTCTCGACGTGTCGAGTCTCTCCTAGTATATATCTGGCTCGTCCGTCTGAGCTATAAGCATATCCAGTGCGGTGGGTGAGAGGCTTACATCAGCCCCTTTTATACTGGGATGTGAGAAGGTAGATTAGCTGATAGAGGCACGAATGGGAGTCGTGCTTTGTCACCGGGCATTAATCAATTACTATCAAGGTAGTTCATGTTTCTCGTTACTTCATCAACTTGGCCATGCGAGCCACTATTTCAACCTATCTATACAAGCCTCACCGCCAGTTGCACAACTAATGGGCATCGTGATGTTCTAGCACCACCAACAGCCAGAGTGTCTCTTCCGAGGTCGACTGCTATTGTGGAACAATGGGGTGCACATAAATGTCACCTCGCTATATCATCGTTGAGGCTGTTTGATGGGCTCTGAGCTCCGTGGCGATAATCAAAGTGCACTGCTCTGCTCAAGTTCAGAGGAACGACTTAACGGTGTTCGTGTCATTAGCTGAACAAAGTCAACCTGGCCTACGCACATTAAGCATCGAAAAAATCACTTCTCGTGAGTCTTTGATGGCCCACGACTCGGCCAGTGTGATCAGAAAAGCGGCCGTGTGTGGCCACTGGCAGCATGGCTTAGATAGTGTAACAGGAGCCGTATTCGCTACGCTTCTTGCCACCGACCTGACTATGTCTGAACTACGCTCCAACATCAGAACCCTAGCACCATGCGGCTGCGATGAAAAATAGATTGACCTGCCGGTCAACTTTGCCGGAAGGCATACGAGTCGCATCCACCAACCAGGGAAGCCTCGTGAAAACCAAAGCATTAAACCGATGTCCTGGAGGAATCCTGACCAAGACTTAAGAAACCCCATCTTAGCATGCACCCAGTCCTCGAATGGAAACCCGGGCGTAAGAGCCACTTTGCCTACCTACATGTCACACCGCAAATCAATTGAAAGACGAATAAACCAGAGAGCAACAGGGTTTGCAAAGTATATTCCCGCGGCCACGCAGCATTGAATCAAAATCTCATCAACTTGCAGCGTCAATGGCTTTGGTGTCTACGCTGGTAACTTGGAATGAACGTTGACTTGTCGTCCAAATGCTCGTCTTGTTCACTGGGCAGTCACACATCACTTTGGAAAGTTGCCCATCTTCCCCAAAAACCCCTGCCCTTGGTGCTTGGGTCAGAAATCCAACCGTCCCAGTTTCGCTCAGTACCGTCCGCTTCTGGTTGTCGGCAGTTTTGCCTTGGACGCATCCTCGACTCTCGCGATTCCAGGAGATTCAAAGTAGCATTGCAAATCGGCTTGCTTGGAAGTCACCGCCAGTACGCACCTCAAATAAGGCCTCTTGAGCAACGTAATCAATCACCACCAGGCAGGCCGTGGCTAGGCTCCCATCCAGCCCTTGGTCCAGAGCGATATCTAGGCGGGCGTGGTCGGTCGTCTCGCAGAGTGGACATGGACCAAACCCGTCAAAAAAAAGCTAGACATCGTGAGTCACGACACTAGCCTTCATTATTAGATCTGGGGCTCTACAACCAACGGTGGAGGATTCGAAGTCTCGCAAAAATTAGAGAGTCCTCGGTGAGATCAACTGCACACAAAAACATCGCCAAACCGCCTTGGGGTTAACTCTGGCAGGTCTTCCCCCTACCTAGGTCCTTGGTGTATTTTCGCCTCGCACAACGAGATTCGGATGGCACCCTTATCTGTATCCACCATGAACTCCCTACTCGGCAGAAGCCAAATTGCTCTCCCACACAGCCTTCATCACCATCATACGAGTGGGGACATGTCAATCGTGACTTGAAGCACACTTGGCCACAGTGCGGGGAGAGAGGGGAAGGTAGGCGATATCTGTCCGTCGTCCTTGCTGAAATAGAATGGTACTAATACAAGATACGTGTTTCGTAAACGCAGGTCCAGATCTATCAACCGACGACCTAAGCCACCTCGGAACGAAGTAAAACTTGCGCCGATGAGTGGACGAGTTACTCGCGCAATCACTTAATTGCATGTGCTTGATTCAACCTTGGACCTAACATTGGATCAGAAAGGTATCTAACGCATACTCAGAGGACAAGACTCCTCATGTCGTAACAGAGGTGTATCGAAGTAAACTGGTCGTGCAAAGACGGCGACACACACCTTCAACTGTTTACCAGCAGCAAATGTCATTACCCCATCACTTAAGACAGCACAGAGAGTGATTTGACTGTTTCTTTTTATTTTTCTTGCTAGCTAGTCTCGAAAATCCCGTCCTTTCAGATTCAGGCCTCGGATGTGTGGTACCTATAGGTAGTCCTGGGTTTTTGGTAATATGATTAGATGTGTCTGTAATGACCGTCGCGGCTGCTTCTCATCCTTCAGCCTTAATGCATGGAAGAACATCAGGCTCTGTTAGTTTTCATAACAGATGTAGAGGTATCTTTGTTGTGTGGAATCCCAGAAGAAGACTCGGAAAAGACCCCAAAAGAGGTAAAGTATAGCAGGGAAAAAGGGGTGTAAAGATATGCCTTCGCTTTTTGCTCCAAATACCAAGAACCATGCAGATGTGATAAAATCGAATGCCCCTCTAGCTGTCAGTCCGGCGGCCTTACTCGACGGACAGGCCGGTCCACCCATATGGACCGTCGACGTTGATCCAGTTTTGCGATTCCATGGCGTTGTCCCATCCCATCATGACGGCGAGCAGGCGGCAGCCCATGGCACTGACCGTGCAGACAACAGCGTCGCTCGTACCGGCTAGGACAGCGAGGTCCATCATGTAGGCACGACCAATGTAGCTCCGCAAACGCAGGGTTTCGGCCGAGGGGGCCAATTGCTTGTTTTTAGCCGTGGCAGCGTTGGACGCGCTCATGGACGACAGGCCGAGATTCCAAAACATGGCGGCGAAGAAGCCGCCTTCCCAGCCAAAGGACTCATCCTCGAAGTGGTGCATGACGTGCTTGTCCGGCGTGGCCTTGTGGACCTCCTGTTTGGACGCCAAGCGGATCTGCTCCTGCGCGCGCATTGCGCCTTTGAAGTCTTCCGAGTCATAGACCGTCGGATCGTCGGAAGCCAGCACAACGAAGGATTTCTGCTCGGCGACCTCGTCGTCGGCGCCGTCTTGGCCGGTACCGTTGTGATGGGTGACGATAACGTCCTGGGCACGGTTGGCGATGATCTCCATCGGAATGTACGTGCCGCGGTATTGATACTCGAGAGGGTGGCAGTCGCCGTGGCGGACGTGGACGCCTACAACGAGGCCATCGGTGGGGTGGCTCTCTTCGGTCTGCGCCTTGGTCTTAATCTCCTTGATGCGGTTGATGACATACTGGGTGTCGTCCTTGTTTAGGTCAAACAGCGCTCGGTAACCTTCGTGAGCCAGGTCAAACAGCTGTCGCACACCATCTTCATTCTGTGCCCGGAAGTCGACGTGGGGCTTGCTTAGGGATGCAGACCACAGCTCCTTGGTCGTCTCCGAAGTGACAACTAAATGACGGGCAGTGTGAGGGCAGGGAATCATCTGGTGGCGAGGCGGAGGACGACAGTTGGGCACCGGAGGCGGCTGGAAAATGTCGGTGTACTTGCCGTAAGCCCAGCGGCTGTCGTCAATGAAGAAAGCCCTGCCCTGTCTCTGGGCGAGTCCGTAGTAAGTCCAGAGCTGCATGACAGTGTGGCCGATACCAGCATTGGCTGTCTCCATGACGAACGTCATCGAGCTGGAGCAAATCGGCTTCTCAACCAGAGAGTCCTTGTTCTCTCCGACCAAATCGCCATCGCGACCGTGGCCCTTGGTCGGCCATCTACCGTTGGCGACATCTGGGAGAAGTCCTGACCTTTGGGCTTCCGCCACGTCGAGAAAGTATGGGTCGCCAGGAGCCTCCGGGTCCAACAGGTTCTGCTCCGGGATCTGGGTGCGGTGGCTCATGTCTTTGACGCGAGCAGCAACTTCACGACATTTCTTGCACATGTCTCCATACTCCTTGACGGAGAGAGGGAAATCGTAGCTCGAAGGGATTGAAACAGTCCACTTTGATTTTCCATTGTGGTCGGTAATAACGATTGGGGTTGGGAAGTCCGGGAGGTCGTCCTGCCCGACCATCTCAAAGTCGTCATGGTTCGATAGGTATGGCAATTTCAGCGATGGCACGCCAAATGTAGCTCTGAAGGGAAAAGTCGCAAAGTAGAGGATCAGGACGGTGAAGGCAGCCCAAAAGGTAACACGGAATACCCGGCTGGGTCTCGGGTGGATTGGCGATTTCCGAGGAGGGGGGATAAGCGCAGGTAAGCTAGGTGATGGTGGCGGAGAGGAGAAGAGGAGGTGGTTGAAGCTGAATCGCGCCGAAGTGGCAGACAAAGGCACTTTTTCGTAATTGGCATGCGAGGAAGATCGTCGTAGATTCATCCGCGGGTCGGAAACCGACAGCTTGGATTTGCTAAGGTCCAGAGGGGCCGGCATCTTTGCTCGCGTTATACGCCGTGAGTTGAAGGTATCGAAGGTTGGTATCTCCAGAAGAGAAACGTTCATAGAGTCGTCTTGGGTGGCTTGTTCCCCAGGCAGGGGCTTAAGCCAAAGGGTATCGTTCAACAGACTGAGGCTTCAACTAGAAGAGAAGAAGGGGTTTGAAGCTCAGAGAAGAGAATATCGGCAGAGTCGTGGTTTAGTAAAGGAGTGTCGGTGGGCGTCGAGCCTTAGTTGGTCATGGACAGCAGGGTCTTCCTTCTAGGAAGGGCTCATGATAGTAGGAGGATGCAGCAGCGGTCGCACAGAGAAGAAGCTGAGGAACGCAAGCAGCGATGCGGTGACCAAGGCGGTGTTTGACGAAGTAGGTACCTTCTACAGCGCCTGGATAACCGTATAGCACGAGACCGAGGCCGGTGGCGCGGTCGGTCGGAGGAGAAGAAAGGAAGACGGAGGCTGAAGAAACCGGGGATGGCGGGGGTCAAGTAATAGGTAGGCAAAGAAGGAGCAGTTCTTTCTCTTCCTCTCCCCTCGGACTTGGTTTGGTTTTAGAATGGCCCCCTAGCTAAGGGTAGCAGCTGCTGCAGCTCAAAGAGAAGCAGCGGTAACGGAAATGGCAACAGGCCCTTGTCCGAAATCTTGCAGGAAACGCTGTGAAAAAACGGCCCAAGGGGACGACGAAAGAGGACGCAAAATGCGATCAACTGCGTGAAGTAAATGACCGATTGTGGGTCTTGGCGGCGATCATGAGGACCAGGGTTGTCGGGCTGTTGGAGGAGTATCCGTACTGTGGGTGATTGTGCGAGACGAAAGTGGGAGGAGGAACTGCGGGTTTCGCTGCTCTTGGCTTCCGACTCTCTCAAACGAAATGGCAGGATATTTGGAGGACCGGAAACTGCCAGAGGATCGGAGACTGGCTCAACGAAGCGAAGTGAAGAAGCGAGAATGAAGCAGCTTTGTATACTTGTACGTATAGGTACGCAGCAGGTGGTGTATGTGTAAGTGGGTTACGGCCCGTCTGTCTCGTCCAGTCTGTGGTAGATTGTTTGCAACAATGCGATGATGAATGCAGAACAAGTCTTCTGGGTCCTCGGTCCTCGTGTTCCTCTCCGTCTGTCCTGCAAACTGTACCCGATGCCAGGCCAGTGACAACGAAAATAGGAGGGATGACGGCAACGGACGCTGACTGGGCAGAAGCGAAGGTGGAAGATGGGACGAAGGACTCGTTCGTCCGGGTTTTTTTTTCAGACTTTGATACCTCGACTCGTTTTACTTGACTACCTACTAGGCTCCAAGTACGTACTCAGTACAGGAGAAGGTGGACGGGAGGGGTGGAGAGGTGGTCAGTTCGCCTCATCAGCAGCAGCAAAGATGGACCGAAGGCGAAGGATGCGCAGATGGGGAAACGCGGGAGATGGGAGGACAAGATGTGTCAATGCCCCGGATGTGGTGTCGTGTCAAGCCGTGTCTCGTCCGAGTTGTGCCAAATGGCCCCAGCCGTGCCATCAGAGCAGAGGCAACTGACTGACTGACGGAGCGTGGCGTCAACGTCCGTGGGATCGACCGTCGGGCTGTCAACCTCTTCAGCCTGTCTCGAGCTTGATTTGCTCTCCACCGCGTCTTTTACTTGCCCTACGGAGACTTTGGTGCGGGAGGCTTATGTTTGTAAGAAACACTCAGCTGCGGCTGCAAGCACTGAGCTTCAAGAAAAGAAGGAATGTCTGTATAGTTTTCATTCGGTTCCCATTCAACCACATGTGGCGCACTGTCTTGCACGTACCGACACGTCCTCAACCATCCGACTGTCCCTCACGCCGGGAGCAACAACATCCACGACAACCACGACAGGCGGCCAACGAAACCCACGATGGCACTAGGCCGTGTATGACGATGTGCAGTCGAAACGGAGGAACCGAAGCAGCCGCGTGGCAGTGCGAAAGTGCCGTGGCCGCTGCTCGTTCAGTGCACGCGTGTTGTGGACCAGGCAATCCAGGCTCGGCTTCACGTCTTGACGGCGAGCATCGTCATTGAGCACCCCCCAAATAGAATGTCATCTCAGGGTTTCCCCTCATCATCAGCTCGCCTCTCATCAGCCTCTCCCAGCGTCACATTACCCAATGTCGCGCCAGAAGCAGCAATGGGCAGGAAGATCCCCACGGGATCGCCATATCCAACCCGATCTATTGACGACGGGCCTGCGCGACAGCCCTGCTGAGATCCCGAGTGAAGCGGCCATCCCAGACGCCCGGAAGAGTCAAGTGGGTGTGCGCCCGCTGTTGCGTCGTCCGCTTGTGTGAAAACTCCATCGCCCATCAGCAGAGTAAAAGTGGACAGACAAAACAAACACGTCTTGACGAGCTGCCTACGACGTGGTAAGTGTAGGCTTCCCCGACGAGCAAGCATACGAGAGGAAGGCTGGAGCGAGCCGTTAGGGAACTCCGCCGACGGAGAGCAGACGGCAGGAAGCAGACGGCGAGCAGAAAAAAAAGACCAAAGAGCGGAGGAAAGGAAGCATTTGCAAGTACGGAAACACTGCAAGTGCAAGTGCAAGTGCAAGTGCAACAGCAACACTCTACTCTGTACAGAATAACCCTGGAGGGCAGGGGTCCCATGACGGGCAGGCGCTGACAACGGTCCCAAACAGGAAGCCGTAGCTCCAGGGTCACGCACCTCCCCCACCTCTTGGAACCGCCAGTCACGATTTAGGACGTTTCAGAATGTCCGGGGTGTGTGCCCCAAAGACGAACAGTGAAGCAGCCATTCAGGGCTTCTCTACCTTTCTGCTACAGGTGCCTCAGCACTTGTAAAGGTACAGGTAGGCACGTTCATAGAACTCCGTACAGGCTGTGGCCTTAGGGACACCTGCAAAACGGAGCAAGGGTTCTCGGAAGAGATCCGCCCCTCTCCCCTTTCGAACCAATCACCATGTATGCCGCCACTTGCTCTGTGCAGTAGCCTTTTTCTGTCGGGCCTAATTCCCATACGTGGGAAAGACTTCTACTGTGTACGGAGTATCTCCTTCCTCTGCGAAGGAGACCGACTCCATCTGTCGAGTTGTACAATGCCCCGAGTCACTTGTCTGCCAAATTCATAGGTACCCATGGGCCATATGTCTCCCTAGTATCCCATCCCCCTCATCAGCGCCTACCAAATTCATAGGTACCCATGGGCCATATGTCTCCCTAGTATCCCATCCCCCATGGGCCATATGTCTCCCTAGTATCCCATCCCCCTCATCAGCGCCTAAGAACTGCCCGACGTCCGATGCGTGTTTCTTCCTTCTCCCCCTGCATCAATCCCGACCATGTCATGATTGCCATGTCTTCATACAGAGATACGCACGTGGACAGCCATGATGGGGTACGCAAACCCCTGCCCCGACCCTTTTCTGGAGTCTTCAATTTAGGTCGGTTCCGTGGGCATGTGAGAAGGAGTGAGAGAAAAACCACAGTCGTTTTCGACGATTGCTCGAGAAAAAGAGAGAAAATCTGCTCGCCCTCGCGCGGAATTCGGCTCATTTCAAGCCTGGTCTCATTGGAAAGCTCCGCGCGAAGCGAGAAACAAAAAGGGTCGAGGGAACCTACTGCCAAAGAAACACAGCAAGAAAAACACCATCATGAGACGAGGCAAAAGCTGTACAATGGCTGTCGTACCACCTCTCTCTGCTCCTGGGAGATTTAAATGGCAAACACCAAACACACAACACACAACATACAGCAGCAGCAGCGGTGGTGGTAGTAGCCGCGGTGACCCCTAGACGCCTTGTCATCCGTCCATCGTGATCGCTGACGAGAGTCAGTTGCCGAGGAAAACAAACGGATCACCAGAGAAATCGGGCCAAGAAACGGCCAGAGAGGACCCAGCTCCATTTGATTTGACTTTGGCGCAGATCGCCATTGTAAACGGGGACCAATTCCAGCTCGACTCCGTCACAACCCCATCACCGCGCACACTTTTGTCGTGATACATCAATTGCCCTCCGGCAGGCAACCCGGGCTCTTCCGGGCTTCTCGCGGAAAGTCGCGCAAAAACACACGGGTACGAGGGTCAAAAACAAAATAAAGACAGCAACCCCTCACAAATACCACTCTCCGGTCTGGAGGAGAAAGAAGGAAATAAAGTAGGTAGGCCTTGCCTGTCCGCCTCCGGCCGAAGCTATTCCCAAAACCTCCATTGCTCACAAAAACTCAATTCTCTCGACCGCCGGCATTCCCTTTCACCCCATCACTCCCATCCTTTCCCGCTCGTGATGAAGATCGTCCAAACTTTGGTTGGCGAAAGGACCCTAGCTGTGGGCGTCGTCACAATAGTGGCACGATCTGTGGGTGAAACTGGCATAATCGGCTATCTACGCTAGCAGCCCTTATAGCCTGATACATATGGTGCGCCACCTCGTGGCGATATAGCGTATTACTATAGTTGGCCCCCTTCTAAAATATAGCGACATCCTCATCGTTATCTATAAAGTAAAAGCTAGTTATTCCTGAACTTGTCTACCTATCCATTCAGAGTACTATTGCTAGTAATGTCGATATCTGTATTCTATAGTAGTTCAATTTGCCACATCCATCTAGCTATGTTCCGCATGTCTGGATTGGCGATCTTATTAAAAGTAGTGCGGAATTCTGTGATTTAGCGTTTCTTCTCTGCGTCAACTATACGTTACCTTCTTCTATCTTATTATTATATTACTATAGTATGGTTGGAATCACTCCTTAAGCTTAGTGGTTATAACAAAAATCGGTACTATCCTTAATAATTCGTAGTTACTAAAAGATAGGATTCTAGAATACTATACTAGTATAAATCCTTAAAAGTATTATATCTATATATTTCTAATAATATTCTCTCCCTTAGTCGCAGTAAGATTACTTAATCTATTTATAAAAATAAAAATATCTATATAAACTATAAGTTTACTATTTATAATTATTCTTAATCTATTAAGATCTTTAGTATTAAAGTTAAATATTCTTATATCTATTAGTTAGAAATTAGAATAATTTATAATATTAGTATTTAGTAATTAGGTTCTATTAGTATTTTATTTTTTATTCTCGTTGAAAATTTTAACTATTAGATTTATAATATCTTAATATTAGTTTTATATTACTATATTTATTATAATTACTACTACTTCTACTATTAATAGAACTATAGTTTTATTATTAGACCTATTACTAAAACTAGAAAGTTATAATATATTATTTTTATTCTATAGTTATTTAATTAGAATATTAAATAGATTAATAACTCTAGATATTTAATAAGTATTACTCTTATTATTAAAATTAATTAGACTAATAGTTCTATTAGTATTAAATAAAAGATTAAATAATTAGAATTTCTTAATAAGTTATAATATATCTAATTAGAGTATTTTTTCTACTAGAGGTATCTAGAGTAAGATAACTAAAATTAAGAAATTATATTAAGTAAAACTTTCTACTTTATAATACTAACTATATACTATAGATCGAAGTATTTTTTTAGAATTCTACTTAATAGGAAATTTAATATATAAATAGGAACCTAATAATTATATTAATTTTTTAATAATATTTATAATTTTATTTATAAGAACTAGATTATTATTATTAATAATATCCATATTAATAATATCTAAATAATATATAATATATTCTAATTCTTGCTTTAAATTAATATTTAATATAAATAGTTAGTAGAAATTATATTATAAGAGATTATAAATAGGATAAATAATAATATAAAATAACTTAATATTAATTTATAAAGTTTAAACGAATTAAAGGAATTATAAGATTATATAATAATAAGTATCTTAATTAATTGAAAATAGCTTTTTAATACTTAGGCTTCTAGATTATTATTAGTCGTACTACTAACTATAGGTATCATCACAATAGTAGCACGATCTGTGGGTAAAACTGGCATAATTGGCTATCTGCGCTAGCAGCCCTTGTGGCCTGATACATGTGGTGCGCCACCTCGTGGCGATGTGGCGTATTGCCACACTAGCAACCCAGAAACCCAGAAGCCCTCTTGCCTAATACCTCCGAAATATGACAAGTCACGAACCCCTAACGTCATCGCACAACCTGCCACTTCAACCGTGCACGCGCACATACTTACACACTCGCTGCCTCTTCATAGTAGTGTCCGCCGTCACCACCAATCGCCAGAATTCCCGCCTAGCCCTCCATAAATCTACACCAGTTGTGCAGCCTTGGGGGGAAAAAGCACTGATGGAAATGCTCGAGCGTTCCTGGATCCAAGAAGATGGCTCGCCCTTTTCATCCTCTAAACCGCGGTAATGGGGACCGTCTCAAAGTTTGACAAAGCCACGATGCCCGCCACTTATTAAGACGTCTCCCACTTCGGTGGGAAGTGCAAATTATGCCGCCGCCACCGCCGCTCCACGTCTGCGATTGGCTTTGCATTTCCTGATGTGGCCTACGTTGGTCGGCGACGTTGGTGCTCAAGAGCATCGCATTCCAGGTGCGCTCTTGGACAGATCAAACGTCGCAAACAGGTTGGGAGCGCGGCGAGTAAACACTTTCCGTCTGCCGCGACAAGCACTTCATGCGCGATCCCGTGCCTCAGGACACTGCGAGCCGTAGGTAGATTGCATCTGCACAAAGCCGTTAGAAACACCGGGTTTGCGAATACCCTTCACGAACTGCCGAGGAAATAAGGGAAGCTGCGTCTGATAGATCATAGTCCTCCGTTCTTTTCGTCGCTCCTCGTGGGTAATTAGCTAGCTGACCAGGCCTGCTTTCTGATGTACATGATCCATCACAATCATCTGCCCAACTATTAAAAGCCCAGTAACTGACTGACCAATGCCGCCTTCTCCTTTCGTCTGCGAGTCCAGCCATACGAGTCCGTACCCAGACCCTGATGCTCCGAATTAGCACGCTTTAATCGGGACGAAAACGTCTACCAGCCACTTCTGCCCGTATCAAAACGCTAATAAAACATGCCGGCAACCCAGGCCGACTCCCACGACGGTCGATACGGTCCGAGGAAGTGGTCCTTTGAGCGCAGCTGCGGCGAAGAAAAGTTGTCGGGTATAAGAACGAAACCAAAATGGGTCAGTAATGGCCCTGCCTGAACGCCTTCCCAGCCCAACTGAGGGACAGTGTATGAAACCTAGATCATCCTTGCGCATGTCGCGACCTGTAGTAACAGAACCTCGGGCTGCCAACAGAGGGCCCCATCAAACCTCAATCGTCGTTACCATGTTGCTGTTGTCAAACGACGCAGTCTTCCGCAGCGGCTCTAGCTTCAGGGACGCCTCCGGTTGCGCCTCCAACTTGCGTTCGCTTTGCACCCGGACGCTGCCCCGGGATCCTCTGACGATGTGGCCTGTCTCAACGCGGTCCTGGATCATCTCTTCCAGCATCGAGTTCATCTCGTCCACGCTCTTGGTACGGTTGGGAGGGCCGATGAAGGAATGTGAAGGCGCCGGGGGCGGGTTGATCGTCGGCGGCGGGCTGTGCTCGTACAAAGCAGACGTGCGTCCGTCTGATGGGGGAGACGAGGGCCCTTCTGCCACCTCTCGCGACCGAGCTGCGGAGCGCAATGCGGCCAGCATCCGATCTTTGTCGTCCAGACGAGCCCTCAACTCGGCGATTTCGGCATCTTTCTCCTTCAACAGAGTCGCCACGCTGTGGTCTTCTCCCACCATGATGCCCTTGTTGGGGGCAGAGAAGCCAACTGATGTCCGCGAAGAGCTCGCTCTGCGAGCTTGCATCAGTCGCTTCTCCAGGGTTGAGATGTACCTCGTCTTGTCCGCAAGGTCTGCTTGAAGGGCACGGTTCTGTGCAGACAACGACGCGCTGCCATCGCCGTATTCGCCTATGCTGTCGTCGTCTGTAATGATGCCTCCTTCGCCGCTGGAGAGCCGCTGCCCGCCGCTGGACCGTCCACTAGACCGACGACCGATCGTCGATGACGCGGATGTCAAGGATGCTGTCCTCTCGAGTATGGGTCTGCCGCTGACTGAGGTAGCCAGGGAGGACCTCACAGAGGCCATAGACGACCGCGTGTGGATACCCAAGGCGCTGTAAGAGCCGCTCGCGTTGACGCCAATTGATTTGGAACTTAGGATCAGACGATTAAGGTGATCGATCCGTTCCTTGAGAGCCGTGCGAGCCAGCTGCATCTCCAGCATTTGTTCCTCGTGTCGATGCTCAGCCTCCAGTTCACGGGCCTTTTCCTCCTCGGCGTCACGTTCCCTTTCAGCCTCGGCGTATCTGGCACTCTTCTCCTTGGCTTGTGTCTCGAGCTGCTGTCTAAGCTCGACGATTTCCATGCGATATCGCTCCAGCAGAACTCTGGCGCCACCATCGCCGCCACTACCCAGCGCCTCTTCGGCCCTTTTGGCGTGGCTGACGATGTTGTTCTTTGCCCTCGAAGCGAATTTGAGGGTGTTGATGGTTTCCGAGGTGTGGGAATTCGATGACGCAGCACTACCAGCCGCGCCGATCTGGATCGTACACAGAATGCTAACCAGAGAGCCACCGGACAAAGCTCCTTGCAGTAATCTGGTGAGTTTGCTGTCTCGGTACGGTAGATGCTTGCCGTCCTTGTCGGCCGCCTTGCCATCCTTATCTTTATGCTCGGATAGTTTCGAGATGACTGTACCTAAGGTGAGCAGGCTCTTGTTGATGTGTGATCCCTCTGTACGTCGCTCTTTCGACTCGGCGGCCTTCTCGGATCCGGCCAAATCGATCAAGCTCAATGTCGACACACGCACACCCCCGGGCAGCATTCCTGATCGCTTGCTATCGCTACCTGCAGGGTTTCCTGGTATGCGTTCTCGGCTCTCCACCACGATCTGGACCACCGCATGACTTCGGGAACTTCTCGCGTTGAATTGGGTGCTCGCCGTCCTGCGCGCCTGGTCTCCGCGTGCAATCACCCTCAGAAGCTGAGTCGGACTCTGTACAATTTCTTCCTTGAGAGGGCTGGCATAAACACCTCGCTTGCTGTCTTCTCTGAGCTTGATCTCCTCCTGGGCGCCGTTGGCTCCGGTCCCTCCTCCGGTAGACATGCTCAGGAGATCGTGAATCCTTTCGTTGTAAATCTCGAGGTAGCTGACACGGAGGAGAAACTCGCGAGAGGGCGTCTCTCTGATGTAAGAGAAAATGTCGGTGATGGCTAACGGGATGACACCAGGCGATGAGGCGGTTCCCTGCATTGAAAATGTCTTTCCGGTGCCAGTCATGCCGTATGCAAATACCGTTCCGTGATATCCCTCCATGACTCGGCGTACCAGGCGCTTTGCTATGCAATCGTAGACTCGGCTATTATCGTCATGTGTCGTGAAAACGTTATCTAAGTCACGTTAGAACAGACCCTGGGCACAACACAATCGTTCTCAAAGTTTACCGTAGAAGTAGTCGCCGCCTTCCTTGCCTCTGTAGGCAACGAGTGACTTGCGGCCATCGACCATCCATTCGCCTTCGGTCTTGTTGTTTTCGTTGCTGCTTGCATCTGGGCGCACCCTCACACTCACCAGGACGTTACCCTTGCCGTCTAGCTTGGAGCCTCTCTTGTCACTGGTGCCGTCAGACAAGGGTCTGGATGTTGCTCCATCGATGGGGTCATCATACGTCGTCGCAGAGGTTGAGTAAGAGTCCTGAGCCGAGGAACTCCTGCTTTGCGGTGGGGAGGAGATGCTGATGAGGCCGTCCGACATGCGCACGCTGGCACTCGAGATCGATTTGCCCTCGGCGCTATTGTTCAGCAGGCTCGGGGCACCGTTGCTGAGGTGAGAGTAGGTCGAGGCTGTGGAGCTCTTCGATTTGCGTGTTGAATTCCGCGAGGAGTCAGCACCAAGTGGACTTGGGGGCAGGCTAGTGACGCGAGTGTCTCCTCGGGGTGGCTGAGGGAACGAGTTAATGCTCACTGTCTTGCGCAATGTCTTGACAGAAGAATTGCTCATGGCAGAGACCGCACGCGGTTGCGGGAGTGCTGATGTCGGAGCGGGGGACGTCGGGGGGAGGAACGTCGTGGAGGGGGCTCGGAGGCCACTCTTGGCGTTGGGAGTGGTTGGGCTGGTTTTGGAAGACGGCGTCGATAGGCCCCCAGTACTTTTTCTCGTCTTGGGGACGGGGAGAGCGGGCAAAGCCATCGAGGGGGGCCCGTTTGACGGCCGCGACGGCCGCGGAAGCGTTGTCGCCATTCCGAATAAATGTTGGAGAATCGGCAGTCGTGCGCTCTGCAAGCACCCGAAATCCAAGATTGGACAGAGTGCCTTTTACAAAGTCGGGAGCAAACGCAAAGTTGATCGGTCCATGAACTCGGGGGGTTGCTAAGGGTGTAGAGGTTGGGGGCAGGTCGCGCTGCTGGCGAGAGAGGCCTCTGTGCGGCTTCAATTCGTCCCAAGAACGTAAGGGTGAACTGGGGTCTGGCCTGGGGATGAGGTATATCCCGGCAGACTGGACACCTTTCGAGAAGCAAGGACGTGTGAAACGTTATTATGCGTTGAGGTTGTTCAGGGTGACGTGGGAGCCTTTCATCGGATTGGGGGCTCTCTGCTGACGGGACTCTTGTCAGTGCACCAGGATCATGATAATCATAGCGGCGAGCACGGAATTCAAGCACGACATGCAGACAGCCCGGCAGAGGGGACGATCCCACGGGGCGGGACGGGTGGTGGCAGGGAGGGGGACGGGTGCAACTCACGAGGCGGTGGTTGGTCGTAATCGAGCGACGCTTCTATCCCTTCGTCTTCTTCGGCGCTGAGTTTGGGTAGACGAAGAAGGAGTGACCGAAGGTTGACGGCGACAGTGCAGGAGTTTTTCGTGGAAAGGAGGAGGCTTCCAACTTCTCGGAAGCGTGGTATGCAGCTCGCGTGCAGACGGACGGGTTGGCAGACGACTACGCCCCTTGATTGCTTGAACTGGGCCAAGCAAGTGCGCAGGGAAAACAAATGGCTGTAGACTCCCTCTGTACTCTGTAGCGCAGCGGGTTTTCCGTCGAGCTGTATTCCTTGCGTTAGCGCACGGCGTGCGGCGTGGGATTTTCTTTTTCGTTGGGCGGTCGAGCACGGTGCTCCTTGTGTCTCGCGCAGCTAAAGTCGCAAGACTGGGATGGCGACGGGTACGCAGATTCGGGCGGCAGACCGGGGAAACTCAAAAATTGGACGTAGGATAGACCTAGGGGAAGGGGGTGGTTTCGTCCAGTAAGTAGAAATGTTTCGACGACGACGCCGGACAGGCGATAGTCGAGCGCGGATTCGCTGAGGCCTAGATGACGGAGGCCTGTCTGAGCTTCTCGAAGAGCAAGACCCAAGTTTGCAATGTCAAATCTGAGAGGGAGGGCGGTGGAAGAAATGCGGTACGTCCGGGCTCTGTTGTTGCGCAGCAGAAACCTCGGCCGGGACGGAGCTGTGCAACAGTCGGACGAGGAGTGTGATTGAGGAGAGTGTGGTTGTGAGAAAGCGAAGTGATGCGAAGCGAATAGCGAAGCGAAGCGAAGTCGATGCCGATGCGATCGATGCTTTGCGGAAGCGAGAGGTCCAAGGGCCGCAGGCGATGAGCTCGCTCGTCTGGAGTGACCAGAGCAATGGTATGCGAAGAGGAGATGGCGACGAAAGCGAAGAGAGACAAGTCAACCGACCCAACTTTGCTGCTCTCTGATGTGTTCCGCGACTGAAGACAGCAAGAGACAAATGAGAGAAACGAGGTGGAAGCGATGGACGACTGAGACCGGCAAGCTACCTTGGCTGAGGGGAGGCAGGCACTGAGGTGTAGTTGGAGCTTGTGCTTGTGCTTGTACTGGTCCCTGTGCCTGTACCTGTGCTTGGGTTGTGCAGGTGCGGATGCGGACGCAGGCGCGTAGGACGGGCGAAATGAGGAGGAGAGTCTAGGTGACCCAATTGAGCACTTGGAGCAGGTAGAGAATGTGGTGATGAAAAGTGTGTTTCGGTGCGATTAGTGTAGTCGACGGCGAGGACGTGGGAAATGGACGGTGCAAGACACAGGCACGGCACAGGCAAGGCAGGTCGGGTCGGGTCGTCAGTCAGGTCGAAGAGGGAAGGAAGATACGGAGGTAATTGGTTGGGAGCGAGCGATATTGCTGCGCATGGCGCCTGCTACGCACAATCCAGTCCAAACCGATCCAGCTACCTGCAGTGTTGTGTGGTTTTTCTCCGTCAGCGATGTCTGCCAGCCAGGACAAGTAATTTTCTTCCCGTGCCAACAGTAGGCCTCTCGAAGACCTTGGGGGTCACATTGTGTTGGTGCTCTCCGTAGACTGCAGGTGCACACCATGGCAGTTTGGTTGGCACGTTGTTGGGTGGGTGGGATGGATGGATCTCTCCAGCCCGGCGTCTCCTCCGTCAATCTTTTTCTACTGTTGGCCTGGGCTGGACTGTAGATGCTACTGCAACTTCAACCACCGACGCATGTACGATTGCGCTGACGACCGACTGGCTGCACCAGCTCATGAAGACGGGGATCTGGAGACAAGCAGGCAGGCACTAATTAGGAGGAGATAGGGATATCTACGCTATGCTCTGTCGAGTAGCACTAGCATTAACGGCACCCAGAAGGAGGTGCAGGTGCAGGTGCAGATACAGACTAGTGTGGTGGATATTAGCCTGTCTTGCTGGCTTGACTTGCTTTTGTGGACGGGAGCTTGCTTGACTCCACAATAGTTATGCGTAGGACAGGTAAGGTAGTGTACTGCGAGTAGTGTACTGCTCATCGTATGCCGACAACGGGTCCTTCGACGCAGTATCTCAATCTCCTGTCATGGGTAAGAAATGCACCGACACGAATCGCGTAATGCCCAACATGTGCTGCGGACGTGTGTGCGTACGCCAACACTACAATACACACAAAGACTGTTGGTAATGGGATATCCTTGACTTCGGTGTCGGTAGTACACGGGCACATGTACGGAGCGAAGTATGTATGCGATAACTACCTCCGCAGTATGGGTTTCTTTTTTCCCCAAGGGAGATCACAAATGTACGGATACTCAGTCTCAAAGTTGTCTGTGCTGACCCATTATACAGACTCTTACCAGCAGGAACAAAGCTATTGGGTCACGACAGCCAGTCTGGATACATTACCTGCCTGCCTACCCGTACGTGGTATGCGCAATGCGCAGCAGGAGAGATAATCATGGTTGCTTTGCAGATTTCGGCAGGCTCCTACCAAAACGGACGATGGGTAATTGCAATTGACATTTCACTACCACCACGTCGTGCCACGCGGTACGGATCCCGTAAGAGATTGTCCTCGTCGATATCCCCCATACTATGTACTTAGTCAATTGATCACCATTCTCGCCCGCCGGTGCAACAGCTCATCTTGTTGGCTCGTGTCCTCGTCCTTGTCCCCCTCCTGCTCCTGCTCCTCCTGCTCCTCGTCTTCCTCCCCTCTTGCCCAGTGCTCTTTCCCCTCAGCCCCAGTGATGGATCCTGCTCCGAGTTCCCAGGGCTGGACTGGGCCACTACCGTTGGTTTTGATTTCTTTCTTCCCTTGGGTGTACTGAAGTGTATCCTTTCCCTCTCCCCACCTCTGCTGTTACGTCGAAAACTGCCATGTCCCAGTCAGCGCTTTTTGAACATGTACGGATACCTGATATAGTAATTGATCACTGCGTACACCGTGAAATGGTGCTGAATCATCAGGACTGCTACACAGAGCACTTCACGGCCAGGTAAGCTTGGAATCCTTCTTCACCTCTTGACGACTGCGTTCCGAATTCTTCCCCCATCGGTAAAAGCTAGCCGCCAACTGACGAGACCGTCCAACGAACCACACCTCGTCCCAGCAGGTTTCTCCCATCTAGCCTGGCACATCGTCAAATTGGTATCCAAACTTTGGAGATGGCACCCCCGTCTTAGCCCCTGCGAGGACCAGCTTTTCGACTCTGGCACTTGCAAGGGGTAATCCTCTTCCTAGTCTAGCCCCATACAGTAGACACGCACCGTGCGGTCTCTGGATACAAGCAGCTCAAGTATCCGTATTTCGCGTCGGCACATCGAGCAGCCCCTTTACTCGCGACGCCCACCCTCCACACCTGGGCCATATTTGACGTGGACGAGGCCACGCGCTACAAGCAAGTAGACGGCTGTCATCGCCAGCGGGACGTGACCCGCGTCACTACCTTCGCCCCAGGTCTCGCGATACATCAGCCTGGACCAAGACTGTGGACCCCTGCTGTCAAGTCCAACAAGCACCAACGCGGCACTCACTCTGTGAACCGACCACACGAGAAGCTACAGCACTGCTGCTGCGCATCACACAAAGTATGCACATTTACAAAGTAGACCTTGAAGTGAACCGTGGTGTGCACGCTACGGTTAAATTCTTCGCCACGTATACGGATACAGAGTGCGCAAACCGAATTCGCCAACTCTGGCTGGCGTGTCCGTTTTGGCGAGGGAGCTTGCTTATCGTTCCACACCGAGAGACATCATCGGTACAATCCGACGCGAGTCTTAATGCCACGGGTACCTACGTTCCCACACCTGCTGCCTTGCAGCTTGCCTCGTGCCCCGAGTGCTTGGCTTCGACGTCTGTCAACAAAATCCGGTCCCGCCTGTCATCCTCGTTTCTCAAGAACATGCCTCGAATCCACAGGACCCTCGAATCGATCAAGAAACCCGAGCGTCAGGCTTTGCGATAATGACTCAATCAACTTTCGGGCAAGGCGCGACGAATAGGGAGACAGACATGGCTACTTTAAAGTGCTAACAACCGTCGCAATCTGAGGGGGGCCTGTTGCTCTGCGAATTAGATGGGCATCCACATCTGGACGCACCACAATGTAATTTCCGGACGCCATCACATCACTGCCAGTTCCAGCCAACGGGCTTTCCCCTCAGGTGGCGTGGCCGAGCGTTCACATCGCTCAGGAACGCGAGCGCCGCACGCATATCTTGACAGCGTCCTCTGGAGCCTCAGCTCGTAGGAACCGTCTCCGGCAAGCTTGCTAGCACATCCAGCCCGGGGCAAGTAGCAGCACGGCGTCCAAGTCTGTGTGACCATCATCACATTAGCCGCAGGGGACACATTCCATTGCTCAGAGACAGCTTGACGTGACATGGCTTTAACATCCATGCTACAAGGACCTAAGTCGTCACACCAATCCCACGAGGGCACTCCTTCAACTTTAAGGCAAACAAGTGACAAAGATTTGTGGAAATTTACAAGTAATCTAGGGAGTACTGAGAAACGTCGATTCTGCTCGAGTCTCATCGAGTGAAACTCGGCGCTGAACCTGTCTGTGTCTCGGTGCCGTGGCAGACATCCCACGCACAAGATCCCGATCCGACGGATCTGCCTCTTGGCAGCTCCCTGTTGCGAAGATACTAGGCGTACAACAACATCTGTCGTCGTCCCTTCAATGCTAACAAATGGGCCAGCTCCCAGGCCACAACTTGTATTTGTCAATGCCGGGCAGGCATTGTGTGTCGCATCAACACGTCGGACCTGACAACAAACAACGCCCCAAACTTTGACTTCAAACAGCTGCGCCTCTATCGCCAGCGGTCCGACTGGGATGAATAGCAAGCTGCCTCTCAAGCTGCTCGGATGACCACAGCATACATCACGCCAGGTAAGCATAGCTTGTTCGGCATGACTAAGACTAACCATCACGGACAACGACGCAGTCTGCAGGCAAACCCCTTCTCTTTTCGGCATCCATGGCCTGAAGCCGTCCGTGGTTTGGGTTGGCGCCTCTCGGGAAATGGGAGTGATGAGAAGCATTACGGTGTTCATGCCGTGCCATGCTTTGCAGCGCATAATGACTCGGGGTTTGTTTTTCGGCCGTTGAAGTTGCCTCAAGAAACCGATTTCACCTAAAGCCTCTACCATCCACCAACGACACTGCGACTGGACTTGCGACTGGACGAATTGCTGTAGATCAAACAGCGTAAACCTAGGTTTTACCCAGGCCGCGCAGGAGCCGCCGCATCGCCACATCGCTTCCAAATTGATTTGTCCACGGAAAGTCTGTGCTCGGCGATTGGCAAGCTACAAGGAGGTCTGGATTCTGGGATCCTGGGATCACATGCCGTCACGGGCAAATCCTCTCTCTAGATTAATATTTTCGACTTTTGACGGATTCACCGTGGACAGCTCGCTAAGGTGTTGTACGTGACTTACCACAGAGCATGCCACGCACGAGATATGGTAGGGTGACAAGGAGCATGGCTGTCCCGAAATGAGCCAGTCTTCGACAAGACTGACTCGACACGTAGTGTGCTCTATGGATAATCCGAAGCCAGTCGTTCTCGGTAGCGGTCACCGGGCTTGGGAGAACTCCACGGAAACGGGTTTACGCCTCACAGCAATGGTGGGTTTACAGCAGAACCCAGCAGACGTGCATGTCTACAACTCACTTCGGAGATCATATATTCAAGGGGTATTTAGAAGCTATCAGACTCTTTTCGCTTCAAATGCTGTTGATGGGCTGACGTTTCTTAGCTGTGCAAAAGCAGTGCGCCCCTAGAGCAGACGCACGCCTTTGCCCACACTGCGTGTCTCAAAGACCTCAACGAGCCCTGCGCCCATTGCCTCTTCCAACGCCCAAGTGAACTCCAGGCCGTAAAACTCCTTCCAACGTTTTGTTCTTCCGGGCAACACTCCTGCGAATTCACCTCTTGCCCTTTTGGCTAAGCGTGCCTCGTCGCTGGCCACGCCACCCTCCCACCTCTCCTTCAGCATCGACACAGGCATCTCCCTGAATTGCGACTTTGCCAATAATTTTGTCAGATGTTCCACGGCGGCGGCAGCCAGCTTGAGAAAAAGACCATTTCCAGGGACCGCGATGGTATAGTCGGACCCCGAGGATGACGCGTCGGGGCGAGAAAGTCGCGGCGCCCCTCCCCCACCACCCGCGGCGTGTACAGCACCTTGTCCGCCAACGGCATCGACGCTGCCAGACGCTGCGCGGGACACGGCTTCGATACTCGTCAAGCTCGCACGCACCTCAGGGCGCAGGAAGAGATTCGTCAAGGGGGTGTTGACACTATCGGGATGAATCTTGGCCGTCAGAAAGCCAGCCCGGACGAGAGCATCAGCCTGCGCGTGACTGCAAGCAGACCGCGGCATCGTCTGCGCCAAGGGGTTGTCTTTCAAAAACCTCAAAAAGACCGTTCTCGTCTCCTCGTCAAGCCCCGCTGCCGCCGACCGTGCGCTGAGCATCATGTCCTCCAGCTCGGATGTCTGGATGAGGGCCTCCCCCAGCCCGCCGCGACGTTGCACGTAGATCTTGCGCAGCACCCCGCCGCGCTGCAACTCGGAGACCTCGCGCTCCACCGCGGTTGGACTGGCGAGAAGCGCATGGAGATGAGATACCGTCACGATACCGGGCATCGCTTTACGGTAGTTGAGAACCTCGGCCACGCGGGTGGACTTCATGCCCGCCGCCTCGGTGGGGACGGGGCCGAACATGTGAGCGCGGGTGTACCTTATCGCTTGCACGACGTCACGGAGGGACTGGTCGGTCGCCAGGGCCGCGACGAGACCTACGTCGTCGAGCTTGTCATGGAAAAAGTCGTCGACATACTCGTCGTCTTCCGCTGCATCCACATTCGGAGCGGGGTTCTTCTTTTTGCCGGGGCGCGGGCTGCCGGTCCCGCTTCCCTTCCGCGGCGACACCGAAGGTTTCGGCTTTGACTTTTTGACTCTGCCACCGCCTAATATCGACCGTAGACTCATATTAAATCTTGAGCGCCGCAAGGTTCTCGTTTTCTTCTTCCACTCCGGAAAGGTAGCTGTGACGGGGAACGGTGAAAATGATTGACAAGGTTGCGAATGGATCGTCGGGTTGTCACCTCACCTCCGGTTGACGGGCCCACTTACTGTTTTAAACTGAAAGGGAACACTAAACGTTCTGCCGCCGCAGGGACGCCCGCGCCTTTCCGGATGTCAATTCGGGTGGATCTATACTGGCCGGTGGCGAATTGCGACGACGGCGACGAGGCAAGTGTCCTTTGCTTGGTCCTACTTGTACTGTGTAGACCAATTGCTCCTCAGGCTTTAGCGCGTGGCTGCATTACTCAGCACCTTGGTTCGCGCAGCAGGTTGCACGCATGGGCTACTGTGGAAAGAGGCTTCAACAATATACCGTAGCTTCCTTGCGATTGCAACGTATCCGTAAACATTGAGAAAATGACACCCTGTTTTTCTGGTTGGCAATTTTCCTCAATTAGAGTTTTGGGGTTTTTTTGTAATCCCCCCCCCCCTTTCACGACCTAACAATTAATGCGACTTGATTTGAGTTGAGACGACCGGCCTGCGTTTATCAAGACACACTAATCGACGATGGGACGAACATCAAACAGTAAACCTTGACGATCGTCCCTCTGGGCATCTCCGGGAGGGCACGTGGAGGGTTACATTCGCTAGGATTTGACTTTTGGGTTTAAATCTCCCGATTGTTCGAGGTTGCCTCCTGGGACAAGAGTTTGCCAAGTGTCGTAGTTGGTTTGCACTGTTGGTAGATGGATGTTTTACTGGATCTGCGTTCCGTCAGCTGCATGGGGGTGCGTTTCATAAGAGGTCGTTTGTTTTCGCACGACTGCCAGTGTTTATGCAAACCTGCTCCCTGTGGTCGTTGCTGGAGGGGTTGACAAGAACTGTGGTGTGTTTAGGCTTGCCTCCAGGTTGGTCCTCCACAAGGTGTCGAAGGGGTGTGGAAGTGCTGCACGTGTGCGAGGCCTGCCAATGGAGTTGAACAGTATGATATTAGCAGCAGACTGGCTGTTTGTATGATATATATCCCATCTACTTCTCCACGTTCCCTTAGCTTTCTGTCCATGTAAAGGAAGAATTTGCAATCAACATTCTGATCTGAGCACAATCTGCAAAAGGAACAGAATTCCCGAATACCTGGCCTGGGCATTTATACTCTCAATTGAGTTACCATGTGTCTCTTTCTGAATAATGTGTTCACTTGCTAGAACTCTCATCCTATATTTATGGATCTAGTAAAAATCAAATACCTTGATGTTACTCACTCAGCATCATCAGCCACAATACTCTCTTCTCTTGCCTTAGGAATAGCCCTGAGTGCAGTATCACATTCTCAAGTCTATGATATGTTATGCTATCTTAGGGTATTGTATGATGCAAGCTTGATAGTGCTTAACTTACTTCTCAGGAAGTAGTGCATTTGCCACTAAACACTCTCGGGACACAATGTAGATTTGTTTCGAGAGTCTACAGTAAATAGCATGAGCTTCCACGCACCACCACCCATGACATCTAGAGAGAGCTCTGAGTCCGCCATTCTTCAATGTATCCATACCTGGTGACTATTGCCGTATCGAGTCAAATGAAGCTATGGGCTCCTTTTTAAGGCAACCTACTAGTTAGTCTCTAGTCTCTAAGCTCCTACCAGTAAAAACAGCATCTACCAGATCTCAGCCTAGATGATCTCTTATTTAGTTTTGTATAAAGGGGCTCAAAAGTGGCTGATTAGGTTGCAATACTATGCTGCAGAGTGCTACCTTGCTGGAAGCCTGGATATTAGAAGCTGGTGGTCCTTGAAGCCCTCTTATAACAGCTACTCTGTTTATCGAGCAGGAGGGATCCGAAAATATATCTAGAAACTCCTCCCGCATGCACCCATCCGCCATTTTTAGTGATTAAAGTCTACCATACAGGCATCTAAGTTTGAAGAAGTATGTTTTACTTACTAATCTGAGCAAGGGGACGTATTATATATAAATACAACGCATGCTGATAAGCAACTGCTACAGACTCAAGGTGCTGTCAGAGTGCATTTTGTTTCTAATCAACGGAACATCGTTTGGATGAAATCCGAGTTTTGACTGTTGCTATGTACATCAACCTGTTACTATGCTCAATAGCTGTAGAGTCACCAGAAGGAAGGCCTCAACAAGGTGATATATACTTCATGCATCAGATTTCCTTCAACTTTTCAGAGGCAAGGTGTTTTTTTTGGAGTAATAACCAGGCAAGGTAATCAAAGTTATTTTGAGCTGATTGAGTGATAATCGAAATAGCTTTAAACTTACAGGCTAAAGTATCTGGAGTTTGGTGCTATTCGATGCAATGCTATATTCAATCAACGTTTAATCATACACTTCTAGATCAAGTCCGTCGTTATTTAAATACCTAATATCCATGTGTGACCATG
Source organism: Colletotrichum spinosum (assembly GCA_004366825.1). Classification (NCBI taxonomy): domain Eukaryota; kingdom Fungi; phylum Ascomycota; class Sordariomycetes; order Glomerellales; family Glomerellaceae; genus Colletotrichum; species Colletotrichum spinosum. Next base: position 1,169,720 of record QAPG01010715.1, read on the forward strand.
GCTTCTAGACTTCAACCTACACTATGCCACTCTAGCTCTATTGTGTACCGCTAGAAACATTACAAGAGCCTTCTCAGGTCTGACAAGCTGACACGGAGCAAGATGGCATCGCATCATGCTCGGCATCGTTATTGAGCTACGCGCAAGCAAAGCCCCTTGCGGGATGGACCCCCAACAGATCTAACCTGGCGGTTCTTTTTCCGGCTGTGAGGTTTCGTAGCCTCCTGCCGTTGGGCGCGTTGATTAGTTTGAAACACTCTACCGTCAGTGGGAGTCCACGCTCCGGAATCGAACAGTACTAGCTTTGCTGTCCTGAGGATTTCTTGGGGCTGCTTCAATTCTCAGATATCCTATCACCAACCACGGGAAACGGAGAACCAGTTTCTCGATGATCGGTTGTAAACATTTTCTGCGGTTCCCTACAGCGAACCCTTTCTTCTTCTGAAATCTCCTTACTTCTTGGATTCCATCAGGAACGTACAGATCAAGTCTCCGTGAGCAAGTAACCCAAACCCTCCCAAGTCACACGATATTTTTCCAAGTTTTGCAAGACAGTTGGCATGCGGTTGCAACTCGGAAGCCCGAACCCCCTTTCGGCGGCACCCGACGTCGCCGTCCGCGGTGTATCCGGTTGAGATTGCCTTGATTTCCTCCTGATCCACTGTACGAACGAGAAAACCTCCAGACAGAGGGGAATCTTGTCGGCATTGAAGCTGTTTGTCCCCGTATGTCAGGTGGGAGGCAGACGTGATGAACTGGCGAGCCGAGAACGTACCTTCTTCTCTGGCCAGCTTCGCCACTCGCCGATGTGGGTAGAATAGTACCCCAGGGCCGTATCAGTCATGAGAATGCCCACCGCAGTCTTGTTGGACCAGGTTGATTTCATAGTTGATATCCCTACAAATATACTTGGTACCATGTAGATAGCAGTACCAAGTAAGCGGCCCCAAATTGCCCTCCAATTCCACTCGAAGCGAAGTAATGGCGAGTTTGAACAGCTGACCACACTTCGAAACCCGAAACTTGCTTTTGCGTTGTTGCGAATTCTCTGGCAGCCAAAACAAAGGCAAGGAGGGGGTGCGGTCGTCTTCGCCAAGTTGCATGTCACGGCATACCATGTAATGACGACGAGGAGACAACCATTAGGGGCGGACGGTCAAAGTGTCTATGTTCTCGCAGATTCTGGACTGTAAGACATGTTCAAAGAACCACTTTACATCCCCAGAGTGCCGAGGATACCATACCATGCATTTGATGGGAATGTCGTGGGCGTCATTGCCACTGGCAACGAACGGGCAGCCTGTCTGACGGTGCTGATAACGACTATCACCGTCATCGTGTGCCCATCTCCTTTTTTGTCGTCCTCTCCACGAATGATCTAGTCAGCAAGGGCTGCGAAGTCTTTAGCACCACTATACAGGCCGTCGACGTTCAGGGTTGCATTCGGTAGGCCGCGGCGTGTCAGAAACGGCAGAACTCAAGTCTTTCGTCGAGTATCGTGGGACCGTTCTCAGCGGCGTGGACTTTGCCAAGAATCACGTAACCGGAGTTTCGGATGGCAAAAACCGGGTGGAAACAGCTGCCCGAGTCATTTCCATTCAGCTATGTTGAAAAGCATCACGCAGAATGTCTGCCGTTGCATTCGAGGGGATATTTTGAGATCACCATACGCGGCAAGTTTGTTTGCTTTCCGAGATTTGCTCTCCGAGATTTGCTTTCCGAGGGCTTACTCTCTGCCCCGTCTAGGTAGTTCAGCCCAGTATCAACAGAAAATATAGCAATGATCCGCTGATGAACACAAAGGAATCCAATCCCACATCCTTTTTATTTTATCCAAACGCCGGTTGATGACAGTTTTGTCCCCTATCCTGCCATTGTGAGAATGTACGAAGTGATGGAAGTCATCCTTTCACTCGTCAACTTCAACGACATCCTCAGCAACTCCTGCGCCACATCGGGCTGGTCCCTTTGCAGCTTCTCCCAGCCCTGCTTGTCCATCCTCCACACAACACAGTCTCTGTCAACGGTGACTGTGGCCGTACGGTCCGTCTCAGAAAAGAACGGGAGCTCGCCGCAGGTCGTTCCTGCGACGATACTCTCCGTGAGGGAGCCCTGAGGCAGGTCGTAGTCGGCCCGCAGGATACCCTGCTCGACGAGGTAGAAGCCCTTAGCTGTCTCGCCTCTGGTGAACAAGACGGTGCCCGCACGGTACTCCCTTCTGACAAAGTATCCGACTGCGCGGAACCAAAAGTCCTCGTTCTTTTCGGTTAGCCCCTGGAAGATCTGCAGCATGATGCGGAGAGGTTCCCTAAAACTCTGCCACTTCGGCTTGCCGAGGGGTTCCGTATTCGCCAGAACATTCCTCGCGGCCTCGTGTAGGTGGGTTCGTCTTGGAGAATTGATGACAATGTCAAAGCTCCCCCCGTCTTGTTTCGCTGGGACGTCAAGGTTGGCAGTTGGTGCGTGGCGGTTGTTTCGCCGCAGCTCCTCCTGGCTTGCGTAGAGAGTCTTGAGCAACTCGTTTTCGCAGCTCTCCAGGGCCGAGTTGAGGTCAGGGAGCAGGGTGACCTCGATGTCGTCGTCGCCCTCGCCCCCACCCAGTCCCATGGCCCTCAGGTTGCGACCAACCTCGCTCTCAGCGTCCTTGCCGCTGATGACAAGGATGATATCCTTATTGTTCAGCAGTCTGCTGATAGTGTTAAAGGCCTCACCAGCGGAGTAGTCTAGGCCTGTTACGTGGTAGAGATCAAGTATCAAGTACTTGATGGGCCTCTCTGCAAACGCGCCGTCGTCGATGAGTGCGCGAATCTTCTCCTCGACGCTAACGACAGTGCCAAAAAACAGAAAGCCAGTCAGCTTGACAATGTAAATCTGCCTGCGAACTTGTTGCAGATAGTGGTGCTGCGACGGGTTTCGGCGCACGGTCGAGCCCACAATCTCGCCGGTGTAACTCGCTCTGACGGCAGGCACTCTTGAAGTTTGGATGATAAGTGATACGAACGCAAGGAGAATGCCGACACCGATGCCGATGACGAAGTCATAGATACCCATGACTAGCACAATAACAATAACCTACGCAGGGTTAGCCAGGCTGAACAACTCGGATTTGGGTGTCACATACCGTAAGATATTCCGCCAGCTTCAGCTTCTTCCTGGGAAGCCAGACAGCCTCCAGGAGAAGCTCGAAACCAAGATCAAAAATCAGAGTGCCGACCATCATGATGGGAATGAAGCCAATGATCTTGGGACCAATGATCATGACGCCAAACGTCAAGGCTGCCAGCATGACACCGGCAAGCCTGTTGTCTCCCCCAGACCGCATAAACATGACGGTGTTGGCGTAGACGAGATAATTCTGGATACTGCCAGCTAGACCAGAAATGAAGTTGGAGTAGCCGTGTAACTTCAGCTCGCGATCGAGATCGGCGTTATCTTCGCCGGTCTGCAGAGCAAGCGCCGGTACGTTGATGGGAACGTGAAGGATGCCGAAGAAGGTCAGCGCAAGCATGGCAGGAACAGCCTGCAGCACAGCATCCCACTCGACGAGGTTGAATTCTTCAGACATGTCAGCAAAGATCGGAACGACTGGGACGGCTGTACTCACTGTACAGCGTATAAAAGTACCACCACGGCTCGTCCGCCGGTGGTCCTTCGAAGATCCAGCCATGATCACGCAAGGAATCAGGCTCAAGGGCGTCCAAAGAAAATACAAAAAAGTAGAACACGACCGGGATGGAGATGATGTACAGCGGCAGGAAGTACTTGGAGGTGCCCTTGGTTTGGGTGTAGAAAAGGACGATGGCGAGGAGCAGAGGCGTGAGCCAAAGGAGGATCGTGTCGCGCTGGAATAGCTTGTGGAGGGTATCGAGGTCATACTCGAGACTTCCTTCCATGCGGGCTGACACTTCGAAACCGGTTGCTACCAAGAACCAGCCCACACCTCCAATGCATCCAATCAGAATGTGCCTCGGGATGAAGCCGACCATGTAGCCGAAGTTGAACTTGCCCATGAGCCAGAACACCGACCCAGTCATCATAGAGCTAATGGCGTACGACACAATCGTCGTAGCGATTACGGCGTCGGGCTTGTCCTCTCCGATGTGGTCGGTGATCGTCTGAGCCATGTTATGGAAGAAGGGGACGACTTCGATCTGAGCTGTGTTAGTCAGGTCTTGGCAGCCAGGTTGAGACTTGTCGGCTTACAAGTTCCGAGCCAATGCCGCCTTTGAAGATACTACCAAAGGAGAAGGTCAATTGCGAGACAATGGTGCTGACATAGAAAATGGATATGCCGGCCGAGCCGAGGCCTGCAAAAATTGGTTTTCCCAGGGGAAATAAAATCATGCCTGGTGCTGTTAGTTACCGAACCATCGGTCCCCCTTTCGACTGGTGCCTGCCTGACTTACCATAAGACAGCGCGTCGAGCACGTTGAGCAGCAACCCGACGATAACTGCAGGCAAGCAGGACACTGGAGCCACAACGGCGTTTTGCCATAGACTCTGGCGGTTCCAGCTCTTCGGGCTAGCCGCGATCTGGACTCCGTGCACAATGTGATCCTCCACATTGACCGTCAAGTCTTTTAACCCGCGGAACCACTGCTTTCTTGCTTTCGGCTTCTGTCCCTCCATGTCGATGTCGTTGGCAGTCCCATTGGTACCCCCACTCTCAGACGAAAGCCTACGTATCAACGGCGTTCGCTCGGTTGGTTCCTCCACGGCCGCCTCAACCGCAGGCTCTGTTTCAGGTTCGTGTCTTTGTTTCGGCGGCAGCGGCCTCGACGTAACCTCGTGGGATTCCAAGTCTGAAGAACTAAGCGGTCGTTCAGGCGAAGGGTCCCTGGAGGGATCATATTGCGACTGAGGAGGTGACCTCTTGAGCAGACTCGTTAGCATTGACGGGCCATCATCTTGAAGTGCTTCGGCGGCATCGTCTTCATCCGGCGAGGGTGGTTCCGAAACTTCTTGGATAGTGTCGGAGCTGTTGACTTGCGCGATGCCCTCTTCGTCTTCGGTGTCGGAAAGTGCTGCTTCGCGGGCGAGGTGGTGCGACGGCTGGGGGCGTTGGCGCGAGAGAAACGACGGACTCTGGCCGGTTTTCTTGTCTGACAGCAAGTATGAGGCCAGCTCTGCCGTATCCTCGCGGACACTGCGAGCAAACTGGGCGCTGTCGACGGGAGCTGAGGTCCAACAGTCAGTGAAATGGTCAGGTCCGGCGCATGCGCCAGCCATGGGTTGCTTGCCTAGGTGGTCTCTCACGTTGCCGTGAATAAAGGAACGGATCGGCTCTCGGTGACTGGAGCTCACCGAGGACGACAAGATTCTCGCATCTGCAAGTTGAGAGCTCCGTCCGGGACTGAGAAGCGGGTTCTCGGCGCTGTTTTCGCTGGTTCTCTGGGAGTTTAGCGACGCGGCCCTTCTCCGCCATGGAGAGAAGCCAAGGTTTGGGGACGACATGACTGGCTAGCTGTGAGAGTGTTGACGGCGGCGGCGGCGGCAAAGAGTATGATTGCAATAAGTACACCGATAGCTTCGCCGGCGCACCGTTCGAAGGGTCCTGGTTGTCGGAGAGCCAGGCCAGTGGCTGCGGTGGGGGAGATTTTGAACTTTATCCCGACTTCATGAGAAGCTGGAGAAGGTCTTGGCCGGCTAGGATGGCGTAAGAAGTGACCAGAGTTGAAAGGGTGGGCAGAGTTGGCGCTGATAGAAGATGGGAAAGTGTATTACACGACAGTCTGTGGGCGGGACTCGATCTACAAGCAAAGCAAGGATGGCCCTAGTCGAGTCTGGCTTTTTGCCCAGGTTGTTTGCCTGACGGAGATGCCAAAAGACCTAAAACAAAACGCTGAGTATCCAAGGGAAATGAAGGCTAGCAAATAAGGTGGGTTGAAGGGCCAAAAGTGTCGGAGCAGCAAAAGAGGACGGACGAAACAAAGGGTGAGCAGCGAGTGAGCGCACATGAGAGAAATGTGTGACAAGAGAGCGACAGGTGCTTTTGGTCGAAGCTGTCGTCAACATGGCGCGCGCGCAAGCTGGCTGCGACGAATGATACGGCACGCCAGACGTAAAGAATTAGATGAACCTTGAACCAGGTCAAATTTGCATTTTGCATGTGGCTCTTCGCCCCTCAGTCTGCACTAGCGCAGCCTGGCACGGCATAGTGTGCTGTAGGCACTACGTAAGGTACCTAGATACCTGCCTACGTGAGAAAACGGTACCTCCGACAAGGCGAGGTACCTGTGTGCCTCCAGCTGCCACCTCTTTGGAACCTGACCATTCCCTGGCCCAGCGGGCGCACACATTCGAGTCTTGTACGAGGGCATTCCACGAGTCGCTCTTCGTAACGGTTCAAGGATAAAGGTAGGTACCTTGGCAACGAGGTGAGGTTTGCTGGCTGTTATTCTTACCGGTCATAACGGCCGCACTTGCTCTCCGGCAGTATGGCATGGCAAACACACACCCCACCGTAAGGCACGGAACCTCGGATTCTTAGGTAAGTGCGCGTCCAACCTCGACTTGTACTGATACCAGGCTTCAATTCAGTTCGGACCCCACATAGGATTCAGGATGTGCCTCACTCTGCCCGGAAGCCAAGGCCACGATGCACACTTCCTGTGCTCCAGTGTCCGTGTCTGGCCAGTCCAATCCAGTCCAGTCCAGGAATACCCGACCCATTGGCCACAGAAGAACAGACGGCGGAAACGGCTTGCCGGTGGGTTCTGTGTTGCCCGCCAAATGGAGTTCGACTCGCTCACCTGGGCTCAACGTACCCGGCTTGTCCCAGCCAGCCCAAGCTCACGTCCGAAGAGAGAGGGAGAGAGAGCCAGTGCGACAGAAAGTTTCCGGCTTCTGACGCTGCCCGTGGGGTAAGAGAAGTCAAGATATTCAGTGGAAGCCACCGGCAACGGCATGTCCTACCCGAGAGGGCCGTACAAGCGACACCGGTCGCTTTGCTCTCGACACGGGGGAAAAAATCCTCTCCAATTGGCCACCCACAAGACATCAAATCGTCAGAGGCAGGCTGCCCATCACCCTCCCACCCAAGTTCCCCTACCCGCTTGCCGTCCACGGTCCGTCTCCTGCTTCGGCCCCTCTCGCTGGGCTGACGATGAGGGAGGGCGGACCCAGGCCGGCCAGCGGCGTCATGCAGCGCATGATGCAATGCAGCGCACCCGGCCCAGCCCAGCCAGTCCGCTTGTTGTCTGCCCGTGGATGTTCAATTACTACGTATACGGATACAGATCCTGCCCTGTTCCTGTCCGCATAGCATCATCAGCCAATTGCCTGTGCTGCCGCTGTGCCCCGCGACCAACCAACATGTCTGGGTGGATATGGTGTGTGTGTGATAATTGCTCATAAGACGTCAAAAGTTGTAAACACGTCTGGGGTTTCAATGCATTTCGATCGTCGAATGTCGCTATCAGGTTTCGCCTCTACTCATCCATCGCCGATATCGCGACATCCCATGTCCCATCCATTCCTTTGCACAGTCGCTACTTGTACGGACCGAAAGCCAAGACAGCCACCATCAGTGCCCCCTCGACGCCCACATCTGATGCCCCAATACGCACAACAACACACCCACCTCCTCACAATCGCCAGTCGAATGTTGCGCCGACCAAGAAAAACGACAAGCTAAGACCCCGTGTAGAACCCAGCCCGGCAACCTCTAGAATCTTGCGTTCCCATGTGGTCTGGACTTTTGCGGCCATCCGTCCGTCCGTCAGAAACCTCTCCCGTGTCTTGTTGGAATGATGCCGTCTTAGCCACTATTTCCCGAGTTGGCTGTTCCGGATGTCTTCCCCCAACAAGAATGAGGCCCAAAAAAAAACCAAGTTGATCCCTCAATTCATCTTGCTCCGGTCCGTGTTTTGATGTTGATGGTGTCCCGCCGTCGACATCTGATAGAGGCAACGTCGGAGATTTCCCGGTCTCTGGATATCTTTCGTCACTTTCGCTTCCTCCGCCCTCCACCAATATGCCCACTTGAAACTACGGGCTTGAGTGTCGACGCATGCCGCCAGCGCGTTGTTCAGGCATGCTCAGATGTTCAAAACCCCTCGCTTCATTCTGACACAGCGCAGGCGAGTGTCGCGTGCCCAGATGAATGTCCCTCTCTGACTTTTTTTTTGGTTGCCCGTGCATAGGTCCGCGCAAGGCGGCCTTGCAGCTGCACCCCTCGCAGCAGTGCTGATCTCCAAACATTAGGGGAGACCAAGAGCAAGAGACATATTAATTGGTGTCCGGATCTCTCTTGTAGACCTTTAGAAACTGCATTATCAAAATTGCAGCATCATCATTAATCGTTATCATCAGCTGAGCTTCTGGAGGTAGCCCTGCGCGATGAGCCGCTCGACGTCGCCCTGTCTCACGTAGAACTGGCTGTTCTTGGTCAAGTTGATGGCGCTCGAAGCGTGTCAGCAGCGGTTCTTATCACGACACACTGCCCCTTGCTGCAGTTTCCTGGCGGGGACTCACCCGTATTCCGTTTGTATCTCACCAGCGTCCTTTAGGACTCTGACGTCGATGAAGAGATCGCGCGGCGGCTCCAGGCTCCCCGTCAAATCAATGTCTGTCCACTGCCCGTTGTACGCGGCCAGCAGGTCGCCATACTGCCTCACGTACTCCTCCTCTTGCGGGCTGAGACTGCTCGTCTGGCCGTCGCCGCCGTTCGCAGCACCGGTCGAAGATCCCGCGCCGCGGACTTGTTGTTGTCCGGACAGGTCGAGCACATCCACCCCCTTCCAGGCCAGCTCCTCGAGTTTATCCGTTCGGGTACGGTGATATGCTAGCAGACACCGCTTGTTTCTTCGCATGGAAAGGTGGTCGACGAGCAGGGCACAGGCCGTGGCCTGGTCGGCGGATGGGTTGAAAGAGCCCTGCTGGAACGGTTCCAGAAGCCCCGTTACGTCCTTGTCGAGATCTCGTACTTCGCGCGTCACGGCTCGCACCGTCTCGGCTTGATATGGCGGCAAGTGCGCCAGGTTCTGTGTTCGTTTGGCATGTTGCACCTGGTCAATCGCGTCAGTTCGCTGCCCAGATCCGTCAGAGGTGTTCCGCTTGCTGTACCAGTTTATTGCCCAGATCGCCATACATAATGGGGAGAATCAAAGACTCGACAGCGGCTGGGTCACTGCGGTGCGAAGGGACGCGTAAATGGCATGTGCTACCGCGTAGACATACGCGCTCTCAAAGTCACGGTTCAAAGATGTGTGAGCGGGCCGATTCGCCCCAACCAGCTGGACCCAGAGTCGCGTCGCATGGATTGGTCCGACCGCTTTGAGAGGGACGAAAACCTGCCCCTCACTTAGCGCTGAACTGCCCCACCAACCTCTCCTCCCCCTCCCACCTCAGTCCAGTAATTGAATAACGATGGAGGAGGGGCTACGGATTATCGCACTCTGTCCTGAATGCCATCAAGGTCCTGGAGCGGGGTGGCTCACTTTATGTCATGCATCTCACACTGCACCACAGCTTCTTCTGGAACTTTGTTTTACTTCTTGAAAAAGGTTCGTAACCTCATTTGTATTCATGAAAGTCTCGGGCTCGCACTCTTTCTGTGGCGACAGGCCGCGGCCCGCGCAGGTGCTGAGAAACCCCTCAGCTGACTTTTTTTGTGAGGATTCTATGGATTATCATGACTCCAACATCATGCCTCGTGAAATCGTCCCTCCCATTCCATCATAAAGCGCTTTACAGCTTCTGCATGGCAACAACGTCAGAGGACTGGACGTAGTCCTCGATCTCCTGGATCTCTTCCTGGAGCTCGTCCAGGGAGACCTTGTCGTCCTCAATAACAAGGTTGACCTGGAGCTTCTTGACACCAAAACCGACGGGGACAAGCTTGGAGGCACCCCAGACCAGACCTTCCTTCTCAATGGCGCGGACAGCAGCCTCGAGAGCAGCCATGTCGGTCTCGTCATCTGATAGTCGGTTAGCACACTTCATCGAATCCAAGGGAAAGGTGGCAACATACCCCAGGGCTTGACGTCCAGGGTGACTACAGACTTGGCAATAGTCTTGGGCTTGTTCTCCTTCTTCTTCTTGTACTCAGCGAGACGCTCCTCGCGGATGCGGGCAGCCTCAGCGTCCTCCTCCTCGTCGTCAGAGCCGAACAGGTCGACATCGTCGTCCTCCTCCTCGGCAGCGGGGGCCTTAGCGGGGTTCACGGGGAGCTCGCTGGCCTCAGGGCCGTACACAGAGTAGGACTTAGAGGCATCGCCAGGGAGAGTGGCGAACTCGCTCTCGTAGGAGGAAATGTGCTTGTACCACCTGGCAGCATTGGGGTACTTCTCCGCGGCGGGAGCAGACTGGAGCGCCTTGAAGACGGCAACGTCGGCCTGGGAGGGGGTGTGGCTGCACCGCTTTCGTTAGCCGCGATGATACTTTCCCGAAAGGAAGACAAAGTCAAATCTCGACGAAAAAAGGCGAGGGTCAGAGTTGCACAAGTGCTGGTTTCTTCGTCGTGTAGCAGGGTCTTAAGCTGCCTCCGAAACACGGACCAATGTTCTTCATCATGGTATCGCCGAGGGAAAAGGGATAGAGAGGGGAGAGAAAGCTCGAATGTGCAATTTACGTACCCAACGATGTAGGAGCGGGTGGTGAGCCAGCTGTTCAGCACTGACTCACTTGTCAGTCGGTGAAAGAAAGAAGAGAATTCAACGCTGCAACAACTTACTGGCAGCACCAGCATCAGTGAGAAGGTCGGCGAAGCCCATTTTTGCGTTTTGGAAGAGGGTTGAAGAGGGAAGAAAGGGGTATCTAGAAAAGAGGCAGGAGAAGAGCGGATGTGTTGAGGTTCAGGTAGAAATAGGTCGAGGTGGGGTTTGGGAAATTTTTGTTCCCTTTGATTGCGGTGTGCTCTCTGATTCTGCGCTTCTGGGTCAGCACGGGCCCCACTTGGGCAGGTTGACCGGACAGAGTCATTAAACGGAGGATCCCAGGGGCCATCCATTAGGTAGGTAGGTAAGGTAGGTATGTAGGTACCTAGGTTCCATCGGTTCCATCCTCCCCGCCACGGACTAAGCTCGGCCCGCTTGACCCCTTGCGGCTCGCTGGGCTTTGTGGCTTCCACTCCCATGGCCCCCTCCCCTAGATTCGCCTTAGGTAATCAAGCGATTGCTGCAGGTGGGATGCCAGCCCACCTCAGGCAGGCGCTACAGGCAGGGAGCTCCTACGCAATTGCAGCATAGAGCTCCGAACCAAACAAGCTCGTCTTCACGCCAACCACACCTCCATCTCCAAGCCTTCAAACAGCCAAAAGCGAAGAGCCTAGACGGACAGCTTTTGATACCACCAGCTCCGACACTGCGCAGACACAGCATGTCGATCTCACCTATATTAACGTTCAAGGCTGGTATCTGCGATGCAGACGTCAGTGACCTGCTGTCCCATACTCGAAACTCTGGTTCGCTGACTGAACGGTAGACCTCCAGCAAGCCCTACAAGGTCAAGCCCAAGGCGGAAGCTGGCTACATCTACCTCTACCACGAGGATGGTCTGTATACCGAATCTGTTGTTGCGATTGTCTCTGACGAGTTCCAGACTTGATTCACTTCTGCTGGCGCCCGCGCAGTGCTGCCCTCGACTCTCCCGACCTTGATCTGGTCATGGTTCCCATGGATGGCGAATTCGTGCCCCACGCACCCGTCGACCAACCGACATCCAAGACCAACGGTCGCATCTTCGTTCTCAAGTTCGCCTCCTCCTCCCAGAGACACTTTTTCTGGCTGCAGTCCAAGCCTCAGTCGCGCAACGGTGACGCCAGCTGGTTCAGCCCACGGGACAAGAAGCTCGGGGAGATTGTCCATGCCCTCCTCCAGGGCGACGAAGATATCAATGTCAGCCGAGAGCTCGCATCAATCCGCAACACCGATGACAGACGAGACGACGACGATGACGAGACAATGGAGGACGCAGACCGTAACGAACCGTCAACTCAAGGAGGCAGTGGCGGTGCCGGCGCCGGCGCCACGGGAGGTGATGTCCGCGAGGAGGGTGAGAACGCCAGAGAGGGTGGTAGCGACGGAGCACGAGCGTAGGCCATCTCCTCATGCAGGTACCCATTATCGGTCGGAACCCAGGGTCCCTAGGATAAGGACTGCTTTGGCATGATCAGGGAAAAGACGTGAGGCCCACGAATTGGCGCCACCTGTACTTTTAGAGCCTTTCATAAGACAAGAGGGTTCACAGTTTGCCATTTCGTGGTGCCCGCGGTCTGCTCCGCCTCGTGTAGATTAAAGTGCTAACGTCATCTACAGCGCCGCAGGTGGACCTAATGACGATGCGGATGCTGCCGTTCGCAACTTCCTCGCCTCTTTGCAGGGAAACACGGCTCTGGGCGGCGCTCAGCAGGGCGGACAGCAACACGCCGACAAACCCTTCCCGTACCTCAGCCACCTCCTCCCCAACGAGATCACGATACCGATGCTGCGGTCCGCGTCGGAGACCTACATTGACAGCCTCCTGAGCTTTCTGCCCCCGGCTATACTAGTCCTGGCCACGGACTCGGAAGACTTGGGCGATGCGGAGCCCACGGCCGACGCTGCGGCGGCCGCCAAGGCCACGTTGAGCCTGGCGGAGAAGAAGAGCTTGCTCGAACGGGTGCTCAGGAGTCCCCAGTTCCACCAGGCTCTCGGCAGCTTGACCATGGCCCTTCGTGACGGTGGTCTGCCTACGATTGCGGAGGCGCTCAACGTGAATGTGCCGAACGGCGGGTACATGAGGGGCGGGGCGATGCCGCTTGGTGGTGGAGAGGCCGTTGAGGCGTTTGTTGAGGGTGTCAAGGAGACGGTCAAGAAGGAAAGGCAGGATTGAGCTCAGGACGGCGCGGTGAGAATGTTGTTGTAGACGAGCAAAGATTGGGGCATACGGGGTTGCGTTACCGAGAACCGGGATGAATACATGCCTCCCATCATCACAGATCGTTATCCGTCGTCTATTCGTGACAGAAAGTCAATCTCTTACGGTTCGTAATAGTGCGGTCTTTTAAACATGTCACAAAACTTCGAGCTCTAGCTCACGATGGGGGTTCCCAAGTAGACGAACGTGATATATCCTTTGCCTGGAAGATTCGTCGCACGCAGGTGACGTGAGTCAATTCGCCTGTCGCAATTGTGTGAATAATTCACGTCCTCGGGACAGCCAAAGAGGGAACTTTTCCATGGCCAGCTCGCGATGGCTTCCGTGCCCTGCCGACGATCACGTCCGCGTGACAGCAGCCCAACATCTTGCCGCGGCATTGCTGTAGCTGCGGGGAATGGCAGGACTTGCGCGGGCCCATAGTCTATCTGTAAGCGAACTGTTTCTGCTACCTTGGTGTGTAGCACGTCCGACTCGGATATTCTGTGCTCCGTCTTCGATGCACATCGTGCGTGGTTGAATTTGCCAGGCAGTTGGCCCGAACACCCGCGAGCTCAAAAGATCATCAGGCTTGTGAGGTAGTATGGGATGGTACGGCCAGCTGAGTGGACCGATGAGAATTTTGACTTTCACGTCTGTCAGCATTTTCGCTGTTTGTACGCATCGCCATATAAACAGCCTCACCAAACGCTCATCGCCATCAAGATATGCCAGAACGCGATATGGGTTTGGATATTTTATAGACCCGCACTGTTCTGACCGCGTAAAATAAAGTCTAGCTCCAATTCAGTCACTATCGCTATCCTCGCCCTGTTTCGACTTTTGAAACCTCTCCCTGCCCGTCGCTACGGACGCCTCGACTACCCGCCCATCGAAACTGCGGCCGTTCATGAGCTGTATGCAGGCCTGGGCCTGTTCCGGTTTAGAGAACTTGACCGAAACGATGCCCTCCTTCTCCTCGTCGTACAAGACGACATTCGTCACGTTGCCCAGCTTGGCGCACTCTTCTCTGATGTCCTCCTTGATCTCCAACAGGGCAGCCGGGTCTTCCTCCAGCTCCTCGAGCGTGAACATGTGTTTTAGGATGACCGTCTTGTCCCACTTGGAATTCCTCTCAGAGGGCAACGTGGACGGCTCGTCATCGCTCCAGTCTGCGAGCTTCGCCGTCATGAGCTGCGTCTTGCGGATAATCTTTTGCCTGTCGCGGTCGCTGCGCTCCCTCTTCTGCGGCTGCTGGCCGTTTCCGTTTCCGCTCCCCTCCCCGTTGCCCTCCTTCGCCGCGCCGTCTTCGTACTGCGTCTTCTTGTAACTCGAGTCCGCCGCCTGGACCTTCATCTTGGGCGCGTCTGCGGGCGCGTCGAACCGGAAATCCGTGTCGTCCAGCAGCATGATGGCCATCTCAACGCTCTGGGGCTTAAAAAAAACCACCAGGGCATCGCCCTTGAAGTTGCCCTTCTCGTCCGCGTACATCTTGATCCGCGGCCTTCCGCTGTCGATTTCCTCGGCAATAACGCCTCCCTTGCGCGAGAAGAGCTCGTGCACTTCGTCGACCGTCGCGTCTTTGGGCAGACCCGTGATGTAGACTGCGGTGTTCTGCCGAGGTTGCTGCGGCGCACGGGGCGGCTTGGCCTTCTTCGCACGCTTATTATTGTTGTTGCCGCCGTTTCCATCACCGTTGCCGCCCTGATCGGAGGGGGACTCTTTCCGTTTCCTCGAGTTCTGGGCCTCGCTGCCACTGTATCCGGGTCCGACGCTGGCGCTCCCGCTCCTAGATAGGTCGGCAAGCTGTGCCTCCGTCTCTTCTTCGCCCGGCGGCTCAAGAGGTTCGTCGGCGGCCTCGGCCCATGTTGCTGACTTGGGGTCGAACTCGAGCTCGGTGCCGTCGTCGAGAACCGCCAGGTATTTATTGTCGAGCTTTGAGAAAGAAATGCGTTCGTCACCGGCGAATTTGTCTATGGAAGTCGGGAGAGGCTCCTTCGAGTGGTCTGTCATTTTGAAGTTTGAAGTTTGGCTGGGTTGTTATTGGAACAACTGGGTGTCCTTCTGTTTGGTTGATGTGCTTGGGATTTCCAGGCTCTGGTGACGTTAGTGCCCCCAGCAGCGACGAGCTACCTAGCTGCAGGCGTTGCGCAGGCGGCAGTAGTGCCGTGGAGGTCAGTGCTACTGTGGAGTCGTTCCCCACCCGCGTTCTCGTAATCGTAATGGGAATGAAAATGCAAACAGCATATGGAGGCTGCTGGCGACTCATCTCAGGTTGGCAAGATCGAGTGCAGTGGGTGATTGACGGGATATGGACTTGGCTTTACAGAAATGGCAGTACTGGCATGGAAGTATGAGTATTTAAGGCTTCAGTCTTTTACACATGTGGCCATTGGGCTGTACAGTGTAATGTCAAGTCTCTCTAATGACAGGAAAGAGTTTACATAGATCGATAATGTTATGAGACGTAAATGGCGGCCGATTGTTGAAGCCACACACTCGTCTTGATGGTTCCCTTGGTGAACAATAAACGGAGCAACTATTCAGTTTATTCAGTTTACTGCAATAATTTCAGAGATTTCTCTAAAAAGGTTACAATGGCAGACAGAGACCTACCTCCCAGCTCAAGCGCTGAACCTGCAATATTGTTTTGTGAACCAAATGGCTGGGATAAGGCGCCTGTCAATAGTATGTTCAGACAAATTGGATGTCGCTCAAGTTGAAGACGGTATTCTCATGCCCCCCTTGAGTTGTCCCGGGACGTCCCTTACCACTTTCATCCCTGAGCACGAGGCTTGTATGTGTTGTTGACCACCGCAGTCACCAAAATAGCCTGGAGTATCAGGAACAGTCAAGATTAAGAAGTGCAAGGCTTTTATTCCGCTGTCAATGGTCTACATTTACCCAATGCCCTGTGGACTCCAGCTCCCGTGGCGGTTTCCTGGGCGCGATGGAACTATATATGTGGATGAGCGCTTTCAACGAGAAGAAACCGCATCTAGACGGCCTTCTCGACTTGAATCTCGATCTTTTCGGAGATGACATACCAGATTGCCGCCTCGATGATCCTGCACACAATCTTCAGCTCGTGGTCGTCTGCACATCACGTTAGCCACCACAACTGCCATTGCCCTTCCCATGTTCGGGGCCCGACAACATACCTCTCGGCGCGTAAACCATGATAAACTCCTCCGGCACCGGCGTGCTCAGCAACCTGCCCTTCCACGCGAGGGGGTGCCTCTGCCCCCAGCCCTTGGCCAACACCTCCCTAATGTCCTCCGGGTGGAGGTTCATGTGCAGCGAGTGGTCCGAGTCGTGGACGTGGCAGACCTCGCCGTTGCACGTCACGTTGACGGGGTGCCGCGCAAAGAGCCCGAGACCGTGCTTCTCGAGACACGACCGCGCGGTGCCGAACCTGGCCGGCTTCTCCGCCGCGAGCCTCTCCAGCGTTCGGCGGAGGGCGTGGTAGTGGGGCACCGTGCCGTGCTGGTCCAGTTGTCGCTGTGGAGCGATCCCGGCCACGAGCGGGCGGGGCCCCGGGCGATACGGCAGCCGGACGGGACCCCGGGCGTCTTGCTTCTGCTGCGTGAGGAGGATTCCTCGCTTGGGCAGCCGATTGGGATTCGGTTCCGGGGCCGTGAAGGGATCACGGAGGGCCCAGAGTCTGAACCAGGCTATTCTGATGTAGCCCTGGAAAGTCGCTGGGGTGCCTCCGGGCCCGAGGCCGAGGAAGTTTTGGTAGTCATTCCTCACGAGGAGGAGAATGGGTACGAGTATAATGAGACACTCGACCACACGCGGCTCAAAGAAGTGAATGGTGAGAGCGAGTGTCATGGAGAGAGTAAAGATGGCCGGGCCGTTGAGGGTGACGGAGATGGGTTCTTGTTTGAGAATGTAGTTGGCGGCGGCCTGGTCGAGGTCCAGGCCGACACTGCAGGCAGGGGCGGCATCTTGCTCCTCATGAAGCAGCGAGGGCGGTTTTGCGGCGGTGGTGGTGATGGAAAAAGACATGGCTGCTGTCTGGAGAAGTTTGGTTCACGAGGAATGGTCGAGACACATGGGCACTATTATGCACGGCCGATGCCTCTCGCAGAGGGGGCAAGCAAAACCTCGAGACACGGACGGGTTTCTGGGCACGGGGACTTTATAAGGAGAAACGGCGAGTACCAAGAGGAATGAACAAACGGTGAGAAAAGAAGGGGCAGGGGGGAGGAGAGAAAAGCAGGATGAGGTAAGTCTGACTTGACACGGCCAGACGCAGCCAGACACGAGTGGCCACGAGGCTCAAAGACCAAGCCATAGTCAGGCCAGGCCAACGTTGGTCGACGTCGCAGGAGGACAACATGCGGGGTTCGGAAGCCGGGCCCAGGGCCGCAGAAGGGAGACGGCTGATCAAGTGACGCCGTTTGACAAAGGTATCCGGCGTGAGTGGCTAGGTTTATCTCTGGTGCGAGGTGAAAGGGAGCAAGCTTGAACCACGGTGGCGCCCGACGCAGGTAGCCTTGGACCTGCAACCCATTTGGCTCGTGCGGATGAGCATAGATGAGCAGAGTTCCCGCCTCGGCGCGTGAGCTAGGGCAAGGCGACTTGCTCTGATGAGCCCACTGATTTGTCGAACCTCGTGACAGTTTTACCCCGGATTGCTGATTCGGGAGTGGGCATGTAATGCATGCCGTGAAGCAATGCTCGTGCCCGTCGACAAAAAACGTTCGGCAGCTAGCCATGCCAAGAGACCCTTCATTTGCGAGTAGCAGCTGCATTGCCATGAAACGAGACAGGTGACAGTCGTTAACGACGTCCACCCCGGAGCAGGTGCACCGCCAACATTGAGCGAGCTACCATGCTCGTCGGGAGAGTGTATCAAGGTATGACGTTTGGGTGAGGTTCCAGAGGAGGATTCTGGTTGCAGAGGTCCACTGCCGGTCAGGTCATCGGGAGAATATTGGCAAAACCTCCGATGATGGAGCCTCTGGAACTTTCCGGTAGGGGTGGAACGCAACGCGGCAGCAGAGTGTCGACCGAGAAAGAGGCTGCTGTGGTTGTGTGCCTGGACATGTACTTGTAGGTAAGACGCCAGCCATTTGAGCCATCGATAGTAGCAGATTAGCTGGCCATCTCGGAGAACTACACGGTCCACCGCTTGGGTCTGATGTGCAATGCGACGTGACACTGGGAGATGTACAAGAGGTCAGAAATGGCCAGTCTGTTGAGATTGCACTTGTTGAAATCAGCCTCAGGAGTCGCCACGATATCGGGCCTTCCAGTGTGTCGGCAACGCCACTGCTGTGGGCTCTATATTGGACCATCAGTTGCGACTCAGACTTGCTCTGAAGATCTCTGTTACTGGTTATTGAGCTGCGGTGCGTGGCCATCACAGTGCACCGATGGCGGCTGTTCAGGCTCAGGCTCATATCATGTGTTGAGCTTTTCGCCGTAGCACGAGGGCTCCCAATACGTTGGCAGTCCGTTCTGCGGAAATACTCCGGCGGTGAGACTTTTGCGTGTATAGGTGAGTTTCGGTCGACTTTTCGACGGCAGTCATTAAAAATTGGAAGCCATGGCAGAACATGACATTGTACCCGTACGCAGTCACTCAACAAGACCCTGAAAGATGTGCGGGCTTGTCAGGCGGGTTGCAAAGTCTGGGTCGTCCTCGGTGATGCCACCAGCTTAGCCTCTTGTTCGCACTAAGCCAAAGGGAGGAGGCGGAACGTAGGCCGATGACTGGGGGTTTCCGGAGAGAGGGTGATAGGGTTATCGGGCGGCACAAGCGACTTGAGGAATACACAAGTACAGTTGGCATTCCGGCGCCTCAGCCAGACACACGAGGAGATGAAAAATGGATAGACGAACCGATACTCGGGAGTGAAATCTCGGCGTGTTCTATATTTGGTTTGTCTAGAACCTTTTAGCGGCACGGATAATGAACGAAGGACGGTCCATGGAACCGCGCATCTTCTCTCACTGGTATTGACCAGTTATTGGGATAATCTCTTTGTTGTCTTACTTGCTTGTATGAGTCGCGATTCGTACACGCAACGCTCATTCTCATCTTGGCGACGTGACGTCGCTGACGGGGCTTTAAGAGGAGACTGCGGGGTGCATGGATAGATCAGCATTTCAGACTCGAGACGGTCTGTCTGGTCTGGTCGGTAGTTGGAGCCGCAGAGACACTGTCTCGAAAAAGGTCTCTGAGTGCGAGAATCGGAGTAGACGAGGGCTGTGTTGATGAGACGAAACCAAAGAACGCGTCCGACCATGTCGCGGCCTCTTTCGTCCCGTCTCGAGTTTTTGACGGCAGGATGGGATGAGACGAGTCGACTCTGGACAGGAAACAGTTGGGGCTTCGAGAACAGAGAGGCACGGGCAGGCGTGGCTTGCTTCAATGCATACATACATACTATGTACGTACTGATACTGGTAAGGGCAGGATGCAGAGTGCTCAGCGCGGCCTGCACTCGCTTCATCATTCAGTCGTCAGGACCTTTGCTGTGGTCGCTTCGCTTCTCTTGTCGCGACCCCTGTCAGCGTGAATCGTGATGGGCGATCTGTTCATGTCGCTGCCACGGCCAGCCCAGTGTGAAGGAGACGGTGAGTGGATTGGGAGTCTGAAGGGTGTGCGATTCTTGGTTCTGCATACTTTACATTGGCACGAAGACCGGAGTTGTTACTGCACTGGACCACGAACAGTGTCTCGAACAGTCCTGAATTTGCAGAGACAACGGTAAGTGGAACACGCTTCCAATGCTTTCGTCCAAGGAACCGAACCGTAGCGGACAGCTTACCTTACGCAATGCAACTCTGTCGTGGGTGGTTGTCAGGGAGACCCTAGTCCATGGACCCAGCGAGCAGTCGAGACCAAGGCGTCTCGCTTTGTACCTTGCCTTCTCAGTAATTAGAACCTGCTGGCTCTGCTCATATTGGAGCAGGCATCCCAACACGCTGCGAACCATCCCACACGCCCAGTGCTGACATGTCGGAGCACGCAGTATTGCTACTTGGTAAGTCTCCGTACGACGCAACAAAGTCAAGTGCAGGCTTCTTCTCTGTGTCACCGCGCACCACTGAGGTAGACAGACCGTGGGTTGTATTTTCTGCACCGGGAGCATAGTTTGGCTGCAGGACGAGCGTATCTGCAGCCAAGGAGGCGCGGTCGTTGTTGCTCTGCGTCGTTGCTCAGAGCAACTCCCAGTTGGACAGCCGTCGTCCCAGTACCCCCACCCAGTATCCCAATCAGATCCACTCCTTTTTAGTGGCGATTGCGTGGGATAGGGGGACAAGAGGCTCCACTCCATCTCACCTCTGGGCACCTGGGGCCCTGTAAAGTGGTGTGTCGACAGCCACATCTGCCACACTGTGTCAGGCGCATGCCAATCAAGGCTCGGATGCGGAACCTCTTGCCTTCAGCCCACCAATCCTCTACGATAGTGTATCGCTGTAGTGTCTCCGACCACGCCACGCCGTACCTTATCGTACTCACTTACTGTTGCAGGTACCTCGAGTACATCATGCATGGAGGAACTTGTGTACAGCCGATACGTAAGCCTACACAGTACCTACCTACGGAGTAAGGTACCTTGCACGCAACTGCAACTGCACCTGCACCTGCACCTGCAGCGCACTACCCACCCACTTTGACCAAGGTACGGACGGCCAGGCCAGGCCAATTGCGCTACGTGCCCGACTTGCTGTTTTTCTCTCCTGCCTTTTTTCTGACGTTGTCCCGCCGTCGCTGGGGCCGTCATATCCAACATTGATAGATCCATATTACTTTACACAGAGGTGGACTTGCTTGCACCGAACCGACCATTGTCTCTCGTTTTCCCCTGTTGTGCTTCATTTCCATAGAGTATGATGCCCTAGCACTGTCGACCCGATTTCATCTCCGTATTTTTTGGTCGCCTGCTGTACATACTCCGTACTTCATTGCGTCTACCGCCTGCCAACAACTTACAAGCAGCTTTTAGTAGCTTGTCTATGCGAGAATCCCCCAGTTTCCACCGAACCCTGGGTCTCTTTTCTACCTACGCCAGTTGTGACAGCATAGTCTTCTGAGCAGCTCGACCTCTCGCGAGTTCTCTGTCGACGCCTTACAGTACGGAAATTCGTCCTCTGGTGAACCTTCCAGTGGTAGAGGAAATCAGCCGTCTACCTCCTATTCTCGGCCACTAATACGCGAGCCTCTAGATCTGGGCCCATCCGTCATCATGGGTCTCTTTTCAAATCCCCTGCGGTCTCGTGAGAACCGCATGAACAAACTACCCAAATACGAGCAATTGAGTCCTCTGCGCGCCAAGGAACGTCTCTCGAATGACGACGACGACTACTACTCCGACGAGGACTCAGAAGACTATTCGACCGCGTCCTCCCCAAGCGCGAGGAGCTCCAGACAGACCTCGAGTACTTTGGGAAGCGCAGCTCTGATGCTCCCGAAACGAGCCCTGGCGACGGCTCGACGACCGCGAACCCACCTATACAGACTACCCAACCGAATCATTCGTTACCTGTGCCTGGGTCTGTTCACCTTCATTGTGGTCATGATCATGTCACTGGCGCGCGCGAGTCACATCGAAAACAAGATGATTGTAGAAGGCAAGGTCGAGAAGAAGCCAGACCCTCCACCCGTATGGGAGTCGTTTCCTTTCCTCAAAAGATACTATGGAGGCGTCAGAAGCATTGTGCCTGCGGCCAACTACATCCCGTCTTACCCGCGCTCCGAAGATGAGGTCCCTTTCGACCAGCTGGACATCAACACCACCATCACAGCGACCAGCGAGGACGGCGTCGATGATGCAGTGAAGCGAGCTGTGCCCAAGAGCAAGATGTATATCGATCACCCCGAGTTCATCTTCAACACCAAGCCCGAGAAGATCAACGAGTGCTTCATCGACAAGGACAACAAGGTCAGGGTTCCGCCGATCCGATACTTTGATGGACGCCCCCAAGGCTTTCCTCAACATGTCGAGGGCTCTTACGAGCTCCTGAATCTACCCGAAAACATTTGTTACGAGCGCTTTGGACGCTACGCGCCCTACGGCTTCGGTTACTCTGTACCAGCCGGTGGTCTCGGCATCGGCGAACACGGCGAGAAGGAGGGCTCCGAGGACGTCTGGGAGCAAACCCCCAAGGTCGATTGGCGCACGGTCGACTGGGCCGAGGCTCAGCGTCGTTGCTACCAGGCTAACACGGAGAGGTTCAAGCCAATGCCGCCCAAGGTCCCTGTCGCCCGCGGCTTCTACATTGACGAGCCTGTTCAGAATGCGACAATCGTCGCACGCGATCCTCTCGACAACCTGGAGCCCAATATCAAGCCGTCAGAAGACGGCAAGGCCGATTCCAAGGCTGATAGCAAGACCGCCGACGACGCTCAGCCGGAGACCAAAGACAAGACCGACCGCACCGCCGTCGTGATACGCGTTTGGGACGAGTATCTCTGGCGCGAGGAAGACATCATGAACGTTCGCTCCGTCATCTCTGAGCTCTCGCTTGCTTCCGGCGGACGTTACGATGTTCATCTCCTAGTGCAGATTAAGAACGATGCTGCTTATCCCATCTTTGCCGACCACGAAGTTTATGAGCGTCGCATCAGAGAGCGCATCCCGGAGGAGTTCAGGGGCCTCGTGACGTTGTGGACCGAGACACAGATGCTGTCCCTCTACCAGGGGCTCTTCGACCTGTTCACTCGTGGCCCTGATTTGCCTGTTCACGGCGTTTATCGCGGTCTTTCCATGGCCATGCAGTACTTCGCGTACCAGCACCCCGAGTACGAGTACTTCTGGTCGTGGGAGATGGACATTCGCTACACCGGACACTATTACGATCTGTTCAGCAAGATGGAGAACTGGGCCAAGGAGCAGCCTAGAAAGGGACTGTGGGAGCGCAATGCCCGCTTCTACATCCCAAGCGTCCATGGCTCATGGGAAGACTTTAGGCAGATGGCCCGTGTACAGTCTGAGATGGGCACCGACGGACCCGAGAACATGTGGAAGAACATTCCCGGCAAGAAGGAGAAGCAAGACCCGAAGCAGCTCAGCCGCGGCGAGAAGACCATCTGGGGCCCGGAGCGTCCCCAGAACGAGGAGGACTGGTTCGAGATCGAGAAAGACCCTAAGCCGCCTACGACTTACGAGAAGGACAAGTACAAATGGGGAGTCGGCGAGGAGGCCGACCTCATCTCCTTCAACCCCATTTTCGATCCAGAGGGAAGCACGTGGTTGCTGTCTGAGGACATCACGGGCTACAACAAGAACAACCGCAGTGAGCCCATGCCGCCCAGAAGAGCGCACATCATCACCGCTTCCCGCCTCTCTCGTCGTCTCCTCATGACCATGCACCGCGAGACAGCCTTCAAGAAGCACTTCGCCTTCCCCGAGATGTGGCCCGCGACCGTCGCCTTCCACCACGGGTACAAGGCCGTCTTCGCGCCCCACCCCATGTACGTCGACAGAGAGTGGCCTACCGAGTACATGGCTTCGGTCCTCAACGGTGGCAAGAACGGAGCTTCTGGCGGATCTCGCACCGCCGTCTTCGGTCAGCGTGAGCACAACCTTCGCGGTCTCTCCTGGTTCTACAACTCTGGCTTTGCCCCCAACCTGTACCGCAGATGGCTTGGGCTGAAGGTCAACAACGATGGCGGCGAGGAGTTCGAGAAGACCGAAGACCTGAGCAAGGACGGTTCGTCCGTTGGCCAGATGCGTGGTGGCGAGGGCCGCATGTGTCTTCCTCCCATGCTCATTCATCCCGTCAAGGGCGTCGAGGTGCCGGTCGAGAAGCTACCCGAGGAGACGAAGGATAATGTCCCGGAATCTGATCCGAATGCATGAAACAGCATGCGGTCCTTTGGAGGTATATGACGGATGACACATGTGCATTGTTTGCGTTCTTTTTTTTACTATAGCAGCCGCCTTGGCATATTCAGATGGTATGGCGTCCAGGGGTTGGTCTGGTTTGTTGGATTCTTTCAGATGCCTGCACTATGAGAATGTGTGTCCATTACAGGAAAGGCACAACGCATGGCTGTAAACATGATGTATGATGTACATAATGACTGTCAGGTTAGAGGGAGTCTTGAGGGCCACAAGATGGACCAATACATTACAATTCGAGTACTGAGCAACATGGCCAATGACTGGTGATTGACACGACCGGAAACAGCTACGACTGAGTGACGAGTGAGTCGATTGATGAAACTATGCCTCATCCTTGTGATCATGTTATTTTGGGGGGTACGGGACGGACGCCATTGCCGGGGGCCCGTCGGAAGCTATCTCTAGGGGCTGGATTCCAGCTCCAGGCTGACAGGTGGGGGGCGGTTTATAGTGTCATTGTTTGAGACGTGACATGCCTTGACGTGCCGTGGCGCGGCCGGGCCTTGGGGCTAGAGGCAGCGCGGTATGACGACTAAGCCTTGTCGTCTACCTACCTTGGCCAATTCCTGGGACAGGCCAAGTACCGGCGCGCTTGGCTTTTGGGCGTCTGCATTACTAAGGTACTGGCCAAGAAGGAGAACCGCGTCGACGTGTCCTCGACAAGTTTTGCGCCATTGCACTCTGGTGAATTCGCATTGTGGCTGTAATATGCTGTCCATCTTTGCAGGTGGCTGATCCTCACTTGCGATCGGTAAGGCACATCAGGCTGTCAAATTGAGCGGCGACTGTTTCCTCGTGCAATCTTTCTTCGTATTCAGAACCTTTCGTCTGTTCGTCCATTCATGTGTGATTATGAGACACTATACATGCTTTTGTGCATCTCGAGAGCCCTCCTGGGAGAACTGATATCCCCACCGTTCGTGACCTCGCGAGAAGCGCCATTTTGTACGCCAACGACCTCGTCACCCACGGGTATTCGAGAGAATGCAAACCGACAGCACGCCCTTAAACCACCCTCTTGACCTCGAAGAATCTACGCAGCCACCAGACCTGGAAGACGGACTCTCCAACGACAAGGCCAATGACGAAGAGGTTCCACCACTTGACTCTGCTGTTGGTGCTCTCGGCGGTGTTTCGGTGGGTGCGTTCGCGCATGACGATGTATGACTGTTCGTCCTTGACCTGGGCAAGAAGTTCGGAAAGGTGGCGGACTGCAAGTAGCGGCAATCGTTAGGCAAATTATTGTAAACACCATGCTCTTGAGCATCTGAGCTTACCTTCGGTTTCGAGGGGATCGGCGGGGACATCCGTCTCGCTAACGTAGACGATGCCGTGGACGTTGAAAGAGACCTCCTTGCTATGGGCACCCCAATGCTCGTTGCCGAAGCAGTAGGTGTACTTGCCGTCGTGCTTCGCAGTGAATGAGAAGTCGCCGTTGGAGACGGACTTGTCAAAGGTCTCGTACTGGCCCTGCGGGTTGGTGATCTGAGCAGTTTTCAAAGTCAGCCCTTCCGTCCCATTGACGTCTTCGCGTGCCATTTGCGCATGCGTGGGTCGTTCACGATAGCTCAAGCGGCCTCGGGGAGGTGGCCTCGTACCCAAAAGTCAATGTCGAGGTTGCCGGCGCTGCCAAACTCGCGGTCGCCGACCTGGAAGGTGACGGTCATCTTGTCATCGCGGTGGAGGGACTCGTGGAAGCACTCGCGGCCGTGGGCGGGAAGCTGGATGTTGTGGGCCAGGGCCGATGAGAAGAGGCCGGCTGCGACGAGCAGCTTGGCGACCGACGGGAAGAACATGACGGATTTGGGCGGCGAGCTGTCGGGAGCTCAGGGGTCAGAGCGAATTTTGCAGGCTGAAGCTATGTTTCCGGGCAGACTGCAGCTAGCGGAGGCAGCAGAATGACGCAGCTACGTATCTTGTCGTCGACGTCGTGAAGCACTGGCAAGGGAGGGCGGGAAAAAAGGAGCGACGTTGGCTTGTGTCCAGGCTGTTCTCCAGATAATCGGTTCCCTGGAGGTGATCCCTGTTCCTTCAGTCTGGGACTGGACACTTTGGCGGCTGATACGAAAGGGGTCTAGCGTGGACCGTTGCTGTACGAGACCGAAGATCTTCCGAGAGCTCTCCCCTGCACGTGATGCGGGTACTGTGGCGGCTTCAAGCGTCCTCCAGCGGTTGACAGGCGCTGGAAAGCATTGGAATGGAGGGGTGGTCTACCCTGGTGTTAGCTGTCCCGGTGCTCTCGCAGTGGCACCTCCTTGATTGGGCTTCAGGTCCAAATCACGCAACACAAAGCCATTGACCATTTCCAAGGTCACCAATCCACCTAGGAAGACGAAATAGGCACTCGGTTGGTTCGAGTGGAACAAAAATAATTAGCAGTCGTATGCGAGGGAGACACGAGAAAGACTTCTCAGCTACAAATTACCACTCAGGCTCAGAAATACCTATTCATTCTAGAGCACAGGACGATGAGTGAGGTACCTCTAGACCAGGGTTGACAGTGCCTCAGAGTGGCGTTCGTTTGCTGCAGTGGTGAAGAGTGGGGACTCAGAGTTTGAAAAACATGGCCTTTCTCTCCTAAATTCACCACCAACCTCGCCGAGCCGAGACTTATCTTACCAAAGCCCACCCCTCTGCTCGCTGCTAACACTATCCAATTCCACACTTCAACCTCTCGACACTTGAACTGTCTCCCCCCTTCACCGACAATCAAGTCCACGATCAAACCCCATCGAGCCTCTCCGTCTACGTCGCCGAGGGCCCTCACGAAGAAGTCAGTAAGTCGGCCTTGTATTTCGTTTTTCATCCACCGTCTCCCTTTCGGTATCGCCTCCCGCCCGCCTCAGCCTTGACTCGTCCAGCCCAACCACTGTCGTGTCATCTTGCCCATCCCCATTCCCCTTTCCCACCCCCTCGGGCAAAGTTGCTCTTGCGCGCGTGCCTGTATCGGTCTGGTCTGGACACGACACCTCAGGAATACTTTACGCCGACGCCAAAGAGCCAGCCCACCATACCTTACGGGCCCCCAACCCAATATCCCTCCCTCCACGTCGCCTGTCCACATCCACTTCCTGTATCCCGCTATATCCTCCATTTCGCGAATTGCGGCAGCCTGAACTTGAATATCGACTTGGATCTCACTATCAGTTCATCCGCCTCTGTGTCAGCAGCGCCTCAAGGCACACTGTCGTCAGTGACCCGACCTTACCCCATTACAATCTGTCCTTTTTGAAGACGCATCTTTTTTTTTTGCCTCGCCGTGTCCTTACACATCCCGCCCGCAGCCGCTGTCTAGACGTCACCACTTCGCTTTTGATAAATCGCTCTGATCAGTCGCGCTTACACTTTCGGTTCTTCTACAGATTACTTCTTCCTCTCCATCATCTACCCCATCAACCGACACTTAGACGTACAGCACAGTCCGAATCGCAACCATGGGTCTCGCATTTTCCAAGATCTTCGACAAGCTTTGGGGAAAGAAGGAGATGAGAATTCTGATGGTCGGTCTTGACGCCGCCGGAAAGACTACGATTCTCTACAAGCTCAAGCTCGGTGAAATTGTCACGACCATTCCCACTATCGGTACGCACATCCAACAGCTGTCCTCCCCCTTAAACTACCACCAGTGATGACCCCGCTCGTCGCTGCCGGCACCCGACCAACCAATCGGTCAACAAAATGATTGATTTGCTGACATGGGCGTGCTCAGGTTTCAACGTCGAGACCGTCGAGTACAAGAACATTCAATTCACCGTGTGGGACGTTGGTGGTCAGGACAAGATCCGTCCTCTCTGGAGACATTACTTCCAGAACACCCAGGGTATCATTTTCGTCGTCGACAGCAACGATCGTGACCGTATTGTTGAGGCCCGCGAGGAGCTGCAGCGCATGCTCAACGAGGACGAGCTCCGTGATGCCATTCTCCTTGTCTTCGCCAACAAGCAGGATCTGCCCGTACGTCACCCTTTTTCAGAACTACGCAAATGCTTTCCATCCAAGCACGCGACTGACATGTTTTACAGAACGCCATGAATGCCGCCGAGATCACAGACAAGCTTGGCCTCCACAGCCTGAGACAACGCGCCTGGGTATGTTCCCCGCCACGAGTGCACTCTTACGATTATGCTGACCGCTCCCATAGTACATCCAGTCTACCTGCGCCACCTCCGGTGATGGTCTCTACGAGGGTCTCGAGTGGCTTGCCACTACGCTGCGCAAGGCGGGCCACCAGTAAAAGACGCGAGGAGAAGTCAGACGGACTCCCTCTATTCTGCTCCTCTCTCACATTACTCCCCTGGTACGGTTGTAATTCGCAAAGCTACCGGTCTCAAGGCAATCGAATAGTCCATAACTCATTTATCGCACTTTTCCCAATCCTTCATCTCCTCCTGCCACGTGGTGGTTCGCCTGACATCTCGTGAGCCACGCTACTTTGGCATTCTCTCGACGCAGCAAGCACACGTTCTAGTCTCAACAGGACAAGTTTCGTTTTGGAAGAAAGGGGGCGTCTTGGGTTGGGAAATCTGTACAGTCCACAAACACTTGCACACGCAGCAACGCTTTACGTTTCTCCGTTTCAAAATTCGACGGAGCCCTGGCATGAACCTGGGCAAACTCGCTTTTTTTGTCAACGCGAATCTCATGAATCGGTGTTTGTTGTTTTCTGGTTCTTTCGGGACTCCATGCCACGTCGGAGATCAGGGAAAAGATGACGCGATCACGACTTTTGACGTGCCGTTCATGACTGGCCGGTTCCTTTCAGGGACTGCGGTTTGCTTGCCATTTTGTCTTGTTGTCCGATGCCTTGTTATCCGGTTCCGGGGGACGAAAATGGTTTCAATTAGCACCACTATAGCCTTTGAGTTGGGAGACAAATCGCTGTAGACTTTGTATCTTTTGATGCCTCGAGAGACTCTTGTGACTGCCTCTGTCGTCCTATGTGTACATGCCCGGTGACATGCTCCCGCAGCCCGCAGCCCGCAAGCCGGCGAACCCTCCCCGGAGAAAGTGTAAATAATGAGCCTGTCGGCTAGGCACCCCGTCTCTACTGCGGCCCTGGGCGATTCGCAGTGTGGGTACCTCTACGTCACAGGGATGATGGCGGATGAATCTCAAAAAGGACAAATGGCTAAACATCAAAGGTGGGTATAAGTGCACGACCATTATTGCTTTGTTGGAAGATCTGAACCATTCTTGTTTGGAGAGTTTTGCTTGCTAGGTGCAGCTTCTTTCGTACAGTTGCTCTATGCTGATGGTGATACAATGCTAGGTATTTATACAACTTCCGTGAGGGGGGATATCTAGCCTTTGTTTTCCTCAAGTAACTCCTGGCACCGTGCTAATACAGAGAAATCAAGTGGTCATATACACCGTGGTTAAACAGTTGTCGGGTGGCGTTTCATGCATTGTTTTGTGGCACGACCTCGAGGCCAGACTTGTCCTCTTTGATGGCGACGGTGGCCGTCTCGCCCATCTTGAGCTCGCCCCGAATGATCTTATCAGCGAGGCCGTTTCCAATCTCGTTGGTGATGAGCCGGTTTAGCGGCCTCGCTCCGAACTTTGGGTCGTAACCGCGCTCCGCAAGCCAATCACGAACGTGATTAGGTACGTCAAGGGAGATGCGTTTGTCGTCGAGGCGGGTCTGCAACTCGCCGAGACGAATGTCGACAATATCGCGAAGAGCCTCGAGAGCGAGGCGCTTAAAGACAATGAACGAGTCAATGCGGTTGAGGAACTCGGGTGCATAGTTGGCGGCGACTACGTCCATGACGGCCTTGCGGACGTCCGGGTCGATCTCGCCGTCGGCAGTCTCCTTGTAAGGGTGAACCGGATCCGCGCCGACGAGAATGTCGGCGCCGAGGTTGGATGTGAGTACGATGATGGTATTGCGGAAGTCGACCTTGTGGCCCTGCGCGTCCGTGAGGTAACCCTCATCGAGGACCTGCAAGAGGAGAGCCGAGATGTCGCGGTGCGCCTTCTCGAACTCGTCGAAGAGGAGTACCGCGTATGGCTTGCGGCGGACGGCCTCGGTGAGCTGGCCGGCGTCTTCATATCCAACGTAGCCGGAGGGTGCGCCGATGAGGCGGGAGATGGTGTGCTTCTCCTGGAATTCCGACATGTCGAAGCGGACGACGGCCGACTCGGTGGAAAAAAGGAAGCCCGCGAGCTTCTTGCACAGCTCCGTTTTGCCGACACCAGTGGGACCGAGGAAGAAGAAGGAGGCAGTGGGCCTGTTCTCGCCGCTGAGGCCGGCGCGCTGGAGGCGCACAGCGTTGGCGACAGCCTTGATGGCTTCGTCTTGGCCACGGACAGACTCGCGGAGAATGCGTTCCATGTGCACAAGCTTCTCGATGTGGCCGGAGGTGAGCTTGGAGATGGGAATGCCGGTGACTTTAGAAACGACGGCGGCGATGTCATCGGCAGTGACGGCGTCGTGGATAAGGGTGCCGTCGATCTTCTGTCCGTCTTTGGGGATCCTCTGCTCGAGACTGGGGATAACGCTGTACCTCAGCTCAGAGGCTCGGCCGAAGTTGCCCTCACGTTGCGCTTGGTCGAGCTCAATCCTGGCTTTGTCGAGATCTTCCTGTGTCCTCTTGACGGCTTCGATTTCGGCCCTCTCAGCCTCCCAACGCTCCGTTAGTTCGGCAATTTCGTCCTCGTGTTTCTTGAGATCGGATTGCAGCTTCTCGCGTCGTTCCTGGCTGGCGACATCCTTTTCCTTGCGCAAACTTTCCAGTTCGATCTGAATCGTCATAATCTTCTGATCGAGGGCCATGATGTCCTCGGGCTTTGATTCATGCTGAAGTTTGAGATGACTGGCGGCCTCATCCATCAGATCAATGGCCTTATCCGGCAGAAATCGGTCGGTGATGTAACGGTTGGAGTAGGTGGCCGCGGCTACCAGAGCACCATCCGTGATACGGACACCGTGATGGACTTCATACTTGTCCTTGATGCCGCGAAGGATGCTGATGGTATCCGGAACGGTGGGTTCGTTGACAATGATGGGCTGAAATCTTCGTGCAAGCGCGACGTCCTTCTCTATGAGGCGGTACTCCTCCAGAGTGGTTGCACCGCAGCATTGCAATTCGCCACGAGCAAGCGCTGGCTTCAACAAGTTGCTCGCGTCGATAGACCCTTCGGCCTTGCCGAGGCCGAGAAGGGTGTGCAGCTCGTCGATGAAGAGGATAACCTCGCCTTCGGCTTGCTGGACTTCGGTTAAGACTTTTTTCAGTCTCTCCTCGAAGTCGCCTCTGAATTTGGCACCAGCGATGAGAGAGCCAAGATCCAGAGCGAAGACGCGCTTGTTTTTGATGCTCTCGGGAACATCGCCGCGGACAATTCTCAGCGCGAGACCCTCGAGAATTGCCGTCTTTCCGGTGCCTGCCTTTCCAATAACCACCGGGTTGTTCTTTGTCCGCCGTGACAAGATCTGAATCGTCCTTTGGATCTCCGCATCGCGGCCAATAACGGGGTCTAGTTTTCCGTCCTTGGCCTTGGCTGTAAGGTCAATACCGAATTCTTCAAGCGCAGGTTTTTCGGGTTCGCCACCACCCATATTCATGCGATGGGTGCCGCCTGGTGGGTGCGGCCTTCCATTCGCATAACCTCGAAGGAATGTCGATGTTGGTGGTAAAAGCCTTGTGCCGTTGTTGTTGAATACTAAAAGTGCTCTTGGGATCGATCTTGTCGGCCTCGGCGACGACCCAACGAAACGCCGGGCTGATGCGATCAAATATCTTCTAGCTTGCATTGTGCCTGATAGTTCTGCCCGTTTCAAGCTCTTGCTGGCCTCTTCAGACCTATTGCAGCAGAGCGGGAGAGCAACCTTAATATATAGGTACCAATTCCGAGTGAGTCTTCACGAAATTGACGGATTTACCCGGCACATTCTCGTACTTTCTTTCGGTGTAAGAGGTCATCGAGCTTTATCTTATCACCACGTGGCGCAGACCACCCCTACTTGTAGCTGGGTACCTAAGAGGTGACCACGGCGCTAGGTACCTAGGTTCCATCCATGCCCCCCGCCCCGCCCCGCTATTTGACGGAAGCACGGCGTTACATTTCACCGACTGTGTTTTGGATGTCCAGGTTCCGTCTCGGGCTCGCAGCCACAGCAGCCGCAGCCGCAGCGCTTGCTGCTGGTCGGTCACCGAAAAGTGGATCCAGCTCCTGCCCTACCCACAGACTCGTCAATTTTCAGTGCAGCCAAAATTGTGCGGCAACATCCAAAGTCGCTTCCCTCCGAACCGATCCAACCACTTCCTCCTTTTTTTCGTTTACCTTCTATTCCCGCTAACCACCAGCAGAGGACGAAAGCAACCATGTCGGCGCAGACGGAATCCACGACCAAGAAGTTCGGCTCGTCTTCTCGGGTCGTCCCTGCCGCCTCCCAGAAGGCCCAGAAGTGGTACAACGCCGACGATGAGCCCCAGGCCAAGAAGGTGAGTTCACATTGTGTTGCGCGGGAATTCGCGAGTCGGAGAGAACGACATGGCGTCGACGGGAGGAGGAAGAGCGAGAACGGGCACGAGTGGTCTTTTTGTCTTGGGTTCAACACATCGATACGGGAATTCACGAATTGCGCGCACATCGAATAATCTTGAATCCGAAACCCGAGCGAAGAATATACACCAACCGGAAAACCACGACGACAACAATCACGATAGCGCTGCCACCAGGAAGAGAAGACGGAGGACATACAAAGAGACATCGCTCGTGACCGGGGACGCAGATACAAGCCACATGATAGGGGACCATCGCAACTTACACAAGAACGAACACTGACGAGAATGTCACAAAATAGGTCCGCAAGGCCGTCCGCGCCTGGAACCCTCGCCAGTCCCTCCAGCCCGGCACCGTCCTGATTCTCCTTGCCGGTCGCTTCCGCGGCAAGCGCGTCGTCCTCCTGAAGACCCTCGACCAGGGTGTCCTCCTCGTCACCGGCCCCTTCAAGATCAACGGCGTCCCCCTCCGCCGTGTCAACTCCCGCTACGTCATCGCCACATCCTACAAGGTCGACGTCTCCGCTATCGACGAGAAGAAGATTGAGGAGATCTCGCAACCCAAGTACTTCACCGCCGACAAGGCCAAGGCCAAGGCCGGCGAGGAGGCTTTCTTCAAGCAGGGAGAGAAGCCCCAGGTACGTCACATATCTGAAGTCTTGGTTCTCTAGGATGTTGAAATCCCAAGGGACCTTGATGCGTCACAACGTGTGTTTCTACGGGCGGCGGTGCTGACAACCTATTCGCAGAAGAAGGAGATCAACAGCAGCCGCGCTGCCGACCAGAAGGCCGTCGACAAGGCCCTCATCGCCAGCATCAAGAAGGTCGACATGCTCGCCTCCTACCTGGCGAGTTCCTTCAGCCTGCGCAAGGGTGACAAGCCCCACGAGATGACCTGGTAAACGGTTTACTTTCGTTTTTTGGGGACAGCGGGGGGTTTTATCCAGACAACCTTGTGCAATCTGTGGGCTGCGTGGATCTCCTGTTTCTCAGCCTCCTCTCGCCGGAGGAGTTCTTCTTTTGTGACCATGAAGTTGCAAAAAAAGCAACACGCTCCGTGCCAGAAGGGTTGGGAAAGAGGGGAAAATGAAGGGAACAAAAAAAGAGTCATCTTTTTCTCGGGTTCATGTTGTTTTTGTAGACGACGAAGAAATCCGAAAACTCTACGGGCTAGGCTGGTTATGCCAATTGCATTAAGGAAGTCGACGGCATCGGTCACATTTGGCGTCTGTAATGAGGTTCTTCAAAATCCAACAAGAGAAGATAAAAGTCATGGTCCACCCTGTCACTCAGCACGAGATACGCCAGCCGCGTGCCGTACTTTCGATGAGGCGTAGGTAAATACCACCAAAGAACGAATTTTATGAACAAAGTACAATGCTACCCCTCGGTTTTTGTGACTGTGAAAGCGATGATGAATCAAGCTTCCGCCAAACTCGACATGTTCACACGACACGAGCGGGCGGCACAGCATCCGAGTCATGCTTCAGAATATAGCCTTCCAGGGCTTTTATTATTGTTTACTACAAGGAGTGATGTCATGCCCCCGCGGGAGCTACGCTGAGCTGAGCTGAGCGTCTCATCACAACTTCTCGGCCGCTCTCTTCGGCTTCGACAAAGCAAGTCACAATCCGCGGTCGGCCCAGCTCTGGATGATACCGGCGGGGGAGGCCTCATAGTGCTTGATACTGACCTTGCCGGTGGCCTCGTCAAGGTAGGTGTTGGCCTGGACGAAGACCTTGCGGGGCTGCTTGTTCTTGAGGACCACGTTCCTGAGCTTGGTACCCCAGAAATCCATGTCGACGTTGGTCATCTCCTTGTAAAAGGCGATGCCGTTCTCAACGTCGGCGGTGGACTTGTAGACGTGGAGCTTTTGGAGGTATTTGCCGACGGCTACGATTCGAATTAACACGCTAAGATGGCCGACGCAATGTGTGGAGTATGCTTACCGTCACGCCCAGTTGTCAGAATCTTGGAGCGGTCAAGCTTGATCTCCAGATCGGACAAGTCGTCGTTCTTGTACTCCAACTTGCAGAAGTCGTCACCGGCTTGCAGGAAGCACTTTGCGCAATCAGCTTGCAGCTTTGGGACCAACAGCGAATTTCAGACTGACCTGGAGGATGGAGAAGCGAGCCTGTGAGTGAGCCTGACCCCATTTCTGGCTCTTGGGATCCCACATTTCGAGGGAAATCAAACCAGCGCGGGCCATCTGGAGGTATGCAGCGTACAAGACGTCGCCAGCCTCGTTGTTAATGTCGGTGGTACCATCGCCGAAGCCGAAGATCTTGAGAACAGGGAACTCGCAACTGCACGATTTTAGTCGAGGTAAGAGAGATGAAGAGTAGGTAGACATACCCCAAGTACATGGCCACAAGCTCGGCTCTGCACTCCTCGTACGAAGCTGCGATGCTGCCAAACACCGAACCCCATGTCTGACCAGGCTTGTACCAGGTGGTAATGGGCTTGTTTGTCAAGGGGCTGACAGGGGGGTTCTTCTCGTCAAAGTTGAAGGTTCCAGGAGCTGTTTCCTGGAGAAGCTTACCGCAACCGTGGCCTGAGTTCGTTAGATATGGCTCACGATGAATCAGCGACCAGCTTACCAGTGAGCTCATGAAGGCCGACCTGTACCTCGAACGCGGGGTCGCGGTACTTGTGGTAGAGCTCCAAATCGGCGTCAGAGATGAAGGGAATCTTCTCATTGGGCGCCTTGGCGCTGAGAACATTGCCAAGGGAGACGTTCTTGAAACCCTCCGTCTGCCTAATGTCGTCGTAGTTGGGAATGTTGATACCGGCAGGGATGCCAGAGCCGGCAAAAGTGAGGACTTCCAGAGAAGTAAAATCGGGCGAGAGGAACTTATCCTTCTCAAAGTCACTGCCCCAGGGGAGCAGGGGAATCAGCTTCGGTGCCGAGGAGACGAGCTCTCCAAAGGCACGGGTGCGCTCTAGATTTACGACAGAAGCAAAGCCTTCCCACTCGCCACGGATGCCGGCGGGGTCTCTGTAGGTCTCGATGAAACCAATGTCGCTCTCAACCATGGGCCCCTTGTCTCTAATCCAATACCTTTGGCTGTCCTTGAAGGCCAGCAGAGAACCGGTGGTAAATGACTTTTCGTAAGACTCGTGCATCTTCGCTTGGGTCTCGTTGTCACTGTTCTCACCCGCCTTCTTGATGTACTCGGCAATCGCCTTCATCTCTGCGGCGTAGTCACCGTACACTAACCTGACGGTCTTGCCCTTCAGCACGCCATCCTCAACCTGGAACTCGGTGTCCTTTCCAATGTCACCTCCTTCGGCCGGGACGCTGGTCACAGCAGAAGCGATGAGCAGCTCGTAAGAGCCGTCCTGTGCCTTGCGAAGTCTGGTGTTCTCAGGCAAGAGACCCTTCTTTTCCATCCAGCCGGAAACAGCGTCAATCTCCTCTTGGGTGATATGAGAAGAGTCGGGGTAATAAGTTGTCAGGTGTCCTTTGTCTGGGAAGCCAAGGTGCAGCAGGCCGGGCTTGTCGGCGCTGAAGATGCCACCATTGGTGGCCTTGTAGAAACGCTCGGCCTCGGGAGAAGTGGCAGCAAGAGCAGCGAATGTCTTCTCATCAGCTCTAGGGAGGAACTTGGAGTCACCGAAGCTCTTGTAGTTGCCGTTGTTTCCGAGGAACTGGGCGGCATATTCAAGGAAGTGCTTCAACTGAGTCTCGTCAACGCCGGCCTTCTTGGCAAGGGCATTCCAATCGCCACCACTGGTCTTGTGAAGGGCAAGGATGAAATCGTAAATGGGCTCCGACTCTGGTGAGATCTGTCTAAGGACGATGCGGCTTCCAGCGAATGCAGCTCTGAGATGTCACTTTAGTTCTACGTAACTCGTGAAAAGACTTGCCACGCATGGATGCAAGATGAGTTGCACGGCAGATGGGGCATCTTGTCCTTACTTGCTGATGAAGTGGGCATAACGCTTCTGTTTGTCGGTGAGAGGCTCAAAGTGTTTCTCGATCTCGAGACGGACAACGCTCGGGGGCGCGTCAGCGAGGTAGTGGGTGAGCTCCTGGGCATTCATTGTGGAAAATCTCTGCCGGCAGGGTTTGTTGAGTGAAAAGGAGAAGTTTGGTCTTGGTCTGGCGGATCTGAAGGAATTATGAAGGGAAGGGGAAACAGCTCGCAAAGAGGTGAGTCTCTGGAGGGCGGAAATGGATGAAACCCGCATGAGGAGAGATCTTGCCGAAGCTGGTCATTGGCCACCGAGTGAGAAGGTCCAGGCAAATGAACAGACGACTTGCGCATGGCAGGCGCCATCAGCGGGGAAGAACAAGCCACAATGCTGACAGAAGCGGAAGGAGCATAGCCACGATGAGGGGTTGATTGGCACTTTTGGGAACCTTTGGAAATGGAATGGACCTGACTTGTTCAGAAGGAGCAAGAGAAAGAGAAGGAGGGGCAACCCGCTGGAGCGATAGTGCTAGAAAACTGAAGATATTCGCGCGAGAGCTTTATGCCACACGAACCTCCGACCGTAGTGTTGAAGTCTGGCTTAGTCATCAGCTCACCCCAAGATTTGCTTTCGTTGGCATTCTGACGTGACTTTCGCAAGTTGAGACTGAAGCTTTAAACACGCGTGAGAGGTCGTCCGTCTAGCAACCAAACTTGATCCGACTTTACGAGAGTGAGGTTCCTGTATCTCGTTTTCAACCGAGTCGAAATAGCTATACATTTTGTTGAATAACGTAACTTTAAGAAGCTTTGAAGTAACAGTCCCGCCACCAACTGCCACAATGAGCTGTGGTGTTTCTTCAATCCCATGTCTCATACGACAATAACGGTAAAAGAGCGCAGCAAGGACCTGTATTGCCAAGTCACAGCGCTACAGCGCATCGAGGGGGGATGGAATCGTTCGACGCTGAGGAACAAACGACAGCAGGTGTGGGATGATTTGCCCCCTCGAGTCTCAAGTTACGCCCAAGGACTTGAACTATTGACTGCGAGCTACTCCCTCTCTTTGGGTGACCACCACGACTGTCGTACTACTAGTGCTGGTTAATTCGAACAGACGCATGGAGCAGACGATCTTTGGTCAGCCTGCCCCCTCCGTACCGAAGCATTCTCCGTGCTCGACGTCGCGTCGCTCACCGAGAGGGTCCTTGATGCATCTCACACACCGCAGCCTGATCCGTATCCTTGCCGGCAAGGGTGAAGAGCCAATGGGATATTCGACTGGCGAACATCCTGCGCCGGCTGCAAAACACCCTAGGGCATCTCATCTGCAGCTGGCCTGAGCCCCCGGCATACAGCATGGTGACATATGATACCTGTGCATCAAATCCCCGCATCTCCTTGACGGTGTGAGGCCTTCAAGAATCCAAATCAGGCGACGGAGGAGAGTCGGTACAGGCGGGCTTGACTGCTCGCCATTGAGCCGACGAACGCAGTGTCATCGCGTGAGGGTCTCTTAGGCTGGCTTGCGACTTCATCATGCATGTTAGCGACATGGTGTAGACATACACCACTCATATTTCATGAGCAAGGCTAGGTTCCAGTCTCATGGCTTCGATGGGTACCGTGCAGGATGACGGAGCAACACAAGCGCTGCTGACTGGGTTGTCAAATAGTTCGTGGTTGTTGTCTCCTTTCCATCCTAAATCTCGATCAGCGGCCAAAGTCTAAACAACCACAGATCAGAAACAATGCATTGATACAGTTCGCCCTAAGTCGCTGCAGGCCGTCTCTTGTTAGAGTCTCTCCCACACATATGCAAGATGATGGGAGCGTTGCGTTTCGTTATTCGTGCCACGAATAACCTGCAAGCATCTCGTAAACGATCAGAACTCGTCTGTCGTGCGACCAAAGCGGCGTGGATCCATCATCCATGTCGAGGCATGCTAACTCGGCCGGGAAGAGGAGCCGCTCGCGCTGGGGTACCATTGAAAATTCCGCCGAATTCTTGCCCGGGGAAGCATTGAGCGATTCCCGGGGTTTCCGACTGTTCGGACCAGTGGCCTTGGCTTCTGCCAACTTACGTGTATACGTGCTATGCACGTCGCCGGCAGCACGAGGACGGCCTCGGTGACTGGGGTTTATCAGACTACTACTTGCAGACACAAGGGATCGGGCGCCGGGGAAGATCCGCCGTGCATCAGGACTTTGATCTCGGTCTCAACTTTGATTGTCCTGCTCTTTGTCCTCGGACGTTGCTTAGAGCCGCATAAGATTGAGATTCAGTGGCTACTTTGCACCCTCCGGCGGGCGATGACGGGTGTGCCAACCTTTCCAACATCTGGCTTAGAGGACAAGTGAGGCTCAGTAGAATTACCGTGCGATGCCGACAAGGTCAGAAGCGGTAGGTGATATAGAGAGCATTGTGTGTTGGTATGATAGGTCTTACTCCTGAAGTGTACACTCACTCATGTCACAGCTTCAAGCCTATTTGCTCGCAGAGATCGCAGGGTATGCGTCATGACGATCCCTCCACGTTTGCTTCAAGGCTGGCAAGCAGGTGATCAGAAATGCGATACACGATACCACTGCATACTATGATGTACAAAGAGGCTTACTATGCGTGTATCAGTGTTGTTTTGCCAACCGCTTGGCTGGGTTCTGCTTGACAACCAGTCGGAGCTTGAGAATGTGGGGTGAACAGAGCTTGGGACGTTCTCGAATCGCGCCATCATGCCCTGCGTATCCGTAGTGTAAAATGAGAGAACCAGTACGGATATACACAGTAGGTGCCTGTCCATTGTCAGAGTGGCAACCAAAAGCCGAGCCGACAAGTCATGGAGGCTTGCGATGTCGACAGCCAATACGGGAACGCAATCTTAATGTTGAAAGTGACCCACAAAGAAGCAAGTCAGCTGCTTCATCACGAGAGCGGTGAAAGGCCGATACAGGCGTCGTTGCCGGTACCGGGTACTGGGAGGTACGTTGCCAGGACTCTCGAGCACGAAATTGTAGCGGCCTCATCCTTGCCCGCTCGCGTGCCTTTTTCCCCTGGACCGTTGGGCTGGGTTCAATATTGGGTACTTGGCGGGGTGTCGGTGATCTGGAGTGGTTGCTCGATCCACTTGGAGAAGGCGGTCGAAGAGGCGGCGTAATCGTAGAGAAGCAAGAAGTGCGTGGGAGAGAAAGCGAGGCAAAAGAAATGAGACGACCTAGCGGAGTCTTGCGGAGGGGAAGCTATCCAGTTGCTGGTGTCAAAGTGGACGAAGACGGGAAGACGGGGACGGACTGCGGAGGAGAGGAGAAGAGGAGCTAAGAAAGAGCCTGAAGCATTCAGGGCCGCGTTCCGAATGGCTGGAATGAAATCAGTGTGATGAACAGAAGCCACAATTATCTCCAGACCCAAAGCAAGCCCAAGGTTAACTACCTTACTGCGTACACAGTAATTAGTACCAGCCTACCTACCTGGTAGGTACACCATCCGCTAGGTATAGGTAGCGCAGGATGCGGAAAAATACACCGCTGTGTAGGTTGTCACAGCCTGTAATTGCTGCGTAGCGTAGCGGAATGGAACGGCTGGCAGCAGCAGCAGCAAGTCCCGGGCCAAAGTCGGGTTCCACCCGGAACCCCAGCCGAGCCGACAGGCACGATGAACGACGCCAGGTCGGGTGGACTCGGTCGAATCACATTAGCTGTGAGGGACGGTACACTAGGGTACACGTGTAGGTAGTGACGGGAACCTGCTGGGCTGATACGAATACCGAAGGCCATGCCGCAAGCATGCGTAGACAGTAATAGTCTGTAAGTGATATGCGTTGATGCGGCGGACCTCATTTCGGTTTGCACAACGACTTCCCCCAGCGGCCGTGTGTTTGCGTGAAGATGAACTCGTGACCAACTTTCTAGGTTTCGCAACTTGAGCATATTCCTCGGCCTGGGTGCAGCGCTGGGCCGAGCTGACTGCAGTATACCGTCTGACTGCAGTCTGGGGCTTCCCATTGCTTCGTTATCCATAGCCGCTTGAGCAACTCTCACCACACTGTTCGAAATGAAGTCAACACCAACACACAAGACCATTGTTGAACGCCTCGCGCAGGCCATGTCACCATCGCATCTGCACGGAGTTTGAGTGACGGTGACACGACAGGAGCACGTTCGAGTCGAGTCCGGCTAAACAGGATTCGACGACACAATCATGTTCGTCTCTTCTCGGCATGCTAGCAGCAGCAGCAGCAGCAGCAGTAGTAGATGTGGTGTACTTGTATGCGAGATGCCGCGGAAGACGGACTGGCAATACCTGACCGACGGTGGGAAGGTGATGCTGGAGCATCAAACGGGAGGAACCAACAAGCTGAAGTCCAAAGAAAGAGAACCAGCAAGCAAGCGCATCGCTTCGCTTCGCAATCCCTCTGATCCCTCCAAGCTAACCAGCTAGTCGTAAATGATGTAATTACATACTATAGTGTAGCTTCTCGGGCCTTGACCGAAAGCGATGCATGCCAGAACCTACAGCGTACTCTCCCACTTTACCCAAGGTACCTCGTCGCCCATGTACAAAGTACCTTTGCGTGCTCTCCACAGGTCGCTACCATAATACTCTGAGGTAATCACTCCTCCGTAACTTGATCGGCTTCCCTCCATCGTGGGCTTCCACACTCAGTCTGAGCCTTCCCCATGCCCCATTACCTGGCCCTGTCCGATGAGTCTCACCGAGTGATTCCCTCCGTTTCCCCGCGGGCGTCTACAATTTCCCTTGTAGGCACTGACTGGCGTCTGTCTGTTCTATCTGCGCTTACCGTCTGGTATTGGACGCAACTCGCCCGCCCTGCAACCGGATGGCGCTTTCGATCTTGGGATCGATCTACCTCGTCACGCGGTTTGCAAAAAAAGCCGAACACTCTAAGCAATACCACCACCACCACCATATTCTTTTCAACAGCCACTACATAAACAGCATTATTTAGGCCAAGGACTTGATTATACTTGATCTTCAGGTAATAAAATTATTCATAGATATTATGCTAATATTCTTTTCAGCCTTTTGAGGTAGAGTAGTGAGGTGGGTAGTGTAGAGTGTTCGGCTTTTTCTGCAAACCGCGTGCTCGTGTACCCCGTAGTCACTGTCAAGTGTCGGGGTGTTTTCCCCCACCCAGCGATTTGGTCGATTTTTGTTTCCTTTTTTTTTCTGCGTGTCCAGTGATCAAGTTGCTACGACCTTGGGCCGCTTCCCCGGTTCAGGAAATTATCTCCTAGTGTCGGTTCTAGAAAAAGTGCCCCCCACGCTACTTCCTCCACATCCATCGGCGACACCAGGGCAAGAGCTGCTGCAACTTCACCCCTCCTCCACATGATGGGCTCTCTTTTTTCTGGCCCCCGCCATTTTGGCTTCTTGACCATTTCCATCCTTACTATGTAGCATCGTCATGCCTTTTCGTTCCAGCCAACTACCGCTTCCCTTTGCCTTGACCGAGACCCGTTCTCCGTCCTCCCCCGGGCCCGCGACACAGGTCACGTCGGCATCATCGCTGTCAATTAACGACACACCCCTCTGCCCTCGCCCGACCACAATCTATCGCGAGGGACTCCTGGACAATCACTTCTCCCTCTCCTGGGACCGCCAGCCCTTCAAACAGTTCATCATACCCGCGGAGCTTACGAAACCGACATCCCGCAAGCTCTTGCGTACCGTGCCGCACCGCACTGCAGGTGTAGCTATTCGCTCACCAGCAGCAGCAAGCCTCTCGGCAACAAAACCCATTGCAATGACGGACGCCCATAGTTGCTGATCTTCATGCTCGTACCGCCGTCGCGGTACTTGACCTGCCAACGACAACCCGCTCTTTAATGACAGGAGTGTTCAACCCACAAGCGCCGTCTGCCTCCCTGCTCGCCTTCGCCGAAAAAGCAAACACAAGCCCAACAATATACTTCTACGCCATATCGAGCTTCCCAAAGCCAGTTTTGCAAATGCTTTGCGACACTTCGTGTGCTTGGAGCTCCAGCAGCTCGGTTCGAGACTTATGCCCAGAAGCGACACGACCTCTTCTTCCCGCTTCGTGGTTGAATTTCGTGCGCTTGACGGTGCTGTTTGCCATCCCGCGTCCCCAGATTCGACGACCCCTTGGCAGCTTCGGCCCCGTGAAGGGCTACCGACTGCTGCCAACGACTGGCAGACGCAGGGCACGTTTTCGGAGACACCATCAGGGACATTAGGAGCGGTTCAAACGAGCGGCAGCTGGAAACACACCTTACTTGATAAGCCTACCCTACATTGACGAGCAGCAGGGCACGGATTTCTCCCCGTAAGGGCTAAACGCGCCGTTCATTGGGTGCTGCACATCGAGAACCGGGTCAGTGACACGGCCCTTGTCGTTCCCATGCCACCCCCAAGTTACTGCGTAGCCTGTACTTGTACTCAGTACGCAGCCCCATGGCCCGAGAACCTGCTGAACACTTCAGGCGTTTTAGCTGCCGTCAGGCACCCCTTGTGTCCCTCGTTGGGATTTTTTACCTCATCGATCCCCAGACCAAACATGCCCCTGTCGTCGTCACTCATAACCCAAGTATAAGACGACGCTCGGTGCCGTCGCTGCGCTACGGCCTACCACGAACTCTTCTCAAGGCCAGATTCTTGTTTGATTTAACAGACCATAGCATCTTTCTCCGATATCCGCAGCTCTCATATACCGTTAAACCT
The DNA here is from genome assembly GCA_004366825.1 of Colletotrichum spinosum. Lineage (NCBI taxonomy): Eukaryota > Fungi > Ascomycota > Sordariomycetes > Glomerellales > Glomerellaceae > Colletotrichum > Colletotrichum spinosum. The sequence goes on from QAPG01010715.1 coordinate 1,212,543, forward strand.
TTGGTCACTAGTCTCTCCCACCGCATACGTACAGTCCTTCGCCCTGCAATGCGATAGCGTCTTCGACAGCTACGTCCAGCCTACAACTTAGCAAAAGTCCGGCTACTCAACCGAAACAATGTTGTCCTACGATTCCCCAATGTCGATCAACGGAAAGACGCCCAAGTCGCCGACCAGCCTCACCAATGGCGTCCAACAAGCCGTTGCCTCAAAAACCCAGCCTATTGTGCCCGGAGTTCCGACCTCTGCCGGCAACGGTGCTCATGTCAATGGATCTCTCAACACCAAATACCACCACATCTGGCTAGTAACTGGTCCAGCTGGTTGTGGCAAGACTACAGTCGCCGAGTATCTTGCCCAGTCACTGAAGGTTCCTTACATTGAGGGAGACAGTGTAAGTGCTGCATCGTGTCTCGTATTCTAAGAGCACTGTCTGACTCGCGCAAAAGTTCCACCCGAAGGCAAACATTGAGAAGATGGCCAACGGAATCCCTCTGACCGACGCCGACCGATGGGATTGGCTCGTCGCTCTTCGCGAAGAGTCTCGTCACCAGCTCGCTGCAGGATCTGACGGAGTTGTTCTGACCTGCTCGGCGCTGAAGCGCAAGTACAGAGATGTCATCCGCGTCGCCGGTTACTACGACCGTACAATCCTGATCCACTTCATCTACCTTTCTGCGCCCGAGGATGTCCTCGTGCAACGCGTGCAAGCCCGCAGCGCTGCCACCAACCATTACATGGGTGCCAACATGGTTCGAAGCCAGTTCCAGTCCCTTGAGCCCCCAATGGCGGACGAGACCGACGTCATCAGTGTCGACGTGAGCCGCAGTCTCGAGGAAGTCAAGCGTGATGCCTTGGCTAGCGTCACAGCTATGATGGAAGAGGAGCAGTAACGAGAGGCGTTAACGACGCTTGGATTCTGGGACATTTTGGACACATTATCCTGCGGGATAACGGAGTTTTCGGGGCATAGAATCGGGAGCGTTGACATTCGCATGTTTCACGGCGCAAGTATTGGGATTTGGTTTACAAAACCGCCGGCCTCGACAGGGCCGGCATGTATTGGTACTTGAAGGAGTCAGCGGTGGGTAATTTGCGCCGCCAAGGCTGCTCAGTCAGACTGTCGATGTTTGTGGTGTGAATTTGCGCATAACCAACAGACGAAGGAGAGGGTGCTGTCGCAATAGTCTTGGATGGATGGAAACCTTTCAACACCTGCAGCGATGCTGAGCTGGGGCGTATCCTCTCTCATGCAAGGTCCAAAACCGCAGAACGCTCAGTGTTCGGGTGTGCCTGAGGAGTCTTGGGTTGTTCGTACATGACCTACTTTGTCTGAGCTACAAATTCAATATCTGACAGGATAAAACCGCAATGTGTTGTCATCCTTCCTTCCCGTTCTCTGACGCTTTCCACTTGCGCTATCGATCATGTTGTCTTCACGAGAGACCGTCATTTAGCTGTTGTGGCGAGTACTGGTCGCTTCTCGTTGTAGCTCTCGGCGGTTGTTACCTACCCAGGGGTATTACTGCATGGGGCTTCACGACAATTACGAGGGTTTTTATTTCGACTTCGAATATGCCGCCTGTCCAGTCTCTCCATCCAGTTCATTTTCTTCTAGCACCAACTCGCGGTGAGAGATATCCCATCTTCATTGCGGCGTGGGCAGCGGCTGTCAAGCCTTCCTGTCGCACCCCCTGAGCCGAGTCGATCCTTCATTCTCGTCCCGGCTCGTCATTGATGCTGCTGCTGCTACCGCCTGCTACCCACTGCGAGACAACCGTATGGAAAATCCAACCAAGCCGTCATTGAAAGCGACGTACAGGTCCGTACGTACCACAAAAGCCGAGCGGCTTCCTCAAAGCTGGCCAAACCCTCAGCCATCCCCCAAATCGGGCCACTCGCATTCGCCAAACCCCTCCTCCCCACCCGAAAGGGGGAGAGGAGGAGGATCTCGACGAAGATGCAGTCTTGCTTCTCTCCCTGTAACCTTACCATTCGGGGAATCTTCAGCATCGACCCGCGTCGACTCGGTGAAGATGTGGAGAGCGGTTCGCGACGTTTCACTGGGCCGTCACATTTCCGGGGTTGGCACGCACGCACACACCGAGGGAACTGAAAGCAGGGCTAGAGGTATGTGTTTGTATGTACGTGTGAGAGTGTGTGTACGTGTCTACTTACTGCAGACGTTTCTGCAACCCTTTAATCTTACGCCCTGCTTGTCAGACGTGCGTCGGGCAGCAAGCACAGCTCACAGGATCTCTTGAGAATGCTTCATGAACGCTTGATCTTCTTGTCCCTTTTTTCTATGTTACCGGCATCGACGGTGCTTGCTAGTCATGATGCCAAACCCATCCATCTTCCGCTCCCCGCGCGCCAGATTTATCTACAAAATCATTAGGCATCCAGGTCACCATTTTAGGTCACATCGGCGCCCACACACCCCGTCATCTTTCCGTGCTGCTCGCGTGGGATTCCACAACATCACGCGGCGCCGGACGCCATCGTCTGCCCACCACCCATCCGCCGAACCACACAGCCTGATGCGGCACCAGCCCTGCCACGTTGCCTTCACCTAAGGTGCATAACCATGACATCAGGTTCCTCCACCACCCTCCTCACCACCTCGGCCGCGCGTGCCATGGTCGCGCCGTCCACCACGCGGTGGTCGGCGCTCCAGCTAAAGTTGGTAACGTGCTTCCTGACCACCCGGTCGGAGTCCTCAGATTCAAAGGCCGGAACGGCGCGCATGCGGCCGATGCCGAGGATGGCGACCTCCTTGTCAACAATGACAGGGGACAGATATGTTCCGCCAATGTTGCCAATGTTGGAGACGGTGATTGTGCCGCCGCTGAGGTCCTGAGGGGTGAGCTTTCCAGCAAAGGCGGCCTTTTGAAGACGTGCTACTTCTTTCGCGATGGAGAGGATGTTCAAAGACCCGACATTGCGGATCACGGGCACTAAGAGACCAGTGGGTGTGTCCATGGCAACGCCGATGTTGTGCTGACTACGCATCACAATCGATGGTTTCGAGGTGGCCGAGTCGAGGTCGACCCGCGCATTGAGAATGGGAAACTGGTACAGGGCCATGGACACGGCCTTGATGATGAACGGGAGGTAGGATAGCTTCGCAACTCCTTCAGCGCCACCGCCTACTTCGGGGCTGGTCGCCAGGACGCGGTTCAGCCGCGAGCGCAGTTGGACGAGGCTCGAGAAGTCAACCTCATCCGCATACAGGAAGTGTGGAATGTTCAGGGAGCGAGTCATCGACTTGAACATTTGCTGCTGGGTAAGCGTAAGCGGAGTGCGTGTCTCCGTCTGGGGACCGGTGACTGCGGATCCGGTGGGCTCGGGCCCGGAAGGCGGGGCCGATGGGGCTGGCGCGGCCTCGCCAGCATCACGGCGCTTGACGAAGTTCTGCAAGTCTTCTTTCAACACTCTTCCGTCTCTGCCGGTACCATCAATCTCAGAGATGTCGACATTCAACGTCTTGGAAAGATGTCGCACTGCAGGCGTTGCCAGCGAAGCGTGCGTGCCCTTTGGCCGGGGCAAAGACACCGGCGCACTCTGCACGTTCGTGTCTCTTGGTGCTCCTTGTCTTTGCGCTTGCTTATCTTGCTCCTCTTGTGCCGGCGGTGCTGACTGACTCGGTGCTGGTGTATCTGCCGGCTTCGTTGGTGCCGTTAGCGCGTCGAGATCCTCCTGCTTCGCCCCGCCTTGAATGTCGATGTCGACAAAAGGCTTGCCGACTTTGGCCATGTCGCCGGCGTCATAATGCAACTTCTTCACAACGCCAGAGAAACGACTGGTGATCTCGACCGAGGCTTTGTCGCTCTGGACCTCACACAGTGGGGAGAACTCCTCGACTCTGGCCCCCGGCTCGACGAACCACTGTATGATTTCGCACTCCACGATGCCTGCAAAAAAACAACTGTCAGTGACCCTTTTTCGGCGTACATGTAGGCGGGGTCATTTGAAGCCTGACCTTCACCAATGTCTGCCAGCAAAACAGGCTTGACCACCCGCAGGTGCCGAGTGTCGTGAAACTGTCTCGAGGGGTAGACGCCGGCAGCTCTCGCAGCGGCCAAGCGGGCCATGCTCTTGGAGACGTGCCATTGTGTCCTGACAACGCGAGAGCCTCGTTGGAAAAACATCCTGAAATACTTTTCAAGTTTCAAGAGGGAACACAGAGTAAGGACAGCTCTCAAATTTTTGGGAAAACAAGAGGGGAAAGAAAACATAAGGAATGTGCGAAACGGCACTGTTAGGAAGCAGCGCTCGGCGCTTCCCCCAGAACTCGGCTATTCGCGGTGTTCGGCCGTGCAAGTCAATACCCCATGACACAATGTGAAAGCCCCGAGGGGCAGCAGGAAGGTGGCCCGAGACCCGCCAACAAGCCAGGTGCAACCCCCGTAGGTCAGCTCTATCTCCGCAGTCTCCACTTCCTTATCGTGATACTACGTAGCTGTGGCTCGGGTACTGTGGCGCCAGCTGTCGGGTCGACGCGGCTTCGGTACCTTAGCCTGTGGCGTGAATTTTTCCTGTCGTATAGAGGAACATGGTCAGGTCACTACGGATACTCGCTACCATTTTCAGAGCATCTCATCATCATAATTGACATACAAAAGCCATGGCACCGATTGCTCCGCTACGCACAATGGCTCTGGGCTTGAGGCCCTCGAGGAGAGTCTTCTCCTGCACAGTCTGCGCGGCCAGAAGACATATAAACACCACGCGCCCACGGCTCGCCGAGAAGCCTCAAACCCCGGAACCGGCCCCGGGCGCCGGCACGGCACCCGTTGCGCCGGCGAGACCCGATCTCCCCGCGTCCGCCATTCACGCCCCGAGGGCCTACGGCAAGAAGATTGAAGACTTTGTCCCAGAACCGCTCCCGAGGCCCATTGGTATGGCCCACCCGCCGCATCCCGAGGAGAACTCGGGCATCGACAGGAGGTCATTGAAGGAGCGAAGGGACGATTTCGTCGATTACGACAAGCACCTGATCCGCCGGAAGGAACTGTAAAGTCCAATAGAGTAATTCCAAAATTTGAAGCTGGTTCTAACATTGGTGTTACCTCACATAGCAAGGAAAAAATGGCCCGCCCCTACTTCCGAGACTGGCGAAACATGCAGTTCCAAGAGGGCAAGTCCTTCATCGCGCCCCCTGCCCCTTTCAAGTCCGAGGTGTCTCTCTTCTTCCCCAACTTCGTCGGCCAGACTCTCTCAAAGGACACCAACAACACCCGCGACACGACGCGCGCCCTTCTCGACAAGGTCACCGTCGTGGCCATGTACAGCAGCAAGTGGGCCGAGGACCAAGTGCAGACCTTCATCTCCCCCGAGGCGAACCCCGCGCTGCACGAACTGCTGGCCAAACACAAAAACACCCAGCTCATGCAGCTCAACATTGAGGACAACAAGTTCAAGGCCTGGATCGTCAGGCTTTTCATGAACAACTTGCGGAAGCAGATCCCTGAGCAAAACTGGGACAAGCACCTGCTGGTGCCCCGCGGCATCACCACCGAAATCAGCGAGTCTATCGGCTATCTCAACAGTAAGGTGGGCTACGTCTATCTCGTCGACAACCTCTGCAGGATACGTTGGGCCGCGAGCGGTACCAGCCAGCCTGACGAGCGAGACAGTTTGGTAAAGAGTATGAAGCTCGTTTTGCACGAGTGGAACAAAGCAGAGATTGCAAAACTGCAGGCTCAAAAGGAAGCCAAAGCAGCGAAGGAGACGCAAAACAAAAGCATTGCATAGATCATGGCGGAAGATGGCAATTTCGGGTGGCTTGTGAAGCCGGTAGCTCGGGAGCATTGGGTAACGACCTTCCGCCTGTAGACAGATACCCGTGTTCTTTTAGTGTACAATATGCACCAAGGATACCCTCAATTCGAGCAAGTAACAAAATACAACGTAAGAATCCCAAAACGCCTCCGCATTCCCTGATGCCGATTGTTCCCCCGGTCGTAACGGCTTGTTGTGACAAAAACAGACATAACGCGGACGTCAAAACACACACACACACCCCATCATACGGCCAGCTCTTCTTTTATAGGAACCACCAGAAGACCAAGAAGCAAAAGGCAATGAAGGCGCCCATGATTATGCCATCGCGGCGCTTCTTGGCGGAAATGCGACCAATGAGGCTATTCAAGCCCGGGACCTGACTGGCGGCCATGGTGATGCGGCGGTTGATGCTGGCGAGGGTCTCGCGCTGGATGTTGAAGCTGTCCTGGACGGCGTAGGCCTGCGACAGGACGCTGTCGGCCATGCTATGGCTGTTGTCGATGCGAGAGCGCTCGGCGAGCATGTACTCGGCCTCGGCGGCCTCGGGGTTGTTTGCGCGGTACTCATCAATGTCGGAGCGGACGTTGGTGAGGAGGTGGGCTCGGTCGCGGGCCTGCGCTATGGTGTTGCGTAGACGCACAAGGTCGCGCTTGTGCTCGGCGTGCTTCTCGCGCAACAAAGCAAGGTTATTTTGCTTCAGGGCAGAGGAGGTAAGGGTGGCTTCGGAGTCGAGGAGGCGGGCTAACTGAGAAATGACGTTCTCGCGCTGGAGTCTATGTGTTAGTTGAGTGCTTGATCGAGTGCCGCGGTCGGCGGCATGTGCGCCGATCGGGTGAGGACTGTACTCTTTCGAGAAGATCTTGAAGCTTTGCTTCCGTTGTCCGCTCTTCTTCTGTCGGCTTCGCTGGAATGTCTGATACTGTCGAAAACTGGGAATAGGTGTGGAATAGTGTCTCTGTCTGTACGTGCCGGATGTCAGGGAAACCTGGATTACAGCTGACGACTCGTGGGGAAAGGACTCCGAGGTTTACCTGTGTCTCCAAGCTGCGCGCCTGTTGCCGAAGCTGGGCCCAGCCCGTATTTCCCGAAGCTGCTGCCATGACGCTGGGATGCTTGTTGTCGTGTGTGGGCTGCTCTGTCTCGAGATTGACGTCTTCAGACGGACTCAGGTTACGTCCGCGTGTCTGAGATGCAGCGTCCTTGTCGCATGGCCCGTGCACCTTGAATGCTTAGGTAAGGTCGACATCTGCTCAGTCGGACGCAGAGGACTGGCTGTGGGCCGACCACGCCAATCTGCGAACTGGCCGAGAGACCCTTGAAGGGAGTGCTTCAGAAAGAACTACATACAGATGTCGCTTGACGACAACATCGGGGTGACCTGTTTCTGGTGTATCTGACGCTGAACCATTGAACTTCGAAGACGCAGTTGAACCAGCGAGGTTACTATTAAAGAACTAAACAACGGGTTCTAAGTACATCTCAAGCTTGACATCCTGTTTTCCGCCGTCATCGAAATGATCATCAGGGACGACAGTCGCTGTGAACTATTTGGGTCATGTCACCGATCCTCGGTGAACCCGGTAGCTATACAACTCGGTGAAGTCCTCGGCAAAGACAGGTGTGGCTAGTGTAAGATGAGGCGCAGCAGCCCCGGTCCATTTTCTCCGCCCAATCAAAACTCATATCCACCGTCGCCTTTCCACAAGCACAAAAAAAAACCCTAGTTAGGGCAACCTCCAACATCGCTGCGAAATTTCACCTTGAACGTTCCTGCCTACCTCACGACGTGTCGATACTAACCCAGATATCCAGCGCCACCCCCCATATCCGTCAATCAAGATGGTGAGTAGACCCCTTGCTGTTCCGCGAATTCGCGATCTTCGAAAACACGACATCATTTTTCTCGACGACAATCCGATACCCCGCGCTCCCCGAAACGCCTCTTGCACGCCGACGAGAGAAGAACAACATCATACAATCGCACCGAAGAGAACAAAGTCCCGCTGACGAGAATGTCGCAGTCGTCCGGCAAGGTTAAGGCTGTCCAGCTGTGGAGCAAGGACAAGAACGAGTTGACCAAGCAACTCAACGAGCTCAAGACCGAGCTCGGCCAGCTCCGCATCCAGAAGATTGCCTCTTCTGGCTCCAAGCTCAACAAGATGTGCGTTACCATACCCGATCCCGATTTGGACGACAAGCGAGGGGGATAAACGTTAGAGAAATGGGACAAGAAGGGCTGACTGGTGAAATTTTCATTCGTATAGCCACGACATCCGCAAGTCGATCGCCCGCGTCCTTACCGTCATCAACGCCAAGCAACGCGCCCAGCTCCGCCTGTTCTACAAGAACAAGAAGTACGCGCCCCTCGACCTCCGCGCGAAGCAGACCCGTGCCATCCGTCGCCGTCTCTCCGCACAGGACGCCGCCATTGTCACCGATAAGGCCAAGAAGCGCACCGTCCACTTCCCTCAACGCAAGTTCGCCGTGAAGGTCAGTTGATTCGGAAACCCGTACCAGGGGTTGAGCTTGGGGGCAGAGCGAGGCGGGGACCGGGACAGGAGAGTGTAACAGCGTTGGCATGTCACTGCTGTTTCACGGCAGCGTTGTGCCTCACTCTCTCGTTCTCTCTGCCGCGTTTCACCCTCACTCGCCCTCAATCTACGGACTTGCATGCTGATTTTTTGCCAGGCTGCTTAAATTTATCCACCTGGGTATCTGGTTGGGGATGAGGAACTACGAAAATGGAACACAGAGGCGTAACACGTTTTTGGCACGCGGGAATCCCGAATGATGCATTGCATGGACATGGAGGGAATTAAAGGGTCTTGCGCTATGTTTATTCCCAGTGCTGCAAACAAATGGATTTCTCAAAACCGGTCATGGCAAAAAGAACACAAAAGCTTGGCTCGCGGGCTGCGCACTCTCCCTCCCCCTTTACTTTTGGGGGAGGTCCTCCGAGCGTGCTTGGTAGCATAGAGCTGCCCGACAAAAATGTCAAATGGGGCCAAAAGTGCTCCGACTTCAAAACACCTTCGACGTTCCGAAATAAGTGCCATGGTCTTCCGTACTGTTCAGCACGTGTGTCATCTACCTTTTACTTCACTATCCCTTTGAGAACACCACAAGAGGTCATCGACCCCACTAGCAAGAACGTTTCGATCTTGTGTAATGAGCGTCTCTATTCATGTTTGGACTTGCAACACTAGACATCAGGTTGCACTACGATGTCGACTACCACTTCTACGCACGCCTCTCCAGACCGTGACGACAGCGTTCCTCAATATTTTGTGAATCGGCTGGAACGACGTGGGACCGGCCGCGAAAGCAGGATGCCTACTCAACCCCTACATCTGCTCGTTTCCCCAGACAAATGGGCGGCTTGCCGTGCGTGCCTATGTTCTACTAGCCCCTCTGACCAATATGGTCACGCGTCAATCACCATCGTTAAATGCTTGTTCATTGCAGGTATCCCATCGGCTCTGACTGTGGATAGCATCAAAAGCAGAGGTGGGCTATCTTTTATATATCAAGTTGAAAGGGAGAATACAGTTCCGGAGGATAACGTGGGCCTCTGAATCCGACAGTATGTGAAAGCAATTTCGACCTCTGGCCGCTCTTTTCTGGCACGTCAGATGTACTGACACGCTTGATCTACCAAGTTATTGTTTTTTGCAAGCTGATCAAGCAAATTATATGTCGATTTGTACCACACCAGATATCACAAAGGGGGTGATGTCGTCCCGGGAATTCTGCCATGATTCATGTTTCGACGTCAGAACGGTATGAGTGCTAATTAGTGTCAGTTTTTGTTCCATCTCTTTCATACAGCCGTCTGCTCCATTTTTTGCTGCTCTTTCATGCCAAAACACCGGCCGAGAGCCTCGTCAGACTTTATCGTTCTGGGTTGACTGGCAGGCAACGGCTGGGCTTCAGGGGTATTCGTCGTTTCCCGTCTCGGGTCATCTGTGACTTTTCCAGACGTCGAAATATGGAGTTCTCGTGAAGCAATGCTGCTTCCTCGGCTACCAGGCCTGCAATCATTCAGTCAGTCTAAATGTCTTATCGAGGCGAAACTCCATTGGGATGCTGAATTCGACGGGACGGAGAACTTCGTTACTCGGTCAAAGTCGCAGTCGCAGCTTACCTTAATGCCGTGCCCGCCCCCCCTTTTCCCCCTCCCCCTATACCGTCCCTGATGTGAAAATGCTCGTCTCTCTGTCCATCCTCACCGCCCTGCACACTTCCAGCTCCAGGTTCTGCCGCGGAGAACGTCCACGTCGAAATAATGCATCCCAAATCGACCAGCGCAGCCGCGATGCAGAAACTTGAGATGGCCGGATGTTTCAGGGGTGGTGGAGAGGAGGAGATTGCCTGTGTCGAGCAGGAGAAAAGGAAGGGCTCAGGTCATCCCTTTTATCGATCCTCGCTTCCTTTCGCAAAACTTCCAGCATCTGCCTCCTGCCCCTTTTCCCACCTTGATGATACGATACCTTGAAAGCTGAGGCGTAAGAAGAGTTCCACCACGTCCATATGTAACTGCAAAGCAAGAGAAGGCAGATATCACGAGAGCTTCTGGCGAAGTTTGCTCCCGAAGTGATCCGTGATCTTCACCATACCGCACCCTGATATCTATCATCTCCTGGAGCTCCCGATCTGCTGTCGCCGCTTTTCGTTCTGTTCTCGTCGCCGACCTCCGGGTCAGGCATGTGGGAGGCAGCCAAGGCCCATTCGTGTCAGCAAGGCGCTGAAGGTCATCAGATAGTGGAGAGTCGAAAGACTTGAATGACGAGATATTGACTCATCCCCACCCATCGTCTCGTTACCATTCGCGTCTCCGCCAGAGCCTCCTGCCTCCTCGCCTGAACGCTTTTCGAGTCAGTCGGAGGAGCCAAATTGCCCTGCCCACCTTGATATCCCGTCTTTTGCCCCCATCATCGCCAGCAGTGACTCGTACAAGGGCAGAGAGAACCTTGATCGAAACTTCGATCTTACCATCCTACGAGGTCATGTCGCCTTCGAGAACCCACTTCTCCCTGAAATCCAAATCTTCCAGGTCGCCAAGGTGACGGTCACATGAAAATCCATTATCCTCCAGATACCAGACAGGTTCTCACGACGTGGATATAAGCCCCCCTGCGAACCCCCTCCTCGAAAACCAGACCAAGGGCATCTGTCCACCACCTTGAAAGAGCAAGACCCGAGGCTCCCAGGTCTCTCTACAAGCAGGGGACTCGCAAAACCCCCCCTCGAATCATCAACCTCCAGCTCCGGTATCGCCTCTTGCGCGCCCACCACATGCCCATCCTCGTTCCACGCCATTCTACTCCAACTCGCCAGGCACCAAAACATGTTGACCTCAACAGAATGCCCGACAACATGCAGCAACCCCATCCAGCCCGTCAAAGCAAAACCCTAATCAGGATACGAGAAGTTTTTCCATCAGAAAGTTCTTCGTAAAGTCACACCATTGCCGTGCTCCACCATACTACTCGTCACCACAAACCTACACATGTTCCGGATTGGGCAGTCACAGAGGTTCGCACATCACGCCACCTCCCATGAAGGGCTGGCCCTTTCTCAGTTGGGTGAAGTCCATCGACGGGTGGCATTTTGGGTGAACAGGGGAAGAGCTCAGCACCGACGAGTCCAGGCCGAAATATCTGCCCAGTACATCAGGAGTAGTGACCAGTCTCAACCTCTTGGGCTGCCCTTATGCTGTCGAGACGCCTTCGCTCTTTCGTGTTCCTCAATCTTCATATCGCCGGGGATCGACTTGCAATACTCATAACATGATATTTCTATTTCGCCATACCTTGGTCCAAAGGCCGCTGAACAGTCTCTGGCAACGTATCACATAAAGCCCATTGGTAAACCTTTACGCCTCGGAATGTTCCCCCTTTACCAACGCCTGACGTGCCGAAACTGCCCACCCATGGTATCTGTACAAGAGACGAAATCCGACGGCAATACTCCGTGTCAAATGAATGCACCGACATCGTTGCCAGTAAAGTTCTCCAGGCTGAATCATTTCTTCTTGCTCTTCCTGACCCCAGACGGCTTCTTCTGCGTCATCCTGTTGAGGTCCTCGACGGGCGAGCTTGCAACGGCAGTGCCACTGCCGCTGCGCTTTTCGTGGATCTTGTTATGTCGGCGCAGCTGGTCAAGGCGATGGAAGTCCTTGCCACAGATGTTGCACCTGTGCTCACCCTTTTCGTTGTGAGTCTTCTTGTGTTTCGACAGATTCGATGACTCGCCAAACGTTTTGCCGCAATAGCTGCACGAGAGCGGCTTTGCGCCTGTGTGGGTTCTCGCGTGCATCGCTACAGCTCATTAGCCATCCTTCGACCTTGACGTGACGTGTTGATGGCACTTACTGAGTGCACTCTGCTGCTTGAAAGACTGGGGACAACCCTCGTGTGTGCATTTCCAGGGCTTCTCTCCGGTGTGGATGCGCATGTGCTGTTGTAGCGACTGCTTCGCAGACAGCGCCAAATTGCAAATGCTACACCTCACTGGCTTGTCTGGTGTATGTGTCAGCCAGACGGACTTGACCGACTCCAAATGTGCCATGCACTTACATCCTGTGTGCGTCTGCAGATGTCTCTCGAGCTTACTCTTCTGAGTAAAGTGACCAACTCGTGAGCAGCCAGCCCATAGACACCAAAAGCCAGCCTTTTCTTCCTTATTACCCGATCTTTCTTCCTTAGTCCTCTTAACCATTTCTGCAATGTGATCATCGCGGCAGTGGGTCTGAAGGTCCTTGTCGTTGTCAAACGTATGACCACACTCATGCTTGCTGTCGTCCAACCAACGGCAAGTATGGTTCACCGTCTCCGCGACATGTTCCTGAGGGACTTCAACGGGTGAGGATGAGGATTCGAGTGCATTGTCGGAAACGTGCGTCTGCGAATCATCCTGGGAGAAGGGCTGCGCCGGTTGTTGGCTGTGGTCATTGTCTGCCGACAGGTAATGCGCCTCAAGGATGTGGTTCAGAAACTGGAGAGGGCTCTCAGGGTGAAAGGTACAGGGTTGAGGCAAACTCCAATCTCCTAGTTGAGGCATACTCCAATCTCCTATACCCGCGTGATAATGGCCCTCGACAGGGCATTGGTCGAGAGGAAAGGACTGTGTGAAATTGATATGGCCATATAAGCAGTCTTCGCCGCAAGGAAGCAACATCGCGGCGGCCTCGTCTCTCTCCATATGATATCTTGCCGTATGGCAGGCGAGGTCTTGCAGCATTTGCCGCATCCGGGCCAGTTCGTCCACACTGTGGGGTGTGGAGTCGTTCGCAAATCCCATGCCATTCTCTGCAGGTCCTGGTTGTTGCGTGTTATCGTCTTCAGTCAGCTGAGATGGGGCCGTGCAATCCCATACGTCGTCGATACTATCGAGAAGGTCGGCAACATTCTGGCTTGGGAGGTGTGAGTAAGGCGCCTGTGCAGCTCTCAGAGGAAGAGATGTAAGTACGTCGGCAGCCTTTTGAACCCCGAATCCGTCTACACAACCGACGTCCGTACAACCGGCGTCCGTACAGCCGGCGTCCGAACACTGCGATGATGACCCATCACAGTCATCCCAACCATCTTCGCAGTTTGGCTTGTCGCAAGGGCTGCCCATAACGCTGCAGCATCGTTCGCTGCCCGACTCGGCCCCCTTGACGAAGTTGTTCGTGGCTGAGCTGTGCACCAGATCGGGAGTGTTGTTGCCGTTGTCTTGCATGTAGTCATAGTTAGAAAACGGAAGGTATTGCGGAGCTGATGTTTGAACCCATGGCAATGTGCCGTCGTCGATGAGGTTGGGGTTCCATGCCATTGCTTGCTGGTTAAAATCCATGAAGGGCACGGGGTGTCCAGCGATGCTAGCGCTGCGCGAGTGCGACAAGGTAGTGTTCTTGCTGGCAGATGTATCGCAGAATCTGCCGTCTATGCATTGGTCGTCATGGTATAGATGAACATGCTGCTGGGTGTCGGAGGGGTTGCAGAATCTAAAGGGCCAGCTATCGGCAGAGGCATCTGGAAAGTCCATGGCTTATATAGGGAGAAGGATGTGCGAGTGAACTTTCCTCAAAGATTCACAAACACGTGAGCTACGCCACGGCCGCCGTAGACAAGAGGGAGATAGCGACCTGGAGGGTTGATGGAGAGAGAGAAAGCGCGGAGAGAGTTCGGCAGGAGGCAAAGAGCCACAGAGGCAAGACCCAAGATCTCGGGACGGGTGGTTCTTCTCTGGGGCTGATGGAGATGAAGGCAACCGCCAAGTATCCAGGGGGGGGTGTAGAGAAGGTCCAGTTATGCTTTTCGAACGTGGAAGTGGCGTAGGGCTGGGTATATGAGTAGGTATGTGGAAGACGGCTAGATTGGGAAGAGAAAAGACATGGAGAATAAAAGTGAGGTTGTGTCAGGGTAAAGAAGCGAGACAAGGCCGGAGCCACTGGTTGACTGGGTTGGTACGCGATAGGTCGGGATTGCCAAAGACAGCAGGTTAAGCCCAGGGTCGTCTCGGGGAGGGGCCAAGACAGAAAGAGGATCGAGAAGGTAGGTAGGATGGATGTTGCCGCGGCGGGTAAGATAGCCTACTTTGTAGGTGAGGCAGAGTAGGTGAATTGGGTAGGTAGGTAGTGAAGTTTGTTCTGGGTCAGGGCCTGGACCTGGACCTGGGCCTTGAACCTGAACAAGAAGCAGGACCTGGACTGAAGATGACGGACGAGGGTCGCAGTGCGACGATTGGCGATATGTGGTTCGTTCCCTCGGTCAGTCGTCCAAGCAGCCAGCCCTTTCTCGCGACAGTGAATTAACTTCTGCTGCTGCTCAGGCCCTGTCCTTCTCTGCGCGAAAGATAGGATGACGGCGCTGCGACCAGCGGTGCGGTGCGGTCGCTACCTTACCTTGCGCTGCCGTGGTGAGGTGAGAACCTTGATGGCCTCCGGCGTGAAAATGCGGTCTCTCAGATCTGGTGACGGAGGGGCTAGCTTGCCAGTGTACCACCTCAATCCCTGTCGCCCACGTCAAAAAACAACTAAGACCGCTTTATGATCTCAGAAGACGTACCTGGCACTATAGATGAGCGTTGGCGATTAATCTTTTCCTGTGTTTTCCCACCTCCCTTCGCTCTGGCAGGGCAGGGCAGGGCGGTGGCACGACTGGGTACTTATTAACATTTCTCTCTCCAAAGGCAGGACGCGGGCAGGAGACAGGTCACACAAACGGCCGCTGTCGGCTCACGCTCATGAGGCGAGAGAGTTCCCCAAAAGCGCCGTTTATCTCCATCGTACCTATGCTTAATTCCCAACCATTTATCCTCATCGTCTACGAGAAACTTACTGCGCAGAGGTCGCTTGACCGCCGCTACGTACAGCGACTGAAAGAGGCTGAAATGTGGGGGTATGCGGGGCCCAGGACACACGCCACAAGCTGAGGTACGTTCTCCGACCAATATCTCATCACGAGGGGTGATGGCTGTAATCAGCTCGTCTGCGGTTGGCAGATGCCCCACTATTGCTTTTCTCAGCTCCAGTGACGATTGCCATTCGTCCAAAATAGCTCAGGGTCGCGGCACGTACCGTACTTGTACTGTGTGTCCGTAGTAGCCCTCACTTCAAGTTCGTACGAGAACAAGCACCCGTGCCGAGTACTTGTAAGGACTCTACTTGCATGCGCCATCTTGCCCATGAGTGACTATCCGTACCTATACTGAGTATGCTTGTAGTGCATTATCAGCAGTATCACACATCACCTATTGCTGACCACGTTGACAGGTTGCACGCCCAAGGCCTGTGCTTAAGCTTCTGCCACCACCTTCCACGAGACCTTAACGTAATCCGTACCTTCCCCTGTTCGTCGTCCGACGTTCACTCAGCCCAGCTGCAGCCTTCTGTCGACTGATGTCTCAACCCTCACGCATCTTTTTCCACACAAGCAACGAGTCAATAAAGGATAGCTTGCATGATTATACTGCAGAAGCAGTGTTAGTTACCTGCAGTACTAAAACACCTGCGATATTGATGTAATGCTTAAAACCTTGACGCCTTCGTCAGAGCTTTTCTCCGCCAAGGCGTGAGTCGCAACTCGGATGGAACTGTTCGACCTTTGCCTGCCTGCACCCTCCGCCGACAGCAATACTGTGGTAATGTCTATACGCAGTACGTGTCCACCTAGCGAAATGTCGGCATTTCCCGGCTTAGCATACGCATCACAAGTACACAGTAGTTGAGCAGCGTGGGGCACCCCTGACGAAAAAAAAGGTCGTCCACGATCCAAAAGCAACCCTTGACCGTGCAGTCGAGAGGCGCCGCCAGACAAGTCACGCTTGGAATTGCACACAACACTCGCGCCAGTTCCTTGACGCTTTCCAGTTGACTTATATTCCCAGGTACTCCTTATATATGTTGAATATTATTGGCCTTTTTTGGCAATACCGTGTCATAATTTCTCGTTCTCATGCCTCGATTACACCGAATATGGGCTAGGCAGACACCGCCTTCTCATTGAGGCTTGTCGTAAGTTTACGAAAGTTGCGGCCCAGTGACAGTAACACTTGGTCCCATGAAAGCCACTGGCATCGTGGAAAAACCTTGACTGCATTCCAAACCCATTCCCAAGTTGGAGACCCCGCCCAAAAACACCTTTTTTTATGACTCAAAGATATACGAGACGCTTAATGATGGAAGAGGCGGACGTTCTGCTCAACAAAAGTGATGCCCAGCTTCTCAGCAGTTTCAAACACGGCGCCGTCGTTCTGGCTGCCGCCGGGGGCCGCGATGTACTTGACTCCAGAGCGAGACGCACGGAAAACGTTGTCGACGAACGGGAACTGGCCTTGGTTAGATTGCAAAAACATACTCGAGGGTCGCATATACTCACAAAGGCATCGCTGGACACGGCCACGTTGGTCAACTTTCCGAGCCACTCTTCCCTCTCGGCATCCGTAAAGGCAGGAGGTACCTCCTCAAAGACCGCCTCGAACATGTCACGCTCAGCACCGGCCTTGGGGAGCTCTCCACTGACCAGCAGGTCAATGGCGTTGCTCTTGTCCGGGCGCCTAGTGCCCTTCTTCCACTTGATACCCAGCACGCGGGGGTGGAAGCGGAGCCACCAGTTGTCAGCCTTGTCACCGGCCAGACGGGTGCAGTGGATTCTAGACTGCTGGCCAGCACCGAGACCGATGACCTGGCCATTGTAAGCATAGCAGACAGAGTTGCTCTGGGTGTACTTGAGGGCGATGGTGGCCACCGTCAGGTCACGGAGGGCGGACTCGGACAGAGGACCGGACTCCTTGGGAGTGATGATCCTGCTGAAAGACTTGGGGGAGATCTCGATGTCGTTGCGGTGCTGCTGCAGAGTGACGCCGTACACGGTCCTGGTCTCGGTCTTGGAGGGGGTGTAGTCGGGGTCAATCTGGAGGACGAGGTACTTTCCGCCCTTCTTCTTCTTGAGAATCTCAAGGGCGGCGGGCTCGTAGCCGGGGGCAATGACACCGTCGGAAACCTCCTTGGAGATGATGCTGGCAGTGGGGAGATCGACAACGTCACTCAAGGCAATAACATCACCGAAGCTGCTCATGCGGTCTGCGCCACGAGCGCGAGCATAAGCCTGAGCCAGGGGGGAAGACTCAATTCCCTCAATGTCGTTGACAAAGTATACCTTGCGCTCCTCCTCGGTGAGGGGAGTGCCAATAGCGGCGCCGGCAGGGGATACGTGCTTGAAGCTGGCAGCGGCGGGCTTGCCGAGAGCCTGCTTGAGCTCCTTGACGAGGGGCCAGCTGTTGAGCGCATCCAGGAGGTTGATGTAGCCAGGGGAGCCACCGAGAACCTTGTACGGGAGCTCACCGGAAGGCACGAAAGCGGCGGCGGGCTTCTGGTGGGGGTTGGCGCCGTACCTGAGAGCGCTGTACTGCTTGCCGTCGGCGGCGTATTGCTTGCGGAAGAAGTCCGAGATGGCCGCGTCGTAGTCGGCAGTGTGCTCGAAGGCCTTGAGGGCGTAGCGGTTACGGCTGGCCTCGGTGATCTCGCCCGACTCCAACTCCTTGAGGAACTCGGCGTAGTCGTTGGGGTCGCTGAGGATGGTGACGCGACTGTGGTTCTTGGCGGCGGCTCTGATGAGGGTGACGCCGCCGATATCGATCTCCTCGACGGCCTCGGGGACGGTGACGTTGACCTTGGCAACGGTGTCCTTGAAGGGGTACAGGTTGCAGATGACATAGTCAACCTTGTTGATGTTCTGGTCGGCCAGGTCCTTCTCGTCGGACTCGAGGTTTCTGGCTAGTATTCCGGCGTGCACGGCGGGGTGGAGAGTCTTGACACGGCCGGCCAACATCTCGGGGGCCTTGGTGATGGCAGAAACATCCCTGGAGAGTACATTTAGCTTCCTTAGATCCCCCCCAAAAAGACTCGGGAGGTTTGGCGCATGATTTCTACTTACTCGACCGGGAAGCCAGACTCCCTGATCATCTTGGCAGTACCGCCAGATGCGAGAATGCGGATATTCTGCTGGTTCAGGCCCTTGGCCAGATCCAACAGGCCGGTCTTATCGTAGACGGAGACGATGGCAATCTTCTGACCCGACATCTTTGCTTCTGAAGCCTTCAAAACTCGGCAAAGGGTATTGATATGTCAGAGAGAAAGGTTCGAAGGAAAAAGTGGCGATGGGAAGACGGAATGTCACGACGATGCACACAAAGGCAAAAAATTTGTCCTTGCGCGATGATGCGTTCCGATCAAGGAGGGGGAGGGGCAGGCGCGAAAAAAAAAAGTAGCGACTACTGAACCAATACCCAAAACTAGGGGGGATCGTCATCACCGATCATGTACCTTCAAGGTAGCTTGGCCTCCAGGTGGCTTGCCCCACGTGGCATAACTGTGCACCTGTTGGAGGGGCGAAGGAGGGGATGCGCATGCGACAGCGATGATTTCAACCACCTCAGATCTCGAGGTGGGACATCAATGAGGGGAAGCTTTTCGTGAAGCTCAGAATCTCGCGCTACCAACTGTACGTGCTTGTGATCGTGAGACACTGCGCACACTAACTACCATGGAAGCAATCTTCAATAGTCTTCACATTGCTAACGTTTCATTTTATTTTTTAATGACTCCCCCACCTACTGCATAGAGATAGCGTGCTCGAAGCCGCCAGGCGATTGAGAATTGGAGTATCGGCCATTGGTCCGGCGGACTAGTGTCACTGCTCTTCTTCATTGCCAGCCATCTTTGGGGGAGGGGGGAGGTCGGAGCACCTTTTTCCAGCGCAAAAGGCGGGTCTTCTCGGGCCAATTGACCCCGCCCCCGCCAAGTGAATTTGACGGTGACAGGGCCGAAGGTACGGAGTACGGCGCACGTCTACATACAAGTAGTACGGTCTCGACGGGATACAGCGGCACGAGACCCCTGCCCTGCTGACGCGATTTAAGCGGCGCTAGCGTTTGTCGCTTGGTTGTGGCAGGGCATGCGGCGCAGCCGCCGCTGTACTTCGTAGTTTGTACAGCAGCACAACCTACCTACCCATCGCAGTCTTGGCTTCATATCGGGGATGATTGACGAGGTTAAGTACACCTTACGCGGCCCTCAATTGTCCCGGGGTCAACGACCTTGTCCCAGACGTTCTATCACCCTTCTGCGAATGCGTGACTATTCCCATCGCGCTTCTAATCACCTTGCGACTGCACTAATAGGATACCGGCTACATCATTCGTGATCTGTTGTTCCAGTTGCTTGATCGCTTCCAAATCCTCTAGACCTTCCATCCCGGCCGCGACAGCACCATAACTACATACGTTTCCCGAAACCCCCGGAGTCTCACGACCTCCTCCCCTGGCTTCACCTCCACGCCAATCCTGAGCATCGCGCTTTCGAACATCCTCCACTGCGCAAACCCGAATTCCCACAACGATCCGATCATGGGCTCCGTTTGCGGCAAGGAGAAGGGCGACGACAACTTCAGCTCCCCGGGCCGTCCCCTCGGCACTGCGCCTCCACCCCAGCCCAAAACCGCCCCGATCCCCGCGAGAGTCGGAGATCCCCCGAGAACACTAGGCGGAAGTTCCTCCGGGGAGCGGTCTACCGCCGACACGGACGATGCGCGACGGAGGGCCGCCGAGGCGGCGGAGGTGAGCGAACAACCCATCTATCCACCCCCCTCCCTTTCCACCGCTTCGTCTCCCCGTTTTTCCCCCTCCTTGCCACGTAACCATTCTCTGGGGAAAAGCGCAGCCAGTCGGCTAACATACAAACCCTTTCTCCCCCCCAACAGGCCAGAGCGAAAGCCGCAAACAAGACGACCGGGAAACTCAGCTCCCAGCTCAACGCGCAGAAGAAACAGACACAAGGCGACTTGCTCAAGGACGTGAGCAACCAGCAATTGAGACAGCGGGACGCCGATGCCGCCGCCGAGGCGAGAACGTTCAACTAGAGAGACGCGAGATACGGTGTGAGAGCCCACGTCGGCCGGGGGAAGAGGCGGTGGTCGTGCCCGTGAAAAATGACGATAACGCCGGAACTATACCTTTTTCCATGCTGGCGGTACAGGCGTTTTGGACGAGCAGATTTGGACTTTTCTTTTTCAGGTTCTTGCACAAACACATTTTCCCCTCCAGAGGGTCGTTCAGATGCGGGTTGAAGCGTGTTGAAGCGTGCTGAAGCGTGCTGCGGTTTCCAAAGTCATCCACCGGAGAGTCGGTGGGGAGCTTTCGAAGGGACAGCGGTTCCCAACGGGAAAAACACACTTGGAAATGGTCTCCGGGTCGGATTCGACTTTCAAGGTAGCCATATAGCGAATTTACAACATTTTGAAGTTATACTTCGTATGCACGATAGACAATGCAATTGCTATCTCATGCCTCGGGCTGCTTACGACGACCTTCAATGGCCCTATTGCCTCGAGTGATTCGACGCGAGCTTTCGCGGTTGTTCGGCTGCTGCATAAAAGTTTTCAATTGCAACGTCGGCGGTACCAGGTGTATATTTACTGGTTCACACTTAATCGACCTCCTCATATGCCTCCATTCCAAGCTGCAATTGCGCCGCGGCAACTTTCCACGTACAATGAAACCATCATCTCACCGTCTCTGATTGTATTATAGGTGCTTTGCTACAAGGAAGTGGGCAGATGGATCTTCCGGTACACTTCTATGCTCAACGCCGGCCGTAGTGCATGGTATGTAGTGTCGTACAGTGTCGTACAACCTTACTTCTAGTATCGATTCTCCCGGAAAGGCATTGTACATGCGAGAGTCGTCGTACGTGTGCAAGACCATGTTCACCTACATGGTAGTAACAGAGTTAGGCTCTTCGGCTGGTAAGAGAGGACATAGACGTACTGCGACAGCAAATGAGCAATAGTGATGGACGGCAGTAAGGAGTCACAACGGGGGACAGCAATGAGGGATGTGCAAGCTAGGAACACGATAAACAGCGACAGAGCGGCAGGAAAACTTGCATAACTCCTACCACAAGCACATATCGTTACTATTAAACTAAACAACGTTATACCGTCCGGAAGCAGGGGCACGACTATCCGCCGTGGCCGCTGCGACGGTTCCCTCGCTGAGGAGGCGCGTGAGCTCGGTCATGGCAGCCCCGACGACAACCTCCGTGTCACCCTCGACGAGGATGTACAACTTTGGATCACCGCCGGCAGGAACCTCCTTACCAGCCGGGTAAAAGGTACCCTTGGTCGTGATGGACACGCCCGTCGCCTCGAGAATCTTGGCAACGTTCGTCCTGTTGGTGACGGCCCATCTGGCCTTTTGCGGGAAGTCGTTGATGACGAGCGTGGCGTGGTACGCACCGGCGTCAGGTCCCTTGTTGTCAATGGGCTGACCCGAGCGAAGCTGGCCAGCCTTCCCGAGGCGCTCGTTGATGGCACTGATGGCAGCGCTGACAGCGTCCAGAGGCTTCTGGCCGCCTGGTCCTGCAGCGGGTGCATCCTTGGACTTGGCGTCGCCGTCCGACTTGCCCTCGGGCTTGCTGATCTCCCGGGACACAATGGCAGAAACTGCCGACTTGATGGCAGACGCGGCCGTCTGGCCCTTGTCTTCCTCCGTCTTCTCTTCCTTGACGTCATCTTCTTCGCCCTCGGCCTTGTGCGTCTTGCGCTCGCGGAGGCGAGCAGCTTCGCGCTCCGCGTCGAGTTTATCGAGACCCTTACCGCCGAAACCAGAAGTGTCCTTCGCTTTGCCTGCCTTGACTTTTTCTTTATGAGCTTTACGCATCTCGTTGAGACGCTCGGGCACGGGCTGGCCGCTCTGTTCGAGTGCCTTGGCGATGCCTGTAGCGCAGTTTTCTTGGTCTTCCGTGATGTACGTCACAGCAGTTCCCTTGTTGCCGGCTCTCCCGGTCCGGCCGGCGCGGTGAACATAGTCCTCGAGATGGTTCGGGGCATCGTAGTTGACGACCAGCTTCAGCTGCTTGACATCTAAGCCGCGGGCTGCGACAGAGGTGGCAATGAGAATAGGGACGATGCCCTTCTTGAAGTCAGCAATCGTAGAGTCTCGGTCAATTTGGTCTTTGCCGCCGTGTATGGACATGCAGGGGTATCCCTTGGTCATGAGCTCCTTCAGCAAATCGTCTGCCTTTTCCTGGCGTTCGACGAAGATGAGCGTACGGGCATCTTCGTCCTCATCGTACAGCTGTCCAAGGAGTCCTAAGAGATGAAGGAACTTGGCATCTTCGGAGATGACCTCGACCTGCTGGGTAATGTCTGATGCGACGACACTGCGGCCGCCTACGGTGATTTCTACTGGAGACTTCAAAACCTTCTTGGTCAGCGAGTCGATGATGCGGGGCATGGTCGCGGAGAACAGGATGGTCTGCCGGTCTGGACGCATGTTTTGGAAAATCTTCATGACCTGTGGCTCGAAGCCCATGTCAAACATACGATCAGCCTCATCAAGAACGACGTATGACACTCGGCGCAAGTTGGTGACGCGTCCTTGGTTGGCGGCCAGTAGGTCGATCATGCGGCCAGGGGTACAGACAACAATCTCGGCGCCGCGCTTGAGTTCGGCGATTTGGTCTCTGATGGGAGCTCCACCGTAGGCACAAACAGCCCGAAGTCCCATGGACTTGAGGAAGGGCTTGCAGTCGCGGTGAATTTGTACTGCCAGTTCACGAGTTGGGGTCATGATCAAACCGATGGGCCCGTCCGTGTCCTTGATCGGGGGCTGGTCCATAATGTGACGGAACATGGGGAGGAGGAACGCCACCGTTTTACCAGAACCAGTCTTTGCTACGCCGACAACGTCGCGGCCAGACATGATGACTGGAAGAGCCTGCATCTGGATAGATGTGGGCTTCTCGTAACCCAGGGCAGCAACGACGTCTAGTGTTTGACGCGTGAGACCACACTGAGCCCACTTCTGCACCGGTTTCGGGACGTCTTTGCCGGAGACCTTGATTCCATCCAGCTCCAGACGTAGATCGTTGGCCTCGGCCTCGGTCAGGGCGGCGAGCTCTGCTGGCTCTACCCAGAAGTTCTTGCGGATCGGTTGCAGGTCGAGCTTACTGTAGTCGATGGTGGGAATGTCCTTCTTCTTGCGCTTGGTAGCCATGGCGAGAATCGCGTTGGCGTCCTTGTCATCTGCCTTGAAGGCAAAGTCTTCGTCACTGAAGTACGCCTCTGGCTCGGGCACTTTCTTCGATGTACTTGCCTTGGGTACGGGCTTGTCTGACAAGTCGGCCATGAAGGCGTCTAGAGGATCGACGTCGTCGTTGGCGACTTCTTCGGCCTTGACCTCTGCCTCTTCAACATCCATCTTTTCGACTGCGGACTCATCGGTGTTGCCGTCGATTACTGCAGGGATATCTTCCATGGCGACGTCAGGCTTAGCTTCTGATTCTTGCATCTCCCGCTCGCGCCGCTCGTGGGCCGCTCGCGCGGCAGCGGCAGCTTCTTCCTCCGTTTCGGAAAAGTTGCCCCCGTCGGACTCATCATCCTCGTCTTGATCAGCATAGGGGGTGTCATCGGCTTCGAGGGGAAGTGCGGGCAACTTCGTGAGTTTCCTTTTCGTTCCTTCTTCCTCATCCAGATCAAGCTTGCGCTTGCTGACTTTGTCGGTGTCGGCGGCGGCCTTGTGAAAACCGAAGCCGCCAACGTTGCCGCGGTTAGCTGGCAAGGCAGAGGCTGCGCAGGATTCGTTAGCCCTAGAACTGTTCGCTGTCATTAAGGGCTCCTCACCTTTGCTTGTCCGAGGAGGAGGAGCCGCTGTGGGCTTCTCAATACGGGCCTCAAATGCGCCCAGGACGGCATTTCCAGTGTTCTTGTGCGACGACGCAGACTTTTTCGCAATGGCTTTGGGGTCAAACTTGCCCGCGTACGGAGCTGGCGATGCTGCCCCTGACGTTGCTGGAGTCGGAGCTGGAGATGCGGATCCGGGCGAAGCTGCGGCTGGTGAAGGTACGGACTTCTTGTCCATCTCGGCGAGGAGATTCCTAGTCTGACTTGGATTAACCTCATTTTCTTTTCCCGCCTTGCTCTCCTTATTCTCTCTGGCTTTCTTCCACGCCTCCAGTCTGGCGAGCCGCTCGGCTTTCTTCTCAGCTTCTGTTTGGGCCGGGGTGGTCTTTGGCTTGGGAGGCTGCGAACAGTCAGCTGAGGTCAAATCCCGGTGCGAGGCAAGTGTCCGCACCTCGTTACCAGCAGTAGTACTGCTCTCTGGCGCTGGGCGGCTGTCCTCACGCCTGCTGCGAGGACGGGATTCAGCGCTTCCCTCACGCCTCAATCGGGCTGTGTCCCTCGAATCATCGTGCCGTGGACGGTAGTCTCTGTCCCTATCCCTCTCTCTGGCTCTATCTCTATCGCCGTCGCGAGGTCTCCTTCTGTCGATTGGACGGTCGTGGTCGAAGCGGTCGCGAGACCTCCTGCGTTCCCTGTGGCGATCATCTCGTCTGTCTACGGAGCGATCTCTGCGGCGGTAAGAATCGCCGCGGTCGCGGTCGCGGTCGCGGTCTCGGTCTCGGTATCGGCGCTGCTTGTCGTACTCGTCAGAATAGTTTGCATCGCGTCTCCTGTGGTGGTTTCTCACGTCGCCAGGGCTCCTGGACCGCGAGCGACGACGGTAGTCTCTCCCGCCATCGCGGCGATCCCGTTCGCGCCTGTCTTCGTCTTTGCGGCGTCGCGCATATTGGCTTCCTGCAGGCGATGGTGAGCGCGAGTCCCTGGTTCGGGCCATATTGTAGGTCTTCGAGTCGACACTACGTTGGTGAGAGCTACTTTTTTGCTCGCAAGTCCCGCGAAGATTCCGAGGTGATGCAGCCCAAGCCTTACTGGTTGGAAGTGTAGAGTGTTAGGTAGGCATGCAGCGGGCAGATGGTGTCTTGACGTCTACCTGAGTGACGAAGGTTCGTTCTCCAGGTTTTCAGCCACTGTTTTAGCCACAGCGCACGGGTCGCCAGCGTGTCTGAGCCATATTTGCCCAGCCACTGCCAACTTTGGGAAAACGACGACAACGACGACTGAAGGCGATAAAGACGGACGACCATGAAAACGGCAGACGACAGCGTAAGATGCTAAGACACAGTTCGAAGACTCGGAAATACATTAGCATTTATTTCAGTAAGAAAAAGCCGGCATCGTCCGTTAGGTACGTTGCCGGTCGCTCATGGGGCAGGCTCGGGGTGTGGCGCACTCCTTCTTTTACTCATTGATCTGACCCGGAGAGTCTAGAGAGAGCCTCCAACAACACTCCAACCGTCAAACTTGAATTTTAGGTGTCAGATTTCAAACACAGAAAAATGGCTGGTCTGGTATCGTACGCTAGCAGTGACGAAGAAGAAGAGGTGCAAGAAACCGTACCTCAAAAGGTTCAACATTCACTTACCTCTCATCTACCGGGTCGCTACTAATTTGTGAGCAGACTGAAACTTTGAAGGAAGTTGATGCCTCTACTCAACCGAAACAAAGTAAGTTCAAGCTACATCTAGGTGTTGCAGCTATAGGCGTGGAGCATTTCTGACCACGAAATAGATGAAATCGCAAAACCCCAAGAAGCCTTACAAGCATCTCAGCCATTTCGACCAGCGCCATCAGACGACGCCATCACCATTGGCCCAGTCCATCAATCCTCAGTCCCCCTAGGGCCCTCACTCCCTACTTTGCACACACAGCAAATCCACGATCCCTCACTCGAACAACCCTCCTCGCAAACCCCCTCGCGTCCATCCTCACCGTACTCCGCCTCCCGCGCCGCCCTGCACAGCCTCACCCTCCCCCCGGTCCCCGACCTCAACATCCCCCCATCCCCGCCATCCTCGCCAGCGCCGCCGCCCGCCCTCACCGCCAAGCTCACCCAGTTCCTCGAGCTCAAGAAAAAGGGCATCCACTTCAACGCCAAGCTCGCCCAGTCGGCCGCCCTCCGCAACCCCAGCCTCACGGACAAGCTCCTCTCCTTTGTCGACCTCGACGGCCGCGCCGACTACGCCACCACCCTCCCCGCCGAACTATGGAACCCGACGTCGACGGACTTCCTGCCCGAGTCGGCGTCCCGCGCCGCGCTGCGCCAGTCCCAGGACCGCGTGCGCGCCGAACGCGAACGCGCGGCGAGGAAACCCGGTGCGCCCGTGGACTTCGTCCCGGCTGCGGGCGCAGCCAGCGGCAACAATGTCCCCCCGCCCGGGAGCGATGCGGCAGAGATAGGGGGTCTCCGGCCGGGGAAGCGCAAGACGGGCGGATGGTGAAACCGACAGCAAAACATCATTCATTCATCCTTCATCAGCATTTGGCAGGGCATCGGCTGCGCGTGGGGGGTTGGCAGAGGGGTCCAAGGTTTGCGACGGCGTCTCAGAATGTCTTGCGCCGAGGCGCGCGTTTTCTACTGGTTCTGGCACGTGGGCAGACGGACGTCTGATGGTTAGACGAGGCAGAAAGCAGATAAAAAATAAAATAAAAAGACACGATGATACCCCCTCCTTAGATGATGGCATCCGTGTGTTACTTTATGGGTGTGCGCCGTCATTCGTGTCGTCAGAAAATTGACGGTAAGGGACACGGGCTTGAAGAAGAGGAAGCTTTTGGACGACAGATGACGGAATTCAAATCAGATCATGTTTGAGTGCCTTGCGATTTCGGAATGTGGTTAATCTTAAGTCGACAACCGTCGTGATGCCAACGCTGGTGGAAGAAGCTGGTCATCAAGGCTTAAAGGCAGGGACTCGGGAGTCTTAGATTCACCTTATTTTTTTTAGACATCAGTAGGACAAATTGTATAGAGGAGCGTATCGCATTCGCGTATGCAAGGTATCACCAGTATATCCACATCAACTACAATTGTGTGCGCTTCGAACCAAACCATTAATCTCACTACTGTTTACCAACTTGCTTCCCGTCCCCACGAGAGGATGTGACATTATTCCTAAAGAGGCCTGCCTGCTTAGGATGCTGGGCCGCAGGCCACGGTCAAGTTGAGCGACTGCTTCAGCGTCGAGCCGATGTCGATGTTGGTTGTCACGGAGCCCACGGACAGCGCGTCGGCAAAGTACGACAGTCTCTGGCCGCCGTTGCTGACGTTCTTGCCGCGCAGCTCAAACTGAATGATGCCATCCTGGCAGTAGGGGCGCTTCTGGATGGCGGCCAGGACAGGCGCCTGGGTGATGTTGGCGCGCATGCTGACGTTGTTATCGCCCGGACGCAGCACGAGATTGTCGATGAAGACGGTGCCAATGTCCCTACCCTCGAGGAGGTTGGAGAAGGAGGCGTTGCCCTGGAAAGTCCCGTATTAGCGTGATGAAGAACCCGAAAAGACCTGGGTGGCTTACAATTTCTAGAGTCAAAACTGATGGGTTGGGTATAGACACTCGGCCCTTGAAGTTGTCGCCCCTGGCGTCAGGCACGAGAGACACCGCGCTGTCCGTGACGCTGAGACCCTTGAAGCCGTTCAGACCTATTCGTGTTAGCCATTGCAGACAATTGGATAACCCAAAAGTTGACGTGCCCTTTATGGTGATGGTATTTCTAAATGTGACGCCATAGTTTTTGCTGATTCCCGAGACCTTTACGGTGGTGTCGCCTTTGATTGTTACTCGAAGGGACTCGTTGGTCTGCACCCAAGTGTTGAATCTTGTAAACGCCTCCATGTCTTCGATCTGTATTGGCTGGCTGATGTTGACGATCTGCAGCTTGACCGACTTCGTCTGCGGGAAGTTGATGCGGACGAAGGGCGTATGCGGCTCGTAGTCTTCCAGGTACATGACGCCGCTGAAGGGCGCAATGGTAGCCTTGACCTGGCCGTCGGAACGCAGCGTTGAGTTGATGGACATGGTGTAGCTGTTGGGCGTCGTGTTGGAGATGGCGATCCCGTCGACTGTCAGCTTGGCATGATCAAGTTTGCTCTGAGCAATCTTGGGCACTGCCACGAGGATACTGCATCACTGTCAGGTGTATGTCGCGCGCGCCCATCTCGTCTTGACTTACACGACTGGAACAACAATAGCAATAATGACGGCTACGAGGATGACATACGCCCACCAAAACCTTCCACAATGTCTCACACAAGACCTCCCCTTGCCACCTCTGGAAGATGGGCTGCCTAGAGCGTCTTCTGAGTGGGCGATATCGTGTTTGCTCATGATTTCGGCGCTCGACAATGTGTTTCTTGGTGAGTTGTGCTTGAAATATCGCCGGGGGTTGTCTCTGTTTGCGTGACACTGCCAGATATATTGTAGGATGCTGAGCTATGGTTTCCCAGAAAAGAACCTCGGTCGATGGTTACACTGTGAGCAGGTAGGGCCTTGATAGTACATGTACCTGAGATGGGTGCGAGTGATATCCGGGGTAATAGCTGGGGATTGGAGGGAAGATATGCTTCATCAAGGCCGGTGGGCAGTATTACTCGAGATCTTCATGTTCGTATCAAGCATGTAACCCTTCCCCTTCCGTCGACCCATTGGACTAAGCCGATCCAATATCTTAGGACAGGCCAAGAAAGTCTAGAGTTCTGTGCGGTGGACCGCCGTGCCCGTGTACGTTGTGACGGTGGCCGGCGTGCCTCGTGGGCAGGGACAGGTAGCATTGTAGTACGTTGGAGTGGGCATGGATTGAACGTCGAATGGATACTTGGCCCAGCTGCGTGTCAAGACATAGATCGACCAGTCAGGTGGCTTGGGTGGACTAAATGCAGGTAGAAGCTGTCAGGTCACAGACTTTGACGTCCGGGCCCGTGGCGGCGTCGAGGAGAGACGACTCGCAGGGGCAGGCCGGAGCAGGATTGCCAGATTGGGTGGCAGACCGAAGAAAAAGGTCGACACCGTCTCGAAGCGGCTGCCCCGCTTCGTGTGTTGACGACAGCTGGGGTGGCCCCTTGCCCACTAGCATGTAGAGTTGCAATGCTTCTGGGCCACGACTGGCGGTCCCTCGGCATCTTGTCGAAGCATATGAAAGTGAATTCGTGTGATTGTGCCGGAGTAGTGCCCGCGGTGCAACGTGCTTAACGCGCTCGGTGGCTTGTCAAGATTTTCGTCCAAAGAACTTCCACACTTGGTCTGTGGCATCATGGAGAGTGAGTCTCAACGTTCGCTATGATATGTGATAGGCTGCTTGGTTTTCAAGCTGGTCAGAATATTGAGATAGCTTGAGCAGTGGGCCGCAGAGAAACAGGCCCAGCTCAATTCAAAGGTTCGTTTGATTAGACAAGTTCGATCACAGACGCGGAGCCAGCGGACGTTGGGCTGCCGAAAGCGCCATCAGCTATCCGCCTGCCACTGACTAGTCTCGGGGCCTCTCGAAAGGCTTCTAGCGTCAACGAGGCGACTCGCGCGTGGCCAATCGACATCAAATGGAATCGAGGCAGGCGGCTTTTGGTTTGATGTCCTTGAATCCAGTGCCCAATGAGCATCAAAAACCTGTAAATTCCGAGCTGAAGCCTCCTGTGCGGTGTGGCGCCAGGGAAGCTGGCATCACGATTCGACATCGAGAGAGAGAAGCAAATACGATAGGCTCAGACGAAATATGACATATTGGCAGCGACGGTAAGGGCGAATTCGTGTCATCAAAAAAGAGGAAGCAGCGGATCCGGACCGATGCAGGTCAAAGGCGCGGCGACTGACCATAACAGTCAGAGAATGAAGCAGGATTGGCTGGTCTGGTTGATTTAGCTCGGAGATTTGACGCCGAAGGCCAATGATCGCCGTCGAAAACGGCGGGAGGAACCACAGCCTACTGCGTAATGGAAGGTGTTCGCAGAGTCAACAAAGGCACGCGGACGGCACGGATGGCAAGGGCAGGTACCCTACTTTACTACCTACCTGATGTAGTAGTACCTAGGTACTTGAGGCCGATGGACTTTTTGATCGCGCGCGCATTCAGATAGAGTTCTACCAGACAATTCTTACCTAAGGCGAATAAAGGAATAAGGCTTTCCGCGAATGTATACTGGTGCTGCTGGTATGTCCAGAAGGAGGCACGCGACTTGATGTAGCACCACCTGATGGCAGGCCGGCGAGGACAGCGGGTATTGACGTTGGATCATTCGCATCCCCCAGTAACGGAGCCCCTGCATACCCCGGTCTGGGCACTTTCGGCTGCTGGCGGGGAAAGCGGAGACGCTGTAGCTTTTTTGACGGGGTACTCGTACGGCCAAGTATCTCACCCTTGCCTTTGCCTGCCTTGGAGTAAGGTACCTTAGGTATCTCACGACGTTCTCTGTTGCACCACAGGGCAGGAGCCACAGCGGGCCCACTGCTGTCGTCCAATATGGCTTCACCGATTGAAACCGCCTTCTTCACGGTGTTGCTTCGGTCAGTGAGTGGG
The DNA here is from genome assembly GCA_004366825.1 of Colletotrichum spinosum. Taxonomy (NCBI): domain Eukaryota; kingdom Fungi; phylum Ascomycota; class Sordariomycetes; order Glomerellales; family Glomerellaceae; genus Colletotrichum; species Colletotrichum spinosum. The sequence goes on from QAPG01010715.1 coordinate 1,243,061, forward strand.
TAGGTTGCCTTGGTTGGTGCTGAATAAGCTGTTTGTGTCCTGGTGTGGTTCGAGAGCATGCTGCATCCAACACTAATAAAACAAATTCTTCGCTTCGATGAATTTCGATGAATTGCCACAACATCAACCTTTATTCGTCCAACTGGTCTCGCAAACCCGCGGAAAAGAAGTTGGAGCTCAGCTGACCTGACTTTTGTCCTGTGCTCCGATGGCTGGGCTGACTCGACTGGATTACGTTGGGAATGACAGGATGAATACGTCGTCTAAATTCCCACCAACATCAAGTAAAGACCAAAACTTTGCCGATGATTTCGTGGACTGCCTCGCAACCTGATCCACCCTTGCTGCCGACGGCAGCTTAGACGGAAGCCGTGTAGCAGAGCCACGGAGACCACCGCCATCGAATTATGCAGCCGAAGGACCGAGCGGATCACGACGCCGGGTCGTCAGATGGTTCGACATGCTCAAGCATCCTTCACGCCGTGCATTGCTCACCACGATCCCCGGCCTCTCAGCGTCCCAAAGACGTAATCTCGTCTCAACTCCCCATGCCGCCTGACATTAACGCAGTCCTACCCGAGAAGTGTGGCATGCAAGCCACCTCGACGACCTGTTTATAGCTGCATCCCGGTGTCTGCTGTGCTTTGATCAATGGACGAGAGCGATCTTGTCAGATCGAGGGGAGAACGATCAAATCTCCACCCCAAACGTTTCAAGCCTCACGGCCGCTGGCCACGCGGACGGCATCTCTCCGATAACGATTGAACTGTGACGTGATCACGAACCAAGGAGTTGTGCGCTCTTGTACTCGTCTAACTCTACACGGCCCGCCCACACTGAGCGAGCGTGGCGGAATTAGGACCTCTTGTGTGCCTGGTTTCAAGAGCCAATTCCGCCGTCACCCTCCATCTTCCTCCATGCAGCCCATTCGAACCTCTGATCTAGGTCTATCCCAAACCGCGCATTGTGCAACCTCTAGATTTCAGAGATACGAAATCGAGGTTTGTAGCCCGGCTCGGTATCGCGGGCAAAATTGTCCGCCCACCTCACAGCCGACATCTCGCCCATGGGCTGTCGTCTAGGTCCATGGTGCTCGGATGTCGCTTGCTCTACAGCTTCGACTTGACCCATAGGCTAACCCTATTCTCGAGTCCAGACTCTCCGTCATAGATGTCTCTCTCCACCTGCCGAGTGTTGATCTGTGGCAGACGTCAGTTTCTCGCGTCTTGTTTGGGCCTTGAACCAGCTGGGTGAATCAGCTGGAGGTGTCGTCACTTACGAATTTGGGTCCCAGCTCGCTGACGTTCTTCGCGCCAAGGAGCCTCATGCATGTCTCGACCTCGCCCTTCAAGACTGTCCAAAGTTAGCAACTCATCCATGTCGACACGTCGCTGCGGGGAACTTACTCTCAAACGTTCGCTCAACACCAGCCTGGCCGCCAGCACCCAGGCCGAACAAGGCGGCACGACCAATGCCGACGGCCTTCGCGCCCAGGCAGAGGGCCTTGACGATGTCGGTACCGCGCTTGATGCCACCGTCGACCCAGACCTCAATCTTGTCAAAAACCTCGGGGCAGTACTTGCGAATCTCCAGAAGCGTGTGAACGGCGGGCGGCGCAGTGTCGAGGGCACGACCGCCGTGGTTCGACAGAATGATGGCCTTGACTTGCGGCGCATACTTGGCGGCCAGGTAAGCGTCCTCGTGTGTTTGCAGGCCCTTCAGCACGATGGGCAGGTCGGTGTGCTGTGTCAGCCAAGGCAGAGTCGTCTTCCATGTCAAGTCGGCAGCCGTGCCGAAGAACAGCTGCTGTCCGACACCGCCGCCGCCTGGCCTCTTTGCCTCGTCCGTCTTGGAGTTGGATTCGGACTCGACCTCGAAGCTGCCTTCAAACTGCTGCTTCTCGTCGAGCTCACGCTTCCCGGGCCAGGGTGCATCCAAAGTCAAGGTGATGTACTTGTAGTGATCCCTCATGGCGTTGATGCGCTTCAACATGGCTTCGCTCTTGGCCCTGTCGTTCTGAACGTAGAGCTGCCAGCCAAAGACCTGGCCCGGCCGGGCGCCCTCGATAATCTGCTCGGGCGTCATTGACGCGTTGTTCGACACGCACTGCATGGCATCGAACTTGGCGGCCGCTCTGGCAATGCCTCGCTCACCGTCCGGGTGAGCAAGTCTTGCCATTGCAGCGGGTGCCACAAATAGCGGGATTCCCACCTTGTGGCCAAGGAGCGTCGTCGACGTATCAACCTGCGTGCAGTCGACAAACACCCTTGGGCGAAGCAAAATATTCCTGTATGCCTGGTTGTTGTTGCTCTTGGTCCACAAATCATCACTGGCGGAAAAGTAGTACGCCCAGGCCTTTCTTGGGATCTGCTTAGTGGCGGCCTCCTCGACCTCCTCGATGTTGAGCAGGGTCTCCAAACGAGGAGGGCCCTCTTTGGGCTTTGCATCCTGCGCCTTTGCCGGTGCTGGTTGTAAGAGAGCCATCGACTCCGGGTCGACAGTGCCGAGGCAGTTCTCGGGCTTCAGGTTCTCCTCGAGGATACCCGGGGGGTGGATAGGGTCGTACTCGTCGGTCGCATCTTTGCCGGAAAGCTTGACAATGATCTTGGAGCCGCCGGGGTGGGAGGGAAGAAATTCGGTCACGTCGTACACCTTGCCGTAGAGCACCACCCAACAACTCTCGGGGGTGTTGTGCTTGGCCACTGGACTTGGGTGTCAGAACTGGTTGAAACCGCAAACACGGGAACATAAATCTCACCTTCTTCAGCAGTGAATACCTTGGACATGATGTCAATGGTTCTATCGTCAACTCGCGCTCTCGAACAAAGCTGGGGGAAATCCCAACAACAGATCAAGCGGGCACATCATCGTAATAAGTCGCCATCGATTCGGCAGGAATTACCCCGTACGTCTCGCGCAGACACCTGTCCCATGGGGGGGGGAGAATGTCTGGGGTCGGGGCAGCACGTCCGTGGGCTGGAGTTAGTGGGCACCTGGCAGCCATCGAATCACAGGAGACTTTTTGGTCAAAAACTCCCTGTGCACCTTGTACCTTGTGTGTTGAACTGTGACTGGACTGGACCGTTCACATTTGGAGGTTGGTGGAACCGTCCGTGGGAAAGAATGCCGCGAGCCCACGAAAACCCCGACTGGCCCCGACTTCGGACTTTTCGGCGCGGCTCTCGGCGCTAAGCAGGGAGACCCTACCACTTTAGGTCGCTTCGCCTCGCTTTGGCGCGGCAGTGGTCGGCCTGAATAACGGGGACGTCATCCATTGCCGTGTAGTAAGGTAATAGCAAATCTCTAATTCTGCTGTCGAGCAACACCTGCGTATTCTGTTCGCGACGGTACCCAACAACAACTGCGACCCATCACACACGGTTCAGTCCACACAAGTGTCGCAAGCAAAGGTCATCAGAAGTCACAAAGATGCGAACATCAATCTCGGGCGTACGAGACGTCTCCCGCAGCATCTGCGCGAGGTGCAGACAGGCCGCAACGACATCCCGGCTTTCCGGAGCAGTGGCGAGAACGTCGCCGGCAACACCAAAGATTCCAAGCTCGTCCAAGCCTATGATCCAGGCACGCTGGATGTCCGCGGGCGCATGTCTCTCCCGGCCGGCGACGACTTCGAGCGCGCAAGCCCAGGAAAACGCTGCCGCCGCCGCCGCCAAAACCCCGTCGTCACACTACGACTTCTTCCCCATCACGCTCCCCGACGGACCGCCTCCCAAGGGCCACTTCCCAATCGACGCGCGCGCGCTCCGCCGCGAGTTCCTCCGGCTGCAGGCCAAGGCGCACCCGGACATGCACCCGGCGGAGCACAAGAGCCGGGCCGAGGCGACGTCGGCGCGCATCAACGAGGCGTACAAGACGCTCCTGAACCCGCTGCTGCGCGCGCAGTACCTCCTGCTGCTGCGCGGCGTCGACGTGGCCAACGACGAGACGCTCAAGGTGGAGGACCCGGAACTGCTCATGGTGGTGCTGGAGGCGCGGGAGGAGATTGAGGAGGCCGGGTCGGAGAGCGAACTGGCGCCGCAGAGGGCGGCCAACGACGAGCGCATACGCGAGAGCGAGGACGTGCTGGAGGAGGCGTTCCGCAACGACGACATGGAGACGGCGAAGAGGGAGGCGGTCAAGTTGAGGTACTGGGTCAATATTCAGGAGAGCCTGAACGACTGGGAGGAGGGGAAGCCCATCGTTCTGCAGCACTGAGAAACGAGGGAGGGAATTCGGTGAGGATGAACGGATCAAGGCAAAAATCACATATAAGAAGGGAAAAGGCCATGCATAGTTTGGGCTGGAAGGGGCCGGTCGTCATCATCAGCCGATGGTGGGCCGATGTTTTTTACTCGCTGTACGATACCCGGCATTTCACTTGCTGATAGATTTTCACAACTCAGTATCTGCATTATAACATTATGCCATGGACACTGCATCCTTGTGTGTGTGGGGGTGTTTGTGCAAGGGCGGATAAAATGAACGAGTTGAGCGCGAGTCGTGTTTGGTCAAAATTTCCGGAGACCGCTACCAGTGCGCAGTAGTGTACTTGAGTATGAAGACCAAAGAGAGACAATTGTCAAGCTTTGCCCGCTTCGAGGTAGTCGGTCAGGATTTAGCTCTAGATGGAGCCAACGAGCCCGATGGTTCACCGAGTCGCGTTTTCTGCCGTGGTTTAATTACTATTTTCAAACTACATCATGGTTTTATGATAGCTGTGGGGTTTGAGGAAGGGGGTTGCTCTCTGTGATGTGTCTGATTTCTGACTGTGGAGAGTTCTGAAATGCTCTGCCTACCTACCTTTATTAGAACTCGTCGCGAAGTGTTATGGGGCCCAACTATTCTATTCTCTCCACAGCTTGGAAAGGTTAGGTAGTCTCACAGACCAAGCTATGCGTAAGTATACTCAGTCATCGGCCACTAGTGTTATCATCGCTACTACATCATTCCAGAACACCCACCCACTGCCACCCAGCTTGTGTTTATCTAAGCATACTACACTGCGATTCCGGTTGCTTCTGGCTGTGGGAAAAGCCCGAGTGAGGTGTGTATTACAGCAAACATCTTACTTGACAGTGTTTTTGTTTGTATCTAGTCGCATAGTGCTGTAGTAATCAGGTCAGTCCTCTTCCCTGAATGCATTACAAGTATGCGATTCTGTAATAACAGAAGAGTCACCTGGTCTATAGCACATTCCTGAGTGACTTCTGTAGCCTAGATTCATCTACAAAGTCGTGATAGTGACATGTACAATTACAGTGACAGTAGGCGAGCTGTGGGGAGTGACAGTGCCAGTGTACTTACTATAGGAAGTGTACTGTTAACGACCCCTCACTGGGTCTAAGCTCCATGTCTACCCCACCATCCCTTGCCTCCCTAACCTTCTATTACCAATGACAACTACCAAATAGCTAAGCTCCGAGACGTCAGGTCGACTGCCGCCGCTTCACAATCGTTGACCACTTCGACAAATCCTTCCTACACACCACCCCCACGAAGAAAAACACCACAATGGCGCCCTCGCAAAAGGTCGCCGAGCGCCTGGCCCAGGCCAACGCCGCCAGCGACCAGGCTGCCGTCTACGAATCCATCATCACCGACATCAAGTCCCTCTCGACACCGCAGACGGCAACCTCCGACCTCGTGGCTACCCTCGACGCCCTTTTTGCCGCGTCCCTCGGCGTCGTCGCGACCCGCGCGATCCTCACGACCTTCGTCTCGGCCCTCCGCAACCTCAAGAACGACGACCTCTGGATCGCCGCCGGCACCCGGACCCTGCACCACCTTGCCTCGCAGCCCTCCTCCTTCCTCGACCAGGCTGCCGCCGTCCGCGAGCTCATCGCCGAAGCCCACGAGAACAACGAAGACTTCCTCGACGCCGCGAAGACGCTCGCCGAGGTGCCCCTCGACGGCTCCCAGCGAAAAGTCACAAACGACGACAAGGCGCGCATCTGGGTCCGCATCGCCCGCAACTACCTCGAGGTCGACGACACCACAGCCGCCGAGACGTACGTAAACAAGCTCAAGAACATCATGCACACCGTCGAGGACCGCGACCTCGACCTGCACTTCAAGCTCTCGCAGGCGCGTATACTCGACTCCAAGCGCGACTTTTTGGGCGCCAGCGGCCGGTACCACGAAATCAGCCTCAGCCCGGCCATTGCCGAGGAGGAGCGCCTGCACACACTCGGAATGGCGGTGAAGTGCGCCATACTGGCCCCGGCGGGCCCGCTGCGCAGCCGCGCGCTGGGCAAGCTGTACAAGGACGAGCGGTCCGCCGGCCTCGACGACTTTGGCATGCTGGAGAAGATGTTCTTTGACAGGCTGCTCGAGCCCGAAGAGGTGGACAAGTTCGCGCAGAGCCTGCAGCCGCACCAGCTCGCCACGACGGCCGACGGGTCGACCGTGCTGGCCAAGGCGGTCGTCGAGCACAACCTGCTCGGCGCCTCGCGACTGTACCGCAACATTGGCTTCGAGGCCCTGGGCTCCCGTCTCGGGCTGAACGCGGACAAGGCCGAGGAGACGACGGCGCGGATGATTGAGCAGGGCCGGCTGCTCGGCTGGATCGACCAGCTCGAGGAGATGATTTGGTTCGAGGGCGGCGAGGCTTCGGGCAAGAAGGGCAGCGGTAGGGCCGAGGTGACGGTCGGCAAGGAGCTGCGTCAGTGGGACGCCAACGTGCAGAGCATCAACGAGGAGGTGGAGAGCGTGACGAACTCGCTGCAGAGGCAGTTTCCCGTGAGTCCTCCCCCCCCCCAAAGTGCCCTTGGCGCCCCGGAAGACACGACACTAACCGGGATCAGGAATTCGTCGAGACCAACCTGATTCTATGATGACGCTACTACGACATGTCATGATGGGAGGAGCTGTTACCGGCGTTTTCAGGGGGGGTGATGGATCACTTGGCGTTTGGGAATCACACAAAACAAGCATAGCATTGCAGATTGGTCGGCTCTCCAAGACCAGGAGGAAAGACAGAGACAGAAAGAGAGGGGGAGGGAGAGAGAGACAGCCGGCCGTCGAGAAAAGGTATCCAAGAAAGTTGAATTGCATTCGGGTCAAGGTGGTATCTTAATCAAGGTCCCTCAGCCGCACAAAAACGTAGCCCGCCCTCAAGTCCCGCGGGTCTCCCGACTCCTCCTCAAACGACACGGCCTCGTCCGTCGAGCGTTTTGTGCGTCTCGACCGGCGCGAGTGGGGGTTCCTCTCGAGCTCGACGTAGTTGCCCAGCGCCTCGGCGACGAAGCCGCCCATCCAGTCGTACCCCGCCGGCGTGAGGTGGACGCCGTCGTCCCAGTACCGCCTGCGTTCCCTTTCGTTGAGGTCGTGGAAGGGGATCCGCGCGGCGAGGTCGAATGCGCGGCTGTGGTTCAGGTTAGCGAAGAGCCACGGCAACCTGATGGTGAGAATCTCGTGCAGAATGTACTCGAGGTACTTGGGTGTACAATGGGAAGGTCACGGTCGCGGAAGAACCGCGGGTAAGCTGAGCAAACGAAGAAGGGAAAAACGAAAAATAAAGATAAAATAAAAAATAAACGTACATATTCGGCGCTTCGTGCTTGAGAATCAAACTGTTTAGGCGTTTCCGTTGGTCGTCAGAGGTGGTGAGCTCGCGCTCGGGGACGGTCAGCGCGAGGACGCGGCAGCCCTTTGCGAGGGCCGAGTCCCAGACGGATTTGAGCGAGGCAAAGATGCGTTCTGGGGGGACGTTGAGGTTGAGGTCGCTAGGCGGGTTGGTGTCAGCGAGCACTTCGCATGGGGATTCTCACATGGACGTGGACTTACTTTGTGCCGCCTAGTATTATGACCCAGTCGTACGTGTCTTGCCTCACTGCAGATCATGTTTCCGTCAGTACGCGGTTCATACGATGAAGTCCGGAATTTCATCTCCTCTCACTGAAGATGAGCCGAGGTGATTGGGGGAGCAAGTAACGAAGGGAAGAGAAGAAAGACGCACCCTCGGTCTCGAAACGCTGCGCAAAAGCACCCTGAGAAACCACGTCCCCCGGCATCCCGTTGTCGGCGACGATGATCTGGGTGTTGGAGAGGTCGGCGGAGAGCTTGCGGGTCATGGCGACGGAGTAAGGGTGGTAGACGGCGCCGTTGGAGGAGTAGCCCGCGGTGAGGGAGTCGCCGAAGCAGAAGATGCGCAGCGTCTTTTCTTTTGCCATTTTGCCTGGTTCTACCTTGTTTGGAACTTTTTGGTTCTCGCCCTCAAGCGGCGTTGACGGGGGCTTTGGACGGGGGTTTAATTAGTTGATGGCGGAGGTTGAGTAACGAAGACTGAGTATCGATGACAAAGGATACCCGGAGAGGTTCGATTTTGGGTGGATTGAAAGGAGGACAAGAAGCGACGGTCGTCTTCGAGGTTTCGGTGGTAAGTTGCTGGTCTTTGAGAAGAATAGGCGAAGGTGGATGGCGATAGTAGGGTCGTGATGTTTCCGCATGAGATGACAATGTCGTCGGGGATGGTTTGGATGGAGGTTAGAATGAGGTCAGGTGGGGCGTGGAAGGTCGGCCGCGCGCCCAGGGTGGTGGTAATTAATGGTGGGGGTGGGGGAGCAGTGGTTCGCAGGTCGCAGGTCGCAGGTCGCAGGGGAGTCTGGGAACGTTGGTGGATTGCGTGCGAGTGACGGAGGGAGATGCTGCTTGTAGTTGAGGGTATTAACGTAGGTGAGATGCAACGTGTACTCAGATCCCAGTCATTCGAAGCTTACCGAATGTTCATTCCAGGCTGCATGGAAGCTGGACATGAGAGGAGTAAAGGTGAGATTCGATTCTTGGAAGGCTGGTGACTGAGATGGGCGAGTGAGTGAGCTCAGGTACCTTTGCGTTTGAGGCCGTGCCCGCTTCATCTTTTGGCAGTGCGTGTTCCCGGCGGTTCGGACTTGGCTGAGGTAATGAGAGCCTGGCCTTGGCCTGACTTTGGGCCTTTGTCACCGTCGCCCAGACGTCAACCTAGAAGTTTACTCTTCCACGCAAACCCCCAATGTGTCTCACTTATCCAGAAAGACACCATTCACCATGTTTCAAGACCAAAATCTCTTTCAAAGAGATTATTAGTTATCCTATCGTATAGAGATGTATATACACACATCCAACCCCGTCCCATCCCCTGTATCGTGCTGTAAATAACCGTTAGACATTACATTGCATGTGTGAAATGTTCTCTTCACCTCCTCCGTACGTCTCCATCCCCTTGTCTCGAGACAATTTGGATATCGTGGTGATCTAGATCATCAGAACAAGACAGAACAAAAAAAAAGAGAAGACTGCTGTACACCAAGGGGTATAACCTCCGTGTCCTCTCCACCGCACCCTTTCATCAAAACACCTCACGAAAGCTGCGGCTGACGCCACCGACCCCTCTCGGTGTGCCACCAACGATCCCTGTCCTTCTTGTCCCCGGCCGCCGTGTTCCAACGCCCGACACAGCCCTCCCTGCCGCTCCCAATCTCCTCGCCATGGTAACCCGCCATGAGGTCCACCATCTCCAGCAGGCCCCCGCGCTCGTCCGTCGCTCCGGGGTCCGGCCGGAGGTTGTAATCGATACGGCTCTCCGCTGTGCCCAGGAAGCCCGCCAGTCCGTACTTCTCCAACAGCGTCCCGTCTTCGTCAATGACGTTGACGAAGAACCGCGGGAACGGCCGCGCCGCCTCGAGACGCGCCTGGGCCGCGAGCCGGGCCTGGTGGAGGTCGCTGCATTCGCGGAATGGTTCCGAGGGCGGGATGCTGCCGGCAGACATGGCAGACATGGCCGTCGGGGACTGGGCGGGCTTGATCGGCGGGGAACTGGGAATCTGCACGCCAGGGAACGCCGAGGCCGGCAGCGAACCGCTCTTGACGGGCGCGCGGAAGCGGTCGCTGGCCCTGTCGGCCCTTTCTCGAGGGCGGCATAGGGCTTGGAAGATGCCCTCGGGGTCGTTGGGCGTGCGCAGGCTGCGTAGGGACGGGAACCCGGCGGCGGCGATGCTGCGGGCGAGAATCGAGTCGGCCGCGTTTGCGTTGGTCGTGTTGCTGGTGATATCCCAGTGCAGCTTCTTCAGCGAGCTCGAAGCGAGGTAAGGCATGAGCCAGATAAACGTGTCCGCAGGTAGCGTGGGGGCGAAGCTCTGCACCAAGGCGAAGCTCTCGAGATGTGTAAAGTTGGAGAAGATTCTGGCCAGAGCGGGTAGGGAATCGAGGTTGACGTGGCGCAGGGTCAGTTTCTGGATAGCCTGGCTTGTTGGGAGCGTCGCCAAGGCCGAGATTCCGGCACTCGTGACGCCGGGCACGTGAGAGAGCGATAGCGTGCGCAGGGGGGGCAGCGAGAGGAGGGTGCTGTCGTTGAAGGCCGTCACCGGCATGCGAGACAGGTAGAGGTGCTGCAGGGAAGTCAGATGCGACAGCGCCGAGCTGACGAGATTGTCGGGCGTGAGCGTCGCGCCCGGCAGGCAGTGGACAGTAAGAGTCGACAGATACGACCAGTCGGTGTGCATTTCGAGAAAGGAAGAGCTCTGGTACGGCTGGAGGTCACCCGGTGTGACGGGAGACCCGGGCTGCGGTTGCGTCAACGCAGGGACATTGTTCGAGGAATTCGTCCTCCGGAATCGGTGCTGTCTCTGGAAGGGCGAAGGCTCGACGATCCAGTCCATGTGCTTGAGTCGTCTGCGAGTCGACAAGGCGTGGAAGAGCTTGCTGAACGAGTGGTCGTACTTTGGGTGGAGGCCGATGAGGCGCTCAAAGTTGGGACAGGCCATGACGAGCGCGGCGACCTGGTTGTGGTAGTCCTCCAGGGCGACGCCGCTGGGAGGAGTCGGCACCTTGATCGTATGGACGATGCCGGCGATGTATGGGTTCGCTCTCAGCGTCCGTCTGAGGAGCATCATACGAGTGCCGTAGGTGAGCTTGTACTTCTTCTTCTGGGCGGCCGAGTCGGCTCCCACCAGCTGAATATCCTCGTACCTGGCAGGGTCAGCCTCATTGTTGGCAGGGTAGGGCGATGCGCTGCACTTACAAGGCGACACGGGCAAACTTGCACCATTTCCGGGCGGTGAGCGTGATGGAGCAGAGATCTCTCATCCAGCACGTCGCGCAGCTGTCACTGCTCTTGTCCAGGTGCGATTTCTTCAGCTCATCCAAGATGAGCTCCAAAACCTCGCCCGGCAACCTCGCAAAAATCTCTCCCGGCTTGGCCTTCTTCCTGAACACTACCGGCTGGCTGGGGCGCTGATGATGAAAATCTTGTTTCCACGGGTTAGGATCCCTTGACTCAATGCTCGATCTGGTACTGCTCCACGACGAACTCCTGGAACGAGAATCGAAACTGTCTCTCGGACTGTTGATGGTGGTTACGGTGACTGTCGACGCCTGCGACAGCTTCCTCGGCCTGTTGAGCGGCGAAGGCATGGCCTCGACGACGCCCTTGGTGTCGGCCGGGGCGGTCTGCAAAGCGTAGGGGACTCGCGAGGTGCGAGGGCTGGAGCGGGGAGAGGCCATGATGCTCTGCTCGCGTCTGGGAAATATTTCGGTAGGCGATGGAGCTCCAAAGAAGGCCGGAGCGGGACCGTGGCTGGCAGCCATGACTGGTGTGAGAGAAGCGTGTGTTCCGTCGGCGATGCGTGTAGAAAATCGGCCAGGTACTCTCAGGCGATTACCATCATGGACAACGTAGGTCGAAGCAGCAGGTGAAGCAGAGGCCCTCCTCTTGTGTTGCTGGATTCTTTGGTTCCTAGGGGGGGAAGAGACGGTTGTTAATACCCAAGACTAACAAGCACAGCAAACGGAAATCGGCAATGACCCTAGTCTCGTGGGCCAAGAAAGGACAGGAAGTTTCGGCAAACAGCAACAACCCAGCAGGAGGCAAAGAAGATTAGACAAGCGCCAACATGACGTGAGCGAAGGGGGGATTCCCATGTTTAATACGAAGGGAAGGGGCCCGGAGAAATAACAGCGCAAAGGTCGGCACTGGCAACGACTAGACTGGCATCAAGAGGCTGCAGCCTGACTCTGGGCGCCGGAGCAACAGTCCTCGGTGCAGATAGTCTCTTCTGTACGGGTAAGGGTACAATGCATCCATCTGCCATGCACTCCGTATGTGTAGTGTATCCATGGACACACAACAATCAGAGAGGTGCGTGGGCGGGCAGTGCTCAGACAGTTGCTCTGATCATCCTACCCAAATGGAGCGTGATGGCACTGATGGGTGCCCGCCCATTCATCGGGGCACCCACACGCCCCTTGTAGCCTTGGCCCGCCTGGCGGGGACCTCAGGTGCACGTCTACACAGTAATAGGCAGTGTGTCGGTACGGAACATTGGAAAGACTGTCTTCCCGCTGGCGTGGTCTGACTCTCTAGGGATGGGCGAGGCTGGCCGGTTCGCGCAACCCAGCAACGTGGGCGCGACGAACGACTCCCTACTTTTTAGCACTTGCGCTAGGTCACACGCTTACGTTCGGCGGCGCAAAAGCCTAAAGAAAGGGTGAAATGGACGGGAGGGAAAAGATTGAGCGTGACGAATGGTGATGAGGGAAGTAAAAAGGTGTGAAAGGTGGCTCGTGGCGTGCCGCTTGGCGGGTAGCAACGCAGACGTCGTCCCCTGCCTGCGAGAGAGACGGACAAGAGACGCGCGCCACGGTTCCTGGTGGAAATTAGGCCCAGCTCCTGAATGGGCTTATCGACAATCAACCCAGCAAGCACCAGCCCCAGTCCAGCAATTGACCGACCGGCCGCCTGTGAGACAAACCAACGGTCCATCGTCGTCCCAAATGAGAAGATGCCATGCACATCCTTGGTGGCTGACGGCGACGCGCAAGGATGATGGGCGCAACTTCGACCATGGGTCCTTCCGATTGAGGAAGAGGGCAAGGGGCGTAATCGTACTCGCACAGCAATGTGGTTTTGGTGCAGGGGGAAACGTGGGAGCGTATCATGGACTCGAAAGCTCCATCCATGTTCGAGTCCACTGGTGACGGGAGTATGAACGCGCACCAGTTCACGGTCTCGGCTCTCTTGGGGGCTGCTGACGACGATGCTGGAGTTCCCATTTCAGAACAGGTGTGCGGGTGAACGGCTGGCATCGAGAAGCTGGGCTAGGCTGGGCTGCTTTTGCTGTCCAGTCGTGTCTCCCTCGGCTCCGCCTCGTCCAGGCTAGGCAGACCATTTCGTGGGACGTAATCTCAGAAAGCCAAGGCATCGGGGAAACATTGCCGTCGTTCGGGTGGGAGGAGCAGGAAGTGGCGCATCGCCGCTGGATTACTTCCCGAAGGTGAGATGCGAATACTCCGTACGCAGACTTCGTACTACTTGTACGTGTTCCAACACGCTGCTGGTGGGTAAAAAGAGTGTTGCTCGCGTGGATATGCAGGTACCACGACAGTGCGTACCTGACTTACTTAGTACCTACCTCGGTACCTAAGGTAAGGTACTGATAGATAATACGACTGATAGCATCCGTACCTAAGGTACTACGGCTGAGCCGACGACGAAGGCGACATTGTCGATAGAGCCAACAGCTTACGGAGGAGTGTACGCCATGAAGCCCCGCTCCGCTTGGAGATCAAAAATCGGTCACCGATGAAATGACGCGTGGAGCTGTATGCGCCCCCATGCTGTTTTCTCTCTCTCTCTCCATTGTTTTTGCTCCGAGACTCGAACGACGGACGCAACTTCTCGGAAATATGACCCGAAAGGTGTATCGTCTCGGGTGTTCCAGTGTTCGAGACACTAATTACTGCGCAGTCGTAGCATGAGCAGAAAAGCAGAAGAGAAAGACGCGATGCGGACATTGGCCCTATCGGAAGAAACGTGGAGAAGAGCGTGCGGTCGATCATGTAACGCTGTAGGTGACCATCCAGATAAACCTGAAGCCCAAACACTCTTCATCTCCATGACCTCTGTAACAATATGGCATTGATTCTCAAACAAGGTGCATCGCAGGCCAGGCCAGCCCTGAAAGTGCATCAACTAGAGAGGCAGGCTGGACGATAGATCCATGCAACGCGCGAAGACCGCACACATACGAGCGAGTGGGAGGTGAAGCTGAAGGGCGGGAAAATCGATATAGAGAATGCGACCATGAACAGCACCGAGGAAGAAATTGAAATGCAGAACAAGAGAAATCGACCAATAGCAAACGACATCAAAGTGCAAATGTAGCAAATGGAGATGCCACGTACGAAACCAGCCCGTCATGGGATGGGGCAACGCGACGCAACTCGGCGCAACGCTGCGGAGTATACGCGGAAAAGAATGACGGGAGACTAATGAGGAACCCCACGACTTACAGCACATCTGATTTGTTGCTATTTTTGACGTCGAGAAAGACTTCGGCATAGCACGCGCGCCGGATCTCGTTGGCACGCTTCTCGTCCAGCGCCGACAGCGACTGGCGGACCGCTCGGCCGGGTGTGAGGTCGAACTCGTCGTCAAAGTCGTCGTTGTCGTCGCGTCTCTGCCGAGTGCCAGTAGTAGTACCATGGTTGTCGTCGTGGCCGCTACCGCCGTATCCGTAACCATGACCGTGGCCGTACCCGTGGCCGAAGGTCGGGTCGAATCGATAGTTGAAATTGATCGTCGCGCCGTTACTGCTCCTGTTCCTGTTCCCGTTGCCCGCCTTGCCGGCTGAAGCGGAAGGGATGTCGTAGTACTGTCGACCGCCAATCATTTTCTTCCCCTCAATTGTCGTCGTCCTTGGTCCTGATTTATTTTACCAGTCCTTCTGGGTTTCCGTCGTCGTTTCGTCGAAAGTGAGGTTATCTCCGTTGGCTGCAATGCTGCTCTTTCTCTCAAACACTTAAGCCCGCGCCGCTCGAGCTGTAGATCACTGCACGCGCTGACGCGAATGGGGGGAAAATAGGATGCGGCCTTCGCTTTATTTGTCGCCCAGAGGTGGTCCTGGATACTCCTGGTTTTTTTATGAGGTCGTTGTGCCGTAATTTTAATTTACCAGCGTGGGGAGCGCTTGGCTAGTTGCCGTTCGTGCCTGGGTGGGTTTTCGATTCAGTAGGCCGACCCGCTCCGGACCAAGCTGAGGGCATCACCAAGCCCAGGTTGTGCCTGGCAATGACCGGGGTTGGGATTGGTAGAAATTGGTAGAGAGAAAGCAGCTGAAAAGGAGCCGGGTCCCCATACACCCTCTACACAGTAACCACAAGAGTGGGAAAAAAGACCAAAGAACAGGTTCGCGATGCGAGATGAGCCGAGCGAAGACTGGAAAAGGAGAAAACTGAGAGGCATCAAACTGCATACATTAGCGGTGAGCTCATTATATTTCCAACAAGTTGCCCTGTCTGCCTGCGAACGACCCCAGACAAAAATGCCACGCTCTCGAAATATCCAATCCGTCAATTGGCCGACACGATAAGACACGTCCATGTGTTGGCGCTCGCCCCTCAGTCGAGGAGGTCTGGCCAGTCCATGGGTTGTTTTCTTCTTCTCTTCCCTGCACTTTTTGGCTTTTTGCCCTCTATTGCGCAGAGCAGACGCAATATCGAGGCAGCATTTCTGCAATCCCGCGGCTGGGGCATGCTCTAGCTCGCTTGAGGTGACTGGAATGTGGGCTCCTCTACAGAGTACCCCTCGGTTCGGTCTTTTCGCCCCTCCGTCTGGCCTCTTGCGCGTCTCCATCAAATCGACGATGAACCGCATATGAAAGAAAGGGAAGAAACAAGCTTGACAGGGTTTGGATCAGCTGTCTGGGTCCTAGGGCTTGCATGTCAGCTTCATGTGGCGCAGCGGCAGACAAAACGACGACATGGGAAACGACGATTCCCGAATGCAAAAACCAATGAGCTGTCCAGAGGCAGCCAAGCTACATGCCACTGTTCCCTGTCCTGTTTCGCGGGGCTCGTCGCCTCACGAGCCAGTCTCGACGTCCCGTCACCTCAAGCCTGCACGCACGCGTCGCACAGCCCAGACAACTGTTGCTGGTGATGTGATTGTGCTTCCCGAACGTTTCAAACCCTTTGCCAACCTTGGGAGATGGCTCCTCCCTCGAGTGTCCTGGTATTCTCGGACGTGGTGTTGCTTCGTTCATCCGGAAGTTCGACCCCGCGAATCACGCCGAGGGCGCATGCCGGTGGGAGGTTGGGGCCCATCCCGCTCGGCATGACGCCCAGACACACGCTTCCGCCCTGCAGCGTCAAACTCCAAGATGAGGTGTGCTGCAGCTAACCATGACGGGATTTCTGGCACAGACGGGGCTGGAACTGGAACCACCCTTTCCTCCAGCTCGACTCAGCTTAGGATCTGTCCATGGTTCCGTGCCTGGGGTGGCTGCAGCCGTGTTATCGAGTGCGTCGTGCCGCTCGGCGCCGTTGATGGTCCAGGAACAGGAAAGCAGAAAGTGGGAGGTGGAATCAGGCAAGTCGGCTTGAGAATCCCATCCCATCCGATCCTGGTCGGTGTGCGCGATGAGGTCGCATCAGAGGCCACCTCGTCAATCTTGGTTTCCCTAATGACAGGTCCGTCGTCTTACGCGCATCCCGCTCTCCCGCATTTGCTTCCCGTTCCTTCGCAGCATCCCATCGTCAAGGGTTCACTAGGCAGTCCAAAGGTTCAGGGTTCAAACAGCCATCACTCCTCGTTTGACGTGTCACTGCAATAGGCCGTGGAATATGCCGCTTGGGGGGTGTTGTGTGCAATCTTTCCGAACCATTCAGGTCCCCTATCTCCCAAACATCGACCCGCGCCGTTCCTGAAGCGCCAGCGGAGATATCTAGTACTGGTAAAGGGTGGTGCCGGGAAGATCGGAGTAAGGTAACGCTTTCAAGTCTAATGCGTTACTGTGGTGAAGGGCGTTAGCTTCAAACGGGCGAACGCTGTTCCATCCAGCTCTAGCCCAAACTTTAGCGTGGCGACACCAGCCTCTGCACTTTTCCATCGTCTAACGAAGAAGGTGGATCGAGAAAAGAACGGCCTCGTCAAAAAGTGCGCTTCTGTGCCTTCATAGCCGGAGAGAGAGTCGTGGGTAAGATAGTCTCGCAGGGTCTAATGCACTCGAAATTCTTTCAGGACGGACTGCTTGCGCGTCGAGTGCGGTGATGATGATGCAACTTCCAGGTGGGTTTACGATTTGGGTGTTGGTTCAGGTGACAGACAGCAAGGAAATCAAAAGAAGAAGAAAAAGAATGGAACCCCACTGCCTTCCCGCTCCTCTTCCTTCTTCCCCTGGCAACTGACAGATAGCGGGCAGGTAGTGACAGATACCGAGAAACAGCAGGCGTCATTGGTCTTTCTTTCCTACCTTCCTTTTTTTCGCCAAGGGTCAAGTCGTGGAGCCATGGAAGGAGTGGACCTGAATGTTATTTCGCCCATCATCTCGGTTGACTTCCCAGCCTCTCCTTTCCTTGTGATTCTGGGGCAAATGGAGTAGTCAGCCCACTTCAACATCTCCGCATTGCATCATCGCCCGACTTCCAACTTTACCAGCACGGATATCTCGGTTTTCTCACGCGGCGAGAAACATCTTGTCACCAACCTCGTGCAAGCGGCACCTTTCCTCCGTCTCGTCCAGCTGTGCCAAGTCGCCTTGGCCAAGGCCTGCAATTCCAAAAATGAAGAAACCCTCCCCCGAGTCTATCCCCAAATCTATCGATTGGGAGCTGAACACAAAGAAGAACTCATCTATCCGTAGGTAGAACCTAAACTCACACCATGACTTCGTCAACAACGCCAGTGCGTTCTTCCGTGCACACGCAAAAGCCCCTGGCCCCGCTCACCCGTCCGAACTCCTGTTCCCACGAGGGATGCACGCAAGGCCACGGTTCCCGTTCGTCCCAGTTTCTCGGTCGACCCGCGACCGGGCTCCGCTGTCATTAAAACCGTCTAGTATAGTTTCTCAGCAAGCCTCGTGGCCGCCGCGAGTCGACCAGAGCGCCGTTGAACCATCCTAGGTACGCTGCGCTTGGACTGCTCGGCTGTACATAGTCCAGCGCCGCTCTCAGACTCCCACTGAGCTTTCTCGGCTCACTTGCACAAAATAACAACCTTGGTCTCGCCCGTGAGGCAATGTCTGATGGCAATATCCCTGTAGCAACGGAGACCCTCGCGCGGAATCTACATTCTGAGGCGGCTGCCCGAGAGGAGGGTTCCATGTCATGAAGAGCCAAGCTCACATGCTCGTCCCTGTCTTCTCTCTGGGACATGCTCGGAGAAGTGCGATGCTGACAATATTTGCGACTTGCGTAGCTGCTCATTGACAGCAGTCACTCTTGTGAAGTGTGAACTGCATGTATCCTAAGCATTACCTCAGTGTTAATACCTCCAACCTGGTGAGACCTCCGCCGTGCTCGGGTTCATGTCATTTAAATGTCCCGTACTTCAAAGAGAACCGTTCGGTGAATCAAACTGCCATCTAGCTCGTTTTGTTGCATAGGCTCGAGTATTCTCCGCAGGGACCTCTGTTATGTACATCCTGTCATCATTTATCCTGACATCATTCAACACGGAGCTTTCGGTTCAGCCGCCTAGCCAAAACGCACTTGACGTGCTGGTCTATGGCCTTCTTCCCGTTCCGGACTGCGTGGCCGCTTCACTCCACAGCGACCGTTCATTTGTTCCGTCTCCCGTGTCTCTACTGGGCTATTCGCGGTCCCATCAACAACCTCCGGCTCGGAATGATGACCATAGCCGAGGCTGCAAAATATCGGTTGAGGCTTCTTCAGGGGCACTGTCTGGGACAGATCATCGTCCTTCCCGCCTTCTGGAAGAGGTATGATTCCAGCGTTGAGGATCCAATTGTAAATCGGGCGGTCGTCTAGGATTGACCTGCACTTCCAGTGCTCAATCTGTGACATGCTGTGTTTGCGCTCCACGATGACCTCTTCGATACTTCCGCGAAGAACGAGCGTCTCGACAGTTACAGGCTTCTGCTGGCTGATACGCCGAGCTCGGCCGACAGCTTGAGCCTGTGTCTGCGGGTTCAAAACCGGGTTGACAAAGTAAATCCGCGAGGCAGCTCGCATGTCCAGACCGACGGCTGCTTGTGAGAGATCCATGAGGATCACCCTGCGTGAGTCATTAGGCATGGATCTCAATAGGAACGGAAGGTCCGCGCACCGGTATTTTGGGTCTTGGTTGAAGGTATTCACGTATTGCATCTTGCGGTCGTATGGCAGCGCTTTGGCGTAAATGAAGTGCGGCACATGCAACTAGAGTCCGTTCGTAAGTCTCTTCGCAACCCAGTCGATGATCTCAACTTACAACTTCCAGCATACTCGCCAGGTACCACGCCACATTCTCGTGGTCATAAAAGATGATAATCTTCTCCTGCTCCTGATGCTCGAGTACGGCATCAATCAGGTACGAAAGCTTGGCCGACGCGGTGGAAATGAGCTCCGCCTTCTCGAGCGGCTCTGGCGGTTGCAGATTGAGCAGTGCATCCGAGCCTGACTCTTGATGGTGCGCATTCGCGCGGAGGTGTCTCGGTATCCTATCGCCCCCTAATTTCGTGTTACCGGCCAGAGCTTCGGGTCGTTTCCAAGGTCGTCGGTCCGAGCCATCGCCTTCGGCACTGGAGAGGACCTGGCTTGCCGACTCTTTGTGTCCCTCCTCTAGGAGCCGCCCGTTCAGCAGACTGTTGATCTTCGTCGCGTCACCCAGCGCGGAGCGGATCAGCTTTTGCAAGGCCATGACCATGCCTGCGTCTGTGCAAGTAGGGTTGGAATCCTGCTCATTCAAAGACCACGCCGCCGATGCGCCATTCGGCAGGAAATCCCGGACGAAAACGGGTATTTCGTTGTATTGATTGCTGAGCTGCTTGAGCGAATTATCGATGCCAATGCGAGCGATATCCATGGCTTGCCTCAGCAACGCTTCGTCCTCCTTGGTGATTGGCACTTTTCTCTTCTCAATAAACTCCTCGGCCGTCTCGAGTGACTTTTTGACATCCTCTGGGGAAAAGAACGAACCGCCGAAGAAGCTCGCCTGCTTGAGGTTGTGCAACAATTGCAACAGGGACTTCTTCTGTCTAGGATGGAAAAAGTAGTCCACGTCGGTGCGTTGTGACTGTACCGCATTGAAAATGATCATCATCGAGAACAAGTTGTGCGAGAGCTTGTCTTGATAGGATCCGTCCAGGGTGACGACCTTCTCGTTGACCACGGGCAGCAAGTTATTAAGGTCAGAAAGTTGGTGTCGAACGAGCAAAGAATTCAAGGTGGCCCTCAAAACGCCCCTCCGACCGCTGCTTCGGGCGCTGTGTATGGGCTGCATGACATATACTGCCCACTCCGCGGGGTAGTCTTCGGTTTCTTGAGGAATGTTCGACCAAGGACGAGCGTTCAGATAAAGCGAAGCAATGGCACCGATTTTCTCGAGATCTTGTCGTTCTGTTTCTGCTGCTCCTTGCTCTCCTTCCGAAATAACCATTTCGTTGCCGTCACCAGAGTCGGACTGCTGCTGGTCGTCAACTCCATAGAGGCCAGGAGAGGGAGTGCCGGTGACAATCCATCGGGCCTGGATGAACATGTTATCCAAAGCAAGGAGAAGGTTGCTCTTGCTCATCATCCTGGAGTACCCTAGCTGGTGACCCTCGTCAACTATACACCTTTTGAAGTGAACTTCCCCCAGAGGACTCCTGTGCATCATCGTCTCTTTGTAGATCTTAAGGAGGCGGCTCTTCGAGATGAGCACAATGTCGTAATTTGTAAGTTCTCGGACAGACGGAACGGGGGTCTCGTTTTGCGACCTCACTACAAGCTTCAGGACTTTCAGGCCTGCTGGGGACGCCTCGCCGGCGGTGTGTTTGTTGATTTCTTGCACCCACTGCTGTACCAAATTATTCGGCACGACGACGAGCGACGCATGAGTGTGCCAAATTTTCCTGGGCGGCAACTCGGGCTCGACGATACCTCTTTGAAGACGCTTCGGAGGCGGTGCAGGCACATGATACATGCCTGGGTTTCTCCTGATAGCGTTGATGCACTTGGTGTACTCGCAGTCTTCCTTGGGGTTGTAGATGTCAAAAAACGCCTTCCACGGTGCACCCTTCCTAGTGGCGCTCGCGGCTGCCATATCTGCAAGTGATCCTATCCGCTTCCTCACTCGTATCTCGCTTCCTTGATATAGCTCAGGTGTCCGAGTTGCAGAATGTCTTGTAGCCAGAATCACCGATAGACAGATGAGTGTCTTTCCGGAACCCATTTGTTCGGCTAGAATTCCGCCCTTGACACCGTCGTAGTATCTAGGGTCCTTGAGGATGGTACCGGAGCTGATGTCAAAGTAATAGTCGATGCCGTTCTGGTCCTGCCCTTGAACCAATCTAGGATCGAGAATCTTGCCAGGGGCGCTCTCACGCTGAAGCATGACGGCGGCCGAGCGACGTTGATAATCGTAGAGACTGGTTTTCAAGCCGGGAACATCGCTTGCAAGGATGCTATAAAGCGAGTCCTGATCTGCTTGACGGGTGACGACGTCCGGATTGGGCTCCGGCGATGGCATGGTGTTGAAGAGCTGCAGGAGCGACCGCGACTCATCTTCGGGATCACCTTCATGCAGGGAGAAGTCACTCATCGGGTGAGGTACCGAAGCGGGACGGCCGCTCCACGTCTCGGACGAGGTGTCGAGCGACGTAAATAGTAAGCCACGCGACTTCCTCAACCTTCCTCGAGATCGGTCAATGAGAGAACCGCCCACGTCGTCGGGTAATGCGTAAACCCTTGCAACGAGCAAGTCCATCTCGGATGGAGCAGCCAGTACCTCCATTCGTATCCATCTTGACTGTACAAGGTTTCTAAATTGCTTCCATTTAGCCGAGGAGAGAAGGGAGGTGTCTATATCGTCGAGAATGACATGGGGCTGGCTGCTAGATCCGGTTACAAAAAGGCCCCTCCAGTTACGGAATTTGTCCAGCACTCTGTTCCAGTCATCGTCAGAGAGTTCCAGATCGATCTTTTTGGCGATTAAGCATCCGACAGGAATGTAAGTTGCGGGTAGCGGTAGCGCCATGACAGGTGGTACTGGCTGCCGGGGATCCGGCTACCTGCAACAGCGTCTGACGGCGCTGTCCGGTCGTGCGGCAGAGGCCGCGTGATTATGCTCGACGAGATGGGCCAGATGGTGGATTTCTAGCGAGTAGCGTCGATCGTGAAATGCACCTGTGTCGACTGTAGAGATGTGAGGGAAGATGATGTTTCGTTTCAGTGTAAGAGGAAGGCGAGAGGGGACATAAGGTTACGAGGTAGGAGCCTAGCGGCAGTGAGCGGCTACCCGTTGGCACCGTGTCGACACCCAAGTTGCTAGAAGCCTCACAGTGCGGTGCAAATGCGGCGCAGTCGTGCAAGTGTCAACAGGAGACTTCCTTCCCAACTTCATCTGTATTTCTCAATCACAGAGTACTCGGCCAACTTCAGCTGAATTATCTAGCTCCACGAATTAAATCGGAAATTTGGCTTCCCAGCGCGCAAACTCCCTTCGCCAAGGTTTCACTACACCGAAGTTCACCCCACCGGACAAAAACGGCCTATGGACATCATCACCGACGATCCGTGTCAGTGCCAGTTCAGTTCTTGGTCT
Source organism: Colletotrichum spinosum (assembly GCA_004366825.1). Lineage (NCBI taxonomy): Eukaryota > Fungi > Ascomycota > Sordariomycetes > Glomerellales > Glomerellaceae > Colletotrichum > Colletotrichum spinosum. The sequence continues at coordinate 1,265,556 of QAPG01010715.1, forward strand.
TCTTCTCCTTCTTAGCGGCCTTGGAGCTTGTGGAAGCCTTCTTGGTGCTGGTAGCCGCCTTCTTCGAGCTGGAAGCGGCCTTGGAGCTACCCTTGGACGCGGGGTCGGAGGTGGCCTTGAAGGCAACGCTAGAGCTCTTCTTGCCTGCAGAGGCGGTGTCCGTCTTGATGTTGTTGTCGAGCTTCTTCTGCTCGACGTCGATCTTGGCCTGGTTGTCGGCTCCCTGGGCCTGCTTCACCTGCAGGGCGAGGACCTCGAGCTGGAGCTTGAGGACCTTGTTCTTGATCTTGCCGGCCTTGAGAGCGTCGGCATCGGCGCCGGAAGCCTTGGCGATGGCGTCGTTGAAGCCGCCGGCGTCTGTCTCGGCGGCCTCGGCGGCGACACGGGCGGCCTGAAGGATGGCGAGGTCGTCTTTGCTGACGCCCTTCAGATCGGCCTTGATCTGATCAATCTAGCAGGTGTCAGTGGCTAGTATAGGTTGACCAGTGTGGACATAGCTTACGGGGAACTTCTGAGCAACTTCGGCGAGAGCATTGCCAGCCACTCCGTCAGAGACCTGGAACTGAGAGTAGTCCTGGACAGACAGGAGCTTGGCCTGGCGTCTGTCGACGGGAGCGGAAAAGCCGGTGGCGGCGAGGGCGAAGAGAACGGCGGCCTTTGTGAAGTACATGATGTTGGTGTAGTTGTTGTGTTGGTATGTTTCTTGGTCGAAGGGTGAAATGTATAATATTTACAAATAAGATATTGTCCGGCAAAGAGTGAATGGAACAGCACTGCTGTGGAGAAGGAACGGGAATGGGTATTATCAAGGTTGGATGAGATGAAGCTGATGAGATGGGAGAGAGACGCAAGATGGTCGGGGCGAACGGGAGGATCTTATACTAGACGTTGCTATAGCCGAACCATACATTGCTCTCTTCATGGGCAAACACCTCGATCAGGTTTGCCGCCGACGAACTCGCAGTTTCATGCCGAACACACAGTCTCCCAATGGCCTCTGCTGCCCTTCCGCCCGAAGACTCGGACTGACAGACGACAGGACGACACACCTCCCCTTCGTATCCCATCGCAACCTGCAAAGAAAATACCCCATGAGCGACCCAGTTACTGGTCTCCTGAGTCGTCCGAACAAGCCCATCACAGGCTTATCGGCGTCTCATCCGAGCCATGATGCAACAGAGTGGACACGATGTCACACGCCCTAGAACGGTGCCAGAGGTGCTTCCAGTTCGCGCCAGGGCCAGTCCCTGGTCAAAGACAAGCTTCTCTGCCAAGCATCGGATCGACAGGGCGGCGCAGATTGTTCCGTACGATGCTGTCGTAACCAATGAAAGCCGGCTGCAGTCTTTTCTTGCAGCAACGTTGTACAAGCGCCCGTCGGCTGGTAGCAGGCATGAAAGCTTACCTGGGAGCTCTGTCCTATCCTGTCATGTCATAGGGGGTTAGCTCTGCCGGGTGTGAAGTTTGAAGTCTGTCGAAGATCATGGTGGATCTGCTTCACACCCATGTCACCCACGACCGCTAGTCCCGTTTCGGATGTCGAGTGTTAGCTGCTGTCTTAAGATTGTGGGGTCCCTCTTCTCTCTCCCCACCAAGCTTCCAACGTCAAGCGTCAAGCGTCATGGCAACGACAGCACCTACCATCTTCGCACATCAACATGACCCTTCTCTTCAGACGTTGACGAACGTCTAAAACCTCCACTATTTCATCTTTTCCAGCGTCTATCCCAGAGTCACTCCCGTCTTGGCCACCTCCTGGCCCCCTGATCCCTCTGTTTCTCACCCACTCTCACCCAATCTCCATCTAAAGTCTTCGGATGACCAGATCCTCCGATGACTTGTGATATGGGATTGGGCAGCAAAGCGAGGCACGGTATTCTGCTCGAATCAAGACGACCCGGCCGTGTTCTCATGCGTGCGGCGAATATTGACCCAAGCCGTGGTGTTCGGCTTGCCTTGCGGCCTGCCATCCTCTTCCTCGTTCTCGTCAACCGAAGGACCGTCGACCTGAGCTTGTTTCGGTCGTCTGTCATGCAACCCGCAGCTGAGATCGGACGCACACCCTCCCGAGCAGAAATTTTAAAATGAACAGCCTCCGCGGCAGCCTCCCTCCCGAACCAACTCCCTAGCCCCATGAACGCATTAACAGAGATTCGCCCATCCTTAACGGGCTTACAACACCACCCACCCAGCGGGGAAAGATTTGGACGACATCTCATCTCCGGACGTCGAGTGAATCTTGTTCCGGATGGCAGCGCGCACACACACACACACACACACACACACACACACATCCTTCCAATACCGAGGCCTCATCCAAACCGAACTTGCATCAGCATACTCGTTCAGTCTTGAATCATGGCAAGATGGGCAAAATCATTCAGTCAGCGCACATACACTTCGGGCTCAAGATGACTCCCAGATGGCAAGCCATTTTCTCATGTTCGCATGATGTCAGGTTGTTTGCCCCTGACTCGCCCCCGTCATTCAAGTTTGATCACCATCTACACTTTCCTTGGCGAAACGCCCACTTGGATTTTCTCCTCCGCTGAACCAACTCGCACCGGCAAGACAAGTCACATCTGTCATCGTCAATCTCTCGCCTTCGTGAACGAGAAAAAATCAGTTGTTGTCGTGTCAACGGGTGCGCCCAGCTCCGCGTCGAAAGACCGCGATGCAAGACCGCGATGCAAGGAACTGTCTAGGCAGAAATTGCCCTGACCTACGTGCACGTGCATTTATTTGGTGAAAGTCTCAGCCGATGACTGAACGCTGTCATGGCCACCGGTTCTTCCTACCTACCTCTGGGCAGCCACTCGAGAGGCACTGATGCAAACTCACGGGTGCTTGTCAATCAAATCGTAAGCACCCACGTCTCACAGGCTAGGCGCACCGTTGGCAACCCGCGAAACGACGGGCAGAATCGAAACAAGGCAGCGACGAGAATTTAGAAGATCATTTCATTTCAGTTCCGGGTATTTAGAAACCGTCAGATACCCATCTGCCTTTCAGCAAGCAAAAAGTTAAACCGGCCAGTTGCTGGGCATTTCAACAAGGCATCCCTCCTTCTCCTTTTACTGAAAACGCCAGCCCGATCCCAAACATGAAAATCACCAATCTCAAAATCGTCCCCGAGATGAAGGGGTATCTACCAGTAGATGTCCAATGTGAAGAGAATTCAAATCGAGAAGAACACCCAAAGATGCGTCGTAAGTCATCGTCAAGAGTATGAAAAATGGAAAAGACCACCAACACCGTCTCTACTTCATTTAGATCCATGTCTTTGCAGTCGTCGTCTCTAAGTCTTGGGGATAAAAAAGAGAAGAAAAAGGAAAGGAAAGATGCGCGGAGATATGTGGCGCAGCTCGGCCACCACCTACTGCCCAGGCACACTCGGGGGTCCGGGACGGGGAAAGTTCCCCGAGGGCCGAGCGGATGGCGCGGCCGTGGGTGGCCCCACCGACGGCACACCCGGCGACGGAGCAGCGGCCCCACCATCGCCGCCGCCGCCGGACTGGTACACCTTGACCGAGTTGATCAACCAGTACGCCTCGGTGAACGCCTGCGGGTTCGCGGCGACGTAATCGGAGCACTGTGGCGCGAGGGCCATGCACTCGCTGTTCTGCTGCCACACCTTGCCGGCCCAGTCGCCGCACAAGGCAATGTTGAAAACGAGGTTCTGCTGCTTGAAGTGGCTCGCAATGTCGCACCCGGACCCGCCGTTGAACTTGGCGATCGGCTGACCCCACGACGCGGGGTTCGGGTTCCCGGAGGAAACGTCGGCGGGGATGGCGGTGCGCGGGAAGAACCAGACGGAAATGGCCTGCGGGTTGAAGTCGACGGCGTAGACGCCGCCGCCGATGGCGTTGAACCCGTCGCCGTAGTTTTGGTTGCTGGCAGTGGTCTGGCCACAGCCGGTGAAGGCCGTGTCGGCGTTGCAGTTCTTCTCCTTGAGGGTGGTGGAGGGGTCGGTGCCGTCGTTGGTGATGGAGCAGCCCGGGCCGGTGTGCAGGGTCACGGCGTTGCTTTCTTGGGTGTTGACGCCCTCGATGATGTCGATCTCACCCGAGTTGGGCCTGTCAAATCATTGTTAGTTACATTTCAATCGGTACTCTCCTTTGGTTTTCGAATATTTGCTTTTAAGAGCACTCACCAGTTGGGACCAAACATCCAAAAGGCGGGCCACACGCCGCAGCTGCTGGTGGGCATGTGCGCAATATCCGCCACGAACAGCCCCGCGTCGTAGGCCTTGTTGGACGTGACGCGAACCGACTGGCGGCCCTGGCCGGTGGTTTTGGCGTCGACGCCGAGGTAGATGCCGTCCCTGGCGTAGCCGGCGAGGCCGTTGTCGTTGGCCGTCTGGGCGCTGGTGTAGGTCTGGGAGCCGCGGGTGGGATCGGCCTCGTTGAAGAAGGAGAACTCCTGGAAGAAGTTTGACTGGTCAAAGTTGTCGTGGAGGACGTACCTGCTCTGCGCCTGGGCCAGCCCGGAGCAGAGGAGGAGGGCGGTGGCGCCCAAGACAGTTTTGGTCGAAGGCATCGTGATCTGAGTCCTGGGTGTTCTTCGGAGGGTTTCTGAGAAAGAGGGGATGAGGGAGGTGGCAAGGAGTGAGGTAAAGCCACAAGGGTTGAGCAGTGTCTGGAGGGTCTGAATCAAAAAGAGGAAAGAAGAACAAGTCAAAGGGTCATGGGCGAGAGAAGAGGGAATGTTTTGGAGGAGTTATGGTCGAAATGGCCTGATGTTGGTGGCTGAAGTAAATCTGCTGTGCTGAGATGACGATGTCGTCGAGTGTACACAAAGGGAGAGTCGTGAAATATTCTCGAGGCTGGTTCGCAACTGGAATCTGGGCCTTGTTCTTGTTGTCTTGATGTTGAGGGAATGACCACCTGAGAAACAGCCTTTGTTGGGAAGGTTGGGGCTTTGCCTTGGTATTTCCTGGATATATCTCCCAAGTAACGTCGACTGGCGACGAGTAGATGAGTAAGGAGTAGTGATGCTTCCGTCCTACTCAATAGGAACTGGATCGGCTTGGCGATGGGGGCCAAGGAAAGAGTGGATGGGTGGGAGAAGAGAGAGTGTCTGACAATCTGACGATGACTTCAGCCGAAAAGGACCGCAACGAATGTGCCTCTTGGGGGTTGGAAAAGAACGAAAGGTCCCGCAGTGGAGTGCAGAAGAGAAGAGCCGACTGGGGCGTGTAAGACTTGTTGGAAAGGAAAGAAGAGGCTGAAGAAGAGGCCTTTGCGTGACGGAGACGAGCAACCGGATAGCACAACGGATGATAGAGAGGCCCATCAGCCTCAACCACATGGGGGAATGCAGACAGCTAAATACGGATTTGGCCTGGAGGGAGGGTCTAGCTAGGGCCCAGGGCCAAGGCCCGGCCGTCGGGCAAAGTCATGGGGGGGCAAACATTCCTTGCGTTTGGCAGGAGGACGACGAAAACCTGGCCAGACGAGCGAGATCCCAGACAAACGGAGGGATTTGAAATGTGTATGGGCCTAGCCTGGCCTCGCGTCATCCGTTGTATCTGACTTGGGCGAGCGGGACACGTACGTACACGCATACACACGCACCGAAGGGGAGGAGAGACATGGACATGGGGGAGTCATGGTGAGACTTTTTCTCCTTCACGAAGTTTTTTGCGCATGTGTATCTCGGCCCAACTCCTGAGCACTTGCTCCGTGAGCCACGGGAGAAAGTGCGCATATGCGGGGGTTGTGGTTCGTCCATGACCCAAGATGCAACGAACGACAGATGCGTTTCAATATGTTTACCGCCAAGCCCTTCAAGAGTATACAGGGGGGATCCCGAACAAGAGGGGGGATCTCCAGAGCGAAGACGGGACGATAGGGGGCAGTTCGCCTTGGGTTGGCGGTGCCGAGCAGAGACTGATAGTCTTGGGATGGTGAGAGAGTGTCTCTCTGGTTCCGAGACAAGACCCAAGAGTTCCATCCCAAGTGCATTTGTATCGAATTCTGGGCTTATGCGTGCTACTTCGTGGCCTTGGGAGAGCATCACGTAGAGAGGAAATAGATCTTCACTGCGGACCATGTCCGATTTGCCGTTGTGGGTTGGGACGAAAAGAACAGTTTAGAAGAAAAACTGGGGAAGCGTCAAGGAGTCGAACGGAAACGGCGAACAGATGGACGATTGAATGGACATTGATGGGTATAACGAGAGACACAGACTTGGGAGAGGTTGCAAAGAAGGAAGAAAAGCCGTTGTGGATGTACATGTCAATGTTGGGTTGGTTGGCCTGGATTGGAACGCCAGAGTCAAAGACTTGGGTTTGTGAAACACGGGCCATGCCAGGGGCAGGCGTGGCCTGTACAAGCAAGGCAGGCACATTTACAGGCTGCCCAATCGCTGCCCTCCCGCGCCTGCGGGACTTGACCGCCTGGAGCAGCCCACTGTTTAGGTCCCGCTGCCCACTGTGATTGTTGCTGCAGTGTGTGCGCGCGTGTATATCCACTGAAGCACGCGGCACCCACTCGCCCTAGCGGCGGCTGCTCTCAGCCTCTGGACAGCGTACGGCGCCCCACACGCTTTGCTTGCCGCTCGCGTGTCGCGGCGTTTACTTTTATCTGCGTTCCAAGGCAGTACCTAAGTATATACTGCCTACCTAAGGTAGTAAGTAGGTAGCTCTGCCTTACCTAGGTAGGTAAGGTGCCTACATACAGCCTTGACAGACGCGCCTCAGACCTAGCCGGTTTATTCAAAGATTCAAAAAGAAACAACAATAATATTGACCGATTTCGTAACCACAACACTTCCGTCGGGACTTGAAAAGAATAGCGTCGAGACGTTTGCCACGTACCTCGCTTGCTGCCAAGATGTGCAGAGGTATTCTTGATAGGTGGGTGGTGTCCCACCGCGGACGCTTACTCCATCGTGCATGTGCCTGACAGGAGCCAAAGGCCCGAGATAAGGTCGACCAAGCATTCGTCACACCGCGAATGGGGCAGATACTTGACGTGCGCCTAAGTTTATGTCTCTTACTCAGTATACTGTCTATCTTGCATCTCAGGCAGTGTACGTGTACGGATACATAAGCCACCCCTGACCTGTCGCTCCCTGCCGTTTTCCAACCGATAAGGTACTGGACCAAGGTGCCCAGGGACGGAGGGCATGTTTTCCCCTGAAGAGGCGCCTCGGCACGCCACTCGACGCCACGCCACGCTAGAATCTCCAACCCCCTTGCGCCTGCCATGTCTCCCCATCGCCAAGTGCGAACGATACGACATCGTATGTCCTCAGCATCAGGAGGAAGAGCTCTTCACGTCAGTCCAGTTCCCTTGGACGGCGCGGGGCGTGCTCACGAACTGAAACAGCATACTGGACTCTCTACACGCATTGCGCTGCGCTGCGATGCCTCCCTCAAACATCCATACGCATCATCCACCGCCCCCTTACCAAGAAGTATTGAGCACAGAAGCCTGGCTGAATTGAAACATTGTGTGCGCCCCGACCTCACTCGCGCACGCTCTAACATTATTGACACTTCAACACACGGCCAAGACAGCACATCTCGGGCCCTTTCCCACTAGGTCCCTTCACATCGTGCAGAAGAAGCGGAGCGGAAACACTTACACAGACCCGAACCTTGAATCAAGCCCAGGTCTCTCGTGTGCGGCTGGCCTTGCTCGAGTCGCACATCACCACACCCGCCTAATTGCCTCAATCTGCCCTGCTCAGCCCAGACCAATAGCCCCCAATCTGAATGTTGCCCAGCTCATCTCCTCTCAAACAAGAATTTCCGTCAGCAATATCTTCATTCGGCCTCGGTATCGAGAAGCTGAATCGTGTGCTCGTATCCAATCTCCAGTCTATCTTCTCGGGCTGTGCTTGACTAATCCACGAGCAGGGCACGCGTGCATCGGATGGTGAGGGGGGAAACCACCTCTTGGTTTCGACGCAGGGGTGCGGATGCCATCCATCAAGCACTCATCGTCTTCGCGACGTTTCTTCGCCGTTGCCCTCATCACCCGTCCCGATATCTGACCTCGTCTCATCTGTCGTCTCCGGAGTTGTTCGCTGGGGCGAAACAAGGATGCACGAGAGGAGAACCCCCTGCCGGATGCCGGCAACTCGCCGCGCAAACATTTCAACCCATTGCCGTCTGAAGTAAGGCCTCAAAACATCATCAATCAATTTCCCACTCTACCGCTGTCCAAATCTACAGAATGCGTCACATAGAAATCCCGTCTGCCGGATCATAACCTCCATCCTGTCCCGCCTCTTGGCATCTCTTCTCAATCCATCCTATCCATCGACCCCGAGAGGGACCAAACAAGTCCCTGGTTCTCGACAGCCGTCGATCACCTCGTCCGAACAGCCGGCGCTGCAGATCAATCTAAGCGGAACTGGATCCTCATCCAGACCCATATATATCTGCATGCACACGCTTTACGGAGTATTAGTGTCCTCCTCCTTTTACCAGTCCAACGGACCCCATGATCTTGTCCACTGCCCTGATTGCTTCCAGCATTCTGCCTTACTTGTACTCCGTACACGTTGATGCTGCTAAGCTCCGAGGCGGACAAGAGTGGGAACCCCTCTTTTCTGATATCTGGTTCCCTCACCGGCCGAATTCCCTTTTCCAAGGAAAAAGGGAAAAAAACAATCTTGTTCAAAAGCACAAGCTGCCGTCCAACACAACGCCAACCCATACCAGGCTCCACAGTGCCCACGGAAGCGGATCCCTCTCTCCCAGCACCACCACAAAACCGCGCCACCCGTATCCGTGCCGTCCGGCAAGCCACCTCCCACCACCACCTCTCACTCCCTCCCGTCTGCCTGCCGTGCTGCCGAGCAAACGACAGTCTCGAAACCTTCGACTCCTCCCTCCAACACACCACCGAAAAGAAAACCCTGCATTTCCTCAACTCCGCTCCCGGCCAGCGTGCCGTGAACACGTGTACTGCGTATGCCTCGCCGCCGCCCCCGTCAAGAAGGTCCCTGAATAGTGAAATCCTGCCGTCCTTTCTCGCCCCTTAGTCGTGGTGCGGGATACGAAGGCCAAAAAAAACTCTCACACTGCCCCCAGTATCGAAACCGGCAACGTCGTCGGTTTTTGCTCTTCTCGTATCGTTTATCTTAAACACCCAGATTCACTGCCACCACCGTACGTAGACTTCCCGTCCCGGGCAGGGGTTGGGCCAGACAAGGCCACGGGACAGATTGCCACTGTCACTGTCCGAAAAAGCCAAAGTCAAATAAACTACAGAATACGACCCCCAAACCACCGCGGTGATCCTAGGCCTTGGAGGGGTGGTTGCGCGGCCGATCACTTCCATAAACAGGGTGAGGCCTGTCATCGCCCACGGAGCTTGTCCCGGTTCCTCGTTGTTGAACCGCCGACGACTTGCTTGGGAAGGAAAACTGCCGTTGACTTTGCCTCTTGAATCGAAATCTTGCATAGCTCCTGAAAGCACAGCATCTACGATTTTGCACGTGAACGCGCGGTCAGTCACAACCGCTTGGGCTTAAACCACAAGAGACACAATGTAGCAGTTCAACACAGCTGCGATTCGACGCCCGAAGATGCAAACTTCCATTGCCACAAGCTCTAGAGCTGGCGTCAGCTCTTGATGCCAAAATCCAAGAGGCTACCTTCTGCTGCAAAACATCTCTGTCGAAGCCTTGGCCTGCGACATCTAGTGTAACAAGGATGCGTGGTTAAAAAAAAAAAGAAGAGAAGTAAATGACCATGTTGTACACCGATACTCCTTCCCGTCTGCAACTCCATCGGCGTAGGACCGTCAAGTCCTGCCGTCCGTTCTGCCCACGTGTCGTTTTCACATCGTTCGTGACGTCTACACATAAGACTCTCCGAAGTTCGAAGCTTCGCGTGCGTATTTTGTGGTATACAAGAGGGGCGCCCCCGTCAATAAGGAGGAGGTGGGAAGAGAAACACGGTCAACCAGCCGCTATTAGTCAGTCCTCTCGACGACGTGGAAATGTGCGTCAGGACCTTGAGTTTCAAGCTCGAGGTCCTCAGAGCTTGACCTTCTGCCCCGTGATCTTGTACCAGATCACGGCGATGAGGTCCTCCTTGAAGCGCTCCCAAGGGTTGCGGTTCAGGTAATAGCTGAGCTCGCGGTAATTGTACATTTCACCCCAACAGTCGCGGCCCCATTCGCAGCCAGCCATGTTGACCACAAAGTCACGGTCCTTTTGGTCGTAATGGATGCGCGTGTCGTTCCCGTTCTCAGAGCATGCGCCGGGCGGGAAGCTGTTGATCATACGCTGGGGGAGGAACGCCGTGTGCTTGCGAATCCAGGGCTGCGTGGTGTAGAGCTGCTCCAGGGCGTCCTGCTCCTTGTGCTCCCACTCCATGTGCTTCTGCTCGTAAGCGACCGGGTCCCACCACACGTCGAGCATGCGGTCTGCCCAGGCACTTCTTCGGACAAAGAAGGATCCCAAGTTGAATCCCGAGCAGTCTTGAGACAGCATCAGGTTGACAGACTCCGACTTGCCGTCGCCTACGGGGCTTCGCGACTCTTCGTCGAGATACGGGTCGGTGAAGGGATGCGAGATGTTGAGCGGGTTGTACTCGTTGATGTCGCGGTAGACGTGCTTGCTGATGTCGTTGAAGATGTGGTTCTGCAGTGGATTTGACAGTTCCATCACGTACGTGTTGAGATCGAGCCACCAGACCCTTTGTTCAAACGTCAGCCAGCGTTCACTATGCGCCGGGCGCCTACGTACCATTCAGCCTTGGGGTATTTGCGGAAGGCGGAGCGGATGAAATCGACCTTTTCCCAGCTCTCGCGCCACTCGTGTGCGTAACGCTTCTTGGTGCTCATGTCGACAATTTCGAGTTCGTATCCCCAGCGGTATGCGTACTTCTTCTTGTTTCGCACGCTGTCCCGCTCAATGGCCCATTCGCGAGCGCCCTTCCACTCCATGACCCCTCCGCCAACGTTCGCTGCCAGGATTATGACGTACTTTTGGCCTCCGCCGAGCCAGGACGTCCTGCGCCAGTAGTGGACCAAAGCTACGAAGCGGTTAGGTTAGCAGACGTGTGACTTGGACGGCGAGCGCGTTGCGAGACGTACGTGTGTTGTAGAATATTGTCATGGACAGCACAAAGAGCAGAAGAACCAGCAAGCGCAGCTTCATCTTTCGGCCCATGCGCGCAAAGACGCTGCGTATCCTCCCCGGTAACGAGACCTTTTGTGTCGCCCATCGTCCGCTTTCCAGCTTCTCCTTTTCGCCGTAGGGGCTGTGGTTGTTGAACCGTGGAAGACTACTGGATATCCGCCGCATGTGTCGTGTGAAGAAGCCTTGGTTCTGGGTAGAGAAGGAAGGATATCCGTTCATGCCAGAAGGCGACCTCATCTTGGCGGTGTCCCAAGGCGTAGAGCCGCCGTTGGAGGGAGAGAAGTAGCCTTTGCTCGGACTCGATCGACCGCTGGTGTTGATGGTCAAGCCAGGACTGGCCCAACCGCCGCCAGGTATAGGAGAGGGACTGCGAGAGAGGGACATTCCTGCGGTGTTTGGGGTGCCTGGGGCGTTCAAAGAACACGAGAAGTCAGCAAGCGGGCCCTTGTCATGTGGCAGTCCAACCCTTGACTGCGCAATGTCGGCGGCATGTCGGGACTGGGGGTGGTCAGAAAACAAAGAGAGGGCGAGGCACGCATATGTGCCACTTGACGGAATGGCGGCAATCGAAAAGAACGTCATCGGGGACAGAATATAACAAGCGACAAACACTCGGCGACGAGAAGGCATACCTGGAATCGGCGCAAGGCCAGACTTCTGGCCGTGGACTCCCAAGAGGTGGGAAGAACCACGGTCGGCAGGGCCGTCTATGGTGACGACCAGATTACTCGAGGCCGAGGAGCGCCGGCGGTGATGTTGTCAACTTGGCCTTCGATCGCTGAACGACGAAGAGGCGGCGAAGTTCTGTGAGGAATCCAGATTGAAAGCCGATGGGGGTTGTGACCAGATGGCACTTAAGCCGTCTGGTAACAACGCAAAGCGAGGGACGAGATAGATTCGCTAATGCACAGCGTACCCGTACCGTACCGCAGGTAAGGTAGGGGGGATGGGATGGGATGGGCTAGATGGGGGTCTGCGTATCCGAGAAAAAGGGGAGGGGGTCCGGTCTGGAGTCTGAGAACCAACCCTTCTCACTGCAGTTTTGGCGTTTTGGTGGTTCGGTTGAGGCTGTACAGGACCGCGGCTGTTGTCTACCGGGGTGGGAAACGTGCTACGACAAGCGGAGAAGCAAGGCCTGGAGCAGCGAGGGATGCGGTGGTTCGGTCGTTGTGGTTCTCGTACGCTTGGCTATCCAGTCGGGTTTCGTCGTCAGGTGTAGGAATTATTGAGAGAGAACGACGAATGTGGAGGATAGTCGTCTCGAGGCTGGGTCGCTATTTTTTCCAGGTAAAAAGGCCGATCGGGGAAGGTGAGGAAAAAGAGGGCCGTCGCACACTGTCACTGTCTGTGGTAGCAGCAGCAACAGCAGCAGCAGAAAAGTGGCCGCCCGCTGGCACTGGCAAAGGCCTAAAAGGTGAAGGTACGGAGTACTTGAGCGCTGATGTGGTACCTAGGTAGATATACGTAGTGAGCACTGGAATGTGAATGGCAGCAACACCAAGAGCGCTGTGTAGGTAAGGTAGGCCGAGGTGGTATCCGATGATGCGAAAGGACCAGAGGGGGTTTCTCTCTGCACGCACATGCAAAGCGCTGACTGATTGAGTCTTGTCTTGTCCGTGTCGTCGAGGGAAATATCGGCAGACGCGACGCCCGCCTTTTGTGTGATTATTTGATTTGTCTCGTATCTGCAAAGGGAATGGACCGACAAACGGGCAAATTCAACCAAGGGAGCCATCGGTCCCCCCATCCTGCCAATTCTGTCTCTCACCTCGGAAAAACAACACTAATAATTTCAGGCGCATGGGCTACCCCAAGCAGGAGACGAGAGCTGCATCCATCGCCGAACCTCCTCCAGCCTTTTCGCAGTGTCTAATCTTTTTTAGGATGGAAGGGTCTCCTGGTTGCCAAGATACGGTGGATCGCTGACAGTGCCCTGCATCCAATCAACGGCCAAGACTGCTGCTGAAATAATGAAGCACCTTAGCTGACCTTGGCTTCAGCATCGCCATCTCACCCGTTCTGCATACACCGCCTCGCTCTGTTGAATCAGACCGAAGCGGCGGGAAAGAGACGGCGCAAATAGACTCTTGCACTGCACCTGCGATCGAAAACTCTGGCTCTCGTCTCCACGACGACGCCGCCGTCATCCGAAGGTTGCAACAGAAGATATGTCATAGGCCGGGATCTTCTTATCTACAAAAAACAATGGAGCACAGATCGGCTCAGGTAGAGCTGGAGAAATTAGAAGTCACACAGTAGTTTGGTAAGGGAGAGTGAAAACGACACGACGTGAGAAAATTGCGATGCTAGGGATGGAATGGGCGACGGGACATGACACGACGAGACCTTAGCCCGCAGATGCAGCAGCGTCAATCGAGGCAAGGAGCGACTTGCCTCTCCTAGTAAGCAGTGTGTAATTTGCCGGCCAAGACACGAATCACAGACACTGACTCTGTCTCTTTGTCTTTGGCAGCACAGACTCTCGATCAATGACCCGCCTTCAAATGCGTCAAGAGGTATTATCGCACGCGCTTCCGCTTCCACTCCCACACTCGATGCTTTTAGTGGCTGTCGAAAAACACGTTGCTGCTTCTTCTTCTGTTGCCTTGGCTCAATGCACGGCGACATTTGGAGAAGACCGGATGGCATGCTGCTGGTATGGTGTGCGTAGGGACCAAGGCCCGAGCGATGACATGCGACGATGCACTCGACAGACAACTTTAACATCGTCGCTCAATCTGTCTCGTGTCGGACGATGCCTCGTGACCGTGTTTCGTCAAAATTTGTGTGTACTGACCAGGTGGCCACCTCGAGACTCCGAGTCAAACCTGCCTCCGAACAGGGTAGATTCTTGACATGTTTGATCCTCCCGATGGTTAGAAATTGCACTCCAGATCTGAGCGGGCCCGACCCCTCAACCTCTATCCTCTCCCTAGAGTCTGGCCCGATTTAAATTAGCAGCCGTGTTTCGGTGACACCATACAAGTACAACCTGCCCTGAGCCTGGCCAAGGAGACTCCACCTCACTTCCGGCTGCTGAGCGCCGTACACAGTAGACATGGACACATGACGTGCAGGTATCGAAACAGCAGTTGGCCGATGCTTCCGAGTCAAACGGAACGGGAGCTGGGAAACAGGTAATAAGACGCCGTCGACTATACCACCTGGGAGAAAGAAAGTGAACCAGAGAATGCCGACCACCATCATCTTGCCTGACCATCGCCAAGCCTTATCATTGTCCCAACCCAGAGGCCGAGTAGGAGTTCGAAGCCGCCGACCTGCGCCCAGCACAGCCACCTCACGCTGCGCGTGTGCCCCGAACTTGAGACCGAAGGTGTCAGGACGCTCCTCCTCCATCCTACAGCCAAGACGGGTCCCAAGATGTCGGGGAAGAGGGGCGCTTCTGGTTGGCCCGCACATGTGCCGCACATGTGCGGAAAGTTGCTGCAAAACGCTCACGTACGACAGCAAGATGGGACGGCGGCGGCCGACCAAGGCTGTGGCCATGTCATGTACGCCGTACAGGTCGTCCGAAGCAGCTCCAGCCGGCGCGGGCGTGATACCAGTGCTGCCGAAGCCTCGGACGAACAGATGGCGTGCAGGAACCCGGGTGTTACGTGGGGAAGGCAGAGAATCGACAAGCTGCTGTACGTAGTAGCCCACACCTCGCGCATATAGCCCGTACAAGAAAACGTATCTTTCGGCTTCGAAAAGCATGATACTCCCGATGAAAGAACAGCGGCCGCGATGGCCTGGCGGCAGCTGTAACTCATACGAAGGGAAGGGAAGGCGGCACAACCGGCCGGGGTCGGCAGGCTCCCGAGTTTCTGTCTCGGACCACTACGCCGACGACCTCTCGGGAGACTCCTGATTATGTAACATGTCTAGGCACCAGCCACATCCACACCTCCAACGCACAGACAGCTTTACACTAGCCACACTTGACGACAACCACTCACTTGCCTTCCTCATTCAACTTCTCAATTACCAACAGCAGGCATCGTAGCGTGAGCGGTTCCTCTCTCGTTCGACCACACGAGACAACCTAGGCGATCGTCTGCTCATAGAGGACTATGAGCCGCAGAGCCGTGCGGGCCTTGACGAACCGCGGCCGGATATGACTGGCCAGCAACGCGGTCTATTGTGCAGGCCCGGAAGCTGGTCAGCGGCACCGGAGCCAATCACGTCGTCTAAACGCGCAGCTGGGCGCCTACCTCATACGGCGACTGCATCTTCCAGCCAAACATCGCGGACCCAGGCCGTGACCCATGAACTCTCAGAGACGTTGCTTGGTGAATAGCCCTCGTCATATAATGAAGCCAATTACCCTTTTCTGCGATATGAGTCCTCCCTCCCGCCTGTTTCGTAGTCTTCAAAGGCGGTCGTTCGTGTTCCGGTGGGTGGTCATCCGGTTTCCATTCTCTTGACTATCGCGCCTATTCACGACTCACAGCCGAGTATTCTTTTGAACAATTCTATTGTCTGTCGTTTCAACCCGCAGCCCGCACCTTCCGTTCCTTCACTCTTTCCACTTGTTCTTGCACCCGCCATACAACTTCTTTGGCCATTCACCACCACCTTTTTGTACGATTCGACAGGCTTGGAGAACAAAGATTTTCAGCATACAACTGTACTCTTCTAATCCCTTGGCAACCGATTTTCCGAGTTTCAATATCAGTCTCTCTTGCTCATCAACATCATTGGTTCGGTTTTGGAGCATCGTCCTCGAAGAATTTCGACTCACGAACATCGATATCTCTCCACACCATCCGACATGGCTTCACATGCGCCCCAACTGCCACCGCGGCAGATGCAGAACCAAAAGCCCTCGCCCTCGAGAGACGAATGGGAAGACTGGGAAGACGACGATGTCATTACGCCCATCATGGACGATGAAGCAGACCTCCTATCCAACAAGTCGGCTGCCCCCAGCCCATTGCGACCCAACAAGCCGCCCTCCACGAGACACTCCCAGCCTCGACAATCGCTTCAAAAGATCAGGAGGATGAAATCCCGCCAACGGCAAAAGGCTCAGAATGCGAAGGCGGGAATCAAGCTGGTCACGGACATGACAGCACTCAGACAACAGCAAGCCGCCCAGAACAACAGTCCACAGATGCGCCACCCCAAATTCGTTGATGCAGCAGCTCTTCGTGCTTTGGAAGGCGAGCCGAACTCAGCGTCGGTTGGCAACTGGAATTGGCTGAAAAAGAAGCACTCGGACACGAACGCCAAGTCCCCCTCTTCGAGCACCCGATCCCCGCAAAGCGTAAATCGCCAGCAAGATCTCTCGCCGAACGACAGACCTATTGTCATTGGCATCGCCCTGCCGTCAGAAATGGCCGGCACGGAAATCAGCCCACAAACTGCCGTACTTGAGACGCCAATCGATCTACCGCCCATGTACAACAGACATCCGCCAGTGGCAAGCCCAAACACAATCACCCCTTTGACTCCGTCCCAGCAACGATCAGTGTGGAGCCCCGATACACCGAGCAGCTCTTCGTCTCTCCACCCTCCGCGTGCGCCATCCAGTATTTACTCACAGTCCACCGGTTTGGGTGTGGGCGTTGCTCATGACGCACCTCCCGTGCCGTCGGTACCGGCGACCTACAAGCAGAGGGAGAGGGTGGTCAGTGTGGTGCTGAAAGACATCGAAGTAGACGACGATGACGACGGCGGCAGTCCATGCACGCTGTTCGAAGAAGACGGCATGGCCTCCAACCGACAAAGGCCGGACAAGCCCAAGGAGATTTCCAAGAGTCCGGGGAGCGCAGAGACACAAACGCGTGGCTGGTGGGACCATGTCACCACGCCGTTTTTGGGCGGCAAGAGTCCTGTGTCGACTACAAAGGAGTCATGTCCAGTCAAGACTTCGGAAAGCAACGACTGGTGGAACGAAAAGGAGCCGCAGATCGCGGCGACAAAACCCACGACTCCCGACCCCGTCACGAAGACGGTCGAAGTTTACAAAGTCACCATCGGTCTCCCTGCATCGCCGTCTCCGAGAAGCTTCCAGGCGCCCATAGTCAGAGTGCCTACTCCCAGACGGACTCCGTCGCCGCTCATGGACCAACATCAACCGCCGCCGCGATCTGAGGCTCCATCTCGCTCAACCACCCCGAGACCTCAACCGCACTCGGAAAAGGCAGCTCTCGCTGAACCTAGCCCGGCCCTCACCGAGCAGCCTCCTCCGTACTCGCCTCAGCAGCAGCAAAAGGCCGTCAGATATCGAGCTGTATTCCCTGCGGGTCATCCGCTGCAGTCGCTATACCCGCCGTCTCCTGGGCCAATTTCTCCAGCCATCATCGGCACAATGAGCTCGCAAGGAGCCATCAACTTGACCGAGATACCCCTCACACCAGCGCCACGTGATACTTCGCCAGATGGACAGTGCCGTCTGCCGGACAGAATGGCTGGCACCTTCGTACCTCAGGAGCACTTCCTCGCGGCACCGGGTGAGACTAACAGAGTGGAGCGTCAACGCCGCCGCCACGAGAAGGAAGAAGTAGCCGCCCGGAAGGCTGGAGGTTTCTGGAAGGGTCGCGGGTGCATCCCAGCCAGTGGATGCTACGGGCGAAGCGGCCGTGAAGGTCGCAAAAGAAGACGGGTCTGCTTTGGAATTTGTGGCGCCATCCTCGCCCTCAGCATCCTCGTTGTCGCCTTGTGCGTGACGCTCATCCCGAGGAATCACAACTCCGCCAAGATTGACAGCATCTGGGTCAACCTCACCGACTTTCCACCTATGCCGACGGGAGTCTTGTCCGTGGTCGGACCGGACAACACGTTGGCCGTGACGGGCTGCAGCAGTCCGTCGACGGTTTGGAGCTGCGCACTGCCAAAGGAGCAGCAGGAGTCTTTGGCTCCATTCCGCCCGAACCAGCCCACATTCATCATGCAGGTTCAGTGGGACAACAGCACCCGTAACCTATGGGACGTTCCCAACGGAGACTTCCCTCGCCCCGGATCGAGCTCTGCGAAGCGGGACGTACGCCCGGGTGGGATTATCGCCCGGGCTGGGGCGTACATTCGCAGGCAAAACTCGGCTTTCAAACCCGATCCAGCGCCACCGTCTTTCCAGGAAATGTACTTCCTCGGCAATACCACCGACGGCGTCGTATCTGACGACAAGGGCGGCGAGCCGACGCCGTTTTACATGAGCCTCCTGAAATCAGTCAACGAGACGGTAGGACCCAACGCCATGGACAAGCGGCAAAGCGGTTCCGTAGCGGGAGGCTTCAACATCTCCCTCCCCGCACCGGACCTAGAGGCCGACGGCACGGGCGCTCCAG
Source organism: Colletotrichum spinosum (assembly GCA_004366825.1). NCBI lineage: Eukaryota > Fungi > Ascomycota > Sordariomycetes > Glomerellales > Glomerellaceae > Colletotrichum > Colletotrichum spinosum. Next base: position 1,283,957 of record QAPG01010715.1, read on the forward strand.
CTCAGTTGTTCCCCAACACGGTCCAGCAACCCGTCCGTCTCTATGACCGAGGCCTGCCAACCGAGCACTACGGGTTCTACACGTACTTTAAGCGCACCATCTACCTCAAGTCTGTGACGACCCTCAACGGCACCGACGGCGAGAGCGACGTGCCCCTCGACAAAGACGGCGGGTCCCGCCGCAGCGAAGCCAAGTTTCTCGTCACGTGGTCGCAGACACGGTTCCTCGTGCAGTTGTGGACGCGGTCGGAAAACACCACGCAACTTCTCGGCAACGGCACCGCTGAAAATGCCAGCGCTCAGCAGCAGCAGCAGCCGGGTTCGATGCCGTACCCCGTCACCATCTCGACGGACACGCACGGCGGCCGGCCGGGGCAGAAGCTCGTCTGGCACTGGTCCGTCAACGACAGGCAGGGCATCGACACGGACTCGCCCAAGTTGCTCCCCAATAATATTGGCTTCGGGGGCACTTTGGTGAATCCGCGCAAGAACGACGACGAGTCGTTTGGAGGGTTTGACGGTGGCAATGGTGGGTGCCGGTGCGAGTGGGTGAATTTTATGGCCAAGAATGATGTCAACAGTGGATGATTACGACGAGTATCTTTTTGACACGAAACGGAAGATGGCATTGGATGTGCTACGGCACCAACCTGGAATTGGATGTGGCAGGAATCTCTGCATTTAACTGCATGGCGAAGAAGGATGGAACTTAAAATGCAAAGCAGCATCTGCATGGTCAATCAAACAAACTTCATATAGATCTACTTCCAGGCTTTATTAATTACTGTCATGTACACAGTGGGTCTGCAAAGCCCAAAGATGAAGCTGTGAGGAAATGGTGCTTGATGTGTTTTCGTGCCAGCATGTCGGTGAGGTGTATAAGTCGGTGAACCTCGGTATCCGATAAGATAAGAGCTCCATGGCCAAAACTTCCAGTTCTAACCTCATGCACATCATCGTCAATCCTCCCCAATCACCCACCCCAACACAAGCCAATGCGCCCGCCAACCCTCTCAAAATGCCGCCCTCTCGCCCTCCGCCGTCCTAATCACAATGTACTCGCAGGCCGATCCCCCTGCCGTAACCTCCTGACCATCGCCATCGAAACCTCGTGCGACGACACCTGCGTCGCCCTCCTCTCCAAAGACGGCCCCCGCGCAACCCTCCACGCCAACCTCAAGCAGACCTCCGACAACCGCGCGTTCGGCGGCGTATACCCCCCCGTCGCCCTCCGCGGCCACGATGCCTCCCTCGCGCCGCTCATCGCGTCCGCCCTCTCCTCTCTACCTCCAGCCACTTCCAGCAGCAGCAGCAGCAACAACGCCGCCAACACGACAACCGTCGCCGGCACCGCCCGCCAGAAACCAGACTTCATCACCGTGACCCGCGGGCCGGGCATGTCCGCCAATCTCGCCTCGGGCATCGCCACCGCCAAAGGTCTCGCGACGGCGTGGCAGGTCCCGCTGCTCGGCGTCAACCACATGCAAGCCCACGCCCTCACGCCCCGCCTCGTGTCCGCCCTGTCCTCCCCCGGCTCCTCCGGCAGCACCGCCGCGACTCCCGAATTTCCCTTCCTCACGCTCCTCGTCTCTGGTGGCCACACCCAACTCGTCCACTCCCGCGACCTCACATCGCATCACATCCTCGCCTCCTCGGACAACATCGCCCTCGGCGACGCCCTCGACAAGGCCGCGCGCCACATCCTCCCGCCCGACCTGCTCTCCTCCCACGGAGACGTCATGTACGGCGCCCTCCTCGAACAGTTCGCCTTTCCCGATCCGACGTCCCCAGAATCCTACTCGTACACCCCGCCCCTCCGCCGCGCCGACGAAATCGCCCCCTTCCACGCTCCCGGCCCCTACACCTGGTCCCTCACCCCTCCCCTCGCCACCTCCCGCGCCCTCTCCTACAACTTCACCGGCCTGGGCTCCGAGATCCGCAAAATCGCCCTCGCCGATCCCGCAATGTCCCCCGACCAGCGCCGCGTCCTCGCCCGCGCCGCCATGAAGCTCCTCTTTGAACATCTCGCGAGCCGCGTCTTCCTCGTCCTCGCCGCCGACCGCCACCTCCGAATGTCGCTGGAGACTCTCGTCGTCAGCGGCGGCGTCGCGAGCAACCAGTTCCTCATGCACATCCTCCGCGCGATGCTCGACGCCCGCGGTTTCGCGCACGTAAAACTCACGGCTCCGCCGCCGGCCTTGTGCACCGATAACGCAGCCATGATTGCGTGGACGGGCATGGAAATGTACGAGGCCGGGTGGGAGAGCGAACTGTCGATATCACCTGAGAAGAAGTGGTCCGTCGACCCGGAGAGCGACGGCGGTGGTATTCTCGGCATTGGAGGCTGGCGTAGGCGGAACGAATGACGATGTTATGATACCCCTTTCAAAGACTAAACTGTACAACTGTATCAATATTGTAGCCACAAATCTCGTAACATGTAGCGGATGTATCGTGTGTCACTCGTAACTGCTGTAAATCATGAGGATAAACTTGTATCGTGGTCTAGTTTACAAGTTACAAAAGGCAGTCGCAGATGCCCTTCCTTCCTGTGCCTGCCGTAACCATTGATCTGGTACTCCACGATCCGTCATGGTCCTTGTCGTCGTCGTCGATCGCCGCCGACGACCCTGTACTCCGCTACTTTCTCACTCCAAGTCGGCCGTGACGTTCGTGAACTCGCCCTTTTCCAGCTTCGTCTTCCAGAAAATGGGATTCGTGTCGTTGAAACCGTGCTTGACCCAGCCCTCCTCCTTGACGTGGTAGAGGTTGATGAAGCCACCAGAGTAGGCGTCACGGTGGGTGGCGGCCAGGATGCTTCGGCGGCCGAGCTCGAGGGCCTCCTCGTCCGTCAGGTCGTAGCGGTACTCGGCGTCCAGCACACCGTAGGCGAAAGTCTGACCACTGCCGACACAGAAGAGGTTGCCAGGCAGGCGTGTGCCGTCCGAGTCAACATAGTAGAGAGCGGGGCCCTCCTCCTTGGTGACACCGGCGCACATGGTGCCCATGCTGAGACCCATGCCCTTGTACGAGTAGACGAGGTTGGCGAGGATCTTGGAAGCGGCTGCGACGGAGATGCGGCGCTTGTGGCGGAGCTCGTGAAGACGGCACTGCATGCCGAGCCAGGCGAGCCAGTACTGGCAGTCAGCGGCACCGCCGGCCATGGTGCCGAGCAGCACCGAGTTGATCTCAATGACCTTCTTGACGGTTTGCGAGGCGATCCAGTTTCCGGCCGTCGCACGGGAGTCGGTGGCGACGATGATGCCGCCCTGGAAGCGGAAGGCGAGCGTCGTCGTGCCGTGGGCAATCTTGATGGGGCAGTCGGGGTTGGAGCGGTCGTCTGTTGCTGCGCGGAGCCAAGAAGAGGGCTGCCGGGAGGGGTTAGGTCAGTGAGTGGCACAGCGACGATGAGATGCTCGTTACAGCCAGGAGAGTAGAGGAACTCACATGTGCGACAGGTGGCATGGCAAACTTCAACGATAGAGGGGGAGCACCACCCAGAAGTTCGAGATCCTCCTGCTCATCATCCCGGAAGGTGTTCTGCTCGAAGGCCGCCGGGCGGCTGTACTTGGCCACGAGGCTGTCCATCTCGGCGATCGAATTGGGCAGTCTCTCGAGAGTGTTTTTTTACGGAAAAGTTCGTGGAATTCGTCGACGTGGTTGTGAGTGATGGACGTGGAAGGGTTGAGGTGACGTTGGCGCTGGAATGGATGCTCTTTGAGGTTACGGCAGGTAGGGTAGGTACAGAGCAACTGACTTGGGGTCCAGCTCAGGCAGCTCCATGCTCGCGTCACGGCAGCTTCAGCAGGGAAGGGCGGCTGCGTAGCTGACTGATGCCTTGTTGCCTGATTCGGATTGGCTACCTAAGTCACTCTGATGCAGGTACTATCATCCTCACTGCTGTTTATGTAATCGCGCTTCTTCCCGGTCACCTCATGTACCCTACAAAAGAAGTGCTCGTACCCGACAATCTCAGATTGGAAAAACTTCATTGATTACGAGCTAGATGCGGCTATGCTGAACCTGCCACTTCTGGCCACCAGACAAGCAGACTATCTGCAACACCTTTCCTGCCGGTGTTCGCCCTCTTGCCCAGCTGCAATGAGCCCTCCGACTCCCTGACCCCAAAACAAAACAAGAGGAAAGAAAACCCAAGGTGTTTGGCACTAACCACCGACCACCAAAGACGTGGAGGTATCTGAAAGAAAGCAAATGTAGCTTTTGGATTTTTAGGGGAAAAAAACGGCTAGAAAATTCAGATATGCAAGAGCAAGACACTGTGAAGTGGCGCGCTCAGTTGGGAGTCCCCTCTCTGCTGCGACTCTCCCTCTTGCCCATGAAGCTACGGCGAACCGCTGATTTGGGGCTGTCGGGCTCCGGCGTAGGGACAAAGTTGCTCTTGAGGACAACAGTTCCACTGCCCACCTTGATCTCCTTCTCGGCCCCCGAGCCGCTCTCGTCGACAAAGTACAGTGCTTCGCCCAAGTCATCGTCGCTGCTGAACTTGTGCTCGCCCTTGGCTTCGATCTTGAACTGGGTGTCAGGGGTGCACGTGGTCTTGAACGACTCGTTGTACCTGAAGAAACCAGTCGCGTCCTTATGGTGCTTGGTCTTGCCAACAGTCTTGGCCTTCGGGGTCAGCTGGTTGATGATGATGTAGAGGTCGGCCGACGTGGGGAAGCCTGCTGCGGAAACCACCGTGAAATGAGCTGTGCCGGAGCCAGGGCTGCCGGGGTTCAAGCTATGAACAGAGGCTGCACCATTGCTCTTGTTCCGAGAGTGTCCTTGTCCCAGAGTCGCCCCATTGGAGGTCCCTGGCCTAGTCTCGGGGGACTCACTGCCGTCCGACGTCGAGAAGCCCGTCGCGCGCTTCAGGCCAAGCCCGGGCGTGGGAGCAGGCGGGCTGCCGCCGTTCTCCACAATGGTGGGAATCTCGGTAAGACTCGATGAGGGGTTTTCCGAATCATCGTCCTTCCTTGAAAAGAGACCACGCTTGAGGAATGAGGCGCCCCTTCCGACGCCGTGGCCGACGACGCCTGCAGCCTTGATGGGCGCGCCTGCAACACCGGTGACGATCCTGCCAGGAGCTGCAAACGTTCCGGAAAACGTCGAGGTGCCTTGGCGCGTGCGCGTAACGTACGAGGGACGGAAGAGCATCCTCAATCTAACGGTGCCCGACTTGCCGTCCAGCAGCAAGCGACTCTCACTGGGTCGGAACGGATCCAGCTGCTCCAGGTTGATGTCCGCAGCTCCGAGGAAGTCTGGCTTGTCTGCGAAATCGTAGTCCCACACGGTGACCTTGAATTTTGCAGCCGTTCTCGATGGAACGGGGACCTCGAAAAACTCGTTCCACGCTGGGTGGAGAGTCTTCTTCTGCACCTTGGTTTTGTACACGTCCTCGCCGTTGAGCTCAAACTTGCAGTACGGGTCGCTCTTGCCGTTGGAGTCTGCCGACGGAAGGTCCTGGGCGTCAAGAACGTCGACACGCAAGGTACCCATGTTGTTGATGCTCTCGCTCGGATCGAGCTGCATCTTGACGGGAATGTACTTGAGGCTGACCTTGACACTGCTGGGCCGGTTCTCCTTGTCCTTGAGCTTGAGTATCGTGGGGTTGTTCTGGCCTTCGTTAGTACGCTTCACATGTGATCGAGGCTTGATACTCACCAGGCACTGCTTCAGGGTGTCCAAAGTATTACCCTGCAGCTTGGCAATCGTGTGATCCTTGTCCTTCTCGTTGCCCTCCACCTTGTCGCCCTTCTCTCTGACCTTCAGAGTCAAGCGAGAAAAGTCAAGTTCACGGATGAAGCAGTCGCCAATTTCTTCAAAGGTGTGCTTCTTGTGCTTGGCTGCGGAGGAGGTGTACGAAGGGAAGGCCATGTCGTCAACCCAAACCTCGAGGTGCGTGTTGTGCTCAGGCATCTCGGCCTCCATGAGCTTGAAGATCAAAAGACCAGACTCGTACTTGAGAAGCTCCTGGGGTGACAGCCTGATCTTAGGAGGGCCACTCTCGTCCTTGGACTTTCTTGGCATCGTCGGAGAGACTGGCGTGACGGGAGTCTTGGGCGGGCTGGGTTCGAGCTCAGCGCCACCCTCCTTTTTCGGCTCGAGTGAGCTGAACTTGCCAGCCTCGGACGATCGGCCTGCGCTCTGCTCTGGCTTCTCCACCGGTTGCTGCTCGTGCTCCTCTTCCTCATCCTCAGGATCGGCAATGTTAAGGCAAGGGTAGAACGACACAGTGTAGGTAAGGGCGCCCTTGGCAATTCCCTTGCCATGCAGCTGCAGGCCTCCCTGGATGGGCTTCTTCTGGTCGTGCACGTTGTACTCTCCGTTCTCAGCCTGTGTGACGTAGTCGCCAGCAAAACACTCGACCAGACCTAAGCTGCGATCCTTGCCCACCTTCTCCGAGTCCATAACCTCAAGGGTGAGTCTTTCGCGAGCGGAGTGGACAGGGACGTAGAGAACTTCATCAAAGTCTGGATCGAGTGTGTTCTTGTGGGTGACGGTGCGGGCTTTCTCGATGCCCGACAAGAGCACCCTGACGTACGGATCAGACTTGCCGAGGGTCTCGAAGTTGCGCAGATCGCGCGCATGCTTGAAGTGGAAGCGCATTATACCAACAGGCGTGACATAGCCACCAGTCCCGCCGACGACGCCTGACAGAGCGACGGGCTTCCACTGGGCCATCATCTTGACACGTCCGCTCTGCGCGCCGGCTAGGTGGAACCATTCCTGGCCCTTTTCCATGCACTCCATCATGTCCTCCAGCTTGATCTGGTACTTGCCGAGGACCTGGTCGCCAGTGAGATCGCGGTCGTCCATGATGGTAACGCCGAGCTTGGCATTCTTCCGGTCGGTAATGAGCATCTCTTTGGAGCCATTCTCCCAGATAGGGTTGTTCGTTCGCTTGAGCTTCTTGGTGTGGTGGACATCCCGGCCGTTCAAATGGAGCGTCGCGTAAGGGTTCAGCAAGCCAATCAGGCTCTTGGTGCCGTCCAGGTCTTTGGCTTGCTCCACAGTGAACCTCAGAATGCCGGTGTTAGACTCTGGTGGTGGTTCGAGCGAACCGTCTTCCAGCTTCTTGGGCTCCAGGACTGGGAAGAACCTGACGTCGCAGGAGACGAAGCCGCGGGCCTTGCCGTCAGCAATAACCTCCAATCTTTCGTTCTCGTGCACGGCCAGCTCCTCGACGTGATCCAGAGAGAATGAGGCCACACCCAATTCCTTGTGCTTTCTGAAATCGTTGTAATCAAAGACTTGGATGTCGAGGGAGTCGTTGAAGGAGGTGATGATGATGTAGTGAGTCTCGTTCCAGCGGGGGTTGGATGTGTCCTTGACGTGCTTTGTCTTGGCAAGGGCCTGGCGGCGGTTCAAAGTCAACACTGCGTACGGATCAGGAGAACCAGAAAAATTGTCGGGGTTCTTGAGGCCTTGGGCGCCATGGAGCGTCACCGCGAGCACACCGATGGCCTGGTCAACAGGTGTGCCAGCAAGCATCTTTGCGACCTCGATGGGGAATACGTTGGGCGAGTACATCATGGGGGCCAGGTTGCCATGTATCTGCTCGAGGATGAAGGACTCCAGTCCCGGAATGAAGTTGATGTCGAATCCGAAAGTCTCACCTCCCAGGGGTTTACAGACGTAGTCGATCATGGGCTTTTCCAGGAAGCACATCTCGATCTTTTCAACGTGAGGGAAGGGAATCTGAAGCTTGATTTTGAGCTGCATGATGCCAGAGAAGGCCATATCTTCGACAATCACGTCGAGACCCTTGCTAATCATGGCTTTGCCGACTCGAATCTCGAGAACGACCTTGGGGTTGATCTTGTTCTTGATTTGCTTGGACGTCATGTCTGCCGTGTCGTTGGGTGTGAAGCTGAACTTCCAGTCCATGATGACGGTGTCGTCTCCGGCCTTGGGGTAGGTTTTTACGTGCTCCATTCTCGGGGGCTTGGATCCCAAGGTAAACGTCTTGAGCTTCAGGCTGTCCAGGAAAGCGGGAGTGGCCGAGCTCAAGACTTGATCGACCGAATTGACAATTGTCTGGGCCAGGACCGGCTGGTAGATGGGCCAGAACTTGAGCATGAAGGAGTTGATCCATTCCAGAGATTCGGTTTCGGTCTCGAGCTTCTTCAACGAAAGCTCTCGGTTGATGTCGTCGCGGAAGTTGCGGCGCACTCGGCGGATAGAGGTGCGGTAGTAGGTGGAACAGACGGCCATGAGGATGAAAACCCAGCCGAGACCACCACCCAGGACGGCTACCAGCCAGGAGGATATGCAGGCGAAGCCAATGATGGCGGCATTGTGATACCAATCGCCGTAGAACTTGTCGGGGATGTTGCTCTCGAGCCAGGTGGAGTGATCCAGCAGACTGGTGCTCTCGTGAAGATCGTCCGCGGGCCAGCCGAATTGGGGGGCCCAGCCGGTGCGTGTGTAGGGTTCCTCTTCATGGCCTTCGGGGTCCTCGCCCGTCTTGATGGGTTTTCCGTCCTTGTCTTTGGCGACCTCGATGGCGCCTGCTTTGGTCGGTTCTGGCAGGTCGGCCACGGGTGCGCTCGAGTCGGCGACGTCGGTCACGATGGAGATTCCTTTGGATCTTTGCGAGTGGAAGCCGGGCGGAACAGCCTGCCAAGATAAATATTAGCCATGAAGCGAAGTCCGGGGCGTGGTAGGGTCGCAAACTCACAGCTGCAGCTTGGCGGCGCTTCTCTTCTGGACTCGCATCTGGGTCGAATGTGAAGGCAGTGATGCCGGCCTTTTGCGACTCCTCGACTATTTTCTTCTGGGCATCGTCGGCGGTAACGTTCGTCTCGGGATCTTGGGCCGCTTCGACGACTCCTTGGACCTTGAGCTCGTGCTTCTCGAGGGACGCCATTTCGGCGGGCTGAGGTCGCTGCTTCTCGCAGCTAGAAGGGGCGAAGGCGAGGTCGATTGGCGAGTCTCTCAGATCCAGCTCGCAGGTTCGTATGGGCGCATGGAGGTGGAATCCCGAGTGCGGAATGGGTGACGTGGACCGAAGGAGTGGTCTAATTGGGGTTCGGAGGGGAATGTAGGGGAACAAATACTGGAAATGGGGAAGGGAAACGAGGGTCTCAGGGAGGGTCTCGGACTAAAACGAGACGATAGATGCAGGTGGGTGTAGGTAGAGAGAAAAGGAGGGAGGGAGTGAATGGAGAGAGGCCGGACTGTGGCTGGTCGGCCAGTAGTTGGAATAAATAACTAACTACACTACCTTAGTTGGTGAGAATGTGGAGGTTATGATAGAATAAAGCGCGGAAGAAAAAGGCGAGAGGCGGAAAGCTAAGGATAGGTAGGAATGGAAGGAAAGGTGAGGTGGCAGAGTGAGAGTGAGGGTTGACACAGGCACAAATGGCGCTCGCACCTTGGGAAGCTCTGGTGTCTTGTCTTGGATGGAGACTGCAGACTGGAGACTGGAGGAGTAAGTCAGGGTCGTCGCTTAGGTCCCGTCGGGCTAGCGGCGACTCCGTGGTGGTGGTGCAAAAGAGCTGGCTGGGCTGGCACACGTGCATGCACCACAGATGCGACTTGGTAAAAGTACAGGTACAGGTGCGCGTGCAAGTGTAACGCTGGGAGGAACACGAAGACGGAATGAAGATGAGCATTGAGTGGCACTTTCGGGTTAGGTGCTCGCTGTTGCTGTTGATGAGCTGAGATGGTTTGGTGGCTCAATCATCGAGCAGGGCACTTGGTGTTTGCAGGAAACCATCACTAGATACCTATCTCGACTCTACCTAAGGTATCTTTAGGTTCCTACCTTAGGTACCAGGTTCCCACGAGCTCGGCCTACATTTCCCGAATGCGCCACGTCACAGAAGCAGATGTTATGCCCGGTTCCAGACAACGAAATCACAAAGCCTGCAATTACTGCGTAGTCCCAGCAGCAGCAGCAGCAAGCAAGCAAGCAAGCTGGCTTCATTCCCTTTCGCGGGTGGAGGAAAGGGAATTGCGGCCCTGGCTCGTGGCCTTGGCTGCGGGACGACGTAATTCTCGTTATTACCTCAGCGGATTTCAGCTGGGTACGGCCGTCTCAACGAGCTCTGACTGGCCGATGAGGCAGAGCGGGGAGCAGCCTTCAGCACCAGAGGGCGCTGTACCTGGTCGAGCCAGATCACTGGGATTGGCTGCTGGAGCTTCACTACAGGGATTAAACAGCTTGGTTGGGTGGCCTCCCGGAAAGGTTGCACTTGGAATGGAAGCCAGACGCTCTGAACCAGGCGCCAGGGCGGGCGGGGAGGAGGCTTAAACTGCAGCTGGCTCCAGTTGGGTTGGAACGCTGGTTCCATCCAGGTTTGGGGGGAGCCGAACTTCCACCTTGGACGCGTGGGAAAGAGGGACTGCCCTGCCACCTGCCATCACCACCTTCACTTCACCTCACTTCACCTGACTACCTATCTCTCACTCCTTTCAGCTACCCACGTATCCATACTGATTACTGTAAAGGTAGGTAAGGTAGGTTACCTTAGGCAGTCAGTCGGTCAGGCACCTTACTCCGTAATCAGGTACACTATTCCAACATCTTCACTTTACAAGCTGCCACGCTTCTTTGCTTCGTTTTGCAGCGGCCTCGTAGCCGTACATCGCACCGCACCTGGCAAACCCAACTCACACAACAGCATCCCACTGGTCCGGCGTCTGCACCGCATCAGCGACTCACCATGTACAACAGACCTGCTGGCGCCAACTGACGAAAAACGCTTGGAACGTACGAATGCAAGGCATCCCGTTATCTGTCCCTCGTCTCATCTAAGACCTCTGCTCTGCAGCACGGCATCAGTAAGTAGGGCAGACGGTGTCAACGCTCTTCCTTGATTGCAATCGCAGACACAGATCTGGGCGTAAGCATGTTCACTGCACGGCACGACCAACCATCGAGACGAGATGATCAAATGTCCGAATGCTCCGTGCTCATCTCCTTTGCCGCAAGGCCGAAAACACATCGCTCATAGCGGCCAGCAGCGACGCTTTCCCTATCTATTTCCATAATCGACATATCGCCAGGCAAATCTCTCCAGCTTGAGCTGCACTGCGCCATGTCTCCGACATATCGTCCATGCGGCCGGACAGGGCCGAAGTCCTGGCCTCTGTGGTCCCCAAAACCTGGATAGCTGAACCACTCGTACCCTCTTGACCTGGGCCACCCTGTCGAGTGCCGCAAAATGTCAAACAAGCTGTCGAATCACAGTCATCCCGGCAGCCGCATCCTTGCTGCGCATCCTGCCACGAACGGACCACCGCACATGGAAACGTTGATCGATGGCTGACGATTCTTCAAGACAACAGAATTTTGATGGCGTTTTGTGCGAGACAGATTGTGGCCCCGATCCAATCAACTCAAATTTCAAGTATGTACTACTACCCGAGTGGGTGCATCTTACTGTTCACCATGTTTCGAGGACGCGTGTGGCTTAAAACACTGATGACGACGTAGCCACCTCACTTAGGTGTGGCGTGCCGCCTCGCCGTTGGCCGACCAAACCTATCGCAGCAAGCCATCGGCCAGCACTCCGTTATTCCACACATCACCGCCCATTGTCAGTTTCAAAGCAGCTTCTAGACTGAGACACTCGTTGGTGCCGTCTTGGCAGGGCCCAGCCACTACCCTTTCTTCTGAAAGGGGCCCCCTTTGCAATCAGACATTCAAGTGCCGAATCCAGTTGCGCTGGCCGCCCGATGAGCCTGACTAGAGAAGTCGGGGTGTTTCGCCATTGGGCTCGGAATCGCCAACCATCGGTCATTCATCAACTTCTCTGCTTGCTTACATGACCAATTCTCAGGCCTTAAAATCGCCAGCAACGGCATCTACGTTGACTGCGGCCCTCCGACAAGACGTTCCAAACATGATTGATCGATCGTCGGGCGTTCACCCATCAGAAGGTTCAAAATCCTCGATTGAGATTCTGAATCGAAAAATGCTACAACGTCCGCGGAAATGGTACGCAGACTGAGGCGGGATCCATGGGCTAGCACGGACCCGTGCTTTGTGCGGACCTCCAAACTATTTACCAAACCTCCAACTCATGAAAACCGGCCTAGCCTCCTTGTCGGATGAACAAGATACGCCAACATCAATGACTGTTCAAGAATGTAAGAGATAAAGGTGTGCGAGACGAACAGCTCTACCAGATCTGAGCCTCCGACTCACGGCAAAGATAGGAGCGATCCAAGGCTTAGAAGTTTCCAGAAGCCGTCTGCTCCGAGTCAGATGCAACGCTGACGTTCTTGACATTGACCGTCTTGCCAGATGAGCTCGTCACCCGGACGTCCACAGAATCGGTACCAAAGCCGCTCTGGCTCTCAAAGAAGTTGTACTCGGCACGCTGCGTCTTCTGCCAGGTGCTGCCACCATTCGTGCTGACCTCGAGCGACGTGACGGGCTCGTTGTGGTTCAAGACCTGCATGGAGAACCAGTGCGACGAGGTGCCGGACTTGTTGTGGAGCTTGATGGGCGAGGTGATGCCGCACTTGACAAACTCGTACGAGGTCGAGATGATGCCGTCGGAGACGGATCCCAGCTTGGTAAAGGCGTCCTGGAAGAGGTCGAGGTGGTCCACATCGCATTCGGGGCACTGGTCGACGATCATGGCTGTGACGCTGTCACCGTTAGGCCCGGTGACCTTGACGCAGGCACCGCATTCGGCGGCCGAGTCCCATGCCTGACCCGAGAAGGCGGTCCCGAACAGGCCGGACGGGATGGCGTAGGTGGAGAAGGAACACATGCCGCCCGAAGTGTTGCCGCCGTAGAAGGTCGACTTGCCCTGCTTGACGGCGCTGCCGCTGATGGGCGCCGACGAAGCGACCGGGATGCTGGCGGCAGCTGACGGAGCTTGGGAGCTCGCAGGTGCAATGCTTTCCGTCGACGGGGCCGCAGATGCCTCGGAGGTCGTGACGGCAACAGACGGCTCGGCAGAGGCTTCGACGGGGGCCGGTTGCTGGATGGGCGTCGGCTGGACGGGGGACAGAGTAGGACCAGAGGAGTAGTCGGGGCCGACGGTGTAAGTGATGATCTTTGTGCTACGGCTGCGAGCTGGGCAGGCCTTGATGGGCTTGGCGAAGGCCATGTGGGCGGCCGAAGCGGCCAGCAAGAGAACGTGGTACTTCATTGTGTCGAAGTGGTAGACTTGAGGGGATATCGGGCAAGGCTTGCGTGGTAAGTTCCTGGCGGAAGAGGAACTGCTGGCGGTACAGGATAGAGAGTGAGGGCACAGAGCGAAGCAGTGAAGGAGTGACAGATCCAGACCAGCGTGGAAGGAAGACTTGGGAGGGACACAAGACGTAACGACAAAACCCCATCCAGCAGATACCAACAGGAAGGGAGATTCCCTTTATTTTATTGAGACTGCTCCTCTTTTGCAGTTCGACAGACCAAGGCAGCGCCACCGGAAAACAAACTGCGCGGGTTACTAATTCTCTCCGTCACTTGCGCTCATCAATCCTGTGCCGCCCTCTCACGCAACCTACCGGATCCTTGTCCACCCATCGGCCCAGGCCCAGACAAAATGGAGCAGGCAGGAGCAGGCAGGAGCTAGGCCATGCAGGTCGCGACGCAGGAGAAGGAACGTGGCCCTCAGCAGGCGCGTGTTGGTCCAGTATTTCCGGCGTCGTGGTGCCGGTGGCAGGCATGTTTGCTGCCCCTCGTGGCGAGAGCGTGGCTCCATCGTCATCAAACGTTGACGGGGGGGTCGCGGGCGGGGGTGGAACCGGTCTGCCACGCGCTACAAATTGGCAGTCGGGTAGCCGACTGGCCCTCGGGAAACATGGTAATTAATTAAGTGCGGGTAACAGAAGAAAACCCATTTACAAACTTGTCCTCCGATGACAGCTTCCAACTCTGGAAGAGACAGAAACCAGCTGATGGAGCACAAGGAGTTGACTGCAGACGGTCGCCCAGGTAGTAGCTACCTGGCAACGAAAAAATACAACGACAACAGCGACGGACGACAGTGGCGGACAGTTCTACGTTATCCATTGTTCAGATATGCTATCACCTCTACAAAGCGAGCGGAGAGCATGTAGACTCGTTAGACAAACATCCATCCATATACCCCGAACGCCATGCACGCAGAACCATGATATACCAGAGACCACATTACCTGCAGACGTACAGATACAAGTGGCACACCCCTCTCAAGTCCAAACGCACCGCCATTGCTTCTTTGCATTTGCGTTCCGTTTCCTCTACATTACCTAGTCAATAATCCGACGAACATACTAGGGTGAGCAACAAGCGCAAGGGGCATGCGGGTGCGGGAGTGACGGGCACCGAACGCGGCACGTTACCACGGTTCATCCAATAACGGGCCGCGCAGGCGTCATTCTCTTGTCCAATTTTGAGGTGTGTGCTCCGTAGGCTTGGTTCATGGTCAGCGTGTGTCTCTGAGATGAAAATCGACGTGCTCGACATCTTTCATATCCGTGAGCTAAGGTAATTGAGCATATACCAATTACTGCTATCCAGGGCAGCAGCAGGCAGGTCAGAGCACCACCCTTCAATCCTTCAATCCCGAGTTTTCCCAGATCAAGACATCAAAATCAGACTCTGCATAGGTACATTATCAAAAGTCCAGGCCAGACTTCAGACTGCAGGGCCCCTGTAGGCCACCGTTCAAGCAGGGAACTTTTATCAACCTCAAATTCGCGCACGAAAGCAAATAGAATCTCTACCATCATGTACCTTGGCTTCTAGGTCGAATCGCCCGACAAGGTCGGGCCAGTCGGCGCGCTGTGGGGAACCAGGCCTGTGGATCCCCCGGGCATTCGCACTTGAATATTTGGGGGGGGGGGGGACTTTCGTCAGGGATGTCTCTTATTTCCCCTCCTGTTTGCTTCTGGTGCCTGGCTTGGCTTTCCGACAAAATCCCTTCCCCTGGACATGCACATGCACGGTCTAGGCGTGCGTTGGAGATTGACACTTTCCGGCTGACAGTTCTCACCCAACAATGACTGTGGCGTTCAGCTCGGCTACGGGAAGACGGGACTGCGTCTCTGGTAGAATGCTCCGAGTTGGGATTCGGCGCGCAGACGACGAAAGATTGACGCATCACCAGGAAACACGTGGTTTCGACATTGTACCTCACAGCTCACCACAATGGACATCTCACTCAAGGTGAAACGCTCGGTAGAACTGGCTTGAATGAGGCGGGTATCTCGCCACGGGGTAACACTACAGAGCAAGGTCCCGAATATCTATCTATCTGAGTGGTATTCCCGCCATAAAAAAAAACAAAGAGAGGGTGTGCCTGTTCCGGCGCTTCGAGTTCAAAGCTGTCGACCGCCACACATTCTACTGCAAGTATATCCTTGTGTGTCCCGACGCTGTCGACGGGCTAGACCAACCGCTTTCCACAGTACGTCCACATTTAGTGACGACATACGCCTAACCGTGTCCACAATAAGCATGAGCCGAAACCACCTCCTGATATATCTTGTCGGGGAAGCTCCCTTCAGATGTAATGGTGCAGCGCTAGAG
The DNA here is from genome assembly GCA_004366825.1 of Colletotrichum spinosum. Classification (NCBI taxonomy): domain Eukaryota; kingdom Fungi; phylum Ascomycota; class Sordariomycetes; order Glomerellales; family Glomerellaceae; genus Colletotrichum; species Colletotrichum spinosum. The sequence continues at coordinate 1,299,440 of QAPG01010715.1, forward strand.
AGAGAGGGAAATAGGAGATAAAAAGAGGAGACGAGCCACCGTGATAAAGTCAAGCTGTCACAAAACAGTGGGTTTGCTAAGGGAGGGAGATCCACGAGACCGAAACGCCTTTAATTCCGAGTAGAAACGCGAGCTCAAAATATTCCGAGATATCAGTAGCCAAAACTGTCGTGCTGGTGGACGGGACACCGTCCAGGGTGGCCTACAAACCAGGCCGAGATGCACGACCGGTGAAAGCGACATAAACACTCCAGTCGCGCCATCTGAACGCCCACTTCAAATTCTTCAAGGCAGATGGTGCATTCGGCCGAGTCGACGCAGTCCTTTTCGGTGGCGACATACGGAAACATGCCCGTCCTGCGCGCGGCTAACGGTGGCGGCGTGCCGACTGCGTCTCGGGGCGACTCGCCCACCGGTGTGCCGCTGTACGTGCTGTGCGAGGTGATACAGATGTTAATATGCGTTTCTCGCAGCGTTTCATGATTTGGTAGGCTTCGCGAGGGCAGTTCCCGATGACAAACCGGGCACTCATCCTCTTCCGCGATCTGCGGCGGCGGAGGTAGTGCCCGGTTCTGAGCAGCGGACGAGGACGACGAAGAGCCGACATCGAGCATGGACCGGTAACGGGCTGAGCCCGGGTGGCCGGAAGACGAGGAAGGGTAGTAGGTCGGTGGTGTCCCCGCCATGATGCGGTTTGAACTGGATTGATAATGTGAGCGAGAGCCCGAGGACCCGCCAGGACCGGAATGCTGTGATTGTGTTAGCCCACCAGCCAGGCCCGGACATGGGTCGGTCGACTTGCCGTGGTACTCCTAGATCGCGCATAGACATCCGACGGCGCCGTCGCCGTAAAGTAGCCGGAAAAGCGGCTCGGCGGGGGTGCGTTGCTGGACATGGTGCTGATACTGCTCTGCGATCTGTAATGCGTGGCTCGGGGCGATAGTTGTGAGGGCGAGTCGAGCGGTTGAGGCGGTGTGGTGTTGGGATCAGGGACGCATGGGTTGCATAAACGTACGCGCTCTCCTCCTCCGAGGCTGCTGAAATCTGCATATCCTCCCTCACCGCTGATGAGGGACGACGGGTACCTCTGAGCGGCCAGACGTGGCTGACCCGGGGGTTGCACAATATACTGATAGGGGATTGTAATTCGGTGGGGCGAGCATGCGTTACATACGACCCTACCGCATTTCCTGCGCACCGTCAGTACTGGAGCCGTCGTCGTCACATGAAGCGGCCCAACCTACCTGCAGTGATGTTTCCTTACAAATATGCTGAACTGCGTGTGGCAGATGGGGCATAACGTAACCTCGGCGTCAGGCTGCCAGCGCGGCAGAACGAACTCTGGAGGGCTTCTTCGATCTTCAGCTGTCGGCTGCGCGCGCGAGGAACTGGCAGCCGTGGAGGAACTGGCTCGTCTTGGGGGAGGCGGTGGTCCCTCTTGGGAGAGGTGGGATGGTAGTGCTGGACGGAGTGGCGCTATCTGCGTAGAGAAGTTGGATACTGGAGAGGGGACGAGGCTCGACGTCCTGTCCAAAGGCACAAACTCTCCCGTAGGCTGTGCGGGCGTGGCAGTCGGAGGGAGAGGTTGGGTGTAGCCAGAAGATTCAGACAGCCGCGAGCTCAGCGGAGTTGGTGGCGCTGGCGCGGGCTCTTCGGAAACCTGAGACTCTTGAGGCTCTTGTATATCCCGTGCTGAGGTTGCCCGTGCTGTGTCTGGTCCATCCGCGGCCTGCTCCGTATTGGTCTCCTCAAGCCCGGGCGCAAAGCTTGTTGTGATGAGATCTGAGGCGTCGGCGCTCTCAGCAGAAGCCGTTGGTCGTGGCTCTGGACTTGTGCTTGAAGAACGCTCAGCCATATCGTCATCCGTCTGATGATGCTCCGACAGCTCCTCTTCCTCCTCGCCATCATCGGCCTCGTTGTCGGAGAGCACCCTTTCGACGACGTGGGTGGGACAGTCGAAGTAGCGAGAGCACTCTCCGTTGTGAAAGCGAGCGGTTCGCCAGCGGCATTGTTGTCGATCGACAGAGTCATCCGAGGCATCGCTGCCTATGTGAGAGCTGCCCGATTCCGAGTCGGCTTCATGGTCGCGCAGGCGGTCATGGTCAAGGGAAGCAGGGGTAGCTCCACCGTCAGGACTCGCCATCTTAGATTGTTTGCATCGTCTCCGACGACGAATGCCTTGTCTACGAGGTCGGTGGTGTTCGATATCCTTGTTTATTTAGCATGCAGTTGAGTACCTGCAATAATCAGTCGATGTCGCGAGCGAGTCGTGGACGAAGGGCAGTTGGTCTGTCGACGGCGATAAGTCAGCATGACGAAACAAGAGTCAATATCCGATGCGGTGGGGTCGAATGTCACCTGAAGTAGAGGCAGCGATCGTTGGCTGCACCAAAGGTCTCGCAAGCAAGCCGTCTGGCGACAGAAGGATTCTCGCAGAATCAGCAACGGTGCTAGATTGATAAATTGAAGCGAATACCTGGAGGGGCAGGTAGGTCAACAGTTCAGCTGCACAGCGCACGGCATTCGCACTGGCACACGACCACTCGCTACAATCTGCCACTGCCGGTTGTGTGTTGGACTGCGTTGAGCACATGCACCCAAGACCCAAGCCGCCCTTGCCCACATAAAAGTAACACTATAGAAGTGCGGATAGGTAGGTGCTTATCGCGGCCTGGACCCCCTCGCCCACTTCTTATCGCGCGATTAGCGCCGGTCGAAACACCATCGAGTGTGGCGCCCACGTGCCCCACTCCCGATGAACTAATCCGCCACGGTGGCTGGGGTATCCCAACTCCCGCCCGTCCTCTCTGGCCTCTTCCAACCTCACCTCAGCTTGCCACGTCTGGGAGATATCACGAGACTGACCAGTTACACAGAAGTACCGTAACACCTTGGTACTGTTACGTGATGGTCGAAATTTGTGTATGTCTATTGATATTTTTGCACAGCTCGGGGATCAGCTGTTTCGTATCGCGGCAAGGGCTACTTCACTGTTGATGGTATCTCAGTGTTGATGGTAGTGATGACTCAGGAACCACCGCAGTTGCTTTCTTCGCCATTATTGCTGTCACAGTCTTCGTCGCAGCTCAGAGCTCTGCATCTTTCCTTGTCCAATTGATACGGCAAACCACTTACGAGTATCCTATTCTAATGATGAATAGCAGTGGTCGTCCACATGACGATTCATTTGGACAGGCACACAGAGCTTTGTCGACAACTTCCAGGGGGAATTGGAGGTTAGTTTTTGTTCTCGCGAGAATTCTATAGAGGTAGTCAAATGCCAATGGCCCAAGTCTGATCGTGGGGGAATACGTCAGTCCAAGCAATGTCGCGTCCCAAGCCCCCTCGCCCACCATCTCTCTGTTTCAACGCCGTTTTGGTATCATTTAGACGTTGCCTACTTCACGTGGATTATTTTCCAGAAGTGAAGCTCTGACATACTCAATGGGCGGTAAGTTCCCATGCCATTCTTTGTACGCCATCATTTCGATTCATCTCATGGTCAAGAAAGACCTCGAAACGGCTACTTGGGCCCCGAGGGCTTCACGTCGCCCATCCCCTCCCCATAATCCTCCCCCAGCACCGAGCCGCCAACCTCGAGCGGCCTGCTCTCCTGCAGGACGTACAGCATCCTCGCCCACGCCGTCTCGCTCATGTTCTTCCACGCGTGCATCGTGCCCCTCTGCACCGAAACGTCCCCCCTGCGCATCCGCCTCGTCTCCCCCGAGTCCAGCACCAGGTCGATCTCGCCCTCCAGCACGACGCCGTAGTCGAGGCTGACGGTGCGGTGCATGGGCGACAGCGAGCCGGGTGCCATGTCGACGATGCGCATGACGCTGCCGCCGGGGATCACGATGCCCGGGGGGTCGGCCAGGCGCGCGGCGTAGGCGGACACGTCGGCGTTGGCGGCGAAGGAGGCGGGCGTCTGTTCGGTGGTGTAGCCCAGGTAGAACTTTGCGCCGCCGCCGACGGTCTGCTGGGGGATCTCGGAGGCGAGGGAGGTGTTGAAGATGGCTTTGCCGTCGGCGGCGTGGTCTGTGATGAAGCGGTGGGGGCGGCGGAGATCGCTTGGGGGAGGAGGTTGGGAGGCCATTTTTATGGGAGGCGAGGGGTTTGAAGATGGTTTGGTGAGTCTGCTTTTGATAATGATGTTTAGTTGTTGCTTGCTTAACTGATATGACGACACGAGACACTAGGATGGAATGGTGTTTACTGGACAAAAGGGGTAGATGCACCTGCGAGAAGCGGCATTCTTCTACTCCCCAAGCAACGCAACACGGAACTCAACAACCAGACATGCTCCTGTTACAGACCCGCGTGACATGCCACGACACGGTTGAAGCATTGCCGGTTCGGCATCCGAGGAAGCGCAGAGGTCCGGCATCATCCCGGTAAGTGGAGGCGGGGCCGCCCTGCCGACCGGAAGTGAGCGGGAGGTGGATGGGTGGGGAAGGCAAGGGGGAAGGCAAGGGGGAAGTCATGGGGGGGCGGGAAGGAGGAACCCAACGCTCCCTTGCTCGGTGTTTTATTTACATTTACTCCGCCCCGGCAATGGATACAAGGGATTGAAGATGGGGAGACGCAGAACATCATTTCCGGGTGTCATGTTGCTTCTTATGTATGGGTCTTCAAACATGCTTTGACCTGTTACTGTGGTTGGTTGTATCGTTGAGAGCTGGAAGATTCTCAAGACATTCTATACTGCAAAGACTTCACAGAACGAGACCATGATGACAAGAACTCATTTCAACACGAAAGGCCTTCATGTGCTCCATGTTCCACCCCATCACGCAACAACGCAGAAGCTCAACGACCATTACCTAGAGTGCCCTTATGTGTGAAGAATCATGAATGGGTATTCGACAATGTGAGACTATCGTGGCTCCAAAACCGCCGTCACCTATATACACAGCCTCAAGGGCTTTCAGTCTGATGAATATGCAATAATCAAACACGCCGTCGCAAACAAATGCCCAGTCTACTCGATCCTCCTCGCCGACGACACGTTCGGCACCCCCGTCCCCTCGACAACCTTTGCACTCACATAGTCGTAAACGGGCATCTCGGCCAAGAACCGCGCAACGTGATGCAGCGTCGGCAGCCTCTCCCAGTCGTGACCCTCCAGCTTCAAGCTCACGTCCGACGACCGCGACACGGAGTGGACCGTCGCAGGCACGTCGCGCGCCTCCTGCTCGTGCGGCACCACGCACGCGTACTCGGCGTCGGCCTTGCCCGGCTCGCCCACGGACGGGATGTACCTGTACGTGAGGATGCCGTAGTCCGCCTCGCCGCCAATCGTGCCGTGTTCCGTGTCGGGCCCGTCCCTCTTGAGTTTCTTGAGCTCGACGTCTGCGAACTGCGTGCCCCTCCAGGACGCGCGCACGCGGGCCGTCGTCGCGTGCGTCTCAAAGTCAATGTCGCAGAACAGTTTCGGCATGCCCAGTTCCTCGCGGCCCGAGACGATGGGGTCCGCCAGCGATTCGAAGAGCACCGCTAGATGCGTGCCGCTGATGGCGGAACCGTCGCGCTTGACGTACTCGATGCCGTGGACGTACAGCCCTAGGTGGTTGTACCCGCCGCCGCCGAGCCAGGACATGTGGTTCAACCGCGTCGCGGAGAGCGACACGGCGCACACCGTGCCCGGGTCCTTGAAGCGGAATGAGTCCGTCGGGAGGATCGTTTCGAGCAGCGTTCTGGACGTCAGGAACTTGACGGACAAGGTGGTGAAGGTGCGGTCGAGGTCGGCGGGCTGTCTGCGTCCGAGGGCGTCCTGGCGGGGACCGGGGAAGGGCCCGAAGCCGACGGGCATGCGCCAGTAGAGGTCCTTCTTCTTGGACCAGAGGTACTTGTTGAACGTTTTGGTGGCGTGGTCGTGCTCGTCGTGGCCAAAGTTGTAGTTTGTGTAGTTCATCACCACGATGGGTTAGCACACGTGGTTTTGATTCAAGTTGCTTGGGACGTGAGAGGCTCTGCTTACTCTGGATGGCTGGGGGTTGTCCGGGTATCCTGTCCTTGCCGGCCTGGCGCGAAAACTCTTGGATGGTGTGCGCGCGCTCTCTTCGGATCTGCTCGTACAGACGGAGTCGTTCCGGCACGTCTTCTGGGGAAGTGCCCTTTGGCAGGACGACACCGAGCGCGGCTCCGTCCTCCATGGCCTGTCCTGCGCCCTGGCCTTGGTCTGCGTGCTAGGTTAGTCTTGAAGCATGACCAAAATCATGTGATGGAGGAACTTACGAGGGGTAAAGGGGTGAGCGGCGTCTCCCAACAGAGCGAGCTTGCCGTTTGTCCACGTCGGCATAACTTCCATGTCCAGCAGTTGCCAGACGTTGACCTCATCGGGATGAACCTTTTTGATCAGCTCGAGAAGCGCCGGGTCAAAGTCTTGGTAGACCTTGAGAAGCTGCTCAATGGAGCCCTTCTTGTTCCACTCTGCCCGGTCGTTAGCTGACGGAAGAGTGTGCGGAACGAACAACCTACCATCACTTGCGGTTGCGTGCGATTCGGTGTCCGGGTGGATGCACACAAAGTTCAACAGTTGGTTGTCGTTGCAAGGGTAGATGACGAGGCGCCTGTCGGTGCCGAACCAGATACCGAGCTGGTTCTTCTTGTCCACGAGAGGCGCCGTGACCGGATCAGCCTCAACAGCAGCACGCGGAATGAGGAAGCGGAAAGCCGCCTTGCCGGATCGAAACAGCTTGTAATCTGTTCCCGTCACGAACTTTCTCATCTTGGACTGCCTCTCGCTCGTCAGCACCTTTTCCTCGATGCAAACTCTCCATGGAACCATCAGACTCACGTAGATACCGTCCGCGCCGAGAATTACATCAGCCTGCACCGTCGTTCCGTCCTCGAGCTCAAGCGTGCCCTTCTCCGGATCCGCGCCGACAACCTTGGCCGCAACATGTACCTTTGCCGGCGCGCCCGGTCCATCTTCCGAGGTAGCCGCAGCGCGGATCTCGTTGTGAAGGTACGCGCGGTGAACGAGTTGCCAGGGGTGCTGCCACTGGCCCTGGGACTTGGTGATGTCGACGTCGAATCCGCCCTTGTTGTGCAAGTCCCTCTCTTTGAAGTGCTCGGCCGGGTTGGCGCCAAACGTCTCGGCGTAGATACCCCATCTCCTGAGGAGACCGTTGGAGTTGGGCGCCAGGTGCACAGCGGCGCCGGTTTCATTGCTCAGTCTTGATTGCTCGTACAACTAGGCAGTGTCAGAATGGGGATCATGTGTGTATGGATGAGATGGCTGGGGCCTACATCCACTTGGTGACCCTGCCGACGCAGCGCGATAGCCGAGCTCAGGCCACCAATGCCGGCGCCGACGATGGCAATCTTGAGTGGCCGCTGGTAGTCGTGGACGAGGGGGTTTGGAGAGGCGCCATTTACGCGATGGGCTTCTCCGTTGACTAACATGATGCCAAAGTGCTAGGCTGGTATAATGCCGTGAAATATGTACACAACAGATGAAAACACAAATGGGTACGGGTAGTCGCGTCTGAACGATGAGAGAGTAGGATAATCTCACCTTTGGAAGAGAGGTGGCCGGGATCGAGGGCATATATGCGTGGGAAAGACGGGACGAAAGGAGCCCGGCCTGTCATCAGACACCATGAACCCGGACAGGCAGGCCGTCATCTCAAACACGCATCCCGCCGGCAACGCCACGCCCTTGGATCGTCGCTCCTCGCAGCTCGGCCCCTCCCTGTCAGCTCATCTACCATGGAGTACACAGTAGTTGCATGCGGATACACCCTTTAGTACATGGCGCTTGGCAGCACCAAGCAGTGTTCCATTTTGGGGCAGAAAAGGACACGCGGAACAGAAAGTTTTCGGGGGTGTCCACCGCGTGCTTCCCCGGACGGTTCTCCGGAAGGGATTCAGCTACTGTCAAGGGGCTGAATTAGCTGGATGATGTTCCCAAAGTGAGCAAGTGGTTGTCGATTTCCAACTTACGTAGTAGTTCGTTCCTCTTCCCCCGCATTTTCTGCCGGCGGGCGGAAGACCGGGACCATGGCGGGGGAGGAGGAGCAGCATTTTGACGACATACAATTAGAAGTGGATGAAGATTGGCCCCGTGCCATTAGACCGGTGCTGGTGAATGCAAGGATACAAAATTCGTGAACACGGGCACAATACAGTCGTACAAACAGCTTCTTGGCTTTTCGAATGCTTCCTCGTTGACTTTCATCACCGTTCATGGTGCAGGATGCAACTGCTGTTCCGGGGAGTTCGTGGTACATGCCGAGCACAAAACTTCGGCTCAGTGGGGGTGGAGCCCTTTTTTCTGTTTCGCTGCTCATCTGCCGCCTATCAGCCGTACACCAGCCAACCCCAACCCCGACCGATCGAACGGCATGCGCATATTGTTGCCGAATAAAGTCCCTCGCCTATACAGGGCGCGTGTTTGTATGTCGCCCGGGGACCTATTGAAACCCGAAACTCTTTTTTGGCCGGCATATTGGGCCTAGAAGACGGCAGAATGTTTTCTCGCCATCAGAGTTCGTAGGCCAAGCGGACAAGGCCAAAGCTTCACAATTGTATGGTTCAATTGACCGGCTTCGTCGGATTTCTATACCATTTCTCCTTTGTCGTTGACTGATCAAAGATACACCGACGGCGCCGAGTGGCAGCTTCAGCACAGTCCGCCGGAACGGAGCCCGCGGAGCGTGGGACCCCAGCGGACCGGGCAATCCCGTGCCGAACTTTAGCCTCTCTCTCTCCCTCGGCACCTAAACTCGGCTCCGGACTCTTCCCCCGCCCCGATACCGCTCCGTCAACACCGCCTCTAACCCGGAACCCAACTTCAACCCTTACACTGCACACTGCACACTGCACACTGCACACTGCGCGTTCACCAAGCACCAACACATTGCGCACTCACCGAAGCCAACTCGTGCATCATCACCGTCCCTACTCACAACTCACGAAGCCAAATATTCTCATCATGTCCACCGTCCCCACCGCTCTCATAACCGCTGGCTCCGCCGGCCTCGGTGCCGCCACGGCAACCCTCTTCGCCCGCGCCGGCTTCAACGTCGCCGTAAACTTTGCCTCCAACCAGTCCCGCGCCGCCGCCCTCTGCGAATCCCTCTCCTCCGTCTCCCCCTTACCCCGCGACCAGCAGAAATTCCATCCCGTCCGCGCCGACCTCGCCGACAAATCCCAGCTCCCCGCCCTCGTCGCCGACGCCGTGGCCCTCCTCGGCGGCCGTCTGGACGTCGTCTTCTCCAACGGCGGCTGGACCCGCGTCCGCGACATTTCCGACCTCGACGACAACCTCGACGAGGAGGACTGGGATCGCTGCTTCACCATGAACGTCAAGTCGCACCTGTTCCTCATGAAGGCCGCGAGGGAGCACCTGGAGGAGTCCGAGGGTGCCTTCATCACCACCGCGTCATTGGCGGGTGTCAAAGTTAGCGGGAGTTCGATGGTATGTTCTCTTCCCCCCTTGCTCTTGTCTCGTTTCCCCTATTCTGCTCCGGCTGTTCCCCATCGTCTGCCGCATCTCAAACGCCTGCCCAGGTGCGCCGTGTGGGCTTTTTACACAGAACGTAATCTTCTGACCGTAAACAAGGCCTACTCCGTCACCAAAGCCGCACAAATCCACCTCGTAAAAGCCCTGGCCATCGCGGCCGGTCCGAGAATACGAGTAAACAGCGTCTCTCCCGGTCTCCTCCTCACTGTAAGTCACTTTGACCCTCATTCCAATCTCTGCCGTGCCATCCATCCATATCCCCCCACACGCCCGCAAAGCAAAATCTGCTCGCTCCAGACACACATTCACCTCATCTTCACTCATCTTCACTCACTCATCCACACACACACATACACACACTCTAACATCGGCCACTCGCCGCCTCCAGGATTGGGGCATGCAATTCTCCCCGGAACAGCGCGAAGCCACGCTCCAGAAGACTCGCCTCAAGCGTCTCCCCACCGTCGACGACGTCGCCGAACAAGTCCTGGTCTTCGCCAAAAGCAGAACCGTCACCGGCGCAAACGCAGTCATTGACGGAGGTATGAGTCTCTAATGGACAAAGCAGGAAAGCGATTCCGCCGGCGGGCCCGTTACATGGTGCGAGGAATTCCGGCTGAGTTCACGGCGCCGGGTCGTTTTGCACCCATCAATATCGGCATCACAAGGCGAGAGGAGCAGTCTATTGGTCTGTTGCAACACAGACATGGGGCAAATGCGAGCATCAAGGGACTTTGTAGCGTCTCGCCTCAAGGGGAAGCAAAATTGGCACCCCCACCATCCTTGAATCGGTGTCGGGTAGGGGTCCCTCCCACATCCCGAGGCCACCACAAAAGGGCCGTTGCAAGAAGGGTGCGAACAGCATGAGAAGGTTTTAAACAAGAGCCAAAACCGCTTTCATCTCTGCTTCTCTTCGCACGAAAGTCTCTCAAGTGAACTCTCGAAACGCTTATTGCTTGCCAAAGTGCTGTCATGAAACGGAAGAAAAGTCGCCTCAACACATTCGACCAGAATCACACCAAAACACCAAATCATTCACCGACTTCCCTGTCCTCGCTCCAATGGATGTACGATACGATGCGCCACTTCCACGACTTGTGTCGTATCCTCTTCCCCCAGACGAACAACGGCACCCATAGGATGAGGACGGCACTGGCGATTCCAGACATGGCCCCAAACGCATTGAGATACCCTGCCTGCTCTACCCACGTGTTGGTATAGAAGGATAACAGGAACCCGAGCATTGCTGCAGCACGAAAACACATTAGCACAGAGCAGACGAAGATATGGGTTGCCGGCACTTGCACTTGAAGCCCATCACGGCCAAGGTGATCTCTCCTGCCACTGGACGGTAGGCGTCGATGACGTACACGAGACAGATGTTGGTTCCTTGAGAGATGGAGAAATTCACTGCGCCAGGTCAGCCACCGCTTTTGACACTCAACCAAAAAGACCTACGAAGCCCGATGCCTATGGTTGGACAAGTCCAGTGCAGCTGATACCCGATCCCGACACCGTACAGCACCAGACCCAATGGCGTCGTGACCATGGAGATGGCCATGCCTGGAAGGCGCATCTCGGGGTCTCGCATTCCGCCGTTGCGTCTGGTGAGCCAATCCGCGACCCTGTCGCCCAGCTGTCCGCCGGCAGGTATCCCAAGTAGAGCGCCTATGATGCCGGATATGAAGCACAGCCCGATCTGATACGTCTCAAATCCGTATGCCGTGTAGAAGGCCGAGCCAGCGTTGGACGAGACGGCTACCAGGAATCCGACTGTCACGGCCTGCACCCCTGCCGCCCACAGCACGGGTGGCAGGAGAAACAAACCCAGCGGTCGCAGGGCAAGCTTCAGCAGGCTCTCCTGTGTCAGCGTTTTGTTGAATACCTTCAGGGACGAGAGGTAAGACGTCTTTCGTGGGACACTCGGCGTAAAGGACGGTGCTGCTTCGGAGCGCGGGGCGAGCTCGCTTTCGGAGCCCATCGACCCAGGCTTCCGTCCGTCGACAGATTCCATGCGGTTCCAGCTGCTGGACTCGTCTCGTTCGTAGGCCGTCTCCGGGAACGTTAAGAAAGCAAGGGCAAGGACGAGGCCAACCAGTGCAGCCGACACTTGGTAGATGACTCTCCAGTCATGGTGTATCGTGATCAAACTGCGGTACCGACCGGTCAGAGGGGCAATGTGAAACGAAAGTTGCTGGAAACCACGTACCCTGATATCACCAACCCAAAGCCTACACCGACAGACAAGAACGACGTGTAAAGACTGCGCGCTGTTAGAGACGTGCCAACTCCAGTGACTTGCTCTTGCACTTACGCCATGATGGTTCCTCTCTCGTGCAGAAAGAAGACATCGGCAATGGAAATAGGAGCTATCGTTTCCGCCGCGCCAGCTCCAAATCCCATTAGGATACGCCCGGCCAAGAATCCCGCGTACGACTGCTCAAATACGAGCCATATCGTGCAGCCAAAGTAGATGGTGTAGCTGGCAACGTAGACTGGTCGCCGGCCGAATTTGTTGGCCAGTGGAACCCACACGAAGTTGCCAACGCCCTGCAGCAGCGCCGTCGTCGTGAAGAAGTAGGCCGTCTGTGCGACTGCATAGGTGAAAACTGCGGCATCGGTTGCTGTCGCCGGAAAGAACTCCATTGCCGTCGCCAAAAGCGCTATCGAGGGCCCTGCAGCAAAGTTGTCAGACGCTACGCTCGGAACCGAAATGCGATTACCGCAGATACCTACCAGCCGCGAGAAAGTTGCACATCATCATGGCCACGCAAATCAACCCAGCCATGTAGTATTTGTACCATTGCGGCCTGCGATTATCAGCGATGGCTCTTGTCCCTATTCCTCGGCGTGCCAGGCGTCCGTAACGTACCAGTTCAAAGGATCATCTGGGTCTGCAGATGGCGTTGGAATTAGAATAATCTCGTTCGTGACCTCATCTCTCAATCGGACGTTGCCCATCGTCCTTGACCGTGGCCCTTCATCTGGTCTATCTCTCGTGCTGCCGTCCATCGTCGTGCTGTGGCGTGTCTGCATAAGCCAGAAGTCACCTGGCGCCCTGCCAGAGGTTCCCCAGGAGTGTATATAGGGACCTGCCGGAGAGCTCTAACGCTCTCGCAGACGGAAGAGCCCGGTGCGTGCCTGAAGCCCACCTAGGCGTTCGGGCAGAGGGAAGAGCTGTTCCCCAGCTTGTTGCGGTGAAACGATCGAGGCCTGCTATCTGCCGTGCCGATCGTTCAACGCCGTCGCATCAATAGCACGACGTGACGACGCGTTGGTTCACTTGCCGTCTGTCACTACCTGGCACGCTCAGCAGAGAAACAAGTCAAAGCTTAACCTTTGCAGTCTCGGTAGAATACCAAATAAGTTGTGTTGGGAAACTTGGGGCGAAAATGGTGCCAGACGCAATATTTCACCCATGAGAAACGAGCAGAAACCAAGGCGTTGAAGTTCTCTTGACGATACAGCCAGACAGGTCAAAGACGGGTATCTGAAGCGCGAAGTCTTAATGCTTTCGTCGATACACTGGTCCAATTGCTCAAGAGCAGAAACACCTCCCAGAATAGTCAGGGTTACTGGGACTCTGGTGGATGGCACATATCGAGGGCGGAAGGGTATAACTGACGGACCTAAGCAGGAGATTGTCAGGCATAGCCCTGCTCGCTCTTGAGCGATGCAGAGGAGGACGGCAGGTCTTGGCGAGACATGGGAGTTCAAAAAAAGACAAGGATTTAGGCGCAGTGTCTTATCCGCGACTAAGGGGTTTGCGTCCATTTTAGGGGCCAAAGTTCCACCACAAGCCTTCTACCAATGCCAAGACGTTCGGCATGCTTGCCCTTAAGACCATGGCCACGAGAAAAGCCATTGGTGGGTTCTGGCAGAGAGCTGGCTACCGGTAGCTAGCAAAGAGAAACGGATGTATGACAAAAGTCTCTCAGTTTGAGGTGATGGGGGCCGGGGTAAGCCGTCTCTTTCTTCGGTCCTCGGCGTTGAGGATACACCTGGGACTTGTAGGATACGTGCGGTTGGACGCGTACCTTCGCACGGCTGCCATTTTAAGCAGTGCGGTGTATATCCAGCCGAGAGTCGAGGGTGGAGGACGCGATTCCCTCGTGGCAGTCCTGGTAGCGTTACCCCTCGCCGCCACCATGACACACGCAACATTTCAGTCCTGGAACGAGCCCGGGCCCTGTTGAAAGAGCCTCAGAGGGAGGAGAAGGCGGTGGTACATTAACGACGCACAGGACACATGGAGCCGTTTCCGGCCATGATCTCCGCCCGCGATCTGTCGAGACTCGTCAGAAGGCCAGCGGCGAATTGTGACAGGTGCTTAACCCGGGGAGAGAAAAAGGAAAAAAAGCGGTAACTCTGCGTCTGCAATCCACAACTGGTATGCCGGACCTAGTAAGTCTCTCTTAGGAAAGACGCGCAACGCGCTCCACGCATGGCTCCGATGATTTGTTGCCATGGACACTGGTCTCGACGTCACAAAATAAACGTCAGGCCATATGGCGTCGGAGGCCGCTGAACCGGTTTTCCAGGACTGAGGAGCGGACGATGCGAAGGTGACAGGTGACAGGTGACAAGCAGCGCCGTTGTCCGATAAAGTAGCATGTCCCGAATCGTCCAGTCCCTCCGTGGGTAGTGCGTATGCATGGTGCCGCGGAGAGTGCCGGCCCCGAAGAAGCAATATTTCCTTTCGACGACATGCAGAGACGTTATCTCGTCACCGACTGGAGGCCGAGATGGACAGTCCATAGTTCATGGACACCTGACCAGCTCTGGGATGCATCCGGAAATTTCGGTTCTCATGTTCCGCCTGTGGGGTTTTATCTCGTGGAGGGAATTCATCAGGAGCAGTCGAGGTAGGGCAGCTGGTGACAAGGCCCTTACCTCGCCGCGAATAGCACCGATTGTTTCGAGGTCTCATTGTGATGGATATTAACGACAGAGATGCGACTTGTTCCGGGTAGACGACAAGCTCCATGGGATCGAGATTCTGTTTCTCAATTTCGGGTGTGGTTTTGGCGCCGGTGTCTCGAAACAATGGGGATTCGTCATATTGGGGCGAGGACGCGTTTGCTCTCGTCCAGCTTGCCCCAGATGCCCCGTCAGGTAAGGCGCAATTCAAGCTTCTCGCCGGCGGCCCCATGACAGTAGTAGTCGGTCAAAAGATTAGGGTTGCCGGCAAGGACTTGTGAGTAGAGCAGCCAACAGGGGCAAGCGACAGTCTTCGTCATCTTGCGACCAGGCGAGTAACATAGGGCGCCCGCCTGTGATCTGAAGTCGAGATTGTCTGAACATGTTGCACCAATGGAAGGCACAGGAGAGGGAAAGATTCCGCTACGGTGTCGTCGGTGGAGGAGACGACGTGGAATCAGAGATGCAACAATCAGATGCAGGGTGAAGGATGGCATAGAGTGGGGTCGACCTGCAGACCTGCCCGCGGCATTTGGCGAGATACCAGATACTTGCGGTACATTGCTCTGCAGCCTCTGCGACAGGGAAGAACGTTTCTTTGGGGAGTAGCGGAGGTATTTTGGGCCTGTGACAGCAAGCAGATGGACGCCAACAACAGAAATGTGGTACAGGAACGGCAGGTGCCGTGCTGTGAAGCCAGGGTACCAAGCCGAGTACCAGTACGACCATCTCTCCCGCGTACACAGTAGCGCACCTTTAGCGAGATCCCTAGCTGACGCGCTGCGTAAGTCTTTCTGGTGAAGGGTTCCATCCTCATCATTAGCGGGGGGGATCTATCAATAGCGGCTTAGTGGCCAGATGAGCCAGGGCGGGTCGTTCATCGGAGCAGCTATCAAACCTTTCCATTACGGGATTTCCGGGCAGGAACTGGGGTGGCACAGCCAACTACCTATAGTAGGGAAGCCTACGTAACTCTCATACTTGTACGGATAGGTCCTCTACACCATGATTAGAGGTACCGTTTACGCAGTATGCAGCACCTACGACAGTTAGATGAGCTGCCTATTTGCCAAATTGTGTTGTGACGTTAACTTGTCAAGTCATCTGCGTTCATTTGAATGATTGCACGGGGCATCTAATTGGTATGCACACTTCAACTTGCACTTGGCCCCTCTGCCCTGCGGATATACACGTGCGAAAATCATGCACATTGACATTCCTGTAGTAAATTACCTAGTAGTCCCTAGGCATGTCGAACGAAACGTCTACTTGTAAACAGGTAACCACGTCTATCTACGGAGTACGGACACCTACGCGTACATCCTCAAATTGCAGTAAGGCAATACGGCAGCCACGTTCCTGTAGTACACACCTACCTACCTTCTCAGGAGGCACCTAGGCAGATGTGTGCAGTAAACCGAGTGCAACGTCTGGTGCCTGCACCGGCGAGAACTACCAGCTTTTACCTACCTAGGCACTTCAATAGTTGCTATCTGGATACCTTACCTAATAAGTACCTATCTAAGGTAAGGGTCCATAGGTAGTAGGAGGTGCCTTCTTCAGCACCCCAAAAGCTTGCAGCGCGTGGTGAGGGCAGCTTCTCAGTCCTGTGCTTGGCGGCGGGGAGATTTCCGCTGCCTAATTACTGGAGTCCTTCATGCACATTGGTAGACGACACACTCTGTCAGGTTTATTTGCATGTTGATGTCAAGTCTGCAATGCTACGGACACCAATTCTTCGCATCGATATGCCTGACAAGTGATGGTGGTACCGCCGCATGATGCAATACCTGGGCAGACGGCCTCGGAATGGCCCCGTTCTTTGCGGCGGTGAGGCAGCTGATGCCGCGGATTAGTCTCCGCGTGGTAAACGAATGGTTGAGGCTCATGAGTCAAGCACTGGGCTGGGTTTACCGTTTACCAGCTGGATTGCCTTTGCCGCACTGGATTAGCCGCGCAGGTACGGATACACTTGACAATCTACCGAATCAACAGTGTGACTGTGTGAGTCTGCGAGTCTGTAAGTTGCGGATCGACATGGCCAGCCATGCCGCCACACTGTGGACAGATGGCTAGAAGCCGCACCTGACTAGGATGCTGTAGCGATCCACGAGACTTGCAAAGAAAACAGAAGAAAAAAAATGTCCGATCTCGTGCTCCAGCATTGCTGGCCTGTTGATACATCCGTCCACCCATACCTCCATACATCAATACAGAGATGCAGGTGAATACGAATACATACATCATGTACGTACATGCTGCATAAAGTCTGGAAAAAGTTCGGATTCGCGACGGCGCCGGATTGCAAACGATGCCCGCTGGTGGCATCTGGAGAGTGCAGGCTCTAGTCCACATCAAGCCATAGCTTTGAGCTTCGGCCAGGTCGTCTGAAGATACTGCCCAGTGCCGCCAGCCCTTCCAGCCTTGAACCTGCATCAACAGCAAGCTGATGGGGTGTGCTGGATGGTTTCAACACCTTCTGCGAGTGTGTCCTAAGTACCAGCACCACGTGCCATGTATACTCATAAACCTGTGGCCATTCGCTGGACTGGAGAGTAGATGAAAACGCCCAACGCAGCCGCAGTGCTCGACCGCTGAGATTGCGACTAGGATGCCAGGTCCTACACGTACGCACCGCTCCGTCGAGTGTCCATGCTTAGGCGTCGAGTGTCCATGCTTAGGAAGAAGAGTATCCGTACTCCGTAACACTACTTGTAAAGTATCAAAGTAGGTACAGGCTAGAAGCGACGTTGATGGGCCGCGACCATGGACTCGCCCTGCATAACTCTAGACCCGGTCGTTCCACCAAAATGCAACCAACGACCGAATTTTGGGTTTCGAAGCTCTGGCATCTCGAGCCTTTCCTCTTTCGGGGCCAGCGCCGGCAAGGCGATGACGAGGCCACCCCCGATCGCCGTCTTTGTGATGTCCTGGACAACCTATGACCTCTAATCGTAAGGCAGGGTTCGCCAGCCGTTTTGGCCATGGCTGGCCGGCGTGTCACTATACACAGTACTCATCACCTGCTGTCGACGTATGCTGGTGTGGCGCTGAAGGCTCACAATGGATAACACCGCAGCTACCTGACGCGGCTTCTCGCAAGACACTGCGACTTGAGTGGTATTACGACATGGCCGCTGTCTCCATCATCTCCATCTCCATGCGCATACCCATCGTCTGTTCCCCACTTTTCTCTGTACCCGCCCGTTGCTTCGTCCCGCATCGAACCGCAGCATATTGCATGGCATGTGTACCGCCGAGCGAGCAGGCAAAGCAAGCACGCGCCACTCCACGCCCTACCTCGACTCTTGCCTGCCCTGTGCCCTCTCTTACACAGTACTCATACGTACTACGTAGGTACCTAGGTAAGGCAAGTAGGTAGGTACTTGGCTCATGTGTATCGAAGTCGCAGCAGTACGTAGCTCTTTCTACCAGAGGTTTCCCCATCTGGCTGTCCTCCTCAGTCCCTACCTTACCTACCTTACCTTGAACTCTTCCTCCTCTCCTGGTCATGGTCCTCATCTCTTGATCTCGACGTGGATCAGAACTACAACCTGGTCCTGGTCCTGGGCCTGGTCCTGCCATGCCCATCTTTCTTCGAGTTGGGGCCACCCTTTAGCTAACTAATCGTAAGGTACCCTACCTTGCTTGCCTTTGCCTGCGTTACCTTACTTCACCTTCCTGGCCTACCATACCTTACCAGTACCTACACCTTGCTTTCCTTACCGACCTTTAAAGTACCCTGACCTCCACGCCTCGCAACGAACTTTGCCTCTAGTCATACTGCGACTGCAGAGGTAATCTCACTTACAATAATTCAAACCACAAGGCCAACGACACTTCTATTGATTCTACTCGCACGGTTTGGTCTTGCCTGTGGTAGTCCAACTCGAGCTTGCGCGCTCTTGGCCGCTGTCTCTTGGCTCATATTTCCTCGCCATTTCCTCTCCCGACGACCTCCCACATCGGATCCAATCTAATCCAATCCGATCCTCCTCCGCCAGACACCAGAGCTTCTTCCTCTCTTCCCCTTGCGCCTAAGACTTTTTCCACCAAGCAAGTCTTTGCAGGTTCTGCCGTCCTCACGCCGGCTCTCCGTACATTAATAGGACGTACCCCGTCCCCGGAGCTTGTCCGCCTTGTACCGCAGAGTCCGGCGCCGTTGGCCTGCTTTGCGGCCAACTGCCGGACCCGCTCCGACGTCACAATTTGAACATCTCTTATTTCGACCCCAAATCTGTCTCCTTTGCCGACGGACAGTGTGCCGTGTAAGAGTCGCTACACCACCTGCAGCCCGCGCTACACAGCGCTGCGGACCCAGATCCAGATTCCCGGTACCGTCAAGGCGACGAATCTCATCGTTGCCCATTCCCGGATGCAATCCTCCAACCCAAACCCCATGGCTTCGGGCCCGTCTCCTAATGCCACAATTGTCGTTTCGGCTCCGTCATATTCTCAAAACGAGCCTTCACACTCCGTCTCGCCATCGTCACCAGTTCCTCCACCCCAACCTCACCAACCCCCATATCCCACATCCGCGCCAGCAACCCAAAGTCACTCCGCTACCGCGAGTCTGTACCAGTGTGCTCACTGCCAGCGCCGCTATTCTCGTCCCGAGCACCTGGCACGCCATATACAGACGCATACTCTCGGAAAGCGCTTCGCATGTCAGATTTGCGGCAAGGCATTTGCTCGCCAAGATCTGCTGAAGCGTCACGTCACCAACCACGAAAACGACAATGACCCCAACAAGAAGAGACGCAGGACCGACACATCTCCCGGTGCTGGCCGAGTTTCCCATGCCTGTCGCCCGTGTGCCACGGCCCGCGTCAAGTGCGAGGAAGTCAAGCCCTGCACGCGGTGTCGCAACCGCAACTTGAACTGCGAATACTCCTCCACCGAAGCTGGTTCTGCCGCTGCCATGCATCTCCTCCACCTGTCTGGCAACAATCAACAGCCGACATCCACGCCTGGATCGCTCGCAACCTCGCCATCACAGTCCGCCTACGACAGCAGTCCCTCGGCGGCCTACCAGCAGGGCCCTCCCCAGCAGCACACCGGCCTCCACCGAACGGATCTGAATAGCCACCTCTCTGCAGGACACCACGTCAAAACAGAGAGCGTACAGCTGCCCACCCCAGATAATGGCATTGAAACAGCTCAGCCAGGCGGAGTGCCCGTCAACTTCGAAATAGGAGCCCAGGCTGTGGACATGGCCTTGCCATTTTCCGACTTTCTGCAAAACGTCATCTACGAGCCCGAAATGGATTCAAGCAGGATGGCAGAAGCGCAAGGTCTTGCCGTCTTGGACTTTTGCGACAATGCAAATCTTGAGTTGACCGAAGTCGATTTTGGGCTGTTGGATCATTGGAACATGGATGGCATGGGCAACAATGCGTCACATCAGAGCTTTACACCGCGAACTGACGACTCGGTCGACCTGGTGCAGATGCGACAGAATTTGGTCAAGGTTTGGACCGACTCCCCGTGGCAATGGGCTCCAGATAACAAAGACTCGGGCTATGTGGAGCACGGCAACTTCTCAATACCGACGGGCGACACGAGCAGCGCTGCTTTCCAAGAAAGTCGCAAGAGGCATGCGAGGATCGTCAGAGACAAGCTGGACCAGTCGGGCCGTGACCAGATCCTGGCCATCGTCCTGGGCACCTGCAAGAACGACAACATCATGACCCGAGTCGCCTCGTCGTTTCCGTCGCTCGAGGTCGTGGACAGCCTCATCCACATCTTCCTGGCTTCACATTTCTGTCAGACATCCCAGTGGATTCACCATGAATCCTTCTCCATGAGCAGCCAGTGGCCGGAATGGTTGGCGGTGGCGGCATCGGCGGGAGCAACTCTGACCCCAGTGCAAACCTTGCGCAAGTTTGGGTTTGCGTTGCAAGAGGCGGTCCGAGTGACGATACCGGCCAGGTTCGAGGATGCCAACACCTCCATTAAAAATCTCGGTCTCGTACAGACGTTGATCTTGGGCCAAGACATTGGTCTCTGGAGTGGGAACAGGCGCAAGATGGAAATCGCAGAGTGCCATCTCCTCATCCCCATCACGGTATGATCTAGCCGGCAAGGCCGTTACCGACGAGGAAACTGACCCCGCCAACAGATGATGAGATACCGAGGAAAATTCCAGCGAGCATCGTACCCCCTGGTCGAGCTCAGAATGTCTGATGAAGGCGAGGTTTTGGATCAGAAGTGGAGGACCTGGTGCGAGCGTGAGTCGTGGAAGAGGTAAGCTTAGACTTGGGATATCCGGGATATCCTTGCGCTGACATGATTAGACTACTTTTCCACTGCTTCGTCAGAGACGCTCAGACCTCCATGACTGCCCTCACCAACCCTTCAATGTCATACTCGGAGCTCACGTTGCCCCTTCCAGAGGCCAAGGAACTCTGGTTTGCGAAGACAGCGGCCGAGTGGAAGATGCACTACTTGCAGAAGACGGCCGGCCAGAACAAGAGGCCCCCATCCATCGGCGATCTGTTCCGGGACATAAGTCTCCTGGCGACCAACCGGCAGCGTCTGGACTTGCAGTTTGCAATTTCCATCTACCTGCATGGCTACTGGGCTCTCATCCTTGAGTACCTTCAGCTCTGCTCCGTCTTACGCACCCGGACTTGGCTCAGCAACACTGGAGGAAAATCCGAGGATGTGCTGCGCTCGAGGCACGCCGAGCTCTGCAAGGACTTGCAGGGATTCCTTCTCGTCACATCTGACTGGCACGAGATGCTCTCGACTCAGGAGAGCCTGGTTCTGCATCTTTTGATGATGAACCTTCATTTGTCGCTCAACGACTTGCAATTGTTCTCTGGCAAAGAGGGCGAGGACCAAGCACGCAAGGTATTTAGCGACTTGCGTGAGTGGTCTCAGAGCGCCGAGGCCCGACAGTCGTTGTGGCACGCCGGCCAGATTCTCCGGCAAGCCAAGATGTTCCCTCCAGGACATCTCAAGGACTTTTACGCTGTGGCAGTTCATCATGCGGCTCTGGCGTGCTGGACGTACGGCGTGGTTACAAAAGCGGCAGGCACGAAGGCCACACCACAAGCAGGATATGAGCAGGAGAACGTCTTTCTGGATGGGAACGAGTCGAACCTTGTGCACCGCTTCATCGGCTTCAACCAGGGCCGGCCCGTGATTCTGGGACCGATGAGCAGGGCCGGCGCTACGGAGGCGCCTCTCGACGACCCGAAAGCATGCATGGAGGTCGCCCAGGAAATCCTCCGCGCGAACTTCAGAGACTCCAAGGACACGCACCCGCCCATCGTGGAAAACTTGTGCCTGTTGATCAAGCAGCTCGGCCACGCCGCTTGGGCCGTCGGCATGGGCTAATTCGTGGTGGTCAATGAAGCTACTCTATCAGTTATGTTTATTTATTCGAGGCTGTGTAAAGCGGGCGTATGGACGAATGTATACCCATGTACCAAAGCATCGTTGTTGTGTCTGCCGGCGAGTCTCGATGTTCGGGACAGGCAGCCGCCCGCCGAGTTACATCGTATCAATTGACGACTTCATGACCCGACCATATCCCTACACGCCTTGGCACTGGGAGCATTGACTACACGTGTATGTTGCAGATAGCCTGATGTGTCTCACCTTGACCGATACAGGAAAGCTTTGGGCGAGTTTTTCTGTTGCTGTCTCAGTATAGACTTTGTTACCGACTGGTAGCCGTACAGAAGCGAGCTCGTATAACATAAAGAGTTAGTAAACGGCCAACCAGAACTGCTCGCATTAGCCCCACGGGAGCTCCTTTTAGTCTGCATATTGATCGCAGGGGTATCCCCATTTCAATGACGGGCTACTCCGCCGCTTGCGCCGGTTCTGTAGGGATATTCCTGCGCGTGTGCGGGTGGATGCATGGTGAAGAAATTCTCCCGAGCATGGGCCACGCGGACCAGCCTACTCGTAGTCCGGGCTTTTCACACTGGAATAATGTGTACAGTCGTCGAGGCCGGGGTTGCCGGTCGTGTTACGGTCAAGGAGAGAGTACGATTATGGCCTTGAAGAGCAACAAGCTCAGCTATCCATCTGGTCTGCCCTACGAGGCTTTGTGTTTTTCTCAACACGTATGGTGAGGTGTAGCGCAAAACTCTGCTAGTGCTCTACCAACTAGTATTCGCATGGGTTCCGCGTACCCTTACGCTCACAAGCGAGATGGTGATCCTTGATGTTCCTTTCGGAGAAGGCGAGTCATAATCTGTGACGGAAGAGGGAATGGGGAAAGCTGCGGGCTATGTGAATAACCCTCAATCATGTCCCTAGATGAATCTTTAATTTTTTTTATTCTTTATTTTAGATGGCCGGTATAATCTCATGATCGGAGCGGATCGGGTTGCGTTGGGTTAAGCGACGCGGAGCTTTCTTTGTCCGAACTAATGACTCCGGCTCCGCAGAGTGTGCGAGAGCTAGGGAGGTTAGCGTAAGGTAATTAACGTACATACACAGTAGTAGACTACGTGCGTCCGTCGTGTAGCCCACATCGAATGCCAAGACTTGGACTGACTCTCTGAGTGCTTACCGAAAGCGAGTAGAGTCAAAAAAAATTCGCGGTTGCCTGGCTTGATGCTTCTGATGGATAAGAGATTTGCGGATGGGCCTCGCCACGATTCGGCAGGTCGACTTGAGTTCACGCTGCATGATCCGTGGAGCCTGCAGATGCGCCTCGTAGTCTGAATGTAGAGCGGAGCGGAGGACCACATCTTGGACGGAAGATACTTGGGATTATGGATTGTAGCTTCATGAATCACGAAGATACATGCCAAGATACTCACGTCAAACATTTCTAAATAGGACTATCATGCACTGTACGATAGTAGGATTTGCCTGCCGGATTGTCTCGGCGTCCATATTACTTGGTATCTCATAACCTTACCGTAAAGGTACCCAACTGATGAGGGTAAAAAAAGAGAAGGAGAAAAGGCCATAGCTCACGCAGTATGTGTGAAGACCTGCGGCCGGCCGGCAGAGCATCGCGAGAATGACATGGGTATTTTGAACAAGGTAGGGGAGGGAGGGTCCTTGGGACGCGGGATTAATGTTATATACTTCAAAGCCTGAGCTTGATGATACAACCCTGGACAGTATAATTCTGTCCATTTTTGGGGGGCATGTTGTTAAATTGCACAATGGTTGCAATACAATGGGGTGGCTCACATCTGACAGGGTTTGCAGCACACGACATATGAGACAGCTTGCCTGTAGTATGTAATACATGGAGCGTACAGATGAAAGGTGAGGAACACAGTTTAAACGGAAAACGGAGTCCGAAAGGTCACAGCCTACGATGTCTTGATCGTTTATCAGACAAAGGGGCCCACTCCAAGAGACCATGGGAGACATGGAACGTGAAGCTTTCATGTAGGGTTTGCTTGTAACTTCGTGCGCTGTCAGTCTTCACTCTGCTCCTGAGTGTGAGGAATACGGATCCGCCGCCTATGATGATTTGGGTTGCCTAAGTTATGTAGCACGTCGACTTTACATGTATGAATATTCTGGAATGGGGTAGATAGATTTTGTGTGGAAAGGTTTCCTCCCTGAACGTCTTTAAAGATCGAACAGGGACCGGGGGATCGAGCGAACCATCCGAAAATCCTAAAGAGGAAAGTCATCCCATGGGATTAGCTACTCACCGCGAGGACGTACAGGCAAGTGTCGGAAAACTTATAGGAACATCCTGTATCGGGTTTAAAGGGGAAATAACATTGGTGGTTGATCAACATGACTAAGGTGACCACCGTCTGTCTTCCGAGCTTATTTCTTGTTCTCGGACGAAGACGGGGGACCCTCTGGGTGTGCAGACAACGGGGTTTACGTTGGGAAGTGAGCGTTTATCAGCGGGGCGAAGAAAGCTGAGAACAGTTTTTCGAACGCTTGGTGTTGCATGATGAGCAGATAGGTACCTCATTCGCCCGACCGCAACAAAGTGGCCAGGCGACAAGAGGGGAAGCCGAGCTGGCACAGTGAGTTTGGGCGATGGAAGTAGCAGTGGCTTCTGCTTAGCATACCCCGCTGGAAACCATCCTTGGAAAAAAAGAAAGTTCAGTTATGCCGGTTAAACGCCACATCGGTATTACTTCGGTAACACCCGGTGGCTGAGACTCCAACAGAGTTATGCACAATGACATCGCGAAGAAACGACTTCATTGTCTAGCTGCATGGCTGTAGACGGTTCCTGAAGAACTCTGTAGAGTCGTCGGTCCTACCGAGTTACCAAGTACGTGTACTCAAGCGGTAGTAATGTTAGCGTATCGGGCGTTATTCAAGAAAGGTTGGCAAAATTCCCATACATCGTGGAATTCTGTCATATGAATTAACCCCATCGGCATCCCTGAGAGCTCAGTCGGATGTTCTCGGCGTATTCGGGGTTGGTGTAGCTGGTGCTATCGTCTAGGATGGGGGTGTGAGCTAAAACAGTGCGACGCCAAGCTTGTCATGAACACAATGGTTAATTGTTGCTGAGTAAATGAGACCAGAATAACAAATGTCTTGATCGAGAGTCTGACGAAATTTCTGGCTTAACGGAGCCCCTGACACTAGAGCCCCCATCGAAATTCACAGAGGCCGGACATGCGCCTAGGTCACATACTCACTCAACCGACAGCGGCGCTTCTCAAACGGTGAAACAGCAGACTTTGCCAAGAATACACCGTCAATCTGACTGAACGCCGTCAGAAGCCTCATGTACCTCGCACATGAACCAAATACCTTGTCTTTCCTCTTGATTTGCCCGTCTTTGGGTGCAGCTCTGCTTTGTGGCCCATGGAGACGTGACGCATACGTTTGTGTTGAGCAGCAGGTGGCCTCGTCTGTTCTGACTGATACTGTCTTGGCGATTTTTTACTATCCAGTGGTGATTTGCCACCGAATACAACAGTCATTCAACTTGTTGTCAGACAAGCATACACGTCGCGTAGCTAGAAAGACTTGTTGGAAAAAAGCCATATTCTCTCGATAGCTTGAAGTCGCATATATTTCGACTATCATTACGCGTACTACAGGACAGCACTTTATTTGGAGCCGCTATCCGAATAACACTGATTGACGGGATGCACAGTCAATTCTGACTGCGTTTTCGGCCTCACTACCCAAGCGTCGACTTATGCGAGGTTTTAGTGAGGCCGGTACAGTAAAGATCTCCCAAGCTGATACAATCCATATCTCGAAATAATTGGGCCGTAGGCGTATGAAGCGAGCTCCAGAACCTCACAACTCAAAAGTTGATGCCCCAAAACCCGGAAGTGCCCCGGATCCGCCGCGACCTTCAGATGTCCCACTTTAACTACCGCTTCGGCGGCTCGGACACGTGGGGCCATTCATTGGGTTGGGATCCGGAAGAACCCACATATCCGGGCCCATATGCGCGGGGACCCTCCCTCCCCTTTTTGGCGCTCGTCGATTGGGCGGCAGCGCGCCGACACTACCCACGCCGCAAATCACCGCTCACCGACATGTCACAGCCCAACCTCAGCCCGGCTTTCCGAGGGATCACATTCACTCCACTTTCGTTTGCCCGGCGCTCACGAGTCACATGCGAGGTTGTCGTGACTTTGAAGCCTGATTCATCGGACTTTCTCTCTCTGTTTGTGTGACTATCTTAGCGGCGCAGTCTACATCCAACACTCGAGTCTCAAATAAAGCACGCGGCTACTGTCTCTCTCTCCCTTTAGGCATCTCTCGTTTGCCCCACGCCGCGCTATCCGAGATCTTGGTAGTGACAATCTCACTTCTCACTCTCACATTCACTTTTGAAAATCTCACCGCGACCGCATTCGAGGCTTACACTGGTTCATCACCACATATAAGAAATGGATCCTCTTCTCAGCCCCGAACCGCGCACGGCAGTCATCGTCGCCACGACAGTCGTCACAACCCTCTCCCTCCTCTCCCTCGCGAGGTTCGCCCTCTACCCGAGATGGGCCTCCGCAATCCCCAGTCCTCTCCAGACCACCATGTCCACCCTCACACACGATGAGATCAAACACCTCCAGTACCGCCCAGATCACTTCCCTGGCGCCCGCGACGTCGACACACCCGTAAGCCCTTCACCCTCCCCTCGCAACCACCCCTCAACTGACGAGCCCCCCTCAAGTACGGCTCCATCCGCGTCTACGAATGGGGTCCCCAATCCGGCCCCAAGGTCCTCCTCGTCCACGGCATCTCCACCTCGTGCATGACCCTCGGGCCCCTCGCCAACGCCCTCGTCGCCCGCGGCTGCCGCGTCATGCTCTTCGACCTCTTCGGCCGCGGCTACTCCGACGGCGTCGGCGACCTCCCCCACGACGCCCGCCTCTACACCACCCAGATCCTCCTCGCCCTCGCCTCCTCCCCGCTCCCCTGGACCGGCACCGCCGCCATCCGCGGCGTCATCGGCTACTCCCTCGGCGGCGGCGTCGCCGCCTCCTTCGCCGCCGCCTTCCCGGACTTGCTGCGCAGCCTCGTGCTCCTCGCCCCCGCGGGCCTCATCCGCGCCGACAACTTCGGCGCCGCGGCGCGCCTCACTTTTCGCTCGGGGTTCGTGCCGACGCGCATCCTCGCCGCGATCGCGCGCAAAAGGTTGGAGAAGCCGCTGGCGGCGAAGCGCGTGAACGCCGTCGGGGACGAGGAGGATCCCGCCGAGGTGGTTGCGGACATGGCCGCGGCGGAGTTTTCGTCTCCGGGTGGTGAGCAGAAGGAGGACAAGATCGAGAAGAGGGTGAAGGAGTATGTCCCGTGGATGGTGACGCACCACGACGGTTTCGTGCCGGCGTTTATGAGTTGCGTGCGATACGCGCCGCTGACGGCTCAGCACGAGGTATGGCGCAAGTTGGCGGGCAGGAAGAAGCAGACCGTTGCCGTATTCCTCGGCAGAGCGGACGAGATCATCAACATGCAACACTACACCGAGGACGGGTTGCCGTTGCTGGGCGGCGAGGAGAACGTGTGTTGGAAGATTCTGCCCGGTGGGCACGATTTTGTCATGACCAAGACCAACGAGATTATGAAGGAACTAGATGCGTTCTGGGAAATGGAGGTGGAAGCGTGAAGGTGTACGAAGGAGCTGGAGATACCATAGACGTCGGCATCACGCATTTGGACAATTGGAGTTTACGGAGGCGCAAACTGTGCATTTTCCTTAGACGGTGTGGGATTTTTCAAGCACGAAGCGCTCCCTACGTGGAGATGGTGATTATCTACTTCTATCGCAACAATAAAGTATTGAAACACTCCTGCGGTTTTCCGAAGATGAAGGAATGAGGGGAGATACATATGAAGGCGATGGTGAATATGAGAGGGAGGATGGAATGTCAGGGAAACAAATCAGTACGCCTTTCTAGCGATCCAGCGCCTGGCTATGACACTGTAACATGTTAGTTGTTTGCAGAGGGATGAAGGTGGCAGACCTACCATGTGCCAGTAAACACCTCTCTTCTTGAGCAGTTCTTGGTGACTGCCCTTCTCCAGCAGCTTGCCCTCTCCCAAGACAAAGATGACATCGGCGTTTTGGACTGTGGCGAGGCGGTGAGCCACGACGACCATGGTGCGGCCTTTGCCTGCTCTCTCGAACGCCTGCTGCACCAGCTTCTCGCTCTCCGAATCCAGGGAACTTGTTGCCTCGTCGAGAAGGAGGATGTGTGGGTTTCTTATGAGGGCCCGTGCTATGGCGACGCGTTGCTTCTGACCACCCGAGAGAGAAACGCCCCTGCTGCCAATGTCTGTGTTGTATCCCTCGGGCAATGACACAATGAAGTCATGAATGGACGCATCGCGGCAGACCTGGTGCAGCCGTTCCTCAGTAACGGTGCCGTCGTCAACCCCGAGCAGGATGTTCTCCCTGAGCGTTCCCTGGAAAAGAGTCGGCTCTTGAGCGACGAGAGAAAGGTTCTTGCGGTATTCGTAAACGTTGATGTCCTTGATGTCCTTGCCGTTGCAGAGGATAGATCCCTGGTCAACATCATAGAACCGCTCCAGAAGCGAAACGATGCTGGTCTTGCCGCATCCCGAGGCACCAACCAAGGCGGCGAATTGGCCCTTTTCGATGGTCAAGTTGAGTCCTTTGAAGACGGAGACATCGCGGGTCGGATACTTAAAATGGACATTCCGCAACTCGATGGAAACACCACCTTCAGTGTCCGGAATCTTCTCGGTTACCGGAATCATGTCCTTGTTCTTGGAGTCACGCATGTTGATGATGCGATTGGAAGCCCCCGTTACCTGTGCAGCGTTCGGCCCGAAGCTGAGACCCTGGCCAGCGGCCTCTGCACCCTGGATGACGGCCATGAAGCAAACGAAGAAGGCCTGCGGGCCATACTCGCGGGAGGCCAGCAGTCGGCTTCCGTACCAGAAAATGAGTGCCTGGCAGGCCATGGACACTGAATCCGAGAAAGCGAACACGGTGGACGTCCAGCGTGCTTTGCGGTAGGCAAAGCTGACGTGTCCTTGGAGTAGGTTCTGGTAGCGAAGACACGTCAGGTCCTCGAGCGTGAGGCTGGACACTGTCCTGAACGCACCGATCGACTCTGCAGCGAACTTGGAGCTTTCCGCAAACACTGCGGCGTTCATCTTGTCAAAGTCAATCTCGTACTTGAAGCGGAAGTATCCCGACACCAGGCCGATGGGCATTGTGACGAAGAGTGCAACCAAAGCCAGTTTCCACCCGAACGCAAATGCAATTGAAATAGCTCCAATCACATTGAAGAGCGCAACAAATACCATGGCCATATTCAGCCCGAGAAGCTCTTCCAGCTGTTTGGGGTCCCCAGCCACCCTCGCCGTCAAGCTGCCTTGTGCGTTCTCCTCCTCATCATAGAACGAAGTTCGCTGGAAGAGAATCGCGTCAAAGTACTGTTGTCTGTAGGTGGCGCAGGTGTAGGAGGCCAGACGCGTCGATGCATAGCCCATGAAGAAGTAGGACGTGCCGACGCCAATGGCTAGAACAGCCCACATGAGCGACCAGAAGTTGCTGTCGCTGCGAATCTGGTCAGGCGTGTTCGTCTCATTGAACACCAGGATGATTTTGGCGAAGAGGTAGGCCTGAAGAGGTGTTGTTCCAGTTGAGGCACCCGCGGCGAAGATGACGGTGAGGATGCAGAGCGCCCATCGACTTCGTTGCTCGTACAGAAGCCTGCCAAAGCTTTGGAACAGGTTCCTGTTGACAACTTCGGGCTTTTGTTGCGTGACATCGCTGTGGGAAACTGCGGCGCTCTTCTCACGAGAGAGGACTGCACCGATTTCTTCCTTGGTATTCGAATCACTGTCTTCTGCCGAGTCGCCGAGGGATAGCTGTTGTGCGTGGACCAATCCGTAGTAGACACCCTCTTCGTCCTCGAGGAGGCTCTCGTGGGTACCTTGTTCCACAACATTTCCCTTCTTGAGAACTACAATCCTGTCGGCCTTCTTGATGGTGGAAAGACGATGGGCAATCGTGATAGTTGTTCGATTCTTGGACACTTTGTCCAAAGCCCTTTGGACTATTCCCTCTCCTCTGACATCGATGGCGCTGGTGGCTTCATCTAGGATCACAATCTTGGGCTTTCTGACAATGCTACGTGCGATTGCAATTCTCTGTCGCTGACCTCCAGAGAGCTTGGCACCCGAATCACCCACGCGAGTGTCATAACCCTGGCAATCGTCAGCAGTTGTTTCCTCGCCTTCTCGTAGGCACTTACATCCGGCAGGCGGTCTATGAACTCATCGGCAAAAGACTCCTGGCAAGCTTCTTTGACCAGTTTTCTCTTCTCTTCTTCCGGCGCATCTTCCCACTGGGAGCCAATAAGGCCATAGGCAACATTCTTGAAAATCGTGTCGTTGAATAAGAAAGGCTCCTGCTGGACGAGCCCAATCTGGGAGCGCCACCACTTGAGTTGGATGTCATCAAGAGCATGGCCAGAGGTTGTGATTGAACCTCTCAGCTCAACAGCGGGGCCAACGTCTTCTGGCTCGGATCTCTTGTTGTCGCTTTCGTCGTCATCACTGTCGTTTTTGCCCTTCTTTTTGTTCTTTTTCTTCTGGGCTTCCTTCATCTTGTCCTTCTCGATCGTCTTGGCGATGACATACTGATCTTGCAGGGTATACCATCGCTCAATCAGACCGACGATGGTGCTCTTGCCCGAGCCCGAGGGCCCAACAATAGCGGTGACCTTGCCGGACTCGATGGTCAAGTCGAGTCCATCAAGAACCTTGACGTGAGGCCTGCTGGGATAGGCAAAAGTGACGTCCTGGAAGATGATGTCCTCGCTGGCCGATACTTGCGGGTCTCTCAGATCCCCATCTCTGGGACGAGGGGCGTCGATAACAGTGAGGAACTCGCAAGCTGCAACCATGGCCTTGCTGATGGCGATAAGAGGTGTAGATATGCGTTCGAGAGACATGACGCTCAGCATTACAGACATGAGAACGCTATCGAGCAAGTCAGAAAGCACGTGGTGTCGAGGACATGGCGCAACTCACATGATTACCTCACCAACGTTGTTGACTCGACCATCGACCCATGAATGGGTACCATACCAGAAGGAGAGACCGAAAGCCCCAAAGAGACCAAAGAACTATGAATGGTCAGTAAGCACCGAGATGATGCAACTCAGTCAACTTACAATTAGTCCAAATTGCAGGGCCATCAGAGGCGAGACGAATTCGCCCCTCTGGCGGGCAACCTGAACCCAGCGGGCATATCTTGAGGAAACTCGCTCCTCTGCACCACATGCTGTTACCATCCGAATGCTCGAGAAGGCCTCGCTAGCAATGGCGGACGCTTTCCCCTCAGCCTTGGTAATCTGAGCATGACCCTTGATGATGAAGGGGAGGAGGATACCCAGAACTACAAGGAGGAACAAGATGACGGAAGAAGTGACCAGGGTCAGCTGCCAACTGTAGATGAAAGCGATGATGATGGCCGTGACTATAGTGCCCGTGAACTCGAGGAAGACGCCAAGCTTCTCGGATATGCCAATCTGGAGAGTGTTGGCGGTGGAAGTGATGGTTGCGGCTGCAGTGCCGGCGGGCATGGAATCGAGGACGTGGATGGTTTGACCGAAGAGAGATTGAAGGTAGTGCAACCGGATTGCAGAGGAGAGTCGGATTCCTATCATCCGGAACGCGAATTTGTTGACGTAGTTCAGAGCGAAGCGGGCCAGGAACAAAATGAAAAGGTAGAGCGCCTGTCTATCCGCTATGGCCTTGAACCGGGCCTCGGTCGTGGTAGAGTTGGGTAGAAAATAGCCGTTGAACTCGTTGACGAGTTGACCAAAGACAACTGCAAGCCAGGTGAGCCGACAAGACGACAAGACGACGGCATCAATGTGTAACTTACTGTTCAACAGCGGCAGGGTGGTTCCTCCCCCGATTGCGCAGACACCGGCAGCGAAGTAGGCAAATATATCCCATTTCGTGGCATAGGCGAACACGCGCAGGTAGTCCTTGAGTGCTGGCTCTCTCTCGGGTTTGATCTTTGCCTCTGGGCTTGGTGTATCGTTCTGCACGGTGGGTAGTTCGGTATTCTTTTTTTCATCCACGGCAGTAACGACAGGCGGCACCCCACCGGCCGGCTGGACGGTATGCTTGTCGATAGCGTCCATGGTCGTGAACTTGTCCTGTTCTAGGAGGCTCAAAATTTCATGGTAGTAGTAGCGGTGATAGACGTATGATTGACTAGGAGACAGAGGTCGATGGATTTTTCGACGGTGGTCCAAAAACAAGGCTTATAGCACCTAGTCTGACGCGAAGGGGACTTGGGAGTGTCGTCGCATCAGCAAAAGACTAGTGGATAAAGGGTAGAACAGGAAGAATCGAGGATTGACGGGCAAAGCCCCGGATGGCACAGATATCTCTCTTTGTATGTATGGGAAAGAAGGAGCCGCAACAGGCCTCCATTGCATGATAGCCGGGACGAAGCCGTCCCGCTTGCGTCTGACAGATCTCATTCCGTTGTCAAGGTCGTCCTGTCATCGTAGGTACTCCGCGTATAATGGGAGTCTTGGCATGCATCGCTCGTAAATTTGTATAGCATCCTTCGTAAATATGTACAAAGAGACTGTTCTCCTGGGTAGGTACGACCGGTGTGGAGTACATTGAACTGGTAGCCTAGCGCCCTACCTTGCCTGGTAGGTAGGTACGCATGGCGTTGTGTTAATCCCAGCTCGAAGGGAGGAGGTCAGATGGATCCGCTCGGATAGATATTTGACCCGCTTTGGGACGATCCATTGGATTGTTTGATTGGTGGTACAGAGTACCTATACGCCATGATGGAAGAACACAGAGCCAATGCCCCTCACACAGTACACTGCACCCCTCTGTGTTGGAGCTTGGGTAAGTATGAGCATCAAACTGTCACCAAGTGTATCGAGCAAGCTTGTTAATATCGCTGGCGAAGTAATGTGTGGCACGATGTTTATCTTGTTAAATGATCGCGTTACTTATCAAATTTCAAGCAGTGTTGGGTTCTGCACCTGTTGTCTGCAAGGTACCTTAATTGCGTAGAGGCAGTCGCGTACTCCGTACAGGCAGTCAGTACTTGTAAAGAGGTGAGAGGAAGGTAAGGTGACTAGGTGCCTGGTCTGAGCACATGCGGGCACGTGTGCCAGTGAAACTGCGCGAAGCAGAGCTTCTTTCCGCAGACGGTCGCGGCCTACGAGTACCTACCTAAATTAGAAGTTTACCCAACGCGCAATGTGGCTACAGCCAAGGATGACGACTGAATTTCAATGTCTGAATGTTGCCTTATTTACGGGTCAAGGTACTTGAAAGCACTTGCAGGCGGAAAGACCAGCCCCATATCTCACATGCTAGCGCCGTAAAAAACTATTTACGACCCGTGCGTCGCTCGCGTAGCAACGTAGGCAGATGTGAACGAGTACCGAACAAGGCCTCGCTAGCTCTCAGCCCCAGTGCAGTCGGGATCAGTACCTACTCCCGTCTGATCCTTCACGTCGGCAGAACATTACCCCTCGTAGCCACACTTACAACATTTAATTAGTTAATCTGTTCGTCAGGTATAAAAAGAAAAGATCCATGACAGAGTTACGAGGCTCGCAGCCCTGGTCATCCAATCTGCGGCAATATCAGAACGTTCTGCAGGAGTACATGTCTAGACGAAGACGAGCTACTCCGTCCAGTGTCAGGAGAGAACTTCAGTCATCTCTGTGTTCGCTGAGAGCATAAGAAGTAGGACGCCTAGATACACACATGCCTCATTCAGCCCCGCTTACTCCAGACGGCTCCTGGTCTTCGAACTACGAACACTTGGGCTTGGCATCCTTTCGGACCTTGGAACCAGATTGCTAGAGATCCCGACTTGCCTGGCAGCAGGCGATCAACCAGCTGCGAGATGTTGACGGACACCAGGGCTGCTATTACCACAATCTGCAAAGCATACGTAGGACCATTGTCTAGGGCACAGTGATATACAGGTCAGCAGAGTGTCAGGTATCATTCATGGCCAAATTTGACAAACTTCCTTATTCTACCGTTCTCATCGACGTGGTTTCCCATGCGTCACTGAGGCTAGACATTGTAGAACAAGCACCATTGACAAGAATTTTAATGCAATCATGACCGCGGCCTTGCTTCCCACCGCCACACCTAGACTCGTTTGCTTACCGGTCATTGAAAAACGTTTCACAACCTTCATCCCAAG
The DNA here is from genome assembly GCA_004366825.1 of Colletotrichum spinosum. Lineage (NCBI taxonomy): Eukaryota > Fungi > Ascomycota > Sordariomycetes > Glomerellales > Glomerellaceae > Colletotrichum > Colletotrichum spinosum. The sequence continues at coordinate 1,333,450 of QAPG01010715.1, forward strand.
TCTACCGTCACACTGAGTCTGCTTCCAAGCCGAGCATACCTTCAGCCATAAGGACGGCATCGACGAAGATGAGACAGTCACCAGGAAGTGAATGACTTCAACCCCCTCGAAGAAATAAGGGTGGAGGTAAAAGATAACTCTTGGTCGCGGTTCACGGAATCCAAGATAGTGAAAGGGACCTAGCAGCTATGGAAAGAAATGTCAACATCTTTTCGTTCTCCGGTTCTGCCCAAGAATTTGCGCCTCATATCAAGGATTTGAAAGAGAGATCGAAGATCTTGGAACGCATGGTGATTGATGGTCACTGGGAGACAAATGGTTGGGGGATAAAGCTTAGCCCCGAGTAAGTCCCTCGCCTTGCCAGGGCTACTATTAGAGCGGCACCTATCGACGTTCTTCGTGGTTGCAAGGTGAATGTTGACAAGAATAAGCCCATGGAACCAATGTTCTGGCCCAATGGGCTGATATTCAGCCTAGGGAGAGCCGGCCATGCCAAGGTGGGTAAAAATTGTCCAAATTGATCGCAGTCTACCCAAACAGCGGCAGGTCTGGATGTTCCCTATGCTCATCAATTACAATTTCTTGATCCATCATCGTTGGTCCTTTCTGCGGCCTCTAGGAGGGTATTCGCATTCCTTGGGAACACTCAAGAACTTATGTTGATGTGGCCGGAAGCTGTACTTTGCTGACAACTATTTTCAGGCCCTTGGAATAGACGGAAATTGTACGGTGACGAAGGCAGAGGACCTAGAGATCTACCATTTCTCCCCATTGGCATCGATCTTCCACACCGAAGAAGCCGGATGAACAGCTTTTTTTGCTTCTCTCCATGAAATCTGAGGGAAGGCTACACTGACGACTTCAAGAGTCTCACGGGTTTTGTAAAAGGTGGCCACATGCACGAGAATGTGCTTTCCTGGACAGTCTCATAAACGATTGCATGAGGAGTTTCAAAGTTGCACTGGGCAGTGTAGACAGCAAGTGTACCGCAGCAAGAGTAGTGTTGCGCTACCGCCAGCTCTTCAATTCGAGTTGTGGGCGGAAGGAAAGGCACCAACGCAGATACGTGGAAGAGGATATTGCTCTCAAATCCTCCCACGCTGAACGGAGCAGCACGCATTGAATGGTTGGCTGGGCACCTTTTCAGCCGAAACCGGCGAGCGTGTTCGGGATGATCATAGGCTGTGCTTCAAAGCGACGATCCTATCGAGCCTCTTCCCGACTGCAGGATCTTGCGTATGGCATCCGAGATGGCGCTTGTGATCCCTTTGGCAGGTACCAGCGAGAAGGATACAGAGAACCTAAATGATGAGAACCCGTCGAGGAGGACAGGACTGAAGCGACGGCGACACCGACAACGACGCCTCAAACGAAATCTCATAGTGGACGACGACGGACGACGTCATGGTCGAGGAAGCCAGTAGGTGACGCCCGCGAGAAGAGGGGGGTAGTAAAAATCCGAGCCGCAGGACGATACTGAATCGAAAGGATGGGCGGAATGGAAGACTGCTAAAGGAAACTCTTACCTCAATAGGTATAATAGATAAGGAAACTTGACGAAGCTGAGTATGAAATAATTCGCCATTCTACTCAAAAGTCAACAATCTAAGATTTATAAAAGCCTTGGGTTCGAACGCCTATTCGTTGGAAGAGATCAAACAGCGAAATGAAGCTGTCCGAGTACCTCAAAAGTAGGACGAAGAACACTTCTAGAAGGACGTTCCTCCGAACAATCGCCGACACTCTAAGGATGCCTACTTACAGCCTTATCAGATAAGCAGGGAAGCCATCACTTGCATAACAGCTCTTATTGGTTCCACTTCAGTGGGTGCATCCCAGTCCAGTCGCAGCCTTGCATTCTTTTTTGACCTCACAAACCCCCCCCAAAACTCGTCGCATCGTGATTCGGCCCCTCCAAAACTTGCGATTGAGTCATCACCAAGTTTGCGGGCCGCTTTTTCCCAAGTCGGTTCCCTTTTTGCGCAACGCCCGAGACTGAAAGCCAGGTGAATGAAGATCCAGCTGAGAACTTTCTCGAGGTCTGCCAGACCGGTCTGCCGACTGACATTTCCTTCTCAAAGCCCATTTTCAACCCCTCATTTCCTCACTTGTCGACCCAGCCGTCGAGTCTTCTCTTCGTCCTCCGCTCTCTACCTATCCGACGATCACCAGCTGCCCGCCATGGCGCCCAAAAACAAGTTCGAGCTCAAGACCCCCAAGGGCACCAAGGATTGTCAGTCAATGAATGCTCTGCCGCCTTTGCGACGCGACTCGTTCGACCGGGACTAACATGGAGTTTTGCGCAAAGGGTTCGGAAAGGACATGATCATTCGTGAGAAGATCTTCTCTCAGCTGAAGGGCGTTTTTCAGAAGCACGGTGGCATGGAACTTGATACCCCTGTTTTCGAATTGAAGGAGATTCTCTCTGGCAAGGTGCGTTCTGCCTCTTCTGTACCCCGCCAACGAGTGACATGCCCCGCTGCCCACTCACTTCCTTTCACTCGAACCCCCGTTCGACATCGAATGCCGTGGCTGACAGTGACTTCTCTACTAGTACGGTGAAGACTCGAAACTCATCTACGACCTGGCCGACCAGGGTGGCGAGATCACCTCCCTCCGCTACGATTTGACCGTCCCCTTCGCACGATGGCTCGCCATGAACAAGGACATTCAGAGCGTCAAGCGGTACCATATTTCCAAGGTCTACCGACGGTACGATATGCAGCTGCTACAGGTGTGCCGGGAATGTGCTTGCTGACCCGGCGAAGTGATCAGCCTGCCATGAACAAGGGCCGCATGCGCGAGTTCTACCAGTGCGATTTCGACATTGCGGGCACATACGACTCCATGATCCCCGACGCCGAGATCATCCGCATCGTCGTCGAGGTCTTCGAGGGCCTGGGATGGAACGGAAACTACACCATCAAGCTCAACCACCGCAAGATCCTCGACGGTATCTTTGAGGTGTGCGGCGTTCCCGAGGATAAGATCAGGACGATCTCTTCCGCCGTCGACAAGCTCGACAAGCTCCCCTGGGCGGATGTCCGAAAGGAGATGACCGAGGAGAAGGGTCTGCCCGAGGAGGTCGCCGACAAGATTGGCGAGTGGGTTGTCCTCAAGGGCAAGCAGGACCTGCTCCGCAAGCTCCAGCGGGACGAGAAGCTGTCCGCCAATGCCTCGATGAAAGCTGGCATGTCTGACCTGGAGCTCCTCTTCAACTACCTCGAGGCTTTCGGTGCCCTTGACCGGGTGTCCTTCGACCTGTCCCTCGCCCGCGGTCTGGACTACTACACTGGTGTGATTTACGAGGTCGTCACAGAAGGCTCCGCGCCCTCAGCTACCCCTGGCTCGGACGACACAACAGTCAAGTCCAAGAAGAAAAGCAAGAGCAAGGACAAGGATGACGAGGACCGCTCTGATGACCCCAGTGTTGGTGTCGGCAGTGTAGCCGCTGGTGGACGGTGAGTGCATTAGCACCTTGAGGCGCGGGCACACTAACTGACAGATAACAGCTACGACAATCTCGTCGGCATGTTCTCCGGCAAGACTCAAATTCCCTGCGTCGGAGTAAGATGTCCCTCCCAAGCATAGCTCACCGAGCCACTAACGCTGTATCAGGTTTCATTCGGAATCGAGAGAATCTTCAGGTTTGTCTGACACTTTGAGGTTACCGAGTTTTCACGCTGATGACCTGCGCAGCATCACCAAGGCAAGAATGCAAGCTGAGAGCGAGGCTCCCCAAAGCACTGTGGATGTTTTCGTCATGTCTCTGGGATCCAAGGCCGGTCTCATCAAGGAGCGTCTTGAGGTGTGCTCCAAGTTATGGGATGCGGGCATCAAGGTGAGATCGAAGATGGCACGAGTCCCCAAACCAACCATGCTGATCAAATCCAGGCCGAGTTCCTTTACAAGGTCAAGCCCAAGCTGCCCCCCCAATTCAAGGCGGCCGAGTCCAACGCGACACCGTTCGCCATCATTCTCGGCGACGACGAGGTCCAGAAGGGCGTCGTCAGAATCAAGGAGCTCGGCCTGCCCGAGGGCCACCCCCAGAAGGACGGTGAGCTCGTCGACATGGCGGCGCTCGTCCCCGAGGTGCAGAAGCGCCTCTCGCGGAAGCGCGAGCTGGACAGCATTGCACAACAGGCCGAGGGCCTCCGGGTCGTCGGCGGTCTCAAGAACGAGGAGGTCAAGGGCAGCGCGCCTGTCGCCTCCATCGAGACACCAGACGCCCCGGCCGAGGCACCGGTCGCCGCCGTCTCGGAGGAGAAGCCGGCACCTGCGGAGCCTGCGGAGGAGAGTAAATCTGCACCGAGCGCATAGAGAGAGAGAGAGAAAGAGGTTGATTGCATTCCAAAGAACCCCAAAGCGAGTCATGAAGTAAAATAAAGCAATGGAGATCCCCCTCCCCCCTTGTCCATAAGGCGTTCAGTGGTACAAGTACACTGTCTTCCGATTAGGGCAGTGATGTGTCGCCAAACCAACGCGCCCGTTTTCGTCATCCTCTTTTATGATTTTTCTCCCGTCGTCGGACCCCTCCGAAAATTGAGCAATTTCGACATTATCCCCACAAAGACGGTTTGAAACAAAACGTCCGGAGAAAAAACCACTCGAGTCGTGTGCAGACCAACGGTGTTGAAACGGCCCATCAACCCCGAATACTCGGGAAGCCCGCTTCGTTTCATCAAGCTATCCCGTCTTTTTCCCACCAAGATCTTTTTATCTTATATTAAATCGATATGAACAAGTCACGCGGTCCCGGCTGCGGCCAATCACCAACTCTTCGGGACTTGATGCTCATCTCCCTGCACATTCTCGAAGCATTCGGTGGTATGTTACTTGTACAAAGTCCATGTCACGCAATCAGATGGCAGCTTTGTGAATATGCAACCATAATTTCACGTGGTCGACTGTTTCGAGTCACGAGGTGAATACTACGTACACACTAGGCTGACAAGTTGTTTCCTCGGACTCGTATCATTGGGGCGCAAAAGAGGTCTAGATCTCTTGTAGTGCCTCCGTGACTGACGAAACATGGCGTTGCAGTTATCTGAACGTTTTGTTTCTTGCGCCATCATAACGCCTTCTCTTAGCGACCTACGGAGTACGTTTCGACACTCCAATCTGAGAAAGAACAAGGAGACTTGGCTGACACACCCACGCTCACATGGACAAAGTAATGCCGCGCAAATCACGGAGCCGAAGCAATCAGGACCGAGAGAAAGAGAGGCCACAGCCGCACCGCAGCTCTAACTCTATTTCAGCTGGAACATTCAAGATCCCCGAGAAAAGCGTGTGCACAGCGCTGATGCGATCTGAGATCATCGACGCATCTGAGATCATCTACACCTGACGCTTGACGTCTCACGACTTCGACCGAGACTAGGCGGATTAGGGAAAATTAACCGTAGCAAACAGTTGTACGATGTGCACGGAGGAGGAGAAAGGCAGACCTGAAGATCTGACCTCCTTCGACGGAGGCCCTGCCGAACTTGAGGATTGAGTCTCGCTCGCTTCTTTCAGCTGCGCGCACGCTCACCTATCATTATGATCTGTGATCTGTGATCCGGGATCGGGGAAGATCTCCCCACAGACACTCACAAAAGCGCCCCTGTGCCTCGACGTCGCTACGTAATCAGCCGCGTTGTGGGATAAACCCTGGGTCTTATCACGGCCACATCATGTCAACAGTGGCGTCGGGATTCTTTGACCGTCCACGTGGGAGGGAAACGGCCAAGAGAACGAGGCGAAACAGGAACGCGAACGCCAGCCCATCTCCTCGCGAACCTAGCGGGGCTTTGTCAGGCACCAGGGCGGGAGAGAGCTTTGGTCGTCGCACCAATACCCACTAGTGCCGAACTCAATGGACGGCGTAGTGGTCGAAGCGTTGCCTCTTCTCGGCTGGTGGCTTCTCGTGGAATGGTCTGGTTGGGGAGATGATGGTCGCTATAGCTTCGTTTTTGGATGATCTGCTCGATATGCAGTTGAAGATGGTTTAACCAGCGCCGGCGCCGCGCTTTGGATCTGAGATTAGAAAACGAACCCCGCCAGTGCCGAGGGCTCGACATCGCGGAGGCTCGATGTGATCAACAGGGCTTGAGTTGGTGTTGGTGGTTTGCAGAGCGCGTGTGGAGTCCATCCCGAGCTCCTCTTGCCATGACTCTTTGGCTCTTTGACTCTCTGGCCTAACTATCATCTCCTTACCCCTCATTGTCGTGCCCCGTTATTGACTGATAATAAGCACTCGAGTGGAGAGCAGAGGAGAATTTTTGAGGTCAAGGCGATATGCAGGCAACCTGTCAGTGTGAATACGGATCCCCCAACCACCCCGGTCCTCGACTCGTGATATGGTGACAGGGTGTCAAAAGCTAGGACTGCAGAAAGAGGTCAAAGTCGATGTCAACGGGTGCAGTCAAAGGAGCGAGTCGCAAAGAGACTGCAGGCGTCGGGCGATAGATGACTGGATCTGTGGTTGGTATGGTCTGGTTTTGCGGTCCGCTACTGCATGGCGAACCGAGCCTAGGTGCAGCAACTTGTTCGTCTGAACTTTTCAGTTGCTTTCCCTTGGCTCTGGGCGATGACGTGTGGTTTTCAACGGGGAAAGCTGATTTTTTTTTTGGTTGATGCTGTGCGTCGGTGCCGCCTTTCTTTCTCGAGAAAGGTCCGCTGCGTGTTTTTTTTTTTTGTTTACATCCCGCGCGTTAGGGAATATTTTTGTCTGCACATATATCCTGAGTCGACGACAAACGAGCCTAGCGTCCCACGTGCTAGAACAGGATACGGCGGTTTCGCGCCCGTCGCGACGATATTCTCGAAGCCGATAGAAAACAAAATTCAGACTGGCGTTTTATCTTGCGGTGAGGAACCGACGTGGGCACGGACGGAGAGGTGCAGCCCAATGCAATGTGATCTGTAAGGGGAGTCTCAGGAGCTGCATGCCGTCTGGAGTTTTCGGAGACCTGTGCGGCGGTCAGGAAATGTTTGTAGAGCAAAGGCAGAGCAAAACACTGCCAAAAAAGGTGTTTCGTTTCAGTCCGTTGTTTTTGTGATTGCTCTTGGTCCGGAGTCCGTGAGGGAAAAGCCGGAAGCCGGGACCGCCCCCCGATCTTCCATTGAGTGCTCATGCTCTCAGACACACAACCACGCCCACACCACCACCTTATTCTCGTGTATCTGTACGGATACTTGTCCCAGTCTTCGTCGGGTGCGGGCAGGAGCACACTGGCAGGCAGGGGTTTCCTGCCAGTGATGAATTGAGGGCATTCGGCTCGAAGCGACGGAGCCCGTATGATTTGAGGTGCTCCTGTCATCGACTTTCACCCTAGCCCTTTAGTCGCCGAGGCAATCGCTTCCTTGCAACTTCGAGACTCTGTAACGCGAGGCAACTAGGAGGCACAGCATTTCCTCGACTCGGGTCTGTTGGTGTTGCGGTGACATGAAGCCAAGGGCATCTCGCTTGTTTTTTTCTTTGGAGCCTCGTGCGATTTTGCTTGTTTGTTTGCCTATTGTCGTAAGCCCCGGCACCAACCGCAAATGAAGCAAAGTTTTGGCCGGTCTTGCTGTCACATCTTTTTGTGCAATTGTGGAAATGAGGTGGGAGGCATTGACAGTCGTTCTATACACGTAGAAACAACATGTTTGAATCTGTGCATGTGTCAGCCACTTTCTCTTGTCCCCCGATGCCAGACTTATTTTTAAGCTTTTGAATCAGTTAAGGAGGCAACGTCAAGGTAGCTGTTGAAAGCGGAAACCTGCTCACCGTGGACATTGATGCTACCATGCCATTGGGACCAGCCGGCATGGCATTTGTGTACGGGGCGGAGCCGTTGTACAAGTTCCAGCGGATAGCGCTGGAGCCATTGGCGAGGTATTTCATGCGGAAGCTGGGCGTTGAACGGCAGACTCAGCCTTTCATTAATCACTTCGTCGACTGCCGTGCCGCTCCCAGCGACTCGCTCACAAGGAACCGGTTCCCCGGTGGTTTGAACGAGGGTGAAGAAGAGATCGCAGTCTAGCAACACTAGTTCGCCCAGCCAGCGATGACCGGGTTCCAGGTCGAGGCGAGGTTCAGGTACAAGTGCAAGTCCCTGATGGGCTGCTTGCGCAAGGGGCTTCAGGTGCAGCGCGCGGCGCGATTCGATTGGGATTGGTGCGATTGAAAGGGATGCTGTCACTTGTCATGAACCTGGCAATGGGCACCGGGAACTGGAGACGAAGACTCGAGACTGGAGCCCCCGCCCGGTGGTTGTGGGACACGAAGAATGAGGCAGGCGAGATTTCGAGAAGGTGGTCGCGGGGGCCAGTGGCCGGGGGATAACATCCTCGAGTGTTGATGATTGGTTGGTTGATCCTGGCCAATGTGGTTGGAAGCTGACGGTGGCCCGAGGAAGGGAACGACGATGGAGATCTGATGCAGGGGAAAAAGATAGTGAGGGCGGTTGTCGGTTCGTGGCTTCCGGACACTTCTGACGGAGGACGTGGACCTGCACCTGTACCTGCGCCTGCACTGCGCACACAGCACACAGTTAGGTACCTATATCGGTAGGTACCTACACAGTAGGTAAGGAGGGCACTTGTGGTAGGTACCTAGATACTTGCAGGCAGGTACGTGCATGCTAGGTAGTACCTAATTAGTGTACAGATACCAGGCACGTACGCAGCACTGCGCACCTGCTCAAAGGATAACATGAGACCGTTGGAAGCCTACCTCGCCTACCTAGGTGAGGTAAGCTAAGGTACCTTAGACAGACACACTTCAGGGTTTTCCATCTTTTTTTTTTGCCTGCTCTTCCTGTTGGTGACGCTCATCTCCTTGTCTTCCATTCCATTTTTGATCAAGGGCTTCTTGTGTCGCAACAGTTCTTGCATCATTCCCCACGGCCTGGACTGGAAATGCTATGGTACGGCCAACGAGTTGACAGCATCCCGGCTGGCGGTTCGTCATGTCCAACTGCTCTCCAGACTCGTCGACGCTAAGCGAAGCATCTGTTGTCATTATGAAGGGCTCTTCCTTGACGAGACACGCACGACGTTTGTCTCGTGTGTGGCCCGGTTCGAATTGCTTCAGCATCATCCCTCATTGCGAGCGACCCAGGGACTATCGCCCACGAATCATCTCCGTCGCTCCCGTGAACCCACAACGGTACCGCAAATCGTTCTTTCCCCCTCCATTTCCCTAACCTGACTCTCCTTCCCTGCTTGGGTATCGCGTCTTCGGGTTGCAAATAGTCCAGTCCCAGCACCGGCACCAGCTCCAGCTTCAGGCACCGCCCGCCTGTCCGCGTTGGCTTGGACCCTCACCTGCCCCGTCGTTGCCACCATTTACGGACTAGACCCACTACCGTCAAGGTCGGAAGAGGAGGATGAGAGAAGAGTGAGAGAGAGGGGGGAGAGAGAGAGATGCATGGCCTATCCACGCCTATCCTGACCACGTATTCGCTCTTCTTTCGACCTTACAAGATACAAGAAACAGCCGTCCGTGAGGTGTGATTTTCGCGGCTGACCGTTCATCCGCAAGGACTGCGCCTGGGGGTAAGGGAGCGAATCGTCTGCTCCTATTCTAATCCTACTTCCATGGCATGGCTACTGTACTGTATAGTCTTGCGCTCCCTTCTGTGCCGCTACACAGCACTACGCAGCACGCATACGTTGTCGGATACGAAGACAGTACGCATCTCTTACGCGTGGTAATGCCACCGTGCCATGTACTCATGGCAGGCCTTGTGGGCAGCATGCATACTTGTATTCTGGGTGGATCATCACCAACGACAAGACAAGCCGGAGGCCAGGGTCGCAATCTGGGTGCCGGGGGAACTCACGCGAAATGGGCCTGATAAATGCAGGTCCTGGTCACCGGTACTGGTAATTGGATACTGCGACCGACTGGGAAGACTCATCTCAGAGACGGTAGAAGAGGAGAGGGTGGGAGAGCCTCCTTGCGCAGGCCACGCCCTGAAGCTTGTTCCCCTTTTCTCGTTAGTCAATTGTCGATGCGCAAACATCCTGCCCAGGACCCAAGCACCAGGGCAAACGCGAGAAGCTCGAGCTCCGTCTATTTCGTCGAGGGCCCAGATCTCCTCTCCCCTACCCGTAGTCCGTACGGATGGATACGCAATACTTGAATACGACCTATCCCCCCCGGTGCCTGAAGGGCCCTCTCCCCAGACCAGAGCCTCTTTTCTATCTGTTTCCTTCGGACTTGGTTCGTCGTTTCTTCTCATTGTGTGTTTCTCGCATCACGGGTCGGTTTCTGTACACGCAAATAACGCCAACCCACGACATCACATCACAATCTCTGGATTGACTAAACGCGATCAACATCACGTATCCTTCGGCCGGCCACATTTCCCACCACTTTCTTTCCTCGGGCTGTTCCTGGTCGCATCCGTCCGTCGTCCGTCACATTCAAGACCATCCCCGTCTTTGGTCTCACTTACAATACCTGCTTGTCTCGGTCATCAGCCACCACTCTCTCTGGCTTGTAACCACACAATCCCTACATCGCGCTTCCACAGCCTACCGGCGTCGCATGCACCTGTATATTCGCCCGTCAGCCAGCCCCGTCCGACCTCAGGCGCATTCATCCCGGCCTCTCGAGGAGCAGACGTTGAACCTGGAGCCGTACCAACTTAATTTATACAAAGACGATACTGGCCATTACGAGATCACGTCAGTACCTGTCGGTTCGTCCTAATTGCCGTCAAGCGCACAAGCGATCGTATCATCACCCGGAAGAGACCCCGACACTGGAAGCCCTCACACCCAGCTGTCTAATAAACCTAATAATATTCGATCTTCTGACGCAGACCCTTGCCGAAGATCACTCTCGCTGTTGATGCTATCCTGCACGCGGCCAGTCCAGTTCAGACGACTTGAGACTTCTTCCGAGTCCCGGTACACGACCCGTTACGCATCTCAAAGGGTTACCCACTCTCAACCTAGCAAGTAATCACCTCCTGTTGCCGACTAGTCAGCTATTACACCCGGTCTTCGCCCTCGACCCCTCTGCGAAGCCGTCGTCAGGCTCCCTCAATCTCTAGCCTGCTGAGAATCAGCTACCGAAAACACTATCAACCTTGTTCAACAACGCGGCTGGTGGTCATTGGTGCTTGAATATAGACCTGCACTACCAACTTAAAGACCTTGGGTCTCCGGGCAATTCTGTACAACGATTGGTCTCACATCGGACGAATAAGCGGCGAGCTGAGTTGGATATCTCGATCACTCAGCCAACTTGGTCCGAGTCTAACCTTCCTCCAACACACTCTCTTTAAAGTGCCACGATGGGCGGTTTAATACCTCTGGTTTTGAAGCCTGCGGCGGGAGGCTCCCGTACGAGCGTTATCTTCTCTTCTGCTGCCAGTCCGTCGACCGCCGTCTCGCCTCAGCCGATTGCAACATCACCCACGAGCACGATGAACCCTTCAGCAACCCAAAGAAAGCGCCTATCTAGGCGACTGAGCCCTTCAACCCCCGTGATTCTCCCTGTCTTGCCGTACACCTCGACGGAATGGAGCAAGGCAGTATCGGATGTCAAGAGACAGTACCTGAACCGCAAGTACCGGCCATGCGCGATGCGCTGCTGTGAGATCCTTGACAACATCAAGATCACTGTAAGCCAGAATCATTTGATGATTCAATGCCGTACCATTGTGCTGAAAAGAATCTTAGGAGAACATTGAGCCTGCGTATCTCATTTACTTGAATTTTTACGCTGCGAGCTCTTTCGAGATGCTGTCAAGACCCTTGAACGGTACATCTCCTTATCGCACAAAGCTTTTGCAGCAGGCTCGCGAACATTACACAAAGGCCTCTGATCTGAGCAAGGCCGCCGACGAAACGATGGCACGTTCTTCCCGCCCCTCATCGGCAGCGACATCCAGCATGCATTCCCCATCGAGTTCCATCTCATCTCGCGCCTCCTCGAGGACGTGGACGAATTCGACCGCCTTCTCCTCGCCAACACCATCCATCTGTTCCATGGAGGACGCCGTAGCAAAGCTTGCTCAGCAACAGTCAACGTCGCCGCAAAAGAAACGCGTGACCTTTTCCGATTTCCCCGAGGTGCCCATCGCCCGAGAAGAACCCATCATCGTACGCGAGGACCCTCATATGCGCCCGGATTCACCAACCCTCGGCTTCGACGACTACCTCTGCGCCCCCATGGAGCCTGAACCGCGCTACCTGCCCGTGCTCCAAGAGCTTCCCGAACCGTCGGACGAGTCCGAAGAGGACGTAGCCAAGCCTCCTACCCCCGAGCCCCTGAGCGAGGACTGCGACGCCTTTGACTTCCTCCGCGAGCGTTCCGTCTACCGCTACTGCACCTTGCTCTCCAGCCTCCGCTCGCAAATATCCATCCACATTGCTGGCGTCGAGGAACAGCTTGCCGCCGAGGGCGTCACATCACCTGCCGATGGCAGGTCGGCAACTCCCGATCTCAACGACGAGCTGCGCACCTTGGACATCAGGGCTCGGATCGAGCGTCTGCGGCAAAACAACTGGGAGCGCCGCCGATTTGACGTCGGTCGCTACGAGGCCCTGCGCGAAACTGTTCTCTCCGAGCTGAGGTAAAAAATACCTCGACTTTGCGTCACTTTGCCCTCTCAAACTGCTTCGTTTCAATGATACCACAAACCACTATTCTCTTCGTTTTCGTTGCACAATAATAGTCAGCGTCGTTTACCGGGGCCACCCCCAAAGCAGCGGGTTCTGAGGAGTCGGGCAGGGAAAAATAAAGGAAGTCTGTCTTTTCGCAAACTCACGCACACACGTTCTCTCATCGATTTCCCCATCTGTGTCCCAAACGTGTACCAAGCCTCCAGTTTATTGTATCGGTGAGTTGTTACGTCGTAAAGCAAGTATAGGCCTCTCGCAAGACGTATTTTTCCACCTTTGCTTTCCCATCTTCCAACCTCTTTTTCTCGCCTGCTTGGAAGCTCTTTCTGGAATTCTCTTGTATAACCACCAACAACGACATGTCATGAACAAACGTTTGGAAAAACTGTTATATTAGGTAGTCATTAATTAGACGAGGACCCGTGTGGAACCTACCCGAGAAGGGCGGTATTCCTCCCCCCCCTTTTTTTCCAGAGTAGCTAGCAATCCCCAATTTGCACGGTTGATCTTGAACACTTGCCCCGAAATATGACATCTGAAAGTTGTTTGATTATGTTGACGTGGATAAATAATACTGAACACGCGTCTGGTCATTCATCGTGGTCGATTCAAGGTACGTCACTCGAGCACTCGTCCGTTATATGGTGAAACCTGACGCCGAGATGACGGACGGTCAGACTCTTGTCACTCAACGCCATCCGAAGACGGGCCGCATCGGACGCTTTGCAGCATACTACCTGCCCAAATCAGGGTGCAGGACGTCACGACGTTAAATGGAGCGGCCCACGTGTCGAATTGAATCTCGCTTGTTTTCCCGTATTACAACTCAGCAGTGGACTCGGGAGAAGACAAGGGAAAAAAGTCGATGAAATGGCTACTTGGAACGTGGTTTGTATCCTGCTTCGGCTCGAATGGAATACGCGCGCGCATAGAAGGAGAAAAGAAAAAGATCTAGGAAACAAAAAGAGCCTCAAGAGTTGCGGTCGGGCGGCGGTCGATGCGCCGCTGTGCTCATTCCGACCCAGCTCGTGGTATCATCCTAGGTGTTCAACCACCACCCCTGTTGTCCTCACGTGTGTTTTGTGTTCGGCACACCTTCATCCCTGGAAGCTGCGTCTTCTGTGCTCCTTCTCCGCCTCCTCCTTCACCTTGAGGGTATCCTGCTGCTGCTTCATTTCGCGAACCTTTGCCATGACGACCTCGCGGAAGATGGCCCCCTTGATCGTCCTCGACAGGCTGCGCTTCTGGCCCTCCGTGGTTTCCGGGGCGCCGGTCTTGGCCTGGTCGGCGGCGCTGACGGCGTCGACGGGGAAATCCGAGTCTTCGTTGTCCTCTTCTTGGATCTTGAGCATCTCGATTCTGTTGGCGAGCTTGACCATTTCGACACCGCGGCGGAGTCTGGCCTTGGCCATGTAGGCCTTGATCTCGGGCAGCAAGTTGTGGTCGGTGGCGTTCTCTCCGCTGAGCCAGGGGTGACGCAGAGTCTCCTGTTCTTCGCGTCAGTATCGTCTCAACCAGCGTCGTGGGAGGTGGTGGCGGCAGGCTTACCTCACTGGACCAGCGCTTCACGGGGTCTGGCTGCAAGAGATGCAGGATGAAGTCCTTGGCATCGTCGCTGACGTCCTTCCAGTACCGTTCGTGGAAGACCACCTGGGCATTACTGCACTCGTCGATGAGATCCTGGAGGTTCTCGGAGCGGAAGGGCGAGTAACCGCAGAGGAGAGTGTAGGTGATGACGCCCATGGACCACATGTCAACGGGCTTGCCATGGCCTTTCTTGAGCATGACTTCGGGGGCGGCATAGCCAAAGGAGCCGGCCATTGTAGTGAGGACCTCGTCCTTGCGATCGAGCATTTTGGCGATGCCGAAATCGGCCAGGACAAGATCAGAGTCGGAGTCTCTGGTCAGGTAAAGGAGGTTCTCGGGCTTCAAGTCTACGATAAGAGTTAGCTCGTGAAGATTCAGGTCGAACACTGAAACTTGCCTCGGTGGACCACGTTGTTTTGGTGGAGGTAGTTCACGGCCTCGAGGACCTGCTTGATGGTCTGCGAAGCGTCCTTCTCTGTGAATTTGCCCTGCTCGCAAATCCTGTCGAACAGTTCTCCACCAGTAGCCAGCTCGGTTACAATGTAGTACTTGTCCTGCGTTGGAGTGTCAGTATTGAGCAGGCTGCGGGGGTCACCATGTATCCGGTATCTCCTTACACGCGATTCGAACCAGTCGACAAACTTGACAATGTGGGGGTGCTTGAGGCGCTGAAGCATGTCCAGCTCATCGTACACCATTCTTTCATTGCCCTTGACATTTTTCTTGAGGATAATCTTGACGGCGCATTTGCCGGTTGGGCCGTCAGCCTCTCGGACGATTCCGTAGGTACCAGCACCCAAGGTGCGGCCAAAGCGATATTTTGCCCTACAACAGGCTGTCAGATTATTCTATCACAGCGGGAATAGAGGGAACGGGTCGTACTTCTTATCGTAGCTCTCGGGTTGGCCCTGGAGCCTGCTCAGCATGTTGGAGACTGTTGCGAGGTTCGTGTCAGCATCACCGATAGCCAACTCGCGAGAAACCGAACCAGAAAGACGCTGCACGGCGCAAACTATGCCTGCCGCGCTGTGTTTGCTCGAACAAAACTGGCGAGAACTCACAACTCATATCGGTGAAAATGCGATTGGCAGCAAATGAAAGCCAAGCTGGTGAGCGAGGGGTCGAAAAGATAGCTTGGAGTAGGGAGAAGATTCGAGCGCAAGCAGTCTCTTACGAGGGTACTAGAGTCGGCGAAAAGGGAAGGGCAAAAGTCAGGTAGGTGTCCGGGACGGCTCTAACCCTGGGACTATGGTCGACTGGGCTGGCTGGAGAAGCAGAGATGTTGAAGGAAACTTGGCTGTTGAGAGGGGGGGTCCGGGTCGGGGTTGCTACGCTATTCTGGTGGTGCTGAAAGCTCCTGAGCTGGGCTGAGGGGTGAGGTGGGGTAACAGCGGGAAGTAAAAATACAGTGGAGGATGTAGATGGGTCGGGAGGTGAGCTTTCGGGGTCCTGCAATCGAGAGACCAGCGCGCCCAAGGTGCCTTGTGCTCCGTATACTATGCTTGTGGTGAGATCGAATGGTGGTGGCGGTGATTTGATAAAAGGCGGTTGAATATGGTTTCACCAGTTTACAGTCAGGTCATAATGATATTAGGAGGCAATTTGAGAACAGCCATCGACTTTTTAAATCGCCAAGATGGGGTTCGGAGGCAACCACATGGCAGGTCGAAAACCTGGCCAGCCATGAATGAAGGCTTGGAGAGTCCAGCAATCAGGGGTCGCTGGTCAAGGCAGACGACGAGACGGAGTGAGCCTTGTGGGCTGGTGAGATTTGGAAAGGATGCTCAGCCGCACAAAATGAGGGGCATAGGAGGGAAGCACGGACTTGGCCGTGATGAAAGACGACGGGGAGGGCCTGTTAAACCGACCTGAAGCTGGCTTTCAGCCTGTAATACTGTGTAAGGTATTGGCAGTCAGGCAAGGTTCGGTTGACAGATACGTAGCGTGCTAATCGAGGCGAGACTGCCTCGTGGCTGGGGAGGCCACTTTCTTCCACTGGACTGAGGCAACAGCCACAGCAGAGCCTAGTGGTCAGTGAGGACGGACCAGCGTCGTGCAGTACCTACACCAACTATAAGTACCTAGGTACTGCGTATATGCGCAGTACCTCTAGCGAACAATCGCGAGGGAAGAAGACGACGAAGACGATGACAGTAAAATATGTTGGAGGACGGATCTCGGCTCCCTCCCATTTTGTAACAAAAGTGATATGGGAAGGAAGACTGTGCTTAAGGTAGCTACCGTGACATGGTACTTCTTACAGACCAGCATACATGCCCGGAGTGGTGCGAGTGAGGTGAAGTGGAAAGAGGAAACAAAAATTGCAGGACTGAGATAAACCACAGGCGATGGAAGCTGGTAACAACCACGAGATTGACATGGTATACA
The DNA here is from genome assembly GCA_004366825.1 of Colletotrichum spinosum. Lineage (NCBI taxonomy): Eukaryota > Fungi > Ascomycota > Sordariomycetes > Glomerellales > Glomerellaceae > Colletotrichum > Colletotrichum spinosum. The sequence goes on from QAPG01010715.1 coordinate 1,350,037, forward strand.
CGCCCTCAATTCAGCTGATGCTTGTCAATCCAACCCATGTTGTCGTCTGTTCTTGCTATGAATTAAGGTGTGGACGCGACAATGATCTGCCGGACTATGACGACAGCTTCCCAACCTTCACATGCCTCTACCTTAGGTAGGTAGGCTGCGGTATGGCACCAGGTAGGACAGCTCCAGGCTTGGCTAGCGGTTCAAAACACGTTTGGAATTTGTTTAGCAGCGAACCTCAATGCACAGCGTCACTGCTCACCGGAAAGAACAGGTGGTGGGGGAAATCTGCTACGAGACCACCGTCAGTGCACGATTTCAACTACCTGAAGAATGCAGCTGGCGACCAACACTTCTTCCACCACCCCAAACCACTTGATCTTCACAAATCGTGGCTTCTTTCCGGCGCCCTGGCATTGGCTTTGAATGCCTAAGTTACCTACCTACCATCTACCTAACCCACAGGGTACGCAGTGCAAGTCGCGCGTCCGGCTGAGGTACGCACCCGACGTACATTTCGTGGAACTCGGCCGACCAAGTGCATCCAAAAGATAACTCTCCAAAAGGCAGGCACAGGAGTCACATCATTGCTGTCCCATTGGTACTTATTTTCCTAAACCCCACACATGCATCTTGTCATCTTTGCCCGTGACCTCTCTTGCAGCCAAACTAGGTAGGCCCCGAAACATTCTGCGCTTTTCAGCCCGTTTCGTCGTCTTGTGCCATTTTTCTTATACTTCGTTGCTCTTTTTACGTTGCAAATCCTTATCATATATTTGGCTTTCTAATAGCCGGTAATTCATACTCATATCCCTGAACCCCACCCCCGTGTCCCAATTCGGGTCGCGCTTCCTTCCACTTTTCTTTTCTTCCCACTGTGCTAAGTTTGACTGGCCTACACATAGCGCTGCGCTCGGCTGGAACCACCAAAAATCGTGGGGTTCGTCACTGCCCCTCCACAGAACCGGTCGTACAGCCGCCGACTGAAGTGCCTCCCTCTTGCGCCAACACGTTCCTTGATTTTTCGGTTTTCTTGCGTCGCCCTTTCTAGGTCTCTCTCCTCCTTGCGCCCATCAAGATGGCCTCTAGTTTCGCGTCGAAACGCTTGGCCAAGGAGTTGTCAAAGGTCAGTCGCCATCCGAGTGCATCCTGCCCCGCCCGCCACCATCTCGCGCAACCTCGTCCCGTCCCTGACTCCTGAGTACAGCTCAACGCTGGTCTGCCGCCTGGCATCGATTTGATTTCCGCCGACAACTTTGAGGAGTGGTTCATGGATATTCGAGTACTCGACGAAAACCCTCTCTACCAAAACGAGGTGTACAGGCTCAAATTCAAGTTCTCGCAACATTACCCCATCGGTATGCGCTAGATCAACGCGCTCAGCGCTCCTGTCGTGGCTGACCATTTGCCTAGAACCTCCCGAGGTGACTTTCGTAAAGTCGGCTGATCGACCGATCCCGATGCATCCCCACATCTACTCTAATGGCATCATCTGCCTCGACTTACTCGGAAATCAAGGCTGGAGTCCTGTTCAAAATGTAGAGAGCGTCTGCATGAGCATACAGAGCATGTTGACAGGCAACGAGAAAAACGAACGTCCCGCGGGAGATGAAGACTTCGTGCGGAGCAACCGCTTGCGACCGAGAGACATCGATTTCTACTACCACGACAACTCTGTCTGATCTGAGCGACCATCTTGAGTGGCAGTCTTGCTTACGGCGTTGGGTTGGGTTTAACAGAGGGAAACCCGGGACGGGCTCAGAGCTGTTTGGAGTTGGTGCCCTGTACGGAGATGAACCACGACAAGGGTTCGATCTTCTACACCTTCATGGAGCGGTCACGCCGGATCTTTTGACCTGAAAAAGTTGTTCTTTCTTGCAAGCAGGCAGCATAAGGATTGGCAGCACTCGTCACCTATTCGATGGCAGAAGAGGGAAGAAGAAGATATCCGCCTAGCGCGACGAACGTACTTCCCACATACTCTTCGACACTCGAGACAATGGGCACTTCGAAGAAGCATTGAATAGATGCCAAATATAATTTCCATAAGCGACTTTGACGCCGGTTTGCGACTAAGAATGTCATTGCCCTCAAAAGTGTAAGTCAATCTTTGTTGCTGAAGCGACATGGGCATTCTCCGTGCGACGTCGAGGCGGGCCTGTACAGCGACTGCCCCGCTGAAAATCCCCGATCAGGCATGCATGCCGTGGCAAGATTGGGGAGTTGAGGGTGGCAGCTGGCCGCTAAAGCCCCGCTGACGCAAAGGCATCTATCTCACTTACCTTAACCTACTGTACGTACCGACCTAGGTAAGTAGCTACCTAACTGCCTGCTAATTACCTAGTAGGTAAGTGGTACCTTCTTACTGACCAGCGCCTCCCCCGGTAAGGCACCTACCTACCTTACCTACACAGTACCTAACAAGGTAGGCAGGCACCACTATCGAATCTCGGCCCTGAAAGCTCCCCTCAGCTTTCGAGTGCTTGTGCCCATCTCTCCAATCTCGCCTTCCATCAAGCAGCGGTCAATCTGAACTGCCTCCAACAAAAACCCCTTAATCGCATGGGGAGCTCAACATGGCCCCTCGAGCCGGCTTCAGTACGAACCAGATAAGGGACAAAGCCCGCAAGGATCTCCTTTTCCTGCTCGAGGCTGTAAGTAAGGCGTCCGAAGCCCGTCGATAATCCATTGTCCCAACTGACCAGCCGGCGCACATAGGTTCGTGGAAAGAAGAACCTCATTCTTGAGCGCAGCCTGGCCGGTCCAATCGGTACCATCGTCACGGTCTCTACGCTCCAGGAATACGGCGTAGACAAGTTTTTCTTCCTCGAGAACAACAACGCCGACACAAGTCAAAGGAATGTCGTCTTCATAGCTCGCGGCGAATGCGCCCGTCATGCGCAAACAATAGCAGGTCAGCTTTCACACCTACGAATGCCCCCATTACCTCAGCGGGCTTCGTAATGTGAAGACGAGATGCCTGCGGTTACTCGCGGCTGAATCAACACTCGTTGCAGCTCGTAGGTTGCCGGTACAAGCTCGACACCAAGCTAACGACACTTCAGACCAGGTTCGACGCTTACAGCGCGAGAGTCAAACCGGTCATGAGTTCCACATCTTCTGGGTACCTCGGCGTACAACCGTCTCCGACAAGCTGCTAGAAGAAGCCGGCGTTTTGGGCGATGTCAACATCTCTGAGCTCCCGCTCTACTTCTTCCCCCTGGAAAAGGATGTCCTGTCGCTGGAGCTCGACGACTCTTTCCGAGATTTGTACCTTGCCAAGGACGTCACCCCCTCATTTCTCCTCGCCAAAGGCTTGATGGGGATACAGCAGAACCACGGCCTGTTTCCTCGAATCATCGGAAAGGGCGACAACGCGAAGAGAGTAGCCGAGCTTCTTGCTCGGATGCGACAAGAAATACTTGCAGGCGAGGACGCGAGTGGGACGAGCCGGGCCGGTCTGACACCGAGTACACTGACCGAGAGTGTCATCATAATCGACCGCGAAGTTGACTTCGTCACACCTCTGCTGACGCAGTTGACGTATGAAGGCTTAGTGGACGAAGTGTTTGGCATTCAAAACAACCAGACCGAAGTTGACACAACCGTCGTCGGCGCCCCGTCTCAAGCATCGACTACCAGCGCGCAATCGAGAAAGCAAAAGATCCAGCTTGATTCGTCAGATAAACTATACGATCAACTCCGTGACACCAACTTCGCCATTGTCGGCAGCTTATTAAACAAGGTTGCCCGCCGTTTACAAAACGTGCAAAAAGACTACGAGGGGCGGAACAGTCAGAAATCAATCGCCGACCTCAAAGACTTCGTCAGCAAACTACCGGGATACCAAGCCGAACAACGAAGTCTGAGAGTTCACACAGGCTTGGCCGAAGAGATCATGAAATACACGCGGACCGATCAGTTCAAGGGCTTGCTGGAGGCTCAGCAGAACCTTGCAGCTGGAGCCGATCCTTCCACTCAGTTCGAGGCAATTGAAGAGTTGATTGCCCGTGACACACCGCTACCAGAGGTTTTGAGGCTGCTGTGCATTTACTCTTGCATCTCGGGCGGTATAAAGCCGAAGGAGTTTGACCAATTCCGACGTCTGATTCTTGAAGGGTACGGCCATCAGCATATCCTCACTCTCCAGAACCTCGAGAAGCTCCAGCTGTTCCTGTCGCGGTCGTCACCACTTGCGGAGATGATTCCCATGTCGGGTGCGTCTGGGAGCAACACAGGAACGAAAACCAACTACACGTATCTCCGTAAACTGCTTCGTCTTATTGTCGATGAGGTGCAAGAGGACGACCCCAACGACATCGCTTACGTCTACAGCGGATACGCGCCACTGTCAGTTCGACTGGTTCAATGCGTCCTCCAGAAACAGTATCTGCTCCAGGTCACTAGAGGGAACGGCGCAAGCGGCGCGGCGGGAGCATCTGCGGCGCAGGGTTGGCATGGATTCGACGAGGCCGTCAAACATGTTCGCGGGCAGACGTTTTATGAATTGCAGAAGGGCGAGGAGAAGGCCGTCAAAGCTCGAGCGCTTCTCTCGGGCGGCACAGAGAAGCAAACAGTCTTTGTGGTGTTCGTCGGAGGCATCACGTTTACGGAGATTGCTGCCCTGCGTTTCATTGCCAAAAAGGAAGAAGGTATGTGTCCGAAGTTAAACCCAGAGCGTGCTTGTCAGACTGACTGGTCCACCTTGTGCAGCGCGGAGGAACATTGTCATCTGCACGACTTCCATTATTAGCGGAGATCGAATGATGAAGGCAGCTATCGAGGAGGAGTCGTATGCGAGAGACAACGTCAGGCCCACGAGTGCGAGCTAGGAACGGCGTCGGAAGCATAGCGCATGAAGCCTTACTCGGTTAGCCTTTAGCTTGATGATGCGGACCAAAGGTAGATAACGACATTAAATAACGAAAATGTGCCCCTTCGAACCATGATGTAGTAATAAATTCTTCCATCTCGTATCGACAAAATCGACGGAGCGAACGGCTAGGCTTTGGGATGTTCTTGCTCAGTGGTTGAATGATGTCTTGAGTCAGGAATGGACAAAGTGGTGTCGAAAGAAGCTGCCGTCGCTGCTCGGACCCGTAAGATCAGCAGGAACCAGCGAATCACGTGACGCGCCAGACGCCTGTCTCCGCTCGAGACGCCGGGCCTCAAGTGCAATGGCCTTCAGCGGGTCATGTATCTGACAAGTTCCCGCCCTCTTCATGCATTTGACCCTGTTTCCCTTAACATAATTGTCTAGAACAGTAGATCGAGTCCCATGCACGTCACCGAGAAATCATTGCAGCTCGAGTGATTCGGCACCGGGAGGATTCGCATTTGACATCCAGTATTGCAGCCAGGGTAGTGGTGTCTCTGTCTCCTCTGTCAAGGTCAGTCTGCTACCTCAGCTAAGAAACTGATCCTTTTATATCGACCACTCACGAACATGAGATGCCACCTTAGCTGACAACTCCAAGCAGAAACGACTACACGGGTGCACTTTGTATATCGTAAAATGTCTTCGAGTCAATTCTAGAGCACCGTCGCACCGCATCCGGACGGGACCATAGGCCGAGCATCTTTCATCACAGCCATTCGCCTCCATCATTATAAACCCACTCTTCATCGCCGAATCCACCCGAGTCGAAGACTGAAATATGAGATCAAGCTCGAGGTCTCGTGTTAAGCAGGAATCGGGATTTGGGATAGGATCATTCACGGCTTTCTCAGGCCGGGACTTACGACGTGCTTCAGAAATATCATCCTCAATGGTGAACGCTCCTTTGGGTCGCATATCGACATCTAACCTTTCGGACTCAACAACTTCGTCATCACCGAGCCGTCTGTCATCGGAAGCGGTCTCTGAAATTGCACCAGAGATTGTCGTGTGGACAGAAGACATGGATTTAGATCCCAGCCAGGACGAGGCAGACCCGCCGACAGCCACTCCTGCTAGTGATGAGTAGGTCACATCGAGTGCCGGCTATGCTTATCGGTGGCCTCGGCGCGATGTTTGGCTTGAGCTGTTTATACTGACATTGCACAGTCTGCCGATGGCCGAGGGCGCACCCTCGGATGCCCATGGTGTTCAGCCTGCCGATGAGTCGCCGTTGACTAATCTATCAGATATGGAACTGTCTGAGCTGTCATCTGTGCCTTCGTCAGAATCTAGCAAGGCGACAACACCTGTAGACCTAGATGGGCAGAACGAGTTTTCCATACCTTCGACGTTTACTCCTCCGATTCGAGAAGCCGTTCGCCGTACGTTCGACGTGAAGCCGAAATCGTCCATTCCAACAGGGCTCTCGAGTCGCGAGTACGCTGCGCAATGCTTCGATGCGGCTCAGGCGTCACGGCTCAACCCTTACGTCCTACATCAAGAGGAGTATCGGATACTGCGACAGCACATCAGTTATACCCAAGTGACGACATACCTTAATATCAGGAACAGTATTCTCCGACTATGGCACAGCAACCCGCGGGTTGCGGTGACAAGGAACGAGGCTGTTGGATGTGCAAACACCCGATGGTTTGACGTGGCAAGCGTATGCTTCGACTGGCTCGTACGACGCGGCTACATCAACTTTGGTTGTGTCGAGTTCCCGATGTCGAACCCAAAGGGAGAGCCAGAAGCCAAGTCTAAGGGTGTTGGCAGGAGAAAAAAGGTGGTTGTCATCGGTGCAGGCATGTCGGGCCTCGGATGTGCGAGGCATTTGGATGGCCTCATTCGGCAGTACTCTGACCATTTCATTGCGCTGGGCGAAGAACCTCCTGAAATCGTCATTGTTGAAGGGCGCAGCCGAATTGGCGGGAGACTGTATTCGAAAGAATTCCAATCAAAACCGAAGACACCGGTGCCTGGCTTCGAAGGACAAAGATTCACCGCTGAAATGGGCGGGATGATCATCACTGGCTTCGGAGGTGGTAACCCAATGAATGTGATTGTGCGCGGACAACTTTGCCTGCCGTACCGCGCCCTCACAGCACATGCCACTATTTACGACTCAAACGGCAAAGCGGTCGACTACGAGCGGGATAACCTTGTGGAGGAACTGTACAACTACGGATTGGAACGCGTCAGCGAATTCAAGTACAAGCCTCCGTCAACAAAGTTGATCCAAGGGAACAAGGATCTGATGGACGAGGGACGAGACGCGGTTAGTGACGGTCCGAGAACTATACAAAAAGCGGAGGAAGATGCTGCTGCTGCGTTTCCAAACGCGCCTCCAGTATCGCAGCAAAATGTACCCGAGCCGGTCAACCTGGTACCGGTTTCCCTAGACAAGCTCACTGGACGCGTTCATACACAGCCGGGCGAAACAGCGCTAGCCACTGCGGCAGAGAAGCTCAAGGAGAAGAAATGGACGCTCAAGGCCGGCGTGGATGACAACGCCGATATTGATCTGGTCGCGTCTACCCAAAAACAGGGTGCAACGCTCGGGTCGGTACTCGACGAGGCCTTCGGCCAGTTCCGAGGCATTGTCGATCTCACAGCCCTGGACCAGCGCCTTATCAACTGGCACGTCGCGAACCTAGAGTACAGCAACGCTACCAACCTGCATAACCTGAGCTTGCAGGGTTGGGACATAGACGCCGGCAATGAATGGCTTGGTAATCATACCATGGTTGTCGGGGGCTATCAGAGCGTCCCCAGGGGGCTATTGAACTGCCCTACGCCTCTGGACATCCGGACGAAGGCCCCAGTTGAAAAGATCACGTACAATGCCGAGAGCAATGGTGTTGCATCGATTCAATGCGAAGACGGCACAGTCATTGAAGCGGATTGCATTATCTCTACTATCCCTCTTGGTGTTTTAAAACAGGGCAGCATCATATTTGACCCGCCTTTGCCAAGCTGGAAGACGGACGCAATCTCTCGAATCGGGTACGGAGTTCTCAACAAGCTGGTGCTGGTCTACGACGAACCGTTCTGGGACGATAACAGGCACATCTTTGGTGTTTTAAGAGACGCGCTGAACCGAAACAGCACAAACCAGAGCGACTACAGCAGCATGCGAGGACGCATGTTTCAATGGTTTAACGTTACTCAGACCACAGGTTTGCCATGCCTTGTGGCGCTGATGGCAGGCGATGCCGGCTTCGACACGGAACATAACAAGAATGACGATCTCATCGCCGAGGCTACCAAGGTGCTCCGCAGTGTGTTTGGGTCCAAGGTACCGTACCCGACGGAGGCGGTAGTAACTCGATGGGCGGCAGACAAGTTCGCCAGAGGTAGTTACTCTTCAGCCGGACCGGACATGCTTCCAGATGATTACGACACCATGTCCCGACCGATCGGCAACCTTTTCTTTGCCGGAGAGCATACCATTGGAACTCATCCGGCCACCGTTCACGGAGCGTACATGTCTGGACTGCGCGCCGCCTCAGAGGTCCTGGAATTCATGATCGGTCCTATAGAGATTCCGACACCTCTTGTGCTTCCCAGAGGTGGCCAATTGAACAACAAGCGAAAGGAGATGGAGACGCCGAAGGATCCAGAGGAAGCCAGGCGTGATGCTTATGATGTTGGGGCATGGCAACACATCCTGATGAAAATTGGCGATCGACCAAGCGAGCCACCAAAGGCGGCCGCCACCGCCTTCGTGCTCTACAGTAGGGCAAAGTTCGAGATTGCCCGCCAGAAGTGCGAGGAGGGGCGCTCCGGGAGAAAGAAGACCGGATCCAACGAGGTTCGAGCCATGATTTCCAAGATGTGGAAGGCAGCCGGGCCCGAAGAGAAGAAGCCACATGAAGACGAGGCGGCCATGCAAAAGGCCGCATACGTAGAGGCTGTCCAGAATTTCAGCGAGAAGCTAGCAAAGTGGGACAAGGACTACGCCGAAGTTCTCGCGGCGTATCAGAAGGATCACCCTTATGTTCCTCTCAACGCGGTCTCGGATGGACGACGTGCGAGCAGAGAAGGTAGCGCCAGCAAGCACCGCCGGACCAAAACGGTCAGTTATGCCGAGAACGACAATAGCGACGTGGATCTTTGAGTTGAGGCTACTTGTGGATGGGTTTGTCAGTCACAAAAGCGCACTGAATCTGGTGGGTTTGGATGGTTCTTTTTTTGTCTCGTGGTCTTGCAGTTGCAAGTGGGCGGGCGCGCATTGGTGCATCCTCGGCGGATGGTTTCGTCTCTGGCGTTGAGGGGAAACTGAGCATACCCACTCCATGAGCTGTTCATTGATTATAGGGCGCAACCGGGTGTACTTTTCCGAGAGGAGTTGTCGCCCCGCCGTATATTGTTAGCCCGTACATAGCATCAGGCGCATTTCATCATATGATAAACATGCTTCGTCTCCAGTACAAGGTGAAACAAGAATTCTCATCCATATTCTCTAGATCAGGATGCATTGGCGAGGATTTAGTACACTGAGGGCAATAGCCGCCCTTGGTAGCTTAATACAAAGGAAAGAGAAGTTGTAATCATCTCTATCTGATGGCGGCGCGCTTTTGAACATTCGCTATCCATCATTTTACATGTCCTCGGAGGCGGTGGCACCAGTGATAATCTCGACCAGCTCTCCGGTAATGACGGCTTGACGGGTACGGTTGAAGAGAATCTGGTACTTGTTGATCATCTCACCAGCGTTCTTGGAGGCGTTCTGTGAAGGGGAGTGTCAGCAGGAAGAAAGCGTCGAAACGAGGGAATTTGGACTGGGAACATGACGTACGTCCATGGCATTGCGACGGGCAGAGATCTCGCAGGCGTGACCCTCGGCCAGGGCCCAGAAGATGGAGTTGGCCAGGGCGTACTCGCGGAGGTTGGGGAGGAGCTCCTCGTCGACCTCGAAGGCGGAGAAGTTGGCTACAGCGACATCAGAGTCAGCGAATCCATCATCGGACACTGGTCGGCACAGTGGGACTTCGTAAGAGCTTACGGGAAGCGAGGATGGCCTCCTCGGAAAATGCCTCAACAACGGTGGGCTCGTAAGAGGTGGCGTTGAGGAACTTGTTGTAGAGGATCTTGACGGAGGAGTAGTCGCCCTGGAGCTGAACGACCTGATCGGCGATAGCCTGGGCATCGGCGAAGGTGGGGACGTCCTTGCCGACACCGGCGAAGCTGAGGACGATGTCCTTGGAGTTGGTGCGCTGGAGCTGAGACTTGGCCTTCTCGCCGAGGATGACGAGGTCGGCGTTGACGCCCTTGGCGAGGTACTCGCGGCGGATGAAGCGGGAGAGACCGGAGTGAATACCACCGCAAAGGCCCTTGTCCGAGGAGCAGACGATGACGAGCTCCTTCTTGCCCTCGCCCTCGAGGGGCTTGGTCTCGGCGGACTCGAAGACCTCATTGGAGGTGGAGCCGTAGACGCGGGAGTCGGCCATGGCCCTCTGGGCGCGGTTGAGCTTGGTCGAGGCGACAATCTTCATCGTCTTGGTGATCTTCTCAATGTTGCGGATGGACTTGAGGCGGCCCTCGATCTCGCGCAGGGTCGCGAAGGTGGCAGCGGTGCTGGGCGCGCTGGCAGTGACTCTGGGACACGCATGAGGTCAGCAAAAATGGCCACTCTCACACTTTTAACTATGTTTTGCCCGTTTCGCTCTTCGAATTGAAATCGTCGTCGAGGTTTTGCCGTCGCCGGTCGATGTCGTTCGTCGCCCCTCGTTGACGACAGTCGTCGCTCTTTTTCCCTTTCCTCCGATTTTCCGAGCTCAACAAACTGTGGATTTCCGACTTACCGCGAGGGAGCCGCAGCCGCAGCTCGCAGAGCTGGTCTCGCCGCGCGGGAAAGCATTGTGATGGTTCGAGGTATTAAGGAGATCGAGGCTCTGCCGTTTGTGGGGACCAATTGATCACGACCGCTTTCGAGACCAATTGATGCGTGCTGGCGGTGCTTCGGGGATGCGAGATGGGTAGGTAGTTCGAGGTGTATTTTCCTTCCGGCTAGCATTCTTCTTGGGACCCATCCGGCCAAGGTCCTTCACCCTCATTTGCCCGGACACCGGCTAACATGTTTGGCCGGCAGCCGGAATCTGATTTGACAGGGCGGCGGGACCTGAGTCTGCCCTTCCAGCCACCAAAAACCACCAGCCACTTTTCAGAGTGAATGTTGGAACAGTGGATCAACACCCGAGCCACTGGACCATTCACAGCTTGCACAAGCCGAAAGAGGACACGCGCCAGCACCAGAAGTGGACTTTCTCCTGCTGGATAAACTCTTATTCCTTACCTAATTCCAAGCCGACGAAAGTAAGCAGATAAAACCAATTCCCTTCTTAACGGGGCAGTCCCATAAACTCTGCTGGAAGGTACCGCTGCTCGACGATTCCTACCCACTTCGCCTTCCCAGCTGTCTCTTTCCCTCGAATCCCTCGTAAAATCTTGACCTCTTCGCGTTCAACCCTCGACTATAAGACGTGGGCTATTCCCCTGCGTCCGACACTCCTCGTGGCGGCCATTACAACCATTCGTCTCTTGCCCATACATCTACGCGCCTCTCCTGCGCGGCTCTGTTCCTGCAACTTTTTCTTCTCCACAAAGCCCCAGTTTTGGTCCTTGCGATTCAGATCTTACTTAACCGTCCATAAACGTCGCGAACCGAGACCTTTCGCCATGAGCAGCTCAGACGACGACGCTCCTCTTGCGAGGACTAACGGACATAGTAAGTACTACGCTAAGACTTGACTTTTGCGCTTTCGGAACGCCTCACCCTTCGCCTTCGCGCCTTCCCCCTTCCTGGACGTGCCGCCCTACTTCTAAAGCCCGCTGCACGCACCCTGACTCGTCGCGCCATCAAATCGGCCTTGCCTTAACGAAACGAAAAAAACTTAACCAATTCTAACTTCTCCATCTCACAGTCTCGGCCTCGAGAATATCCAAGGACGAGGACATCGATATGGATCGTCACGCATCCAAGGCCAGACCGGCCCCGCCTGGGCTCTCGGTTCGTCACGGGCCAGTCGACGACGAAATGGACGTCGACGGACCTTCCACGAATGGCGCCAAGAGGAAGTCGCGATCCTCCCTGCCAAAGGTCAATTATAAGGATGAATCGGAGAGCGACGATGACGTTCCTATGGTAGGTTACACATGGCCACATGCTAGTGGCGGAGCCCGAGGCTGACCACCAACTTAGGCCAAGAGACAAAAAACAAAGAAGCGGGCTGTGGACTCAGACTCGGATAACGAGCCTCTCACCTCGAGACGTGGGAGGAACCTGCCTCCTTCCTACAAGGACACTGCCACGCTCGAAGACTCATCCGACGACGACGTGCCTCTGGGAGCTAAACTAGCAAAGACGAAGGCGGACATTGAAAAAGCAGCCGCGAAGGAGGCTCGCAGCATCCGTGCCAGTGACGCCAAGGCGAAGAAGGCGACACCGAAGAAAGCGGTCAAGGATGAGTCCGATGACGATGTGCCGCTGGCGAAGTCGGCCACCAGCAAGCGCCAATCGAATGGTGCAAGCACCACCAAGAAGAAGGCGAATGGCGTCAAATCCGAATCCGACTCCGACGTGCCCATCGCAGCAAAGGCGAAGAGGGGAGCGTCCAAGCCCGCCAACAAGGGTAAGGCTGCTGCCCCGGCCAAAGCTCCAGCAAAGAAGGCCTCCGCAAAGGCGAAAGCTGAGAGCGAGGCGCCCGACGAAGAGGAAGAAGAGGAGTTCGAGTGGTGGAACGCACCCAAGAAGGAGGACGACAGCGTGAAGTGGACGACACTGGAGCACAACGGTGTTCTCTTTCCGCCCGAGTACACCCCGTTGCCCAAGAACGTCAAGTTGCACTACGATGGCAAGCCGGTCAGCCTTCCAGTCGAGGCCGAGGAGGTTGCCTGGTATTTCGGATCCATGCTCTCGTCGAAGCACAATGTCGACAACCCGGTCTTCCAGAAGAACTTCTTCGAAGACTTTAAGGCGGTGCTGAAGGAGTCTGGCGGCCACGCGACCGACAAGGCAGGCAACAAGGTCGACATCAAGGATTTCGCCAAGATGGACTTCAACGCCATGTGGGAGTACGCTGAGCAACAGAGCGCAATCAAGAAGACCCGCTCGCCGGCCGAGAAGAAGGCTATCAAGGCAGAAAAGGACGAGATGGAGGCACCTTATTTGTACTGCAAGTGGGACGGCCGCAAAGAGAAGGTTGGCAACTTCCGCGTCGAACCCCCAAGTCTCTTCCGTGGCCGCGGCGAGCACCCGAAGACGGGCAAGTACAAGAGGAGAGTGTCTCCTGAGCAAATCACTATCAACATTGGCAAGAACGCCAAGGTGCCGGCGCCGCCCAAGGGTCACAAGTGGAAGGCTGTCGTGCATGACAACAAGGCTACTTGGTTGGCCATGTGGCAAGAAAACATTAACGGCGCGTACAAGTACGTTATGCTGGGCGCCGCCAGTGCTATCAAGGGCCAGAGCGACATGAAGAAGTTCGAGAAGGCGCGTGAGCTGAAGAAGCACATTGACAAGATCCGCAGAGAGTACACCAGAGACCTGAAGAGCGAGGTGATGGCGGATCGTCAGCGAGCTACGGCTGTGTATCTGATTGACAAGTTTGCACTCAGAGCAGGCAACGAGAAGGACGCGGAGAACGAGGCCGAGACTGTCGGCTGCTGCTCTCTCAAGTACGAACACATCACCCTACGCGAGCCCAATACGGTCATTTTCGACTTCCTCGGAAAGGATTCCATTCGCTTCTATGACGAGGTGACCGTTGACAAGCAAGTCTTCAAGAATCTCAAGCTCTTCAAGAAGCCACCAAAGACCACCGGTGACGACATTTTTGACCGACTTACCACCAGTCAGCTGAACAACCATCTCAAGAACTACATGCCGGGCCTGACGGCGAAGGTTTTCCGTACCTACAACGCCTCATTCACCATGTCGGAGCTTCTCAAGAAGATCCCTGTCGAAAATCGAACGATCCAGGAGAAGGTGAAGCTCTACAACGACTGCAACCGTGAAGTCGCCATTCTTTGCAACCATAAGCGTACTGTGGGTGCTTCGCACGAGGCTGCGATGGAGAAGCTGGGCGACCGCATCAAGGGTCTTCGGTACCAGCAGTGGCGCACCAAGATGATGATGCTGGCTCTTGAACCGAAGCTCAAGAAGAAGAAGGGAGCCGACTACTTCGCCCGTCACGAAGAGCTCGATGACGAGTGGATTCTGGAACACCAGAACTTCCTGGTCGAGGAACTACGCACCAAGACTACGAAGAAATTCCAGAAGGACAACGAGAAACGTCTTGCTGAGGGTGAGAAGGCTTTGCCCGAGAAGGAGCTCAAAGAGCGCCTCAAGGTTGCCGACGAACTTGCCGCCAAGTTGAAGAAGGAAAACAAGACGAAGAAGATTGAGCCTGAGGGTAGAAGCCCGACGGCGGAGAAGCTCGAGGAGCAGGTCAAGAAGATCGCAGACAGAATTACCAACCTGGAGCTCCAGGCTGCCGACCGTGACGGCAACAAGGAGGTCGCCCTGAGTACCAGTAAAATCGTGAGTCACCTGGTCGTTCACTCGGTGGAGGCATATGACTGACAAAATGCAGAACTACATCGATCCCCGCTTGACTGTCGTCTTCTCCAAAAAGTTTGACGTGCCCATTGAGAAGTTCTTCTCCAAGACGCTGCGTGAGAAGTTCAGCTGGGCCATCAAGTCGGTCGAGGATGACGACTGGTCGTTCTGATCTCACCATTTTACCTACTATCTGTCTATTTGTACCAAAAGTATGTCATTATTCGAGAGATCTCCCCTACGAGCGCTGCTTTGAGCGCCAGGTTCGGCAGTCCGAACCGGGACGCGCACGCTTCGGGACTTTATCAGGCGTTGAGGGTAGGCAGAGAGACGCACATATCGGCTATGGAGGTACAGTGGTGCGGCGCATTTATACAGCGAAAGACGACACAGAAGAAGAAATAAGGAGCCTCGGCTCACGAACGGTAGTTTGGCTTGGAGACATCTCCGCCGTCCGCTCAATCTTGCTATAGAGCCGCGTTGAATGGCAAGGCAAGCTAGATAGCCTCAAATCGCTCAATTAATTCCAAGTTAAATTAGCGAACATGGCGCGCCTCAATCACTCCGAACTAGCCTGTAGCCTCACACGCCCAAATGCTACATCATGTAGCGCTTCGAGAAACAATTGCTGGACGTCTCCTACCACGGTTATGCATGTGCGCTGTAGTACAGAATCTTGGACCTCGTCTCGTGCGTTGCACCACTATGGAATACATACGGGAGCACACACGCGAGGAGCTGAAACGGTCAAGGCCGGCCCGGAGCTCCGCAGTGGATGTCCGCCATTGCTCATCAAATTCCATCCCACTCACACGCCGGGTGTCGAGGTGATTCGTACCACTCAAAATCACTAGACATGTGCGAATAGAAGAGCCTGCGCCGTTGTTGCACATGTAAAGTCATATCAGCGCTGCGGGCATCGCGCCGATTTTTCCAGCCTCGGAATAAGGATCGTGGTGAGCTTGCTCGTATACGTATGTCTTCGTGAGTGAGACTGCGATATTTCGGCAAAGCAGGTTAACACAGAAGGGCTATAAGCAGATCAGCGTCATGTGTCGAATAACCCCGCCAAGCACACGTTGGATCAGGTCTTCCTTCATATAGGTCGGGCGGTCGTCCAAGATCCAGTAGGACTCTGGGCTTCGGGCGCCGTCCGTAGTCTTGTCGTCGCGAAGTATTCCGAGGCAATGGCAGAAGGGTTTCTGAGGGGTCTTTTTCTTGCCCCCTGGTCTTTTTTAATCTATTTTTCTGAGAATTCTTTTCCTCTCTTTAGGGGACTTCGAGTTCGACGCCGACCGCACGGCCATGCAAACGTTGCAGGGCAAATGTCAGCTTGGAGACCACGTCAACGAGTCGAATACTTCTGGTGTTTGCTGTCTTTCTGAAAGTTTATGGTTGTGTTATTCCTCAGTCCAAATACGAAGTACTCTCCTCGGATGGTGCAAATGCCAGGTCTATGTGTGTAATTGTTCATCCGAATGGTAGAGAATGAGGAGAGGGACAGCCATTTCGGATCTATAGATTTGAATGATCGCAGCCCCGAGGATCGTCTACTGAGAAGGGTTGATGAGGAGCCGACTACCTATCAATGTTCAGTAAAGACGAATTAGATGTAAGGTTGAGTAAAAATAAAACCAATATGTTATTAAGAGTCAACTATGAGAAATGGCAAAAGAAGATCGACGTTGGCCTGATTCGAACAGACGCTCCCGAAGGAACAAGATTTCTAGTCTTGCGCATTAGACCACTCTGCCACAACGCCTTGATTGAAAAACATCCCCCGGAAAGGGTATATGTCGACTGACTGGTCCCCGCTACGGGACCCACGCAACAAACACCGCCCTCGGCGGCTTCGCAAATGTCTTCAACTTTTGGTTGTACAGTTCCAGAATAAGTTCTGTTTAGATGTACATTCTATCGTTCCTATCTACAGACAATCCACCCTTGTTTCCGCTCTGTGTGATCCCAAAGCAAACAACGCCGTTGAGCATGCAATTCCTCTCCAGTGGACCTACGGGCCTGTTTTCTATGTGTTTCCCGACCGATGCGCATTTCCACATTAACATTTCGTACAAAAACAGGGTAAAAGCTCCCAAGTTGTCACGCAAAGTATGCATCCCAGAATCCAATGGGTATCGTGGGCGTCAACGCCCGACCAGGGCTGCGACACCAAGAACAAAAGACAGCAAAAGCAGCAACTGCGGCCTGACCGAGTTCCCGGCGTCGGGGATGATCTTGCCCTCGGACGTCATGCGCCACCCCTCTGGCACAGAACCGCCCGTGGGCCTCGCGCTGGCGACCCACGGCCAGCCGGTTTGCGTGAGGGTGGCCGACGCGTCGGACCCGATACCGCCCACCGGCACCGTGGGCACCGCGGACCCTGTCTCGGCGGCCGCGGTGGCCGTGACGGTGATCTGGCCCGCGTTGTCCAGGTTCCCGTTCACCTGGCCGTCGACGGCCTCGATGGAACCCCAGTTGCCCGAGGTGTCGGTGTACTTGTACTCCTTGCCGGTGGAGTAGTCGGTGATGGAAATGTCCTTGACGGCCATGTGGAACGGTCCCGCGCTGAAGTCGGTCGGTCCTCGGGCCCAGTCGATGGTGCCGGGGGCGTTGGCCGGGTCGCCGCCGGACCAGGCGCCGAATTTGACTTGCATAGGCGACTGGGGGTACTGATTCTCGTCGGCCTCGGCTTGGGTGAGGGTGCGGACCTCGACGCCGTCGACGGTGAAGACGACGCGCTCCGATGTCCAGTCGATAACGTAGGTCATGAATTTCTCCTGGTTGTTGTCCGTCTTGTGGAACTGGCCGCGGTTGTAGGAGGTGACGTCGCCTTTGCCGAAGTAGTTGGACTGGACCTCGGTCGGGTCGGCGCCGAGCCACTCGAGGTCGATCTCGTCAAGGGTGTCGGATTGCAGCACGAGGGAGCTGACGATACCGGCGCCGGTGGCGGCCTTGAGGGTGATTTCGACGCGGCCGAACATGATGTAGAAGAGCGACATGAGCTGGGGTGCCTGGCCTGAGGAGGCGACGGTGAAGCTGACGCCGTCCCTACCGTAAGTGGGGTTGCCGGAGCTGGCGAAGGAGTTGACGGCGCCTTGGGTGAAGTCGACGTGGATGGCCATGCCAAGGGCTGTATTGGGCGGACATGTTGCTGAGGGACAATGTGTGAGTACATCTACTGACTTTTGCGAATTGATGGTTTGACTGGACTTACTTTGGTGGAGGGGATTGCACTGGGAGTAAGTCTGGGCTGATGCTATCGCCCACAGCGCAGTCGCTGTTACGACTATTCTTCTCGGGGAAAACATCGTGTGGTTGTGTGAAGGTTACACCGTCGAGTCCTCGAGATGATGGGAAATGTTCGAAGCGGGAGAGAAAACCCTCCACTTGAAGACAGACTCGAGTCGAACGACCTAGGGGGTCGCGGCCAACCGAGACTCGTCCCTTCTGCCAGACGCAGACGACGTCACTGGAAGACAGGCAGGGATCCGTGTAAGCCCGTGGTACGTCGGAGCTCGGTGACACAAGAGGAGAGAATGGGCAGGAAGGCGCACAAGTACATTCACACACGGCCCGCGACGAACGGCAGCAGGCGAATGGTTATATGGGCTTCAAGGTCATGGACACTGGGTATCCAGCCACTGGCAGCTGCAGTAGCATCATCGGGCCGTGCAAGGCCCTTTGGGCGCAACCCTTGGTGGTATGCCCATCGTGGGTGGGGTTGCAGCTTGCAGGCGTTCACCGAAATTGGGGGATGCGAAAATCAAGATCTTGTCAAACGGGAATCAACGGTCTGGCTTTCTCAGGGCGCGTCGTGTTTGCGCCCATGCGGATTGGCTTTCGCAGGTGGTAGAGTTGAGATGGAGGGGCTGGGACGAGTGTTGATTGGCTGAAGCCTCAGAAATGGCGTGGCTGGTGTTGACACAAAAAAGGGGTGGCTGGGGCCGTGTCGAATCCCTGGCTTTTTGGGCCCAAAGACCTGGTGCAGACCCAGTACAGACCCTCTTGAACGTTTGAAGTACGCTGAGGGCTGTCATCCAATGTCTGATGTGTCGATGCAAACTCTCGAGTGCTCCATTATTGTTCACTACTCGTCGTGCTGTTGATGGAGGAGACTGCCGGTTTCGATCTGGGTCTGGTGGTGGTGTGGACAACATCAGGGTCACGACCCATGCGAGCGTCCACGGGCAGTGTCTTAGACCCAGGCTTGTGCAACTGAAGCTGATAATTTACCGGTGCTGCTATGGCGCACGTAGGCCTGTTGGCAGTTGCGGCCTGCACCAAGACCTGCGACACTTCGGTCAGTCGTGTGTAGGTTGCGTTATTGGCTGACGCATGGTGATCCATGAGTCCTTGAATCCGAGCGAACCATCGTTCATCCAAGTTGTCCCGCCGTACCCATAGGTTGTTGGCCCGAACAATTTCTGCAGGAAAGTCCAAAGGTGAGATGCCTCCAGGTTCTTTCAAAATACAGCCCGGCAGCTCTCCGGAGAAAGGCCCAGAAGCCGAGGCCCACCCGGCACCGAAGTCAATCGACCCCTCAGTGATCCACCTCCCGGATGACTTCCAGGCCACCACGGATTCCACGCCGGAGGCTCCGCACTCGGCATCGTGAAATCCTTCCCGCATCTCCCCTTCCACCCACGGCCAACTATTCATCAAACGTGACCCCTCACCAGCGGCCAGAAGCGGCCAGTGACCCCTAATCGATGAACAGTCATGGCGAATCGAAGCACAATGCGGGGCATGGGTAGCTGCGGGTAGCTGCGGGCTGCCCCACCATGTCATCACTGCAGCTGCCCGCCCTCCTCTAAGCGCGAGGTACCTCCCTAGGATGGTCCAGTGTCAGATACGCCTTATGCTCCTTTATCTCGACACACGACACGAGACCCACGATCCGTCGGCAGTCATCACACCCTCAAAACCAGCTTAAACGCTCTCGCACAATCTTGACTTGTACTTATCCCATTGTCGTAGAAATCGAGTTCCATCGTCATGTACTCACAGGCCACCCGTCGCGGCCTCAGTGGCCTACCGTCACGAGCCTCTCGTCCCTTATCAAGCTCCCTTTCATCTCAACTTACAACCCTCCGGACTCGGAGTCAGGCCCCAGCTCCCGTGACGTACCTCCATCAGCGATCCTTCAACTTCAAATCCAGTGACAGATCCGTCGCCGATGCTATCCCCGTCGAGAGACAAGCCACCTTCGAGAAGCGGCAGACGCCATCACCCTTTGATGGTGTGCGAGAACGCCGGGCCAAGGCCGGCAAGCTGATAGCAGGCGTTGCTGCTGCCTCCGATAGCGATATGTTCAAAGCTCCCGTATGAATCTCATATACACATGCATGAGGAAACCACTCACTAACATCCATCACAGGCAATTGGTAAACCGAAATCTCAGAGATGGGACAGTAAGTCATTTTCCCTTCCACCACAAGCCCGAAACTCACTGGCTCACAGATCACCTCACCGCCGAGTCCCTTTCCCGGCATCCCTGCTCCCTCAAACAGGCCGCCCGTCACCTCAAGAAACCGGGCCTCATCTCCCTCGGCGGCGGCCTGCCGTCCAGCGCCTACTTCCCCTTTGCCGAGCTCTCCGTCCGGGTCCCCACGGCCCCGCACTTCTCCGAGTCCGAGACCATCTCCTCCGGCCAGGTCCTCACCATCGGCAAGTACGACACCCGAGACCCCGCCACCCCGGACGCCGAGTACGACCTCTCCATCGCCCTCAACTACACACAGTCCACCGGCTCCGCCCAGATGATGCGCTTCGTCACCGAGCACACGGAGCTCGTCTACAACCCGCCCTACGCCGACTGGCAGTGCTGCCAGACCGTCGGCAGCACCGCCGCTCTCGAGCAGACGCTCCGCATGTTCTGCGACAAGGACCGCAACGACAGCGTCCTCACCGAGGAGTACAGCTTCTCCACGGCGCTCGAGACCATCTCCCCGCTCGGCGTCAAGGCCTTTGGCGTTCCCGTCGACGCCGAGGGCCTGCTCCCGGACGAAATGGACCGCATCCTCTCCACCTGGGACCCCGCCGCCCGCGACGGCCGCAGGAAACCTCACCTCCTCTACACCGTCCCCTCCGGCCAGAACCCCACGGGCGCGACGCAGTCCGCCGCCCGCCGGAAAGCCGTCTACGCCGTCGCCCAGAAGCACGACCTCTACATCATCGAGGACGAGCCCTACTATTTCCTCCAAATGCAACCGTACACTCCTTCCTCCGCTGACGCACCCTCCTCGTCCCCTCCGCCGCCGCCCGCCTCCGTCACCGAGTTCCTCCAGACCCTCATCCCCTCGCTGCTGAGCATGGACACCGACGGCCGCGTGCTGCGCATGGACTCCTTCTCCAAGGTGCTCGTGCCGGGGTCCCGTCTCGGCTGGATCACGGCCTCGGCCCAGGTCGTCGAGCGCTTCGTCCGCCACGCAGAGGTCGCCAACCAGGGGCCGTCGGGCTTCTCCCAGGTGGCCGTCTGGAAGCTCCTCGACGAAACCTGGGGCCACGAGGGCTACCTCCAGTGGCTCATGAACCTCCGCCTCGAGTACACCCAGCGCAGGAACTGGCTGCTCGCCGCCTGCGAGAGGCACCTGCCTACGGATGTCGTCAGCTGGACTCCGCCCGTTGCCGGCATGTTTGTACGTCTTGTCCTTCCGTCTTCCTTCCGCGTCTCACTCTTTCTCCCTCTGCTCCGCATGAACCCCCCCGACGAACGAAACCCGCTGACAGAACCCCCCCACCCCCCAACAGTTGTGGCTCACGATAAACCACTCCCTCCACCCGGACGTCGCCTCCCGGCCTTTGCTCGAGATCGAAGAGGAAATCTTCAACTCGTGCATCGACAAGGGCGTCCTCTGCGCGCGCGGGTCCTGGTTCCGCACCGAGCAGGACACGCCCCTCAAGGACCTCTTCTTCCGCGCAACCTTTGCCTCGGCGAGCGAAAAGGACATGGACACCGCCATCCAGCGGCTGGGGGCCGCCATCCGCGAGAGTTTCCGCCTGTCTTGATGCGTGTGGTTTCGTCGTGACGGGAGCTTTCACTCGCATTGATTGAGCCTTTTTTCGCTTTCTTCGACTTTCTCTTTTTTTTCTTCCATGTAGCACGTGGCTGGTCATCTTGGATGGAGCAAAAGACATCATTGCATCTTCTTGGACCAAAAACTACGGCAAGAATTGCGGGTGTTGTTGACTCGTGTGGAACGAGGTTTTGCATCATCACCGGATGGTTATACAGCATGATGCATCAAACGCGAAATGTTCTTTTGAGTCATTTTACTCTACGTTACATCTCCAATTCAAATGGACAACGTCTTCCAGCCTCCTTGCCATCCTGTCTTCCCTTTCAGAGAGCCTACGGCCTGATTATGCTGCAGACCAATCATACAACGCCGCCGTATTCCTTCGTGATGCCAGTGAGATTTGGCCTCCGCGCCGCGCAGGGGGGGTAAAATAAAAAGTCTCCGGCGCTAGGCCGGGTAGAAACAGCTCCTGTTCCGATCCCATAAGCACATTGGTCCCTTGGCCGGGAAGAAGGCTGCCCTGAAAGTGTGGTTGGTGTAAGCTGACGAGCTTATTTCAACCGCTGCCATTCCGCCGCACTCCAGCTTTCAAGTCCAGCCATCGACGTTCAAAATTTGTGGTATTTCGCTCAAGAGAATTCACAAAGCACTCATCCTCGTCCATATCGTACAGAAGTCTAATTCCTCTGGGCCTCCCAAAACGCGACCCTGACGCCGTCGCCAGGCTGCAGCACTATCTCCGCCTTGAGCGTGGGTTTGCCACCGTCAACCTCGTCCATGTAGCTCTCCACCCTCTCGAACCGCTGGAACAAGCGGACCAGCGTGTACCCCATCTCCGTCAGCGCAAACTGCTGTCCGATGCAGATGCGCGGACCGCCGTTGAAGGGCACGTACGTCCACGGCTTCGGCTGCCAGTGGTACCACCGCTCCGGGGAGAACTCGCTCGGGTGAGGGAACTTTTCGGAGACGGGCGGGTACAGGTCCTCGCGTCTCTGCATGAGAAGCGTTGAGTACCCGATCGGTGTGTCCTTGCAGACGGCCAAAGGCAGCGTGCCGTCGGGTCCGCCGCCGACGGGGAGCGTGGTGTCCTTCAGCGCCAGGCGGACGTTGAACGGCACCACGGGGTACAGGCGCAGGATCTCGTTCATGACGTTCTGGAGGTACTTCATGTTCTTGAGGTCGGTATACGTAGGCTGGCGGTCAAGCCCGACGTGCTCGATGATCTCGTCCCGGAGCTTTCGCACAATCTCGGGGTGACGGCTGAGCTCGTATATGGTCCAGGATAGCGTCGCCGCGGTGGTATCGCGGCCTGCTAGCAACACGGCGACAAGCTGGTCGCGAATGACCTTGCGGTCGCGGGTGAAGCTGGCAAGCTCGTGGAGGAAGGTATAGCCCTGATCCGATTTGGTCTTTGAGGCAAGCTCTTCGGGGCTCAACCGGAGGGCGCGTTCGATAAACTTATTGACAAATCGGTTCATAACCTTTAGGCCGGCCCTAAAGGAGAAGAGAGGGATGAAGGGCTTAAGTTTAGCGGCGCGCGCGAGGATGTTCTGCACGCGCTGGACCTCGTTGAAAGCTTCGGCAAACTCCTGTACGGGGGTGCTGCGAGCCGTGTTAGTGCGCGGTAAAGTGGAAAAGATTCTGCCAGGACTTACGTGAGAGACTTCACGTCCTGGCCCAGAAGAAAGTCTGTAGCGACGTCGAGGGTATAGCGGAAGAAGAGGTCCGAAACGTCCAGGACCTTTCCGTCGACAGCACCCATGTCGACGACATGACCCTCGCCCTCGAGAGCGCCTCCGTTGGCAATGGCCTTGAAGAGAGTCTGGATATGCGACTCGAAGCACTGCAGGTCGCTGACGCGGTCCTTGATAAACTGAGGACGAATGAGCTGTCTGCTGGCGTGCCACTGATCGCCGTCGGTGGTGAAGATGCTGTCGCCCAGGAACTCGCGCCACTCCTCGTGGAAGGGTTCGCCCTTGCCGTAGTCGGAGAACTGGGTGGCCAAGATGGCCTTGATGTTCTCGGGGTCTGCGGTGAAGACGATGCGCATGCCGAGGATGCGCTTCTCGCCGGTCCAGCCCTTGACTTTGGAGAGCATGTCGGTCCAGAACTCGGCGTTCCGGTGGGTCATTGTGCCCCGGACGGCCTTGGAGATGAAGTCTATGCCTGGGAGGGTGTCAGCAGTGGAGGTTGGGTTGCGGGCTTCCGTCTCCGGGCCTCTTCCGTAATGTCCTACAACAGGCTCTTGGACGAGGTCACGTACCACCAGGGAAATGGGCATTGAGCGACTGGCCACGGGTGGCGGGCGCCAGACGGCGCAGTCGAATGGCCTCGTCGAAGCGCTTGACGGCGATCCATAGCCACCAGGCCGCCACGACGAAGATGGTGACGGCTTTGAAGGTGGCATACTCGAATATGGTCTCGATTAAGCCCATTTTCAGTATGCGGCTGTACGGTGTGCTATTTGGAAGAGGTTGGAGTAAGTTGGAGTAAGATGGAGTATCGAAAACCGATGTTCCTACTGCGGCCGGCCACGGGGTCGTTGTCTCGGTTTGTTTGACTGTTCAGTTCCCGGAACGTAGGGATGGATGTACCAGCAGTGAGTGAGTGGGCTGCACTGCGTCAAGGCAAGGAGAGGAAGAATGCGAGTAAAGGAATCTTGAGATGGGCGAAGGCAAGCGCACGGCAACAAATTCAAGCGGTGATATCACCAAAGAAGCGGATCGGAGTGCAAGCCTATCAGACGCAGCGAGCAGAGCGGGATGTCGATGGGCGTGGAGAGGTCTGATATACGGAGGAGGCGACACGCAGGATTCACAGGCAACAAGGACCACCTCATGGATGGGAAAAGCTAAACTGGAGCTATGGGGATCCAGCGCATGCCTGCAAGCAGTGATGCAGCGTAGCGCAGTCAATGACAGGCAAGACTGAGCAAGGTTGGTGGTCTCCCTACTAGGTCCCCTCCCCACTTGGGATGGTCCTTGTCCATGCCTGTGACTCGGATTGTGTGATGCCTCGGATACAAGAGCATCACTCGAAGCAACCAAACGCTCTGGTCAACGAACGCAACAGAGCGAGAGAAGGGGGAAAGAAAAGAAGACGGAAAAGAATGTGGATGCCAGAGCGAGCATAGCTCGAGCTGCCAAGACACCCGAAGCGGCCCGACTACAAGTGCCAACAGAAGCACACGACGACGAGGACGTAAAAATCGAATCACCAAGGTGCCCGCTTCCGAGGCCGTCCGCCCGCCGAAACAATTGCCCTTCTGTGTACTAGCGGCGGCGCGATGCCACATGGCCAACGACAGTGTGCTGCACCTCGTCCCACGACGAGCGCTTCTCGACGCGGGGACAATGAGTGGTGGTCTGTGGCTTCCTGCAAGGTCGACCCTCCCTTGACCTTGCGCCGATCTGCATGGCATATATGCATACCACTTGGTGCACATCGGCCTGCCTCTCTTTCATCGGATAGGGGGATTGGCCTGGTGAAAGAACGCGCAAGATGTCAGTAGGCGAGAGCGTCGTGACACGATGGAAACGCGCGTAGCCGAGAATGCTGAAGAATGCTTCACCAAGGGTTCAGGCGGTGTGGTTATCTGCAGTTTGCCTGAGCAACCTGGTTGAGAACCTTCCAGTGGGAACAATACTGCCGGCAGTGACCGGTGTTTGCCGGGACAATGGGATTACCTTACTTACTGCCTTTGTTCCTACAGTAAGAAGGTATGCAAGATTCGATCCTGCCTGCCGTCGGTTCGTTTGCTGGTCGAGCAGATCGGTCCTGCAGCCAGCTACAGGTAGAGACGCCACCTGCTGCTACCTTAGCTAAGATACCTTCCTCACATAGGACATAGGTAGGTATGGTAGCCAACCTAAGGTACCTAAACACCTGACCAGGAACAACTCCCCAGTTACCTAAGCCCAAGGTACCCAAATATGCGATGGTATCAATTCGCATTACAGGGCCTACAAGCAAAGAACAAACCCAAGCCGAGGCGCGAACCCTCACGCGAAGCACCTCTGTCGACTCCACACAGGCTTGATACCGCTCAGAGGTAATTGGCCGCAGGAAGAGCCGCGCGCTCACCGGTTTCGAGACCGGACAGTGCCCATTCCTTACTCTCGTACAGCACGTTTTCAAACGAATCAATGAGTCTTGGAGTTTTCCACGTCAGGTATCCCCCGTTACGGATACGTCCACAGGCTATATCGACACTCGCAAACAGAGATTATACCCTCCCATCACCGCGATGTGCAATTCTCAGTCTACCCGCTACTACTCAGCATCATCCATGATCCATCATCCATCATTTCATCAGCTTCACCCTCACCCAGACGGCACTGTACGGGTCCCGTCGGCCCGCTCTCACGATCTGAATACCCAGAAGGGGAATTTTCCTTGTCACGGTGCCACACCCCGGACCCTGGTCCAGTCCACCTCACCCCCGCAATTGGGAGCCCTCGCCAAGGGAACGCAGCCACCCCTCCCGGGACCAGGTTCTTGCCCCGCTAGCGGCCGGTGCTCGTCCATCACTGCCGGCCGCAGAGGCTGACGTCGTCTTGTTAGCACATGCCATGCGTTTATAGTAGATACCTACGCATAATTAATACGCATGCACATCACAGCAGCTACACTAGCGCAGCGAGCACGTCGGCTTCTCTCACATGCACGTCTTGGATAATCGCATAATTCATCTCATCATCACCGTAGTAGACTCTTTGTGTTCCCCTGCGACACCAATCGGAGGGAAATCCAACTCGCCGCGCCGTCCGAGGTGGGTTTTCCCCGGTTCAACGCGGACCTTGGAAGCTCCAGGTTTTGCCCATGTCACGCTGTTGGTATTCCGCCATTTCTCCGCTGGAGATCCGGGCGGATTCATGATCCAACGGAGCCGTTGGCCGTCTTAAGGTGCCGTTCAACCCGGGGGGCCGGGGGGGGATCGTTCACGTAGAGTGGAGGGACATGTTACGGAGAAGGCTTAATGCCCCAGCTTTTGTAACTACGATTGATGACAACCTTCCAACCATAGCGTTTTGCCATAATTATTACTTGAATAGGTAGTCCGTGAGGCAATCTGCCCTTGTCGTATTTACCCGCCTGCTTCGTAATAACCTGGAAACTACTGTGAAAGTGAAAACTCCGAGGTGTTCGCTTCTTCTCGCTCCGTATCTGGTGGTCATGGTGCGAAAATGATGTGGCCGCCACCGCCCAACATCCATGACTCTCTTTACGAGACGACGTACGCGCATTCCGTGGCGTTCCCCTGCGTACAAAACGTCATCTGCACCGGCTCCGACCTGACGCCTCTCGCGACCATCCTCTCGCGAAACTCGGCCAGCCTCGGCGCCGCGTCGTACTGGCTTCTGTTCTGGCCCGAGCCATCCTGCCTCCCGGACCACAGTACTTCGCCCGCGGCGCTGGCTCTCGGCCAGAGAATGTTGTCTATGCTGACCGCGTCAATCGACTCGCTCCACGCCGCTACCTCGCCGCCGAGCACCAGCTTGGCCTCTTCCGCAGTCAGGTTCGTCCTCGGATCGTGCGAGTACACCAGGCGCCATCCCTTGGCTGGATTGCACCAGTCGTTGAAGGGGAAGAATTGCTTGAACGCCTCCCCGTTGTCAAAGTTCATCCAGTGACCGCGCCCACAATCGAGGTACTGCCCACGTTAGCCGGTTCGTCCGCTAGGATACAACAGTGCGAGACCAACCCAGAAATTGTAGTTGCTGTCAATCACTTTATGACCTTGGCTGGTGAGGTTCTTGACGGCCCCCTCTCCCAGCCACGACTGGATCACGACGTCGTCGCCGAGAGTGATGTTCCATTCGATCGCCATCTCCTCCCATACGAAAGGCACCAAACCGTGCTTGCGGATGCGGGCGTGGTTCTTGTCCATGAACTTTTGGAGCAAGGGCTGCAGCACCTCGGTCGAGTTGGAGTTGACTCCCTCGTCCAGTCTGGAATCGTTCCTATTCAGCTCGTCGCCGCCCGTGTGGAAGTATGCAGAGTACGGGTTGACTCTGGGAAGGAGATCGTCAAAAAGCTTGTCCAGGAAGTCGTCGACGCGCGAATCGTTCATCTTGAAGGCACCACAAGGCGGTTCCAAGCACCACCACTGGTACGGTTTCTCGTTGTACGCCACAATGAGCTCTGGGTAAGCAAAGGATACCGATCCAATGTGGCCGGGCATGTCGATCTCAATGATCGGCTCGATGCCGCGGTGGACGGCATATTCCTGGATCTTGGCCAAGTCTTCCGGAGTGTACGAGAGACCTTTGCGGTACGCTCCCTTGGCGGAAAGATCAGGCATCGCAGGAATGTCAAGCGGCCATGCCTGCGAGTCGGTTATGTGTATGTGAATGCGGTTGAGCTTGTTCCACGACATGGCGTCTATGACTCTCAAAACGTCCTGGACGGGGTACCAGTTCCGGGCGACATCGATGAGAATTCCCCGATGAGAGTACACGGGCTCGTCCTCAACCACGATGGGCGCAGCTGAGGTGTACCATGAAGTCCCTGATGTATGCTGATAGAATAACTGCGCAAACGTTTCGAGTCCTCTCAAGACTCCAGTGGATGACTTGGCCACGAGAGTAGCCTCGCCGTCTTTCGTAACATTCAGCGAGTAAGATTCGTCAACCTCTCCGGCCAGAGGCTTGTAAGTCTTGGGCTCGTCTTGTTCTGTTTGCGTGATTTGCAGCGACTTGACCGCTTTCTTGTCCTCGGCATAGACGTCTGGCTCGAAATCGCTGTTTTTTGGGTGAAATTTCCACGGTACAAAGTTCTGCTGGAATATGGCGCCCATCGCCCTCGAGATGCCGCCTTGGACAATTTCCTTGCTGCTAAAGACCGGGCCTGGTGCCGGGCTGTATCCGTAAGTGTAAGGAAGCTGTACGTCAAGTATTGTCTTAGCATCTCGAGCATTGGCACTCAAAGCAGAATCGGGAGTGGAAAGCCAGCGTACAGGACCGCCATTATACGTGATTGCCAAAGTCTGGCTTATAAAAAGGACCTCGTTGCCAGTCGATAGCTTCTTTGGAGCTGGCCAAATGCTGGCGTCGACTTGAACCGCCGCGCACAACAGAAATGTTGGGAGGAAATGAAGTAACATGTTGGAAAGCACCCAGGAAGGGGTGGTTTGATAATAGGCGAGACCGGCGTGGAACGGCAATAAGAAGAGGTAAGGAAACCCGTTGCTTCGTTCTAGAATGTAGACCAAAGATGTAGCTTATAAGTAGTTGTCGCACAGGGCTGCGGCAGTCTTCTCCAAAGCGTGCTCCGTCGACGCAACCCAAGGCATTCAATAGTTCATCTGCCGCCCGCCAACACCTTGAACGTGGTCTCGTGCCACCTTGAGCTGCAGCGATGGCGAGTCAAGCGAGACACCAGCAGGTGCCCGCAGTATATCGTTACTATGCAGACGCTGCAAGGCAAGAGCGAAGGCGAAGGGCGACTGCAATCTTTGGTGGTTGGGGAACGAGACCAATGAGGACGTATTGGGGCCGATAGTGTGGCTGCAATTCAAGGCGCAACGTTACGTCAAGGTTCGAGGTCTCGACTGCAAGCCCGCTCGACGACCAGCGCGCGGTCGCGGATGATGGGATGACGGAGGGGCTGAGAGCTGTTCGCGTGGGAGGATCCTCGACGAAGGTCGGGTCTGACGGTGGTCCAAATAAAAAAAGAACCCCAGTGTTTTCAACAGCCCGACCGAGACGAACTGCAGGGCCAAGGTAAGCCGGTGGTACGATGCACTACGTTGATGTCGCCCCGCGTCCCTTCGAGGTAATTTCAGACGACGAGCATGGGTGGTTGGCCCGAATGATTCCTTTATGCACTGGCTCGACGGACCCAACTGTTGGAGTACTGTGACGTCGGCAAGGCCAAAAGTCTAGCCGTGGCTGAGTCCGGCCTGAATCTGTCATTGGAGTATTATGAGACCGACAAGGCCAAGAAGCGAAAAAGCGAAAAACTTGTGACAAAAATGTAAAATCAAAGAGAAAAGAGCCCGATATTCACGGGAATCTTGTTGCGTTAGGTAGAAAACCTCATTATGAGAATCCCCTGAAGATCGAGCTCCTTTCTCTCGAGGTTTCCTTTTTTACTTATATTTTCGACCTTTAGCCCTACCAACACCATAGTGCTTGAATAACAGAGTAGGTCGAACTCAGCTACAGCTACATGGAGGCTGCTTACGAAGATAGTTGAGCTGAAGCTTTTACTTACTTTCTAAATCTTGAGATAAGGTGAGAAAGCTTTTACAGTCATGGCGTTTCGTCTCGAAGACGTCGATTTTCATTTGTAACCTGTAGAATGTCTGTTTTTGGATAGACCTCTGCGGAAAAGCTCAACCCTCCGAAGCCACCGTCGCATACATTATCACGAGTTCTGCGCCGCCAAGTAAGTGCATCCGCCTGTTACTCGGTGACTCCAGTGTGCCTCCGGGTTAGGGCATGCTACGAACCAGTAGTTATACCATACTAGGCCTACTTTACTGCGTTCGCCTGCCTAACAAGACACACATGCTGTAGATCACGATACACAACTGGGCATCGTGATTTTAACAGAGACCTTTGACTGGGTATTGGATGAGTCTACGAAGTATATGGGGGACCTGAGCATCTTATGTACTAATTACTGTAGTACACACAAAACGTAAGGTCAGCGCGGTAAGAGTATCCGCAACGACTGTGCGTGTAATTGTATGCTAATGCCACAGCAGGCAACAAGGCAGCTGGTATAAGGGCCGGCGAGCACAACGAGAGAGCCCTCCCTCCTGGGTGCGTGTGTGGTTGCGTTTAGTTGGGGTGACCGGTCTTATGGTGATGCTGCAGGTGGAGGAGCCGTCAAAGAGCCCGATTCAGGTCCTGTGAAAGCTTCCTAGGGCGAGGCAGGCTGCTAGTGTGAGCTGACCACCAGTCCGACCCAATGGAATGAACCTAGTGGCGATGTGTGGAGGAGGAGGTGGCATTAGTGTCAATGCCGGCGGTTTTGATGCATTGAACATGAAGACGCGGCTTCCATGGTCGTGAGCTGCGATTGGGATCATCATCGCCCCGAGGAGAGGCGTCCGGCTTCCAAGGACAAAAGAGGGGAAAGATTAGCCTGCAGGTCTGCAAGCAAGGAGACGTCGACGCGCGAAATCGATAACTGAGAGCCAAGCGAATCAAGCAACCAACGAGCGGCTTCGCGCAGCCGGCCGGCATGGCGTCCAGGGGCCGAAGTCGACACCAGCAGGTCGACAATCCACTCAACTTTGACTACCGGTTAATAATGTCCGTAGCGCTGACGCTGAGCTGCCAGCTCTCGCGATGCAGGTTGACGCAACAGGTTCTGATCCCGTGCTTTTAAGTACACCGTCTTGTTGAACCAGACGATGTATACCCAACATACGATTCCCTAGCTACGACGCTGTTCAGATCACTGAGCGAGACCTACCTAAACTACCCCAGACTAACAATTGGCAAGCCGACGACGCCTGATTCCTGCAGGGGACGGAATCTCATCTCAATCAACTGTAGAAGCGAGGAATGCACTCGGTACAACTCCGCATACATCATCGCATCAGTCATGACAACAGGGCTTCTTCGTCAACGTTCATTGGCATATAACAAGTCACAAGAGGGAAAGCCCAGTGTACCTAGGCACGGAGAGTATTGTATACGTTGCTGTGGCCCCATGATTTTGGAGACCACCATCTTTGGTATTTCCCAGCGTCCCGTCCCCATCAGCGTACCTGAAGCCCTGTCTATACGTCAAGAAAAATGGTTGCACCTGCAACGCCAAAAGTGCCCTTCCGCTATGGCTACATCAAAGCTCAATTATCATACAAGAAGCTGTGTGCTTCTACCCAGGCCGCAGCCTTCTTTTAATCACTCTTCCCCAGTTCCTAGCGTCGGCTGGTCTGCTCAGCAGCCTCTAGAACGGGCGTCTCAGTCCCTCCTCGTCTTTCCACCGACATGCGCACCGCCTTTGATGCTCCTTATTCCGAGAGGATCCCTTAGCTAATGACATCTTGGGCACTTCCTTGACCCTGGTTGGCTGCAGCCTCCGATTCGGGCAAGATGACCTCAGCCTCAGCCTGGGGGTCGACGAACTGCCGCTCGCTGACGTGCTCATTTCCGTCCGCAGTCCACACCTTATCCTTGAAGACACCCTGCTGGCCTTCGTCGTGAGTGTACATGCAGTGCGGGTTTTTGCAGGGGTTGAATTTGCACTTGATCTTAACATGCGTAAATTTGCAGCCTGCCGTGGTGCATCCGGCGCCGTTGCGGCACAGAGGCATGTCGGGGTGCCGGAAAGGACATCGCGGATTTGTGCAGTTGGGAAAGAACTTGCAGTCCTGCTCACCCTGGTGGGCAAGCCTCGCTGCTGGGGAGGGATGACGGCCGACACACTTTCGGTTCTTGCAAGCAGCACCGAAACTGCAGACATCGCTGAAGTCGACCGTGGTACCGGGCGGCGCCGCCGGAGACTGATGCACAAACTTGCACTCGCGGTTGGTGCAGTGCAGGTTGAATTTGCACACCGTCTCGTCCGGGTTCGGGGCCTCACGCTTCGTCTGGCCCATCTCGACATGCTCGCCCTCTCCTCCCTCCGCCCTCGACGGGTCGGCGTTGTCTCTAGGGTGCTGTTGGCGGTTCCTGAAGTTGTTACCTCTCTGGGTCCTATCGAACAGAGACTTTCCCCCGCGACGTCCGTGGCCACCGTTTTGGTTCATCAGCTGCTGCTGAAGCTGGGACATCATTGCCGCCTGTTGCTCCATCATGGCCATCAAGTCCATCTGGTTGGGTTGTTGTCCGGGCATTCCCCAGCCGCCATTCATGCCGTTCATTCCCGGAGGCACACCGCCGTGCTGTCCGTTCATACCCGCCATGGCGTTGAGACCGGCCTGAAGGTTGACTCCGCGGTTGTTCATCTGCCGGCCTCCTCGTGCCATACCACCCCTCGGCCCCGACGGAGGACCACGGGCGTGGGAGTTGATTCTGTCGTTGCCGCGCGTGCGATGGAGAATGGAATCGGGGGTCCTGTCCATAGCCTTGGACATGTGCCCCAACATACGCTTCTCGCGGCCTCCTCGAGGGTTCGGTCCGTTTCTCATGGAGCGGGGGCCAGTTGGACTAAGCAAGGTCAGCTGCTGAATAAAACACACGAAAGTACAGATGAGAGACATACGCGTTGAGCTCGTTCCCTTCATTCGCACCCATATCCGTGTCCATGTCGACAGAGCCGGGGTATTGGTTTGATGCATCTGCCATGGCCTCGCCACCTTCTGGCTGCTGGGTCCCATTCAGCTGCGCGTCGAGCTGTTCTGCTTGTTGGAAAAGCCATCCTGCGAAGTCCATCGCCGCAGGGTCATCGGGGGCAAGACCCAGCAAGTCAGTCGCGAGTTCGTTTGCGATCTGCTCCTGTGATCGGCCGTTGACGAGCATGAGGATGATGAACTCAGCGAGCTGGGCGTCGGAGCCTGACGCCCATCCGGCCTCGACGAGTTTAGGCTGGATTGCGGAGCTCAGGGCGTCCGCCAGCGGAGTATTGAGGACGACTTGGACGGTCATCTTGAAATGCGCCAAAGGGCGATCGGTTTGATGTCAGTCCCGGGTGCGATCTCAGGTTGTGTTCTGTGGAACGCGCGTGGCTATCGCAAACCAGGAGGATGGTGACGGGCGACTGCGATAGCGATGGCAGAGGCGGCTGTAGTAACAATGAGAACAGGTGGCGCGAATTCCGGGTCGCGTGGGGGTATGCGCTTATACTATGCTTGCGTCTGGGTATAAAACGTTGCAAGCAAATTCTGGCGTGGAAGCTGTTGTAGGCCAAACAACAAAAAGAAGGTTATGGTGACGGGACAGAAAAGTGTCGGGGCAGGTTCAACCGGAGCAGTTCTTCACCTTATCCCCACAGCCCGCGGCTCATCGTGTCGGGTCACGTGATCCAAGGCTCCCCGGTCACTTCTTGGATTCCGCTGGTAATTAGGTAGTGTACTCAGTACAGCACCAGCCCCCGAAGTGGCTGGAAGATGCCCCAATATTGTTACTCACAACCACCTTACCTTAACAGCGGGAGCTTTCACGCAGGATGCTGTATTATTCAGCGCAACGGTTTCGGACCTTTGGCCACCAACGGTGAGGCAGGAGGTAGTCCGTACCACCAAGCCATTGCCACACCTCGAAAGAGACGACCCAGTTGGGAACATTGAGCTGGATGGTTTGCTAACTGCATCTCCTGAAAGGCCACGCAGGGACACTCCAGACCACGGCCTACTGTGCACCGTAGCTCGTGAGGCGATATTGTTCGACGTGGTGGATCCAGCGTACGCTCAGCTGCAGAGTACAAGTACAGTAGTTGTTGGCTTTGCATCGTACGTGTAATTGAATCGACAGAGGCCCCAGAGCTCGCCCGAGCTACCCTGCAATCGGCCCATTATCGCGACGCCACTTCCTCCTCCAGTGGAAGCTTTTTGCGACCAGCATCTTTTTCCTCCTCTGCATGCCATTGCGACTTCCAACAATGGCCTCCAGAAGGCTCGACCATGCGTATCTTGCGCTGCTGAGGTCGTATCACTCCCAGCGCTTCTGCTGCGCGGCCACAGGCGCCCGCAACCATCGCGCTTCCATCGCGGCGGCGGCGCACTTCTCGTCAAGTGCGGCACTCCTTGCCCAGGGGCGCAAATCCAAGAGCCAGTCGCCACCGCCGCCGGTTTCCTTCTCGAAAAAGACCCCGAAAAACATTGCCATCATTGGTGCCGGCATCACCGGCCTGACTACGGCGCACTACCTCGCCAAGTTGCTGCCCTCGACGTCCCGCATCACCATCTACGATGCGGCCGAGCGCGTTGGAGGATGGATCAGGACGGAGGACCACGCCGTCAAATGGAACGGCGAGGAGAAAAACGTGACCTTCGAACGCGGCCCGAGAACTTTACGTGGCATGGGAGCGGATACGTGGAAGTTTGACGACTTTGTGCTTTACGACATGGTATGTCCGTCTTCGGGGGTTTTCCCCTTGCACACCAGTCCCACGACTGCGACCAACCAAGCTAAGCCTGAACTGTTTTTCAGATTAGAGACCTCGATTTGCAAGATCAGTTCGTCGGGAAAGCTTCCCCGCCTCGTTATATTTACTACAAGGACCGTCTGGTACGAATGGACCTGAAAGGCTTCGTGGAAGAACCGCTCATTGGCGACAACCCTTTCAAAGGCGCAGTGAAGGGTCTCCTCACAGCCATATATCGCCGGCTTTACGCCCGAGAAGACAATATGCCCCCTCACGACATGAGCGTCAGCGATTTCGTCAAGATGGCCACGGGTCAGCCGCAAATGGTTGACAACCTGGTATCGGCCATAGCTCACGGCATCTGGGGCGGCGACGTGGACAAGCTGAGCATGCGCAGCTTCATGCCCGGGCAATTCTGGCGATACTACAACTCGGCTCCCTCAGACAGGTTCTTGATTCTGCGTCAGGAAGTCGGCATGACGAGGAAGCTCTGCGCGGATCCGGCGTTGCGCGCCATGGCGCACAGGTATCGCAAGTACAGGCTTGCCTTCTTCAAAAAGGGTATGGGCCAGCTGCCCCATGCCCTCGCGGAGAGCCTGAGAGCGAGACCGAACGTCACGTTCAAGCTGGGAACACCTATCATGGGCATCAGATATGCCGAGAGGAATGACAATATATTTGTGAGAAGTCGTGCTCTCCCCGTACATACTACTCGACCCCTCATTTCTCGCTAACAACCCTCGGCAGGTCGCGGAGAAGAACGCAACGATGCCCGTGTCGTACGACAAGATCGTGTCTACCACCACAAGCACAGCTCTCTCCCAAATGACCACAAGCAAACTCCCATGCCTTCAAAACAACCCACCTCCAAACGTGTCCATCATGACCGTTAACATGTGGTATCCCGAGGTAAACCTGAATCACCCGCACAAAGGCGTCGGCTACCTCGTTCCCCGTGCCACCCAAGACAACCCCGAGGGTCTCCTCGGCGTCTTCTTCGACTCGGACGCCATGGGCCACGCCGAGGGCGAAGCCCCCGGCACCAAGTTCTTCGTCCTCTTGGGCGGTCACCAGTGGGACAACCGCACCGACATCCCCTCGACAACGGAGGCCATCGAAATGGCCAAAGCCGTCCTCGAGCGCCAGCTCGGCATTCCCAAGAGCCAGCCCTGCTACGCCGTCGCCCACTACGCAAAGGACTGCATCCCCCAGCAGCACGTCGGTCACGCCGACCACATGTCCCTCCTCGATCGCGAGCTCCGCGAGTCCTTCCGCGGAACCCTCGCCGTGGCCGGAGGTTCGTACACGGGCATCGGCGTCATGGGCGGCATCCGCGCCGGCTACGACATGGCCATCCACCTCGCCCAGTCGGTGCAGGATCACGTCGGCGACACGGGCCTGGCGGGCTTTCAACATCGCTTTCCCGAGCGCTGGGTAATTGATCGCACCGAAGTGGCTGCCATCGGACGAGACATTAACCCGAAGGAGTCTTGGTTCCACAAAATCTTGGGTTAGAAACATTTACCATGATTAGAGCGGGAGGAGGCCCTCCAAGCTTCACTGGCAGCTGCAAAAGACTCTGGTCAACCAACCTCTGACGAAGGCATAGAGTTGTCATACGCAGATGAGTAAACAATCTGTACATTATTTCCAAGGGATTGTTAAGGGGGTAGATTACAAAGGGACACATCATCATGGTTATATTTATAGACTTGTAACGGAAAAGAACAATCATGCTCAACGGTTATTGCCTCTTCATCTGACAGACACATTGCAACCTGCCTTGATTGAAAGACACGCGTGGCTTGTACCACTCAGGAGACCAAATTTCAGGAAGCACATTGCAATGAGGCCCGCGTCAATTTTACAAATTTTGATTAAAGGCATTATCTAGACCATTCCAGTCGCTGCCCCGCTGCTGTAGTCTCAAGGCATGGCCATCGCCGAGTCACCCCGGCCTCCTCGCTCTACAAGTCCCGCAAACCCGGCCTTGGGTATCACATCGAACTGATGATAATATGAAACCAAGAAGAAAAGTGTAGCTCGGACGAAGACTTCAACGTCCATCTCTGCGCCTTGCACATCAGCGGACATCTTCGCTGCCCGCGCTCGGTCAACGTGTCGCCGTCTAATCCAGTAACTAATCCAGTACCAGGGGTGCTTGTTTGCTCCCCGAGGTTCTGTTGCTTCCTTGGCTGATGCTGCTCATCTGCGTGCCGAAGGACTGGCTGGAAGAAAAAATCTGGCTCTGTTGTGTTGGTGCACCATCTGTCGACGAGGGCCCTCCGTTGCCCCCCGTCACTGCAAACGTCCGAATGGCGTCGTCCAGTTTGGTAAGTAGTTCCATAGTACTCGGTCCAGGCAAGGCAGCAGCAGCAGTCATGAGGCCCTTCCAACCAGCTCCGCTTGTCTCCCAAATGCTCCTCAATACCTTGTCGAACTCATCATACGGAGGGGAGGAACCCGCGATCCTGGCGCGGGACACTATCCACCACGTTTCATAGCGCCTAACTGTGGTTCTGATGTTCAGCACGAGGATACGTGACTGGCCACCGGCACCGTTGAGAGTGTAGCGAAGGGCGACCCAGTCCACCGCTCTAGCAAATATCTGCACACGTCCCTGGTTCGTGGTTTCCAGCGGTTCCCATTTGTTTTCGATGCTCTCCACTGTTTTTAAGACAGGTAGCAGGATCGGCATGAAAATAACCAGAGCTTTGAGGCCATCCGTGGCATTTACCAGAGTGGTCAATAGATCGAGAACTCTGATGTGCGGATTCCCTCGTTCCAACGAGATGCGAATATTGCTTCTGGACAAGTCCAATGTCGCCCTCCAGCGCCTTGATTTCGGTGCGACATTTGCATCGCTTGGTAGGGAGCAATCGCCGTACGTAAAGACGACTTCTCGAAGGCTCATACGTTCGCATGTGACAGAGCCTCTAGCTTTCCCCATGGCCTCGAGAAATCCGACGAGTCTGTCGATCGACTTGACGTGGCCCATAAGAGTGTCCAGTATAGGTTTGCCGATGAGCTGGCGAACACGGAATATGAACTCACCCCTACGGGAACTGAATGAGACGTCGCGATCGATACGGCCTTTGAGCAAAGTAAATTTAGACTTGTCCTTGACCCTCATGGTAGCGTCCACCACAGTGTTGAGTTCCACATTCTCAAGGAGCTCGATGGCCTGGGCATTGTTCGCGTCTGAGACTTGGGCGGCAGGTCTCACTTGAAGTCCCATGAACTTGATCTCGATTTGATCCTGCGCCCAGGACGAGGGTGATTCCTTTTGTCGACCCGAGTCATTGTCGGTGCTGCTGCGTCCGCTATCTTCTGTGGACCGCAGGACTTGAGACAGCTTGATAAGAAGAGACGGTACGCGAACCTCTTGCGGCAAAGAGGTGTTTGCCGCCCTTTTCTTGAGATACTGAACCTTGCGACCATGGAAGTCCTGCAAGTCAGTGACGTGGGAGATTATGCCGGTCACGAGGATAGTGAGGTTGTTCCAAAACTTGTCGTCTATATGAGGTTGTCCGCTGATTTGTAGTCGGGTGTTGAACCTCATGGGGCGTGGCGGTGTATCTCGATCACTGCCATAGTCAGCAAACCGCCTTCGACTCTCGACCAATTTCGACTCACATGTCAATCAACCACCACTCATCGCCCGCCAGGCTCAGGGACACCATGACAAACCAGTTTTGACCCAAGCTTTGGCACTGCAAGAAGATCGTCTGGAATGCCTCTCGCGTTCGTATCAGCTGCTTGATATCTTCGCCGCTGATCGGGCCTTTGCACGTATTCCAGCCCACGCTTCGGCCTCGGCGGTTGAGCTCCTCGATCACGTAGCCCCATCTGATGTTCTCCAAGCAGATCACCCCATCCTCTGCTGGATCTTTGCCTCCGTAGTTGAGACGGTTCTCTCCTGATAGAGTGTATTTCGTGTGTGGTTTAATTGCTGCGAGACCCGTCACCGGTTCGATCACCAATGTCGCTTGCTCTCGTGGCCCCAGCTGCATGCTCAGAGAAGATTCGACTGGCTCCTTCCGGGAAATACTGAGTGTCATAGAAGATTCTCTCGTGGAGAATCTTGGGTATGAAAGCAGCTTGCTGTGGATTGATGAGAGAATGTGTTCCACATGTCTCGCAATCGCCGTCTTGAGTAGGTCCTCTGCACACAAGTCGTCGACATCAAAAGGAAGCAGCACGTCTTTGACCTCTTTGTTGTCCCGATACCATTGTGCGACTAGGTGGCTTGAATGCCTATCGTCGATCTGGCCATTGGTCTTTTTGGCGCTGTCCACGGCAATCATGACCCAACTCTTGGGACCGTTCGGGCCGTATCTGCTCGTCCAGTACTGTATGGCTAGAGCTCGGTTCAGGGGCTCAACCATGAGGGTTCCAGTCCAAGTGTCCCGGCTCAAGGCGATGGCTTGACGCTTCAACTCGTTGATCTTGTGGGTAAGAACAAATTCGTGGAGGAATCTGTAGCACCCCTCCAGGCCGTCTCTGCCCAAAATTTCGTTGATTTGCCCCTCCAAAAAGGACACCAGAGCATCTGGTACCTTGTCGGAAGAAGGAGTGAAGGTGAATCGAAAATCAATAAACCAAAATTGCTTGGTGAAGTCTTCATCGGCAATCGTCAGATCCACCTCGAACTCTCCCTTGACCTTGAATGTGACTCTGCCAGATTGTATGCTGTAGTCCTTGAATTGATGCGGGATCTTGTCGTAGTCATCCAAATTGAGACGCAGAGAGAGCATAGTGTTGAGATCGTCAATCCATTTCAGCTGTTCTTCGGGCGTCAAAGGCGGCGGTGGAATGTAGCCGGGCTGTACTTTGTCAGTTTAGGCTCTTGCGGTCTCGAGAATGACCTTACCTCTGGAACCCACGTCGCCTCGCCCGTCGTGAGAACCTGCAACGCAGTTTTCAAGTCGGGGTTGGGAAGTCTTGCAGATATCAGGGATCGCTTCAAGTCGATCAGCAATGCCTGCGCATGGTCATACAGAACCCGCTTGGAGTCGATGTGCGCTTTGATGTCAATCAGCTTGCTGACAGACCCCGCGTTCCTGCTCCAATCTGTAATGACAAGAGCCTTCACCCATTTCGAATGGGCATCTTGGGCGAACTTGAGCATCAACATCTTCTTCCTCTTGTTCGGCTCTGACATATCATCGGGCGCATCGCTTCCGTGCGTGTTGTTGCCATTGACCGGAGGTTGTATCTTGATTGCTGCCATCTCCATAATCGTTTTCTGCAAGTGTTCGTGCGTCTGCTGTGCGAGTCGTGAGACAATCGTCGACAGAGGAATGTATCCTTGGGTGATGTGGACGATTTCTTCTGGCAGGTCGTTCATCCTCGGCTTTTGTTGAAGCGTGAGACCTTTGGTCATTTGCGATTGTTGCCTTCCCAGAATATCGGTCGCGCTGCTGCCAGAAACGCGATTCGGTAGGCTGCCTGCACCAGGGCCTTCGGCGGGCGCCTTGCCCTTGTTCAATGACGACTGACTATCCATTGCTGCACCGTTGACGCCGTTGATCTTTAGGTTCCGGTCATGGTTTGAATGTGTGCCATTTTGACCTCCATTCTCCATTTTGACGACAACACCAGGCATCGGGGGAAGGTCTTTTCGTTCCTCGTTGCCTGCCTCTCGACCGTCCCCCTGAGACGCAGACCGTAGTGTCTCCAAGCCGACGTTGAGATGCTAGATGGTCGTCTGGGAGGCCGCGAGGGGTGGGCGACCGAGGGAAAGCAGGTGCTGATCCCAATCCGCGATGACAGTAGGCTGGGACGCAGTCATCGGCGCCGCAAGCGCTGAACAGTTGGAGGGCGCGATCACATGCACAGAGGAACGCGGTTCCCCTAGTCGGACCCGGCGTTACGTTGTGGACCGTTCAACGTTTCGGAAGACGGGGATTCGCGGCAGTAGTATCGAGAAAACGCGATGAGACGTGGTCTGCGAATGCGGCCTTGCAGTGATCGTCGATCGGGAGATGCTGGGGTGACAACGTGGAGATCTTCAGTCGGCAGTCGGGTGCACGAAAGAAAATCGGCGGTCGCGTAGTCGAGAAATTCGGGCGACGCAGATATTCCGGAGCGTCTTGCGTTGCGAAAAACGTGGTGGTCGATCGGGCGCTGGTTCGACGTAGTGATGCTTGCGTGGTGAGGTGAGAGCATGTAGCCGGCTCGGACAACAGGGCGGGATGGCAAGAGCAGCCTGAGCAACGGGCCTTCTCTTTTTTCTCGGAAAAGCGCCAGCCAGCCTATTGATTCCCTGGGGTGCTGCTGGTCGACCAACGCCTCAGCAGATCATGTGATTAACAAGTACTCCACCTACAGTACGTACCTTTTTTCGTCTTGCTTTCCGTCAAGGGAAGTGCCAAGGTGCCTTACCTGCAACGGCAGTCAGTACGCCAGACTTACTCGGACGTGAGTGTACTTGTAGATTTCGTCATGAAAAAGAGCCACACATGTACCATTGCCAAGAACCGTGGCTTGTTGTGTTTCTGCCGACGAAATTGCGTACATATATCATGTAGTATGCACTGCAGACTCCATGAGAGCTCTCAAGAATTGTTAGGTCAGAACCATCCCGCACATCTACTCCTAAGCACCTTAGGTAAAGAAATCTTGACTATCATAGCCGCGGAAATTTAACCTTATCTTATCGGGCACACAGGTCATGTCTTGTA
The DNA here is from genome assembly GCA_004366825.1 of Colletotrichum spinosum. Taxonomy (NCBI): domain Eukaryota; kingdom Fungi; phylum Ascomycota; class Sordariomycetes; order Glomerellales; family Glomerellaceae; genus Colletotrichum; species Colletotrichum spinosum. Next base: position 1,391,158 of record QAPG01010715.1, read on the forward strand.
CACATCGGTTCCGTGCCTGAATTACGTCAGGTAGGTTCCTGGGCTTGCAGTTCTCACGAAGGAACGTCGAGATAGCTGCTGGGATTCCTCCTCGACTTTCTGAGTCTTCCAAGATTAACACCAGTCATGGATTGGTTTCCTCGAGGAATCATGAGGATCCCAGCTGGCACAGAAGTCGAGTACTGCTGCCCTGCACCGTAAAATCCAGCCGAATAGGCCCACGTCCACCCCCAAAAATATGACGTTGTCCTCAGTCCATCCAAGGCTCATGACTCGCTGGCCTAGCAGCTCTCCTGCTCAGACCACCCGTCATACTTCAGTACACAGTATTGCGATGGAGCATGTTTTGACGTGGGAAACGTGAATCTCATTGATTTTCTAACCTCCCTGAACCGGCCGAGCAAAAGTAAATAAGGTCCATCAACCACCAGTCAACACCTCATACGGGTGTTGGTCCTGGCTTCCCTTGTTTATGTCGTCTTCGTAAAGTCTAGCCCTCCCTTCGATGGATATAATACGTTGCGCAGGCCTCAGTAGGCGGCGCAGGGGATGTCGCGGGTACGGCGGCCGAGGCGTGTCTCAATTGGAATGGGTATGTTGGAGGGTTCGCTCAACTGCTCATGAAAACATTTAGAATCAATTCATCTACGTAAAGCAGCTACGCTAAACGCGCGTGCGGTACCACTTACAACTTGTTGGGGGCAGCCTGAGCGGAAGTGGTGGGCCACTGGTAGCCAGCTGCATCGCTGAACTTATACCCATAGGATGAGGTGAAGTCATCTAGGACAGCAGGGCCACGGGAGCCTGTGGTGTGGTTAGTAACAAACAAGTCAAAGGTGAAAGGCTCGAATCGAGTCTTACCATAGGGGTACTCCATTGGGATGATCTCCTTGTTGTCGTCAAGGTAGTGCAGAAGGGGGGTGAAGATTCTCCAGCTGGCATCAAGCTCGTCGTCACGGACAAAGTTGGAGTGGTCACCCTTGAGGCAGTCCAGAATCAGGGACTCGTACGCCTCGGGGATCTTCAGGTCAGAGAAGCGACGACGGTAGGTGAGGTCGAGCTCGGTGACAACGGTCTGCATGCTGAGACCAGGCAGCTTGGAGTTCATCTTGACGTAGACACTTTCGTTGGGCTGGATACGCATAACCAGCTCGTTGCGGGGAATGTCCTTAAAAATTCCAGAGGTAACGTCCTTGAACTGAATGCGAATCTCGGTCTTCTGCTCGTTGAGGGCCTTTCCTGCCTTCATGATGAAGGGAACACCGTCCCAGCGCTCGTTCTTGATGTATGCAACGAGAGCGCAGAAGGTGGGGCACCTGGAGTCCTTGGGAACAGTGTCGTCCTCCTTGTACGACGGCCTGTTACCGTCCAGAGACTTGCCGTACTGACCGATGATGACGTTCTTGGGTTCGATGGCGGGCATGGCGCGCAGGACACGGACCTTCTCGTCACGAATGTCCTCAGAGGCGAAGGAGATGGGGCGCTCCATGGCGAGCAGGGTGAGGACCTGGAGCAGGTGGTTCTGCATGACATCGCGAATGATGCCAAACTCGTCGAAGTAACCGCCACGGCCTTCGGTGCCGAATGGCTCCTTGAATGTGATTTGGACATTGTCAATGTTCTGCCTGTTCCAGGTAGAGCCGAAGAAGGAGTTGCCAAAGCGAAGAATGAGAATGTTCTTCACCATCTCCTTTCCAAGGTAGTGGTCGATACGGTACAGCTCGTCCTCCTTCCAGTCGGGCTCAAGAGACTTTTGAAGCTCACGAGAGCTGGCAAGGTCCTTACCGAAAGGCTTCTCAATCTGTTGTCGTGTCGTTAGTGTACCTGAACGAGTCGTGCCGAAGAACAGTTGCTCCACATACAACGACACGAGCAATTCCCTTGGTAGGGTAGCAGCACCTCTTCAGGTGCTGAGAGACAATGGTGAAGACGCTGGGAGGCAGGGCCATGTAGAAGAGACGGTGAGTCTCGGGCTTTCCAGCCTCGAGCTCCTCGAGGTGGGCGGTCAGGTTGTTGAACGAGTCGTCCCTGTCGTACTGACCAGAGACGTAGGTGCAGAGGCTGCAAAAGTCGTCGAGCTGCTGCTCAATCTCCTTTGTGGGCGTCTTCATGTAGGATCTGATACGGCGGATGTACTCATCGTGGTCCATCTTTGTTCGTGCATATCCAACAATCTTGATGTCCTTGGGGAGGAACTGGTTTCGGTACTATTTGCGCTGATTAGTCTCACAAGTCCGAAGCGCAGGTTCGCGATGGATGTTGAGGCAGCTCATACCAAGCCGAAGAGCGCAGGGTACTGTAGCAACATTAGCAGGTTCTTAACATAGGTATTCCGGGCTTTCGCCTACAGTCTTCTTCTTTGCCAAGTCTCCGGAGGCACCGAGAACAACGATGACGGTGTTCTCCTTCAACTCCATGGAACTGCGAAGGGCGGGAATCTGTTAGCATGATCGGGTCCTCGAAAGCAGTGACTGAGCGCATTGAAGCTAATCCGTCGGCGAAAATCCTCAGAGAAGGGATTTTGGCGACTCTTGGGGCGTAAATACAGCGTCGCAAGAAACGGAAGGCGGCCATGGTGGGGTTGGAAGGCGGGGTGACATACGCTGCGGCGGAGCTCAAGTCGGCCATGATGACTATGACGGCAGTGAAGCGACTCGACTGGGTGGTGATGGGGGTATTGGAGAGTTGAAGAGAAGAGGAAAAGGCTTCGACAAGTAGGAAACCACAGTTAGCAAGCACAAAGACTGAAGAGCGAGATGGGAAGGTTTTGGAAGGAGATGCTGGGCGGAATCCGGGACGGACGTATTGGGGGTATTTAGTAATGACGAAGCACAGATGAAGGTAGGGGTGCGCCGCGAAGTATGGGTACGGGCGTGGATGGGGGAGAGGAGGAGGTAAGGGTATGGTCCATGGGAATGGAGACGGGTAAATCTACAAGTCGGCGTCAGACAGCACTACCCAAGAAGCTAAAAGATACTTTGGCCGAAGCCAGCTTAACGTACCGAATTTAGCGCATGCTGGCGGGGCGTTGTCGAAGCAAAGAGGGAGCAAGGGGGAGCTTACTCACTCTCCAGGCGTCTTCTCAGCACTACATGTACTGTACTTGGATACTTTCCTCATTGTCCTGCCTGCACCACTGCTCGCCTTTGCTTTTGGCGCGCCTCGAGCCGAATCAGTCAGTGGGTAAGCTTCCCATGATAGGCAAGTGCCTAGGTGAGAACCTAGCTGCAGCCTGTGGTGAAGTACCGTCGGCCCTGCTGCAGCAGGACGGTCGTCGCACAGCGATATTCTTCCTTTGTTTCTGTCCAGTCCGCTCGCACCGGAAAGTCTTCCCCCGACTCCTCATGAGTCGAAGCTAGCAAGTTACAGTAGGATGGAGGAGACCGTTTCGTGGCTGTTGGCACGAATTTTTCCGTTTGGTTTCGGCATTTACTCGCGACTCCATGCACCTCGCCAGAGTCACCGGGCCGTCGAAGCTGGAGTTGGAATCGATCTCGAGACTTGGACAGGGTTGATGTCAATGGAGCGGGGGTCGAAGGGAGGGGCTCTTCTTCGGTGTTGTTGACAAAATGTTGAGCGCTGACGGACATTCTCACGCATCTGTCGGCCTTAAGCCCGCAACCCATCAGCATAGATTTCCAACGCAGATCCTAAAGCAGAGGCCATCACTAAAGACAGGTCACACAAACTACAAGTCAGAGCTTCCCAGAACCAGCTCCGTCCAGCTCTAGCTCGCACAGAGTCAGTCGACCCGCCTTGATTCGTCCGGCCTCGTCGGTATAGTGGGCAGTCGCAGGATAACAAAGCAACTAACTCGTCACTGACTTGTAATCAAGCCATAAGGGTAGGTATCCTCCTGTGGTGTAATATGTGCTGACACTCTTCCGTCGGAAGGGGTGGAAGCCACGCCTACGCCCATTGTGCGGAATTCAAGACAATATGTGGTGCGGATACCCAGGAAGTCCAAGGATCCCTTCAACGCGACATCGTCACCTTGGATGAAGACTACGATTGTCCGCAAACGTCGTCACATCATGCTGATCCGCCCACATCATTGCGGCCCTTTCAGAGGTCTGCCCTCCACGGTATTACAGCAAAGACACAGTTACGGTCTGTCATCAATAAAAGTAGCCCTTACCTGCGCGTGCCTATTTCAAGGCATAGCAGGCTCGAAAAATATCAAGGTACCTGGGCCGAAGACAGGCGAAGGTGACCTCTGTCTGCAGGTTGGTGAACTACGGGTGGCCGCCTGCCAGAGCGCACACCGGAGCTCGAGGCAACAAAAGCGTTGCATCAGTGAACAGGAACTGCATGCAAAGGAGCTTCAGCGCAGGACACAGACACATACGGGCGGGCGGCTTCGACCCCTGGGAAAGCAGCAAACGTGCATCGTCCCAAATGACCTCAGGGCGGCCCCCCAAAAGGGTCCAACGCCAAAACACCAGTATCTGGACCTGGGCCTGGGTCTGTTCTGTTCCTTGGCCTGGGCTCCATGCCCACCATCTCCGGCTCCAGCTGCTGCGGCGGTACTCCCAGCCTCTGCGCGTACGGATACCCATTTTCCCAAACGCCGGACACCACCGAGCCTCCCGATCGGACTTTGGGCGTGGGAGACGTGATCGGCCTGCTGGGCCCCTGTGGTGCAGTGCTAATTAACTAACAGTCGGTACTCGCGCTCTGGGGCCTGGCGAGTTTGTTGCGATGAGAAGCGAGGGAAGCCGTGGCAAGCGTGGGTCACGGCCAGCCAGCCAGCCTGTGTGAAACGGTGCTCCGTAGCAACAGAAAGACAGGCTGCTACTCTGACTCTCACTCGCGCTGTCGGCCCCAGTTCCATTGGAGTCACATCTGACGGGACCGCATGGCGGATATGCTTGGGAACATTTCCTTTCCCCCCATCAACTCCGATGCTGTCACCGCGGGTGCGCGCGTCTCGACAAGGCTCAGGCAAGAGCCCCATCCTTCAGGCCGGCCGGTCCAATGCAAAAGTGGCACAAACGTCTGCTGCAGTTTGCTGGGAACCGGCAGAGTTTGTGATCAGAAATTGCCGCAATGCCCACCCACTCGAGGCGTTCCAATCGTTGATGGTTCTAGCTAGGCCCGGCGCTGGCCATTTATTACCACGACGACCACCGGGGCCAGCTGTCCAGGACGAAACATCTCCGGAGTCGGTCTTGAGTGCCCCTCCACAGGTCGGTTCTTATCACCCAATTCAACCCGGCTTACCAAGAATTGCTTGGATGGATTTCTCATCCTCCTATCCGTCCCTTTCTTCCTGGCAAATGGAAGCAAACGGCATTCGCTGAACAAGTTGCCAATCTCCTTTTCTTTCCTTGACAATTCACTCGTGTGGTATTGGTGTTTGCCGCAGGGTGACAGTTCCTGTCCACGCCTGTTCAGGAAATGCCGCGAGATGTTGGTTTCGGGGTCGAACTTGGGACACCGGACCGCCAACAACGGCCGTCTCTGCAATTGTCTCATAACTCCGTGGGTTCGGCTCCCAAACCCAGACATTTTTGGAACTCCGGTCGAGCCGCCCGAGTGTTACGAGTTTTCGTTTCTCTGCTGTCAGACATGATGGTAATTTTGTTCAAGCTCGTCGGCGTCAGACCCGCGTTTTCCATTGGGAGAAAGAGTCGCGTATTTCAATCTTGACAGGTCATGGGAAGTCTAAACCGAACATACGACGCATCTCAATGATGCAAGTTAGGACTTGTCATCGACGGGTTTTCTCTCAGTCAACACAGAAAAAGGGTGCAGGGCCTCTTCCTCCAGGGATGCCGAATGCTTCGGGCGAATAAAGGCACGAGGCAGGAAAGAAAGTGTGTTGCTGGGATGGCAGCAGAACAGTCCTGGCGTCCGGACGGTAGAGGTGTTGGCCCCGAATCGACCGAGAGACCAAGACTCAAAGACCCGTCTTCGGCAGACATAAGCGCGGAAGAGCGGAATTTGCGCCATCGGTAGTTCAAGCCACATAGCAGGGGCCTCTGATGTGGCTATGAAGCATGCTCTGGGCATACACTGTGGCTTAGTCGTGTTCGATTAGATAAGTCTTGACCTTCGACGATAAGACTATGCGCTTCAATGATAAAAGTGGGACTAAGCGAGCCCTAAGGCAATTTTTCACGTAGCGACTTGTGGGAGTCTCCCAACCCCGACCTCCACCATCCGAGACGACGCATCGACAACCACGACGACAACCGGAGTATTAGTCTTTTTCGCGAAAGACCATCCTCAGCCTTTTCCTTGATCCAGTCCTTTGGTGAGCGAGGAAACTAACACCGTCAAAATGCCTTCGGAAGCCGGTCACAGACGTGAGTTTTCGCCTATACCCCCCGAGAACACATTAGGAGGAGGATCGCGTAAATGGTCGAGGCGCAAGTTGCCAGGGCTATGACGAACCGTCGTGGCGTTGCACTCAGAGAATCGCTGGGACCGTTTAGGCGGAACTGGAAACTTTTGCTAACTCGAATATCCGATAGTATACGTCAAGTAAGTTTTATTCAAACGAATCTGTTCTCCCAGTCCGCCGATTTCGACGACGTACATATCAAGGACGCGACAAGCCCCCTACGCCTCGATACCTCGAACACATACGATCCAGATCCGAGACCACGATACTGCCAACGAATGAACCGGAAACTAACGCTGCCTTTCTCAGGGGACGTCACCTCAGCTACCAGCGTGGTAGACACACCACCCACCCCAAGACGAGTCTGATCAAGATTGAGGGTGTTGACGACACCAACGCCGCCAAGTACGCGTGCCTCCATGAACCCTGCCAGTCCTCGGAGCCAGTCGCTAACGCGGAGATGCAGCTTCTACCTCGGCAAGAAGGTCGCTTTCGTCTACAAGGCCTCCAAGGAGATCCGCGGCACCAAGATCCGCGTTATCTGGGGCAAGGTCACCCGCCCTCACGGTAAATATTATTCTGCCCTACCTGCTCCTCAGAACCGCCGCCATCGAAGTTCCGTCGATCTAACGCGCACGCAGGCAACTCCGGTGTCGTCCGCGCCAAGTTCACCACCCCCCTCCCCACCCGCTCCTTCGGCGCCTCCGTCCGCGTCATGCTTTACCCCTCTTCGATTTAAAAACGGCTATCCCATCGGACGGAGTTGGCAGTGAGGATGGATTCTGAATTGGCTGCATCGGTCCAGGCAGAGGAGGCAAGAGCATAGCACCCTGCTTGCTTTTAAAAAAAGGCATGAATCAAAACTCGTCAAACCAACCCGCACGGAGCGAAACGCACACTCCTCCGCCCCCGCGCGCTCGAGAAGGGAGAAGAAACCCTTCACTCCGCCTCTTCCAGACCCACACCCCTTCCGAGACACATGGGATTTGATGATTCTGCGTGACTTTGAAGTCTGGCGAAAACACAGGAGAGTCGTTGGCGAATTGTTGTTTTCACTTCTCTTACTGCCGGGAACGAAGATGACGAGTAGCTTCGCTTTATTCGGGGAGGGCTTTTTTTTCGAGGACGGAATGAAAAAGAAATCATTACGCTTGATTTTTGCTGGCCGGCTACACATACGCGATAACGACAAACGGTAGATCGGGCGGCATAAATGTCAGGTGTTATTAAAGACATGGCTCAGCGACGGTATTCAATGGTTTTTCCCCTCCACGATCTCCATTCGATTGTCTCTCTGGCTGGTGAGAAGATTGTTTCCCCGGGATGTGTGGCCCGCCCCTCCAGATTCTTGCCTCGGAGTGAAGTCCACGACGCTCGCTCGCGGCCGCACGTATGACATCGGTGACATGTCGTTTCTAGTGATGTGACGCGCGGGAGACAAGGGTGACTTGAACGATCCGGGGAACTCGCGTATCGGTAGCTGGCCCTCGGTTGCGTTGGGGACCAGAGTGTGTCGTAACGACTTGGGCCCTGGCTGAGTGCTCGATAGACCACCGCTGGACGAAGTCTAGTCTTGACAACCAGGCCGTGCGTGTAAACAAGCGGATAGATTAATGTGACGTCAGGACGACCACTGGCAAAAAGTCGATTCGAGGATGCGGAAACACGGCGCGGCCCCGTTCCGGACCCTCCGGGCCACATTTGGTGAATAGCGAGCCGGTCCGACTACACCTCTCGGACCCGGTTCTAGGAAGGATGTACTCCATCAGTCAGCCACCCATCGACTAATCCGTTCCATCTGCCCCTTAATTATCAGCTCGTACCAGCCAAGATTGAGAGGCTTCAAGTCGAGGTCGCCTGAAGAAGAAAAGAGGGGGTGTTACGATACGTCTGGGTCTGTCGCGACTAGGCTAAAGAGCAGGCCGTGCTGGTTTGGAGGCAACACGCATTCTACAATCCGGCTGCTCCTGCCGAGAACAGCCACTTGCCAGACATTTGCCACTCGCTCGTCGAACCAAATCCTGTTGTTGTTGTCGCCGTTGCCATGGTGCAATGTGATTCTCGCCAAGACACCCAGACGTTGCCGCTTTCTTGCCTTCTATAGAGGTGAGGGGAATTTTGACGAAGAAGCTGCAGCGCCGAGGACTCCTCCGAGCACGCGAGTACGGGGGTTAGCTCGACGAGCAGTCCAACAGTAGTAGCCTTCGGTGGGAAATATATATATTATTCAGGCTTCCCCAGGCAACCCACCGTCCCGGGCCCGCCAACGGTCTAGTCTCCAATGCCGCGAGCATTCTATTTGTATGTTCCGTCCCGGTATGGACGATGCTCTGACGGGGGCCCGGTCATCCCCCATTGAAAGAACCCAGACCCGCATGCTCATGTCTTTCTTTGCTTTTCGCACCATGTACTAGTACCACGTCAAGTTTTCCCTCCTTTCTTGTACAACATGCCATCATGCCGCAAAAAAACGGCTCGCTCTAGAAAACGGGTCAGACTATGCCTATGACGGTGTCAACTGTTCCGTCATCATCTTCCGAACCTCCTTCTCGAGGTTCTCCTCCGCCACCTTGCCATCCACATCCTCCACCGCGCCGGTAACCTTTTCAGCGAGCTCAATCTTCTTCTGGCAAGCCTTGTAAATGAGCTCTTCAATAGTGCGAGAGGCCAAGAGACGAATGACCTCGACATCGCGAGTCTGGCCGAGGCGGTGGGCGCGGTTCTCCGCCTGTATATCATCTTGCGGGTTATCCGACTGATCAAAGATGACGATCTTATTTGCCGATGTCAAATTGATACCGGTGCCGCCCGCACCCGTCGTGAGTAGAAACGCGGTGATGTCGTTGTCGTTGTTGAACCTATCAATGAGCTCCTGACGCTCACCGACGCTTGTCTGGCCGTAGAGGACGCAATGCTCGATGCCATCGGTGGCAAGAACTTCACGGAGAATCTCAATAACCTTGGCGAACTTGCTGAAAACGAGAACGCGGTCCCCATTTTCGCGGTATTGGTGAATGAGCTCCAACAGCTTGGTGACCTTGCCGCTATCCATCCAAGAACCTTCGGGCACGTCCAGGTGCTGGATGCACTTGTAGTCGCGACACCAGAGGTGCAGCTCAAAGTCGGAAGAGTTCTTCAACTCGCCAATCAAGTGCTCGATCTTGGGCTGTTGAAGTTCCGACTGGGGAACTTCTCTCATGAGGATTTTAGCCATCTTCTCGACTTTCTTGTCGTCAAAGTATCGCCTGAAGAGCTGAGGATGGAGAGCTGCCTTGCGGAGTTGCATCCAGCTGTTGTTCTGGTCGCTCTGGCGTCCAACGGCGGTCTTCTTCACCGGACCGGACTTAAAGAGACGCTCGTATTCCTCGTAAAGGTCTTTCTGGGATGGTGCCAAATCGCAGTATGCCACGTTGCATATCTTTGCCGGCATGTCGGACAGAACCTGTTGCTTGCGCCGCTGCAGAATGAAGGGCTCGAGAATGGTTCGTGCTCTACTGACACGCTCTCCGTAGAGAAACGCACCATTGTTGACGTCGCGAATAGTAACCTTTTGGCTGAATATGTACTGCAGCTGGTCCATGCGGCCATTGAACATCTTCGGGTCAATAAAGTTCAAGAGAGAAAGCATCTCCATCAGGTTGTTTTGAACCGGGGTGCCGGTGAGCAGCATTCTCCAGCCCGCCTTCACCCGAATAAGATCCCGGTAGATTTTGGTCTTGGGGTTCTTCATCTTGTGGCCTTCGTCGAAAATGGCAGCGGCCGGCTCGAGTTCACGGAGGGCCTCTATATCCTCTTCGGAGCCGACTTGGGTGTAAGTCGTCAAGACAACGTGGTGGTCTTCCGGCTGCTGGAGCATATCGTAAGCGATCTCTCTGCGCTGTGCCTGTGGTCCTTGATAGGCCAGGACTGACAAGCCGGGCGCGAAACGTTCGAACTCGCCCATCCAGTTCGAAAATGTCGAAGGTGGCACGACGACAAGGTTAGGCCAAGGCCTCTCGCCCTCACCAGTCTTCTCGTATTTTTCAACCAGGTGACTGATAAGAGAAATGACCTGGCACGTCTTGCCCAGACCCATTTCGTCAGCCAAAATGCATCCGTAGCCATTCTCGTACAGCAACGACATCCAGTTCAGACCAAACAGCTGAAAAGGACGCATGGTGCAGTGTCCATCCATAAGCTTCGGCTGGCGAGGAATGGGAGGCTCCACAAGCTTCTGCGCACGCAAGCTTTTCGGCGTTGGCGGAAGGTCGCCGCTTGATGAAGTTTGAGTGCTGCGCTTTAGCCCTTTGAAATCTAGGTCCCACTGGCTGATTGCCTTCTTCACGCTGCTGGCCTTCCTCTCGCACTCAGCGACAACCTCATCGATGGCGTTCACACTACGGGTGAACTCCAAGATGGCATCCACGAGCGTCTCTCCGACCGCGACCTTTGGCGATTTCCGGCCTCTAGCCGACGCCTTCTTCGTGGCAGTGACTGCCTGGACTTCTTCGATGCTGTTGAAAGGCCTTTTGTTCTCGATGATTTTGAGTTCGTCGGGCTTGATATTGGTCATGGCCGACAGGTCTTCGATGGGACTCTCATTGATGGCCTGCAGAGCTTTGTCCTGCAAACTCTCCTTTACAGCTACATTGATCTCATCCTCGTTGTCAAAATCTTCGTCGTCGTTGTCGTCAGGAATGACAATCAGCTCGTCGACCTTTTCGTCGGCGAGCTCATCCTGCTCGGTATTGTCGTGGGCCTGTTGGGACGAGACGGGAGATCTATCGGGTCTGCGGCCCTGCATCAAACGGCGGCGTTTGGGCTTCGGCGGCGACGGGGTGATGCTTCGCGAAGGGGTAGGTAGGCTTGGTACGTGGCGCCCCAGAAGCTTTGGTTTGGCAGGCTCGAAAGGCCGGCTTGACTTCGATCCCTGAGCTCTTGATATGTCTCCATCGCCGTAGAGATTCGGCTTTGCTGGGCTCCCAGAGCTGCTGTTCTTGTTCTTCAAATGCCTCTGCTCCAACAGATACTCAATGGCGTCAGACACGTTGTAGTGACACTCAGACAGCGCTTCCTTATAGAACTGGACTGGAAGCGCATGGCCAAGAGCCGCGGCCACTTCGTCTATCTTCTTTTGCAGCCTGTCGACCGGGACATATTCGAAAGCTGAGACGTGCTTCTTGAAGGCAGTAGGTCGGATGTCTTCTCTTCCCCTGTCTTCCTCGTCCGACGAGTCGCCGTCGATGACAAGGGGCTCCTGTGCAGGCCGCTTCGCTGGGTTCTTAAAACTCGTACCGGCAGGCGCCATGCGAGAGAAGTAGGTTGAGCGGGTTGGCTGCTGCTGGGGCTTTTGCTGAAACGGCGAAGACGCGGGCACCTCGATCACCGACCTCGCGGGGGAGGAAGAGGCCTCTTGCAGTGACTTGGGCTCTTTTTTCGATGCAGAACGGTCGATTATCTGGGTTGGTTGGGTCTGAAAAGGAGAGCAAGGTATCGTTGCGTCGGCCAGCTCGTCAGCATCGCTCGTGCGACGCTTGACTCTCACGGGAGAGTCGAATCGCATTGTCGGGCTTCGCGGTGGCGGAGAGGAGCGCAGGTCAACAATTTCCATGATGTATGTTCTTTCCGGAGGTGCAGGCGAGGCAGTGGTTGGGAAGAGGAGATTGGGCGAGATGGCAATCAGGCGAACAATGAACGTATAGCAATCGGCGTCGGGACCAACTACAACTGCCGGTAGAATAAACAAACTCGAGAAGCCGACAACTGGAGTGACAGAGTAGAGAGTCGAGTATGGGCGTTCAGGACGGCATTGAGGCCGAATTAGGAGAAGATCGCAAGTTTGAAGAGCGGCCGTACACTAATAGGGGGGGACAAGCGACAAACCACAATCTCCAAAAGGAAGGAGCGTTCGAGATCGAAGTCGAAATCTGAACGGGCGGCGGCTCCAGCGTGGGATTTTTACTGGGGCAGATGGACCCCGGTGCCGTTGACACGGCAGAGTACCAGAGGACAATGAATTAAAGGAGCGACGCGCTTGGACGAGGCGGAGCGCGTCGATGGCACGTGGCTGGCGTCATCAATTAACTTTGCCATCGCACAGTGAAAGACAGTGCAGAGAGCACTGTAGTTGCCGTCTTTTGACTTCACATCTCGGACTTTGGGAGTTGGACATTTCGGCAATTGAAACCCACTGAGCCGACCTTCAAGCCGACGACGGCATCAACAAGTACCATCGGCGGTTATCATCTGCGCGACTTCTTCTTCCATTTGTTAATTTGTTGCTCGCTTCTTTGCGTAGGCTGTCTTGTCTAACTGTCTAATTTTTTGCGCTCACAAACCGGCAGTGCCTCATCCTGGCTATCCTGGCTGAAGCTGCCGATACACTTACTTACTGTCGCCAAGCATCATCGGCATTTAACATCATCGCCGACATCACAATGGCTACCCGCCGCATCGTCGCTTCTGAGAAGACGATTCTCGAGAAGGATGACCACATCGGTGCTAGCCCCGCCGCGGGAGAAAAGTCCAACATTGCTCCTGCCGTGCCTGTGGACGTCATCGTCAAGCTTCTTGGATTTACACTGGCCATGATTGTCATGCCAATCGGCACCTACTTCGCCACAGTCGATTTCGTTTTCAAGGGTATGTTATTTGCGTCTACATGCTTCTGAACGCTCTCGTGGCAAATTTCGATTGACGGGCTCTCGTAGGAAACGCTACATTTGCCGGCGGCTTGGCCGCTGTTGTCGCCAACGTCGTCTTGATTACCTATGTCATCGTCGCCATGAATGAGGATCAAAGCGAGCAGCATGACAAGTCAAAGGAGGGAAAGAAAGATCGCTAAGCGACGCAAGCTTGGGATTTCGATGGTTTTCGTGTCTGAAGCCCTGGCGCTCCGGGTATATCACCATTGTTTAAACAACTCGGGGTTTCCAGTTGAAAAGTACGATGTCTATTCTGCAGGTTTCATCTCATTGCTTCGTCTCACCGCCGCAATTCTTATTGGAGACTACGGCTCCGCGAGGTACTATTAGTGTCCATCGGCCAGCATACCTTATGACCGCGGGCTTTGTAAATAACCGAAACTCTTTCCATCACAGCCACCATTGGGATGGATGATTGCTCACAGCCACGGTTTTGTACTCGTCGTGTGCATGTACCGCATAATCCAATTGTCCAAAAAGCCGCCATCCCCGCGTCAAGCCATTTATCATCAGATGCCCGTGTTCATCTCATCCACGAAGCCATGCACATTCGTAAAGGCCATCTCGTTGAGGCAGGCACACTATTTATCTTCGGCGGTCTCGCACGCGCATCAACTTGCGACAGGTAGCCGCATCGGGGTCGCCTTCAAAATGTAGAGAAAATGGGTATCGACGAAGAAGAAAAAATGAAACGTTGCCATATCTCATGTCTGCTGCTTTCAGGACGACTTGCTGAATCGGCGAGAAAACCAGCTCTTTCTCTTGGCAGGTGCCTCCGGACGCGGCTGTGACTGTGACTGCCGCGAGGTAGCAACTGATCTTCGGATCACGTCCGATTGCTCGGGAGGAGGTGGGCCACTGTTGACCTGTTGGTAGGCCTGTCCTCTCGATGGGCCGCCATTTGCGGATTCATTTTCGATCTTGAAAGCGGGTGCCTGACTGAAGCCGATGCCGTAGTCATTGACTGGCTCCGGCTTATGTGGATGAACACGCTCTATAGAACTGTTGTCACTACTCGGGTCCGTGTGATAGCCGGCCTGCTCCGCGGAGCTCCCACTCGCGGCTGCCGAGGTCACCGTTTCGTACGAACGGTCCTTGTTGGGAAGGGGGTAGATGTTCTGGTCGCCCCGACCGTAGCCGTTCAGGTGCGGATCAGTTTGAGTCCTCGGGACCCTCTGGCGGTATGGAACGTTACCCCCGTTGTTGTAGTAGCCTCCGTTGCCTTGGTACGGGTCGTAGTAGCTCTGTCGGTTGGAGGCCATGTCAAATTGTGTGCTTTCGGGACGGTACGAGGTCGGGCGGCTGCCGTAATAGCTATCATGAGGATAACGAGGACCGCTGGCTGTGGAACGATATCAGCAGTAGGCTCGACGATTATGATGGCTGGTTGACTTACTCGCATAGTAGCTGCTTCTCTTATTGAACGTCGCAATCGATTCGGTCTCTGAAGCCCGCAGTCAGTACACTACGCCATGGAGACGGATAAATTAGACATGCCTGAACGAAAGTAAGACTTACGACGGTCCCTTTCGCGGTATCCTCCATCGATGGCAGCCTCAAAGCTCCGAATGGTATCCAGTGGCCGTTCCCACCGACTGCGGGTGGGATTCGACCTGTCAGGCTCAGCTAGTGTCGGTTGTCAGACACCGCAGCGAAGACAGCACATCGGCTCAGTCGGAACTCATCGCGAACTCACCAATGGGATTTCCCAGGCCGTCCTTGTGCTGGATGGAGCGCAACGGGGCCAATGACGACTTGGTCATCGCCTGGACGGCGGCTGAGGGTAATGCGTTAGCGCATGACGACCAGTGTGTTGGGAAGCGGGCATTGGTGGCATACAAGGTTCGGCCTCGCTCATGGCGATGGTTGGGTCGGCCTTGCTGTGAAGCCTTCTAGCTTCCTTCTCCGCGGGTGTCTCGTGTAAGTCGTTTTTTTGGCTACTCCCGGAGCTCTTGTGCGATCTGTTGGACTGGAAGCTGAAGGTCCTCTGCCTCGACTTTGAGTTTCTCTGAGGTGGATTGTTCTGGGTCTGAGGCGGCGTTGGGTGTGGATGCTGGACAGGCTGAGGTTGTTCGTACTGGTGGTAAGGACGGTACTGAGGTTCCTGGGGGTCCTGTTGGTAGTCTTCGGGATCGGGGTGGTGGTGGTTGTAATACGGCTGCTGGCGCTGGGCTGGCAGCGCGGGAAGTGGATGATGCTCTGCCATGACGGGCGACCAGGGGCGTAAGGCGGTTTTAGTTGATCTGTCTCTGGACAAGCGGTGGGCGCAGTGGGTAGCGGGCCTCTTCTCGGCGAGCAAGGACGTTTGATGGAGCTATTGCGTGCCTTATCGCGGGTCAGCAAGGGAAATAGTGGGCGGGCGGTTCCCAGGCGGTCGCTAGCGAAGCAGCCAAGGTGGTGTTCCCAGGGGGGCGTGATGATGTGGAGGATCGCAAAGTGGACCAGCAGAAGGGATGGACGGTGTGCGAATGTTGAATCCCGAGACGATAGCCGGGATAGAAAGTGGATGCAGAACTTGCAGCAGGCAGTGTACCCGTGAAATCGGGGCTGTTTCCAGTGTTCCACTGATGGAGATGTGATGATCGCAGCGTGTCTGGGGTGGGAGCGGGTACACAGGTCAAAAGAAAAGCCGTGGTGTTTGTGGAAGTGAATGAGTAGTTGTGCTTCTTTTTTTTTCTTCCCCTCCCCAAAATTATTGTCGCAAGGAGGCAGTGAAGCAGGGAAGCATGTGTCTCGTATGTGGCTGGGGTGGAGGGGGCAAAAGAGAGAGGGAGAGGGAAAGAAAGAGAGTTGGCAAGGTTCAGGCACCTTGAAGTGAGGTGTGCCGAGAAGGAACGAACGGCCGGGCAACGACTTTTCTTCGCACCCAATGCAGAAAGTACGACACGACACGCCGCGCCGCGCCAGGCGAGAATGACACCCAGACGACGCGGCAGCGGTAAGCCGAACCAAGTGAACTGCCTGCGGTCGTGTACGCACTACGTGTGTGTACGTGTATGCGGTGGAGGCAGGGAATGGCAGGGGAATGGGAGTGAAGCCCAGGATGAGGTGGTGATGGACTGTTGAAAGGTACGTACCGTAAGGGGAATTTTCCTTGGGCTGATGCCGGAGCCTGCTGCAAGCTGCTGCAACAGAAGGGCGGGAGTCTGAGAGTCCACGTCGTGTGCAGTATGGGGGGCTACTTGGGGCGAGCGACGCTAGGATCGTTGCTCCAGGTGCGCTGGGGGTGGCCGTAAGTGGTTAAGCGCCGTCGACTTTGGACGGAGGTCGGAGTTGAGAACGGTCAAAACACGTCGTGACTGGGGGTCCTTGGGTGGTTGGGAACACTCGACTTGGGACGATACCGCAACAACCGGGTCTGCCCAGCCTGTAAACGCCTCCTGAGTGTCCACGAAAGTCTTGGTGATGCGATTTGCCGGTTTCTGCTCCGTCTGGTCTTCTGCCTTTTGCCGCCCGCGTCGACTCTGTGATTCAGTTGCGGTGCAGGTGTGCAAGTGTAGGTGTGGCACGTCACGTCGTCGACGATGCTCCCAGTGTCTGTCAGTCACTCCCTCTCTGCTGCTGTTGGTTTCTTTTCCCTCTCTGCTGCCTGTCACCGGCAGTTGTGCAGGATAGGCGAGGTGTCCCGCGGTCCGCTGATTGACCCTTTTTGGAGTGGAGATGCAGTGGCCTGTGGATTATTTAGGGGGGCGACGGTTCGGCAATAGTGTCGATCAGCCAGTCCGTTTGTTGGTTTCGTAATGATGCACAAGTAATATGGGTATATTTGTTCGGACTTGGGGGTGGTGGTTGTGATCGCGCTGGTGTGGTGCAGCTCGTCAAAATGTTTAGGTGAGGCAGGAAGCCTATGCTGGGTGAGTACTGTGTAGGCGCAGGCGACGGGGGCCCCGGGAAATGAACAGCTAAATAAATGATCGATGTGTTGACTGCGTACTGGATTCAGGCCGATCGACGGGCAAAAGATGCTGTCGGTGGGTGTATCAGTTTGTTGACTGTGGAAAAGTCCTCAGGTCCAGACGTATTGACGTTGGTCTTGTTGACACCCTTCACGTAGTTTCCCGAGCTGAGGTCCAGCGTCGTTTGTGAGTCGGAAGGCAAAGCTGACGTCAAATCGCTAGATGGATAGGTCCGTGTGTGTCAGAGTTCAGGTACCCGATATCCCTTTGGTACCTGAGGTAGGTAGGTACTTCTGTCGGTAGGTGAATATTCAGGCGGATGACGATGCGGTGCGTAGAGTATTAGTGCCTTCCTGAGTCGCTCGACCGACTCTTGTGAAATTGTCGCCCCTTCCCTTTCGGTCCTTGGCGCGTCGATGGCGTCGTGAATTTCCTTCGTTGGGCCCGGAGCTATTCGTGCAGCGCGGTTCCCAGCTCTAGCTCTTCGGCCACGTCTAGGCCCTGACGAGGCGAGTCGTGGGATAGATGAGACGATATGATATATTATGTGTCTAGGCTGATGCGAGCTGCAAGTTGCCGGTTGCCTGTGTCGACCCAATCTCGTGGCTGTGTCACAGTCTATATTCTAGTGTCAGCCCAAACCCGCATATGAAAACACATGCACAAGTCATCCACGCATTCGACTGGATCATCAAATGCCATGTCTCTTTCATCCCACGTCGCCGCAAACGCCGTGCTTCAACGACTTGGAACGTGGAACGCGGAAGGTGGACCGTGGACCCTGGGCCGAGGACCATACCGTGGCACGCTCTTGGCCTGCTGGCGTCTGCACGGCACCGTACCGCAGCCTAGCTTGCAGATGATGGATGGGGCGAAAAGAAATGCCTCCCTCTGTGCGCACCTTGTTTTGCTATCCCTAGCTTCCACAATTGTGCCAGCGGAATTTGATCCCAGTTGGTTTGGCGATCGGATATCGGGCCCGGACCCAGACGGTGCCTTCCGTCAAATTGGATGATGCGATGGTGTCTGCTGGGTAGTGAACGGCGTCAATAGCGTCCAAAACCACGACTGTTCGCGCTTGATGGGTTGAGCTTGGATAAGTGAGGCTTGAGCAGGGCCACATGCTTCGGCCACAACAGAAAGCGCTTGGAAGGACACACGAAGTTTTATACCAGAGACAATAGTGGGATGCGGTGCCTTGAACCTGGAACGCTCAACTCCCGCTTGCTCTGGCTGGGGTGAGGTGTGAAAGTGACAAGTGCTACTTACCTGTCTTGAAGGCTTCAGAGATGGATGTCCTAAAGGCAACGTGAGACCTTTTGCTTGGTGATCCAGAGCCGGAAGCATAAAAAAAGACACGTCCAAAACTGCATTAAAGACCGGCGGGAAGGCTTGGGTATCTATACGAGCTCGCCAGCCAACAGCCCATTGTCAGCCCGCTTGTGACTGGTGCAAAAGACGGCTACGGGGAGCTCGGCTTCGCTGGGCGGACGGCATGATGGTGTGCGGTGACAAGTCGATGATCATCCCGGCCAGCCTCTGGGTAGTAACGCAAGCTACCTAGGTACCGAGAAAGGCCTGGTCTTGTCAATCAAGTCTGTCATGGAGGAGGCCTTGGAGACGCGCCAGGCACAGCGGTATACGGCACTCGCGGAATACCTTCCTTTCTTCTCTCTTTGCGGCGCAGCATCATTTCTAGCTGCCCTACATGACCATGTTCCAATCTTCGTCACAAGCCGCGTCCCTGCCTATCAAGGGAGATGGAATAGGATTTCAGTGTACTCGCGCAACATGTAATGACGCAAGAACTGGCAATGAAGACCGGTACGGATACTTGAATCAAATTGAAGCTAAGCGATCACTGGCTACAGGTAGATGCTACCTAGTCAACCAGGTCTACGTTCAAGGTCTGCAGTGGTATACCTGTACCTGAAGGAGAGATGCTCGAATCTTCTTCAAGGTCAAGAGTCCCACGAGCATCGGCATATCTGGGAAGAAAGCCCGAACAGCACTGTAGAAGCGCCACTGCGTGGTTGTGAGCTTGTGCCACGAGCTAGGTAACTACCTTAATACCTGGTAGGCACCCAGGTTACCTAATTAGTTCGCACTAACACTAAAGTTAACGCCTTCACTTGCCAAGGTCCGTCCACCTTCCTGCCATACTCTTTCTTTACCGTGAATCCAGATCGCCTCACTCTTTTCACTACCTTACCTACTACATCTGGAGACGTTCCTGGTACCTGAAATGACCGTGCTCAGGAGGCAATACGACTGTCATCCTGCCGTGGGTCAGTGTCCTGTCAAACATGGGCTGCAAATCTGGCCCAAGAGGGATTGGGAGACATATTGGATCATAGCAGAGGAGTAAACACCTCTAGTGGTTGACTTGCGAGTGGAAATCCATTCCTAAGCCCGTCCATTACGCGTTTTGCCCCTCGTCGGCATCCATCCACCCAATCCCCATGTGCGATAGGTCGTTTACGAGGTTCCATCCACCCAAGAAACCTTGGCGTTAGTCTCGCAGACAACCAGACCCCATCAGCCACCACCACCTCCATCCCCTCTTCCTCCATGACGGCCGACTGACACCCGCCAACGAAATCTCAAGACATGACACGACAGAACAAGACAAGACACTGAACACGACAGCAAGAGACACGCAAAATAGCCTCAGTTACTCATTGTCTGCATGGCACAGACAACGCGTCTGACGCATCTGCTGGCCTGGCGTCCTGTCCTCGTTCCGTGTCTAGGTTCTTTCGATTCGACACTGCCGTCTACCTTTGCTCACAGGGCAATACCTGGGCACCTCTGATGAGCCAAGTCCGTGGGGGAGGCAGCCACATGAGAGAGGTGCATCAGCATCGTTTGCTGTACGACGTCTCCGTCTGAAACTTGACTCTACTCCATCCAACCAGTCAGCTGGGCGGCGAAGCTTCCCATGGCCCGTCGTTCTCCTGGCAAGCAGAAAGTGCAATTGCGAATGGAGGAGGAGCGGGATCTGCCACAATATGACGCCCCAAACACGTTCAAACATGACATTTCGTCTGATGCTCGTCTTTGATATGCCACAATATCAAAAACGGCATCCCGCCAACAGAACCCTGGAGACCGAGACACGCGCAATCGCCTGGATCAGACGCCCTGGGCTCGCGAGGATGATGCCCGTCCCACCGCCTCTCCGTTCCATGTGGACGTGGGTAAGATATCTGTCGACATACCTGTACGCACACCCCTGCAGGCGGACTTCGTGTTCAGCAGTCATACGCATACGAAGGCTGGGCCGCAACAACGCCGTGAGTCCCACCCGCACCCGAGTATCCGATTCTTGGACAAATCGCCGCATGAAGCTCTAGCCCCGGTGGCTGTTGACATCCGCGCATTCCACATTGATCGCTCAGGCTGCGCCCCAATTCGAAATGTAGTCATTACGCGGACTGCAAGTCTGTGCATGGAAGAGAGCTTCTGCGACTCACATGTCGGTCTGATATGCACAGCAGATACGTTCGCAGTACGCGGGCCTACGGAGCCATCATTCCTTCCCTGCCGTCCGTCCACGACGAACTGCACTTGTTCTGGCGATGTCCTTGTCGGGAGCTACCATAGTAGAGGTTTCCGGTGCAGCTTGCATCAGTCAGTCAAGCTGTAAATATCTGACCTTTCAGCCGGCACTTTTCAGGTTGGCACCGCGCCGTACATTCTGACGATGTGTACAAGATGAGAATCTGATCCACGGCCAAGGCAGCATTATTCCCCGTTCGCCGAGAATCGTTCCTTGCTGATATCTTGTCGGGTCAACCAACCTCTCAATGGATCCGCCAAACCTGGACATGTGTCAACCCAAGTGTAAATCGACGCACAGGATCATCAGCACTGTGTATGCGCATCCTGTCCGCATCTGCACTGCACTCCATTCGCAGGGTCCCCGGGCCCGTGCTTCTCGTCAACCATCTCCATGTTTCCACCGATCATCCTGCCACCAACCAGCCCCCACCTCAGGTTTCCCCGACAAACTAGAAACCAAAATAGAACCAGACCTGACAACCAACAGCCAAAGTACGCTGATGATGGCTTTATGCATTCTTCCATCCGTGTATGATGGACACGAGCACAGATGCTGTGCTCACATGCACTTCAGATCGTCCTTCGGGCAGGCTTCTGACTCCCATCCAGCCGTCAGAAGATAGCATACGTCGAGGCTGCTGAAGGGGGAAAAGCCAACCATGATTCACCTCGCTGGCACAGCCGGACCTTTCGGCAGCTCAGTTCGCTTGACCCCTCACTTCAACACCCTCCCTACTCTACTCGGGCAATCGAGATAACCAGCTCTCGGCACATCACACGCAGTCATGTACGCCGCGGCGAGTGGGCATCAAGGCTTCTTGAAGCCACACCACCTTCAAGCCTGTGTACTTCGTAGTACAGCCCACCACGAAGAGGACCGGGGCGGGTCTACTTCCGTCGCACCACCACTTCTCCTTCCCTGGCGACACGCATCAGCCTGTTTCGAGCCTTACGAGCCGTTGGTTGTCCCGTAAGGATTGGCCGGCCTGTCTGACCGATTGGCTGACATTTCCCTCCCATCTCCCAAACTTCACATTGTCGCCCCTGTCCCGGGCGGTCTTGTCCAACCGCACCATCATACACCCCTTCTAGCTTCTGTGTTGGACCGACGTCCTCCGGTGAATGGCTGGCAGTGTTTTCGAGTCGTGTCTTCACTCACGGATGTCTGGTCATGCCGAGCCTTGACACGGGCGTCTTGCAGGCATTTGACTTCCTGGATAATACTTTCACAGCTAAAAGAGCGCTCATGAATAGGCAAACAACCTCGATCTCACCATGGCGCCAGCGGCGGCAGGCGGTAGTTGGGCTTTTCTCTCCCGCAGCACTAGCGGCGGTGCATCGCTTCTTGCATTGCAAGTACGAATACGTACACGTTATGAGGGTGTGTGTGTGTGTGTGTTTGCAACTCTGGAAAAAAGACCGGGACATCCCACGGACTTGAACAACAAAACCCAAACCTTGGCATCCGACCTCCGTCCCGCCGGTCCTTTTTGGTCCCATCTTCCTCTCCTCGTCTTCTCGCCCGCGCCGTGGTTGATTGCTCCGCTGCTTCTCGAGCCCTTCCTGAAACTCGACGGCTCTACCGGGACAGCCTTACCAGCTGGAGCGTCCCTCAGACGGCCGACCCCGAGACGAACGAGGATGAATCTGATAACAAGGAGAGGACGAAAGAAGAAAGCCAGCACATCCTCCACTTCCAGAACGTCTCGACTTGCTTGGACCTTTGGAACCCTGCATGAAGCCTTGCGGTGTTTTGGCGCGTTCGCAGTCTTGTCGAGAATGCTGGGTCTTTCCATGGAGTAGAGAATACCAACTAAAATCTTGTTTTCTTAATATTTCCTTCCCGGTGTCGTGCCGCAGAAAGTCGCTGCTGACCGCCCTGTCTTCCGTCTTTTTTTCCCCTTGGGCGTACTGGATGAATTGAGTTGGTCTGATGATTGTCCCGGCGGGTGTGAACTGACTGACTACGGATACATTGAGTTTCTTTCCTTTGCCCCCCCACCCCCCCCTAACCCCCTTTTTGTAGTGCAATCCTCGGATGACTTTTCTAGAAGGTAAAGCTTGTTTGGGGCGAGTGCTGCCATTTGGTACTTTTCATAGCCGTGGGGAAATGCACCCCGAGGATGTTTGGGAAAAAGAAGACTCTCAACTCTGGCTTTTGGAAGTGAGCGGGGGCTCTGGCAATTCATCCGATATCTGTGCCGGGTATGGAGGTTGATTCTGCAATCTGTCACTTGACGTCCGAGGGGTAATATCTTGCGTTCAAAAGGCCTCGGAACTCTGGGTGCTTCAACGCATCAATCGCTTCCCAGGCCTTTTTAGTTCACGATGTTGTTGAGCGTTCAGGCTAGGGCGGAGACATGTAGTAGCAATTTCTTGTCTTTCTTGCGCATGGAACTTTTTTTCAACCACCTAAACCTGGGCGTTGGCTATACTAATTCGTGTAGGGGGTATACCGACAGCAATATTGTCGGAGATGGCGATGTGGAGGTTAATGACGGAATATGATGATGGACAAGGTCAACTAACAGCATTGACGGTGCAAATTAAAAAGAGCGAGCTTGAGAGACGAAAATCGAAGCAAAAGAACCACAGTGTGTGACATGGTTTCGGTCACAAGTATGTAATGCAGCAAACGTGACACGCCGTTTAAGAACAATGCAGATCAAAGAACGACTACTGGTGCGACATAAGCTATGGTGGTGGCAGGAGACGATTGGTTTAGCCTCCCGGTTCAACTCGGGAGGTTGAGTTTTGATACCAATCACAACTACTATGGTATCTGGCGTACGCGTAGTCTAGGAAGTGTGTCCTTGTAGCTACAAAGTTGCGAATCTTGACTCTCGCGGTCCTTGGGTGGTCTCTTCTCGACGTGAAGAACATGCCCCCCGGGGTCGACCTCCATCGGCGATCTTGACTTCGCCTAACGATGTCACTGAGCAGTGTAAATTTGTCTTCGTCCTGTCCAGCGCCGAAGCTCTAGGAGGCTTCAAGGCATACACTGACGGAAATCGAGATACCTCCCGCCACTGATGCTGCACTTAATCGTCGTGATCAGGTGTGGCGGAAGTGGTTTACGACTTTGCTTGCTTGGCAAATACCGACTCCAAGAACCGTGCACGTCATGCTCTGCTATCGTGAAGTAGATGCAGATATCCGGAGTTGCACTACTGTTCGTAAGCTCAAGACAAGTCTTTCTTGAGAGACCTTTCAGTCTTGATTTCCGATACTTGATGGCTGTCAGTTTTGGCAAAAATCGTCGGTGATGGACGAGACACGGGCTATTTTGAGTGACATGATCAGAACTCTTGATACTCAAAGCTCTTCCGTAGTATTATTCCATGACAACATTCATGTGTGGGATCAATCCCGTCCTTATATCTCGGGTGCTGTCACTAGAACCTGTGGAATCTGGACAAGCGGTACCAAGGTTGAATGAGAATGCGTTCCCTATTCACCGCAACTGATGGCTTTCTGTCGACATGAATGCCTCGATCAATTGATTCATGTCAATGACCACCAACTGAAATTTTTCCAAATGATAGAATACATCCATTTCAGTATCATGTCATGAACATCGAGGCTGTCACTACCTATTGCCAAGCAAAGATATTGCCTCGGGCGTCTAAGGTGATGGACCATGTTCTTGAAAATTGACAGGAACATCGAACGACTTTTATGTATATTGTTGGATTGACAGCTTGCTTGAACCTCACTGTATGGTTCTTCGTTTGAGCTGTCTGGCAACATCTAGCGTGAGAAGCAGTCCAACTTCAGGCGGAGCGTACTTCAGCTTTGACTGTCCTGAACTGACCTATATCTTCACGTACGTGTACTCAGTTCAACTCACGAGTGTCTAAAAAGCATATTGGTTTTCTGTAAGACTGTGATAATTAGAAAGCCACCGCTGAGCTCTGCTTCAGGCATCTGTTCACCGGGTCGTGTGGTCACAAACGAACATTAGATTACACATTGAGGTCACTGAACAGTCGCCAACCCAGCAAAAATACCATGTAGATGTTATTTAGTACGTCAATATATCAATGCATTGGAAACATTATACTGGATTACTTGAAACAACTCATCTATATGGACCAAGGGAATCGTTTCTCATATTAACTCACCCACTTACCATGTACAAGCCGCTCTGTCTATCATTTTAGCTTCACACCGTGGCTTCCGAGAGGAAGTGACGCCTCCAAGTCAATACGGGGGCAGTGATGGACTTGAATAGTAATGGTTGGCGTCAGTTTACACGCTTCGGAGCGAACTATCTGTAACATTATCTGTGTGAATACAGCTGACCAGCCCGATCGACGGACGACAGGCAGCAAGAAGTAAGTTTTTGACACTAACTGTCATATGACTTCGGGTATATTACAAGCAGTTTTCATGTAACATCTCAGAAGCGCAAGCGATGATGCAGATCAACAGTGATCCTTGGCGACAACCAACCTCGGTAGCAGAGACACACTCGCGGGGATCACCAAGTCCGACTGATAGCAATATCGCAGTTGAGCAAGCACCGGAAGCTTTATTGCAGTGCTTGCAGTCGAAGCCAAATCAGATTTCTTTACACTGAAGAGGATACACTACATATAAGTCATTATGAAGCGCATCCCTCCCAAGTCTAATAGGCAAACGAGGTTGGATCGTGAAGACATTACAGGAATGAGTTGTTCTTGTGAAAACGGGCTCATAGCAACGAACTGAGACTTCGCACGTTTGATGTCGGAGAATCCAATAAATTTCGCAGACTCTTGCAGCTTTAAAGAAGCCCTTCCTTCGGGACGAGATGAACGACACGAGCTGGAGTCGCAAGCTCGAACTGCCTATGACGACATTTCACTTGAAAGGGCAGGTAAATGGGCCGCTGTACAGGGGTGCTGCCTGTCGAGGATTCGACGTTGGAGAAGACGACCTTCATCGCAGATGGGAAAAAGAGATCACCGTCCAAGACTTGAGAAGAGTGGTGTTTCTAACTGATAGGGACGGCACGCATGTCGAAATTACAACTGCATCTGTCACTGAGCACTGCTGGGCTACCTTTGGGCTAGACTGAGCTGGGTGAGATGGGCCCATCCCAGTCGCGCGGGATGCCTGCCAGGAAAGCTCACGAAATTCAGGTACGTAAACCAGGGTTTATCGGAGAGCGGGGGCAACCAATCCTCGCTCGTGTGAAGCCGGTCGTTGGTTGGACGTTGCCGGGAGGAGTGATTTGTGTGTGTGAGTGTGGACGAAGTACCGTGTTCCTCGGAACGAGAGGTGCATGCAGGCAAACGTATTGGCTGAAGCTGAAGGGTCCGGGGAGAGCAATGGGACGACGGAGAAAGTTTGAGGGAACAAGAAACATGGCAGAAAGGTCCCCCCAAGAGCCAGCCAAGACGCTAAGATATGCCGCAATCAGCTGCAGCTCTTGATCCCCAGCTGCTGGATGTCTCTGCGCGTCGGCCCAGCCCAGCTCTACGCGGTGCCTTTTAGCCTAGAGATAACCTTAGCGCTATATACTCGGGCACTGATAAGTGGCTCTATCTCACCTCACCTTCCCTTGGGTATGATGTGATGAGTTCTTTGACCAGGAACCGATGGGCCTTATCTATATATAATACTACTGACGTATCTGTTTTCGTCCTAATCCTTGCCCAGAGGCTTGTGAATCCTGGCTGAAATAAAACCATCTAGTATCTATTCGCTCAGCCTTTTTTTTTTTTTTTCTGGAGCTCGTTTTCTTCAACTCATTCACCGTCGATACTCCAGAAAACACGAAGAACTCACGACCCGTCGAAACCCACGAATAGCCTAATAAAACAACCCCAATAATGTCTGCCGAGGTCTCTCACGGAAGAGGAGGTGCCGGAAACATGAGCGCCGATGACACCAAATACGTCGACGGCGAGGTCGTGCGCGCCGGTCTTGAGGGCTCGCACGGCACCGGCGCATACAGCTCCGGTCGCGGCGGTACGCATGGACTCCTTCCCCCTTCACCTCACCTCGTCGCTGTTCATCACCACCACCAGCGCTTTGGTCACAAACCGAATACGTGAAAACTGATTGCGGAATCGCGAATTCCCCCCCCAGCAGGCGCCGGCAACATTGGCGACACCGGGAGCGCGCCCGCCCCGCGCTCCGACAAGGACCTCGTCTCCGAGGAGGCCTACCGCGCCTCCACCGAGAACCAGGACTACCACGGCGGTCGCGGCGGCGCCGGCAACGCGCACAAGTCCATCGACCACGAGAAGAAGGCCGCCGCCCAGGCCCGCGCCGACGGCACCGCCGGCGTCAGCGTGGCCGACAAGCTCAAGGCCAAGATCCTTGCTCCGTTCCACAAGAAGTAGGGTTGGGAGCGCGGAGATGGGAGCAAGTGGTGACGGGAGGAGCGCAAGGGGGGCCGCTTCGGCGCAGGCGGCGCGTGGTTGAGATGGGATGTGGGGGTTGGGAGGCCTGCAAGTTGTTTTCGGAATACCCTTCATGATATCCCCCCTTTTTCACAAGATGGACCAGGTAGATGTGGCTGTTTGGAAGTCGTTTCAATGATATCCCTCTGCTTCTACTGTTGATCCAGGCAGTCCGCCCAGCTCAAATCACCTCTCCGCACAACTACGAGGCGGTTGATAGTGAGGTCCAACCAGCAGCTGCGATGCCAATCCCAGCAGGCGTTACTGGTGCAGAATAGACGACATCCTACTGAGAGTCATTCGACTTGCAACCCGTGTGTACACTGCCACTAGGCATGGTTCTTCAGTCTAACCACAATGTTCAGCCGTCGTCGTCGCGACTTTTTGGGCATAACAACTACAGGCTCGGTATCTCGGTCTAATTAGACATCACTTACACCGCGGATGCTGTACGGAGTACTCACGAGCGGTCTGAGACTGTTGGGTACCTAAGGCACTGTATCCGTATACTGAGTACAGGCGTATCCACTGAGTGACTGGTGGGTATTGACCCTCAGGAAACAGATATCCACTTTACTATAGCATGGTATATATACGAGCCAATGTGGCAGACTGACCATCAAGGCAAGGTGCTAGAGTGGTGATTAGGTGAGACTCGAATCTTCGGAATGATATCTCATGCCTTCGGGCGCGCAGGTTCGAATCCTGTCCTTGTCGCATTTCCTTTTGTGGGTTTCCAATACTTTCTGATTCTTTTTTCCTCTTCTTTTCTTCGAGAGACTTCAAACCAGGTCACAGGGGCATCGAAAATGTATCTCTCGAGTCGTTTGGTTTTCGAAGACCTGCAACGCTTGGAAACTTATCACGATATGAAGATATTGTACGGAGTAATGATGAGGGGTCCCATGCTAGACAAATTGAGTATTGGGTAAGCTGCAGTGCCCCTGCATCGTTTTAACCTGGCATAATCCCTTCTGATGTTCATCGCAAATGTGTATGAATGCCAACGTAGGCGACGGTGGTGAAGCAGGACAGAGTGAATCTACCCAACGTGTCTCGTAACCTCGTCAGTCAAGTGTTCAAGCCACAAGTGGAAAGGGTTTACCGGTCTCCGGCGCGCCTGGGCATCCGGGGAGGAAGGGCAAATAGCAGCAGCGGTCCGCCGCGCTCTGAGAAGTAAGATCCTCTTTGGCTTCGGGTGAGTAGTTTACTCTGCAGATGCGTTCGATGAGACGTCGGGGGCGGACCGAATCGTGTTCGCGCAGACTACTTGTACGGATACCACTTAGCGCAAGAAGCTTTGGTCACTTCGGCGACTCGATTCAGTGATTGCGGAGATGTAACCCAGGGCATTTCAGGATCCGGTGAAGAAGCCGTTTCCAAGCCATGTCCAGTAAAGTCAGTCCGAGGCGGTGAAGCCTAAAAGCTAGTATTGGACTGGGCCGTTGACGATAGCGAAACTTGGGCATCGGCTCTGCAGTTTCGTGATCACAATCAGGCTTACTCTCTGGCGAACGACACGCATTAAAACCCCAGCTGGAGGCGATGTAACGGTTGAGGATAATGGCCCGTCCAATTGTCGATTTCACAAGTGAAAGCGATTCAGTTGCCAGTGATCGTCCTTAGGGGTCCGACGGGATAGGGACCACAGGTGGGCAGTGAAGTCGAGAGGAGTTGCAGATCACATGGCACTTGCAGAATGCCACCCCCGCAGGCCCCAGTTCGGCTCGGATCGCCGCCATACTTTGTTGTGGTGTTGCCAGCGGTAGAATTGAAGACAGTCATGTCGCGAAAAAGTTTGTGTGGATGGGGAGCGAGCTGGAGATGGGACGGCCCTAGTGAGTCGTCGCGGCTCTGATGTTGACTACCTACCTAGGTAGTAAACGAGCCAACCTCCCTCCAAGACGGCAACGGCTTGTCCGCCAAGTCATGCAAAAGTCGATAATAGCAGAACCACGACGGGAAGAGCAACGGGGATACGTTCGTCTTGTGAACGACCACCGTCGGAAGTTCGCGATACGCGAGGGGTTCTCAATCAGAGTGAGGGCGTATTTCACATTGCGGAGAAGTGCTTGGCGCAACAGAATGAAAAGCAGAGGGTGATGGGGCATGTCAAAGCACTGACCAATATCAACCATGAGAAGAAGTGCCTTTTCTGAGGTGGCGGAGACGGGATTGTGTCAAATTGTGGTGGTCAGGCGTGGTGGTGTACGGGACTTGCGGGCTCACGGCAGGCAGCGCCCAATGTCAGGGTTGGATGCGACAGACGTCCATCGGTGCTGGGCGAACATGGAATATCGGGCGAATGAACAACCCGGTTCGTCTCACAATGGATGTTGTCCAACGGGCATCCTCTCACGATAACTGGATCTCATTGCCTCATAGTGCCGCAGAGTGGGAGCGTGGCAGAGGCGCTAGGAAGAGGGCAAGGCCAGGGTCCATCGGCGATGATACAGTCGGGCCCAATCGTGTTCGCGGCGACAGCGGTTAGTAGGCAGAAATGGGCAGAGAGACTTTGGAGGTTACAGTGAGCGACCGATACACCGATTGCGGCGCCAGGGGGGGGGGGAGACAGGGACGTTGTACGGCGTACCGAGAGACAGCTGGATAAAAACCAGGAAAGTTCAAACATGGCCGGTGGCTTCAGCTTATACGAAAAAGCAGACGCCCTCGTCACAGAAATACGTGGTCAGGACGTGTGGTCGTACGCGTAGGTAGGTAGTCTCTCGGACCTCGCAAGGTAGAAAGACACTGCGGTGTTGACTGGAGAAGGTGAGAAATAAGAATACACAAGTAACGCATTGGCATGATGGAGCAGAATTGACAAGGCCGCTAGGAAAGACCATGGATTGACAGTGACGGTGGATGGATTGACGTCGACTTTGCCATTGACACGTTGGATGCCGTTACCCATCTTCCTTGCCATATAACCAACCTCGCTGGCCCACCTCCTAGTCTGTCCTAACGCAACGACGCCTTCACCTACTTTTCTTTCGACCTCTTCCGTTGTCATTGTCCTTTGCGTCTCTTGCATTCTCTGTCAATCACAGGAAACCATACCTTCAAGCATCACGAGAAAGCGCTGCCCCATGTCGCTGCCTCCGCGAAACCTGCGTTACTGTCGTCATCCTCACTCTCGGAACGTTGCATAGCGTCACCCACCACCTCAGCTAGCACCGTCTCGCCCTCCCACGAGCTACCTGTGGTCCAGTCAGTCCACTCGTCCAATCCACATGCCCTTTTCGGAAGGCTGTCATCGCGAGACACCCCACTGAGGAGAGACTCAGAATCCCGTGTCTTCAGCAATTCGGGGACTACTGGGGGCAGGCCACCGTAGTAAGGTCAACATCGACCACGGCAATAACCTCAAGGCATTCGCTCACGCCCAAATCGGCTCCAGCCAGCTGTGAGAGGCACTGCAGCTAGTGGCCGGAAATTCGCCGAGTGGTTCGATCACAGCAACATCGGTTGCCCAAGACCTTGAGAAGCCATCCACTTCCAAGCGACTGTTCGTCACACCTCCAGGTAAGGGCCTGGTGCCGCAAAGTGACGACGCGGTGCAGTGCTAGGTGCCTTGCCTTGGTGAACCTGGACTGCATTTCCGTCTCTTCATATCTGCATCCGCACCTTCGAGGTGCATTCCATTGCAGGCAGGCCTGGACGTGTACTGTGCTATTCAGCCAAGGTACCTTACCTGACTTGGAGCTTTAGGTCCTAAGCTCAAGCTCCCTTGCTGCTGCAGGCTGAATTCAGACGGAATTTGTTCCTAGAGGCCCCCCCAGGACCACCTACCTAGCGTGCTATCTTCGGAGCGCAATCGTCCGTCTAGTCCGCTGTACACCTCCCGTCAGTAGGTCCTGGCCGCCAGCCAGGTGAGACAGGCAGCAGGCCCACGCAGCTGTTGGAAGTCAGCGGCCGTTAGCAGTAAAGTCACGCCAACCTGCTCTGGGCCAGCCAGAACCAGTACAGCGTCCACTGTCGGTGTTGGCGACCCGAGCCTGACATGGTTCCAAGGCATGAGGAACACGCTCGGCCTCCGCCTGCACCACGTCTCTGGTCCCGACTCTCGGTCTTTTCAAAGCACTCTTTTCGCTCCTTCACCTCAGACTTCGAGGCCGACGACGAACTCTCCGACAGTGACTCGGATTTTGACGGAATGAGTCCAGGAAGCAGTAGCGACGGCTTCCTTCATGGCCGCGGCCCAGCCCGTTATCCGGGGGAAGATACCCGCGCCACGAGTCAAAAGGAGCTCTCTGGCTGGTACGCTTACGCCTTCGCTGCCGAGACCTATGTCATTTGTGGTGAGTGTTTGCCTTCCCCTCTATGCAAGCCATCTCACGATCCTCGACTGACCCTGTTTAGCAATCGGTATGTTTTTATAGTTCCTAGTTCCACCAATGCGCCATGTCACCCCGCAAGAACCACCACGATGCTGCCCAGCTTCCGTGGCCCTTGGAGCTCTGAGGTCGCGCCACTTTTACTAACCAGACCCGTCGTATAGGCTCATTCATCCCCATCCTCCTCGAGACTCTTGCCCGCGAGAATGGCGTTCTCTTGTCCGACCGAACAACTCCTTGCGGCACGAGTGATACCAAGAATAAGGCTGATGGTCAATGCATCGTCTACGTTCTCGGCGTGGAAATCAACACCGCCAGCTTAGCCATGTACACCTTCTCCTGCAGCGTCCTGCTCCAGGCACTTTTGGTCGTGAGCATCAGCAGCGCTGCTGATCACGGCGACTCGAGAAAAAAGCTCTTGCTTACCTTCGCATGGATTGGGAGCTTTTCCGTAATGGCCTACATCTTTGTCGGCAAAAACACCTACATTCTCGGTGCTTTACTGGCCATTATATCAAACGCTTCGTTCGGCGCCTCTTTTGTGCTGTTGAACTCGTTTTTGCCTCTGCTTGTCCGCTACCACCCAGAAGTGCTCGCGTCTCAGACGGTCCAAACACCGGACTTCGGGCAGTCAGAGTTGGAGACGCAATCCATGACCGGAAGCCGTACGGAGGAGGACGCGGCGGTTGGCGATGTAGACGATTCTACCACTGCACTGCTAGGGGCGAACGCGCCTCACGGCCATGCGTTGGTCCGGAAAGCAACCCACGAGGAGCTGACGTCTGTGGAACTACAACTGTCGACACAAATCTCGTCAAAGGGCATTGGGACTGGCTACATCGCAGGCTTGTTCCTGCAATGCGTCGCCATCGCTATTCTCATTGCGATGAAAAACACCACATGGTCCCAAAGAGTCGTTCTCTTTCTTGTGGGCGCATGGTGGTAAGTTCTAGTGCCCAGAGCCGTAGACGCCTCGTTCCCGAGAGTACTGACGTGTCCCCAGGGCAACCTTCACGATCCCGGCCGCTTGGTGGCTTCGACCCAGACCAGGCCCTCCCATGCCCATCAATGAGTCCGGCAAGGGAGCGCGCGCCTGGCTGAGCTACACGCTCACCGCGTGGAAGTCTCTCTTCAAGACGGTTCGGCTAGCTCGTCGTCTTCGCGACATCATGCTCTACCTGGCCGCGTGGTTTCTCCTTAGCGACGCCGTTGCGACAACGTCTTCGACGGCCATACTCTTCGCCAAAACCCAATTGCACATGAAGCCCTGGGCCTTGGGAATGATCAATGTCATCTCCACTACGTTCGGTGTCGTCGGCGCTTTCGGCTGGGGCTTCATCTCGCGCAAATTTGGCCTCAAACCTCATCAGACTATCCTTGTCTGCATCGCACTTTTCGAGCTCATCCCCCTTTACGGACTTCTCGGGTACTTGCCATTTGTGAAAAAGTGGGAGGTCATCGGGTTGCAACAACCATGGGAGATGTACCCTCTCGCTGCAGTGTACGGGCTTGTTTTGGGTGGGCTGTCCAGTTTTTGCAGGTCGCTGTACGGCGAGCTCATCCCTCCGGGCTCCGAGGCCGCCTTCTATGCGCTTTACGCCATCACCGACAAGGGCTCCAGCATCTTCGGACCGGCCATTGTCGGGGCCATCATTGACGAGTCCGGAGATATCCGTCCCGCGTTCTGGTTCCTGGCGGCTCTCGTAGGCCTCCCGGCGCCTCTTATTTGGAGCGTCAACGTGGAACGGGGTAAGCGTGAAGGAGCGAAGCTCGCCGAGGTCATAGAAGGATTCGAGAGCCAGCAGCCAAGAGAAGTCGGCAGCGAGACGGAGAGCGAAGACCGCCCCATCCTCAGTGCTCACGACGACGAAGAGGACGAAGACCGGCACGACCGAACTAGACGGTATTGATGGTAGAAGAGCAGTTGTGCATGAGTGCATAGCGATGGCGTTATGTTATTGGTCATTTTGCTGTTCTCGAAATATGACCATGTATTGCTATTTCAGATGAACAAAAGTGAATATCCGCGCGAAGTTGCGACAGTGGCAGACGAAGATAATGAGTTCAGCCCCCCGCTTGATGACTTTCGATAGAGTCTTTTCGCCAAATGCTACGTTGCGCGGCCTGTCTCGATGTGGCGAATCAGATGCAAGAGAAATAATTGCAGTGTAAATGTTGAGCGGCGCTAATGTTGAACGGCGCTTCGCTGCGGAGATCTTGCGCGTGGATGCTTCTAGTCGCAATCGGGAGGTAACGATAACCTCTGTGTCGGATATTTCGCGGTGCAAGGTCAATCAATGAAGGTTGCTTACGTTGGCAGTACGATTTTATCCCCCGCGTGTTTTCGCTTTTCGCCCGTCGGTGCCGTTCCTTGTGCCACGACACACTAAAAGAATCCCACGAGCCATGCTGAAGGTGGCTAGGTGAGGACGGGATCGGACTCACGTGACCCAAGCTTCAAAATTTGGTGGCGCCCGGGCAAGTTTACCTTGGATTATTGACGCGCTCCGCTCCTGGACCTGCCAGCACCGACGAGCTATTCACCCCGAAGTCCGCGCATCGTGGCCATCCTTGGTCCTGGCTACTCGGCTCGCAACATCAGCAGGATTTCGCAAATGAATTGTTACTTGTCGTAGTCTTTTGCAAGGCTTGACTGAGACGGTGCGCTTGCCACTCGGCCTGATCTACCCCGGTCTCTGGGCGACCCATCTCTTTCCAGCCACCCTGTTGCTGTCGGCCTTTCCCTCCCGTCGCGACAGACTCAGCAGACGTCTATCAACATCCCACTTCTCCTGCACCATCTCGACCGTAATCGCCTCGCATCCTTCATCGACCTCACGGCGGCCCTGAACCCACATCGCCGTTTGCGACCCCTGAACCCTCTTCGTCATGTCTTCCTCTGCGCGCAAGCGCCCTCGCGCCGAGGTCGCCGAAGAGAACAAGGCCGACTGTCCCTTTAGCATCACATACACCGAGCCCGACACCAAGTCGCAGAAGAAGTCAAAGAAGAGGAGGAAGCACGATGCGGAGGAGGAGGACGCGAAGAAGAGCGCCAAGCAGCTCTCTCCCTTTTCGCCATCGGGCGACTTCAACGGAAAGAGTGCGAACGATGTCCTTGACTTGGAGTACAACGTCGTGCCGCAGAAGAAATGGTTGGAAATGACGAGGTACAATAGCTTCGTCCGTAAGTTGTCCCTGCATCTCCCTGCCTTCCCCGGCGTACTGACTGACACCTTTGCTGCAGTCAACGGGACAAAATACTTTAGCGAGGGCTTCATCTTTGTCGCAAACGATCAGACTGTCCAGCGCCAGAAGGCGGCGGCAGAAGGCGCCGCGGACGGCGACTCGGACAAGGCAATGCCGCGGTCAAAGTCCGAGGACGACTGGGTCGCGCGCATCTTGGAGATTCGCGCCAGCGATGAGCACCACGTCTATGCACGCATTTATTGGATGTACTGGCCGGAGGAGTTTCCGGAAGGCACGATGGAGGGCAAGAGATACGCCGGGGGGCGCCAACCCTACCACGGTCACAACGAGCTGATTGCGTCCAATCATAGTAGGTGGCCGGAAAAGCCCAGGTCTATTTGCACCGCTAACTTTGGGTAGTGGATATCATTAACGTGGTCAGTGTGACGCTGCCTGCTAATGTCAAGCAATGGATCGAGGAGAACGACGACGAGATCCAGGAAGCCCTGTACTGGAGGCAGGCTTTCGATTGCCGTACCCAACAACTTTCAGTGCGTCGACTCTCACGCTGAAGCGCCCTTTGCAGAGGAGCTAACCCCATGTAGTCTGTTGAACGAACCTGCAAATGCCGACAGCCCGCGAACCCCGACAAAACTCTCATCGGATGCTCCAACAAGCCCTGTAGCAAGTGGTTGCACGAGCATTGTCTTCGGGAGGATGCTCTGACGAGGACATTCGAGCGACTCGGCACCGACAAGCCCCATTTGAGCGCGAAGCCCCCGGCCGACGGAGCTGCCTCAGTTGGCGACAGCGAAAAGGAAAAGGAAGAGAAGAAGCCCGGCGACGGTGACGGGGTTAACGGGCCACTCAGCCCGACTGAGAGCGGTGCCGAAGTGAAGCAAACGATCGACGCCAAGCCCAGCGATGCGCTCGAAGAAGCCAGCGGCCAGTCTGTGACGGAGGGAACCCCGGCGATTGTTGACGAACGCGCTTCTCAGCAACCCGCGACTCCAGCCGCGCCTTTCGTGCCAGGGATTCCGGCTTCGTCGAGGAAGGGTAGATCCGGAAAGAAGAAAGCTGCTACATCGGATACAAAGCCATACGAGGGTCTCTTCGAGGCCAAGATCCTGATGGAAGTAAACCCGCCCAGGATTCTTATCAAGGATTTGCGCGAGAACGTCACGGAAGGCGACAAGGAGTGGACCGAACCACTGCTCTGCGTGGTTTGTGGAGTCGAAATCAGCTGATTTAGAGTTGCTCGTAATGATCAGCAATCCCTCGAGCCCTTCGTCGGGGCCCTTTTACTTTTGTGAGAGACGATGGGGTCTAAAACTTCGCTTCTCGCTGTACCTATTCCAGCAAGCAACGCTTCCGAGCCATGGACGATGGACGCGTGCTGCTGTTCGATTATGACGATTCAGGATATGACCCGAGCGGCACGACGCACCCTGAAGAAGCACGTCGGGCATTGCGAAGGTGTGGTCAAGAGGACAGGAAACCTCGGAGATGAGCGGCTGTTGAAATTGAGGAGGGGATTTGCTTAGGAGATGCGGTTAATCTTTCGCAAGGCGTTGGCGAAAACGGTTCACGTCGCAGTGTGGGGGTTGATAAGAAAGATTCGGGTAGATTTAGTGAGGCAGACGAACCTGTGGGCGAAGTTGACGAGAAAGGGTGGGCAAGGCCAGAATAGGAGTTGTAACCTGGAGACAAGTGTCTCCGAGCAGTTTCCTAGAGCTTTCATGGTTTGGTGTATTGTTTGCCTATTCTTTCCTCGCGTTGAGCACCAGCAGAAGCTGTGTCTAGGCAGTGTCACTATAAACACCAAGACCGTTGCAAAGTGTACCGTACCTGCCAGCCGTTTGGCAATCAATTGAGGACTCCGTACATACCCCCTTTCGAGCGGGAGTCTAACACTCCGTAGAAGGTGTTCCTGCCATGAAGTGCCCCTTGCTACCTAGGTAAGGTAGCTAGCTTACTTAGTCCACTTCATGAATGTAATATTTTCTATAGTAGTGAGTGGTAGGTGCTTAGCTTGTCTGGTGGGGTCGTTTCCAGGGGTCAAGGCAAGTGCCTTGCAGTCAATCAGTGTACCTAAAGTAGGTAGTTCTACTATGTACATTACTAACTGCTGAAGGGTGACGGCCACCTACGTACCCCGCCGGGCCTAATTCCACTAACAATCGGCTTCCATGAACATCTAACCTCCTACCTTACCGTACCTATCGACTGCAACACAGCTTCATCGCCATCTCCTTATACCCTAGCTTCCATTGGCCAACGGCTCGACTATATATCCAAACTCTTGCACATACACAACGACACAATGGCCGTCGACCCTTTCGACTCGGCGCTGTAAGCTCGGCTCCAGCTATGCTCCCCTAACCGTCCACCACAGCTGACCTCAATCTCCAACCCACAGTGACCTCCTCCGCCGCCTAAACCCGAAACACACGACCGACCACCTCAATGCAATCATCTCCCTCGCCCCCGACCTGACAGAGGACCTCCTCTCCTCCGTCGATCAGCCCCTGACGGTGAAGCGCTGCAAGCAGACTGGCCGCGACTACCTGCTCTGCGACTACAACCGCGACGGCGACAGCTACCGCTCGCCGTGGAGCAACCAATTCGACCCGCCCCTGGATGAGGGCGGCGTCGGTGGTATCGGTGCGGGGGGCAGCGAGGGCGCGGGTGAGGGCGCGATCCCCAGCGAGCGCGTCCGTAAGATGGAGATCAAGGCTAACGAGGCGTTCGACGTGTATCGGGATCTCTACTACGAGGGCGGCGTGAGCAGCGTGTACTTTTGGAATTTGGACGACGGATTCGCCGGCGTGGTGCTCCTCAAGAAGTGTACGTCTCCCGCCCCGAATATTACCTTGCGCCCACACGATACAGGGGTGGTAGCAGTTAGCTAACAAAAGGGGGAAACAGCCGCGACACCCGGCGGAAGCGCCGAGGGCGTGTGGGACTCGATCCACGTCTTTGAGGCCATTGAGCGCGGCCGCACGACGCAGTACAAGCTCACGTCGACGGTGATACTCTCGCTCTCGACGTCGGCCAACTCGCTGGGCGACATGGACCTCAGCGGCAACATGACGCGCCAGGTGGAGCAGGAGCTCCCCGTTGATGGCGACGAGAGCCACATTGCCAACGTCGGGCGCCTCGTCGAGGACATGGAGCTCAAGATGCGCAACCTGCTGCAGGAGGTGTACTTTGGCAAAGCCAAGGACGTTGTCGGCGATTTGCGGAGCATCGGGAGCCTCAGCGAGGGGGCGAGGGACCGCGCGGCGCAGAGGGAGATAATTGGGAGCATGCAGAGATGAAGCCCCTCCAAGTGCACAGTGAGGGTGTTACGGTGTCTTGAAAAAAGAGATTAAATCGAGATCGGGTCGTACCTGCTCCGGCTTTGTCTTGGATCTTCTTTGGTGAAATGCAGGTCACCAAGATCGAAGGGGCGGTAGCCAGATAGATGAGATGTCTGTCCTCGTCTAATCTAGGTACGCAATCTCGGGGCGATTACAGGTGTCTTTTTCACGTTCGGTAGCGAGGTGGCGTGCTTGTTTGTGGAAGACAGCGTGCGCGTCGACTAGAGCAATATCAAGTCGCGAGTGGCTGAATACCGGTGTGTGATGGGGTATATGTGTCTCGACAAGGACGTGATCAGCTGTGGCGATGGTGACTTTGGATGCTTCCCCGCGGACGGGTTGTGAATCATGCTCTTTTCTAGATGCTGTGGGAAGCGGCCGCGGATTGAGATTCTTTGGCCCTTTTTCGTTGTCTTTCAATACCTAGTGAGCAACAGAGAAATGGTCTTTCCGCCACTTGAAGGGGCGTGATTCTGGATGCTGGTGGGTGGTGTGTGTGCCGTCTGTTTGTCCCGTGCCCCGGAGTAGCCGGCGGAATACCCCGATATCTCGTTTCAGTATTCAAGGGGGATACACTGGAAGAGGTGACGGAAGACGGATAGAACAAGCAAAAGCCGGTGGCCAAACCCACGAGAACATTCCTTCCTTTCGAAAATATAGACCTATGATTTTGCGGAAAAGAAGATAAAGGACGATTGCAACACATGGAAGAGCAAGACGTTGAGAAACCTCTTTAGATGTTATTGGGTGCTGCTCGGTGCCAGGATGGCGAAAATCAGGGTATAGAGAAATTGTTTGGTCTCCAAACGTAATACGCGGGGAGTGATGGACGATGACGGATGAAGATGTATCAACATTGGAATCTCCTTCGCCCACGAAGTCGAGTTACACCTTGTCTGCCTGAGCCCGATCGTGCATGATTGGCCAGGCATTTCTGCTTTGAACCTCCTCCTTAATGGACGAGAGAGAGGCTTTTTATACGATGTCACACAGCTCGTGGCTAGGTCCGGAAACCGAGGACTGATGCACGCTTACAGTCCTGTGTATATATTACGAATGTTTGGTCCAGGCTGATGGTCTCTCACGGCGAGGTGACGAGGCCCGCCTCGGTACTCCTCCATCTTGACGCTAAGCTGTCAGATATCAACGCTTGATTCCCACTGTCTCGCTTCCTCGGGGTATGTAAGTCCATAGAAACGTTCGAACTCCTCCGGCGTCCGTCACCGTCTCTTCTTCAGTATTCGAGACTATACTATAGTTCTAGATGGCAAGTACTTATACATGGCAGCCTTCATTATTTTCCAGTGTAAATTCGTGTAATCGGCCAAGGTGGCGGAGTACCAAATCTAAACTTGGCCAGGTTCCTACCTTCACCGTTGCCGGCGGGAGGGGATCAAGCGTCCTGTGTAAACGCAGCGATTCAACCGCAATCCTTCGTCGATTCTGCGGAAGTCGATAGTCGTATTTTCTTACACTTTCTCTCCACAGAAGAAAGGGTTCGTCAATGGCCGGTGGTCCAGCAGGAGTTAAGATATGTGACGGCTGACATGTTGAGTCTTCTGGAGTTTCTTGCAGGATTCCCCGGGCCAGGCAGCTGACTGTATCCATGGGTATTCTGTTGGTAAACAACCGTCCACAAAGCCCCAATAAGCAGGAAATTGCTGAAAATTGCATGACTGTAGCCGTTAGAGCTAGATGAGCTGATATATAAAACGGCGAGGAAGCTGCCATCCTTACTTTGCACGTGAGTGCAAGTGCCAGTCTTCACGTCGAACGGCTAATTTTCTCTCAAAGAGTCCGGCGCTTGAGGAGCCGTCCTTGCAGCTCACTGCTGCAGCTTGCAATACTAAACAGCCTCAATATCAAATGTTGCGACCTACCGACCGTCGTCCTGGGAATACACACAAGCCAGCGCCAGACAACGACGGACCCCTTTGGTCGATTGTTACGTATCTTCGCCTGGCTGGACGCAAGCTCAGCGAAGTGGAATCAGTCTATGAGCCCAAAGGTCTCCGTAACTCCAGATGGACCTGTAGACCGATGTTTCTTGGGAAGTGAGTACCATCAGGGCATCCCCTTTAAATGCAATAGCGACTCTCGTCAGTTGGATAGAGAAGGAAAGCCTGACGTCGGTATCGCAGACGTCTATCTTATGAGACAAGGTATAAAAGCCAAGATGCTTTTGGGGGTGAGGTTCTTGCTCACGACCAGCGCACATTATATAGCCGCCAGGCCTATTGCCAACTAACAAAGAGACCGGAACTACGCGTCGTGAGATCTCGCCATCAAAGTTCAGCGCGCTTTACACGCCAACAGCCGGTGATCTCAACCAAACCGTCCCTTATCTCTGTTTCCGAGAGGCATTCACTGCGTATTCGGCAGCGCGACTGCTACAGAACAGCTGCCCTTGACCCGCATATCAAGATCTAATACTTGGTGACTGCGCAGCAGGCTATGCAAGTCAACTTGGGTCGAACAGCTGAACGTTTTCTCTTGGGAGAGAGTTCGAGGTTTTCGTACGCCAGACGGTCATTGAAATGGAGTGAAACAGATCGAGGTCTATGGATCACCTCGGGCCCCAATTCACTCGGAAGTTCCCATGATGGAGTTGCACACCCTTGTCAGGCACACGCGGGGGGTGAGCAAGCTCACAACGACGTTGAGAAGCACAAAAGCACGGTACCGTAAACATTCTTGTCCGTCATTATCCCAAACCCGTGCAGGAGACCTTCTTGAGCGTTTAAGTACGCCTGCTGCAGGGCTTCCGAAGGGCTCATGCACCCATGTCCTCTGGGTATGCGATTAAACCACTCCCTGAGTTATCATCATGTCGAAGTCATATACGTGATGCAGTGTAGAGGTAGACAAGCCCCGTCCCCATCTTCGCTACCTTGCCGAAAAGTCACTAATGGACGTAAAAGTCTGCTATGTCTTCCACTGCTTCCTGGCAGAAAAGCAGTCAACCCTTGCTGTTTCTTTCTCTCTTCTCTCTTCCTCCTTCTGTCTTGGACTTCGTGCAGCACGCTCAGCTACGCTGGAGATCATCTCTCTTGAACCAAAAGTCGCATATCCGTAGAGAGCAAACACTCTCAGCGCAGGTAAACGATATCTGTTGCGTCAGGAGCATCAGAGGGAAATAGAGCACGAGTGCCCGTCAGCAACAGACTCTCCTCGACCCGGTCATGAAACCAAAAGCCTTCTCATGGAGGGACACATTTCACTTCGATATGCCTACACCCCACACATGCCAGTCCATGGGGCCAGGGACGAGATGTCAAGACCCTTTTCGAGCGTCTTTCAGCTACCCTGGGTGGGCACACACGTAGTTTGTATGACATTATATGCTGTCACTGCAGCGAAGTCAAAGGCTCATGTAAGAACACGTCCCATCACAACTGTAGCTCTAGTTGGGGTGAAAGCATGCTCTTCCCGTCGACGCTGGTCATTACGCTCGCGATTTTCGGGGCGCTCGCTGTCATAACCTTCATCGCAGGGCCCTCGTTACATACTGCGACATTCGTCTCAACGAGGGACCAGCCCGTAGAAAAAGGGTTACACGATTAGATACGGCAACGCCTCACAGAGCAATTTATCGTAGTACACTGTCAGTCATTCATCTCGAGGAATGAATCCTGCCCATTCCGCAGAAAAGAACACAGAGGAATGCCTGCAAGACGGTCGTCGCGCGGCGATCATTTTCTCAAGACTGCCCGAGTTGCCTTAAATAGGTAGCTCTACAGAGCCCTCGTAAGAAACCCAGAGGAGGCAGCCTTTCCCGGCAACAAATGACCTGTCTGTTGGTGATTTCAGTCAGCAGCATGCCGCAGCGCCCCATTGCCGTCCATCTGCACCCCACTTCTCATCTGAGTCTTTGTCCTTCCCAGGTTTCTTCTGCCCTTAGTCCACGGTAGTTATGACGAGTGACGAGTGGCCCCAGGTACTCCTCTGCCGATTGCCGTACCCGGGAAGTTTTAGGTGAGTGTAGCGGTGGGTTCAGCCAGGTAGAGAACGTAGCACAAGCCTCCGGAGTAATCCGGCTAGTTGGAGAAAGAGTAGACACTGGCTTGGCTCCTAGAACGATGCCAGCCAATTCAAACACCGGCGGCCAAAACCCCTGACTTGATGTTGGCTAAGTCGTTAGATGTCTGGGATGCGCAGACATCTACCGGCTTAATTCGATTATTCAGCCGGTGCTCTCCAAACTCTCTGCCCGTCATTGTTTTAAGGTTATTGGGGATATCATCGACTGCGGCTTGATGACGTGGACTTCCGACACTCACGCTCCTCGGCGATCGTAGCGACGCCCGTCTGCAGACAATACGCCGTTGTTCTTCACAGTATCCTCAGGGCTCTGCGAACGGTATCATCCGAGGCGGTCTTCGCGATGTTGCTCGTACCAGTGTAAACTGATGCGGACTTTGCCCAATGCCCCACGATGACTGAGTGAGTTCCGGCGGCTACATGAATTGATTCTTAGACCTGATGATGAGGTTCGGAACGAAGTGCTCCCCATAACGACGCATGCTCGTCAGCTGGACCATCTCTGATGGCGTCAAAATCACGCTTCGAACGCGCATGCTGGACCGTTTGATGACACACATCATGTGCTAGAGACAATATGCCGATCAACCTTGCTTGCCGCCCGGGCGGCAGACGTGCCGATCACCGGCGATTGACGGCAGTGGCAGGTGGACACGAAGGAACGCAGTCGGCGCAATAAGAAAATGAATTGGCGAAGCCATGTGTCGCCGAACTGATCAAGCCCGCCAAAGGTTTGTGTGTGTGTGTGTGTGTATGAGTGGGGCTTGTGAACATTGGAGATTTCGCATGATCACTAATTGGCTCTGGCTCTGGCTCTGGCTCTGGCTATGGCGCGAGCTTGCAAGTATAGGCGCCAATGTTGGCTGGCTTGTTTTATTTTTGGCGAGAAGAAGATATCAGCAGTATCCGTAGGTATTTCTGTCTTGATTGCTTTGTTTTTCTCAACGGTCACTTTGCAGCCACTGTTTACAACCGCTCAGGGCAGCCAATAGCCAACGACGGGATTCGCTCGCAAGACAACAAGAAGCACACGAGAGCTGTTGCAGAATACCGCAGATTCCGCAAGACTTCTAGAACACCCAGCAGATCCTCCTCCAAGACCCCGCATGCCGGCTGTAGGGAGGAATAGAGTCGAATGACCGACAGTGCCCGAGCCCCGAACCCGCTCTCCTGCGTGGGAAGCGAGGGGCAGCGAGCCGGCGCGCGTGTCGGCCCCTTTTTCAAGTTGGAGAAGGGCAGCTCACGACTGCGAGGCGCATCATGGAAGGCCCCTGAGCGGGAACGGGGGCGGGACGCATGGGATGGACAGCTCGCGACGGTCGCGCTAGTGGGCGTGTTGGGATGAGGGGCACACGGCTGGTATGGGAGAGGATAAGCTCGTCGTCGGGTGGTCTTCTTTGGGCTGCAGTGTCTGTTTCGTAATCTAATCGCAGCATGACGGATGTGCTACTTGCAATCGAGGCTGTCGGTGAGACGAGATTTGGGGCGACACAGCATGGTCAAGAGGCGCCGACTCCCTGGCCGGGCCGGTAACACACGAGACGGAATTGCCGGCCGGACGAGGCGTGTGCAAGACGGGTAATGA
The DNA here is from genome assembly GCA_004366825.1 of Colletotrichum spinosum. Lineage (NCBI taxonomy): Eukaryota > Fungi > Ascomycota > Sordariomycetes > Glomerellales > Glomerellaceae > Colletotrichum > Colletotrichum spinosum. Next base: position 1,434,556 of record QAPG01010715.1, read on the forward strand.
CGAGAGGGGAGTTGAGGAGTCGCAGATTGATCATGGGGTATGTCCTTGCTTTGGGACGAAGCCAGTGGTTTGCTGCGTAGTCGCACGGGAAAAAAGAGACGACGCATGTGTCGAGAGAAGCTTGATCCGAGACGGGGTGTGGTCCGGAGTGAAAAGAGACCTTATTGGATACCAAAGCAGCAAGCGACGACAGCGAACGTGCCTTGCATGACTTTTTCCTTGGTAAGTGCCTCAGTGTCTCTGATGATCATGTCTCTGAAAAGTTGGCTGGGGTTCAGGCACGGCAAGCGATTCGCTGCATACAACTTACCTAGGTAAGTAATAATAGTAGAGAAAGCAGAGGACAATTGGCGCTCCAGGCGCATACATGGCCTTGCACATTGTGTGAAGAGTAACGTGCGAGCAGTCTTTGATCGACAACGATGTTGATGACCATGAACTGCAACCGACACACTACCACGACCTTGGTTGGAAGTCGGCTGTAGGTTGAGTTACGAAGAGGATGGAGATGCAATAGCTACTACACAGTAAGGCACCTTGCAGATGAATTGGAACGAGCCCTTGGACGTGGCTTCCAGGCGTGGAGTGGCTCTCGGGTAAGTGGGCCGTAGGTCGACAACTGTGAAGTGAAGCGGAAGGTGCGGCGCAGGCTGGGTCCAGCGCAGTTGCAGTCTGGGTGCAGCTGCTGCAACGATGTGGGGCTCTAAGGGAGCACGAGCCCTGTAATTTTTATGAGAAGGAGGAACGATGTGTTTTGGCGCTGTTTCCTAAACGAGCATGAGGCTTCCTGTTATTTGCTTAGAATGCAGGTCCAATTACTGCGGATTTCCCACCCTCTCTTCGAATCTTCGGAAGCCACAGGCGATATAGCTAAGGTAGCTACAGGGAGCATATACTGAGCTCGCTCTAAGCATGGAGGCGAGACAAGGCGGAGTGAGACCGGTTGAGGTGAGGTGAACCATGAAGTGAAGTCAAGCCAAGTAAGGCGTCGGCAAGGTCCCGACACAGTGGAAGCGCCCAGGTGTGACGCTCCTCGCACACCTCCACTACTCGCAGTACTTGTACAGGTACAGATGCCGCAAGGTACCGACACTTTTTCTCGTATAGCTCCTAATTTTTCACCATGTGAGTCTGGGAAGGCTTACCAACCTGTGTACGTGTTTTAATAGTGTAGTTATAGCGTGGGCAATAAACGGTAGTAATCATGTCTCACTTTCCCCAGTGTTGGTCCGAGATTGCTATCAATAGCAGCCGCCGTCAAAGTGTTTGTTGGTTGGGCTGCAAGGCGAATAGCAAGCGACTCACGATCTGGGCGACTCAGATGAGAGGGGGGACCAATCCAAGACTACCTAGGAACTTTACTATGTATATAGGTAGAGCTCTACTTGTACGTAAGGTACATAGTTGTGCCTTACTTACTTACCTAGGTACCTTAGCATAGAATCCGTACGGATACTCTGGTAGTATATAATAGAGATCGATGCCACAATTGTGCGCACAAGCGCTGGTGCCAGGAGACAGAGAGCAGACAGCAGGCAGGAGCCAGGAACAGGGTCGATCCCAAGTATTCCGTCTCGGAGACGGGAGGGCGCCAGCTGGAGCTATCGGGAGCTAGGTAGCTTCAGGTAAGGTACCCTCAATCCAGGGGTACCTGTAACTGAAAGTTTTCTCGTCACCATCTCATCGCCAGAGTAATAGCCGCCTACGGTATCCGTAGTTGTGCGCAGTTGGACGTTGGCATGACATGCCAACTACATCTGGTCCTGACCCGGCAAGCTAGGCATGCGTACTTCCTTTTCTCTTTTTTTAATTCTTTTTCGCTGGGTAAACTAAGTTGGCTTGGTTATACTGTATAAGACGATGTGGCGGTTCAAGGCAGGGAGGCAATAAAGAGAGGCAAACAACGTTGGGACACCTTTTTTTTGGTAAATTCTGTGGGAGAAAGGGAGCTGCATGAAGCTCCACCGCCCACCGCCGGGCGCATCGCAACGCATGGCTGACAATCTGGGGCATTTGTAGCTATCGCAGAGATTTGTGCTCATATATTCGTACACAGGGAGTGTTTGCGGATATGTACAAAAGTATTCGCGTGCACGCGCTATGTGCAGCCTAGCGCACCCTCCTGACATTATTTCTTCGTCCATGGTGACCAGTCAGTCCCACGGCCCCGATCTCCATCTGGCCCCCGTTTTCGACGACAGCACCAGAATACACTGTGTATTACTTGTAAAGAAGGTGTCTCGTCTCTTTCCCCCGTCCTGCTCCTGTCCCCTTTAGCTGAATGTCCCGCCCAAAGAAACGAGAAGGGGAAACTAAGCTCCCCTTCAGGTCCTGTGCCCAGCAAATAGGAGAGACGTAAAAAAACAACAGGCCCAAACAGGAGTCGGTGCACCTGTCGTCTCAATTTGGTGTTTCTCTATGCGCACGTTATCTCGACTGGAGCTGTTCCCAATATCATCAGATGCAGCTAACCAAACTTGAACCTTTCTTATTATTTATTCTGCAGTAGAACACCACACACACACTCACCATGCACATACACCTACACCTCCACCTACACGCGAACACAAACCAAGCCAAACCAAACCAAACACACATAATAAGCAATTAAAAAGCAACGCATTCGGCGCACATTCTTGCCGAACTTGTAATCCTCGCTGTTGCCCGTTTCGTCTCCCTTCCGCAAAGTAACCCCCCTCACCCATAGTTATCCTTCTTCTTTCGTTCACTCCAAGGCGGTTTTGCCATCGACCTCATTGTCTTCAACTTAAAGCCTCTTTCACCCCCCTTCGTCCCCTGCCTTACCCTACTGCCTTCTCCATCCACCTGTTATACTTGGGCATCCGCAACCTTCCTTATCTTTGCCTTGACAACGTCTTGACTCCTCGGCTTTGACTTTGACTTCGACTTCGTCGTCATTGCCGCTCCGTCTTCGACCCGTCCCGGGTAACTCCCCCTGCCGAGACTCGCCAGCGTCGTCCCGCTGCACTGTACTCCGTAGTCTACACTAGACTCGCTCAATCCTGGTTATTGCATTTCAATTCCAGGGGTAAGGGCACATCACCCCTAACCCGACCACACTGTCCTGCACCTGCCCGAGCAAGGCAAGACGTCAACCCCGCCGTCACCACCGCTACGACTACCACCACTACTACGGCTACTACTTACCTTCATCTCGCCCTGTCCAGCCCATCCTCCACCGCCCGCCGCCCGCTGCCCATCAGGTCTACCGCCTGGCGCCCAGTGCACCAACGCTGCCGCCACCACCCTCGAACCCCTCTGCCCAACCCGATCAACTTGCGCTCGACACACACATTCCTCCTGACGATCCAACCTCGCGACTCGCAAACCTCGATTCCGCCTCGCCCTCCGCCTGCCTCTCCCACTCTCCCTCACCATGGCCGAGAAACCCTCAGTCCTAATCATTGGAGGGCTGGGCTATATCGGTCGGTTTCTGGCCCTCCACATACACGAGAACAACCTCGCATCAGAGGTTCGCGTCGTTGACAAGGCCCTGCCACAACTGGCATGGCTCGCCCCGGAGTTCCAGGACGCCTGCGCCGGCTCCAAGTTCATGCAGGCTGATGCAAGCAGAGAACGTAAGTCGCTCAAAGAAGACTCCCGCGAAACTGTCCCGATTCCTCTGCAAAAGTCCTTTGTCGGACTGCAATCGCTTTGCATTTCGAACTGCCCCTTGGCAGATGTAGCAGCCACCCCCAGACAACCCACAGTAAACCCGTTTTCTTGGCTGACTTTTTTTTTGCTTTTTCGCCGCCTGTAGAAGCCTTGTCAAAGATATTCGATCGCCCCGATGGTAAACAATGGGACTACGTCTTCAATTGCGGCGGCGAGACGAGATATTCTCAGGAGGATGAGGTTTACAAGGTGCGCTCTCTCGGCCTGTCGCTTGCCATTGGCAAGGAGGCCGCGAAACGCAAGGTCAAGGCTTTTGTCGAGCTGAGCACCGGCATGGTCTACAAGCCCGACTCGTCCCCGAGTAAGGAGGGCGATAAGCTGAAGCCTTGGAGCAAGATCGCTGTCTACAAGTTACAAGCCGAGGAGGAGCTGGCCAAGATTGAGGGGTTCGTACGCCACCGTCGTGCATCTTGCTGCTCACCGAAGCTAATCGAATCCGCAGATTGAACCTCGTCATTGTCAGGTTAGCACACGTTTACGGCCCATACGCCTCGCAATGGGTTGCGACGGGCTTGTGCATGGCTCGCGTCTACCAGTACCTCGAGAGCGAAATGAAGTGGCTGTGGGACAAGGGCCTCCGGACGAACACGGTACACATTTCAGACGTTGTGCGAGCGCTCTGGTCCATTGCAACATGGTACGACAGCGGCAAGAGCAAGTGGGACGACAAGTCCATGGGCAAGGTCCCCACGTTCAACGTTGTTGACAAGGGCGTAACAACGCAGGGCACCATGGCCGAGATCATTGGAAACGTGTTCAAGATTGAAACGGGATTTCAGGGCCAGCTCATCAGCACGTTTGCGCGTCTCAATATGGACAGTGTCGTCGACGACGTCAACGACGAGCTCATGGGCCCGTGGGCCGAGCTGCTTGAGAAGGCGGGCATCCTGCGACCTGGGCCCCTAACGCCGTTCATGGAGAAGGAGCTGCTTAAAGACACGGATCTGAGCATGGACGGCAGCCGTCTGGAGCAGGTGTTGGGCTTTCAATACGAAAAGCCAAAGCTCACCAAGGACCTCGTGGAGGAGGTGATTGAGAGCTACAAAAAGATGAACTGGTGGCCGTGATGGAACGATCTAGAAGCATAAAAAAGCGCGCGAATGAGTTAGACGCGGCGGTCGGATTCGAAAGTTCGAAACGGCGGCATCCGGAGCGTCATGATATCAATTGGGTCGTTTGTTGTTTGAGCTCCTTTTTTTTGACGGCGAAGAGCAGCATCCGGGAGCCGATGGCGGGGAGCCGGGGCATTGTACCACCAAGATATCCTTTTCCTTTTCTTCCTCTTCTATTGCTCCCGCCATATATGTGTATACTGGCAATTTCCGAGGATAGTAATCTATACGATGGTTATCAAAGTACGAAGAGAATTCCTGTCCATGCTGTAAGTGAAGGCGCGTGCGGAAGAGCTGCCATAGCTCTCGACGGAGAGACAGGGCGATGCCTGTTGGGCTCAGGCTGAAACATTGGGAGCTCACAGGATTTGTGCAGTGCGATGTGGGTTGGACTCCTCGGGCGAACGAATGGAGCTGGGGTGGTCCCAAGTCGTGTGCTGGAGCTTGGCCCCGCCGCAATAAGGAGCTTTCGTGCTTCTCGAAGCTGGACCCTCGGCTTTTCAGACGCAAAAGAGTCAGGCGGGCGGATCACCGGAAATTTACTCGAGTCGAGTTCGCAGCTTTCATTTTCATTTCCTTTAACCGCAGCAACCTGCCTGGAGGGCGGCCGTCCATTTTGGCCCGCTCATTCGTCGGTTCTGGGTGAGGCAAGGAGAAAAAAGGGACCCCAAAGACGGCTTTTCGCCAGCGGCGACGACCGACGGCTACTACGCGACACGAAGGAAGGTCTGGCCGGAGCTGTGCGAGCTGTCAATGTACTGCGGTGCGACCTATCGATGCATTGGGCCGTTGTGCGAGGGAAGCAAAGTTCATTGTGGGGAGAGGTGAGTAGGGGAGTGTGCGCGCTTTTTGAGGTTTTGTGAGGCGAGATCCGGGCTTGAGACGGTTTTCACAAGCGTTGCGAGAGGCGAGGATTCGGTTGGCATCTTGGACAAGGCGTCATCCGAGAGCTGGGGGACGAGCGTAGGCGTCAGAAGCCGAGGCGCAGCTGAATGTAGGGGAAAAGCGGTATCCAGCTCGTCTTCCGTACAAACGTCCATCGCAATCACACGTCCCGCACGTAGGCACGTACGTACATATGCATGGCCCGCTGCAGACATGCGAGGTTGATGGGAAACTCTGCCGATGATGCTGGCACCCGCTGGGCGCCTCGCAAGAGGGCAAGGGACGAAAGAAATCGAGGGGGGCGTCTTGTCATTGGGAGACGACGTTGGAACTGGGTGTGCGCCAGTGCGCCAGCGTCTTACGCTACCGCGAATAGGTAGGTAGCTTAGCCTCATACTAGAGGGCACAGCACACTGCGCAGGCAACGTAGGAAAGGGAATCGAATGGAGCAAATGACGGGCTAAGATGACATGCCGAAGAGGTTGCATTGGTCCTGTTGTTTTGGACCGAGCGCCCACAGCAGTCAGAAGCGAAAAACAACAAGCGACGACGGATCGCGCTCTGCCTCGGGATGTCTGTGATGGTGGTTGGGGGAATTGGGCCTGGCCTGCCCGATTGGGCAAGTAGGTCAAGATAGAAGTTGGCGAATTGCCACGCTTCCCCGCAACTCTGCCGGTGGAAGAGGCTGTATTAGAAATGGTGATGAGGAGGTCGTATTGACAAAGTTGAATTGATCATGGAGTTTAACAGGGTAGATGTGCAGATGTTGAGGGTTGGTATGAGAGAATGGAGTGACAGAGACGTTTTCATATTCAGAGATGGGCCACATGTGCTTCCTAAGTGAACCTACATACCTGAGGTAGCATCTAGAGATAGTCTCACAATACTACCAAATCTAGGGTCTTGGAAAGACGAAAAAAAGAAGGGGTAACCTGTCCGGAGAGAATGCGAACCTCGGGACGGATGCCCATTGCATGCATGCGAGCTCAACAGGCTGGCAAAGAACAAAAGCTTCATGTGAAAGTGGAAGGGGTCACGGCCGAAGGTAGGCAGCTGGGGTACGAGGTCCCCGGAGAGGGGCTCCTCCTACCTTCTGGTCCCGCTTTTAGGTACCGTACTACGTAGAAGTATACCGCTCCGTCTCGTCCACCGGTACTCATTCGTACGTCAACCGCAAAGCCTACCAGTCATGGAACGCGCGTACCTGGGAGCTACGGCGCTGGACCTGAAGCCGAAGGCCGGGGCCCGTTGCTGGCCACAAAGGCACTAATCGTAAGCCGACCTGGTCTGGAGTAAACTGACGTATGAACTCCGTCGCCGGCATTGGCGTTTCCCGTCCCGGGTGTCGTTGTCGTATCGTGTTGGACAAGCACAGGCTTGGGCTGCTTGGTATCCACGTCACTTTCCCATCCCCGAAAAATAAAAGCCACCTGATTCATCCTGCTTCCATGTCTGCCTCTGCTACAGCGTACCCTGACTTCGTGCCTACCTTTTGAATGACTGCGCCTGATTCACCCTTGCTAGCCTTGTATCAACCCAAGTTCACCTCGTCGACCCTGAATCAGTCGTCCGCCTCTGCTCCTATACAAAACCCACCCACCGCCATCCCTTCCTCGCGCCACCTCGCGATATCCAAAGTGGCTGATTACAACTCAACTTCTATCTATTTCTCTACAACACCGACGTCAACCTCACGCAATCACTCAGTTGGCCACTTTTGACCGCTGCACAACACCAAGATGGCTGCTCCCGCCAATATTACCATCGCCGACATCTCCGGCAAGTGGCTCATGGTACGCTCCTTCCCGGCCGCTATTGCGTACTTCTCCCCGCAGCACAACAATGATCAACTCGTCGCGCAGAATAAAACCCTCTCGGACTCCCCCGACCCCGCCCTCCAGCTCCAGGGAATCGGCTGGTTCATCCGCAAGGCCATTGGCGCCGCCAGCGTCACCCTCCACGTCAAGCAATATCAAGCCCCTCCTTCGCCCCCGGCCACCGGCACCGCCCCCGTCACCCACATCGACATTGACCAGACCGCCACCGCCGGTCTCAAGGGAACCTCGGAGCAGCGCTGCCTCGACCTCGAATGGCGCGAGCACTCGGACTGGATGTTCGGCACCGTCCGCGGCCAGAGCACATTCATGTCGCCCGACGAGATTGAGGACGAGTTCCTCAAGAAGGGCTGGCTCGAGGGCGAGGCCGAGGCGACGGGCCCCGATGGCAAGAGCCACGTATACAGCCACGTCGAGAGCCTCGACAACGGATGGACGGCCACGCAGATTTGGGGGTTCCAGACGATCGACGGCGAGCGCCGCTATGCGCGCAACGTGCTGGTCAAGAAGGGCGACAAGAGGGTCGAGATCCGTCTGGTGTACGACTGGCTCGGTTAGGTGAAAGCGACCATCCGGGAAACATTGGGAGAGCAGGGCTACTTTTCTTTTCTTTTTTTTTTAACGTCGGAAAATGGAAGCGGATATGAGGAAACGATTTTCTACCTTCGGAGGTGGCTTGGCTTGGCTTACGTTCAGCCTCATGGATATACACCGCGCGAGAAGCTTCGAGAGCAGTGACTCGACAATGAATATAAAATCTCTAAAAAATCCTATTGTTACGTGTGCGTGATGAAAAACCCCATGTCATTGGGACAGAACCGTGTTGAATCGTCTGCCACCCGGCCGTGTTAGTCCCAAATGCTCTTCTTCCGGTTCCATCAAGCTGAACCGCCAACGCCTAGTGTTGATGCAGCTTCCCGTTCTACCGTTGTCTGTTTCGTGAACCACGCCGGTGGAAGAATTCCGCACTGGTCGCGAGGTCGAAGCACTCCTCCATTCTAACTAGCCTTCCATATCTTCGCCCCAATCCCAACCGCATTTAGGCCGGCCTCCGTTTGACAAACTCCTCGAGATCCTGCACCGTCGCCACACCCAGCACGAACCGCCTCTTCTCGTCGGTGATGACTGCAAAATGGCTCTTGCGGCCCTCGACGCCGTCGCCCTCGAAGAATGCCTCGAGCTCCTCGAGCGGAGTTTGCATCGTGATGACGCGGTAGGTGCGACCTTTGCGCTGGAAGCGCACCATGGCCTTGGACAGCGGGTCCGTGGGAGTAACCTTCTCGGCGTCGAGGAGGGCCTGGAGGTGCGGGATGGCGAGGTAGCCGACGAGGGCGCGCTGGGCGTCGACGACGGTGAGGTGGGTGTAGTCGCGCTCAAAGGCGGAGAGGAGGGCGGCGGAGATGGGGTCGTTGGGGGTGAAGGAGAGCGCGGCGGGGGGGTCGAGGTCTTCTACTGTTGCCTGTTGGGGGAGCGCAGTTCAGTCAGGAGGATTGTCGGTTTAGTTTTGGGAGGAGGCAGGGGGAACGTACGCCGCGGTAGCGTGAAGACCATTTGGAGACGTATGTGGAGGGGGGGTCGGCTGGCGGTGCGGGGTGGGAGGCTAGGGCAGCCATTTTGGAATATTTGTGAGCGTGCGGATGTATTTAGTTCTCTGAAGGTGTCTTGGAGTTGCTGGGGAGAGATGAGGCTATCGCGCAGTCGATTTCGGCGGCGCTCAAGAACGTTTGGCAGGTTATGATGCAGACGTGTAGTGTAGCTAGGTTCGCAGCGCCTCGGCTCGATTGCGCTTCGATTGGCGGGCGGCTGACGTACGGTGGCTTCAGTGGGGCGCACCTATGCGGCTCGCGCCTGTTTTTTTTTTACTTCTTTTCTTTCTTCGGTGGAATGCTCCCGCTGCCGCTAGAGTTTCGGCTGGCGGATGGCATTTCTTCACCGAGGTGAGGGCCCCCCACAGCGGGGTGGACGCGCTAGACAGCTTTGGGACTTGAGGTGATGTGATGACAGGACGATCACTAGCCCCACCGGGAGCTCGAGAGCGATGGTGAGTTCAATAGGACTCATCATGTTCAATTGGGAATAGTTGGGCGAATTTATCTATTCTAACAAAATAAAATAAGATCTCAAAGCTGACTCCGTCTCCCTTTCGCGCTCGCGCAACCATGTCTCCGTCGCTGGACGGATGTATCGGGGATAACGGGGTTGCTAGCGGGACCAGCAATCGATCAAGAGCGCGCTATCTTATCGACCGTACGCACCCGAACGACGAATGACGTCGGGTTACAGCTGCACCCCGACCCCATCAACTGGGCGCGACCGAACCCACAGTTCCCCGTTGGTCCGCTTACAGCTTCCAGGGCGAAGTCTACGTCCTGTCATGTCTACCAAGAGATGACTGCAGAAATAGACCCTATCTCGACGGCTTCAGGGTCCTTGGTCGAGGTTCCTTCGACCTCGTGGCTACTGGCTTCTCCTTACCCGGCCAATCCCGCCAGCCACCTTACCTACGGCAGCCGGGCCAATCTTCCTACCCTGATACCTAGAATAAACCTGCTTCAGCTTCGCCAGCCTGTCACATCTTAGCCTATCTTCATTTCTGTGCATGCTTGCCTTCCTGGAGCATTTTTTCTTCTGTGATAATTTCTCCTTTGAATGACCAGCGTGTTGGTCCGAGGATTGAAGGACCGCAGTCGTGTAAGTCTACCACCCCCTCTGACCGGGAGCGGCAGCTGCTGGGCGTTGCGCAACATACCTAGCCGCGCTTTCCCAAGACGCAGATGTCGTCAATCAGCATCCAAACTCCAAATCTCCATTCTACCCGCACCCTCCTGCTCCTCAATCTGCCAGAAGTTCGGAAGTCCATCCAGAGCTTCTATTCTTCGTGCTGAACTCAATTGCACCCCTTCCACACGATTCTCGAGCTTATCGCGCAACCTGCACCACCACGCGCATAAGCACTGACAGCTTTCAGATATCTTGACTCGATTGAGTTCACGCACGACAAGCCCGCACAAATGTCGTTCCTCTACCCCAGACAGGACACCCTGAAGGGCTGCTTCGGCACCTCGGCCCCGGCCTCGGCTCCGGCCACCGCGAAGCCGACGCGGTACCAGGCCCGCCCGGAGCTTTACGGCGCCTTCTCGACCGTCGACGACGTCAAGGGAAAGGCGAAGCAGCTCAGTGCCGAAGCCAGCGCTGAGTTCGACAAGGCGACCGCCAAAGTCAAGAAGTCCAGCACGATTGAGCTGTATTCGGGCACGTACTATGCGGCCTGCACCTTTGGCGGCCTGCTGGCCTGTGTAAGTGGCTCTACCAACGTCACCCACAGCAACACATCACAGTGTGTTCGAGCTTCACCATAACTAATCATGGGGGGTGGAAGGGTCTCACACACACCGCCGTCACTCCTCTTGACCTGGTCAAGGTCCGCCGCCAAATCGACTCCAAGCTGTACAAGGGTAACTTCCAGGCCTGGGGCATGATCTTCCGCAAAGAAGGCTTCCGAGGCATCATGACGGGCTGGAGTCCGACTTTTTGGGGCTACTCGGCCCAGGGCGCGCTCAAATACGGGCTCTACGAGGTGGGCAAGAAGAAGTACTCGGACCTCGTCGGCGAGGAGAACGCCGTCAAGTACAAAACCGCCGTGTACCTCGCCGCGTCCGCCTCGGCCGAGTTCTTCGCCGACATTGCGCTGTGCCCGTTTGAGGCCGTCAAGGTCCGCATGCAGGGGGGCAGCCCGTCGCCGTACAAGGGCACGCTCGACGGCATCCGCCAGATCACCGGCAAGGAGGGCGTCGCGGGGTTGTACAAGGGCCTGTACCCGCTCTGGGGCCGCCAGATCCCGTACACGATGATGAAATTTGCGTCGTTTGAGACCATTGTCGAGATGATTTACGCCAGCTTGCCGGGCCAAAAGTCGGATTACAGCAAGGCTGCGCAGACGGGTGTTTCTTTCGCGGGCGGCTACCTCGCCGGCATCGCGTGCGCCATCGTTTCGCACCCGGCCGACGTCATGGTCAGCAAGCTCAACGCGAACCGCGCCGAGGGCGAGGCGTTTGGCGCTGCCATGGGACGCATCTACAAGGATATTGGCTTCTCTGGCCTCTGGAACGGGTTGCCTGTCCGTATTGTCATGATTGGCACCCTGACTGGTCTTCAGTGGATGATTTACGTAAGTTTGCTCCTTTGGGTCCATTGGAAATGAGAGGATGATGACTGACAGTTGAGTAGGACTACTTCAAGATTTTCATGGGCTTCCCAACCACTGGTGGAGCTGCACCCCCTGAGAAGAACCTCAAGTGAGTATAGCTCGAAGCCGATGGGACACATGGGGAACTGGGCACCTAGCAGTACTATCAGTGATGATGAGAGAAGAGGCCTTTTTTTCTTGACATCAGGGTCTCGCTGAAGTTGCATCCTTTGGTATCTTTTTCCGTAGCACTGCTTTTCGTCAACACAAATACATGTTTACAATTTGTACCAGTTCGTGCATGCGAGATAACAAACGCAACATCCAGGTTTAGGTCTGCCTTGTTCTAAATTCTGCATAAGCAGATAACAACTAGTCGGCCAGCGAAGCAAACAAGAGATAATGGTCAATGTCAGAAGAGAGAAGTGAGTATAACGAATACTAAGAGCATATTCCAATAGTGGTAGAAAGAATTATCTGGGTGCTTGACTGGTCATAACATGATAGCATGGATCAACACATCATGGGATACTGGCTTTAACTGTAGCTCATAACTGAGCGTTGATAACACAGTATGCTATCGTCAGTGATAGAGTAGATATTAGTCGCATCCTATAGAAGATATGTCATTTAGATCAACAATGATCAGCCTCGGAAACAAAAGATAAAACTAAAGCTGTGGCACTTCATAAAACCCGTCATAGATTCCCAACATGTCATTCGGTATGATGAAACATTCCCCACCAATGTTCTTCTGATGTAGGCCACATGAGAAAAACACAGAGAACAAATGCAGCCCTTGAAAGGCCAGTACAGCTCGGGAAACAGAGAGAGTTTACTAGCAATAGCTGAGATAGGGCAACATTATATCTTACGAAAGCCACAGCAGCCTAATTGTCTACAAACCAGTTATATAGAGTGAAAAACATACAGCTCAGCTACGGGCATACTGCTTTACTACTTTGGAAGTTTCACTAGCTAGAATGATACTATGAGACCTCCGAGGCGTTCGTTGGTATACCGACTTCTCTCTTTAGCAACGCAGGCTTAGAATAGCCTCATGGCTTGGAGGGCTTGTGTTTCTAACATCATGTTGATATGAAAAGCAAGGGATTTAACACCTGTAGAGTAAGTGGTGCAGGTTTCCAGAAGAACTGGCGCGAGGGGGGGGGGTCCGGAGCGGGGACGGATGTTCTGCCATGAAAGCCACAGCTCTGAATGGTGTCCAATTCCCCGTCTTGCCCATTAACGAAATTTGACGGTCATTTGACTTGTTCGGTCTCATGTCTTCTTGCTGCCGTCGGCTCTCTGCTCGTTATACATAGTATCGGCTCGGGTCCGCATCTCAATGGTGCCATCCTCCCATTGGGTAACGGAAAAACCAGGAATAGAAGCTGACCAGCTTCCAATGCATACGGTGAGCTGCCGAACCATAAACTCACAGCATGTCGCACTACTGCGTGTTGCATTAGCTCAATGGCGGGCGGGCATGGGAGCAAACCTCGCCAGTCCCGGCTGCCGGAGACGCCGGAGCGGGGGCGGCCCCGCCACCCAGGGCTGCTGGTCCGTCCGAACTGGAGCGGACAGCATTCCGGTTGTCGGGAGACCGCAAACCGGCCAGCACTTCTGCACCCCGAGTAAAGTAAATTATCGGACCCTGGTGCCTGTTTTCTTCAGCTTGGGCAACACAATAACGGTTCGGGCGCGAAAGGTGAAGCCTCTGAGAGTTTTTTCCTGCGGAGTCGGTTCGTGAAGACCATGTCAGCATGTTTCGTCATGGCAAAGAAATGTCTCTGAGTAACAGTGGGGAAGACGGCTCCGAGAAATGCAGGCAATGACGTCCGTCTCTTCCAGAAGTTCGTTGGAATCGGGCCGGCAAGGCATCGCGTGGAGGGTGCGAACCTACCAGAAGCGTTTGCGTCTGCGGGATGGGTGTTGAAGGAGCGCGGGTGATTCAGGTGGTGCGCCCACTGTTCCCGTCGGTCGCTGGCTTGGAGAACGAGCCTAGCGAGTCTGGCGTGGCCAAGATGTGAGCCGAGGTGCGCCACGAGCGAGGCACAACAAGAAGCTCCGATCCGATGTTGAGGGGGTGACCTGCCCCCTCGGTCAATGCTTCCCGAGATGCCTCCTAATATTAGTATGTAGTACGCACCGAATTCTGGACTGTCGCGGGGCTTGCGTACATAGTATGTCTGCTTTGACACTTGTGTGAAAGAATGCTGAGTGACGCGAGAGCATTGGCGACAGAATTGCCCAGCCATGGATGATACCTGTCAAATGGTGGTTTCTGTTGAGAGGACGGTTCTCGGTCGCCACAATACCGCCAGGAAATGCCATGCTCAACCCGGTTCGACGGGACATGGATGCGATCGTTGTGCAGCAACGAAGCCAATGGCAGCTGAGTTGATGGCCGCTCCAGTAATGTGGCCCGTGTGGGAGAGCGAGCCAGCGGATATCCCCCGCATGGATACCGAAGTTGGCTAGCATCACGTATTATTTCACAGCCAGTTGAGGGGATATGCTGGGATGCGGAGGAGCGAGCAGTCAGAGATCGACGGCGTGTTAATTACTGGCATACTCAAAAGGAGTCTTTCTTGACACATGGGAAAGGGCGGAAGGATGGCTTAAGACGAACCAGACGAGGGCGGGTGTGAAATGGACGAATAGGCTTGGGACCAGCAGCGTGGGTGAAGGTCACAACGGTGTCGGGTTTGGGTAGTCGGAAACGAAGTCGAGCCAGTAATTGGCGTCGAGGTCGACGCCGATGCAACATGCCGTTGGTGGTGACCACCCACAGCAACAAAAGGATCCAACAGTGCGGAGAGAGCCACGGCCGGGGTGGTACTGACGCGTAGTTAGGTAAATACCTTAGGGTGCAGCCTGATCTGACGGCCAACGAGAAATGGGTCTCTGGACTGGGATCGTATCGCTGATTGGCGTCCAGCACTTTTCCTTCTTTGCAGCGTTTCTGCTCTCCTCAGCTTCGTGTGCGAAGACTGGAGGCGAGAAGCCTTGCTGTCACTTAGGTTGGAATGATGCATGCGGATCAGTACGAATATCTGGCTGGTAAGTAAACCATCAGAAGGGAAGTCGACAAACGACCGACAGAAGTGGAATGGCAAATGGGAGGAGATCCGGGGTCCAGTTGGCCAAGGATAGCCTATGTCAAAATACAGTCGCAAAGTGCTTGTCCTGAACAGCGTCCTGTCTCATCGACCGTCATCACCACCGCAGTCTGCAACACAGACGACTCAGGAGGACGCCTCGTCGACCTTGGCGTGGAAAAAAGAGCAGACTCATGGCGACAGCCGGAATACTGGGTTGGTCTATCCGTAATTACATGGCAAATTTTTGCAATCGTAACGTGTGCCTCGTGCACTACAGGTAGACAGCGGGTTCAAGGGCGATCGAATGTTTTTTCCCACCAAATAGATGAGCTCGCATAGCGCCATCATGCCCGATCCAGTAGTTCAGCGTGTGAGAGGCGTCCGAGCTGGCTTCGCAGTATACTCAGTAGAGGCCAAGGTGACGTTGAGTGTAAACCCGTCGGCAAGGGGAAAACGGTTTGTCGAACGAAAAGGCTGTCCCGCTAACAGCGATTACCCATACCGCTTGACCGCCCTGGGAGACTGGGAGACGAGTTTCGACGTTGGGACGGGGACTGCAGCAAAGTTTCAGATCATGACGGTGGTAAGCCACAACGTTCTAGGACCCAGTTACTAGGCATTACGGGACTCGAAGCCGTTTGACACGGTACTCATCTTTGTGGTGATGCTTAGCACACAAGCGGGCGGCTACAGATCCTTGCCCCCCCCCACGTAGCGCTAGCGGTGCTAACAGTATGAGCACTGCTGTGCCGCATTCGCCCAGACGATGGGCGAGGCCGGGGCGAGAGTGACAGGCAGTCACCTGTCTAAGCTGCCTTTGAATTGTGTTGACGTGAGAGGTCAAGACGCGTTCTGTAGCTCGGACAGGTGTTGCCAGCGTCAGTTGAGAATGAAGCTGGTCAAACAGTGTTTGTGACTAAGGAGATCTCTCGGCCAAGTCGGGTTCGAATTCGCAGCGAGACCATGATGGAGGAAGGCGGGGAGGAGGGGGTGCGACCAGGTTGGTTGCCTTGACGTACCTACCGTACTTGCTGCTCTGCAGAACGCAGTACAGTTTTCGCAGCACAGTAGGTGAGGCAAAGGGAGCATGGCTGTGCCTGTGACAAGGCGAATGAGCCAATCACCGAATGTACTACCATGGTACGGATACTGCAGAGTAATTAGCGGTCCGTCGTGTCGGAGACGGAACCTGAGAAGGCCAAGGCCAAGACCAAGGCCGGACCTGCTTCAGTCGGATACTCTGCTGGGAGGTGCCTGAAATGCTCGGCTCGTCTCACACTTCAGACCATCTGGCTCAAATCGCCGGGAAAACACAAAATATCTCTCCCGGTAGTGTACTACTGAGGTATACCCCGTGTTCTGTACGGTACGCCAATGGAGCCCAGTGACATTGGCCGGTAGGTTCGTCGAGGCCTACCTATGCTGGTCAATCAACTCCGTCCACGTTCCTACCTTTCACAATTGCAAAGTAGACACGCGGGATGTGTTAGTTAGCGCTCCCAAAGGGAAACACTGCCATGCTTCTGACGGCTGGCTTTTACACTTAACACCCCAGCAGCTGGAGGTTGGTCGAAGGCTGGAATGACGCGCTGACGGGGCCTGCTTTACATCTGGTCACCGCCCGGTGTCCGCGCCGGTGGATACCGCGTTGCGGAGTTGTAACGAGGGTGTGGGAGGTCACGGAAAAAAAGGCACAGTGCAGGGTGCAACACATGAAACGGTGCAGGCGGAGGCTGATGAGCTTTGATCTTGATAAGCATGAAATGCGCAAAAAGCGGTATTTTGAAGCCGTCAGCAACCGCGCGTGGTCGTCCGCGTTGTATAGACCACACCTACGAACATGCGCAGTCCTCTGAAGAGTATGTTGTCAAAACCGAGTAGGCGAGAATGATACTATCGAGGCATAATTAGCTGGCCAGCTAGCGTAGGTATTTATACTGGCGGATGGGACACGAGATCTGTGTAGAAGCGTGGTTCCGCATGGTTGTGATACGAGGTCAAGCTTGCCTATTTGTCTTTGTGGTCACCATCAACCCCAGGCTGGCGACACAAGTACGGATACCGGTAGGTGGCCATTTGCTCTGCGCAGCCCGCAGGCGACAGAAGCCTTGAACCGGCTCTCACGAGGCAGAAATGGAAGGTAATGTGATCTTCATGTACCTCCGTATCCATGGTCCAGAATCAGTAGCACTAGTGCCGCTGGGTGGCGTAAGCCACATTCTCTACCTGCAAATATGCATAATGAGGCAGAGAGAATGAATTGGCTGATCCTAAGATATTCGTGTGTAAGCGGGTTTCACACTGCTGATCAGGTGCTTCCATCTTCGTTCCGTTCTGCTACTAACAGTAAGCGACAACGGTAACAATCACGAAGGACGATGGTGAGATCAAGGACGGAGTAAGTAAGGCGAGGCCAGGTACCGAGATACCAAGGCAACATCGCTTGGTGAGACAAGGCAAACGGCTTGTTAGTATATTGATTACTCCTTCTTCCATTTTGCTAAGCAGCACAGCAAGTACGTAAGTAGACAGGTAGGAAGGAGACACTGCAAAGGCACCTCCCAAGTGATGGTTCGTCGTGAAAAAACCAGCAGCCCCCAGACGATACAGTAAGGTAAGGCACGTACGTTCCTCGTCAGTCGCCTGTCCATGCCACCCCTGCCCCAAAACCCCATGTCTGGCCTGTCTAGCCCTGCACTCGCCGACGAACTAGCCTCCTTCTGTGCACTGCAACCCTTCGATTCCTTCCACCGACCTCCACTGGCAACGTCGACAGTGGACTCCAATGGTGGGGCTACTCTCTCGACCGTGTCCAATGTCCTGCCGACTGCACCTGCCTCTCGCTTTCCCACCCCACCACTACCACCTCCACGCGCAGCCACCGATTAGGTAGTGACCTTTTACACAGTACCCTGCTCCTTGAGTCCTGCCGCTATCGCTGTCGCAGCCTTTTCTGCTTTAGCTGCCATCTGGCCTGCCTCGCCCGTTCAATGACTGCTGCTCGGCCTGCTGCCGCGCTCGCTCTCGCTGTGCTGATACTCGGTGCAGTTGGCAAGGCATGCTGTCGCGCCTGCCGGACACTGTCCAATCCTGTGGATTCTTATCCCAACCCACAAACTCGCCTCCTTGATTGCTTGCTCGCTGCCATCAACCCCAGGACCCCAGGTCGACCTCCAACTCCAGATCCCTCGCGCTTCTTGCGCCCGACTGCCTGCCTGCTCCTGCTCCTGCTCCTGCTTCTTTCTGTTCCTGCTCTGGCCGCTGTTGCTTTCTCCATTTTCCGAGTTAGCAGCTTTCATCTCTTCTACCTACGTTTCTTCATCGCCAACCCGGCCAGCTTCCTTTCGTAGGATCCAGCAAATGCTGTTTCCAACACCACTCGCATCCCATCTCCCCTAACGTCTCTCCTCCATCTTCCCTCCTCCACCAACCACTACATCTTCGGCCGCCGAATCCCCGACGGAGCGACCACCTACCACCACCAGTACCCACGCGCGCATCTGTTAAGCAGCCACCAGTATACTCGAATAGAATTCTCCCCGCACCCAAACCATATCGAACCACCGACCATCATTGCAATTGCTCTCGCATGTCATATCCCGCTGTGTCTATTCGGCCGCCGTGAGCTTGTCTCGCGCAGATAACATCCACCAACACACACTCACCCTGCGACTGCGACGGCCTCCACCATTACGTCGCCAACATGGCTGGCTTCTTCAACAAGTTGAAGAGTGGAAGCGTGCGTAACCCTGCCTAGACCACTGTCCGCTTTCATTCGAATCGCCCTATCCTGGCGTATTTACAATGCTTACATAGCTCTTGTGTGCAGGCAACCACCGGCCCAGCTACCAAAGATGCGCCTAGCAAAAAGGCAGGCAAAGAGGAGCCTCCCCCAGAACTCACCCCTCTGGAAAAGATGCTCCAGAAGGCTGGTCCATTGCGGGACGACGGAACTGACAAGTTCTTTGGCCTGGAGAATGTAAGCCCGTCATTGTTTTCCATCTTTTAGTGTCCGTCGAATGCTAACACATCACCAGTTCGGCAATACCTGGTACGAGTCCACCGCATAATCCCTCCCAACTCTGGCTGACCCCGTATAGCTACTGCAACTCGGTTGTGCAGGCACTGTTCTACTCCGAATCTTTTCGAGACCATGTCATCAACTATCCTCCCCTGTCGCCCACCGATACACCGAACGGCACTCGTCCAAAAGTGAACGTGACGATCCGCCCGCCAGTCGCGAAAGAACCACCAAACACCCCCGGCGCGAAGCAAAAAGGCCTAAGCGCTTCCGAGTCTATGAAGCGCAGGCAGGCTCTGACGGCGGGAATGCCGCCTCCAGGCGCGCCCATCACGCGCCCAGAAGACAAGCCAGACTCGCCTGAGTACAAGAAGAAGCACGCCATGATCAAAGGCCCTATTCTGGAGTTGGCACAGGAGAACCCCTTAGCGTACGGCATGGAGGAGTGTACCTTTACCGGTCTCAAGGACATTTTCCAGGCCCTCATCGAGAGCAACACTCGCACAGGCGTGCTCAGTCCTCAACGGTTTTTGGAGATCTTCAAGCGTGACAACGAAATGTTTCGAAACTCGATGCATCAGGACGCCCACGAGTTCTACGGTCTCGTCCTGAACGACGTTATTTCCAACGTTGAGGCGAACGCCAAGCGTATACACGAACGAGAGGCCGAGAACAGAGACGGGCTGATACAGTCAGTGGAGAACGCACTTGGGGCCACAAATCACGCCGGTCGTCCAGGAAACGGCGTCGGATCTCCAGGAACTGGCTGGGTCCACGACATCTTTGAAGGTGTCTTGACTTCGGAGACGAAGTGTCTGACTTGCGAGACTGCTTCGCAACGAGACGAGACATTTTTGGATTTGTCAATCGACTTGGAGGAACATTCGTCCGTGACGTCATGTCTGCGCAAGTTTTCGGCTGAGGAGATGCTATGTGAACGCAATAAGTTCCACTGCGACCATTGCGGTGGGCTCCAAGAAGCCGAAAAGCGCATGAAGATCAAACGGTTACCCAAGGTCCTGGCGCTACATTTGAAGCGGTTCAAGTATACTGAAGACTACAGTAGACTGCAAAAGCTCTTCCACCGAGTGGTATATCCTTACCACCTGCGCATGTTCAACACCACTGACGACGCCGAGGATCCCGATCGTTTGTATGAGTTGTATGCGGTTGTGGTGCACATTGGAGGTAATGCCTACCATGGCCACTACGTTTCGGTCATCAAAACCAAGGACCGCGGCTGGGTGCTCTTTGACGATGAGATGGTGGAGCCGGTAGACAAGCATTTCGTGCGCAATTTCTTCGGCGACAAGCCCGGAATGGCTTGCGCGTATGTCCTCTTCTACCAAGAGACAACGTTCGAAAAGGTGCAGGCCGAGATGGAGGCCGAGGGCCTTGAGGAAGTTAAGATTGCTAGCGAAGCAGCCAACGTGGCTCACGAAAACGGCCAGCCCAATGGTTCAGCGCCGCTCTCCAAGCAGTTTACGCAGCCAATCAGCCCAGTCGACGAGCGCGAGCCGATGCCCAACCTTGCGCACGCACAAACGGCGCCTGTCAAGGTGGATGCTCCTTTACCAGAGTCTGGGCCCCTAGTCCCGCCCACACCGTCCACACCGGCATCGTCTATTCCTTCTAGTCTTACCAGGTCAAACACTGCTGCGAAGACAGAAAAGTCAAAAGACGAAAAGAAGCGTGAAAAGAAGGAGCAAGAAGCAGCGGAGAAGGCCAGGAAGCAGGCTGAAAAAGACAAGACTAAGGAGAAGGAGAAAAGGGAGAGAGAGGCCAGGGCCAGGGAGCAGAACGCTCAAAAGCACGAAGACGAGCTGCGCCTCGCGATTGAAGCCAGCAAGAAGGAGGCAGACGCCAAGAAGAAAGAGATGTCGGGGACGACGAGTTTTCTGAACCGATCAGGCCGAGCGAGTAAATCAATGAGCCGGAAAAGCTTCGGCTTCCTCAGCAAGGACAAGGACAAGGCAGGTTCTCAGTCTTCCGAGAACGGCCACAACGGCACCGAGGGAGGAGCCAACCAGCCAGACAAGTCCAAGGAGTTGAAGGAGCGGTTCAGTTTCAACCTGGGCAGGAAGAAGAGTGGCAATCTGTTGTCTTGAGGCAGCTGTGCGTACACGTCCTTACGATTCATTTCAGAAATTCGGTTTCATCCAGTACATACAAAAAAACAGGAGTCGAGAGGGAGGAGTTTTTGTACGATGGACATGTACATGGCTTAGCCTGGCGCGACTGACAACCATTTACAGTCAGAGCTTGGAGAGGCGGAGGCACGACTGTGGGCGGCAGCAGATACCCGAGCATGGAGTGGTCCGCTTGGATAGTGTTGTTTTCTTCGTAATGACAGTGATCAAGGACGTGTGATGGCATTTTGAGTGTCGTTTTCACGGCCTCGCATTGGTCTGTATCATAGCACAATCATGGCCAATAATAGCACTCGAGATTCACCGATGAATTCTCGTCGAGGCAGAGTGTAAGGTGGTCAAAACACTTTTTTTTGATTCACACGTCTCTTGATCGCTGGATTCGTATGCCTACAACCGACCCGACATCCCCAACGCCGATTCATTAACGTGCTACGCTGTATGAAAGATCCGCCGTGCGTGCTCCTTATCCGAGGATGAGCTCGTACAAGACAATGAGCGTGTTAATTGCTATTAAGGGTACTACACGGCCGTTAGCACGCCGCGGGCGAGTCGAGCAGTTGTTGGATGACATACTCCTCATAAGCGTCCGTACACTCGCAATCAGGTTGATGATCTTGGCTTTGACGCTGGCATCGGCACTCTGACCAAAGGCCGGATCGTAAGAGGATGGAGAGAGATTGACTGTGCGTGATATGGTCAGCAAGCGGAACCCTACGAAGCAAAGCCATCACGGCGGCCGGTGTCATGTCGCCAAAAGGGGTTCGTACTTCGCGCGAGAAAGCGGTCCTCGGAGAGAACGGCGATGGCATTGATGAGGAGTACTGCGACTGGAGGTGGGGGAGGTTAGCGCCAGGCTTTCTCTCAAGGCGGTTTTGCACCTACTGTAGAAGAAATTTCCTAGAATGTACATCTTGGCGGTTTCCAAGTCATTTGTCGGCCCTGTGAAATTCGAACTTCTGCGATCGTGGCGTCGGCTGCTGCTTTTGGGAAGGAAACTGAAGCATGGAATACGTAGGCTGGTACGGGATAGTGACAGGCGAGCTGTCCAGAGCTCCGGAGTGGGGCGATTGGTTTATCCGGGTATTTTTGCATGGTGAGGTGAGGTCCATGTTACGGATACCTTAGAGGTACTTCGTAGCTACTCCATTTTCCAAAAAATGCCGTGTCTGAAGAGTTCCAAACAGCATATGGATGATTCCTGATTCCAGTAAGACCCAGGTAGAACGCAACAATTCTATGACATTATTGTTGTCGTCCGTATCTCGTCTTCATCATCTATCGTTACTGGAGTATCCAGTTCCCGACCCACTTTTATAACATGTTCAGAATTCGACCACAGTGGCACAGCCACTGCTGGTTAGCGTAACAGATGCTGTAGATGGGATGTGGGCAAAAAGGAAGAACGTAGAGCAAGATGTACACCTGAAATTGAATAAAAAGACAAGTTTCGAAGTTTCGATATGTCATTTCACCACAAGTGAGCACCTGCCGCTAGCAGCTGCCAGTTTACTGTCCGTAGCTTCCATTGCATAAACACACTGGGCCGTGCAAGGGTTACCGGAGCTGTGGTGGGTAGGTGCGAGATGAACAGCTTACACTTTTACTTGCCTCAAATGGACTGGAGCTAGGTCAGCTTTATGAGCTTTCAACATTTCTCAGGTACGGAGAAAGGCATTGAGATGAAAAGAAAGCATAGAGTAAACAGGTTTCAACTGCTTTGACTCGGCTATGCTTTCCATCAACCACTCTTACTTACCCTGCCACGATAATTAAAAAGTCCAATTCTGCAGTCTCATGTTCCGACGAGCTTCGGTCTCTCCCATCGCTCCCTCACTTGCCATGATGAAGCTTCTCGGTACGTGACTAACCTCGACTTATGGGCTAAAGCTAATCAACCACCAGATATCATTCTCCTGGGCCTCATACCAGCCCTCATCACTATCCATCTGCTCCTCGCCCCGGACACAAAGGTGGAGGAATCCTTCAACATTCAGGCAACCCATGATGTCCTGGTCTACGGCACACCAACCAGCGATGTTGCTGCTCGCCTGCGTGCTTCCTACGACCACTTCGACTTCCCCGGCGCCGTACCTCGCACCTTTATCGGCCCCGTCCTCCTTGCAGGCCTCGGCGGCCCGGTGGTCAACCTCGTCGGCTTCGCGCATGCGCAGTTTGTCGTCCGCGCCCTGCTGGGACTGGCCAACGCCGCCGCGTTGATTGTCTTCGCGCGCAACTTAGGGAGAGCTTTTGGGCTCGGTGTGCAGCGATGGTGGATCCTCTTGCTCGCCAGCCAGTTTCACGTCGTCTTTTACGCTTCGAGGACCTTGCCCAACATGTTCGCTTTTGCATTGAGTATGTTTGTCTCCATTCGCAACATCTATGCCGCAAACTAACATGCCAAAGCAACCCTCTCCGCGGCAAACTTACTCCCTTCGCCCAGCACAAAATCGACCTATCCTCGCCAACGAGTTGCCATCTCCCTCCTCGTCTTCGCCGCTGCAATCTTCCGTTCAGAAGTCGCCCTTCTCCTCGCCACGACGGCCCTTCACCTTCTCTTGACATCCCAGACGACCATAACACGCCTCATACGCCCCTTCTTCGTCTCCTTCACCGTCGCCCTCGCAGTTTCCGTCCCACTGGACTCGTACTTTTGGCAGAAACCTCTCTGGCCGGAACTCTGGGGCTTCTACTACAACGCCATCCTCGGTTCTTCCTCGAACTGGGGCGTGTCTCCCTGGCACTACTACTTCACCTCTGCCCTTCCTCGCCTCCTCGTCAACCCCCTGACCATCGTCCTCCTCACCCCGCTCGCCCTCACGCAACCGGGCACTTCTCGCGCAGCTCGCTCGTTAATCATCCCGTCTCTCCTCTTCATCGCAATCTATTCCATCCAACCCCACAAGGAAGCTCGCTTCATCTTCTACGCCATTCCTCCCCTGACGGCCGCCTCAGCCCTTGGCGCAAACCACCTGTCGACGCGCCGCTCCAAGTCTCCTCTCTACACCCTGGCCACCGCCATCGTCGGCCTCTCTGTGCTGGCATCCGTTGCAATCTCGACAGCAATGCTCCTCATCTCCTCCCTCAACTACCCCGGAGGCGACGCCCTGACCCAGCTGCACAACATCGTCGGCAGCCCGTCCCCGGGCCTGTCCCCCGCAAGCTCCTCCGTGACGACGATCCACACCGACGTCCTCTCCTGCATGACGGGCGTGACCCTCTTCTCTCAGAACCGCGCCGGGCTCTCCAAAAACCCGCACTCGCGCGCACTCGAGACGAGCCTCGCCACCGACAGCACGAGCGCCGCCGCCCTCCCTGTCCTCGTCTTTGACAAGACGGAAGACAAGGCCGTTCTGTCCGATCCTGGGTTCTGGTCGCGTTTCGACTACGTCCTCGCGGAGGACCCCGCCAGCGTCAAGGGCGGTAATTGGGAGACCGTCGGTGTCGTCCAAGGCTATGCGGGGATTCAAGTGCTCAAACCTGGAGCCGGTGTTGCCGGGACCGAGGAAGAGGAGGAGGGCGAAACGATACTGGGCAGAGGTCGTATCGTCAACAAGGTTCGTGATCTCGTGCGCAGGGTTACCGGGGGGTGGTGGGTTGGACCGCGCATGGAGCCGCGGATTCGCATCATGAAGCGTATCAAGGACGCCGGTTCTGGAGCGAGAATAGTATCCCAGTAGAACAGACCACATCATCGATACACCTCTTTTTTCACATGTTGGAGCTCGCTGCCATGTGGAGGGCACGAAAGGTATCTCATCTTCAGTCAAACCAAACAAACACATCACTTCACTTCGCAAGTCATTTTGCAAGGTGCACGCCACTTCATTCAACGCCGCGTCTTGAGCTCCGGCTCTTTGCAAAGCATACACTATCCTACCACCATGGGCGTCCATCTTTCAACCTTCTACCCCGGAAAACCTCTACACTGAACCCTCTCTTGTCCCCAGCCGGTCCAGACCTCCTTGCCTATGCCGAGAAAAACGAAAATAATCAATGCTGCAAACACACCTTTTTGTTTTCTGCTGAATCCTTCGCGTCATCCAACAACCCTACCGGGCCTCGGCCTATTCGCGTCTCCGAGAGGGACCGTTTCTTTCCTCATGCTAGTAATCCTCCTGAATCAACAAAAATCCAAACAGGTATCGTGGTTTGCTCCTGACCCGGAAGGAAAAGCAGGCGCCAGCTTGCTCCGCGCTCAGAATCTGTTTCTGTGTCGTAATCGCATCATACAGGCAAGGAATTATATATCAGGGCGCCATGTGTTGTCCCCCCAAACCCCCCTTTGGCAAAAATGTGGGTATCCAGGTGTGACGTGTTGCTGTCGACAGCGTGCAGTCGTCTTACGCTGTAGGTATATTATATATAGTATGCAGCCGCATGAGAAACATGAAACAAGAACGCTCGCCACACTACTCCTGCACCGTGTCGCTCCCTTGGTCCGATTCACTGAGCTCGCCGTACAGCGCCTTGTATCGCGCAAGCTCGGCCATCTGTTCGCCGACTTGGTCAAGGATGCTGGTAATAGGCATTCGTAAATCATCCAGTTGGTTAAGGGGAGGCTTGCCCATAACGATGTGACGAAGTGATAATGTCGTGACGCAAGTCTACCAGTTTGTTAGCCATGCCATGCCTCGAAAAGCCTCTCTCTGCGTTGGACTCACTTCTATCCTGCTCACTTGATGCTCCATGAAATTGAGCAGAAATCTCTCAGTCACCTCTCCTCCTCGATGCTTCATGCGCTCCAATAGTTCGGTCTCGGGTGGCTGCAAGCCGCGCCCGGACACGTTTTCGAGCGAGCTGCACAGCATCTCGAGTCGTAGACTGACGCGCCAGAGAGCCCAGATGGATTCAGTATCAAACGCCAGTTCGCTACCTGCCTGCAACATGGCGGGCTTGTCGACCTCGATGCGAGCCTCGGGTTGCTGGTGGGCTTCGATGCGACCCGCAAGCGAGTGCGGGTACAGAGAGTATACTACCTCGGGATTCTCGAGACCCTTCAGCTTCTTCTCGCCCATCTCCTTGACCTCGAATCCTTGAGAGCTGAGGGATCGCAAGTCCTTGCGGATTGTAAATGCGAAGCCCTCGTCGTCGTCAAACGTGTCCTCTGATCCGGTTGATCCACTCCTGTCGGTGTCCTGATAGGTCTCCAAGCAGCGCTGGATCTCCGAGATGAAGTCGGACGAAACGGTAATCTGACCTCCGTCTGCGACAGAGGAGATACGCGAGGCCTTGTTGACCATGGGGCCGAAGTAATCCATGCGCCTGGTGACGGGGTCCATCTCGCTGACGGCCTCGCCGTAGTGAATGCCCATACGAACGGATAGACCCTTGAAAATTAGAGCGTTGTCCTTGTCAAATACCGGCTGACAAGACACCGAGTTCAGCACTTCGGCAGGCCAGTTGACTTCGAGCAAAGACGTCTGGACGGCGAAACACCACAGAAGAGCCGAGGTGGCTGTCGGGAAGGATACCATAAATGCGTCGCCTTCAGTCTTGACCTCGTAACCGCCGATTCTCCGCAGTTGCCTGCGCATCACCTCGTTGTGCAGCTTGATGGCAGATCGCATCGCTGCGGGATACATCTCCCATAGAGTCGTCGAGTTTTTGATATCCGTGAAGGCGATCGACACGTTGCCAGTGGGTGCAGGGATCTCGGCCTCGAGGCGTTGCAGGTTTGAGTCAAGGACGTCGACGTCGCCCTTGTTCCTCTTGCCTCTGCGCGGCAGCTGCTGAAGATCGTCTGGAACGCCGGATGGGTAAAGCGACATGCTCTGCCCGCGGTGTAGTCTCGAGCGTTCCACTCTCCTCTTGAGATCAGCCACGCTGATCATCATGACCATGATCTTGTTCGTGGCACCGTAGGCTATGGCCAGGTCACGCAGCTTCTGCGACGCGCGCATCAAGTCGGTACGTTCTTGCCTGGCAAAGTCGACAACCAAGGCAGGGTCAAGGTACTCCCAAAACTCTTTCGTCGCAATGATGATGATATCGTCGTGCTCATTGATCGTCCTGTGGCTGACGTTGGGAGCAGCCTGAACCGCTGGCATGAGATCCACGTAGCCAAACGCACGAGACACCTCGAGCAGGTCGTTCAGTCTGCCGTTGCGAGAGACCCAGCCGCCAGCATCGCGAATGCGCAGGCGCTCGGACGGCTCTGCCGGGTCGTGCTTCTTCGTGAGCACCTTGTGAGTGCCGTCCGTCGCGATGATGATGGCTTGTGCATCTCCCACGTTGGCGACGTAGAGCTCGGTATGCGATAGGTAGACCACGGTGGCGACACCGCCCGAGTTGAGGTCCTCTCGACTGAGGATCACGGGCGACGCCACAGACGGCAGCCTATGAGTCTTCTGCGCAGAGCGCTCGGAGCGGTCGTCGGTGGTGTGTTGAACGGCCACGGTGACGAGGTCTTTGTTCAAAGATAGGAAAGCCCTTCTGAGAGCATCGGCCGGGGTCTCATTATCGCGAGTTTTTAGAGCCTTTAGCTCTTGAGCCAAGTGGAAGCCAAAGTTTTCGTGCAGATACTTGGCAACCTTTGATCCTCCACTTGAGAGGGCCTGTCCGTCAAACAAGCCAAGCAGCGTCTCGGTGTCAGAGGAGTTGAAGCGGGGAACGACCAAATCGATGGTTGACAGATGTTCATTCTTTCCCATTGTGTCGGCCATTCCGTACGGAAGATGTCCCGCCAAGGAGCCGGACGTACGCACACGGCGATCTTCGCTCTGGTCGGGAATCGTCGGTGAAATCAGCGTGACGTCCATGAGACCCAGAACTCTGAGATTAGACAGCCTGTTGAATTCATGATACGCTTCTCGATTGCTGGTGGCCGGGCCGGTACTGGTTTGCTTGATCTCCAGGCGTTTGTTGCCAGACAAGTTTAGGTACCTCAGGTTGGGGTTCAGGTTCCAATTCCAGTCGTAGGGCACGTTGGAAATGTTATACTTGAGAGAGTTGCTGCCGCAGTCCAGCACCGCCAGCTTCTTAGCCCTGGATATGTCGGCCGGCAGGTTAGTGAACTTGTTTCCATTGATGTGCAGCACCTGCAAAAGGCTGGCGTCCTCGAGGTCATCCGCCGGCAGCGTCGTCAATTCATTGCCAGAGAGGTACAGTTCCACCATTTGCGGCCAGCTCTTGATGGACCTTTGCGGCATATCATTGATATAGTTCCACGACAGGTTGAGCACGCGTAGTTCGTTGAGCATGGTGATCTGGTCAAAAACCTCGTCGTCGAGCTTGTTCTCGGCCAGGTAGAGGTTGCGAAGAGATCCGGCAAAGGTAGTGTTCAGCCTTGATGACAAGGTGGAGTCCTTCCGCGTTGACGGTGGTGTCATCGTCGCGACTGTGCCTTGAGAGGTGCTCCTCGAGACTACGGATGTCTTCCGGCCGCCCTTACCGTAGACAGATACAACCGAGCCTTTCCTGTCGGCACCTGGTGCAGGAGAGGGTCCGACACTCAGCAAAGTCGAACTAGAATTTTGGCTGGGCCTCCTGGAGTCCAAACCGTCGTCCATGGCCTGAGGCAGCACATTCATGGGGTTGGCCTTGTTGACAGCTCCCGGTGTCTGCACCTCCTCGCCTGCCGGGCGAGGCTGTCGAGAAGCTGGTTTCGGGAAGTTCTCCAAGATATTGGACGAAGCATTGAGCGTCTCCAGCTTGTTGGCCCACCAAAGCTCCATTGGCAGTTTCCGGATGTTGTTCCTCCGCACGTCCAGAACTCGTAGCTCAGTGAGGCATCCGATAGATGTGGGTAGCTCGGCGACATTGTTGTTGGCTATGCTGAAATGCTCGAGCTTGCTAAGGTTTCCTATCTGCGCAGGCAGAGAAACGAAGTAGTTTTTGTCGAGAACAAGCCGTTCCAGGTTCAACATGTTATTAAACGTTTCACCTATGCTCGCCAGTTGACAGGCAGACAAGTTGAGCATCTTCAGCGACGGCACGGGTGCAGAGAGCTCAAATTTTGTGATAGGGTTGGAGTTGAGCTTCAGATTTCTGACGCAGTCGAACGTGCCAACGAACTGAGAGATGCTGTTGTGCTCTGCGGACAGGGTTTCAAGCTTCGGCAGTCGGGAAATGCTGTCAATGTTGGAAATGCAGTTGTACTTGATGTCCAGCTCACGTAGTCCGCTCAGACCACGAATGGTATCCGGCAGGGAGTTGTTGAGCGAATTGTTAGTGATGACGAACTTCTCCAGGTTCTGTAGCTTGCCGATTTCATCAGGTAGGGATTTGATGTTGTTGAAACTGATGTCTAGATCCACCAAGCTCCCGACGTCGCAGAGAAAGAGCGGAAAGTGGTCGAGGAAGTTGGACGATATGTTGAGGTTCCGGAGAGCTTTGTAGGCGCCGAAATACTGGGGCAGTGTCTTTAGGAGGTTGTTGGCGACGTTGAGCTTGAGAATTCCTTGCAGACCGTGCAGTTCGGCGTGCTCGAGCTGCTCCAGACGATTGTTCGACACATCGAGGTAGGTGAGCTTCGCTGCCTTTCCGAGACTTGGTGGTAGTCGCCGCGCCTCATTGTTGTTGAATTTGATATCCCTGAGGTTCTGGCAGGATTGGATAAAGTCGCGAGGAAGGTCGAGCGAGAGGTTGCGAGAGAGGTTCAGGGTAATGATCTCAGCGGCCTTGGAGTAGAGGGAAATCGGAATGGTGATGAGGTTCCGCCCGGACAGGTCGACGTGGTTGAACTTTTGTATCCTGCCAAGGCCGAGATCGGTTGTCACCGAGTGGAAGTCGCTCTCACGCGAGGACAAGAACATGAAACGACAAATGTAGCTGTTGTCTTCCCGCCCAATGTCCTCGATCTTGTCCCTCTTGTCGTAGCCAAGCTGTTCCAACAGCTTCTTCTGTATCAAGAGAGGCCGTTCGGGTGCCGCGAGGACGCGAACCAGGCTGTGTTTCTTCAAGATGATGTGGTAGTTTTCCATTCCGTCCCCCGTGTACGATTTCTTAACCAGCTGCGATACGACGTCGGTGACGGTGGAATCCAGCAGCATGGAAACGGTTGCAAAGGTACCGTCGGACTTGAAAATACGGATGCAGTAGGCCAAGTTCTTCTCCTCGGGCCGGGGTGGGCTGCCGACGTCATCCATGTCCGGGGCTTGGTAGGTGGTGTCTTCCGTGCCACGGCGAACAGCCCAACTGTCGGGAGCGTTCCAGGCCCCATTGCCATTGATACCATTCTGAGCATCCGGTTTCGCGGGTACCGGGGGCGCGTCTTTGTCGGGCTCGACGCTCGCGATGAATGCAGAATCCATGGGCGTCAGGGGTTGAGGCTTCGTCAAGATACCTTCCATGTCGTTAAGATTGGTGTCCAAAACGAAGACATTGCCTCCCTGCCTGTCGGTAGGCCCTATATGCTCCTCGGGAACATCCGTCCGCTGTTGATGGCGAGCCTTGCCCTTTGATGAGAAGGGAAACTTGTTGTTGAACGGCTGGTGGCTTCGCTGGTTGTAAGCTGCCAGACGCGGATCTTGATTGGATCTAGGCTCGGTATCGGCGTAGTTGAGCGGGAACGTGTTCGGCGCGGGTTCGGGTCTAGCGAAGTTGCTATGTGACGGCTTCGAGGCCAGCGACCTCGTAGATCCGGGCATTTCGCGCAACTTTGACGCCGCGTCATCCTTGTCCCTGTTCCTCTTGAAGCGATGTAGAATACCCCGTTTG
Organism: Colletotrichum spinosum; assembly: GCA_004366825.1. Taxonomy (NCBI): domain Eukaryota; kingdom Fungi; phylum Ascomycota; class Sordariomycetes; order Glomerellales; family Glomerellaceae; genus Colletotrichum; species Colletotrichum spinosum. The sequence continues at coordinate 1,465,208 of QAPG01010715.1, forward strand.
GTGTGACTGTGATGATGGGATTGGCCACCTGGCGACGTCGAGCCGTCGACCGAAGGGTTGTGTTTGGAGCTGAAGTAGCCGCCACTCGGGGTTGGGCTCTGGGCTCGGGATCGGTTGGAGCCGTACATGACGGTGGCAGCGGAACCGCCTCGTTCGCGGGGGTGCTGCTGTACCTGCAAGCTCGCCTGAGAATCTTCTCTGCTCACAGTTGGCCGCAGGGCCTTGCCATCGTCGATGCTCTTGTTGTGGCGGTGGTGATGGCCGGGTAGGTGCACGATTGAATGACCGGAGCGACCAGAAGAGGAGGTCTTTGGTGGATTTTGCGGGTTGTTGGGGTTTTCGTTGTTCATGTAACGTTCGCGGTCGGGGCCGCTCAAAATGTCTCTTACTGGGGCTTCGCCATACCTGGCAATATCCTTGAAGCACGTTTTAGTAGGCTTGACTCGACGGGAAATGGGCAGGTTGCATGCACAGCACGAAGGGGCATAGTAGATAAGATAAGGCAAATAGATTGATGCGGTGCAATTCCCGAACTGGGCCATGGCGGCGCCAAGGATTGCGGTAGCCGTTCGGTACGGATGCGGAAGCAAATGTGCGTGTGCGGCTTGGTATGTGGACCAGTTGCTCCGCGCGGGAATGACAGAGTCTCGTGTGTCATCAAGGCTGGCTGTTTCTTTTGTGTTTTTTTTTTGGACGAGGGAAAATGCAACACAGCAGATCTGAACCGAAGAAGCGGAAGAAATAACAGGGGCACAAAAAGGGACGTGTTTACTCACATCAGCTTCTTGGTATAGAAACGGCACGACCTCGGGTGCGGGCACCGGCGTCCTGGGCCTCGAAGAAGACGGCGAGCCTTCTCGGTCTCTTGCATGGTCGGCGTTGGAATAGTTGCGGTCTCGCGTGGGACGGCTGTGGCTGTAGGAACGTGAGCGGTCTTTACCAGAACTCGAATGCAAGCTGCTTTCCGAGCCGTCGCGACCGGGAAACTCCTCGCCAAAGAAGCCTTGTAATTTTTGCAGACCACCTCTTCGCATGCTCGCCTTTGAGCCCTGGCTGCTCAGCGTGGTTATGCTCGCCAGCGACGGACGTCGCTCGTCGCCAAAGTAAGCGCCATCGGGCGAGTCCTGGCTGCCGGAGGACTGAGGGGCAATTCGGTTCGTGGGTGGACGGAAGCCGGGCGACAGCTGCGAGGAGACGGACAAGTTATCGCTGGAGTCATTGAAAAAGGTCGTGTGGAGCTGGCTCTGCGACGTATGTGGATGTGCGTGAGGGTGTGCGTGTGCGGTGGCACCGCCGTTAGAGGGCGACATCCAGGGAGCGACTTGTGAGGTTGACGAGGGAGTGGCCGTGGGCGGTTGTTGCTGAATGGTGGGAAGACGGCCACTCGAAGTCTCTAGGACGGCCAGGTCTCGACGGTAGTTGGCGAAATCGCTCAGACGATGATCGCGGAATGGAGATACATTGGAGGTTGTTGATGCTGGCGACAAAGCTCCACGCGGCGCAGAAGCAAAGGTAGGAGAGGTTGTCTGGGCCGGGCTCAAATCACTAATGAATGATCTAGACGGGGGTGGTAACACAGGGACCAGTCAGCCAAGTCGAGTGGGATTTTAGTGTTGAAGCAGGTTAGGTAGGTATGGGTGCTCTCTTGGAGATAGGGCAGACAGTTTCTCAAGACGACGACGCTAAAGGTGGAAAAGGTACTAGAAGAGGGGAGGCAGAAAACTATGGAATTGTAAACTATGGACATGGGAAGGGAAGAGGAGGGAAGGGTATGACGAGACGAGACGAGCCAACACCACACGGGTTGGTTCGCTTCAGTTGGGTTTGGTTTGGTTTGGTATGGTGAGGTGAGGTGAGGTGAGCCCAGCTAATGTGGATTGTGCAAATGGACGCAAGGTGGATTGAGCCTGGAGGGGATCGAAAACAGCACAGGTGCCCCACCGAGGAAGAGACGACGACAAAGCTTGCCCGGGGCCAGGGCGGAGGGCGAGACGACCATGAGAGAATGCCCGGTGTGGGAGGGGTAAGGGAGTGTGGAGAGAAAAGCCCAGCAGAGGCACCTGTTTTACAGGTACAAGGCCACAGTGAGCTCAGCCGCTGGAGCATGCCTCACAGTACCTTGGCTAGGCACCAAGTGTGCGCCGCAGCCTACTGTATTGGTACCTTGGCAAGGTGTCGCCTGTAGTTCTTGGGTCGTCCCTCCCCTGATACCTACCTTGCATCCCCTCGAGGTGGCTCTACCTTAGTTGAGTACCCGAGGTGAACGGGTGAGAGGTACCTCGTCTCAAGTACCTTACTCGAGTGAAGGATCTGCTGAAGAGAAGGTACCAAGGGCCCAAGGGAGATCGAAGCAAAGGGATGAGCAGGAATTTAGAGAGAATGCTCGGGTCCTCAGGATCGCTACAAGTTGCCCGAGCAGGAATGGAGAAAACGCTTGTTTTGGTAGCAGGGGCAATCTGCGTACGCTGGCGCTCCCGATACCCAAGGTGGGAAGTTGTGCGTCTACCTACTAGGTACAGAGACTCAAAGATGATACGATGGGGGTGTGAGGAGCTGAGTTCCGACTGGGAGGAAGGTATGTAGTGAAGGGCGTAAACAGCGCAGGGCAAGGCAGTGCACAACGAGAGAACACTGCATAGCACAATTGCAGCTGCACAGGCCTTGCGGTACTGCTTCTCGCCCGAGATTTCTGGTCTGCCGTGTCGGCGCATAGTGGTGGTGGCACTCTGAAGCGACGATGCTGCTGCCGCGCTTTCGCCAGCATCTCTCCATCGCCCCAAACACCAACAGCGCCGCATCAACGCGACACGGACGGAGCACAAGCTACAACACGTACAGTGTCTCGCCTGTGACTGAACGTCTGGGATGGGTATGGGGGATCGGGTCTGCGACGGGGACGGGTACGGACGGGTACGGGGACGGGGACGGAGACTGGGTTTCGGGATCAAGGGCAACCCAACCCATACCAACCAACCCCGACACCCATACGGTATGGTATGCAGTAATGTCGACCGCGTCCCATGAAGACAACGGCAGAAAACGAAGGGGTGCTGTGGGTTGCGGGCTGTGAACTGTGGACTGTGGACGGTGGACGGTGGACTTTGTCTACTGGGGCTGGGCCGACTGGCACCGCGACTGGCCGGGACGGGCTGGCCTGGCTGACTAGGCTGGCCTGGTCTGGCGGAATGACTTGGGGTGATTGATTGACAGGACGATGAATGACTTGGTAACGGGAACAATATAACAGCGCAAGACTGTGGTAGTGTACTCACCTTTCCGCAAGGGATCCGTTGTCGTCCATGTTCAGGCGCATGGGCGTCTTGCGAGACGTCGTCGACGATGACGAGTTGGGAGGTCTGATGGTGGCCTGGGAAAGGGTGCTGTCGGTGCTGGTGCTCGTGAGCGAGCTGAAGCGGGATCCGGCCTCATTCCTCGTCATTGTGGCCAGGCCGTCGCATCAGGGCGCAAAGCCATATCATTCCCGACAACCAGGACGAAAGTGTTGACAACGAACGCGATGTTGAAATTTGCTATCGCGACGGCAACAAACGAGGCAACTGCGTGTACTCTGTAGACGGCGCGCAATCGAGAGAGTGGACAAAGTGGGCGGGTAATATCGACGATGCTCAAGTGTGGGGAAGCGAGGCGAAATGTCCAGGTTGAAGGAGAAACCGTCAGGCAAGGGGGCGGCGGGAAGGACGACGACGGAGGACGAATTCGATCATGTCATGCTTGGACTCGTTCCAGCGATGCGGGGGAAAATGGAAGCACGCAGGCTAGGAATGCTTCGGTCGCGTTCGCAGTGATGATGTTTCTAGTCGTGGTCTCAGGCATGAGCATGAGCATCCGCAAGAATGTGATGGAGAGAGTGTAATGAAAGGTGATTTAGTCGCGCGACTGCGAGAGCAGCCCGCGAAGTCGAGGAAGGCAGGGCAAAGGCGGTCCGGGCGTGTGACAGCTCAGCACATTAGCTTGCCTTGCTTTGGGTGGCACGGCACAACACACAACGCAGCACGAGATGAGGCCTGTCAAGCTCAGTCAGCAGACAATCGGTACATGCCACGGCAGCGCATACACATGTGTACAAGCAAGCTATGTGTAGCTGAGTATGGATACTGAGTAGGCAGAGGAGCGGAGGAGCAAGGGAGCGCTGGGACGAGACAGGCGGTTAAGAAGCCTATCTCGATATGAGTTTGGCACCAAGGTACCATGGGCACCACCCAGGTGCCATGTAGACTGCAATTGCGAAGTCGTCCATCGGTCTCGCGCTGTGGGTCTAATCGGTTCCTTCAGTATCCACGAAAGAGCTACGTCAAGGCAAAATAAACCAAGTAGCAACGCAAAAGCTGAACAATAGGAACGGATCAAACATACCAGTCCAAAAAGGCAGCGTCAGACATGAAGTCTCTGCTTCGTGGCACGATAGCTGGCTAGGTACGTGCTGAATACTGATTACTGGTAGGCCTTTTCTTCTGTAAGGCAAGGTCAGGCAGACTATTGTAGTGCATGTCTCAAGTCGACGTCGATCATTCGTGTCTAGGCTTATCGCGAAAATTTTGAGAGAAAGGCTTGCCCAGATTCCCGGTCGATCTCTACCTTGTCAACCCCATACCGAGCCCAAGCGGTTGACCAAGAAAGTGATCATACATAAGGTAGTTAGTTACTTAGTTGCCTTAACCTCTTTGCTAGGTACCTATGTATATTACGGACACATATGTATCCGTATCCGTATTGGGTGTTCTCTCACCCGCTTCCATCTCTAGCTTACACTTTACCTACGACGTAGCTTGGGGTAGGTTGTGTTACGTAAGGCAGGTATACTCAGTACACAGCACCGTAGAGCGTTCAGTCGCGCCTGGAGGTGTATTTGTTGCCGGTAGGGGCGGTGTTGATGTACCCTCGTACATACACTCCCATACCACGTATGGCTCGACACTTGGGCAGTCCAAAGTCTTGCACACGCTGGGCGTCTCTAATATTTCGAGAAGACGCTGGACCTGGCATTGCTTTGCATTGCTTGGATGGCATTGTGTATGCTAGCTAGGTACGGATACGTAGGTAAACATTACGAGCGTGGTATGTGCAAGGGAGCCCAGGCACTGGAAACACCTTGAACCTTGCACTTCAAAGTCGTTGCTTTGTGCTGGGCGGGCACGGAGAAGACATGACTAAGGTCGATGTGTAGGCTGAGATACATAGGTGCCATCGAGCTTCAGTCTCGTGGATCGCGATCGTCGTTAATTCTTGCAGTTCACCTCACTAATAGTAGGTCCTCTTGCTGGCCAGCTGGCTCTGTCGGATGCACCAGGTAACGGTTAAGCTGAGTCTGACATGGACTGGACCACATGAAGAAGCAAACGAATACTGACTGCTTTGCTGTTCTTGTCCCGAGGGAGAGAACGTAAGTCGTGGCAAGTTGAGACCTACTCATGAGGTGCCCTAGATAACTTGGAGAACACAGAGTCCTTTGTCATCCGGGAGGTACTTGCAGTACGGCATAGCCTAGGTGCGTAGTAAAACATCGAGTGACATGCCATAGCAAATGCCTTACTATCTCAGGTATCCGTATCGTAGCAGTATACTAGCTAAAGTACGGATAGAAGGGACCACAAGGAGGTGGGAATGTGGGGCAAAGCATTGCCGCTGTCCCACATCCACGAGTGCGATGAGAGGTACCTTAGGGTATCCGTAATGTGCCTAGGTATCCGCAAGGTAGGAAGGAACTCACTTGTATGGAAGGCACCTACCAGCAGCAGGGATTAAAAGACGGGGCGGCTGGTGTAGCCGACATGTGTCGTGCGTGCTCAGGTACCTAGGCACCCACTCGATTACCTACATAGGTAGGTAGGTAGTATGCAAGGTACCTATCTACCCAGGCACGTTCCTGCCTCCTTGGGCAATGCCGTGAACATTCCTTACTGACGAGAGGTGTTTCTGCCTCAGACCATGCATCGCCATCGTCGTCCGTTCGCAGTCGCGGTTGGTTTCTATGGCCGAATACTCCGTACAGAACCATCTCACGGATTGCCCCGACATCTGTCAATCAGACAGACGAGACCTCGTCTCGCGACTTGCAGCATAGCTAGCCGAGAGTGGTTGTTGGCCCAGGGTCTTCCGCCAAGACGCCCTTGCCGCCACAGCTTGCAGGCTTGCACATTCAGATAGTTTATACCAGGTACACGTATCCGTAGATGCTTCAACATACCTATCTCAAGACAAGGCAAGTCATGCCTCTGCATACGGCGGACCTACATGAGGTGCCTGTGCATATCTTCAAAACAACATACCTTGACACGACGGATCACGACGGCGGCGCGCGAACATCTATCCAGTTCGATCCCACGGCCAGGTGGTTGACGCCAGGTAATCCAGGCACGCCAGGTTACCGAATGCTAACCATGCAGAGGAGCTTTGAGGGTAGCTTTCTCTCCATCTCCAGCAGTAGTCTCATCATGTCTTGGCATGTCGAGGCAAAGTGCTTTTGCAAGTAGACCTATCGTGGCCGCTATGATGCCTCTTTCTCATTGGCTGCAGCTGCTGGAAACGTCAGTTCTTCCATTTATCAACCGCATGGGTGAGCATTCTTCCTTCTTCTTTGCAGATCTGGGCATCGCGCGCGCTCACATCTCGGAAACCTTGCAGTAATTACAGGCTGGCCCGACAGGTACTTATACAGAGCAGGTACGGATACTGAGTATACTTTCCACGATGCACTGCTAACTTGGGGTAGTAATTGCCTTGGACATGCGCAGCTTCAAGCCCGATACCATGACCGTACCTTCTATTGTCTCGCTCTTCTCTCTATCATGGCCGGGTCTTCATTGGTTCCTGCCTCCAGGACTCGAGCCCGGACGGGCTGATTCGCCAACTGAGCTCTCGGCCACGTCGAAGTTGTCATGTTGTAGTGGAATTGCGCTCCTCCGAGTAGCTCCGCCATTCATCTGACTGCATACGTCGTCGCATGGACACTTCACATTTTGATTTCGAGTCGACTCAATCGCCCGCAACGACAGCCAACGCAAATGCGACACAACCTTACACTGGGAGAGTAGCGTTGAGTGGTGAATACGGATAGTTTGACCGGCCCGCCCTGGAGAAGAACGCAGCAAACAGTCTGGTCTCGTGGGCGAGTCGTCCTCGCCCTCCCCCTTTGCCCCCCTCACAACTGCCCGTCTCCCTGCTCGGCCACATGTCTGCTCCCGTTCCACCCTTCGATTGCCCAACCTACCGGTCCAGTACCTGCCCCGCGCAGCAACTTTGCCCATCAATTAAGGCTGCATTCCCAACCGTCGCCCACGACACCCACCACCCATCCGGGCAAGCTCGAACTCTATTGGCCTCCCAACCTCTTTGCTAGGTGCCACGCCTCTCAGGTATGGCCTGATATTGACATCTTATTTGGCAGGCCGATCTCTACGGTAAGCTATGCCAACAGCTATCTCAAACCATCATCTTCGAATCACTCCCTCCTCGATCCAGCAGACCCCTCGCCAGCCCGACCCACGTCCATGTCCACATCCACATTGCTCCATCGCCACGTTACGTGGTTTCTCTCTTTCAACCTCACCTCCAACTTCTTCAGAACCCTCCGTCTGGTCTAGTCTCCCCCGCAACCCATCCCTACACAGCACACCCCGTGGTAATCAGTACGGATAAACAGTACTGATATACAGCTCTGTGACGCCACATGTCTTGCTTTTCAGGCATAGTCAACTGCCATCAAAAACAGCCATCTGAAAGCGGGCAACGCACCTGCGATGGCCACCTTCATCTCGTGGTTACGGGCACAATGCATTCGCGGACTGCGTACACATCCAGGCGAGCACAGACGAATCCGCATCACATCAAACAACTGCTACCGAGGCGCCAGAGAGGGCTGCTGCTCCCATGAAGTCCCTTGGGCGATGCCCTTGGATGCTGCGGAGGAAGCTCTTGCCACTATGTCTACTACACGTGGAAATCCAAAGATACCATGCATCGCTTCCACAGGCCAGCAATTGGCGTACTTTTTATGGTTGCCATGGGTGCTTCCAGCGATCATTGCGGCAGACGCCCGTTGAATCGTCCGACTGGTGGTCGTTACGAGGCTATCGCGCGACGGGCTGCCTCGTGTAGTGTAGCGGCCACGTGGAGGCGCAAGGGGGCCCGGTCATGAGTGGTTCGTCGACAGAGTACAGGGGTACAAACGGCCGGCTTCTCGTGGGTTGTTGCTTGTCATCCCCAGAATACCTCAAAAGACACCTGACGATGGGCGACCTGCAACCAAGCGTAAAGGATCGACAACCTTCTCGAGTCTAGAACACACACGAACGAGTTGCCAGTCGCGCCCGTTCAGATGCTCGAATGATGATATTATCAACATAACTTACTTGGTTTCACGGACGAGCCGGAGCCGCAGTCGAAGACGCCGGTGCAGGTTTTTTTTTGGCAGCCCGAGTCAATACACCCCCTCTGGGACTGCAGATTTTTATCGACCGGGCTTTATCTGGCAGGACGCCGGGAGCAAAATCCTCGGATCATTCCATCGGCCGTCTCAAGAAGGGCAACCCGAGGGTGGTTGGCGTGCTTCGGCACGAGCAGTGGCCGCTTGGATCGGGCTCGCCACACCCAAGATTGACTCGAGCCCGATTCCACAGCTTCCAGAAGCCGGTTCCCCTGGTAGAATCCTCCGCACTCGACACCGGTGAAACGGCGGTCAGTGAGTACGAGGCGGAGGCTCAACGAAGAGAACAAGTTCTCGGTGTGGCCATACATGGACCGAGCTGGTAAACTCGTCGTCTATTCAGTGCCTGCTCTTTTCCCTTGCGACCCTTGATTTTCCAGGTATAGACTACCAAAGATTGCGCCACACATTAAAGAAAACCGAAATTGCAGATGCTAGCAAGTATTGCTTGCCGTAAACACGCCATTCTCTAATCTTGTCTGGCAGGGTCAAGCTTGACCTCCCCTACAATCGCATCGACCTCGGCCATGATGTCGGGCGTCAGTTGCTCCAGAACCTTGAGGGCACCGACGTTCTCAACAATCTGTTCAGGTCTCGAAGCTCCTGTGATGACTGAAGTCACATGCCGGTTCTTCAGGCACCATGCAATTGCAAGTTGCGACTGCGTGGCGCCGAGCTTGTCCGCAACATCCTGAGCGCACTTTTAGTATCTGTCTGGCATGTCGTCAAAAGTCGCGGATCAGCCGGCGGGGACTCACTTTGAGCTTAACGACACTTTGGATCAGGGACTTCCAATCGTCGTTTCCGTACCACTCCTTGTTCGCCCAGCTCACAAACTTGTCACCCTTGCCTTCGGCAAAACGGCTTCCAGCGGGCGGCGCGTCCAAACTGTCGTTGTATTTACCGCTCAACAAGCCCATCTTGATGGGGCTAAAGGTGGTCAGGCCGAGGCCGAAGCGCGAGTACAGGCGCTGGAACTCGTACTCGACCTTGCGGCGCTCGAGAATGTTGTACTGCGGTTGCTCGACAACGGGGGGGATCATCCTGAGGTCTTTGGCGATGCCGCACGCCTCAGCGATCTCGTCGGCGCTCCACTCCGACGTGCCCCAGTACATGGCATATCCCTTATCAATGACATGGTTGAAGGCGCGAACCGTCTCCTCCATGGGCGTCAAGCGGTCGGGTCGGTGTGCGTACACAATGTCGACATACTCGAGGTCGAGACGCTTGAGGGAGGCGCGGAGTCCCTCGATGATGTGCTTGCGAGAGAGGCCGTGGTTGTTGATCAGCACCTCGCCGTTGGCGCCGCCCCAGTTGAGCTAAGGGAGAGACAAGTTAGTCGGTTTGTCGGAGATGGCCCGAGGGCGGAGGGTGGTTCAGGGCCAGCTGACCTTTGTTGTGACGACAATGTCGTTACGGTTCCAGTTGTACTTCTTGATGGCCTGGCCCATGATAATCTCGGAATTTCCACCAGCATAGCTACACCCTTTTTGTCAGACTCGGATTCGGGACGATTTGACGGTGGCCGGCCGACGGGGGCTTACCTCTCGGCCGTATCAAAGAAGTTGACACCCAGGTCGTAGGCCTGCTTCATGCACGCAAACGTCTTTTCTAGTATTACGTTAGTGAGAGTTCCAGTGTGTGAGGCTGTGTCGGATGCTCGTACCATTCTCGACGTGGCCGCCGAAACTGCGATGTCGTGGTCAGTCTTCCATCTCGACGGCGGGCGGAATCGTCGCAGTCCACGTACGTCAACCATCCTCCAAGACCAATCACGGAAACGTGGAGGCCAGAATTGCCCAGGCGGCGGTACTGCATGCCCGTCTTTCTCGGTTCTTCCCAAGCCATCGTGTGCGAATTGCTGGTTAGGATGCGATCAAGAGTGGAAGGCCTGTCTGGTGCGTTTCGCGGGTTGCTGGGTGCTGTGTTCTGCGTAGTTCTTGTTTCCAAGACAGAGTAAGAGAGGAAAGATGTGAGCTTTTGTTTACAATTCTTGTCCGACCTCTGTCCATCTAAACAAGATGTGTTTTCCTCACGCCAAAGCGAGAGCTCCTGGACTGCCCCGCACCTGGAGATATTCTCGGAAGGCCGTTCCCCTCCAACACCCCACCACGTCACTCGGCGAGGACGTGGCGGCATTGACCAATCAACGTCGTCGTCGCTGAGTGCAGTCGGGTCTCGGTCACGATCGCGCGGGACCCTTCATGCGAGTTCCCACACACCACACACACACACACACACACACACACACACACACACACACACACACACACACACACACACACACACACACAAAACACACACCCACCACACACAACACACACACACACACACACACACACACACACACACACACACACACACACACACACACACACACAACAAACGCCCACAGCACACTTGGACCACACTGCTGTGCTCAGCTTCATGCACTTTCCGGTACAACGTACGCAGCCGACCGAAATGATGCCGGTGTGTCATCGGCAAGATGGCTGTGTTGAGCTGACTTTGCATTGCCAATCATGGCCTCGTCAGCTTACGACGGGCGTTGAAGCTTACATCTTACCTGCGGCGTGTCCATGAGCCTCGTCTTTTGAAAGACATGTAGTGTCACCACAGCTGTCGGCTCGACGGTCCGTATGGCGACGGAGACATGACACCATGCGGTCAAGTCGGATGGAGATGAGCCCATCATTTTGCCCATGCTGCCATTACCATCCTCGGCGCCATCCTCTCGGGCCTCTTTGCAAAATTCCGTGTCTCATATGACATGCGCTGGCAGTGACAGTGTCGTCGATCGTGACGATCCGTGTCTTTTCACCGTTTGTGGAAACTCGCCGAACGCAGCTCGTCCGTCATCCACAATGTCTCGCTCGTCGCACGCTAGTAAACCATCACCGCTCTGAGAAATCCGAAGAAGAAAAGTCCGTGGGCAAGGCCTCCTCCTCCGCACCGCTACGCTGTTGCCGGTCCATCAATATTGACACGGTGCCAGGCCGTTGCCAAGTTCCCTCTAACGTTGTAGATGCTCTCGTAGCTCTCCGGCTGGGTATTATACGCCTCGTCAGTCGCCTTGACCACAAACTCGACGCCCCTCTGGCCCCTTGTACTACCACGACTGAGATCGCCCTCGTAACGCCACCGCTTCCAACACCAGGCTTTTTGCCCAACCGCCGCGTCGTCGAAGAGCTCTGCCAGCCGTCACGTCCGGCCCCCATCGGTGCTGACGTCCACCCTCACAATCTCCCTCCCGCCGCCAGAGTACGCGTACCCCTCGGCCGACACCACGTGCTTTCCATCCGGTTTATTCTTCGATCGTGCGGCCGTGATGGCAGAGGTCACGGGCATCTCCTGTATCGCCGGCGCGGATTTCCAATCCGGATCCGCGCCGGCACCCGGGCAAAAGGCCTTGCAATCCCGCCGCTGCCACTGCGACGGTGACTCCTCGTCGGAGAGCGTGATGCGCCGCAACCACTTGACGCTGCGCGCCGCTACGTTGCCCGGCACGATCGTGCGAATGGGAAATCCGTGGTCGCGCGCTAGGGGATGATCGTTCATGCGGAACGCGAGCAGCACGTCGCCGTGCGGGTCGACCGCCTTGGACGCGGGTATCGAAGCGGCGTAGGCCTCGAGCCCGGCGTAGTGGACGTGTTTGACGTCCTCCGGGAGGAGTGCCGCGGTCGACCGGGTGCTGGTGCCCGTGGCGTCGGCGAGGACGTCGCGGAGACGCACGCCCTCCCAATCGGCCGTCGACACGGCCCCGGCGGACCACTGCAGCCCGTTCGTTTTGCCCGCGTGGTCCGTCATGTCTTTGCGCCTGTTGCCGGCGCACTGCAGGGTTGCGGTGACCTTGTGTACGGGGAAGCGCGTCTGCAGTTCTTTGAGGGTGTACACCCGCTCCTCGCCATCGAGCGCCTCGACCGTGACGGTGTGTGCGTCTGCGTTCTCTACAACGGGGACCCACATGTGGTTCCGCACATAGAACATGTCCCCGGGTGTGATGAAGTGCCGCAATGCTTCGGGCGGCGTTTCTGCGTTCCGGGGTCGTGCGGTGAGCGTTAGCAACCTGGGATCATGCATGGGATCGTCGCGGAACGGATCGTCCACGATGCCGGCGTGTAGCAAGCTCCAGTCCGCCTCGTCCACCTCCCCGACTTTGTAGCCTTCCAGAATTTCCATCACTTATTCGAGTTGCTGCTTGTGAATGGAAAGAAATGTCCCAATACGGCTCGACGGCGCCGCCGGCCGCGCGGAGGATGACATCCCCGCCGGGATGGGCGGCGATCCATTCCGTGATGTCGTAAACGGAATTTCCGTAGGTGATCCAGGGGGTGTCGGAGGCGGCGTCGTGGAGCTTGTTTTCGGAGAGGCGGTAGCGCGGCCATCGCGTTGGTGGTGAGGACGTTGGTGGTGGGTTCTTCCGGGGGGTTGCTTTGGCGGGGAGAGGTTGAAGAGGGTGGCTGTTGCGATGAGACCTGCGCCTGCTGCGAGGAGTATCGGGGCCGGGCGAGATGTTGGCGAGGGGGATTTGGGAGGTTGTCGTAGTGCTGGTCGAGGTCGGGGGGTGGGTAAGATGTGGCGTAGAGAGCGTAGCCACGAGGATGCGGTTCTCTTTGACATGACGTCTTGTTTCTACATCGCAGATTGAGGCATTTGGTGCGCGAATAGTTCGTTATTGAAGCTGCTTGGTAAGTCTAACCAGCGGAAAGCAAAGAAAGCTTGCCAGTATAGCAGGTTAGTGGAATGCAAGGAAGCAAAGGCTGGTAAGGATAAGAATGCTGGTTGAATATCGTAGATGATTGAACGAGGTAGGTAGACAGGTCAGGTGGTTAGTTATCACATACACGGCTGATGAGCGATCATAGTCGAAAATACAAAAACAAATAGAGTTGAATATGGCATCAGATGGCTCTTATCAAGTCCCGGCGTGTCTGGGAGTGTTATGCCGAAGGCCGTGGGTGCCGTGCCCATGGAATCTCAGCTCTGCGCTGGGAGAAAGCGCGACGAGGCCCGCCTCACGCCAGTCGGTAGCTTTCATCTCGTGAAAATGACTGCGGACCAGTTCTTTCGAAGAGGTGACGCGGATGGGGAAGAAAGAAAGAAAAAGTGTTGCTGAAGAGGCACGTGTCGCGAAGCTTGCCCTGCCCCCGCGATACGTGCAGCGAAGTCGACTCGGAGCCGGCGCCGGCGCAAGCGCATTCCTGCGACGCGGAGTTTCTTTCGGGAGCTCGATCGGGGGCGCGGGGACCTCAGCTAGCTATGGTGGGTCCCGCACCCCCGCCCCTGCTTCTCGCTTCCCCGCCGGCGGGTCGGAGTGGTGGAGACTTGGGCAGAGGCGCGTGGCAGGGGCTCGTGGCTCATGCATGGGAAATCAGGTCCCCATCCTTTCCAAAAGAAACCGGGCACCGAAGGTTTTTTGCATTGGCGCAATCCTTTGGGGTTTTCGTTCTTCAACCTGCTACACGGTGCAACGTAATGTGGTTCATGCGGATGCGGTGATCTGCACCGGTCTTGTTACGGGTTGGTTTCCTGGCTCTCGGGGAGTGGCTGTGAATAGAGATGGTCCTGGTTGAGCGAGAACTCACTAGCATTACCACAACTACCTCCTAGTTTGAATATACGGATGAGGATGAGACTGAGAATGAGTTATCATTTACAATGTGAACATGAGTGACTTGGTCAACGATGAGTGACTCCCTCAGAGGCCACCCCCACCGTCGGCCTGTGTCCGACCCAGGCCGAACTACCATGATGGCCCAGCCTCAAAGTCATACTCGGACCCAGGGCACTTTGGCGTCGAAAGCTCTCAGGCGCATCCCGCTACCCCGCATGACGAAGTTCCCAGCAGCGAAAGACACGATGGAGGGGCAGCGCCTCCCACGTCCGGGGCCCAAATCGGAGCTGAGAACCACCACCAACACCACCCACCTACCCCCCTTCTCTCTCGGTTAACTTCCCCATGCATCACAACGCTCCCCACGAGGCGATCCAGCTTTTCCTCGTCTGCCAATAAGTGACCAAGGCGGCAGCTGTATGTAAGCCATCTCGTTGCCCCTCTTCCCTTGCAGCGCCGATCTCCTCGTCCGTGTACTTTCCTCTGACACGAAATCCCGTCCCCCAAAACCCTCAGCTATTCCCCCCCATTGGCTGCTTGTTCTGCATTCATTCGCACAAATACTCGCACTCTGGAGACGCGATCTTGAGTTTGTTGGTTTCGTCACAGGTTTGCCAATCGGCTGAATTACTCGCCCGCATCCTGCTTATACTCGATAAAGCAGCGTCCCCTCGACGTTGACGGCTGATTAGCTACTTATTCGGTCCTCACCACTACTTTTCAGCAGGCTCCCACCACCACCAAGCTTCGTTTATACCTACACTTGACGATTGACCAGTTGGCAATCTTGAAAATATAAACGACAGCAAATTGCAACATACATACACACACACACACACACATACACAACAACAATGGCTTCGAATCAGGTCGTTGGCGCCGGTGGCGCAGGCGGCCAGTATCGCAAGTGGTGGAAAGAGAGCTCTGTCTACCAAGTCTACCCGGCTTCGTTCCAGGACTCGACCGGCTCCGGCGTGGGAGACTTGAAGGGTATCATTTCGCGAGTTGACCACTTCAAGTCCCTGGGTGTCGACATTGTGTGGCTGTGTCCCATCTTCAAGAGTCCTCAGATCGACATGGTGAGTGTATACCCTCATACACGCTCCGGTCCAAGTGAAATTCAAAACAACGTTGGGGAGAATGGTTCCATCTGACGGATCAAAGGGCTACGACATCAGCAACTACCGCGAGATCCACCCCCCATACGGCACCGTCGAGGACGTCGACACCCTCAAAGACGCCCTGCACGCCCGCGGCATGAAGCTCGTGCTCGACCTCGTCGTCAACCACACCTCCGACCAGCACGAGTGGTTCCAGCAGTCGCGCAGCTCCAAGACGAACCCCTTCCGCGACTGGTACATCTGGCGCCCGCCGCGATACGACGCCCAGGGCAACCGCCAACCCCCAAACAACTGGAAGTCGCACTTCCAGGGTTCCGCCTGGGAGTACAACGCCGCCACCGACGAGTACTACCTCCGCCTCTTCGCCCGCGAGCAGCCCGACCTCAACTGGGAGAACCCCAAGGTCCGCGCCGCCGTCCACGACATTATGCGCTTCTGGCTCGACAAGGGCGCCGACGGCTTCCGCCTGGATGTCATCAACTTTATCAGCAAGCCGCAGGATTTCCCCGACTCCAAGCAGGATGTCTTGGGCGGGTCGGAGCTCTACTCCGCCGGCCCGCGCTTGCACGAGTATCTCAAGGAGTTAGGTGCCATCTTGAAGGAGTATGACGCCTTTAGCGTGGGTGAGATGCCCTGCGTGAGAGATCTGTCCGAGGTCATCAAGAGCGTCAACGCCGACCGGGGCGAGTTGAGCATGATCTTCCACTTTGAGTTGTCCGTATTCCAGCGTCGCCAGTCTCGAATGCCAACAGCAAGCTGACCTTTCGCAGCGTCGACATCGACCACGGACCCCAGGGCAAGTTCTCCCCCAAGGAGTGGAAGCTCGCGGAGCTCAAGGCCGGCACCAAGAAGTGGCAACGCTTCATGTACGACAACAACGGCTGGAACGCCCTCTACCTCGAGAACCACGACCAACCCCGCTGCGTTAGCCGCTTCGCCAACGATGCGCCAGAGCACCGCGAGAACAGCGCCAAGCTTGTTGCCATTTTCCAGGGGCTGCAGGCCGGTACTCCTTTCATCTACCAGGGCCAGGAGATTGGCATGGTAAACGTCCCCAAGGAGTGGCCCATGGAGGAATACAAGGACATTGACTGCCTGAACCACTGGAAGTGAGTCGTACTGGTGCCCCCACTCGTACTGAAGGACCGCTAACGAAGAACAGCCTGCACAAAGACGTCGACGACGAGGCAGCGCTCAAGGCGCTCAAAGTCGAGTACCAGAAAAAGTCCCGCGACAACGCCAGGACGCCTATGCAGTGGGACACGACGGCCAACGCGGGCTTCACCACACCCGAGGCCACGCCGTGGATGAAGGTGCATCCTAACCACACCGAGATCAACGCCGCCTCGCAGACGTCGAACCCGAACTCGGTTTTCCACACCTGGCGCGCCACCCTCGAGACGCGCAAGAAGTTCCTCGACATCTTCGTCTACGGCGACTTTGAGGCCGTCGACGAGCCACACGAGCAGATCCTGGCGTACGCGAGAAAGGCCCCCGATGGGCGCGTGGCGGTGATTGTCTGCAACTTCTCCGATAAGACGGTGGAGTGGACGGGACTCAATGGCGAAGTCAAGGAGGTGCTGGTCACCAACGGCGGCAAGACGGCCGGCGATTTCAGCGGTGGAAAGGTCTCACTGGGCCCATACGAGGCCGCGGCGGTGCTGCTGGCCTAGGCGTAGGCGATTGTGGCGGGTATAGAATCAAAAGAACATAGACCTTTGCTCGTTTTCTCATGGTATCAATGCCTTGTGTCGTGGTCTATGGGATGTTCAGCACAGTTTATCGAGACGCATGCTCCTCACTTACCCGATGTTCCGGTTCGCATGCCGGGTTGTGGCATTCGGTTGTGCTCAGAAGTCAGGCGTTCGTTTGTCGAGTAACCGACTGCACAGGCCCCGAAGACCTCCGCTGGTGAAGCCGCTGGTGAAGCATCGCCAGCCTTATTGGATTGAGATGTACAATCCTTGTTGTACATCATCCCTCATACGTCCTCTGCATATTCGCCGAAGCCTGCGCCCCGGTAAAGACGCCAGTACTCTGCACCGAGGCCATCCAGTCATCATTCGGGACGCTGTCCCACATGGCGCCGTTGGCGAAGAACATGTCCAGCGTGCCGTTGGCCTCGACCGTGTTAAAGGAGCCGTCAAAGTTTTGTAGCTGGTCGATGAGGTCGTGTGCACCCGGTCCGAGCTGCGCCGAGTGATTGTCCCAGCGGTCCATGTTGTGCCTCGACATCGAGAGTGGCACGCTATCGCCATCGAGGGCCTGCGGTGTGTCCTTTTCCAGCATAGCGAGGAACCCGCCAGAGTGAGATTGAATGTACACCGGGCCCCGGCCTTCATCGGGCATTTGGGTGTCCGCGTTGGGGGTAAACAGTGACGATTGGTGGGCGTTGTTGCGGGTGTCACGCCAGTCGGTAACATCAACTTCCTGGACCCTGGACGACGAAGACGAGGGGTTGCGGGCCATGATGCTTAGCGGGACGTCCTGGACCTCGGCGATGCGGACGCAGAGCATTTCGAGGAGTGCCTTGTTGCCGCCACGGCAGGATGCCAGAACCCGCTGGAGCTGGAGGAGTATGTCCCTCGGCCCATCGGTAGAAGGACGCGGTAGGCGGAAGTTGTTGGCCACGGCGTCGGTGACGGCGCTCGCGATTTCGTAGATTTTGAATTCCTTTTGTGCCACGGTTAGCCGACCTCACGATTTCGGGTTTGGTGAGATTGGAAAGAATACGAGAGGGGCGAGCTTACTATTCCAGGCCCGTGGGCTTCGATGGCTGTGCTGGGGAGCTGCGAAATGAGCCGAAGGAACTCCTTTGCAATCTGTATCGGATGCGACAGAGAAGTAGTGGTAGCAAGGCTAGTCTGGTTGGCCGCCGACGCTGATGGCGACACCCACGCGCGACCATGGTTCATAGTCAGCTTCCACAGCACAGCCTGCATCCACTGCCGCGTGACGACGATGTCGGCGCGCTGGACATCGTTGCTAGCGTCCGAGTCAAGGGGGATCTCCTGAAGCTTGCGCTGCACGACGTCGAGACACGCCCTGCTCGCCGTCTGCTCGCCGTCCGCTGCTGCCATGGACCACACGGCGGCGGCATCCTCGTCGTCCGAATTTTGGAGTATGTCAAAGGCGCCGCTTTGGTCAAAGATCCAAAAGAGGTTGGCGAGCTTCTTGAAGGCGGGCAGGATGTGGCCTTCGTCCTCGCCCACGCCGGAACCCTCGAGGGAGGGAAAGCGGATGTTGGATTTGAGCGCCACTGGGAGTTTGTGCAACATGGCAACGCCCCTGAGAATAACATTAGAGTCGGGTAAGACAGCGAAATAGCACCAAGGGCGTCATACCTCTCGGTAACGAACAACAGCCACAATGTCCGTCGTCTCATTTGCTGCTCCGCGAGTGGCAGCGGTATATAAGACGACTCTTTGTGAAGTCCCATGATCTGGGCAATGGTAATGGCCTCCCGCAAGTAGAGCAGCGACTTGGCCCCACCCGGCTGTTGATTCTCGTGATAGACATGTAAGAAGAAGGACGTTCTCAGCCAGTTGAGGTTCATCGGCGGTCCATCCGCTCGCTCTTGGAGAACCATCCTTGAGCGTTGGCATTCTGCTTCCATGGACCCTGCCGTCGCAGGGTCTTTGCTGTCCGTGGTGGACAGCTTGAGCTGCGAGATGGTGGCGGCGCCGACGGCGTTGGCCAGGACGTACGACTCAAGGTCGTCGTCGTCCCGGTGGAGCGAGGCCATGATCTCCTCAACGGCGATGATGGGCCACACGGGGAAGAGACGCAGCCTATAGACGCACAGCCGCAGCACCAGCGACGGAATAGGCGTCCGCTGCGGTTGCAACACCACATCCTGCTGCCGCGCAACGCCATGACTGGAAGTATAACAGCCCGAAGCATCCGACAGGGCCTCGTCCGATGACGAAGGTGATCTGGAGGCGGAGGTCGTCGGCGCCGGAGTCGCGGCCTCATCACCGGCGGATGAGGTACCCGCGCCATCACCACCGGACCCAGCTCCGGCGGCTGAACCTTCCTGCTGGGCCTGAGCTATCTGGCGTATCGTCTTCGCCCTCAAGTTCCGGGGCCCACGCGTGGCGGGGACCTTGTTGAAGGTGCATGCGGTGCCGATGGCGACGCAGCCGTCGCAAGGGGGCACTTCGGTGCATTTGATCTTGCGGATCTTGCACGCGTCACACGCTCTTTTGCCGATTTTGCGGCCAGGCGACATGTCGGTGGCAGAATATGTGAGAGAGGTGTGTAAGTCGGGGGTGCGTGGTGTAGTTTTACGTCCGTCGTGTCATGGCAGCCGCGTGGACGGGAGGAAGTGTTGAAGTCTCCCGCTCCCCACCGAGGTGCGTCACTTCCTATTTGGTCCAGCAAATTGACTCTTTCGGTCTACAGGTGAGGCGAGGCGAGGCGAGTTGAAAGGTGTGCGATGGTGAGGTCAGGGGGTATCAAATGAGATTACAAAGCAAATCGTGGCTGGAAAAAAGTCTCGGCAAAGGTACAGGCCAACCAAGCAACGAATAATTAGGCGCCCCGTCCCGTTGTGTTATTTTTTGTGGGATTGACTGACCAAAAGTTAACGGACGCGTCAGATACGAAGTTGATGATGGACGGAAACCCTTGCTGCAAGCCTGTTAAAGTCGTGGAAATGACAAGAGAACTGGAGGAGAGGACGGGAGAGGAAGAAGAAAAATTGGGGTCGTGGAGGTGTTTGAGATGCGGCTTGCGGACCTCGGCGATGGTGTGCTTGGTGCACTAAGCCGGTAGTGGAAATAGTGGAGGAACGACAGCGCCTCGACCCCTGGTTCTGGGACTCAACGGGATTCGTTAGCGACCCTTGGCGCTGTCTCTCCCCGCAAATGCGGCATGTTGACCGCCGCCAGTGTGGCCCTTTCCAGCGATTTGGTCTGGATCGATGCCTCAAATGGGGCTTCGGTGAGTGGGCTCACAGCGTTGCTGGTGAATTCGAGCGAACAAATGACCCTACTCGTTGCGGACGTTCGGAGTGGTGCATGGCTTTCTAACTGCATGCAGATAAAACGCAGCCCATTTCAAGAGGACAAACTGTCTGTACGAGGGTAAATCCAGCCAATCTTACGGAGTATTCCTCTTGGATTTGTTTCGTTCGTACGGCGGGTATGTACTGGGTAGTCTTTGTGATTACAAAATTGTTACTGAGAAGAGTATCTGCCAATGCAGGTCTCTACGCTAAGCGCTTGTTTTCTCCTCTTTGCCTTGAGCAATGGTAATGGTAAATTCCACACAACGCTCGCTAGTTGGGCGATTTACACTGAAAAAGTACTCGAAACCCGACAAGTGTCCTGCTCTGTAGACTGGTATCCTGATATATGTCGTAACTCGAGAACCGAAAAAAAATCTCACATCAACGCATTTGCTTGCTTCACGCATTAGTAGACAAATCTAAAGTCCAAACGCTTGTTTCCATCCTCCTCGCGTGCCGCTGTGTCGCTCTGGTACGCCAGCCGTTCCTCGGTCGACATTGTGCTCCACACCTTCTCCTTCTTCTTGTTCAGGTGGATGAGAACTTGCCTGTGCACCAAGAACACGACGAGACTGAAGGCGCAAATGGCTACCAACGCAGCGTTTCCGCGCCTGTAGTAAGGAGAATCGTACGAGCGGTAGATTTGGTTGCCGGTGAGCGATCCGATCTGGACAATAACGTTGTATGTTGCCGCAGAAATGGCTCGCTTCTTGACGTCAAACGTGTTCTCCGAAATCCAAGACGACACAATCGGGTGGAAGTATGGGTATCCGGAGATGAGCGTGATGATGGAAAACCGGCCCCATTCGCGTCCACCGTCGGGCAGCGTGAGTAGACTGATGAGCAGGGGCATGATCCAGAGCTCGCCAAAGATGCAATGAAATGCCCTCTCTTTGAAGTAGTCACTGCTGAAGGCCAGCGTGAGCATGGTGATGATCTGCAGAACAGCAGACGGGACTGTGAGCATGTTTGAGCTGAACGTCGAGAAGCCGAGACGGCGCAGAGTCAGCGTAAGGTACGCTTGCACGGGGGTGGCCGGGATGTAAGCGACGAGACCAATCAAGTAGAGTCCCCACAACGAGGGGTCGCTCCAGGCCTTCTTAATGTCTTTGAAGGTTGCGGGCTCCTTGATGGCAGTGAGACCCTTGGCCGGGTCGTCGCGGAGGATGCGGTTGGTCATGATGACCTCCTCCCTCTCCGTGTACCAGGATTTTCTCCAGAGGACCGTCTTGGTGTTGGTTGGTGATTCGGGGAGCCAGACAAAGGCCTGGACCTCGTTAGTGATGATATCGGGGGGGCAACGAAATGGATAGTTGAACGTACAACAACAGCCAGAATGCAGGTCAATATGCCTTCCAACAAGAAGAGCCAAAACCAGCCGGGTTTGCCTCCGATACCGCGCATCTGGAGGATGCCAGCGGCAAGGAGGGCTGAGATGACTCGCGCAACGTTGAGGGTGGACCAAAACACGGCCAGCCGCACCGAAAGCTCCTTGGACGTGTAAAAGTACGTCGCAAACAGAATCGTTCCTGGGATGAAGCCTCCCTCGCAAGCTCCGATCAGGGCTCGCGTTACGTAGAAACCGGCGCGAGTCGTCATCCAGGCTTGAGCCCACGATACGGTTCCCCAAGCCATCATCATGGTGGGGAGTACGTACTTGAAACCGAAGCGTTTGGTGAGGAATTGAACGGGGAACTCGGCGGCAAGGAAGCACACAAGCTGAATCGTGTTGCCCTGAGCGAGAATGTTAGTATCAAGCGAATCTCGACTGGGAAGAGTAAAGAGGCATTCATACGTTGTTGTAATCGTCGCTGCTGAGCTTCATGTCCTTGAGAAAATCATCGGCAAGTGCGTTCGATAAGTTGCCTCGGTCCTGCCCAAGTTAGCCCTGTCCCCACGCATCGACCATGCATCCACCACTCCGGACTACATACCAACTGCAAACCGAAGAACATAACGCAGAGCATGCTCAGAAGCTTGAGGTCGGTTTTGCGAA
This sequence comes from Colletotrichum spinosum, assembly GCA_004366825.1. Classification (NCBI taxonomy): domain Eukaryota; kingdom Fungi; phylum Ascomycota; class Sordariomycetes; order Glomerellales; family Glomerellaceae; genus Colletotrichum; species Colletotrichum spinosum. The sequence continues at coordinate 1,487,393 of QAPG01010715.1, forward strand.
CGACTTTGCGCTCCTCGGCCGCGGTCCAGGTGGCCGCCGGGTCCCATCGATGGCGGCCTTCGTAAGTCTCATGGGGAGGGACAAGATCGGAAAGGTTCTCACGACCGACCACGGGGCTGTCAGAATCTTGATAGACTGAGACGGCGTCCTTGCCGCTGTCGCTGACCCTCTTTGGGTTCGTGGCCTCGACGTCGGCCATCTTGACGTCTGCGGTCGGCAAGGTTGGTCGGGCCCGGGGTGTGAGGTTGATGCTCTGGCAGCACTCTAACAAGCACACGGGAGGAGGACAAAAACACGTGGGATGACCGACTCAATTCTCCGACTTGGACTGGTGGAAAGGAAGAGCTGGCGGCGGCGGCGACGAGCAACTGGGAAGGGATCTGCTTCCAAACCGTCTGACGGCTCAACTTAATAGTCGTTCATGAAGCTCTGATTAAGGCTAGCAGATCACAGCTCACGACATCGAAGCTCGGTCTTGCGTCTTCAAAGATATCCACAAACTAGTGGAGGTGAAGCATGTGGTCGGACCAGGGGCGGCGAGGAGATGGTGTTGACGGCGTTCTGTTGTTTGGGTGTTGCTGTACTCTCACTGAGGCACCATGCAATTTTTTGGCCATGACTTTTTCTGACAAGCCCGGGATGGCGGCCGGAATGGTTAACCGGGCTCCATATGCGTACCAACACTTCCCCGGACTCGACGTAGTATACTGATTTTCTCCGCGCCCTAGCCCGGTGGATGGATCCGTCTGTTGTCTTGGCTCGACTGCATATCCTGCCGAAAGAGCTCGTCTCGAATGGAGTTTTTGATGGCAAACGACGTCGTCAACTTGGCGGTCGGCCGTCTTTCTTTCCACCTCTGTCTCTCTCGTTCGAGGAAACGGTCTATTTCCAACTGGGCTGCAACACCGGGGAAATCACACAATGTCAAGGCACAATGCGCCGAGGCCTGTGATGGGCAAGGAGACCCCCCAGACACCAGAGAGTCTACTGCTGCATTGAGGTCTTTCAGACTCCGAAAGATTCTCCGACGAGCATTCCTCAATGGTGAACTCGATGGAACCCCTCTCCACGCTCAATCTTTCTCCGAGGAAGAGCCCCCGCCCGGTGATTGGACGCGCGGAACAGACTTCGCCAAATTAGGAAGCTTTGCGATTGCGCCATCGCCCACCGGCCGGGAGCCTCCGCAACGACAACTGACCTACTACGTACATACACATGCAGACGAGGTCAAACGCCTGACAATCTCTCTTTCTCTGACCATCAGTCACTCATTTGCGTTACCACACCCCCGGTGTTTCGCCTTGAGATACCGATTATACACATATCCGAATCTTGTGATACGTGACAGCACTTCTCGCGGCGGTTTCGGCCTTTGCATCATCTGTCTTTCCACTCCCCATACAGGTTATATATCTGGCAATTCTCGGCTCTGTTGTTATCGGATCTGCATAAGATATCTAAACCTCAGCTTCCCGGCACATCAGCGACCTTGATATAGGCAATTGTAACCTCACACTCAATACCCACCTCTTACTTTGCTGGCTATACCCAACATGCCTTCTGCTGTCTCCAACGCCACCGCCGAGACCAACATCGTTGGCGGCGACCCTGTAGCTCGTCCTCGCTTGAGCAAGCCGCTGGTCTACTCCGGCTCTCTAGACAAGTACAAGAACTCTGATCTCACCCCTGTCATCGGCCGGGAGTTTGAGGGCCTCCAGGTGGCCGATCTGCTCAAGGCTGACGACCAGCTCATTAAAGACTTGGCTGTCACAAGTAAGATTCATTTCCGTTCTCGTGAGATTAGCCCGTTGCACTCACTAACACCCGCCTTCAGTCTCTCAACGTGGTGTCGTCTTCCTCAGAGACCAGGATGTCACTCCCACTCAAATGAAGGAGTTCGGCCTCCGCCTGACAGAACTTGCCGGATGCGTAAGTTCACCATCTCGTCATCGGATGAACACCTTGTCTCTTGACCACTTGACGCCAGCTGCAACCTCTAACTCGGCCGAATAGCCCGAATCATCAGACCTGCATATCCACCCCTTGACAGAGGAGGGCAGCGAGCTGGGCGACCAGATCAGCGTCATCAGCAGCGAGAAGCAGAAGAAGGGCGGCGGTCTCACCCACCAGCTGAGCGATGTCAGCCGCTTCGCCAGCGCCGGCTGGCACACCGATATCTCGTTCGAAAAGGTCCCCTCGGACTACGCCATGCTCAAGATCCACACCCTTCCCGAGACGGGTGGTGATACTGTACGTATACGCCCGCTGTAACCTCCCCTTTCTCGCCCATACCAATCCTTGTTCGAACCCTGGACTTTTGCCATGGCGCCCTTTGTGATCGGCATCTCAGACCGCCACTGACATGTTATGCAGCTATGGGCTTCCGGCTACGAAATTTATGACAGGCTCTCTCCGGCCATGCAGGCTTTCCTCGAGGGCCTGACCGCCACCCACGACGCAACTTTCTTCCACGACGAGGCCAGACGCCTCGGTAACCCCCTGCGCGAGGACATCCGCGGGTCGCCACTCAACCAGGGCGGCGAGCTCAAGGCCGTCCACCCCGTCGTCCGCACCAACCGTAAGTCGATCGCTCACTCGTCTAGCTTCCTGTGTCCACTAGACCGCTGACCAAAACGCAACAGCCGTAACTGGCTGGAAGTCCGTGTACGTGAACAAGGGCTTCACCAAGCGCATCAACGGCGTCACAAAGGACGAGTCCGACATCCTCCTCAACTACCTCTTCAACCTCGTCACCCAGAATCACGATGCCCAGGTCCGCTTCAAGTGGCGCAAGAACGACCTCGCCATCTGGGACAACCGGTCTACCTGGCACTGCGCCACCTACGACTACGTCGAGGCCAGGGCGGGTGACCGCGTCGCGTCCCTGGGCGAGGCTCCTTACCTCGATCTGACGAGCAAAAGCAGACGGGAGGCGTTGGGGCTGTGAGGCATCGGATGAAGGAGGAAGAAAATGAATCACGAGTATTCGGCATGGCTGGCGTTTGATAACTTATGTTTTGGACAGTTTGGTAGGCATTCTGATGAATTGATCTTGATAGCAAGTCATGGTCGCGTTCACGGCATAAGTCAACAACTACATACGTACGTGCCATGAAATGACATAGCATCTGTCTGATGACTTCTTTGGATACATCGTGAGCACCGCAACAACACGAGTGCCAGTAGACACCCTCCCAATGTCTAGTCCCTCCACAAGATAATGCAACGTCGTCCGTCATGATAGCTCCGTCATGCTAATCCCACTCTTCGTCGTCCGTGTCTACAGTCATGTCCTGCTGGTAGTCGTCGCGTCTCTGACTCTCTCCGTCTCGGTCGTCGTCGCTTACATGGTTGACGACGTCCGGAATCTCTTCCTGGAGCATGTCGCCAACCCATCTGCTCTCCTCAAGTATCGTCCTTGCCTGGACCGGCCCTACTTTCATGTCTTCGCAAATCAACTTCACAGTCACCTCCGGAACCAACACAGCCTCTACGAAGCCCGTTGTGCCTCTCGAAGAAATCAGCCGGTCGTCCACCGCTCTCTTCCTCAGGCTGGATGAAAAGTGCGTGACGATGTTGTCCGCTATCTCTCGCAATCCACGCGGCCCGTAGTATCCAGGGGTAAGGCTACCTTCGGCCTTGAGCAGCGTTCGATTCTTGCCCTCTTTGACCGTGTTGGTTAAAAGAGCACCATAGTGAGACTGGCGGCCGTTGATGATCTCCTCGAGAAAGTCGTAATGATCCGTGACACGAGTGCTGATATCGTCCCAATCAATTCGGGGGTACCCGCGCGACGTCCACGCGTCCTCGGCGGATTTCTTCTTGTGCCTCCGACAAAACTCAATTTGCTTGAGGATTCTCATACGTCCGCCTTTCGAGAAAGAAGCAAGCAAGCCTTTGTCGACAGCCTCGTTGCACACGGGGCATCTGGCCGCAGCTACTGGCTGAGTCTCGAAGTGATCATCGGTATCAGAGTCGAGCAAGTCAGGGCCCGGATCCTTCAGCCCCTTACGGGCTGCTTCGGGACTCGAGCTCAGACTCTTGAATTTCGCAGGCGCAGGGAGGATAGAGCTACTCAGAGGCACCATAGGTGACGCAATAGGTTCCTTGAACTTGGCCTGAGCAGTTTTCCGCGGTGAACTATCTGGGCTTAGGGACGGGTGCGTTTGGAAGGTTTTCTGTGGTGTGCCTAAGGGGGAGGAGGGCAACGCTGCCGGGGGCTTAACCAAACGCTCTCGCGATGTCTGGCTCGAGAGCTTCTCAAAGGGATCATCTTCATATGACTTGAACGACGGCCGTGGTGTTTCAGGACTTGAGGGGCCTGAGGAAGAAGTAAGCAGGGGCAAAGCCAGCAAAAACAACTTGAACCAACCTTTTGCCTTCAGCTTGGCCGCTTTTTTCTCTTCTCGCCTCCTCTCTTGGGCACGATTTTGCTTTGTCCTCTCTCTGTCTTTCTGCGAATAGCTAAAGCTGCTACCTGGTTTCGAGGCGCCTTTCTTGCGATGGGCCTCAGCGGCGTTCCCGACCTGACTTTCAACTTTGCGTCTCTTAGACGGTGGGCTCGACAAGTCGAGGTCAGGAGATGCCCTCTTGCTGCCACGAGGTTGAGCATTAGGCCCTTTCGGACTCTTACTGCTTGAATTGCTTTCCTGAGAAGCCTTGAATGCTTTGGACTGGGCCTTTCCTGCCTTGGAAGTGCCAAAGTATCGGCTGCTTGAAATCTCGACACGAGACTTCCATCGATCATCATCGGAATCCGAGTCATTCTTCTGCTTAGAGACCGTTCCCAGACGAATTGCCTTGGGGTTCAAGTTCTCGTCGCCAGCGACCCGCCCCGCGGGCCGGCCTCTGGAGGACGGTGGTCCATTGTCATCCTCGGAGCTCGAATCTGCCGGGGGGGCCATGATTTCTTCATCTGTCATTGACGTGGAGACGCAGGTGTTGTCGCGAGGTTGGTTGCCAATTGTTTTCAGTAAAGGAGGCGCATGGCCCCTTGCGAGGCCCTGCCGCCTTTGAAGTGGTCGCATGCTGCTTCCCGTCTGGTGCTTTGCCGAGCCTCTATGGCGGTAGGTGGGTAGCCAAGACGGCTACCTTTAGAGGGGGACTGAATGGTTACAGCTCGTCGTTGATGTGTAGCCATACGGCAGCGTAGTAGCAACTGCGTCTCCAACGGACATTCATCAGCTCTCTCACGATCCTTCGCCAGGTAGCTACAGAGCTCAGGTGGGCACCCAGAAAGATTTCTGGTGGTAGGTATCAAAGCGCCGAGGCTGACACCAAGACGGTCCTTGGGTGTGGATGTGTCAATGAGCACGAATTGACATGAACAGCAAGAGACGTCGTCCGCCTGGAAGAACGGACCCGAATCTTCGGATGCCGTTTGAGGACAAGCATGAAAAAGGAGGGAACACCGAGTCGCGTTCTGGACGCGCACTGGCTCTGGTGCCGGTGTTTACCCCACCTGCCGGAGCTCGCCCTTGCTGAGGTTCCCTGCCCAGGTGGTAGGCCCCTCAGCATGCAATCCGGGGGTAGCTTAGTGCTAAGCCCCTACGGTTCAGCGGTGTTGCTGCCCTGCAACCCCCCGTTTCGAGCAATCAGGGACGCATTATCGCAAACAGTTAATGCTTTCCTGCCCCAACTTCCTTCGACGTGCGACCTTTAGCCAGCTTCGTTGACGCCTTCACACCTAGGTAGTTCACGGAAACAGCGTCACTGCTAGGGCCATCGTTTTTGACCACAAGGTCTCCAGCTTCTGTGCTCTTCGCCATGGCTCTGAACCGCAAGTACGCCGCGTTGCCAGATCTGGTCGGAGCGCCTTTAACGAAATAACCAGAAGAAGGGCGGTCTGATTAACACTAAGCAGGACTCCGCGCCCGATGTCTACGAGACGCCAGAACTGACGGACGACACTTCGACTGTTCCGGTGTGTTTCACGCAAGCTGCATCGTAGGCCACAGCTGACTTGTTGGCAGACGACAACCCTGCCATCGCAATCTGACGACGATTTCGACGAAGACCTTGACGACGACACCAACGGCATCTCGCGATCTCGACTTCGGATAGACCAAGCTAGATCCAAATTTCTTCCCGCAGGGGTTGATGCCTCTGGAGTCGACTTTTCAGACCGAGTAGATGGAAAGCGAAAGTCGTACAAGGCTTCGACAAGACGCCAACGCATTCTGCAGGACGGCACCGAGGAGATTGGCGATCTCAGCGATGACGACGACGAAGATAACCTAGAAAGGCGAATTGCTCGTTTGCAACGCGAAGTGGAAGAGGCCAAAGAAGAGTACGGCAAGAAGAAAGAGGCTGCGGCGCAGTCCGTCTCACCCGAGCAGGAGCAGGAGCTTGGTTCCCTGAGCAAGGCTCTGGAGGAAATATCCCGAACCATTGAGCAGCCGGGCAGCTCTCGTGCTATTCAACCGACCCCCCAATTGCCCAAGGACGCCCAAGAAAAGTCGCAAGATGTCTTGGTGTCTGGTGGTGCGACAACATACACTGTCACTTATGCGCCGACTTATGAACAGAGTCATGCCCTCGCCAAAGCTGCTGACTTCGACCGCCGCCTGGTTCTACTGGAGAAAGCCATCGGCGTAGGCTCTTCTGCCTTGCCCGAAGTGGATACGAACGGGTTGCCGAGAGCGATCCTGCCAACGCTGGACGGGTTACAAAAGCAGATCACGACGCTATCGCAGTCTTCCACGTCCAACTTGGACACAATCAGTCGTCGGGTGCGGACGTTGATTCAAGAGGCGCAGGAGCTGGAGAAGGCTCGCCAGGGAGCCAAGGTCGCGCAGGAAACCTTGGGAAACGGTGCCGCGTCTGCCGATGAAGCGCAAGCGCCGGAGCAGCTGGCAAAAATCAACGCTCTCTATGGAACCCTGCCGACCATCGAGAATCTGGCTCCGCTGCTACCCCCGCTTCTGGATCGCCTTAGATCACTCCGCGCGATTCACGCCGATGCCGCAAACGCGAGCGATATGTTAGGGCGCATCGAGCGTCAGCAGACGGAAATGTCCACGGATTTGAAACAGTGGAAAGAAGGCCTGGAGAAGGTCGAAGAGGCGATGAGGGAAGGAAGTACTTCTATGGAAGGCAACATGAAAGTGATGGAAGCGTGGGTCAAGGACTTGGAGGGACGCGTTGCGAAGCTGCCGTGATGGACTCAAGCTGTTGAGCTGTCGAGAGATACCCCTGCTTTAGTCTGCATCTAGATGAACAACATGCACCCATCTGGACGTGTTGTTGAAGCCATAGCATGACTTTGTGTCGTGTGTATCTTGCCCCTTCTGATACAATCCTGCACTCTTGATTTCGTCGCATTTTAGGTAGGCTGTCATGACCAATGCCGTCGTCCATCTAGGTACTCACGACGCGGTCTACCTTGAGTGACATACCAAAAGGCGGACCGTTTGTGACTTCAATGACACAGTTGGCACTCCAAATCGGCCGGCAGTATTTCGGAAGCTCGAAAGTCCTGGCGGTTGTATCCAATCAGCGACTCGCGCACGCTTGTCAAATGTGGGGCCGCGAAAAAGGGCTTTGGCGAACGAAAACCCTGAGTTAACCACCAAAAAAGTTCATCGCCAACAACAACGTCAAACGAGTCTACCACCCCGCCCTTCTCAGCACCACCGAACCTGCGAAATCAACCCAAAGTACGTCAAACGAATGCCCGAATTTCGAAGAAGATTGCGACTGACGTAATATCATTTTTCAGCCGTCAAAATGGACTCCAGCAAGCAGCCCGTCAAGCTCGTCAAGGTCACCCGCGTCCTTGGTCGCACCGGTACGAAACCCCTCCTCACGAACGCCCATTTTCTTGCGAAATATCGAGCCCTCCGACTCCCCTTCTTTTCCTTTTTTTTTTTTTTTGGCTGTTATTTTACCAGCTTCTCACGCGGAAACCCTACAAGTCGCTTCGCAGCTTGCGGAGCCAACTTGCGAACCCATTCGATCATGATTTCTAACACTACAACAGGTTCCCGTGGCGGTGTCACTCAAGTTCGCGTTGAGTTCATGGACGACCAGACCAGATCTATCGTCCGCAACGTTAAGGGGTGAGCAAACGCAACTAGCATATTGTTCCCTTGAACTCTTGAGCTCACTCTCCTTTAGCCCCGTCCGTGAGGACGACATCCTGTGCCTGCTCGAGTCCGAGCGTGAGGCCCGCAGACTCCGATAAGCAACGAGACTACGACTGGCGGCAACGGCTGTGCGCATGGACATGACGAGGAACGGATACTTGTTCTGAGGATGGGACAGGAACACTGTGAGGGCTTCGTCAGTCAAGCCCAGGGCATTCGTGCTTAGGAGTCAAAAATCGGATTCTGCATTACGAATACAGCAAGGTTCACCCTCCAACTGCGTGTCAGAATGGCTGGTCGATCGCATCTACTGGTCATGATCTGACAGGAATTACCTGGATGGGGGGAATGGCGCAAGAGATTCAGTCAAGGACGAGACCACCTGGGTTATGAGCTATGCCGACTTCCCACAAGGTGTGAGATGTCGACCAATATGAAGACTCGATGTTGAAATATGGGGACCAAATTCAATGACTGTTAAAGTATGTCGGAAATACGTATCAGTGGCCTCTCCAGTGCCGAACGGGCCATACTATGCCGGAGATGCAATCATACAACCAGGGTGTACCTGACATTTCTCACCAACGTCCAGACTTCAGCGCGCGCGATGTCCATATTTTGAGCTGCATCCGCTGGGAAGTTTACGATGGTCCGGTTCTGACATCTAGATACAGCTGGGAGATACGGTGCAGTGCCTTTACGTGGGAAACCCAACAACAACAGGTGTAACTAGAGAAGGGAAATCCATGCATAGTCTGGCCAATATCACACATTCGAACGCTTAGATATACCTCTTGTTGGCGACTACCAAATCCTACGTCGAGAGGCTTGGGCAAGCAGGAGGAATGGTTCAAACAGGTGACAATCAAGGCTCTCGAAGGACGCTTTATTACGCCTTTCGATTGGTCACTTGCAAGGTCGACGTTCTGGAAGCTCTGGCTTCATACCAGATCTGGGCTTTCCCCACCCTTGTTATATTGTACCACACGGCGCCCATTCAGGTCACGTGTACGGATAGTGGGGCGCAAATTCTGCTCCTTCACGACCCACCCTTGTTCGAGACGCGTGCCAAAAGTATTTCTTGCTTCACGTCACTCTTCTGTCCCTCCTTCCTTCCTTCCTACACAGCCCGCGAAACGGGCACTGCATTCTACTGGTAAGTCTGAAGTTCCTTCTCTCTCCATTCGCTGGGATGATGTATCCAAATTAGCATGTATTACCTGAACTTCATTGATGTTTCACAATTATCACCAAGATCTCTGACACCAGCAATTCTTGTCAACTTATTTTCCTCACTCAGTTGCATTAGCAAAGACTAACAGGGAAAGAGATGCAGATAGAGCTCCACGCCAATGATGAATGCTACCGTCAATACGTCGAAGGATCACTTCCGTGTTCAGTTTTTCGCCGGTGCCAGGTCCTACACCTCCGTTGATTTAGACTCGTTCCAGGCTCCGCTGCCACTTGGGAAGCTCTTCGGTCTTCTTGAAGAGAGATACCCAGGCATCAAGGAGAATATTCTGTCGTCTTGCTTAGTGACGGTCAACCTGGATTATGTGCCCATTCCCGGCCCCGGTGATGACCAGGGTCCGCAGATCAAGGCCGGAGACGAGGTGGCCATTATCCCTCCCGTCAGCTCAGGATAGGTAGCGGATCGGGGATCGAGCTTGTTCAGGAGCTGGTGGTGCCGAATTGAACCCAGTTCCCTACGATTCAATTCTGCCAACTTGCTCAGGATGTAATTAGAAGACTACATCAGTGCCATTCCGGCGTGTGATTCTGTCCCAACAACGGATCCTGCTCCGTGTCTCTGTCGTCGGAACTCCTGGACAAACTGCGGTTTCTTTCATGCTTCCATGCTTTCCACCAGCGGGGAACTTTTTTGTTACGACAACGGACCCAGCGGATGATGAGCACCATTATGGTGACGAGGAGCACAACTGCGAGCGTGGACACAATTGAGACGATGGATGTCAAGCTCGTAATGGTTGATACTTGACAGCCCAAAGGTCGAGTCCGAAGCTCCCACCGTTCCGCCCAGTGCGGGCAAACCTCTTCATTATACGCTGGGGCCAGCAATTGGATTGCATACGGATTGGGAACACAGGCTGAAGTCTTGGGACAAACAATTAGTTGCGCTGCGGGAAACATTCGTCGAAGACATGGACTTACCATGGGGCACCAGCTACATTGGTCTTCTACCAGGCACGCTCTGCAGTCTTGATGCTGCCAGCATCTGAAAAAGTGCTCGTCCTTTGTTTCCCCGGCCGTGAAATTGTGCCTGGCACGGGAAACCTCTGGCGCACTGAGCATGCTAATTCTAGCTGAGATGGCCGCGTAAGCGGTCAGGCAATAGGATACGGATACGGAGACTGAGGTAGTAGTTGATATTATCAGAATGCATGCGAAGGTACTCCGTACAGAACCCCGCAGGTCTAGCGAGGGTGTCGTCACGAGATCGTGATGTAGCAAATTAATTACAGAACCGACCTGCGGATATGCGGGGGAGGAACTCCTTCATGGAAGGTCCGTGCACGAGCCGCCCGAACTCCTCACCTGCCGAGCGGTTTGTTCAGTGTCTCAATCGCAACCACTGTCGAACTTTGCTCATAGTCGGGGGGGAGCATGACCACGCGCCGATTGTTGTGTCATTCACATACAGAACCAAAATTTGTTTTTAGAAGGGCCTACCCAAAGGTTCACAGCCGGAAGGCAGTCTCCGAAAAACACCGACAGTGGCCATCATGACGTCCCGCTGACAGAACGCACAACGAGATGAAGATCATGAACTCCGTTGTCACACCCAGCTGATATTCAAACGGTGCTTGGAGCCTCGCAATTCCGAAGCCCGTCATGCGCCAGAAGAAATAAGCATTATGTCCCAAGATTCAAACGACCAGGGGATCTGCGACCGCCGCAACCCAAGCAGCGTGATGCCGGCAATTTATGGATAAATTCCCCCCTGCTCAGGAATACCAGCCGCAACTCAACGACATCTCGACAGTTGCGTGTTTCAAAGTAATGAGGAATCATCTCTGAGAGACAGGTCGACCCTTTCGATCTTCGCCGCGGATTCTGGCTTGCCTCGCAGCCATCACGCCATCGTCGAGGACCTGAAACTGGGAACAGCTAGGGTTTGAGAAACAGAATCTTGCCGCCGCATTTTCATTGTCAAATCCAGAAGAAGAACAAGAAGAGAGAACATTTCTGCTATCCGAGATCCTTGGGGTTAAACCGGATGTCGACGCATTACTAGGCGACTGTCCGACAAAAATGTACAAACCTGAGGAAACCAAGAGTTCGCGTCACTCAGCTCTGCCCGACAAAGCCAAGCCTTCGGGACAAGTCGAGTCAATCCATTGACACAGGCGGCATGGCGACGCTGCTTGTGACTGATGTCGTCTTACCTGTATCCGAGGGCCTCGATAGAACCATTATAGCGATGCTGCGATGATGCTTTCGACACAACATCATGTGCGCTACGAGCGCTACCTGGACTTGACTACCGGGCTGTCTTTAGCCCAATTTAGGCTAAATGGCTAAATGTGCCAAAGTCCAGGATTACGGCGGTCAAAGTCGAGGTATCCTGGAAAACCCCCCATGTGCGGCAGCGGCGCAGTGCGTTGCGTCCAACTACACGCTAAGAATTCTCATGTTGTCTTCAACTTCCACCCGTGCAAAACCATAACTGTCATGGCCATTACCAAAAGGCCTCAATGCTCTGCTTCCAGCAATTGGTGATGAGAAGAGACAGTTCGGCTGACAGGCTAATTGATGCTCGAGTCGAGAAGAGATGGTGAGTGGCCGGGGAGATATCGGACGGTCGTTGTCGGCGCTCGTGCTGTTCCCCGCTCCAATTGCAGCCACGACAATATTCCCACTTTTACGACGTCGCAAGCGAGCACGAGCACTCGCTTGCTGTAGCAGCACGATGGATCGTGGGGTCTCAGTGGAATGGTGCCGATACTGAGTACACATACGTGACAGAGAGCGACGAGGTATGCAGAGTCGGGGTTGCGCGACATCATGGATCGACTCACGGTCTTTCACGAGCACGTCCTGTGCAAACACTCCACCCACCCACGTATCCACACGTCTAACACTGATCCACCCGTTTTGATCATGAGAATCGTGTCATTGTGGGCCATCAACAGTCAATATGCCAGAAACGAGAGGTCATCGGCCGAGGTTGCTCGGACGGTAACGAGTTTCTCGCGATTAGACATTCGGTTATGGTCAGCTCTGGGATACAAATCGCTGATAATCAGCAAACCAGGAATTCTTGAGGCCCGAATTGAACACAGAACCTCGAATACGATAATACAGTTCGACTCCAGTCACAGTAGACGCCCGCGTCGCCCATACTATTCCCGTACCCCGAAAGCCCAACAGAGCTAACGGAGAAACGCTCGACCGAGGACCTTTCGCTCGACAGGGGTTTACTGTCACGAGTAACATTCATGGAACGGACATTTCTTCTCTTTCGGCCAGGCTTTACCAGCAGTACTCCAAACTTTGGCACGCCAAAATGACAGCCAGTCTGCCGGGGCGTACACCGACAATGCTTCCCAGCTAGGCGATGAAAAGCCAAGTCAAGGTTGGGATAAGGGCCTCCAAGGTGGACTACACTAGAACAGCCGATCGGCGAATGGAGCTCAAACACCGTACGCTGGTCTATGTGGGATGAGGCAGTGGCACGATGCGAGTGGTAGCGACGCGAAGCCAGGTGGATTATTGAGCCGCCGCCAGTCGACCGATTCAACACTCCACAAATGGCATAGTGGCCGGTCCGTTCCTCGGTTTACTTTTCCCCGCAACGGCCGACGAGTGAGCCCCAAAGTCGTCTGCCCCTTGCACCTTAATTACATCCACAACAAGTCGACATATTCTTCTGCGGCTTCTCACCTATATGAAGGTTTTGAATACGGCGTCAACGAGCTCTACATTCGTCGCTACAGGAGCACATTGGATTGTTGCTAGAAACTTGTTCGAAAATAGATCGCCTCCAGTCGCCGTGCTTTCTCGGGACAATGAGGGAAGAAACGGGCGAGACCGTCAACCTCCGCTCTAAGTAGATCAACTTCCCTGCCGCCTCCACTTGAGTTGGTGTTCTCCACAGCAACCCCAGGGGGAACTTCTAGGGAGTGGAACATGGGCACATTTTCCCACCTAGCCATGTCCTTGCCTGTGGACAATGCCCACCTCCATCGCGCCCGGCAAAATGCAAACGTAAAACCTTGGAGTTATTAGTGTTCTCCTCGGATGTGCCCAACCGTTCAAACGGCGCCCAGGCTCTTGGAGAATGAGCTTGTCCCGCAGGGCATGTCACTTGGCTATACTACGAAGCTTTGCTGCGACTTTTGCCTGGTGGGAAGGGCCTTACCTTGCTGTTCACGGAATCCACCCTGGTTGGCATGGCTAGTACCTTGGCTGCAGGTCGCTCGTGGTCGTGAGATTCTCGAGCTACGGGACAATGGCATATGATTGGGAGCGGCCGACTTCCGACAGGAGCCGACACAGAGGATCCGAACATGTGGTTCTCTCTCTACATAGTAATTATGTTTTAAGCAGCATATCTTGAGAGCTGGGCCCTGCTGGTCTATACCCTTCACTCCACATCGTAACTGTCTGCGTTTGTGCTTCTCCCAGTGTTCGTCTGATGACCCCAGTATCCATATATTAGACCTGGAGACCCCGCGTGGTTCCTAGGCTGCCCTTCTGTCCTGTATTATCACTCTTCGGTTGCCCACCGTCACTACTGCAGCACGGATAACTCTCTGAGCCTTGATCTTCTCCGTAGCACAACTGAGACACCACCCACTCATTCTCACGATGGGTCTTCTCAAAGGCATTTCGCAGAAGAAGCCCAAGGGTGAGGCTGTCGTCCAAGCTCAAGAGGAGGCGCCAGACTTCGAGAAGGTCAACTGGGCCAAGGATCCGGGCCTGCGCAAGCTCTACTTCTTTGCTGTTATTCTCTGCTTCGCATCAGCTACGACCGGTTACGATGGGTACGTTCTCGGCAGGTCTGGCGAGTTTGAGATCACTTGCTGACGTGTCATGTCGTTCAGCATGTTCTTTAACTCTGTCCAGAACTTCAACTCATGGCAGGAATTCTTCAATCATCCCAAGGGAGGCGAGCTTGGTCTCCTTGCTGCCCTCTACCAGATTGGCAGTCTGATTTCGATTCCCATGGTGTAAGTCCATGCCCGGATTGCTCTAACCTCCAAACTCCACTTCTATACTAATAGGATGACAAGCCCCTACATTGCCGACAACTATGGACGAAAGGCCCCGATTGCTCTGGGCTGTGTTATCATGGTCGCAGGAGCGGTGTTGCAAGGCGCTTGCCAGAACATGGGCAGTGAGTGGTGGACGAGGTTTCTCGTTTCCGACATGTTAACTAAGACTCCGTAGTGTTCATGGGTGGCCGCGCTCTTCTCGGTTTCGGCAACTCTTTTGCCCAGATCGCCTCTCCCATGCTGCTTGCTGAGCTTTGCCATCCCCAGCACCGAGCCCGGCTTACTACCGTTTACAATTGGTAAGTACAGCTATGCCCTGTTGAGCTCAAAGACAATGTTATGGGAGTTGATGCTAACCGGGCTCCTCAGCTTGTGGAACGTCGGTGCTCTCGTCGTTGCCTGGCTGTCCTTTGGTACCGATTTCCTCGGAAACGAATGGTCTTGGCGTATCCCTGCCCTGGGCCAGGCGATTCCGTCCCTCATCCAGCTGCTTTTCATCTTCTGTAAGTTGCGTCCGGTCGTGTGCCTCGGCTCACCCTAACTCTTGCCAGGGGTTCCCGAGTCGCCTCGATACCTCATTGCCAAAGATCGCCACGATGAGGCCCTCAACATCCTTGGTAGATTCCACGCCAACGGAAACAACGACCACCCGACCGTCCAGTTTGAGTTCCGCGAGATTCGAGAGACGATCAAGCGCGAGATGGCCGCCAAGAACAGCAGCAGCTACCTCGACTTCCTCCGCACCCCCGGCAACAAGTACCGCTTCATCGTGTTGATCTCTCTCGGTCTGTTCTCCCAGTGGTCAGGCAACGCAATCATCTCGAACTACACGAGCACCCTCTATCTCAACGCGGGCATCGAGAGCTCTACGGCGAGACTTGGCCTCTCCGCCGGCCAGACGGGTCTATCTCTGATTGTGTCCGTCACTCTCGCTATGCAAGTCGACAAGTTTGGTCGCCGCCCCATCTTCCTGGCGTCGACAGGTGGTATGCTCATGACGTTCGTCTTCTGGACCCTGTCTGCTGGCCTGTATGAGGAGCACGGCTCTCCCGGTTCCAACTATGCCATGATTTTCTTCATCTGGCTCTTTGGCTTCTTCTACGCATTCGCCTGGTCCGGCCTGCTCATCAGCTACTCGATCGAAATCCTGCCATACAAACTGCGTGCCAAGGGTTTGATGATTGTCAACCTGGTCGTCCAGGCCGCTCTGACGCTCAACAACTACGCCAACCCCAATGCCTTTGACCACTTTGAGGGGCACACTTGGAAGCTGTACCTCATCTACACAGTAAGTCACAGCCTAGCCTCCCGGCGAGCTCGAATAATTTTCAGCGGTACTAACCCAGTTCTGCAGTGCTGGATCTTCCTCGAGCTCACCTTTGTGTACTTCTTCTACGTCGAAACCAAAGGTCCCACCCTCGAGGAGCTCGTCAAGGTCATCGATGGCCCCGACGCCGAGGTTGCAGATTTGGACCTCGCTCAGGTTGAGCAAGAGGTCAAGATTGGCCACGAGGCGGAGGAATTTGAGCACAAGCGCGGTTAACGGATTACGACGGAGCTGCCTGAACTGGGACGCTTCTGGACATTTTGAATGATAGCACATGAGCATGCTAGATACCCAACGATTATGCTTAGACTTTCGAGACGAAACAGTTTACGACTTTTACTTTTGGAGTCTCTTTCCCACGTTGGCCATGTTTGCTCTGATACGGTTGCAGTGCTTTTCATGCAGTTGGAAGCTAGTTCTTCGGGACATTCTTGCTTGCTGAAAACTTGAACAGGGTGGAGCGTTTGGCTTCTCTCGCTAAAAACGGGCTTTCTTGTTGATAAAATGCATTTGAATATCTCAACGGAGTAGTCGGCCCTCAATATCAACACAACTTTCATCGTCGTCCTCTTGGTGCAGGTCGTTGTTACCAACGCAGGCTCTTGAATCCAACATTCGTTACGTTCCAAATGCCAGAGGTAAATATTTTGTCATGTGTTACCACTTCTTGGGCTTCCTCCAAGGCCTTCACTTGGGAAACGGCTCGACTCTGCTAGTGGAAAGGTCCAGCTGAATGGGCTCAACGTCATGTCAGCTTCCGTATTCGCGACGCTGTACTTTTGTGTACATCGATGGAACGATGACGGTAACATGCGTGGCCTAGAGATCGTATCCTTTGGCGGGTGAACATGCGTGCAGGTCTGTGAAGAGCATAGTGTACAATATCAATCTGGAGATCTGAAAACGCTCACGCAAATGGAAGTACTACGTCAAACCTCCTACTAATTAAAGACGATACGGCAACCGAGTTCATGTGGCGATGAAGGGCACTTGTGTTTCAAGAACCGATGCCAGATTCGAGCTAAAGACTACTAGCTCGATCAGACCTGCAATAACATGTCTTGTCACTGAAGGATATAGTTGCTAACCGAATCTATCTCGGTATGCTGATTTATGCTCTCCGTGTGCTTGCCACCTTTCTTGCTTCTTGAACAGTCCTCGACTGTCGAACTTGTGCCTTGAGCTTCCTGATCTCTGCTCTCCTCATTCTGGCACGCTCCCGCTGAGGATCAGGTTGTATCTCATCACCTAGAGCCTCGAAAGCTCGCAGATCAGCTAGAAATCGTCGTATGCGAACACCTGTCTTCTGTCGGATCCATGCGTCCACCTCTTCGTCACAAGCTGCAGCCATCGCTATGCTTAGGCCTCGTAGTACATCCCTATCGTCAATGTCATGATCGTCTTTCTTTGTAGGACCCGAGGTCTCGCCCTTCTGAAGAACATCATGCGCTGGTCCAAGGTCGTACTCCGGTGGCAAAACACTTTCTTCGTCCAGAGGGCAAGAGTATGGGGTTTCCTTCGTTTCTTTCTGGGATGAAGATCCGGCGTTCTCCTGTTCGTAGTCTTCCTTTTCCATCTTCTTAGATGCGGCTTCCATGGCAATCCTTAGTGATGATGGATTGCTCACACTGAGCTTCCCGGCAGAGGGCAGATTGTCGTCCACTGACACAATGTTTTCATTTGATGCTTCTGACCGCTCTCTGGTTCGAGTATCAGCGATAAGCGACAGTCCTGGCAAATCCCGGAACATTCGCCCAGACTGGAAGATGGGCGGGTGCTTAGCTTGTGTCCGCCCATCTCGCCGGATCTCCTTCTCTTTGGCTTTCCGTTCCGGTTGCCTCACAGATACCCTAAGAGGTTTCCAAACGGCCTCGGGTGCCTTTCCAGGCTCGTCAGGGTCTTTTTTTCGTGCTGGTCGAGACGCATGTATGTCTTTGCCCGACACAGAGTCGACTGCAGGTCCCAAAGACGCCTTGGTAACATGACTGGCTGAGGCAGTCGGCTTTGGATCCTCGGTAAACGCGTTCTGTTGAAATACCTTCCGGAGTCCTTTGGAGTTGGCATCGACGCGAATGTGCTGAAGCGGTTTGGTCGAGGATTTGTAGCGACTTGCAGCTTTGGGTGGGATCGGTGGTTTGATATCCTTCCTGTGAGCAACGGAAGGCTTGCCATTGGGAGGCAAGTCCTCTTCGTTGACATCATCGAACTCGGTTTGGCGAGCCAGCCTATGTGTCGATGGACGTTGTGCAGTGTCGCCGTGCCAAGTATTCAACCGAGGATCTCTGAGATTCGTGCCCTCTGTGTAGGAGTTAGCCATCGAGCATCGATTCGTAAACGGTTTACTCACCCCCGGGCTTTATAAGAGGTCCATCCTTCTGAGGATAGACTGGTCGCCACCGAGCCAGGATCTTGCTGGGCGCATCGACAGTTGGGGACGGCGGTGCTCCATTGTCATCTTCAGCCGTCTCAGCGCTCACGGTGGGAAAACAAGACAGTTTATAGCACTTTGAAGTACCGGCTTTCTTGGGAGGTGCCTCGTCTATAAAGGCAACTTCCATTGCACCAGGCTGGGTGAAGGCAACCTCTGTAACTGAGCCGGCAGAATCCGACGGCCCTGAAGTTGGGCTCCTCACGCCATTAAACTGCAGGTGTCCCGGATTAACTTTGGGTTTGGGGTCCTCGGGCTGGATTCCGACCGGCGGTGGGCGACCATGTCGCTTCATCTCATCCTCGCTCTCTTCCGCTGGACTTCTGGGGTTATCATACTTACCCTGTTGCGTCGAGGTCACGGCCAGCCCAGCAGCTAGAAACTGATCCTGATATGGAAGTAAAGCAGTAACAGTATGCAGAGATAGTCCAGACTCCGGGGTCGGCGTGTTAATGTGTAGCTTGCCCGCGGCCTCTCTGCGCTGTGCGTAGATCTCTAGCTGTTTGGCAAATCTATCCACCTCTCGGCGACGGCTCGAGGTTCTGGTTGGCGGCTGCAAAGAAGTAGACGATGGTTTGGGCGACCTGCTGGGAGAGGCGAGAAGTGATACCTGGCTTTGTTGCGATACGCTTCTGCGGACAGCTTCCTACAGCTGTGGATCGGCGACTCCGAACCGCTTCTTATGGGATGCAGAAGACGCGCGGCGAGCAACCGCAGGACGTGGATGCTCGGCTTTGGATGGTAAGGGATCCGGCGATTTCACTATTCCATCGGGAAGAATGGGGCGCCGCATGCGGGTTTGGTCTTGCTGATGTCGTATAGGAGAACCCGAGGACCCCGCAACAGCTCGTCGAAGACCATTGCGAGAGCTAGCTAGGTGTTCGGGGCCGGCATATTCTCGTCGATGAGGAGTACCAGGACCACCGTGCCTAGGTGGATATGGACCTCCGGGATCAGCATCGGCCATGGCGACGTACCAACGAGGGGGCGTCTTCTGGATCGACCGCCTCTGATTACGTTGTGGACGAGGACGCGGGGTAAGGGGCCGAAGGACGTCGGACGTCAAGCTTTGGCGCAGTCTCGTGAGCTCTCTCTCTCGTGCCAGAGAAGCGGCAACAGAAGTTGGTTCTGGCCGAGCCAGCTTCTGCACTGATGCAGAAACAACTCGGGGATGAGATAGCCTGCCGGAGGGAAGTCTGACCTTGCTGGCTCGTCTAGGGACCTCGATGCGTTGTTGGCGGCGAAGGCTCTCGACAGATCGACTTATGGGCTTGCGAAAGACGTCTTCAGCAGCACGATGTGCTAGTTCTGGTGCAGGCTTAGGTAGAGAGGGCGAAAGTCCTGGCGACAGGCAATTACAGTCTCGAAAGACCCGTTCGCAGTCAAGCATTGTCCATAAAAAGGATCTGTGATTGTTTCCAAAAAAAGAATCTGTGATGGTATCATGTGTTCTAGGTAGAAAATCGTGGTTTAGGTGAGGGATGCTGTACAATGCAGCAGAAGCGGCGTCTGTCTGCTTCTGGCTGGTGGAGTCAGGGATGAGGTGAGGTGGTCTTGCCCCTTTGCGAAATACAGGAAGATGTCGTAGGTCATCATCAGAAGAAATCGTGTGGACAGACTAGATAGGCAAGTTCTTCACCTCAGAACATCCTTAATACTGGGCGACGAGAAGGTTTCGAGCTGGCGCCGACCCTTCCGTAGCAAATGTTCGACGACGGAGAAGTCACGCTTGTCGACAGCGATGTACTTGTCAAACTCGGTCCTGGTTGATACGTCAGCCGGGTGCCAATGACGCAGAAGACTGGCGAGTGCTTGCCTCGTGAACGACTTGAAGTGAGGCTGTGTTGTCTTTGGTACGTTAGCCTCACCTGCGCCAAACGAGTATGACCCGCCGAGCACTTACCTCAGGCTTCTTGCGGATTTCTCGCAAACATTGCCTGTAAAGAGCCAAAACTTCTCGCTGTAAGCCAGAGAGCCCGCGTCTTGCAACTGCCATCTTGACTAGTCCTTTTTGATATCAGCCGAATGGGCGAGTTTCTTAAGTGTTCTTTCACGACTTGAGTATAGAGTAAGTCCAACCAGGTGGAAAGCTGAGTCGTTGATGTCAACCAGAGAAAGTGGCTCCTTCGTTGGGTTCAGCTCTGGCCAATTACATGCGTCTCGGTTCCTTGGTCGAAGCGATGACTCAGCAGGACTGTACTGTGTACATAGGTAGTGTACGCGCTGAGCTCTCCCGAACATGTGGAGAGCTGTCCCAGTTCGGATGATTATGTACCTTTGTACATGGCCACTCGATGCCGAGACATTAGCCGGAGCTCTATCCATCACTCTCAACGTCAGACAGCTGCTGCAGTTGTGCAATGCCTCGCCAAAATTCAGGTCCGTTATCGGAATTCCTCAAGCTGACTCGAATGACCACAATACGATGATAATTCACTGGAAAGCTCGTTAAAGGGATCCAAGATGAAAGAGCTCGGGGAATAAAACAAAGTGGTTATCGGCGTGAGGTTCCGGTATCATAGTGTAGGCATGCTGATCCAAGCAAGACGTTGGAGAAGTGTGGGGTTTGACGGCTAGGATCCCGATGGCCGGACTACGTGAGCTTCATCATCAGTCTTTGGATCCAACATTTGCAACGAACCGCCAATCTTTTTCGTGATTGTTTACTACCGTCTTCTCATCATCAATAAGTGGACATACTCGCAGACATGGCCTCTTTTTCCGTCTGTGACCTCATCACCGATCCATTACGTGTACGTTCGCTGACTCCATCCAGAGACTCGTCCGCTTCCTCGCCAGGGACGGCAAGACGTACTACGGTGATGCCATCCTCCCCAGAGGCGTCAGCGACATCGCAAAGGCCACACAAGCCCGTATCGTGACCGGCGACATTTTCGGCAGACACGACGTGACCGAGAACGTGGCCGACATTCGCCTGCTGCTGTCCCCTCTCGCGCCGGAGCACGTCAAGACGGTGCGATGCCTCGGCCTCAACTATGCCAACCACGCCAAGGAAGTGAGCAGCTCATCCAAGCCAGCCAACCATCGTGCCGCAACCGGTGACTGACACGGCATAGTCCAATATGGCCATTCCCAAATTCCCAGTTCTCTTTGTGGGTACCCCGTTTCGCAACGTCTCGTAGTTGCAAGCTGACTTTGGTAGTACAAACCCGTCACATCACTGTCCGGCCCCACTGACCCTATTCCCATCCACCCCATCGCGCAAACGGGCAGCACTCTGGACTACGAGTGCGAGTTGGTCGTCGTCATCGGCAAGGCCGCGTCGGACGTGTCCGAGGACGAAGCACTCAATTACGTCCTCGGCTACGCTGTCGGCAACGACGTCTCGCACCGTGACTGGCAGCTGCAGCGCGGAGGCGGTCAGTGGTCCCTGGGCAAGGGGTTCGACGGCTGGGCGCCGTTTGGGCCCGGTATCGTCACCAACAAGGTCATCGGGGACCCCCAGAACCTCAAGATCTTCACCAAGGTCAACGGGGATACCGTCCAAGTAAGTTTGCCAGTGGCGCAGGCGCAGCGATGGCGGAGGCGCAGTATGATAACAGCGAGGCAGAACAACAACACCAAGGACATGATTTTCGGAATCAAGAAGACCATTTCCTTCCTAAGCCAGGGCACAACGCTACTGCCAGGTGATGTCATCTTCACCGGAACGTAAGTGTCACAATTGTGACTCCTTGTTGGTGCCTCTTACTGACTGCGCGCTTGCAGGCCTGAGGGCGTGGGCATGGGTCGCAAGCCCCAATTGTGGCTCAAGGACGGAGATGTCGTCGAGGTCGGCCTCGAGAATGTGGGCTCTTGCGTCAACAAGGTCGATTTTGGTAAGGTGAAGTCGAAGATCTAGTTGATGGTGCTGCCATTGGTATGAACTGTACATGATTGTAAATTGGACAATGGAGGGACGACCACACGTCTATAGTGAAAGAAACTGTCGTTGGCTTTGAATTCTGAACCAGACCGGCCGTCTGCTGCAGCCCGACCAACAGGTCACGTCGGACTGTGGCCAGTCGTTGCTTCGGCTTGCACTGGTGGTCCTTTTACGCGACCCTCGTCGTCGATACCTGACTGGCCGCGGACTTGCCGGCCCATTCACTACCAAATTGGCGGGATCTTGTTGGGTGTTGTATATGCGGCCGACAGTGGCGGTGTAACCCAGACCACTGGGACAGACGGGGACTCATGGCTGTATCAACACATCACACGGCTGGCGTACCCGGTGTTGTCTGTAGTGTCCAGTTCGACTTTGGGATAGCGAAACGAGAAGATCCAACGGTGAGTGCATCTTTCTTCATGTGCAGCCCCTACCTAAGTTAGTCGTGGAAGCCTCTGCTGAGGTCCAGAGGAGACTCCGGAAATCCCGACCATGTCGACAAACAAATGCATGAGATGAAATGTTTGGATGTCGCAAGATCCAGAGGCACTCAAGAGCCGGTTTTCTCAAAGCGTCTCTAGGGTTTGGTAGTTGCTGAGTGTGAAGAGACAGGAGGCGACTCGCGGTTATAACCAGGCATCGTGGACAAGTTGTACTCGTTGTAGGTAGTACGCAGTGCGCACCCAGCAGCTGGGTTAGGGGGCAAGGTAGACGCTAGCAGGCCCTTTCGGGGCTAGCTTCCAGCGAACCCATATCACTGGGCGGGCAATTTTTTGACTGTAACAAATATGTATCCCCTTCTGACGTGATCTTCCATCAACAGGCCCTCAGACGTCCTCTCCTATCCGCATCTGTAGTGTAGTGGTTATCATCCTAGCCTTCCATTCATCGTGGCTCAGCTGGGGACCCGGTTTCGATTACCGGCGGATGCAACACCGCGGACATTTTTTTGGGGCTTGATAACACTTTTTTTTGTCAACGATAGTCAATTTATTCCTTCCAGCTGTTCTCAAGCCAACCTCATCGGTCTGGCGTGGTGACTCGTGACGTTGAATTGTCCTCGGCCAAACCAACTTCGAAACCCACACTGCCTGTTGTGACTGACCGCATGGAAAAATACACGTCCACGTGCAATCATCGCGAAGTACCACAGATGAAGGCTGTGTACCGAATCCCAAGAGTCGTGCAGAACGAACACTCCATCCCGGAATATTTCCAGCCAAGTGCGCGATTCTTCGGTGACCAGAAAACAACAAGCTCGTCCATCTGCCGCCTGCACAGCCCTGCCCTCTCCACGCCAAATCGCCCGGCTCCGCCCCCAACGTCGCGCCGCTCCCAGCGCGCCAGTCGACCGGAGCCTTATTCCCTCAAGCCTTCCGAAATCCTACAGCTCCGTCGCGTCGATATGTCTTTTCCCAGCTCCGCGACATTGTGACGGAATCTGCATCCGCCATTGGTTCGAGCAAGAGTGAATCGAACCGGACCAGACCACCGCTAACACCATTCGGGCCCCAGTATCATCTTTACAAACTTGATGGGCCAATAACATCCCGATGAAGTAATTGGATATGCATCGTTGGGCTGATTCAGCCCTGAGGGAAGACAAAGAGGTGTCAGAGTGCCTTATCACAAGTGCCATGAGGCTCGGTGACTGTTCGATTTGGATGTTTCAGTGCAGATACAGTTCTCGCTTCTCGGTCAAGTGACCGTGCCACCTTATATCCTGCTCTGCCCGTGTGGAAATCAGGATACCGTGATGGTTTTGGGTTGACGCCACTTTGAGATACTTTCCCAGCCCTGCGTACGCCTTTTCTTTCTTCCTTGCAGGCAACGTAAAATCTTCTTTGCTCTTTGCAATGTCTACTGCCGCGGACACATTTGTCGAGATGAGAACACCAAATGCACCGACTGACTGGGCGGCCGTTTTCTGGCAGAATGAGTGCGCGGCTTTTTACGGGAACCCGAGCGTGACGCCCGGGGACTTTGCTCTTGGGGTGGACAGCAGTGCCAAGGGTAAAGGTAAAGAGAGACAGGCCGACCTTGATGTTCCTGCACCTCCTCCACCCGGAGACGGAGTGACTGGGACGACCGGTGTCGACGAAGACATGGGCGAGGACTGGAAAGAGTACAATCCCCCTGCTGCCCTCACATCGGCGCCCAACGTCACTGACGACGTTCTGCTTGGCATCTTGCGGGCCTCGATCGAGAATATCAAAAGCGGGATCGAGGAGGAGAAGCAGCTCCAGGCGCGGGAGGCGGAGAGAGAGATGGAGCCCGAAGAAGAATCCCGAGAAGATGACGCTGCGGAGAATGTCCCGGCCATCGAGGGACCCGTCATCCCAGAGCCTAATCCTACAGACGTGATTCCCGTCAAAGTTACCCGGGACAACGAGGCCGAATCGTCTCCGTCAGCAATCCCTGGAAACGGCGAGGGTAGCTCGACCTCAGCAGGCCCTCCGAAGACGCACCGGAAAAGTCGCCGAATCATGGAGCGAATCCTGTCCAGATTCGGCGACAAGGAAGGCTCGTCGTCATCCTCGAAAGGCCTTTTCAAAGTTGGTAGCAACGCCAGCAAGTCCAGCATCGACGCGTCGTCGTCCTCGGACAGAACCAAAGCCGCCAAGACTCAGCCATTGCTCGTGTAAGTCCCGTCCTCTTCCCACAGGTCTCCTGGCACACGGGTATCCTGACGCAAGAGTCCAGCGAATGCGTCTCGTGCCTCGACGAATTCCCTCCCAAACAGACCATCGAGCTCCCCTGCCACAACTACTGCATCTCCTGCTTCCTGCGCCTCGTCAAGTCCGCCTCCGAACACGAGCAACACTGGCCTCCCAAGTGCTGCCTCAACGAGGTCCCCCAGCGCGTCGTCTTGCGCCACGTCCCGCGCGACCTCGGCCGCGCCTACACCACCCGCCTCGCCGAGTGGGCGCTCCCCGTCGGCGAGCGCCTGTACTGCCACCGCGGCGACTGCGGGCTCTGGATCCCGCCGTACCACGCCGACCCGGCCCGCCGCACCGCGCGCTGCGCCGCCGGCCACCGCATCTGCACCCTCTGCCGCGGCGCCCAGCACGCCGCCGACGACGAGTGCCCGGAGGACCGCGACCTCGCCCTCACCCACAACCTCGCCGAGGACGAGGGCTGGCAGCACTGCGGGCGCTGCAACGCCCTCGTCGAGCACAGCGAAGCGTGCCAGCACATAACGTGCCGCTGCGGCCACCAGTTCTGCTACGTCTGCGGCCTGCGCTGGCTCTCGTGCGAGTGCACTGTCGCCCAGCTCATGGAGCGCAAGGACGCGGCGGCCCAGCGCAGGCAGGCGCGGGAGCAGAGGGAGCAGCAGGCCGACGCGGAGCTGCGCGACGCCCTGCGGCAGATTGACGAGTTTGAGCGCGAGGAGGCGCGCAAGGCGGAGCTCCTGCGTGCGGAAGCGGCGCGCCTGGAGGAGGACCGCGCGCAGCGGCAGCTCGAGGAGCGCGTGAAGCAGGAGAGCCTGCGGCGGCACGAGGCCGACGTCAAGTTTGCGGCGTTGAGGACGGCGCTGGACGCGGTGCACGACCTCCAGGAGGTCATGGTGCGCTTCCAGCACGACAAGGAGTGCGAGCTCGACGCCCGCGGGGCGGAGGAGGCGGCGGCGGAACTCGCGGGGCGGAACCGCGCGGAACTAGCGGCGGTCGCGGAAGCCGGGCGGAAGAAGAAGGCCGCGAAAGAAAAGGGGCTGGCGGCGGAGCACGCGGCGAGAGCGCGCGAGGAAAAGGCGGCCGAGGACGCGTACAAGGGGCAGCTGGACCGCTACTTCGCCACGAAGCCCGACGGCGAGCAGCGCGCCGCGCAGCTGATGCGCGAGTTTAGACGCAGGATGGACGTTGGCTGGCTTGCGTGGAGCAAGTGGCGCGACGACGCGGCTGCGAGGCACAAGCACGAGGTGGACATGGACGTGACCATCCGCAAGGAGCTCATGGCAGAATTCGAGCTGAGGCATGCCGATTGTATGCTCGAGGCGAGGACGGCAATGCAGAGGCGGCAGGCCGCGGAGGTGAGGTGGACGACGCTGATTATCGCGGAGAGGGTAAGGATGTTGGCGGAGATGAAGACGATGGAACTGGAGGATGGCGGAGAGACTTTCTATAGCATGAGCGAGGGGGAGGGAGAAGGAGAGAAGGGAAGCAGTTGACGGTGGCTCGGCGACCTTATCGTGCTGGTTCTGGTCGTCATCATCGTCATTCTTCTACCTTGATATCAAACATACCTGGTAGGGCTATCTCGAGGTCATGACCAGGGTTGTAACTAAAGGAATTAGAGGTTCAATTTACAGACCAATCGCCACTCAACGCCGAAACACCATGGCTCGGTTACAATATAAAACAAGAGAAAACGGGTTTCACCACTCTGAACGGCAGTCAGTCAAATCACACCATCATCGCGCCCGATTTGGTGACGAGAAACTCTTCCAATGTCGTGCTTGTCCCGAACCCAGGCCCGTAACCGTTACCGTTGTTTCCCGCCGGGATGGGTGCGTCAGTCACCAAGCTGACGGTGTTCTGTTCGTGTCAGTCGACGTCAACAGTAGCTGGGACCGAACCGGCGAGGACCGAAGACGACACTAACCATTCCGAGGACACCAGCATCCAGACGCTCAAACATGCGTTCCAAACGGTCCGAATCTTGCGTGTAGACATACCCAGCCAGGTGAACCGGCGTGTCGTTTGCCCTTCTCACAACTTCATCCTCCTCGTCAAAGATGAAGAGCCCCAGCACCGGCCCAAACACCTCCTCACGACACATGAGCATCGAGTCCGTCATGCTGCCCAGCACGGTTGGCGCCATAAAGTAGCCGTCCCCAGGTTCCCGCCTTCCTGTGCCCGAAATTATCACGGCTCCCTTCTCTTCGGCATCCTTACACAGTGCCTCTGCCTTGTACAACCCCCTGATCGTCGTCAACGGCCCCAATGTGGTCTCTCGCCCCATCCCGTGGCCCAGCGTGAGCTGCTCGACCTCGGCGACGATCAAATCCGAGAAAAGGTCGTACGCCCCACGCTGGACGTAGCACCGGTTCGGCGCGATGCAAGCCTGCCCCGCGTGCCGCCACTTCAGCGCCGCCAGTTCCCTCGCAGCGGTGTCGAGGTCAGCGTCCTCGAATATGATAAAAGGACAGTTGCCGCCGAGGTCGAGCGTCAGGCGCTTGAGGTTACGAGTGCAGTTTGACGCCACGCGCTTCCCGACCCGCACACTGCCCGTGAAGCTGACCGCCTTCACGAGCGGGTGCATACACAGCGACTCGGCCACCTCGGGCGTGTTCCCCAAACTCGTCGTGATGACGTTGAACGCACCGGCTGGAAACCCAGCCCGGGTAGCGAGGCATGCCAGCGCGAGCGCCGTCAGCGGTGTTTCCGACGACGGCTTGACGATGACGGTGCACCCCGCCGCGAGTGCCGCCGCCGCCTTACGGAGTGTGAGAGCTAGCGGGAAGCTCCACGGAACCAGCGCCAGAACTACGCCGACGGGCTGCTTGCGGATCGCGGGTTTCCGTGCCCTGCTGAATGTGGCCGATTTCGGCGTCCCGCTCGGTCTCGACAAAGGCGTCGAAGGCGTCACCGGCGTCACCGGCGACGAAGGGAACGTCGACATGGGCACGGCGTCCAGACGCTCTGCTTCAGTCGCAAACCACCGCGTCAGCCCGGCGCCATAGTCCACTTCGGCGAGCGCCTCGGGTAGCGGTTTCCCCGTTTCGTGAACGAGAATCGTCGCGAGGTCGAGGCGCGCGGCGAGGATGAGGTGGTGCCACGCCGTCAGCAGACGCCCGCGCTCCCGTGGCGGATGGTCCACGGCGAAGTCTTGAAAAGCCGCCTGCGCCGAGCGAACCGTCGGGTGGACGTCGTCCTTGGTGCAGTCAGGGCATGTTGCCCACACGCGGCCGGTACCTGGATCGAGTACGGCGAAGCGCTTCCTGCTGAGCGAGCTGACCCACTCGTTGTGGACGTGGCAGTCGCGGTGCAGAAGGCCAATGTCGGTGAGATTGAAGGGCAACGGTAGCGATGGCGATGGAAGAGGAAGCGGATACGGCGATGAGCTGCCTTGAAGTAGAAAGCTATTGGTGTTTGTGTTGCTTCGGGACGACGAGGTGGTGCTGTTGGAGGTGATTGTGCTGGCGACTGGGGAGCTGAGTGCGCTGGTCATGGTTGGCGAGAAGGAGACCTTTCGTCGATGGGTATAGTCGTCGTCCCGGCCGGGCTGGGCGAGTGAGAGCCTCCTCATCTGACTTGACCTAGACCCCTGTTCGGAAAACGGGCGAGGACGGAAAATGTAGATGACTGACGGCGGTGGGCAAGTTGTCTTGCCGCAAGAGACGAGAGACTGCGACACGACACCAGGAAGCGAGGTCGACAGCGAGTGACGACAGAAGAACTAGCTCTGGTCCCCCTTAGGTACGCAACGGAAGACGTCTGGGAGAGACTCTATTCTCTCCTCACGTCGTGGCATCGATGCCCGGTTCCAGACCTCCCGGGAACACTGTCCAAGGTGGAATAGGATACCTGGCTCACGGAGCTCACATGTTTTAGACTCGGCCTGTAGAGCGTCATCTGAAGCATGCCATCTTCATTGTGCAAAAGTAAGATTCTTATTTGACTTTTGCTCCTGTCCTCCTGTCATGACTGCGGCCCAAGCTTTTGAACCGCATGTTTCTCCTCTTTCTGCATGTCCCCCAGAGCGAGCTGCCGCGGACTTGTCTTGCGTCCACCAAAGGGCGGTGCGGCAAGACAGCAGCGGTCATCGCGGCTTCTGGTCCCCTGCAAAATGACCGAGGTTGCTATCCAGGCTTACGGCTCGGCCAGCAACATGTCACCGAACGCAGGCTGGCGACTGTGGATTTTCTTCTTGGGTGGACTGGGTGAACAGGAAACCCGAAGCGCAACGTCCAGAAGTAACTTGTTGTGCGGTGTATCATACAAATGTGCCGGGTAAATCGTTGTGTTGCTGAAAAGCAGAATACAAGCAGTATGTCAGCTCGACGTATTTGGGATCCTGCTCGCCCGGAAGACCGGTACGGAGCCGTACGGGTTTCATCTGAGCCCGCTGCGAACCAAAGACTGTCAATCGGTTCTCTGATCGACACCCATACAGGATATCGCTCGTGCGGATCGGTAAGCATCAGACGAAGGTCTGGCGCTGCTGCATTCCAAACAAAGGGAGCGTTGGCAGTGACAGACGGACAACGGGGCGTCTTGATTTGTACTGAAAACGAGGTCGTACTTCACTGGAATCTTGTCCACATGCGCGCCATTGAGGTGGCTCGTCTCCAACATCATATTATTATTGCTCAAACATCCGAACAACCAAATACGACGGCGCTCTAGTAGTAGGACGTGCTGGCGCTCCGGTATTCAGGTCTGGATTCTGGAAAGCTTCCCGGTGGCCCGCCATGGCCCTTGGCTTCATCGTCGGAGCTCAGCGCGTCTCCATAATCATCATTCCTTTCCGGCGGCGCACGCATAGCTTCCAGAAGGCCGTGGTCTAGGAATGACGGTTGGTACGGCTTGAGAGCGTGAATCTCGCGGCCGGAGGGCATCTGGGCTAACAACGGCCCAGTGGGGGGAATGATCTGAACGTTCATCTGGACATTGTGTTAGATAAATGCAGCGAAATAAGCAACGCGCCATGACTTACCGTGTCGTTTTGCTTCTGCCACTTTCCCTCGAGGAACTCAATCACGCGCGTCTCTTCAACCTTTCCGCCGTCTGCGCCCCAGGCCGTTTCCTTTTCCACCTTGCGCTCCTCTCTCTTCTCGGTCCACTCCTTCTTGAGACGGCTGAAGCCTGACCCTTTGGCGGAATACTTGGACTCGATTCCCAGCTCCTGCAGACCAGCTTGCAACCAGGCAATGGCGGCGCCGACTTGACCTCCAATCTCGGCGTCAATACCGAAAAAGCGACAGGCCTTGGCGCGGCAGGTCCTCCTGAGGTCTTCGAGGTAGCGGAGCAACCCCTCGTTGATTTTGCTGGAGCCCCTCCCCGCAGCTTGGCAGAGGGAAGACGCCTGTGCGGCGTGTTCGGCGGCGGCAAGACAGAGACGGGCGAAGAGATGAGCGCGGACTTTGGGTATGTCTGGGGCTTTGTACATCCACTCGCGGTCGGTTTTGTTGCGATCCTGGTTAACGATGGCTGGATAGGGGTCGTCCTTCAGAACGGCCAGGAGGGTCGCCTCAGCGAGGGCCAGCGAGGACATGGCACGCAGAGTCGATGGAGACACATCACTGCAGGGAGGAGCAATCTGTATTCTCTCAGCGCGGATAGCGAGCCAGTCGTATATCGACGCGGCATCTAGCAGGTACTTGGTTGCCGTCTGGATGGTACCAGTGCGCTGCTGGGCATCCAATGTCGCCTGTGATGTGACGAAAAGCGGATGGAGAGCGGTACGGGCGACCAACGTGTACGAATTGGCCAGAGTAGAGAGCGTGAAGGCAATCTCATGGTCAATGGCCTGAACCTTCACCCGTGAGCGCTCTCGACCGGGAACCGCGTTGTCTGACAGCGTTGGGCGCCATTCAATGGAGGGCGGAGACGTGGCATTTAGCCTGATGCCGTCGCCAAACTGCGAATTCGGATTCAGACCGGCATCGATGGCTAGTACATACGGCACATAGCCGCTGAGGGCGCCGATGACTGTAGAAAGGTGAGAAGACTGAGAGGTAGGCGGCAGGCGTTTGTGTTTCTTCAAGGCGTCTCTTACGACCCCGCGATAGGTGCTCGCGCTAAGAGGCAGAGAGGGATGGGTATCGCTATTGAAGCTGGAAGAGAAGGAAAACGCCGAGGTTGTGGGGAGAATGAAGGGGAAAGGCATTTCGAAGGGAAGTAAGTACGTCTACTCCGATAAGGTAGGACGGCACGAGAGCTTAGTGAATTGAGGGCTTCCTCGAAGACGTTGGACCACTAACTAACATGGGAAGTTGCCAGTAACACCACACGGCCTGTGACGTTGGGTGTCCCAGCGCCAGGCATAGCCAATTGAGGTTAGACTTGTCAACCCCGGACTCGGTCACGTGGGTCGGAGCTGGCATTCCCTTGGCTGGGGATCGAGCTGAGCTCAGCTGTTGGAGAGACGAGGGAAAACCAGTATGAAGTATACCACCTCAAAGGCACCCGAGTTTGATCAGAATATGAGAGCCGTACTCATACTCGGAGCATTTTACTCAGCAGAAGTTGAACTTGGCTAAGAATGAGGCCAAATCAATACATTATGCTGCAAAAGCAGGGCCCTGCAGCCACAGAAAGCACTGGAGCTTGGGGTAGCAATAGTGGGAAAGAAAGAAAAACCGAGTTGCTTCTTCTTCTCCTCTCTTGGGTTGTCTTTGGGGAGAACTGAGCTGCTGAGGTCAACAATTCTCAGGATTGGATGACACACCTAGCTTCCTTGTTTTTTTTTAATTTTTCATGGAGGACGCAAACAAAACAAAGCGCAACTTTCTTGCAAAAGGGATATGTAGACACATGTTTTCTACTTACCTACTCTACTGTTAGGTAGGTAGGTTTGTGCTTCATCGTTCCTTCCAGTGCCTGGGAAGTGGGGACCTGTACCCCAGCACCAACACTGCCTTAGGACACTTGCTGCACCGCACTGCAATTTACTGCTCTTCAGGTATTGACGCGACGTGGACCCTTGATTTCCATCTTGCGATCTTGCAAGCCTGGAGCGACCAGCACACACCAACCGCCTCTCTCGCTCATCAACTACCTCCCCAAAGTAGCCCATGCTGCACTCCATCCAACCCGGTTCAGACTGAGCTGCAAGCATGGTCCCTCCCTCTCCCCATAAGCCTCAGCGCAGGGCTAAGAAGGCTGGCAATGGAAACGGAAATGGAGGAGGAGCCAGCTCCAGTCCAAGCTCCGAAGGCCACATCACCAAGAGGGAACCTCTGGTCAAAGCCCCAGTCTTTCCCTTGGCTTCCTTCCTCTGGCCTGCTCGGGGATCTGTTTCAGAATGGGAGGTGTTGCCCTTGATCCTCATGGCTGTTGGCCTGTTTAGATGGGCTGCTGGCTTATGGGGATATTCTGGTAAGTGCTTCCTTTTCCAGCTCGACCTCTCCTCCATGGGCTATGCTGACAGATTTGCCTTCCCACAGGTTTCCAGAGGCCGCCCATGTACGGAGACTACGAAGCGCAGCGACACTGGATGGAAATCACCACCCAGATTCCCGTCTCGCAATGGTATTTCCACGACCTTCAGTGGTGGGGTCTCGACTATCCGCCCCTGACGGCATACCACAGCTGGCTCTGCGGCAAGATCGGAGCTCTGATCGACCCGACTTGGTTCGAACTGTACACCTCCCGCGGATCCGAAGATCAGACGCTAAAGATATTCATGCGCGCTACCGTCATCGTCTCGGAATACCTCATCTACATACCCGCCGTCGTTGTCTTCGTTCGAAGATACGCGCGACAGAGCAATGTTCCCAGATGGACCGCGTGGATGTCCCTCGTCGCCATTCTCCTACAGCCCGCAACCCTTCTCATTGACCATGTTCACTTCCAGTACAACACCGTTATGCTGGGATTCGTCCTGGCAAGCATGTCGAGTATGCTGGCCGGACGCTACCTCTGGTCTGCCGTCTTCTTCGTCGCAGCTCTCGGTTTCAAGCAGATGGCCCTCTACTACGCCTTCTCCGTCTTCTCTTTCCTCCTCGGAAGCTGTGTGTTCCCGCTGAGACCCGGCCGCTTTGTTGGCATCGCGCTGGCAACCGTCGCGTCTTTTGCGCTGCTACTGCTGCCCCTGGTCGCCGGTACGCTCTACGATGCTCACCGAGGCATCGACGCGCGGCCTGACTACGACGGACCGCCGCCTGCTCTGCCCCTATTCCCGTGGCTGACTGATGTCCTCGACACCAACGCCATCTACTACCCTGTCGTCGAGCAGTTAGTCCAGATGGTTCACCGTGTCTTTCCCTTCGCCCGCGGTCTGTTTGAAGACAAGGTCGCCAACTTCTGGTGCGCCCTCAACGTGATCATCAAGCTCCGCACGTATCCTTCAGAGCTCCTCCAGCGCGGTGCGCTCGTCGCTACACTGGCATCCATCATCCCGCCAAATCTCCTCCTCTTCTTCCGCCCGCGCACCTCGCTTCTGCCCCTCGCCTTCGCTACTACCGCCTGGGGTTTCTTCCTATTCAGCTACCAGGTCCACGAGAAGAGCGTTCTCCTGCCTCTGATGCCAATGACTCTTCTTCTCGCCGGCAAGCAGGGCCTGTCGCGCGATACCCGGGCTTGGGTCGGCTTTGCGAACATTCTTGGCGCGTGGACTATGTTTCCTCTGCTCAAGCGTGTGGACCTTTGCGTCCCGTACGCCGTTCTTACTCTGCTCTGGGCCTATCTTCTCGGCCTGCCGCCAACATCCTTGAGCGCATATTTCCAAGAAGACCACTCGATCCTGAGGAAATGGGCTACTTTTATCCTCCACGCCGGTTTCTATGTTGCCATGGCCGCCTGGCACGTTGTGGAAAACTCTGTGCCGCCACCCTTCGACAAGCCCGACCTCTGGGTTGTCGCCAACGTCGGTCTCGGCGCTGTCGGCTTTGGCATCTGCTACCTCTGGTGTCTGGTGCAGATGATCGTGCAGAGCGATATTCTGCCTCGGGGAGGAAAGTCAAAAAGCAAGGCCAAGAGCCAGTAGATATTGGGGGGGGGCCGCCAGCAATGGCCATGTAAATAGAAAAAGGTCTCGCGTAGAGAGCCTCTGTAGAGTACGAACACAAAATGAACATTTCACGTTTTACGGCCGAGACACGTACGGGTGTACGAGACACGAATACACTTTTATAGGCCGGCACAATGCTGATCCACCACCTGGCGATGCAAATATCTAGAAGACGTCGAGGAAAACAGAAACAGGGAATCCCATGATTATCAACACCATCCGACAAAACCCAAAGCACTGTGACAAGGAGCTCCAATTACAGGTCCGTCCCGAGACACTACGAAACGTGCACAAACGCCCTCTTCTTGACGGACCTGCTCTCGTCATCGGCGTCGTCCCAGTTCTCGTCGACGTAGTCCTTGACGCTGCGCTCCTGGACCTGCATGCCGACGACCTTGAGCGCCGCAATGTTGAAGCCCATCTCGTCCTTTTGGCGCTTGAGCGCGGCGCGCAGGTTGGCGCGGATGCCGTCGAGCATGGCGCGCATGGTCCTGCTGGCGACGATCTGGCGGTGGTGGGTCTTGAGCATGAAGAAGAGGATGCGGCACGTCAGCGGGATGTTCATGGAGCGCTTGGCAAAGATGTTGATAAAGGTGAAGAGGAGGGGCACGCTGGCGAAGGGCAGGACGAGGAGGGCGTCGTGCAGGGCGGAGGCCTTGATCTTGGCGAGCACGCCCATGACGTGGGCCTCGGCGGAGATGTTGCCGAGGGCGACGAAGACGAAGTTGCGCTGGGGCGGCGGGGTGTTTGGGTTGGTCCTCTTGGCGTCCTCCCACTCCTTGAGGAGGTTGAGGTCGGCGATGCCGAGCTCGAGGGCCTCGGCGATGCGCTCGCCGGCCATGAGGGTCTCGACGGTCTGCTTGGACGCGGCGCCGACCTCGCCGTCCTGGTCCTCGGCGTCCGGGTCGCGCTCGAGGGAGGTGGTCAGCGTCTTTTCGTAGAGCTCCTCAATCTCCCGTTCGCGCTCTTCCTCGAGGAAGATTTGCTCGTCCGTCTCGTCCCACACGCGGATGGACTTGTCGTGGCCGGCCGTGACGAGGAAGTTGCCCGTGTGGCCGACGGCCATGGCCCAGATCTCGCCGTGGTGGCCGTCGAGCCGCTGGATCTGCTCAAACTTGTCGCCGTCCCAGTACTTGATGCTGCGGTCCTTGCTGCTGCTGAAGAAGTGGTGGCCGTTGCCGTCCGAGTTGTGCGGGACAAAGGCCACCTGCAGGATGCTGTCCTGGTGCCCAAAGAGCGCCTTGTGGCAGTCGCCAAAGTCGAGGCCCCATATCCTAATGTTCTTGTCGGCCGAGGACGTGACGATGAGCTTGCTGTCGTACGAAATGTCCATGCTGAGGACGGGCAGCTTGTGGCCGTAGAGGTTGAGATACAGCTTGAGACTGTCGGCGAAGAAGAGCTTGACGGTGTTGTCGAGGAGGGAGACGGCGATATACTTGGCGTCGGGGGAATACCTCACGCAGAGGATGTCGTCCGCAACCTTTAGTGTTCTCGATTGGACGAGCTTGAGTTTTGGCGTCGTGCGCGTCGTGCCCAAAACTTCCTCCTGCACGATGCGGAAATCCCAGAACTTGGCCGTCTTGTCTGCGCTGCCGGACACGACCGACTTGCCGTCTGGGTGTACTTGTAGTGACCAGATGGCGCCCTCGTGTGCAGAGACGCTGTCGAGGAGGCTGGCGGAGGCGACATCGAAGAGCTCCAATTCTCCCGTCTTGGTACCGACGACAACAACCTTGTCACCGGGGAGGAACGAACAGCACAAAGCGTACCCGCACTCGAATGTCCGGATACAGGCTTGTGTCTTGATGTTCCAAATCTTTAAGCTTCCGTTGGCTGCCGTTGCCAGCATCTTGTCGTCGGAACTCAGCGACACCGATCGGATATCCGTCCTGTGTCCTGGAAGGTCGACTGCCAGTGACCTTGTGTAGTCTGGCAGCTCATCCTTCTTCGACTTGGACCCCTCCTTTGTTGGTATGCTGTAGTACTCGAGCTGGTTGTTTGTGGTACCAGCCAGGAGGTTGATCTCTTTGCTGCCGCTGGTGGCAGCCCAGTCGACAGACCGTACTTTGCCTCCCGTCCGCACGATCACGTACTGAACGAAAATGTCGCTGGCCTCGGCCGCGGAAATGTCGTCGGCGCGCTCCTCGGCCTCCTCCGCATCGGCATCTGCCATGCCCTCCTTGCCAGCCTTCTCGCGTCTCCTCCTCCTCTTCCTGGCCAACGATTTCTTTACTTCCGCCTCTGACCTGATGCGCCACACCTCGACGGCCTTTTCTGTGCCGTGCACCGCAAAATAATCGCGGCGGGGGTGGAAGACAACCTCAATGGCCCGGTCCTTGTTGGAGCGGAATAGGGTTCCTCTGTCGTGCAGAAACTTGGTCGACTGTGGCGCATCGACCTGTCCCCTGAGAGCCGCGAGGCCGGTCGTGTCCAAAAACCAAACCTTGAGCTCTCCATCGTTTCCAGCCGTGATGCATCCGCTGTAGTCGGGCGAAAGTCCCAGAGCCCAGCACTCCCCGTTGGTCTGCGCAATGTGTGTTTCGATGCAGTGCTTCGAGGAGAGGCCCCAGAGCTTGATCAAGGAGTCCTTGCCGGTCGTCAGCAGATAACCCTCCGCCGACGGGTCGCTATCCAGGGCCATTTGCATGTTCTCCTCGTCTTCCAACTGTGCCTCCGGTTCCACGAACCGCAACCCCGTAATCTGGTCCTTGTGTCCTCTCAGCTTGAACTGGCCAACTTCAGCGACGAGATCCCAGACGATGACATCGGTGTCCTTGGAGCCGCTGGCCAGTCGCACGCCAGACTTGTCGAACGCGAGCGTCGTGATCGCAGATTTGTGGCCGTTGAAGTTGACAATGACTGTTGCGATTTTGCTATCCCAGAGGCGAATGCTTCCGTCTTCGTATCCGACGGCGAACACATCCTTGTCGACCTTGCTCTGCGCCATCGCGGTAACGGGAACGGTGTTTCTCTCGTCCCTCCACCTGTTCACCAACTCGCCCTTCTTGATGTCCCAGCACAGAACATCCTCGTTTGCCGCGACGATCGCCTGGCCCGCACCATTGCCTGCTCGGCCTGGAGCGTTCCATACTAAATTCGATGTGTTGGAGGCGACGACCCCGAAAGACTTGCCGTGCTCATACTTTCTGCGCGAACGACATGGTCAGCCGATGATTAGTAGGATGGTGCCTCGGGTGTCTTACAGGTATGATTTGACCATTTTTGCGGATTTCTGGCGCGATCGGCTTCGTCAATGGCCACCTGCTTTGCGACGATTCAGAGCCAGCCAGCCCCGAAAATCAAAACTTTTGAGAGTGGGAGGTCTTATCGGGGCTTATCGATAAGAAAGGTCGAAAAGCATCACGTGTGGCGGTACGTATCTCTTCAACAGCATCACAGCCACCGAGCTCCGGCAGCGACCTCCACGTCAGGCCCCACCACGAGGCATCATCAGCTCCCCGACGACGCAACAACATCACGGAGGACGCATACGCAGACGCCATTGGCCGCAGACAAGATGCTTCTTCTCGACTACCACAATGTCCTCATTCACTCGGTTCTGACCGAGAGGTTCTCCGGGTACGTGGCCTTGGTTTGCCAGCTTCCGGTGCGGCGGCAGCTAACTTCCAAGGCAGTGCCCCCCCGGCTCACATCGACCAAACCGTCTCTGACTTTGACGGCGTCATCTACCACATCTCCACCCCCGAGACGAAGACGAAGATCCAGCTTTCCATTCAAATAAGATGCTACAAGGACCTGGTGAAGTACGGCGCCGAGCAGGTGCTGCAGAGGGAATACGGCCAACATGTTGTTCCCGTCGAGCCAGGATACGACTTCTCGGTTCAGATCGACCTCGAGAATCTTCCTGAGGAAAAGGGTGAGTGCGATCGAGATTCCCGCTGCACAGGCTGCGTTGAATTTTCGCCAGTTTTGCATCCTGGGCTAGGGGCAGGATTAGCTGACAGGGCGTACAGAGGAACGGGATGCGCTGATCATGAAGATGGCACTGCTGAAGCGCAACGCCATGGCTGCGCCTTTCGAAGCCGCCTACGAGGAGCACTACAAGTTGAAGGAGGAGGCCTCAAAGTACACGTCCGAGGAGGCGCCGCAAGGCGTTCGCGAGGGCGGTGAAGTCATGGCCATCCACTACCGCGAAGAGGAGGACATCTATGTCAAGGCCAGCCACGACAGAGTGACGGTCATCTTCTCGACCATCTTCAGGGAGGAGACGGACCGTGTTTTTGGCAAAGTCTTTATCCAGGAATTCGTCGACGCCCGTCGGAGAGCCATCCAGAACGCTCCTCAGGTGCTCTTCAGGAACGACCCTCCCCTGGAGTTGCAGGGAGTCCCGGGCGTCAGGGACAGCGGCACCGGCGAGATCGGATACGTTACCTTTGGTAAGTCATCGGCCTGTTTATGGAATGAGCACCGACTGATTGCCCAGTTCTCTTCCCGCGTCACCTGACCCCCCAGAGAATGCCCGACGTCATCTCTCACATCCAGACTTTCCGCGACTACTTCCACTACCACATCAAGGCCTCGAAGGCATACATCCACTCGCGTATGCGTAAGAGGACAGCGGACTTCCTCCAGAGTAAGCTACAATTTCGGTCTCGTCGTGTTTCACAGCAGCTGATGGAATTTAGTTCTTCGTCGCGCACGACCGGACAGCGAGGAGAAGGAGCGCAAGACGGCAAGCGGTCGCACTTTCAAGGTGCAGGGAGCATAAAAGGCTGCCCGCCATACCGAAATGCGCCCGGCCATTCATAACAAGCGATAATTGGAAGTGTTTAGATACACCTTATACTCTGCAGAAGCGCGGTCTCAGTGTAAGCGACGCCATATGACGTGGATTCAGACGGCCCGCAGTTTCCATGGCAAGCTGGAAGACATGTAGTGTGATAAAAGAGATGAAGATCATGACCACAAGTTCGATATCCGTGCAGTAAAACATGAGAGTCTTGGCGGTTGGAGGCTCAAACGCCGTTGAGAGGCCGGAAGTGGCTCGGGATGTAGCGGTCGGTAGTGATCTCCAGGGCTTCGAGACGGAAGACGGGGGGACCTTTAATAGGTGACGCACGAAGGGAGTTGACAGGGTGGTAATCTCAGGTCGTTGTGAGGGCGGCTTGCAGATGTGCCGGATCGACGCCGCCACCCGGGCACTAGGCGCTCACAAAATGCGAAGGAGGGTCGGGCGCATGCATAAATTGCATCGAGAACGGTCGCAACATTGATTGGTTATGTGAGTGAGTCGTGACTGTGAATCGAGACTGAGCTAAGCGCGCGTGGTGTGGTGCAGTGCGGTGCACGAGTCAAGACGGTCTGATGTATAACATGCCATCGCAGGTGTCAAAAAGCACGCAAGGCTTTTTAGGATGGAATAAAATCGACCATCATGTACTTGGTTGACGGCGCTCCAGCGATGGAGGGCTCATCGCTCTTCAGAAAAAACCTCGTTGACGACATGTGGTGGATGTACAGTAGGAACGCGATTTGGCTTGTTTCGTTTGTGACGATACCTACCTAAGGGTATCAAAGGGCGCTCTCCCCCCCGTATAATGCGTGTCTACATAGTATGAGGGATTAGGGAAGCGGGCCCCCCGCTGGGTGGAGAGGTGACGGAGATATTCTGTATTGGTTTAGGCGATTGCAACGAAGCAAAACTGGGATTTGCTCCAGTGACGCGCCCTTGTGTGTGAAGCGTGCGGTCATGTATAATTTGCCCCCAGCTTCCTCGCAGGGCTCGCCAATGACGGGAACGACCGATTGAAGCAGAGCGAAGCGGTGGTAATCATATTGTTTGAGGAGTTGCCAGGACCATTCGATACCGGTATCGTGCAATGCGCAGCTCCCGGTACCGCGATGTGGGTTCTTTGTGTCGTATACTCCGTACTACGTGCAAGGTGCTTTGAATCGTGTTCGTATCACCAGGTGCCTTGCCTAGGCCCCGTATCCGTATAGATGTCTCGTAAAGCGTTGAGAGACCTGATGGGTGTAAGGAAGGCATTGGAAGTCATAGCTGGCTCTATTGTAGGTCTCGTGGATTGGCTGCGCATCGGTCTACAGAGCATGAAGTTGGAAAACTGTTTGAATCAATTCCACGATACCTTACCCAATGACACCGAGTCAACTGCGTCGCGAACACGATGATGTGCACCGCCAGCAAAGTTGGAAGACTGGGATATCCCCTGGCTCACCTAGCAGTGAGACCAAATGGGTTTGAAGATGGGGCGCCGCCTGCCCCTCATCACCTCGGACGACATGGCAAATCGGAGCGATCAGGAGGCTTGATCCATGCTGGCGCCCTCAACACCCCAGCTGCTCTGTGATGACGATCAAAGCGCGGCGGTTTGTGAACGTGAAGCTTGTTGGAACAGAAGGCCAGCGTCCTAGGCATCCTTCAGATTTGGCTGGGAGATGCCGACTCGCAGGAGGCTTGACTCTCCTGAAGTGCCACATGGTGTTTCCATGCAGGGTAAATCGAACAAGAGCGAACCAGACGAGGAGGCACGGCGTTCGGATTGCAAACCGTTGATTCATGCAAGGGACGACAGAAGAATCGGAGCCAGGCGCACCTGCCTGCACGCCTGGGATGACTGTGGCCAATCAGCATATTCGTAGCAGAGCCTAGTACCTGACGCTAAATGCGAATCAACTTTGGAGATGGACCAGTCAGCAGGCCACATCCCGTCGACGAGCATTTCAGCACTCTCAAGAACACCGACTTGGCGTTCTGTTAGCACCTTGAGGATAGTGAGATTGTGGGGCGTGACACCTGACTCAGCGGCTGTCATCCAGTCAGAACGCCTCGTCTCCTGAGAACCCCACCAAACGGTCCGTCATCTGTACTGCATTAGTACAGCTGGATGGGTATGTAGTTAGTGCTCAGCTGCAGCGACGAACGTGCACTAAAAAGTCGACGGGACGGCCTGGACCACGCGCCGCCAATCATGCCCCAGATTCAGAATAGATCGAGGCTGGAAGGAGAGAACAGGACATGTCGACATCTTGATACTCTTGTCGACAGACAATGTGCACATGCAAAGTCTTCGTATCTGTATGGAGCACATTATCCGTACAGATACTCCGTGCACATGGGCAGATTGTTTCTCGTCGTCAAGGGTGGTTTCGGAGGCAACTACGGATACTGTATGTTTGCGCTTGCTGCGATAATGTTCACACAATAAAAGAGAGAACAACATCAATCCACACTTCCTATGAAAACCTGCCCTGCCTGTCTTATTCAAACCACCAATGCCAAGTCTCTCCTTTTGGTGACTGATACTACGGCACCTACTAATATGCAGTAGACGCGAGACGCCAGCAACCCCGGCGCCATATTAAAAAAAAAAATTACCCCTGTCTTGCCGGCGACTTGTACATTGCCTGAGGTGCGGAAGGACAGGAACGTGAAAGTGGCCCCAGTGCCGCGCCTAGCATGTAGACCTTGACTGGGAGAGATTGTGGAGTAGACCGTGACCCAGGGGGTGAGCGACTTTCTCATCCTCTCTCGTTTGCTCCCCATCGGCTTCTTTGACGACGCACATCACGAGCCCC
Organism: Colletotrichum spinosum; assembly: GCA_004366825.1. NCBI lineage: Eukaryota > Fungi > Ascomycota > Sordariomycetes > Glomerellales > Glomerellaceae > Colletotrichum > Colletotrichum spinosum. Next base: position 1,528,596 of record QAPG01010715.1, read on the forward strand.
AATTCGAGCTTCCCGTCCGTGGAACGCCTTTGTCGCTCATTCCACTCGTTAAAACCAACGCGTAGGTAAACGCTGCGACTCTGCTGGCCCCTGACTCGGTCTCAATCATTGGCGATCGAGACCTTATCTGACAATTATCTCCTTGCGCAGCCGACAGGCCGTTATCGTAATTGACCCTCCCTTTTCTTGTGCCTTTCGATTCTCCAACGACAGGTAGTCGACATCTAAATCAACTGTTCCGTCATCAAGTCCATCTTCCGACACTCGGCCACTCCCTCTCGAGCCTCGCAACGGAAAGAGGGAAAAAAGGAACAGAAGAAAAGAAGAAACCAAACAGGCAAGGCATTAGTCGGGTATCCGCACGAGCACCGTACGACGCTGAACCTTCATTTGGGATCGACTCGGGAAACAAACGAAAAAGGGTCAACATCGGCCAGCAAGCAAACGATATCCATTGCACAGCATCAATACGGAGACGTAAATCGACACTCACGCCTTCCGATTTCCGAGATTGCGGACAGCGCTGGTCGTCCGTCTCAGGATCGTCCATTGGCTGGCAACTGACTAGCCGGTAGGAAGCCGTCACTCTTGGAGACCCGTAGCTCTTGTGGCGTCTCTCTCAGGCTTTTCCAGAGATTACCTCTCCTGATTCCTCACACCCAAGCTTCACACTCTCGTCGTGTCACACGTAGCACGACGCCATTGCCATCACAGCCAGACATTGCGACGCAGCACGACGGTTTGCAAACGAAGCAGTCCGAGCCAGCGGATTGATACCTTACGCTCTCTCCATTCGGGGGGTCCAGCACACGCTCCACCGACCGCGACGCGCAGCCCGCCTACTTTGTTGGCAAACTACCCAAGATACCTACTCTTACAGCACCTTCGTCGCCGGGACACACCGAAAAAGACGGACCTACGCACTCAGTCGCTCACTCACCAATTCGCTCTCTGCAAATACCACCACCATCACCACCACCACCGTTACTACTAGTCATTCCTTTTTCTTCTTTTTCCCTTCCACCATTTTTCCCCCCTTCTGGAACCCTTCACATTCGCCTTCGCCAACAGCAAGAGAACAGCCCATTTGCTGTCTCTCACTCAGGCAACCTCCAATTTCGAAATTTGACGTTTCCTGGCCCGATCGCTTGGCTCATTCGATCAAGCAACTGCAGCTTACCTAACGCTACAACAGTCAGCATTGAGCAGTTCAGGCCAAGCCTAGCACCAAAAACCATCAGTGCCTTGAAAGGAGGTAAGTGCGACCCCGACTTCACCACCAATCTCCTTGGTGCAGGTGGTGGGCCCGCACCTTCCATTCCAGCTCCATCTTGCCTGGGCTGGGCGCTCAGCCTCTTTCCTTCCACTCCTGTTCCTTCCCTCCACCAACAAACAACAACACATCACCGACAAAGAGCAAATACGGACAGAGAGTGCCCTCACCACCTTGTCGCCGCCGCCCTCGGATGGGTGCAGCTCAGTTCTAACCAGCCTCAATTCACTTAGGACCAAGCAACAGAGGGTTTCCTTTCTATCCAACTCTTCTCATACACTCGTTTACCCAAAATTCTTTCGTCAAGCATTGCCTACTGATTGCCTACTCAATTCTAATCACCAACCGATTCTTCTCGACGCGCATTCTAAGCAAACTCAGCCAGCACTCCAAACAGCTAAATTACCACTCCTGAGATGCTCTGTATTTGAATCAGACTTATCAGCAAATGCGACGCGACAATCGATCCAACTCGCCAACATCAAAAATCGCAATCCATAATCCTCAGCTTCAAACAGCTGTATACATACAACCTATTCAGACCGCATACAGCTGAGAATCAGCAATGCGTCTTCTCCAGACAAAGCGCCTGTCGGCGCGCAGTCGCAGTCTTCAATGCGGTATTTTGGCAGTGGCTGCCATGGCCCCAACCCTGGCTGCCGCAATCCAATTTACTTCAGTCCCAGAGGCAAACCTCGACGTTTCCCAGCTAGGCAGAATAGGTGTCGCAGGAGACTTCAGTGGTATCTCCCTATACCAGTTTGAAGAGCAGAATGAGAAGCCATACAACACCAATGGCAGCGAGTCACTGCTTGCACAGCTTCCTAATGGAGCTTTCGCCTCCATCTTCTCAACAGATGCCTCAATCCACGACATGTGCACATTCACTCTCAGCAATGGAACGACCGAGGGTCTGATTGTGGGTGGTAATTTTACCAGCTTGGGCAACATCAAGTCACCTGGCATGGCCATGTTCAACACCAACACGTCGGAAATCACGCCTCTTGATGGTCTCTCAGGTCAGGTTAATGCCCTGTACTGCGACCAGGAGGCCAACACCGTCTACGTTGGCGGAAACTTCCGGGTTGCCAACTCTACAAACGCCATTGCATGGGTTGGCGGTGGGAAGGGATTCACCAATCTCCCTTTTGCGGGCTTCAACGGTCCTGTATCCTCCATCGTCAAGGCTTCCAATGGCCACATCATCTTTGGAGGTAGCTTTACTGGCGTGGGCAATGCCAGTACTCCTAGTACTCCGGATGGCCAGGTCATCAACATCTCAACAGCCAACATCACGACAGCTGCCAGCAGCTCTACCACTGGATTCAGTGACCCTCGCAACATCATCTGCAAGACTGATGGTGTCGATGGCTCAGGTAGCACTTGGTTGCTTCGCGACGACTCAGCAGGCTTTTGGCAGGCTGATTTCGGATTCGGTTTTCAACCCACGAAGCTTCGACTCTGGAACACTCATCAAGACGGTCGTGGAACCAAGACTTTCCGCTTCACAGCTTTTCCTCTTGGCGGCATCCTCAACATGACGTACCTGGATCCTGCCACTGGCCGCAATGCCTCTTGCACGAGCGAGTGTCCGCTGAGTGACGATAAGAACACCACGTACCAGGACTTCCATTTCGTCAACGCGATTGGAATGAACTCTTTCCGCATCGACATCTCGGCGTTTTACGGCTCTGGTGGTGGCCTGAACGGGATTCAACTCTTCGAGGACGACATCAACTCGTATGCCGTCAACGACTTCAACGCGCCGTCCTGTGCCAACAGCGACACCAAGTCGACTGCTTCCGCCACCGGACCTTGGGAAGTCTCACCGTCGCACCAGAGCAACTCGCAATATCTGACCGCCAAGCTCTCCGGCACCATCTCGTCTCGGTCTGCCGCAGTTACGTTCCTGCCGGATCTCAAGGAGTCCGGCAACTACTCCGTCAACCTGTACACGCCTGGCTGCATTGGAGACGGCACGTGCTCGACCCGAGGACAGGTCAACGTTACCGGTGTCATGTCCCCGGACGCGAAGGACAGGTTCACGACGTCTCTCTACCAGACTAACAACTTCGACAAGTACGACCAGATATACTTCGGAAACATCCAAGCGAGCTCCGCCGATGGTTTCCGCCCCAGCGTCATTTTGACCCCTCTTGACGGCCAGAATCTGAACGAGATGACCATCGTGGCTCAACGGGTCGGGTTCAGTCTGATCAACTCCACGGGTGGGCTAAACGGCTTGTACGACTTTGACCCCAGCGCCACCAGCGTCACGACCGATCTCAAGAGCTCCAAGATTAACCAGCTGGGCTCGTCATTCGCCTCAGGATCTGCGGTGACCAGCTTGGCCATGAAGGGCGACTTGGTCGTTGTCGGAGGTAACTTCACCTCCAAGGCTGCTCGCAACGTCATTGGCATCAACACTGCCAGCGAGGAGACCATGGCGCTCGACGGCGGCCTCAACGGCGAGGTTGTTTCCATGGAGCTCAACGACACCCAGCTTTTCGTCGGTGGCGTCTTTTCCAACACTCTTGACAATGCGGTATCCGGTCTCAACAACGTCGGTGTTTACGACACGTCAGCTAACACCTGGACGGCCCTCGGCGCCGGCGTCAACGGCAAGGTTTCCCATGTCGTGCCGATGCTCGTCAACATTACCAGTGAGGACGAGACCGAGTTGGCAGTAACGTTTACTGGAGATTTCACCGAGATCAACGCCTTTGGTGAGAACAAGGCCGTTCCAGTTGACGGATTCGCCGTTTGGGTCCCGTCTCAGAGCAACTGGCTGCAGAACCTCGCCGGACCGGTTCCTGCTTTTAGTGGTATCCTGACAACTGGAGTTCTCGATCTACCCGGCGGCGGATCTGCCTACGCTGGCTCGATGACGTCTGCTGCAATCAGCGCCAACGGTGCCGTTTCGTTCACCGAGGAGTTTGGCCAGTTCCCCGTCAAGATCACATCGCCATCCGCGAGCTCCGGTACGCTGAGCCGTCGCGACTCCGTTTCCAGCGGCAACATTACGGGTGTCGTCACTGGTGCCTTTTACAACGAAAATGGACGTAACATCACCATTCTCGGTGGTCACTTCACCGCCGAGGGTGCCAACGGCACTGCTGCCCAGAACTTGGTCCTCATCGACGGATCCAACTCAAACGCCCTCACCGGCCTCGGCTCGCAGATCGAAGACAACTCGACCTTCATCGCCCTCGCCGTTTCCGGCAACCAGCTTTTCGCCGGCGGAGATGTTCGTGGACGCATAAACGATGTGTCTGTTCGTGGTCTCATCGCCGTCAACCTCCAGACCTCGTCTTTCAACACTTCGCAGCCGGCTGGCATCAGCGGAGGCAATGCCACGGTCACGGCAATTGAGGTCCGTCCCGAATCTGGGGATGTTTATGTAGCCGGCTCATTCGACTCGGCTGGCGCTCTGGGCTGCCCGGGTGTCTGCTACTACGACACATCTACTGCGGGATGGAACCGTCCTGGCGTCAACCTCGAGGGGACCGGCCACACACTTATTTGGACGAGCAAGAGCCAGCTTGTTGCCGGAGGCAACTTTACACTCAACGGCACCTCCGCCGCGATGCTAGCCATGTACAGCCCTGATCGCCAGGCCTGGTCTGCTTACCCTGGTGAAGACTCACTTCCCGGTCCTGTCGAGGTCTTGACCGCCGGCTCGCGGGACCGTGGTCAACTGTGGGTTTCGGGGACTGCTTCCAATGGATCCATCTACCTGATGAAGTACGACGGCTCCACTTGGCACTCGGCTGGCATCACGCTGCTTCCCGGGACCATCGTCAACAGCCTTCAAGTCTTCTCGTTAACGTCCTCGCACGACGACACGGGCATCTTGGACTCGAACCAGGTTCTCATGATCACCGGATCCATCAACGTCCCTGATTTTGGCACGGCATCGGCTGTCACCTTCAACGGCACCGCATTCCGGCCTTTTGCGCTGACAATTCATACTGGCAACACTGTCGGGTCGATTGCGAGATTCTTCACCGAGAACGAGGACTTCTTTACAGACAATTGTAAGCTAATCCACCTCGATATCGACCTTGAGACCAAGCTAACGTTTTCATAGCTGGCCACCTGGCCCTCGGATTTGTTGTCCTCATTGGTCTCGGCATTTCTCTCGCTCTGATCTTCATTATGGTCATAGCCGGCATGGCCCTCGATCGTCTGCGTAAGAAGCGCGAAGGATACACGCCCGCACCCACGTCAATGTACGATCGAGGCGGCGGCATCCAGAAAATTCCTCCACACGAACTTCTGGAGTCACTTGGCAGGGGCAAACCTGGTGCGCCCCATGTTTAGTGTCTTTCAAAAGAGTTGGGCCTCATCTCTTTACCAAGGTTTTGCTTTCGGGCGTTTGGGTAGGCATGGCGTGGAAAAAAGGATACCATCGCGATTCATCAATTTTTATCAGAGGCATAGACGGCAGCCTGCACTTTGGAGGGACGACGGCAGCACCCTTCACCACACGACTCTGCGGCTCGCTTCTTGCAGCCTCGACTGTTCGGCCGGGTTTATTACGCAATGACCTGCGGCAGAGTCTTTGGTGGTCCGTCCCATCTTATCGTCGCATTCGATTCTTCACGACCTGACGACCTTTTGTTAATGTCTATGTTTATTATACCACGCGCGATCAGCCGCTTTCGCTTCTCGAATACTCTCGACATTGTTCCTCGCGGGACATGTATACTACAGTCGATGCGGCTCCGAAATATCGAGCTGCACACGCATATTCGTCGAAACGCTCTTTCGGGCCCGGGTGTGGCATACACCACTTTTCTTTCTTTCTTCTCTTTTCCTTTGTGCCTTGACAGAGGCAGAGAGGAGTTTTCAGGGCTCGGAATGGACTGGGTAAGGGGCGTGAGGAAGCCTCTTGGGGGACGGAACGGACAGAAGTCTCGGCGAGTTGATGTGACTCGACCAGGAAGACAAATAGCAGTAGTTTCGCGACGACAGGCTCGCGATAGTGGCCTAATAATACCCTCAATGGAAGGATAGCTTAGCTTGCAACGTGCGTGTTCGTCCCATACGGTGAGGCATGAATCTCGTGAACGTGTGCTTGCCTCTAGGTGATTGTACGACGCGGTTGAGAGCGAGGCCGTTCCGCTGCTCAATCGCCCCCCCTGACATGTCTCAGACAGCAAGCTGACACCTCATGTCTCGCCCTGCGCGCCTTGTGCGACGTTGGAACTGTCGTCATCGCCATGGTCATCGTCGAGGCTGCTTGCATTTCAGGTCCGAAGATGAGATTTCTGTATCTTAACACCCTACCGCATCCTTCTCGAGACAAGACAAATGTACCACACACCCTTCTCACCCGTTGTCGTCATCAGGGTTACACACACGCACGCACACGCATCCATACGCACGCCCCTTCTCGCCTCCATTCCCTTTTCCACACACGCGATGGGCAGCAAAATGGGTGAACGTTTGCGGCCGGGGAAGGGGGGGTCTCGTCAAGCTCTGGGAACGTGAATATGGGCTAAGCGAAGAAGCGCCAACAGATCTCGCGTGGAATGTCACGATCGGACAAGCGAGGGTGGGGAGGAGTGGTGGCGTTTCGGAAGGAACGGGTGATAGACCTCGAGGGGAGGAGGTCTGCTTTAGATTGTGAAGGGGCTTTCCGATGGGGTGAGGCTGCTGCGTGTGAGAGAGAGAGAGAGACTCTGCTCTACTGGATGCGGAAACGGAAAGAGAAAAAAAAAAGACGTTGCGCTATCCTCTTTGCCGTGTTAAATCACGCTCCATGATGCAGGTTTAGGACGTGTTCATCGAAACGGGGCACGTTCTCGGTCTTGGGTTGTCTCACCGGGGGATGGGATGGGGCATCTCTATCGTGGGGTGCTGCGTGGCGGCGATGGAAGGATGAGCTGGTTGTGGGATAGCCTTTTTTGCGTATCTGATGGGAGGCAAGAGTGACAGGCACACTAATAGAGAGAGAGGGAAATGAAGTTTTGTTCACTGGCGGCGCGCTGGCATGTCACTGAAGCTAGATCCCTTCGCCCTCCAAGGCGTTGAGATTGCTAGATGGATCGGTGGCGGATGAGACAGTCTTAGTCTTGATACCAGAGGCAAGGAGATCAACTTTTCGGCCGCGCGCGGCACATTTCCTTGCCAGTGAAGCCCGCCGACCCCTTTGGAGTCCAGAAGAGGAGGGGTGGTGTACTCGTCTACGTACATCATGGCGAGGTGATGATGGTGATACGACGGCCTCGGACGAGGCGGCCTGGGGGCCTTGGTCTGGTTGTGGTTATGTTTTCCTTCTCGCCGTTCCCGAGGGAGTCAGACATTCCGAGATTTACCTTCCCGCTGTCAAGATATCTGATGAGCCAATGGCCGAAAGGGAATGACACGCTGCAAAGCTTGTACTCATTCGAGTCATGCAGGGCGGCCAGAATTGAGGGTTCGTTGGTTTGAGGAAGCACAAGCAAAGCAAAGCGTCATACAAAGCTGCCTCTGATGCGTGGAGCCGTCACGCAAAACACCGTGGGGACCTGGACAGAAGACGCCTCGTTTGCATCTTACTCTCCAGAGGGAAGGTCGCTCGAAGTGTCATTATCAATGTCTTGCCTAGTTGTCGGACACACGAGGACGTAGATGGAGCTCAAAATTGCCCAGCAATGGATTGTCTGGCGCGCATCAAACAGTTCGATGCGACACGGCACACGTGAAGGGTTGTATAACAGCCTTTTCCAGATCAGGCCGACTTCCCGTCGTCGAGGCTACTGTGTTATATTGCGCTCATCTTGGCCAAGGGTTCCGGAGCGCCTCCATCGCCCCAAGCACGACGAATGAGGAGTGCGTCAAGTCAAGGCTAGGCATTCCGTGGGTTGGTTTGATGGGTCTGACGACTGGTTCGACAAGTGGTGAGGGTGTTGATGATGGCTGCCTTGGCCAGAGGACCAACCCCTCTTTGTGGCGAAAAGTTGACCTACAAGGCTTTCTGGGGTTTTCGCAAGGCGAGTGGTCAGCTATTAGCTGGTGTATACTTTGTACATAGGCACGCTCGCCTACGAATACTGGTTGTTCTGTTGTTGTTGTGGACGATGAGAGGGGCGCTGCATCATCAAAGGTATCGGCAGGGAAGAGAGAACCCTGATGGCACGCAATCCCCGTCCGTTCGCGCAGGGCCGGCCACGGGCCGTTGTCTGATTTGAGCGGTGAAGAGCCGGCGGCGCGGAGCCTGGCAAGGACCGGGGTCGGGGGAGTTCAAGGCTCTGGCTCGCCGCGAATGCGATCAGGCTCGGCGATTGGGCCTGTCGAGATGTGGTGTGAATAGCTGCCTGGTTGGGCACTACTGCGTCCTGCGTATTATCGAAGACCTTGCAGATGAGGAAAAAGGAACCGATGCGAGAGAGGAGTCAAGCTTGGCTCTGGATGATTGTAAGTGTCGACAGTTCGTTTCGCGCCATACTCTGAGTACGTCTAAAGCGTGGGAGGCCAAATGACGCCTGTACACCATGCAGAGTCTTGCGTGGTAGCATGGCGAGATTTGACTGATCTATTGTTGTGACTTAAGATCATTGGCAGGTAGTTTGGGAATGTGTTGATGGCAGCGCCAGCTCCAGCAGAGTTTCTGGGTAATACTGGGCTGGCGTGCATACATCGACGGCGGCAAAGTACTGTGTAGCCCGTCTCGAAGTCGAGCGAAGCTGGATGCAGATGACTTGACTGCGTTGCGATCTTGGACGCAGCAAGGAGTTGATTGTTACAGGCGTAAGGGGTACTCTGTACGGAGTACATGGTATTCCAATCTGACAGCGAATGTATTATCTGATGCGAGAACGAGATACAATTCGATAGTGTCTGGAGGAGGTCTGGAGTAGATGGTCTCAACCTTTGCGCCGACATGCAGATCAGCAGATCACAGCTGGTAGCGGGGTTGTCAGCCCAAGTTTTGGAAACGCCAGCTGGAAATTGCCATGAGATGGGATGGGGTCACTGTCAGATCAGAATTGGGTGTGTGCACGTCCCATCTGGGGCCAGAGAAGGAGCGTTGGACCCGAAGGAGGGATTGGACAACAGCGTACAAGTACTGTGTAAACTCTGGGCTCCGACACATGGAGACGTGTCCGCAGTGCAAGCAGCCCGCTCGTCATGACGAGATGACGGGGTGGGCGTAGTGTTGAATCCGGTTTGAAGGAGGAGGCAGTGCAGTGCAGCAGTGCAGCGCTTTGCGGCACGGCTGGAGTCTGTTCCGTAAGATAAGGTAGTGTACAAGTACGACATGCTCCCGTCCATGTGCGTCCGGTGGTTCGCGATGATGGCATTTCCTGGTGTGCCGGCATGGGCAACTAACAGAATGCCATGTTCTTGGTTTTGGCTGTTATGAGGGTGTGGCGTGCGCCTCTTTCGACAGGAAAAAAAAGACAAGCAAAAAGCGCTAGCTGCGATAGGGCCAGGCACTGCGCAGTACGCGCCTCCTTGGTGCGTACGTGATATGATACCTCTTTTTGGTGATGTAGCGGTGCCGTTGCTGTTGTTGGTGATGGTCACGAAGCTTCACGTCCCCTGGAAGCGTCCGTACTGCCACACGGTCTTACTGTACACAGTATGCTGCGTGCTCCATACTTGGTGCCTTATTTCGACTTGACTGACTTCATATTAAGGCCCATTACGGAATACTTGTACCTGTCTTACATTAAGTAAGCATCCCTATCCCTACGGATACTCCCCGTCGAATTGGACGGGCGCAGTGCCGCATCTCTTCGTCCCAAGAAATCGATAACAGTATCCGTAGACGAGGCGATGCAAGGCGGCAAAGACACGGATGGCGGAGGACACCATCATTCTTGCTGCTGCTGGCAACCAGATGTCATCAAAGCAGTCTCCGAGTACTCCAGTGCTAATCAATAGCAGAGAGGGTCTGCGGCAGATGTCGTGTTTCGAGAAAAGCGGAGATGATGGGAAAGTGGAGGAGCAGGACATGTGCAGCGTGCCTTGTGTTCGAAAATAGAAATGGGAAAGAAATCAAACAAAGTTCTTGTCGGTCTCTACTGCCCTACGCAGTGGTATCCGTACTGGTACGTGTAGAGTGTACATATATAGTAGTGGTAGCTCGTAGATGCCCACAGCTTCGGATGAGATGAAATGCGTCGGCAGGGAACATGAAACTTCGGCAGGAGCAGAGGATACCTCCGTCGCTCACGAGCCCTTCTTGGTACGCAGTTTGCTGCACTGCCACTGCCCTCCTTCTAAGATGCACACCTCCCTTTGCAATGTGCCCATCTACCTACCTACCTTAGAAAAGGTAGGTGAGTATCCGTACATTACTGTGAGGAGGTGCCTACCTCCTACTAGGGTTGGCAGGCTGGCAGGTAAGGTACGGTGTGAGATTGGTAAGGTATCTACATTAAGGTATATCGTAGTGAGTCGTGGTTGCTCAACGGTCATTTAGTGGATCTCGATAGCCGTACTTGTTCTGCCACCTGCCCCGGGAGTACAGGCAGTATGGGTGTCTCCTATGCAAGGTACCTGAAGCATGTGCCTACCTACTACGTAGCGAAGAACAGCTGTATGCGGAGTACTTGTCGTACTATCAGCGAAGTGTGCCTCCTCAGCGTGCAGTACAAAGTGCCAGGAGAACGTGACGCTAGATTGGCCGTGGACGATTCAGCGTCTTTCCAAAGCTGGCTGCATTGGGGTGTCTATAGCATCTAAGTATTCGTGAGCAGGTAGTGAGTACAAGGCGAATTAGAAGACGAGTATAACGCCGCCATAATAGTCGCTGCTCGATCAGCCTATCAGACATGCCAAAGCCCATCGCAATCGTAGCACAATGACGTTTCCGGCAGCGGACGGTGACTGCAAGTACTGTATCTACGTAGGTAGGTTGGGGGTTTCGCGCTGTGACCACAGGATGTCTCCCCTGCCTACTTGTACCTACCCATGCTTTCCTGCCCGCGGTACGGAGTAGACAGCCCCAATTGTCTCCATATTTCGAAGCCACTGACGTCATATCTACTGGGGTGCTAATTCCAACGACGAACTACTGTGGTTGACCCACTTTATCTGTGCACCTTCCCCCCACCTGCCTCTTCCCTCGGAACATGTCTACCGGTTGGTGCATTCGCTGTGGCTACTAACGCAGGCGAACCGATATCTCTGCTTGCCCATGCTTAAACTTTGTCATCGCTCTCTCATTTCCCTGAGCACTTAGCGGTGTGTTTGGACAAGGTGACGATGACTCGCATCGGACGTGGAGAGAAAAGCTGTTGTGCAAACCATCCAAACAGAGGCACATTTCCTATCCGTACAAAGTAGTGTGCAGCGTACACAGTGAGTAGGTGGGGAACAGCCCATCACCCCATCCGCCTGATCCCCAGGCTGCCCATCCATCCCACACCCACCTCACCCATCCTTTCCTCGAAGCCATTCAGGACTCGCACTTTGGCCCGCGTGGCGAAATGTGACTGACCTCGCGCGCTCCATCCATAGTTAGATGATTAGACCGTGAGACTGACGGCAAGGGTCTCCGGTCAGGCTGTCAGGCCCCAAGTACGGATGCGTTTCCCCATAACAGCAAAATCCGGGGTCGGCGCTTCTCAACGAACAAGAGATAGGACCCTGAAGATCTCATCGCTGGAGGCGTCCGGTCCTGCCTTGCCCCAATCCAGCCCGGGGGGCTGCGTGCAGCTAGGCGAGGCGGGCTACGCAGTACGCATGGGACTAGCGCCGTCGCTTGCTTGCTGGCTTGTGCTGTTCGCGATCCTCCGTGACATTTCCCGGCCGTCAGATGGCCCGCCGCGGGCGCCGCTGTAGTGCGGTGCGGTGCGGTTCCGTGCCGCTGCGCAGCAGGGCAACGAATAGGTACACTACTCCTTACAGTATGCTACACACGGGCGATGCAGCTCGAACGGGCTGGCTTATACAGTAGCCCGGCCGGTGTCACGAAGGCCTGGTGGCTCTGACGCTGGCAACGCACACCCTACACACACGGCATGTGCGCATACAGATACGGATACACATAAGCGACCTCTCCGAACGCTAGCTAAGCTAAGCGTGCTAAGTCTACAAGTATACCCACCCACACGAGCTCCCAAATAGCCGCCTCCAATGGAGAGACGACACACGAGTCACCATACGCCGAGTACGCACGACATGAAGCAGAAGCAAAGCCCGAACCACCCCAGCGATGACGTTGTTGGAGCCAGGGGCGTTGTTCACAAGCTTTCGTCGTGGGATGGAAGAATGGCCCTCAATCTGCCTGCCCGTGATCGATATCGTCAACGAGGCAGCCATTTCACAAGTCTTGCTTCTTGTGCACTCCATCACACTAGACATATCCGCCTCCCGCGGACTCTGCCTAGCAGAAGAAGTATCCCCCCGCTCGCTTGAAGCGCCCGTCCAGCATTCGCAATTGCTTGCGCAGGAACGGCAGCAAGCTACAAAGTGCGGCTGCCCAGGTAAATTAAGGTTGAGGAACGGAATGGGCTTCCGAATGTCAAAAGTTGAGATTCTGGTTCTGTCGAATCGGTGCGTTGCGAGTGCCACAACCGGTGCCAGACTGATCCCTGATCTATTACTCTGGCCGAACTTGCACGCTTCAGCGATTGTGAGCACGGGAGCAATTGGCAGTTCTGGAGAAGACCAATGTAACCTCGCCATGTTTCCCAAGGATCCAAGACGGAGCAAGTGATGGTTGGTGGGGAACGAGCAGCTGGCCAGTCCTGACCAGACCCAGACCAGCAGCTCTCGCTTCACACACCGACCGTACAAAACCGAGGCGTATTGCGCGTACCGAGACTGGTAGTGCCGACCCAAGTGGCCCATGACGGAGGCCAATGACGAAGGTCCAGCATTTTGCGACAACTTTGTACGGCGGAGGCACCACTACTACGAGTACTTGGAATGATGGCAAGACGTCCTCATGCCTGAGGCCTTCAACCGAGACCCCTGTGTAGCCCACAGTTCAGACTTTCTAGCGTTGCTGGGATCCGTCATCTAATCCATATCCTCTCCCGACCAGCTGCCGCCCCGCTCATGGCCGTACCGTCCAATCAGAACATCAGTCCACCATCAAAGCTTGATCGAAGCTTGACCTCAGTGTGCACCTCAAAGCAGGAAATGATCAGAGGCGTCACGACCATGGGGTGCCGTCTCGCCTTCAAACGCGTGCTCTTCTGAAGGGCCCGGTTTGTTGCTGAAACACAAGAGTCCACTTTTCCTCGCTTTGCTGGTACGCCGAAGTTGCATCTCAAGCCCTTCCGTTCCGCCGTCACTGCGCATCAACACGCGCCGACGCTGTCTATACGCTGGAGCATCTGCGCTTCCAAGCATGCAAAGCATTTACAGTGGAAGCCTCCAAGTCTCCAGGGATCCTTCGTCCCATCTCGCGAGCCAGAATGCCCATTATTGCCCTTCTCCACCAAGCTGTCAAACTCACCCGGGCCACCCCTGCCCAACTCTCGCATTGCCCGGCTGCGTGATTTATCTCTCTCCTCCCGTTTCTCTCATGGTTCTGTCGCCCTGCTTCACTTCAACGTCCTCCCAAATTCCCAGAGCATCATTAGTTCAAACGGACTGGCATTCGATACCGAGCGCCTTGGTGTATGGAGTAGTCCTGCGGCAGAATGGCAGATTATCTTCCAAGTGGACCCTCCATCGCGCTAGAGCTGTTAGTCTCGTTTCCCTCGACCAAACCGCCATTACCGTCCAAAACCGGCTTGCGGTCAGCTTGGTTTAGTGCCATGCTTCCCCCTTTGACGCTCCGTAAACTACGTAAACTTCGTCAACACGTATCCAGTGCGACAGTATGAGCCCCTCTTACGCTGCATCTACAGTAGCAGGAGACCAGCCTGCGCAATCTTTGACCTCTGCTATGCTCAGTATCGTCTCCGTTAGCCTGCCCAAGGTCTCCGCCCGACATCATGGCGAGTCAAGTCTCTGCGTACCCTGCCGTCATATCTGCCAGCTTTTTTGCCGTCCAGAAGTCGCCCTCACTCGCCGTAACGGTGCCTGCCTGGCTATGGAGCAATGACAAGCCTGCCGCTAGCGGCACCCGGACCAGCTGACCTTGGACGTGGTCCTCCGCCGCCGGCAACAACTCAACGTCGTGCGAAAGAGCCTCCACTCCGACCTCCTCTGGGAATGTGGTATGACCACTAGGTATCCGTATGTGGATGTGAATGTGGATGTGGCGACGGCACACATTCGACACGGAGCAACTTCACCTCCGATAACCACCCCCCCTTCTCCACGGTCCGAATCAACATGACCAGCCAGTAGCCAGTAATCAGAAGACTCCACGCTTTGGACGACGGCGGACGACCTCTTTTGTCTGTGTGTCGGCATTGGGTACAGATGAGATGGGAACACATACATACACGCGTGCCTCGACAGCGCCCAGCCAAGCGTACGCTCCCCGCGTACCGAACGCAACCGCGCCGATCTCTGCGTTCGACCACGCGGCAACTCCTTTCTTTCTCCTCATCTCTTCATACGAACAACCACACGCGCGCACGCACCGAAGAGGTGATCAACGTCTTCTTTCCCCTTTCTCCCAAGGGGGGCAGCCTTCCACGTTTTACCTGGACGGTAACGGCTGGACCGCACCCTTCAATGGCGTTCCCTGGTCAGATAACATGTTACAGGGCGGTAATTCCTGTCAAAGACTCGATCCAGAGGGCGATGCATGAATCCTGTGGCGAGTCGGTGAAAGCCGAATTCCCATTGCGGGGAATTGCATGCGTGGGAGCCATCTATGCCTGCCTGCCAGACTGCCAGCTTGTGTGTGAACTGTTTATGCATGTATGCAAAAGGCAAGCTTATTTGACGTGTAAGGATACACTAAGGATGCGTGCGCGTGTGACACCAAGGCGGCAGAGAAGAGGATGCCAAAGTTTTTCCCCATCCCGATGATCCTTTTTCCCCCATCTGCCCAATCCTCCCCCGCCGTCCCATGTCCAAACTCGCCCGTCCATCTGACGCTCGAGCGACTGCAGCTTAACCGATCGAAGCTTTCCCGTCCCGATCATTCGGCAAACGCGAACTGGTCGTAGCTGGGTATGTTCACTGTTCGCAATTGGGTGTGTGTAGACAACCGTCACTGTCGAAAAATTCGAATGCTTGGCTTCTCATCGCACTACAATTATATTTTACTGTCGCGACAAGTATGTACCGCTGCTACCATGCCCAGTGCGCCGCTTTCATTCCATACCATTCCGCCTTGCCCTTCTCACAATTCCACCTAATAGTAGTAGTTGTAACTGTAAACAACCACCAGCAAAACCCAAACAAGGCAGACTAGGATGCATCGAAGCATTCGTAGTGTCATGGGTATAATCATCGTGTGAAAATACTAATAGTACAAGTCGCCCCTTGGTCTCCTGAACGGGGTCGAGTGAGGGTAAGCTCAAGCCCCAACCGGGGCACGGCACCTCTTTGCTTCGTCATCCAGAGCACCCTTGGTCAGTGAACCAAGACGCACTCTGGTGCGGGATACGACATGATGGCGCAACAGGAAAAATCCGAGGAAAAAGGAGGAAAAAAATATGACCCAGGCCGGTATCCGTGAACGCCAAAGGGTGAGGGGGTATCGCCAGGTCCACCATGACCTCTTGGAGATTTTCTCTCTCTTTCGAATATCTGTGACAACCAAGCGCAAAAACGTGGTTGACCCAGCCACCGACCTCCCCTTCTCCAAGAAGGACGGTTGTGGTGTGGTGTGGGGTCGAGCGATCGACAATGAAGTGAACCCGCGTTCTGATCCGCTCATCCCTCCTCCCATTTTTTTCCGCCGAGACTCACTGCCCAACTCGTGGGGCATTTTCCCGACGCAATGCGTTAACAATGCACAATTGGTGGATGAAAAAAATCCAGCCCATCATGAGACACCCCTTTATAATATCGGACCAAATTGACAGTCCGCCCACCATATTCGTTGCCGCCGCCTGACTTTTTGTCTTTGTCTCTTTCGCTCGCAGATAGGTGGATATTAAACGAGAGTAGAGAAAGGTATCATGTGTAGTGGAAAAATAACAGTGCGAGCCCATCTATGAATTCCCCGTCTGACGCGTTTCGACAGACACGGTTGGGAGTGGGCGTCGAGAGCGCACAAGGGATGTTGGATCGTGCCGCGAATCCGGAAAAAGAAATCGTGATCTCGTGCTGGTTTGATTGACAATGGCGAGCGTGCTGCTCATCCGCTTAGTCGGAGTGGTGGTCTTCTGAGCCGGCTTCAGATCGAGCGTCGCCCTTGTGAACCTTCTTGTGCCTCCTGAGATTGGACACGACGGAGAAGTGTCGACCGCAGCCTTCAACTTCGCAAGCAAATGCTACATGGAAGTCAGTAATTGGGGGGCTGAGAGCGTTTGTTGGTTGACATACGCTTCTCGCCGGTATGGCTGTACATGTGTGTCTGAAGAGATGAGGGGCGCGTGAAGCGCTTGTCGCACACCTTGCACTTGTGCTTCTTTTGTGTGCTGGAAGAGACCTTGGAGCTGAACTGGCCCATCATGGACTGGGGCGCCGGAGGGACCTGGGGCGCCATGAGGCCATGCGGCCTGGGGAGGGTTCGGGAGGTCACAGACTCGATATCTGACCCGGCGGTAGAGTAATCGCTGACGGAGTCGGCACCGTAGTAGTTGCCAAAGCCTGAAGCGGAGGAAACGGATGAGCTGGTGGAATGCGTCGAAGGGAAACCGTAAGAATCACCCGAACTCCTGTCACTGCGGGCACCATAGATGTTGCGCGGTGTCTCCTGGCTCATGGCCAACATGCCGTGGCCTGCGTCGAGGGCGTCGGCGAAGGTCCTGCGGTCGTCGTGGTGGTGAAGTCCTCTGTTGTTAAAGTCAATCATTGAGTTGCGGTGCGGCCGGGCTAGGACGATGGGGTCCGAAACGTCGACCAGAGAGGTTGAGGGTACTGACGAGTGGGAAAATCTCCTGGAGTGTTCGGGTTCCGGAGCGAGGGCGAAGGTGGAGCGCATGGGTGCGGGAGCATATCCCATTGTCTCGTAGGGGGTAGGAGAGGCGGTATATGAGCCGTTCACGGGGGAAGCAGCCGTAGCGTAGGGAGCGTCACCGTACGCGGGTGCCGAGGTGGCAGCCATGCGGTTGATGCTGAGGATATCTTGAGGGAATGTGAGCAGGTCCGTCCGAGGCAGCGGGTCTGCCATGGGGAGACTACCTGCTGATGCTGCCGTCACTGGGATCTGACCGTAAGAACCCATGGAGGAGGCATTGCTACTAGTGCTGGTGCGAGCAGTATGTGACCTGTCCAAGCTCAGACCCGAGTTAAGGGCATGACCACTGCCGACGGCGTACAAGCCGCTGGGGGCTTGAGGCGACGACGAGGTGTTGGACCAAGGGTTTGAGAAGTGAGGGGAGGCG
Organism: Colletotrichum spinosum; assembly: GCA_004366825.1. Lineage (NCBI taxonomy): Eukaryota > Fungi > Ascomycota > Sordariomycetes > Glomerellales > Glomerellaceae > Colletotrichum > Colletotrichum spinosum. Next base: position 1,546,221 of record QAPG01010715.1, read on the forward strand.
GAGGAATGGGCGTATGAAGACATGTGTTCGAATGGTAAAGGTCCGAAACGCTGTTGGGCGTCTAGTGTCATGGTCATGATCGTGGGTGTTTGTGATGAGATGGGATGACGAGGTTGAGCGTCAACGACAAACAAAGGTTGGGCGGAATAGCGTTTGCTGATCAGATGCGAGTGTCCGACTAAGTAGAGAAAAGAGCCAAGGTCGTAACACGGATCAGATAGAGCTGGATGATCCCGTAGGAGGTTGAGAGTTGAGAATGGGGGATCAGCGAGGTTTAAGTGTGTGCCTGTGGACTACCGACACACGAGTATTTGAACCAGTTCAGAGCTGAGACCAATCGTTTGGGCCGACCAGGCAAGAGTCGTGTGAAGCTTGTTGCACAGTGGTCAGCGGGACATGGGAGAGAGGAGTGTGGAGTCCCCTTCTGTACAGACAGCTGTGACGACTCCGACTCAGAGTGATCGACAGCGCCAATATCCCGTGGGAAAGAGGCCGAAGGGACAAGGATTGGGGGCGATTAGGTAGGGTAGCAGGGTGGTTCAGATTGGGACCGGGGTGGCAGGCTGAGGAGGAGGAGGATGCAGCACCAGGTGGTTGTGGATATGGCAGAGGCAGAGCGGAGCGGATGGGTGCGCGGTAGTGCGTAGCGTGGTGTATGGAGAGAAAATGAGATGGTGGCCCAATTTTTGATGACCAGGAGAAGTAGACCTGGAGTACGCCAGGGCTGGTTGAAATGGGAGAAAGATCAGCGGTATCGAGGACAGTTTGGTGAAAAGTCTCGAGGTCGTGGGGAGTCGTGACAGGGACTCCGAGGTATTGAGTAATGCAGTGTGATGCGAGGCGTATGGCTGCGAAGTAAGCCGGGAAGAGACGACTCGGATTTTTTTCTTCCTAGATGTGTTCTGTCTGTTGTTCGACCTTCTCCCGTGTCTCCTACGAAGTTCGAATGGTAGGGCTTCTGTGTCTATGTGTGTGTATGTGTGTGCGTGCGAGCGCGTGTGTGTTCCCCTAATAGTCTCGGACGACTGGGTAGTGGAGGGGATGAGATTTGCTTCTTATTTTTGGGTGACACAGGCGCGCTGAGGCTTCGTCTCTCTGATGCGCAAGGTGACAAGGCGAGGTATCAGAAAAGAAGGCGGAGCGCGTCAAAGGGACGTTGTGCAGTTGTTTGAAGTTGGTTGATGGAGCTGGTGATCACGGATGATGAGCGTTCCAAAAAAATTAAATTGGGTCAATTGGAGATGTCGAGGGGAAGACGAGGAACAACGCTTTTACTTGTACATCTGGTGGTCCCCAGGTTAGGAGGCAGAGACAAGACTTGAAGCTATGATGTCGGTTTACTTGTTGTTAGAGTGCGTTGTGTGGAGCGATGAGAGAAGGGTGGGGTGTGGGAGGAGGGGTGGAAGAGGGGGGCGTGTGGTCCTTTTTCTTTTTTGAGATAGGGGGGTGAGATGGTCAATGGGAAAGGGAATAGAGGCTAAGGTAGGAGAGGTAGGGGTCCAGGGTAGGGTCCACCTAGCAGGACAGGGTGCCGGGATGGGGATTCACCTGCTAAGGGTGTTGATGAAGCGGATGGTACCTTGCCTTGACTTGTAGTGTGTGGAGCACGAAGGGAAGGAAGCAGGAGAGAAGGGGGGAGGAACGAACAAGACAAGTGCAAGAAGTGGAGGGGAAAACGCAAGTGGACAGAGCCATGTATGTCTTGGTCCCAGCAGCAGCAGCAGCAGCAGCAGCCAGCAACAGCACTGCCTAGCGGTACGCAATAACCAAGACCAAAACCACTGGTACATCTACCTAGCACACTGCTTAGGTAGTGGGAAATGCGCCTATACGTATGATCAGTCAAGACGGCGCGTGGTTCAGGCAGAGAACGAAAGGTACCGAACATGTAATCAAGGTTGATAGAGAAGGTAGGTAGGTATCCGTATTTGGGTACTGAGGACGTCTGGGTGAAGGATAACAAACCAGGGAAGGCCTGTCCGCGCTCGGTACCAAGACAGCCCTGGCAGACCGCGAAAAGCACGGCTACCGCCCTGTCCAGCTCGTGCCGGCCATGTACCAGAGTGCGCATACAACGCAGCAGGTACTACATGTTGCTGGGTAGTGCTACCTACCTGGGCACCTAAGATACACAGGCAGCTACATGCTATACCTAGCCATACCTTGGCCTCAAGTTCTTGCCTCGCTCACCTAGTCCTTCGGACAAGGCTAGCATAGCAGGCCGCGAGAAGGGGGAAAAAAAAACATAGGCCGCAGCCAGTCCTCACCATAGCGCCCGCGGTTTCTCTGCACACCACTCGACAGCGACTCCAAACCACTGGTACCTAGTATGGAGAAGCTCGCTGGCTGTCTGCGCATAACATAGTAAGGCAGCGTACCTTAGCTTGCGCTACCTCTACGGAGTACTTGCCTCCCTGAGGTAGTACACCACGTACGGGTAAGCTCGAGTCCACAAGGCCACCGGTATCTGGCTCTCCCGTCCGCCATTGCGCCTCTAGCGTAATGGCTTGGCTAGCATCTCGCTCAAGTTTCTCTTCGCCGTCTGTCAAAGCGAAGCCTTGTCCACCGCACCTCACTAGCACAGCGTAACGTAGGATAGATACCTTTCCCTCTGCCCCTTGGACCCCGAGGCTAATATGCAGATACGCATCCCGGCCTCTTCGGGTTAGAACCAAGGGGACCACGATGCAGTCTAAAAACGCCACTGATGATGGACAGGCAGGCAAGGGCGCGGGAGGGGAACGGAAGGCAAGGCAAGAAGAGGGCGTTGACTGGGGGCATGGAAGGGGGAGGGGGAGGAGAAGGGACCAAGTTTGCCAGTGGACAGACTCCTTTTTCGCGCATCGCGTCGTTTGACATCCATTCGTTGAATGCCCTGGTATCGCATACGCGACAATAAGGCAAACGGAAAGGTGTGCTTTTCTTCCTTCCCAACCGGTATTCATATGCGAGAGTACATGTGCGCTTGCCTATACCTACGCAGTACACTACTGTGTAGCGACCGCGCATGGCTGCCGGCTGGGTACGGATACTCTGACAGCTTACTTCTGTGATAGGCGGGCTTCTCAAGTCGAGGCAATCAATCGCGAGTGGGATATGCAGGGTCCCCAAAAGGCATCCGGCTCCCTTCTCCCACCTCGAGGCCCGCCGTAATACCAGATGCGCTGTTCGTAGTCAGCATCATGACCAGAATCAGGCTGTACCATGGCTTGACTCGGTCAAAACGGCCTCTGCTTGCTTGACACAGTACTCCGTCTACTCTTAGCAGTACAGAGCTATTCACTCCAAGTTGGTAGTTGCCTAGTGCAGGATATGGAGTAGTCAGTTTTGCATATCCGTACTGGTACCCTATACCATCCCAGCACGTGTGAGGTAGGCTGAGAAGGGGGTTCCAGATAAGATGGACCTTGGTCTAAATGTGCCCTCGGCGGGACGGTGACGGATTGGCTTTGGGAGTTGGGCTGAGGCGTGTGTTGATGGCATCGCGTCCACTGCTCCCGGACAGTGTCAGGAAAGACATAAAGTAAAAAGAGTGGAGGGACGAGTGTAATCAGCAAGCCTGACTGGGCGGAATGGTCTCGCAGATGAAGATTGGGAGGAGCCAGCAAATGGAGCACATCGCAGCGGGCAGGGCACGGCGAGGGAAGTACCGCGACGGCGAAGTGCGGGCAGCAAGGACATCGGCCTCTGCCAAATGCCAGTCGAGTTGAGAACGTTTTGTGTGTTCGATCCCAGTTGTGTCCGACCAGGATGCTGCACATGACATGGGCTTGGCCGGCTGCTGGCAATCTCTTCATCGAGCCTACGGATGCTGACCATGGCTTGCTGAGTTCTCTCCATTGAGCCCACAACCTGCATACTGACGATGTCAACGCCATCCTTGCGAAGGCCTTGGAAGGAGGCAAAGCAGAATGGGGAGAAAATAGAGGGGGAAAAAGGGCAAGCAACGATGAGTGCAAGTGGGTTAGCAAAGACGCGGAACGCTGAGAGACCAAAGTACGCAGCTATTTTTGCGGGTGGGCTCGACTGAAAGAGCGCAAGCACCCAAAAGCTATGCTGTCGTGGCGTCGAGTGCGTGTAGGTATGCACCTTCTCATGCTGCTCTTCCTCTTTCCATCGATGCCATCTGGTCTGTCCTGCTGCTGCCGCTGCCGCTACATTTCCTCCATCCATCAACAGCGCAGCCCGCCGTCTGCTCAGGAACAAGCAATCGCTCGTTGTGACCTGTGCCAAAGAGCAACGCCAAGCAAAGGATGCTATGCGTTTCTCTGAACGTACGGATACAAGTATCCTTCAACACCATCCCCTGTCCTGTTCTCGTTGCCAGATGGGCACTGAGCAGAGTATCCGTACTCGCAGTCAGGTGCAGGGGTCTCGACACTGTGGGGTGATTGCAAGAAAAAATGAGGCGGTGTGTGCTTAAGTGACCGGAGCAGCACTCAAGTACGTATTATGCAAGCATGCGGTACTAAGGTACTTGCAGTGAGCAGTGAAGGCGCCACTACGTAGGTACCTCTCCTGCGTGCGTGCTTTAGCGCCGCGGGAATGGGGAAACCCACCCAACCACACCCTCCAAGTATATATTGCGGTACATGGCATCCCGTACGCAGCAGGCGGTTGCTCTCGGCTGCACCACTGACGTAAGGCACGTCTGTCCGCGAGTGCTGATGCGTTTCGAGCAGGGGTGCCCAAGATTGAAACAACCTCCATGGCGTCCACCTGGGGCCTGCTGTCATCGCCTGGCAGGGGCAAGAATGAGAGTTGACGGGGACTCTTTGGAATTGACCTGCCCCGTCCCTGAAGACGATACTGCGAGATTGGACCGAGGACCGCGACTGGGTAGGGGCGCGCAAAGGAAAGGGGAGCCGCTAATTCGACCATCAGAATGGTCCTCCAGTTCCGAATAATCAGGCGCATCTTGTTGTTGCTTAACTATGACGGAGAGTCCTGTGGGAACTGTACACAGTAGGACCCTGCCATGAGCCATGGCCAGGTCTGCTGGGGAATGACATGGTTCAATTTGCGACCACCATGAGGTTGAGAGCAGGCCGGCTCGAATGAAGGACGGTTGCTGGGCCACATCGCAGCCGAGGACGCACACCAAGGTATGGATACGCAGCAAGCTATCCTACGGCGGTGCTTACCAAAAAGTCTGCACGCAACGCAGTCCGCTAGCGCATCCAACTCGAAGACCCCAGCGCGAGCGTGCTCGTTTGACGCAAGTAGACGACGGGTGCGATATTGTCGTCATATCACCGCACCGCTGCTGATACGTCGACATCGCATGGTGTGGTGCCCTTCGGTCACATCGCATCCATCCCATCCCATCCCACATACTCCGTACCCAAGGTGCGATGCTGCTTTTGCTCCTGTCTCGTTGTGTTGCCCATCCATCATCCTCCGTCACATACTAATTAGTGTACCTCGTTTTAAGCAATCATATAACGTCACCGCCACGTCGCTGGCTGGGCTGAGCTAGAGGGCCGATACGGAACATGGCGCCCGCCTGCCCGTCTCCGTCCATCCGTCGTGACAGCCACTGAGCCTCAGAAGGATGCACTGGTTAATCTATCCGCCTTTGCGCATACTGCTACTGTGAATGCTGTCAAGCGGTTGACAGAAAAAGTGATACACTCAGTGTTAGCGTCCACATACATTGGCAGTGGTATTATGTATCGCTTTTCTTTTTTGTCAACCGCTTGGCTGTGTAGTCGTGGTGGCAATGTGCGCAAATCATGGCAGTCTGAAAGCATCGAGGCTGCTAGGCGTGCAATGGTGGTTTCGCAGTACGGTACGGTGGTGTTGCGTTCCGTTTCTAGTGCATCATTCCACTATGCTGCCTCGATTCATCCATTCGGCCTTCATCCGCCTTCACCACGCACTGTTAGTCCAGTGTGCCAACAACGAGTATCTGACCTCTACTCCGTAGTCTGACGAACATGGGCGGGGAACAAGACTTGGGATGCTTGGACGAGCAACCTTCAGTGCTAGCGCACAAGTACGAAGTGCGGCCTGCACGTCGACATCAGATGGAGCCCCTGGTGGCGAAGTCCAAATGCTGGCTGACATCAAACCCGCCATGGAAAATGCACCCAAAATGCTTAAACGTCGGTTCCTGTCGAGCGCTGCGCGTGGACCACAACGACATCAAGGGGGGCAGAAGGGTTACATGAATGACGCTGTTGTCAGCTTTCCGTCCTCCACAACGAGGGATCCGTGGGGAGTACTTGTCTTTTCAAGCACACTACGTAGTAAGGTCTGGGTGTCTGGTGGTCTGGGCTAGCCGCGGGTTTGCCAACGAGGCAGAACAGCTCTGTCCATCATTCCGTGTTGACACTTCGGAACGGGACGTTCAAAGAGAAACTTCTGACGTAGTGAAGCTCTCTCGGCCGTCCGCGTCCGTCTTCTTTTTCGACCTGGAGTCGCTTCGGCTTCGGCAACCGCAGCCGACCCAAAAGGACAAGGTCGGTTCGGATGGTCCATCCTTCTTCATGGCACGCCGGCACCTTGAACTGCGACTCCGTCGTGCTTCGGCCACCCTGCCGGCCTGGCCAGGCATCGCCTGTCAATGTCAAGGAGGCCTGCAGTGGCCTGGTGATTACATCAACGATCCGGGGTACCCTCGATTGCTCTGGTGCACCTCACCCTCGTCGTCTTCTCCAGCGGGGATGCCGCTGCCCAATCTCTCTGCTCTGCCATGCCCGTTATGAAATGTTACGCTCCTCAAGAACCACGACTTCGATCTCTTTTCCTTACACGTGCTGGCTGTAAGAAGTGCCCGCATCGCCGTGGTCGCAGGGAGCCCCCCTCCACTCAACAAGACTGGACCTGGACCCCTGCTGCTCTCCACGCCAAGCAACATCTCATCTCTCACCAAAACTCTTCTGTCCTCTTCTGGCGCTCCAAGCATCTCTCAAAGCATGTCTTCAGTCAACGTCCGTCTCTCCGTGTTGTCGGCCTTCATCTGCCTCTCGACTGCGGGCTCGGCGAAAGTTATTTGCGTCTACCCAAATGGGTCGAAAAATGTGGTTTCGTAAGCGCCACCCATGACTTTGCAACTTTGCTGCCCTCAAGCCCTTTGCCTGCGACAACCAGGAGGTGGCAAATTCAATTGCGCCGCTACGGACAACTCGCCGTGTACTCCGTACTATAACAAGAAGTGTCTCGCGGATGACGGGTGCCAAATGCCTGAGGTCTCCATGCGGTAAGGCACAGTCCATCACCCAAGCTCGATGTGTTGAACGACAGGGGGGGCGAAGGGAAAAAGAGAAAGGGGAAAGAGGAACTCGGTACTTGATTGCACCAAGAGTCAAAGACCCACGCAGTCTGCGAAGGTACGCAAGGGAGTTGGGTCCACTGTTCCTTTTCTAGGAGATGACGGATGATGGGAGTGGCTGCGCTAACTTCTGGCAACTGTTCCGTTGCAAGCCAAACAGGAAGGGCGATGTTAGGACGTCTACCCTTCAACAACCTACAACTCTAACCACGCGTCATTTGTGATTCGTCCGTCGCTTATGACCGGGCTGGAGACGCTAAATCTCGTGAGTGTGCGGAATGTTCCTCTGTTATCCCCGGGCTCTTGCCAGGGTCGGGTGTGTGCTGCACTAGCAGACTAGCAGGAGCCGGGACCTTTCGGGGATATTGAAAGGCGGTCACGGCGGGTGGGCTTGAGCTGCTTGGAAGGGCTTTTGACAGAATCTCCTAGCGCGTCGTCTAATCTTCCCTGGTCTCTTCAGATGGACCCTGACGAGTGAGTCTGCCTCTCTGGCTGCAATCGTCTCGGTCAGCCAATCATGGCGTAGCTGTGTTTCGAGACGTGGCCCCCAGCGAAGTGCAATCTGTCCGCGCCATGCCATTTGGCACGAGCCCCATTTCAGGAGGCTTGAGCCTTCGACCTCATGTTTTCGCAAGGCTCGACGCCATCTGACGAGCTCAGCCTGCCGGCATTCATCTCCTCACCTCAAGGGTGCGGGCCAATTTCAGCACTCTGGTCTCGTCCCAAGGCCATCTGCCGGACGACGTGTATCGTCTCGTCGCCATCTAACAACATGGTCCTTCACCATGGCGTTTCGGCAGACGTCTCTGCCGCATCTGCAATAGCCGGACAAGGAGCACTTGATTTGGCCCCCATCGCATACGGGCTGCCTGCCGTTGCTGTCACGGGGAGGCCCATCATCTCAACAACGGACATTTTTGTCATTTGATACCCGCTTTCTTGGCCTCGCGAGAGGAAGAATGGCAGGTGGGTTCCAGCAGTTGCTAGAGTGAGTACCATTCCAGGACATCCCAGGCCGACAGAGGCGCACCAAAATTCTTTTCGGCAATAAATTCCCCGGACGGAAGTCTCCAGTCTGCTCATTCGGCAGAAGATCATCTCGGCGTGTAGGCCAACCTTGCGACCCGTCAACATCAGGTGCTGTAGAAAGTTGAACAAGGCCCTGAAAAACAACCGACCTGCATCGTCGTTGGATGAGGATTCGTCGTCTCCTCATGTCCCAGTGACCGCTTCTGGGTCTGGCGTGTCGCTCTTTTCCTGAAAGAGGTGATCATAAGGTATCGTCGTCGGAATGAGCGAGATGGGATATGCGGCATATCGAAGGTTTACTGGGTTCTTGAGATTATCCCCAGCGTTCATCTCAAATCAAAGCCTCACTATGCCTTATTGGAATGATGCACAATTGACAGTATGCCAGATGGAGTGACTTGAAACACGCTAGTCAGGGGCTACCTTGCACGGCGAGAAGATAGAGACGCTGTTAAGGTGGTGATGCCTGTGTCTTTGGGGAACAGACATTGTCGCCGCTGCCGACCACCCAATGCGGCGGGGCCCTTCCACCATTGATCCAACATGGACTCGACGACGGGTTGAAAATGTGACGTGTTGAGAGTGGAACATGTCGAAGTGAAGACTCGGGGCTACGTTGTAGCGACGATATCTGACTCCATAGTCGACGCATAGGGAGCGTGCTTCAGCCCAGCAGCATGCATTGCTGAGCAGCTCGCGATGTAGCAATCCGCTAGCTACGCTCGTTCCGTGTCCGAGCCGGTCGTTCTATCGAAAAACGGCGCGCCGTTCCGAGGGAGACGACACAGTAGTAGGTGGCTGCTGTCGGCATTGAGTAGGGCCGAACGCGCAGGAAACTTTCTGGAGCCGACGGCAAGGTGTATCACAGAGGGCCACTTGATCCAGATACCCGAGATGATGACGGTGTCGATCACCGCCCAGCTATCAGCACCGCTCCGGCACCTGAGTGTGTTCTTTCCAAACAACAACAGGGTAGTGGTAGTAGTGTTACTGATAGGAGTATCCGCACCATAGCATAGAAAACGTCCTTCTGTCGGCTGTAATGTGTCACAACTTCATTCCGCCGACAAGATGGGCGGCTGGTCTTGTGCAGCATCAAAATGGATGGATCCATCTGCCAAAGGTCGGCTTGAAGGCTTGTCGAGAACGATAACTTGGTGTTTGCATGTCATGTACGCGGTACAGACCTTACCCTGACCCACCATGCCCTCGGGTGCAGCGCTTGCGGTGAGTTCAAGTTCGAGGCAACCAGAAATTAAAGGTGCGCGTCGAATCGCGAGAGCGTTGCCTAGCGCAGCGAATGCATCCAAGCCGGTAAGCTAGATGGGCAGATGGCTCGAACAAGGCTGAAAGATGACTGATGACGATGCGAGGGCGGTGCAGTCGCGGCATGCGTTGCTGAGTACGAGAAGCTCATCAAAGCGACCCTTGGCGAGCGAGAATGAAAGGATTTGCATGCAAAGGGGAGGCCCTACAAGTACAAGTAATTACATGGTGGACGCACGGCGTGCCAGTATGCGTGCAGGCCACGGATGCTTGGATGACCGCTGTTGCTTGTAGTGAAGGTGACGCGACGGACAAGACGGGAGCAAGGCATCAGGAGACCCCTTGCTGATTGAACGACCAGGGCATGTCTCAGAAGTGACATGGATTCCCCAAGAGCTAGTCTTTTGCTCTTGTTGAAGGCAGCCAGTCACTCCAGTCAGACTCCAGACAACCCCCTTGGCATTGAACTGTATGGAGACGCTACACCTGATGAATCGTAGCGTCTCTACTGATCCCAGCTCGAGTGCAGCCAATAGCGGGGGCTGTCGATCATGACTGATTTTTGTCGTCCTGCAGACGGAAGAGCCGTGCCAGCCTCACTTTGCAGAGTTCTGGTGCCTGGGGTGCCTGAAGCGCAGAACAGTTCCATCGCTCTAATTGTTGTCCCTCTTCTCGAGGGAATCGGGGACTAAATTCCAGCGAGAAAGAGCCGCAATGGTGTTACACGCGCTCGACGACTTCTCAGAAAGCAGCGAATGTTGAGTAGCGGTGTTTATGTTTCAGAACACTGTCTTTCTGTATGCACTGGCTCTGAGGACTCGCGTTGCTGGTTGCAGTCTGCAACATGCAACCCGAAGAAAGACCTTGCACGTTGCGTTGTGTTGGTTGTGATGGTTGTCGTGCCTTGGCTGCAGTGCACTGGACGGAGACCTTGCTGCCATTCAATGGGGTATGCCATACAGAACCCTGTGAGCAGGAATTGATTTGAATTTCCTTGCGGGTCTATCAGATGGCGAGCGGGTGGATTCCCGTTTTTGCGCTCTCTGACCATTCCCAGTCGGATTTCCAGGCCCTCGCATCTGCATACCTGGTGGTGGCGTCGCATTGAGAAATGGAGCAGCATCACTCGAGAAGCAAAGTGTCCGTTTGAGAGCTGTATGCTTGACATGCGGAACACCAGATTCCTTGCCCTCTCCATCATCCTTCTTCATCGTCTCCTGCAGCTGCGACGCGCGCATGCATCCGTATGCCGGATCATAATAGCAGACAGTACCAGGGGAGGAGCGTGTGTTCCTGAAGTGTATCCGTATGTGTCCGACGTTGCTCACATACCGGGCCCATCTCCGGGAAAGGGACGGCATGGCAAACCCAGCCCGACGTGGAGATTGTTCTGGCCCAAGTGCGGTACACAATTTTATCTGTCTCCGGCTCACACTTTTTTGGACCGCAACAAACGTGTCATTCGTCTTTTCGGGGTGGGTGGAGAGAAGGACGAGGAAGCGCGTCGCTTGTTGCAGACTGGCGCGGCGATGAACGATGCCTTGTGCCGGGACGGGACGAACGTCTCGCGCAAGACCTCTCTCTCTCTCTCTCTCTCTCTCTCTCTCTCTGTGTGTGTCTCTCTCTCTTTTCTTTTTATGACCTCTTTTTCTTGCCATTGTCTAAGGACTGAGTGACAATCGGACTACAGAGTAGATGCCGTGTTGGACAATGGCGGCAGTCTACAATGCTGTCGTGGCTAGTCAGCCATGGTAGAGAAACCCAAAGACCACTTGACGTACTACTGGCCAAGCCAGAGAAAAACGATGCCCTGAGCTGTTGCAACACTACTCTGTACCTAGGTAGGCACGGAGACGTCGGTCGTGTCGAAGTCAGGATAGGCTGGCTGGTGTAGAAAAGCGCGCATTTGATAGGAGCCCTATGCCGTCGTAGCCTCTGCAGGCGGTGCTGCTACAAGGAGCACATCGGCAGTGACATGAAAGCTTGGGTGCGACTTGGTGTTTGCATGTCATGTAGGGCGACAGCCTGCTAGCTCGAGATGCAATTGGCAGGCTGTACCCGTGTTACCGACACAAGCTAAGGCGTCTCGACTGCCGAATGACGAAAATATAGCATCAAGCTCGACGTGGGTGCGGGCCAAGCAAAGATGGCATACTAATAGGTCGGCATGCGATGGTGATTGGTGAGGTGCTGCTGTGATGCGCCTCGGAAGAATGGATCTTGACTCAAGAAGTGGTGTCTCCAAGTTTGGACTGAATCGGGTTGCTCTTTCTCTCTTGACTCTGGCTGCCTGGTGTTCAGCGCCTGTGGAAGGCTCCAAGAGAGCACCTAGCAAGACAGCATTGTCAGGTAAGGTACGCGAGGTTCCCTGGGTCAGTGAAAAGGGACGGAAGCCACGAAAGGTTTCACCTTGCACCTAGAATTGGAAGAAGGTGGTCCGGCTGGTCAGATCAGAGTGTACTATGACGTACTTGAGCAGGCAACGAGCGAGAGCATGGGATGCAGACTCACCCATGCGTGCCCGGGAAATCCCCTATCCTTTTAACTTTGACACATCACGGTTGAAGAGACACAGCCGTGTTCCTACACAGTAAGGCTATAAGGTATGGCAATCAACGCCAACAAGTGAAAAAGGTAGATGCGAGCATTGGCAAACAGCTACGTACAGCTACGGCACCGGCAGGGCTGACAGCTGGTTGCCTTACGGCACCCACACACACACACACACACACACACACATGGGGGAAACCGAGAGAGGAAGGGGCATCGTGGGATATGTTTCGAAACACTCAATGACGTAGCCCATTTGCTCTTGGCCTACTTTCTTCCCCGTCCGCCCCTGCACTTTTCGAAACAACCAGAGGTCTCTTTGTTCCCATTTCCTATCTTTCTGCTTATCCAAAACGGCCATGCTTTCTTCACGACGACTATTTTCCCCCCCAAAAAAGTATCACCACCCCTCGATCACCATGTTTCTTCGTTCTGTGGCATGTTTCATCCCAGCATCAATTCATCTGTATCTTCGGCCGGCCTCTCTGTCTGCTTGTATACTCTGTCCTAACCATCGATGGCCTAGGTTCGCGGTATACTCTGCAAGATGAGAAAACTCTTACTCTGGCTTTTCTAAGTCTAGCATCGGCCTTGGTATTGATACTTCGCCGATTGAAATAGTGTCGCAACAAACAACGCAAGCCCAACCTGACAGATGGGCAACCCGTCACCGGCAGCTACGAAGGTGTCTGCCCCAGAGCGTTGACTTGCTCCATCCTACGCAAGCGCTGTGCATTGCTGTATTGCCTGTGCTGGCTCACTGGCCTCGCTAGGAAGAGCAGTCCATGCTTTAGACTTTCGCCGAGGGACGTCGACAACACCGACACTCTGGTGTATACTACAAGTTCAGGGCACGATACAGGCTCTTCCGCTTGGCCTCTGGCACTCTGGTGCCACTTCAGTCCCGCAATTCCTACCTCAAAACCCATCCCTTTTTCTGCGGATCGGCATCTGCTACATGCAACCATTGAAGGAACCTCCCGGATCAGCATCACTACCAGCGCACGCGACTTGCAGAAAAAAGCGCACACTTTACATACAAAGACGACCGTTTTTGGTGGCGATGCTCGCGGCGCTGTAGCTACAGTGTACGCTTTTTTTTGCAAGTCGCGTGCAGCGTAGGAGTCGGCCACTCGTGGGAAGAGGGGACGACGGCACCATGACTGCGACGATCTGTGACGATCACGGGCTTCCAGATGGGACGGCATGTGTCTGCAAGGCTGAAAAATCGGCGGATGAAACGCCATTTACAGATGCAGGTTTCTATTTCCCATTCCTCTGCGCCGTCAGGATAGCCATGAAGGGGCTGTCATGCCAGCTAAGATGCCAATCCCGGCACCGCTCAACGGCGCGTCGTCCCAGCTCACCAACGCTGCATCGGACAGAGCACATGCTGGTACCTTCTTTGTTCAGATGAGACGCGACAGCATGGTCCGGTCGACCATCCTCGAACCTTCAGACAGGCTTGTTCCTCCTATGCCGCAAGGCGACTGCAAACGGAACGCATTTGGTGAGGCAAGCACGTCTCGTTGTCCAGTTCACTTCGTCTCCCGCTGTCGCTGTCTAGGACATATCTTAGTATCTTGCCCCAGACTCGCTAGCTGTAGCAAGTCAGCCACCCCGGTCTTGCCAGTGAATTTGACCGAAGGCACCGAGACAATGCTTAACGACTTGGTGATAGTCTGTCTTGATGTCGTTCAAGGCGGGCGCGGAACCAAATGTGCATTGTCCGAAGCCCTACAAGCCCTTGCAGTTGTCGATCTGCTAGCTAGATGCTCTGAGACTGCTGGTTCGAGTATTTCGGTAGGGCGAAGAGACTAATCGGAAGACCTGCGATGACGCTGCGTTTGCGACCCATTTCAAACAGGGTCAAACACCCAAACTATCATCAGCCAGCCTCAACATTGTCGACGCTCGACGCAGGCCTGCAGATCATCCGCAGGGGCCCTTCTTTTCCTCGCTGCAGGTATTGTAACGCGACGCCGCAATGACCGTTTTCTTTGCCGTCAAGCCCGCATTTCAAGCCCCCCCGTAGTCTCGCAAGACTGAGGCTAGTCAGCAGAAGACATGCAATACAGTAGGCGCGAATTACTACAGTGGCAAAATGTGGCATGACAACACTCTCTACCTTGGACGCCGGCACCCGCTGCTGGATGAAAACGGTCAGATAGCCTCCATTCCAAAAGCCCCGCCGTTCAGCGGCCAGGCGGCTAGCCCCGGGCGCCTGCGCTGCACTTGGTGTGCCGTGCAAGCCTTCTTCGACCGATCACAAAACCGAATTGTCACTTTCCCATTCCTAAGGGACGCCATATGATCGTTCTTTAAACAGATTGACGAAGATCGACGACGTTTGCAATCAAAGATCGGCTTAATTCAGAGCGCATCTCTGAGCACTATCCCTTACTGAGGCGCAAATCCCGATGATGATCCTCCCACTTTCGACCACACGACGCTACAAGCGAGCGACATCGACAATCTACCCGCGTCGGCCCACCTGAATCTCGCATTTCTCCGCGTCTAGTTTTCGTTCCCCACGGATAGAAAACTGGTGCGCTTTCTGAAGTGAACGGTACAGGTAAGTTGTAACCACCTACCTTTCTCGGACAGCTCTTTGGCTGACGCAACCTTACCATCAGTAGCTGCAACTCCAGGTAACATTGCTGGTTGGCGCAATGGCAGCCTAAGTCAATTATCCTGGCCCCTGGAAAGAGTAGCATTCCGTCAGCATCTCAAACAGCCCAAGACGAATGAGAGACAGAAAAATTCTCGCCGTCCTAGCGACCCACCACTGCAAATCCACTCGTCTACATTGAAGGAGGCTTCGAGAAGAAGTTTCAACAACCATCATGCTGTGTCGAAGCTTGAATGAAGTGCGACTTCCCTAGCGGGAACCGCGGACGCCTAGAGGTGCAGCGCTCTGCGCGTCCTTGCCAGGCGCATTTCTCATCTGGGGATATGCTTTGCGCTCGGTCAGCCAGCGAGGGAAGAATCAAGGAAAAAATGGACTTTCGGAATGGCCTACGCTATCCTGACAGCCCAATGCCTACGATCAAAGTCTCTTCTGTGATTCTTTTTTAAGAAACTCCCAAAAAGAGAAGGCGTGGAACATGTGAGCTGTGCCTGGACACAAGCAGGGCTACCGCTGACAACGGATTGCCCGTTCCTGAACGTAGCTAAACCACATGAGGATTTTGACAACAGAGTCGGTCCACTGCCCTGTCAGCCGTCCTCTGCTCGCCCACTCCAACCCAGTGATAGAGGTCTATCCTGGGTAACGGGACTCTTGACCGGGGGCACGATTCTTCGAAGCCGGGACACCACGGGGACCGGACACGGGGGTGCCGGAGGGAGGAACGCTAACCCCCAAAACTTCTCTCATATTGGACGACCGTAACTTGGGTTCGCTCTCGCAGAATGCTGTGAAAAAGATGCGGCTTCTCTCGGACCCGACTCAGTCGCACTTCATCGTCGGCGCCGTGGTCCATGCCATGCCTTCCTCCCTCATCCTCAGGTGCTAATCCCCTCACTCTATTACACAGTACGGACACACATACCAATTATAGTCCCACAGAGTGTGCACAGTCACTATAGCAGTGTAGCACGAGTCATTATTACTATCGGCAACTCCATGGCTAGAAGTATCTCGGGAGGGGGAGATGGCAAAAACTCACGATGGTTCGCTCAGCTCAACGAGCAAGGTACGCGGCAAAAGGTAAACAGAACCCCATAGCAGAGAAGGCCCGTTCGTCAAATCACCCCATTATTCTATAACGCGGTGTGCACGATCACAGAACACTGGCATCAGAGCACAAGGAAGAGAGAGACGGAGAAAAGTGCCAAGAAACCTTTTGATATTACGGCTCCTCGCCCGCCGCGCTCGGTCTACGATGCATCATATGTGACCCCCATTATGCGTAAAGACGCCCGTTGACACGGGAGTACGCAGTAGTACCTACCTGCTCGCAAAAGAAAAGCTCCACCACCAAATACAGAATCTTCTCTCTTCTCCCAACATAGCGAGCTGGAAAACCCGCAATGACTCGGTTGATGACAAGACCCATCCATCTCCCCCCAATTGCGCCCGTAACGCGGTACCGCGTTCTCTGTCACCCTCTTCCCGCCATCCCGACGTCCCGGTTCGGTTTCCAACCCCCCCCCCCCCTTGTCCGTCTTTTTTTCTTTTCTGTGCCCGTGGGCTTCTGCGTTGACTCACGGACGTCTGTTCACGGACGCCCTTTTACCCTATACGTTCAACAAGCAAGCGGCCAGCAGCATTCGAAGGCAGCTTTCTTCCCACCCCTACACCGACACAACCCCATAACCCCGGCCCCTTCCTCTTCGATTTACTGCGTATCCTAGCATGGGCAAAGGGAACATCGAACGATCCCCGATCCCGTCTCCATCTCGGGGAGCGCGAATACAACCTTCCCATACCGCTGGGATTCATGTGCAGTAATTCTGCGCAGCGACGGGCAGCCGCACTCCTGGTCAAGGGGAGGAGCGGAGGAAGAGGGTTGGTTGGTTGTCGTACTCTCCCAATGCTACACGCGGAAACCGAAAATGGTACACTTGTATAGAGATAGAGAAAAGATTGGGCAAACAGAAGAGAGCATAACCCATGTCGACAGGGGAAAAAACTGCATTCTAGTTCGTTATCTCCCTCTCCCTCTTCGCTGGATATCGTTCATACAGAATTACAACCCTTGAAACCAAGAAAAGCGGATGCACCTTGCGTCCCGCCTAATCTACACTTTTTGCTTTCGAAAGAAAAAAAACCCACGCCCCTCCTCATGAACAAGCCAGTCCCCTGGTCCTCACTATATCCCTCTCCTTCAAGTCTCATAGCATGATCGCCAACTCCGACCTGTCGACGTTCTCCTCGTCGAGGTTCGGGTAGTATGGTACCATGGCGTCGGCACCCTGGACGTAGGCATCGTTGTAGAGCCGCCAGTATGGCTGCCGAACCTTCCGCGCCGGATGGAACAGGCCCGCCCAGACGTAGTTGAGCACGACGCCCGGCCCAACCGCCATTCGGATGGCCTCAATGGCCTCGATTATGCGGTCGATAACGTGAGGGCTGGTCTCGAAGAGGTTAGGGTAAAGGAGGTTGAGCAAGTGGACCATAGCATCCTCGCACCCCAGCCCGACGACGCCGAGGGCAATGTGCTTGACGACTGAGGCGGCCGTCTGACGGTGCACCTGGTCGCGGTCGATGAGCGCGTCCTCGAGCAGCGGGGTGACAGCGTAGACATAGTCCTTGGCCATCTCGCCAATATACTCAAAGAGGAATGACAGGGACTTGAGCACACCGTTTTGCACGTTGAGCTCCGGCACGCGGTACTCGTTCATGAGCGCGGGGAGGACGGTAAAAGGTGCGCAAGTCTCGGCGACGATGCCAATAGCAACGGCGGTGTTGACACGCGACTGACGTTCCTGGACGCGTAGGTTGTTGAGCAGCGTCGCGAGGACGTCCTGGGGACCAATGGCCTTGGCGATGAAACCAAAGGTGTTGTTGGCTGCGCGACGGATGCCCTTCTTGTGCGCTTTGAGCATGTCGAGCAGCTCGAAACAGATACGCATCCACTCGCGGGCGTTGACGCTCTCGGGACCGCGATCGGCAATACGACCGACGAGGTCGATGGTATTCTCCTGCACCTTTTCGTGTCGGTTGCGCAGGATGGGGGTGAGTCTGGGCAGGAGGTCTTTGATCGGCGGTTGCATCTGCGAGATACCGACGACGGTGACAATAGACCGCAATGCGCCCAAGATGGAGCCAAGAACTTCGGGGTACTCTTCACCAAGGTATTCGTACAAGACGACACCCAGCTTGCCCATCAGAGCGTCCTCTCCGCACTGCTTCATAACCATGGCGATGCGTGAGATGAGGTCGGCTGCTTGCTGTCTCACTGTCGCCGATTTGTTGTTGAGCTTCCAGAGAATCATGTTTGCAATCTGAAGCAGGTACGGCTTGCAACGTGTGCCGAGAGCGTTTACAACAGAACCAAAGCCATTGAGGAAGATGATGTCTTCCACAGTCTGGTCCTGAAAGGCGGATAGCATCCCGTCCATCAGTCGCTCCTCCAGGCGCTCGTTGATGTCCGCAGCACCCAAGCTGGCGACTACCTTCTCCACCGTCTCAACGGTCATCTTTCTGTAGGCTTCGCTTTCGTCCTTTAGGTTCACGACGATTCTTTCAATGATTTCGCCCACTCCGACCTTTTGCCCAATGTCCACTGTCGTCTCCACAACTTGTCTATAGTTGCGTTTGTCGAGAGCCATTCGCCTGACCCAGAAGCTCTTGAAAAATTCGTCCAAGACATGTTCCTTGAGATAGCCCGCGGTGACACCGTCAGTGCCAGCGCACTGGGATACCACCTTGAGGACGACCTTCTTCATCTCCTCGTCGGGAGACGCAAACTCACGGAGGAGAATCTCCATGATTTGACTCGTGTAGTAGTTGGCGTACTCCTCGTCCATTAAAGGAATAATGTAACCGACGGCCTTGAGGAAACCTGCCAGTCCCTTGCCACGTTGTTTCCGCGCACCAGTCCAAAGCGGGTTGAGAATTTCGTCAAAAGACTCGATACCGTAGGGGTTTGACGCCTCAGCAAGCGCTGCAATGGCCAAACTGGTGACGGTCCTAACCTTAGTTTGCTCATCATTGAGGTTGGGTCCAATACAGTCCACCAGCCCTTTAAGGTGTGGCAGAACAGCGCATCCCATGAGGATCGGGATCTGCTGCACAATCTTGACACCAGTGTGTCTAGCCTGCCAAGACTTCTTGCTTCGACAAACAGCTCGGAGGAATGGCAGGAGGGCTGGGATGCCAAGCGCGGAGGCTACTACGGCGAAGGCTCTTGCGGTGGTGTTTCGTACGTACTCGTCTACGTGATCGATGTCTGGCCTCATCGTGCTGATCATGGTGGCCAGGCCAGCTGCCTTACTGAGGTTAGAAATAATCTCGCGACCCTCCACCCTGGCATAATAGTCTTGGTCGATGAGCAGTGGCTCGATAACGACCAGAATCTTGTGAACATAAGGTCTAACGAGATCATCGAGCTTATAGAGAATACGGTCGATAACCTTGACAAGCAAGTGGCGTTCTTGATCCTCGAGCGTCTTCTCCATGAGCAGGGGAAGGATCTGATCAAAGAGCGGACCGGCTCCGAACTGCCTGGCGTTATCAGTGAGCTGTCGCAGGGCAGTTTTACGCATCGGTGGAGTGCCATTCTTGACTTTCAAAAGCAGCCGCATGATTTTTCTCTCCTTCAATTCGTCCACACTGAGACTGTTCTCATCAGAGCCGTCGGTCAGCTT
The DNA here is from genome assembly GCA_004366825.1 of Colletotrichum spinosum. Lineage (NCBI taxonomy): Eukaryota > Fungi > Ascomycota > Sordariomycetes > Glomerellales > Glomerellaceae > Colletotrichum > Colletotrichum spinosum. The sequence goes on from QAPG01010715.1 coordinate 1,565,659, forward strand.
ACCAAAGTACGCCATATCCTCGGCCTTGAAGAACTGCAAGTCGCCTATGCCTGGAATTTCCGCTGGCATAGGCTTCCCACTCAGTCTCACAGCGTCGGGGTCCTGCATCATGAAGCCGGTCTGCGGCGCTGGTGTGGCCATCAGCTTGTGCGCAGGAGCTCGTACGGGCGCGTATCCCGGGGGCGGCTCCAGAATCTTGTAACCTTGATCCTCGCCAGGAAGAAGCATGTCCAGCTCCTCATCGCTCAGAGGCATGTTACGGCCGGAGATGTCGGTGCCAAAAGTCGTAGGCAGAACGGCACCGCTGGCCTGGGATGGGTGCATGGGCGTGGCAAGTCCTTGGTTGCCCATAGGAGTGGCCGAGGGCGCCTGGTCCCATCGCGAACGCTTCTTCGCTCCGTCTGCCGCCTCGCCGCCCAGGGCGGGTGCCTGATCCCAACGAGAACGCTTTGACTTGGAAGGCTCAGCAGTTTGAGCAGCCGCGTCGTCGTCGTCGGCGGGTGTGGAAGAAACATCCCATCTCTTCTTCCGCTTCCTCCCCGCCGCGGCTGTCTCTGTCGAGCCAGCGTCGGCATTCTCCTTGTCGCCATCCTTGAGAGTTGCCTGGGCAATATTGCCGTCCTCCCCTTGCTCGCCGTTCGCAGCCTTCGCTTGGATTTCCTGTCGAACGCGTTCCTCCTCTCTTTCCAACTCTCTCATCTCCATGACGTCGCGGTAGCTGGTGCCATCCTCGGCGGCGCCGGCCTGGCGGTCAGCAGCGAAGGGGTCGGCTCGCGTCGGGGTGAGGGCCCGATCAAAGCGGCGCTTCTGGTAGTCGGTCTCGCGATCGGTGATCCTGTTGCTGCGTTCGCCCCGGCCAGCCAAGGGGTCGTCTTCCTCGACACCGTCTCCACGAGCAAACTCGTCGATCATGGCACGTGATGCCGTATACTGGCCGACGAGACGGCGCGAGTTGTCGGCACCTTCCATCTCCTCATCGTCGTCATCGCCAGCAGCGATGGATGTGTTGTATCCGGCAAACTTGTCGGCGCCATTGCGATCGTACAGATCGGTGTCGAAGCTGTCGGTGAGTTTCTGCTTGGTGCCCGCGTCAGGTCGTTGATCGGACGGGTCGAAAGTGCGCGAGCCCTTTTTCGCAGCGGCGGCAGCGTTGCGCTCCGCCTGGAGCTTCCTGACGGTCTCGAAGTCTGCGTCGGACATTTTGAATTATGGATGTCGCTGCTTCATGTCACTTGTGAAGGTGCAAGTGGTCGAAAATCGATGACGACGCGCATCAGAATAGGTTGGATGTTGCTGATGAGGCTGAAGGGGGAATCCCAAGGTAACACGGGGGTTTGCAATTTGCCAAAGGCAAGGCAAAAGCTTTCCGACGCCACCTGATATCGGATGGCCGGACTTTACCCGAAAGCGCCAAGGTTAGGAGCTCCACGACTGCGACCTCCGGAAAAAAAAAGGCAAGTGAATGAATGAGCTACAAAAGGTGGTGAATATGTTCGCATTCTTGAAGCTCCGGTTCGTCTATATGATCGCAGCAATTGCACCAGTCTTTTGGCATCACCGTCTTGAACTTGGGAGTGTTCAGCCATGCAGCGCAGCTCTTCAGGCCACAGCCTTTTTTGGTGAGAGCGGTCTAGTGAGCTTTGAATCCTTTCCAAAATATGCCAATCGCGGCGTCTACTTCTGAAAACGAAGAGAGGAAAAAAGGTAAAGAAAAATATGACTCTCAGGTATCAAAGGTGCTTTGCCTGCGATCTGGTCCTCCGCCTCTTCGGTGATGATTCTACAGCTACGTCGGGCTCACTGTGCTCAACTTTCACGCTAACGACCGGCTTCGCAACCTTCCGTTTCCTGCTCAAAAGCGGCGCGTCCTCGACAATCATCTCCTGCTTGATATTAACAGTCTCACCATCCTCCTTCTTGACTGTCCTCTCGGAGAATGTTTTTAAGTCGGCCGTAAACAGAACCGAGTGTGCCCAGCCGGCGTACTTTCCCCAGAGCCCCCTGAAGTGGTCGCCTACGGCATCGTACATGGCCTTGTTGAATGTCTTGGTCTTGACTTTGCCAAACTTGTAGTCCCTCTGTGCAATCTGCCAGACGTGCGTATCCACGGGTATCGCCTCGCCCCAGCCGAGTCCCATGAGGCAGACGCAGTCGGCGACTTTGGGACCGACGCCTGTCAACTGGAGAAGCTCTTCGTGGGCCTGTTTGTAGCTGCATTGCGGCAGCTTGGCGCCTTCCGGTGTCTTTCTGAAGCAAGGGTTTTCGGGGTTCGTGAGACTCTCAAACCAGCCTTTCGGTCGTTCATGCGCCACGATTGAAGCGGTTTGAGCGATATACTTGGCCCGATACCCGAACCCAAGTTCTCTCAGGTGTGCCTCTACCGAACTGCCAGTCAAGGCCTCTGGTGTCGGGAAGTCATGGAAGGGTTCTTCTCCCACGTGGCCGATCAGCGGCCCATAGTGTTTGCAAAGCTTGTGCACCTAGCATGAGGTCAATAACTGCCGAATGCATCTCTCACGGAACAACTTTACCATCTGCGATATCCTTGAAATGTTGTTGTTACTGCTGCATATGAAACAGATCAACGCTTCCCAGCCATCTTGGCTCAGCATGCGAACTCCTCCAAACTCCGGCGCCTTCTTGCGGAAGTTAGGATCTGCATCTGACCACTGCTCGTACAGCGACTTGAGGTCAAGCTTCAGACTCAGGTAATGGCGCAGCAACTCTTCAGTGTCATCCTGCCCAGGCTGGCCCTCGGAAATTGGCGGCGTTAGAGGGTAACCGACTTTCGCTGGCCATTTGACCTTGTAATGCAGGTGAGTCGGATCTTGCTTCAAAAACACAATGCGCCCGTACAATGTACAGCACCTGGGCCTTGTGTCAGCCTTTACATTTCAAAATACTCCAAGGTATAGGCCGTCTAACCACTCATTATTGATCTTGCGCCACCGAAAAGACTGGCCGCATCGAAGTGTTGTGTCTATACAAAGCTCGGCTAAGCTCAGTGGCAGTTTGCGCCATTCGGAAACACGAGCGAGTGACATGCTTTTTTGCAGTGCCGGCGGTTGTTGCCAGCCAGAGAAAAAGACAGCGTGGAAGGACAACAATCGGACACAACGAGACGTGGACTGCTACAGAATTGAGTGTGTAACTGGGGGAAATCATTCCTCTTAGTTGTATCCGTATGTATGTAGTAGGTAGCAGAAGACTCTTTCCCCTGAACGGATTGATCGACTCGGTGGAAATGGCCAATTGCCACCCAACACGCATGTACAAGAGGAAGAGCACCAGCCACCTCAAATCCTCAAGCCACACTACAGTTGACGAGCTACATTGAACACTGTACAACACACTGTACAAGCCCCCACACCCTCGCAGGCAATCATCAAGTGCATCACGACTTCACTGAGCGGCCCATCGAAACCAGCACCAATACCGTCCGCCCATAATGCTTTTCTTCAGGTAAAATTCACTCTGTGGATGAAAACACCCGTTACCTAGCCCAGCCTCATTTGTTCCGTTCCATCGGCAGTGCCTTAAAATTAACGCGCCCCCACCCTGCCAGTTTCTTCAAGACTCTCATAGACCACGAGGTCACCGTCGAGCTCAAGAACGACATCCAGATCCGCGGAACTCTCAAGAGCGTCGATCAGTACCTCAACATCAAGCTCGATGATATTTCCGTCGTGGAAGAACTCAAGTACCCGCACCTGGTAAGGACCTCCCCACGTCTCAGCCTCTCACCTCACACCTCACACCTCACATGGCCTTGCTAACCCCATCGACAGAGCTCCGTCAAGAACGTCTTCATCCGTGGTTCCGTTGTCCGTTACGTTCATCTCCCTGCTGGGTCTGTAGATATACCCCTTCTGGAGGACGCAACGCGAAGAGGTTAGTTCCCCAGAATTGTTCCCAGTTCGTTGCGGCGCCGCGAGTGTGCTAATGTGATTTCCTGCAGAGGCTGCCGCGCAGTCTGTAAAGGCGAAATAAAGCCTTGGCTCTGTCGAACTAGTCTGTTTTGAACCTATGGAAATACCAACCAAACGGCTGGCGCACTAACAAAGCCGGTTTAGATGGGTGGAGCGCGGCCACGATGGCTTCACCACCAAACAACCAAATGGGGTTTGGGCGTCCAGGAAAGTCCGTCTAGACGAGGCGGATGCGGAGGGTAGGACAGCTTGATATCCAGCCACAAACCCAGGAAATGAACAACATTTTAAGCATTGAACCCCAGGGAGTGCCCATGGAGTGCTCATTATTCAACAACATTGTCTACGCTGCCAGTGTCTACCACCACACGCCTCCGCCACGGTTGCTTTTGCCGTCCCAGAGACCGACATCTGTCCTTTCGTTCTCTTCGCCCTCGAGCGGGTACACAAGCCCGCCTTTTCTCCGCTCGGCCAGCCATTTGTCCGTCCAGCCCTTCATACGCTTCCTCGAAACGTCGCTTCCGACATTGACGGTTGGAATCACCTTCTCGATGCGCAGTGCCAACAGGAACATTGCCAATTCGCGAAAGCTGCTGTGCTCGCTGTACGGAACCCCAAAACACATCGCCTCTTTGGTGCTTCCGCGTTGTGCTACAAAATCTTTCGCCCCGAACCGTGACCGCCACGCTTTGCCTTGCAGAATTTGGGTCGTGGGAATCGTCCCAGGCTGCGTGCTAGCTGTGAAAGCTTTGCTTGCGCCCTGAGGTCGATAGCTCCAGCCAGATGGACGGAAGCCTACGATACGGCTAAAATGCGGCTTGTAGGAATTGAGGTAATCTTGCAATGTTTCGGCGCGTATTTCCATGAGCATCTGCATGTGCACTTGCGCCTCCAGGGGGTTGTCCGTCATTAGTGATGTTAACTCCGGATCACCCAACTTGGAGCAGATTCGAATCTTCGACTTGGAAGCAAAGATTTTGCTGCCGAGAGCCTTGGCGATGGCTTTGCAAATACGCTCTTTGCCGATCGAGTATGTTCCGCAGATGACGAGCAGCCGTTCCTTGGGTGCATTCTTCGAGCCGGCTTTGGACTTGGTGAAGTCGTCGGATGCTTTCGTGAAGAACTTACTGACGGTATCTGTGCCAGCTTCCCGATTCATTTTGTCCCAGGCATTTTCTTCCGATTTTTGCTCCGGTGCTAGTTGCATGCACAGGTCCGCACACGCTCGGATGACGTCGTTCTGCGGCGGGAATGAATAACGAGGGTTGAGGTAAGTCGTGTCGAGATAGCAGACATCGATTTTCTGCTGTTTGCTCTTGCCAGAAATCGAATCCTGCACATCAGGCCTCAGCAGAGGATGACCAACCTGGGCAGGGCAGGCTCTGAAGTCGCCGCAATGCAGAATCCGTTGCTTCTTCGCATTTGACCCTTTCCCCAATGCCTTCTCGAAGAGAAACAACGAGCTCCCAGGGCAGTGATTGGCCGGGATCATCGTCACCGTCACACCTTCAGTTCCTGGAACTTCGACTGTCTCGTCGAACTCGAGTGGAACAACCCATTTGGCGGCAACGCGTAGCTGCATCTTGACCAGGTCTCCAGTGACCTTGCTGCAGTATATGGGACCATGTGTCCAATTTGCGGTCAGCCCGATGTAGTGATCGCTATGAAAATGACTGAGAAAGTACGCGTTGCACCCTTTCACAGCTCCGTATCTGAAAGCGTCCACGCAGATGTAGAATCCTGGCATGATCTTGTAGAACGGGCAGGTTCTTTGGTATGCCGGCTTTCCCCTAGCCGAGTGCTCCGCTGCCGCCGCATCCGCCCACGCCGAGTCTTCAGCGTGGCCAGACATCAACCTCGAAAAGGCAGACTTTGGCTTGTTCTCGCTCTCATTGAGGTTGAAAGGGTTGGCTTGGCCAGCTCGCGGGACAGCGGCTCGAGCAAAGCGCTTGTTGGTTTGTGGGGACTCGAGAATTGGTGGACGTGCTACGGGGTCTTTCTTGACCTGCTTCGGTTGCGGCAGGGGTATCGGATTGCCGTCGAGGCAGGCGTTGACGTGTGTGGTCGCTTCATCGGGGGTGACTCCAGCAAGGCTTCCGTCACATATTGGGCAGTTCGCAACCATGGCTTCTTTGAGTCGTACGTGGTCGGCAAGATCGTCTCCGAGATAATCGCCAGCTTCTGTTACAGCAGCCTCCGCCTCGGCTTCCAGTCTGGCCTGCTCTTCCATGAACTGCATCATGCGATACTCTTCTCCACCAAAGTCTTCGTCGGGAAAATTGTCTATTTCACCAAACTCGTCAACATCCGCAAACTCATTGTCGATCGAGTTCTCAACCTTCAGTGGTGGCGGAGGGCAGCTTGTGTCCTTGGCGGGTGGCGTTACCTCCTCCTCTTCTGCTTTGAAAGGCTCTGCTTTCGTAGGCGGGGGCACAGGTCCTCGACTGGGCACGGTGCTGAAGAATGCGGGTTTCTTGGTTGTTTTCGCATCTTCCTCCTCGCTGTCCGAATCATCCAGAAATGGGCCCTTGCGCTTGGGTGCTAGCTTCTTCGCAGGCTTTTCCTCCGATGGGGATGATGGGGCGGGCTCCAATGCCACAGGGCTTTTGGACCCCTCCGTATTTTCCTTCAAGCTCGAGTGTTCTGCAATTTTACTATCGTCATCTTGGCTTAGCCTCCTCTTCTTAACAGAAGATTCGATCTCGTTGAATCGTTGCTCTTCCTCCCAAGGCTCAGCATCGTAAATTTCGGCTTCGACATGTTCGGTAGCTGTCACAACGAAATTTTCTTGACCTTCAATGAATAACGTCGGTTCGGGCTTCTCAGCCTTTGAAAAGAAGTTCAGAATACTGGCATTTGGCCTCGTTGGCTTCTTGGAAGGTGGAATCTTGGTGATGCTCTTGTTGGGGGTGTTGGTCGGCCTCTTCCTACTTGCTGACGACGGCGGTGCCATCCTGTGAGAGCCTGTTACTTGTGACTCGAATGGGCAAGTAGAACTAAAGAAAATTGCTACCAGCCTGCTACAAAGTAGAGAAACCGAGGTCTAAGAGCGCGTCTGGTGGCAAAACCGGGGTCCGACGTCCAAGGGATTGGAAAAGTGGTGACGTCCGTACTAAGACCCTCCTCTACACGAAAAAGCGCGGGGTCCGGGCTTAATGGATTTCCATGTCGCGAAGTCACGCGTCACGGATAATTGTGGACCACGATGAATGTACCAAGTATGTACCTCTAGCGAATGAGAAGCTCGAGTCTTTGGACCCTGCATCCTCATGCCGCCGTCATTCGTTACAGATCGGTGACTTATTTCCCGCGATGGATGCACCGCTTCTAGACCATTTTATCAAGTTGATCGTGGCTCCTATTGCATACAAGCAAATCGTACAATTGAGGAGGACTTCTTGCCCCTATGTTAAATCAAGTCTGCCTGGAAGCCATTCCCAACACGAAATCTCTACTGAGGTACTTTCATACCAACCGACCTCATGTATTACTAGAGGAGTGTTTGACGAGATTTTTGCATTATTAAGATTGGTGCATTGTATTATTGCAAGAACACTAAGTACCCAAGTTGTTTCCAAAGCAAGTGAGAACAGATACGAATTCTCAGTGCCTCAACAGATGTAATGGAAAATACACAGTAGGTATAGAGAAGATGAAGACGAATAAGGCAGCCTGTGCTTGATGCCTGTTGGGAAATTCAGACATGATTATAGCAGTTGGTTTGGACTTAGCTCTAACTAGGAAACACAAATAACTCATATTCTCCCATGTGTTGGAATGCAACCACGCAAGTAAAATCAGAATCATTAGGCATTTTCAACGTGAGCATGATGGACGACTCACTCTCGATGTTGATGATCACACGGGTTTATGAAAGTGGTATGTTTATATTCTATGTAGAGATCTGACAAGAAAAGTTCAACGAGAAAAGGCCCCGTTCCCCCAGTTGCAACAGGCCACCCACACAGGCAGTCCAACTCAAAGCGCCGAAGCTTAACATCGAACGGTTTACTAGATAAGGGTCCCGGCCTATCATAAGCCGTTCAGTTGGAAGATGTCTTCATTGCACACCTCCTCGCCGAATCCAAATGCCACTGCTTCAACTCCAAAAGAAGCTCAAATCGTCTATACAAAAACGCCGTCAGGGCCACAAACTCCACCACCGCCCAGGAGCACATCCAGTATAGCAATGCTTCTTTGGCCTTTCTTAGTTCTTCCCCCGGAGTCTGTAAACACGAATGCTCCAAGATCCGAACAACGAAACTCATACCCAACCATCTCGGGTTCGTAAGCCCCTCGAAATTTTGCACAATTCTCTCGGCCCGAAGTCGCTTGCAAATTGGGTGCCACTGATATCTTATGACGAAGAACGGCACATCGACGAGAATTACAAGCACTAGGAGGTACGCATCTGACATGCTCAGCCATCGATGGAGGTCGTATGGGTCCGAGGTGAAGATGAGATCGAGGTTGATCATGACCGTCGAAAGGGCGCCGAGAATCCCCAGCGCAGTCCAGTTCTGCAGGGTCTCGATAGTGTTCTGTTCTTCTGGTGTTCGCGCGTCAAGCGAAGAGCCGGGGGGAGAGGGTGCCATGTCTGCCATGTTTAGTCGATGGCCCTGCTGTTGTGTGAGGTTTGCAACGAGTACAGGTGTAGATGTGTTCGTTGGCGTGAAAGCGTGAAGACATAAGGCTAATGAGAAACAAGCCCTCGGATAGATACCGATATTCATCATCAGCAAGCATTCTTCATGGTGGTTCAGCTGAGTATCTATAGGAAAAGAATATTGACGAACAAGATCAGCCTCTCTCTCGTGCTTGCCAACGGGGTGTGAGTTGTGGTCTGAAACATGGAGAACGAAGACTTCATTGGAAATTGCAAAGCAAGGTTGATGTTTGATGTCTCGTTCTGTTGCCTTTTCCCCTGCGAGCCCCAAATCGAGACTTCTTCTGTTTCCGGAACAAAAGAGTCGTATCGCATACGAAACTGCATCTGGTTTGTTTCTAGCGCAAAGGCCCTGACCGTACGTAGATGAAAGTCGGCTACCTACAGCAGTACGAAAAATACAACACTTAACGGGAGAAAGAATATTCGCGGGATCGGCGTGCGAAGCACAGCTTATTGGAGTTCACAACATCCGCTTTCAGGCTTACGGACTGCGAAAACTAGGGAAAGGGTGTTCGTTGATATTGTCTCAATTGTACATTAAATCTACACCACCTGCGCTCTGAATAACCATTTCCCATTGCTTCGTTAGTCCCCAGTCTCCGAGAATCGATACCAGTTTAACAAGAACAGTGTACATCTGCAGGACGCACGCTACGAGTTCTTACTCGAGATCATCGAGTTTCCAGTTTGCCACGCCAGCCTTTTCGACGTTCGCCCGGAGTTTGTCAATGACAGCCTGTCGCTTGGCCCGTTTTGTCATGAGCTCCGTCTTCTCGTCCTTGCTGAAGCCCGAGAGCTTCTTGCGAGGTGAAGGTGTGCCGTTGCTACGACCATACGACGCCACCGAAGACACGAATGAGTTGCGAAGCGTACCAGGTGACGCCGTGCCTAGACGCTCGGGAGAGAACATGATCGATCGATTCCTTTGCGGTGTCACCATAGGAGAGCCCTCCCGGCTGTTGACCGAGGAGAAGCGGAGCTTGCGCATTTGGTTCTCGAGGACGTCAATGTCACCGGAGCGCTTCTCGACCATGCTGGTCATCTTGTTGATTGTACGCAAGACGGCTTCAACGGTGGGAACGTTGGAGCTGCCCTTACCACTGGCGCTGCTCACAGACGCGATCCTTGTCTTGAGAATAGTCAGGGCCTCCTCAGCCTCTGCGAGAAGCTTGGAGAAGTTCGCGTACTCGCGACGCAACTCGTTCCGTTGGGCGGCTTGCTCAGCACTCAGGGGCAGTGAACGGCTGATATCAGCCTGGTTAGGATCAAGCTTCACCATGATGATCTTCCTGAGGTCGTCTTGCTTCGAGCGCAAACGGGACATCTCACGGGCCAAGTCGTTGCAGGCCTCGAGCTTGTCCTCCACATTGTGCACACGACCGTGGTCCAGGTCTCGGGCAAGGTATCTATTGAGAACTTCACCAAGCTCGTCAATCTCCGAGAGGACCCAGTTATCGGGATTCTCGAGGTCTTCTTTCCGCCGACCGCCGTCCTTGAAGCCCACGTCATGGCCAATGATGAAGCTTGCGAGCGACCTGGCATTCAGACCCAAAGTATCAATCATGGAATTGATGTCGCGGTATACTGCCTCAACCTGTGCCGGTATGTTTTCTTTCGCCGACGGCACTACGTTGGAATGAGCAATGAAGTCGTCAAGCTTGAGGGTGGGCTCGATCTTGGAAGACAGCATCTTTTGAATCTCATCATCATCTTCATCCTCCAAGGGTCTAGTCTCCTCTGCCTGGCGGCGCTGGCGAATGAGCCTTTGCTGAGACTGGAAAGAATCCTCACTCGGCTTTGTCCCAATGATGGACGCACCCACGTTGGAAGAAGGCTTCTTCTGGGCCGCTAGAATCTGCGACGCCATGCTCGGGGCACTAACCGAACGCACTGACTCTTGACGCATGATTCTGTTGGGTACGGCGCTCCGGACTGGGCTGGGCGAACGCGGGCTTGTCTGCGATGGTCGAGGAAGAGACGGCGCATTGCCGAAAAGCGAATGCCGAGGCCTGTCTTCCTCTGTGCGCGGGATTGAGTAGGTGCTGCTACCCACGCCACCGAAGGAACTCTGGGGAGTCAAGCCAGCTGCGGGTGTCATGGCTGCAATCGATAGGCTGAGGTCTTTAGCGACATCAACTCCACTGCCCTCTGACTCGTCTTCATCTTCCAATTCACTATCGCTATCGCTATCAGGCATCGTCGGAATGGACGGAAAGAGAGGCGTCTTCGCCTTGGAGATGAAGTCTGGTGGAAGAGGCGCCGCCTCTGGTTCTGCTGCAGGCGTTTCGCTGACGGGAGTAGACGACCACGTAGCGTGCGACAGCGATTGCTTGGGCATCTTCAAGAAGTCGGGTGCTGTGGCCGGCGCTGTCTGCTTAGGCTTGTCAACCTCGGCTGGCGGCAACGGGAGCGCGGTCGCTGGAGTGGTGGAGCCAACGGCCTTGTTGGTCTTTGGTGTAATGAAGTCAGGCGGCAGTGGCGCATCATTGATCGGAGGGGTGCTTTCCTTGGGCTTGGAAGGTTTCATGAAATCGGGAGGGAGAGGCGCCGCTTCGGCGACCTTGGTTTGTGATGCCTTCGGCGTTCCAAGGAAATCAGGGGGTAGAGGAGCGCTCTCAGGCTTCGGTGAAGGCTTACTCCCACCGTCAGACGTAGCGTTGCCTGTACCCGAGGAGGTTGACGAGTCGCCCAGAGGGTACTCATTCCGACTGGTGGATTCTGGGGGCACCGGGGCTTCGACCGGGTTCTTATTTTCGGTCTCAACCTTGCCACTGGGCGATCGGACGGCAGGCTTGGAGAACAGGCCCAAGCCGCCCGTGCTTGTTGACGCAGTCCCGTAGCCGAAGAGTCCCCTGCTCGGCGCCGGGGTTTCTTTGGGTGTGGTGGATGCCAAACCTTGCAGTGCAAATGGTGACTTGGCCTTGGGTGTCTCCTCTACGGACTGCATGGGCTCCTCCTTGGTAGGAGTCGTCTGCTTGGCGGCGTCTCCAAGAGCCGACCCAAAGTTGTTGCCAAACATGGAATCACTTCCCCCTGAGGGCTTCTCATCGTCGTCCTTGGCGGAGGGGTCGGGCTTGAAGCTGCTCTCCAGCTTGAAGGGCTGCGAGAAGGGGTTGATGCCGCTGCTGTTGGTAGTGCCCTGAGAAGGTGGTGGGAAGGCAGTATCTTTCGAGGTGGTGAACGGTGAGGAACCTGAACCAAAGGGACTTCCGGCTGGTTTACCAGACCCGAACACACTTTTGCCTTCGTTGACGTTCTTGTTGCCAAGGGAGCCAAAACCACCGGTGTTGGCAAAACCGGAGAACCCCCCTCCAGAGGGAGCGGCAGCGGGAGTTGACGGTGATCCGCTTCCAAAAACGCCCTTGTTCGCATTTGCCCCGACAGATGCGAAACTGGATTGGCCGAACGCAGGCGCTGAAGCGTCGGCCGCTGAACCACCTCCGGACGCCCAAGGAGATGGCTTCTGGCCGAGGGATGACGAGGTACCAAAACCTATTGAGGACGGCTGACCAAACGCTGGACCAGAAGAGGCAGCAGGCGTACCGCTGCCGAAGGCTCCTCCACTTCCGAAGGGCGATTTGGTGGCCGAGGGCTGCCCGAAAGGCGACCCCATGCCAGCGCTATTTCCACCAAACGCGCCGCCACCACCGAAGGCCGAGCCAGTAGACGGAGCAGAGGCGGAAGTTGTTGTGTTGGCAGTACCCCACGGAGATTGTTTAGAACCGAGCGCAGAGGCGCCGCCAAAGGCAGGGGATGGAGCTCCGCCCGCACTGAAAGGATTTGCCTTTGGCTGCGTACCGCCCAAGGGGGATGGGGCACCAAAAGCAGGGGTTGTGCTCTGGGCAGAGCCAAACGGCGACGGTTTTGACGGGCCACCGAACGGAGTTGCCGCTGTGGCTGCGGTTGCAGTCGGCGGGGCGGGTGCCGAAGAGCTAGATGCCGGTACCGGTGCCGGTGCCGGCGTGGATGTGTCGAGCACGGCTATGCCGGGATAGGTGGTACCCTGTCTGATCGAGTCTTCGTAGACAAGCCACCACGAACTCAGAAGACCTTCGTGGTTGAGTACCCAGAACCCTGGCAAGGGACCGGGCGAGTCCTCGATCTCCTCATCTGCAGGAAGAGGCTTGTAGACTTTGTCTTTGCTTGACAAATCCAAGGCCACGCCAACAGGGACCGTGTTTTCGAACGCGTCGTTCATGGGAATGGACGCTCGCTTGGAATCATCGGCGAGTTCCGTCGTGGTGAAGACGTTTGTAATTGCGTCTGCTGGGCGGTCGGGGGTCAGTGGTGTCTTCGACCTGCTGATCAGCCCGACATCTGGGGAAGCTGTGGAGGCGACGATTAGGAGGTCTTGCAGGTTGGGAGGGAAGTCCCTTAGCCTCAATATCGAATGATGAGCTGTCTTTTCTGCGCCGAACGGATCGACGGGATCATTGAGCTTCTGGAATGTGAAATCCGAGGGCAGCTTTCTCGTGATGATGTGGTATACCGAAGAGCCAGGGGTCTCGTTCGTTGTGGTGTGAATAGCGAGGAAGAGATGGTTTTCCAGCCAAGTCAGAGAGGATACTGATCCCTATTAATATCTCGTCCCAGCAAAGCTAGCTTGCACCTTGAGAAACCTACCGTGGGCGTTGTCCACGCCGGGCGGGCGCGGAATCTCCCCCTTGCCGTCGCCTTCAGGGGTCATCTGGAAGATGGTGCCGTCTGCCAAGCCCGCGACCAACTGCTTTCCCTTACTGCTCCAGCTTAAGCAGCTAACTTGCGTCTTCAAGGCACCGCTGATCTGTTTCTCCTTCAAGTTGGCGATGTGCAGGTTTCCGTTATTCGTGACGATGGCGCAAAGTTCGGCCTTTTCTGATGTAGGATTCGGGACGAGAGCTCTCAGCGCCTCGCCATTCGTCGCAAGCTCGAAGGCAGACTGGTTCCTTCCATCGAGCAAGGTCTGCGTCTCATAGACAGCCAGACCACCACCGCTCTCGGCGGAAATGACGAGATAGGTCTCATCGGCAGTGAAGGCGAGTTGCGACACTGTCATAGGAAGAGGAAGCTTGCCCAGCGGCTGAAAGGTATGCACGTCGCCTTCATCGGTCTCCTTCGTCTCGGACTCGAAGCCCTTGCGCACGCTGTCGGTAGAGGAGATTACAATGCCGTCGGGGCCGGCAGCGGCAACGAGACCCCTTCGCGGGGCGATACTGAGGAGGGAGGCCGTGTCGGCGGGTGGAGTGGACCACGCGGACGTCAGCCTGAGCTTCGCGTCGCCGGCAATCGATTTGAATCCAAGCGCCTGAATAGATTTAGTTGGTGAGCTTCGAACTTTTAAAAGACAATGGCAACGACGATGTCGGTGACCAGATCTCACCTCGGTCTGGATCACCTCCAGCTCGGGGCCTTGATTGAGTCCTCCGCCTCCAGTCGAGCTCCCGAGCATGGCGTTTCCATTATTTGAGAAGCCGAAAGCCATGACGGTTCGCGAGTCAGCCGGCTCTTGGGAGAGAGGAGGAGGGACTTGTTGGGTCAGCTGGGGGTGGTTGTTCGCATTCGTGAGAGGGGCTGCGTTGTTGATATAGTCGACGTTTAATTTTTTTCTTTTTTTTTCTTTCGTCGCACGCAGCTGGAGGCGGGTAACTGCTTATCGCAACCGGAACGTGAGGAGGATGTACGAGAGCCCCTGGAACTTTTGGAATATCTCCCTAAGAAATGTAAATGTGGCAATGAGCTACACCTGGAAACGGCGAAAAATTGATTCCAAGGCCAAGGTAGCTTTCTAAAACGATGCACTTTCTCTGCGCTTCCCTACCCGGTCTGACTGGGATCCTGTTGTTTGGGCGACTGCTACCTAGAAAATCGCTGAGCTTCCGTTTGCCAGGTACAAATCACGTGTGACTTGCTGGTACATGTTCCGGGCACCGCAGTACCTACTAGTGCCAGCTCCAGACGTCTGTAGCCAATCAAGACCGGGGTCCGCTCCTCCAAGGGCGATTTAGTGCTGCAGGAGAGAGCTCCCCCAAACAGCAAGCGACGACCACCATTCGAAGGCAGCTTTTAGCCTCGTCATCAGCTCCTGCCTTTCCCACAACCGCTTCCTTCAATCCCACGCACCAAGACGACAATCCCAACCTTACATCCCCATCCACGAAACGAACGGCTGCCCAATTACTCGCAAAGTCGACGAACACCAACGCACATCACAGCACAGAGACTGCGGTTAGCCAGCCAAGTCAGCAATCATGCCTGGCTTCGACTTCTCGAACTACAACCGCAATGCGGCTCTCCACGCCCGGGGTGTCCCCCTTCCCAAGGCGACAAGCACAGGTACCACCATCGTGGGATGCATATTTGACGGTGGTGTAGTGGTAAGTTCTCCGGCATCCCACTCCATCCAACATCGACATCATCCGCCGCCTCAACCCCGCGGTCTGCGCCTTCCGACAACCTCTCTCGCTAACGAAATCTAGATTGCAGCTGATACCAGAGCAACCTCCGGCCCCATCGTGGCCGACAAGAACTGCGAAAAGCTACACTACATAGCCCCCCAGATCTGGTGCGCGGGAGCCGGAACCGCCGCCGATACCGAGTTCACGACGGCAATCATCTCGTCCAACCTCGAGCTCCACTCCCTCTCGACGGGCCGCAAGCCCCGCGTCGTTACCTGCATGACCATGCTCAAGCAGCACCTCTTCCAATATCAGGGCCACATCGGCGCCTACCTCGTCGTCGCCGGCGTCGACCCCACAGGCACCCATCTCTTCACCGTCCACGCCCACGGCTCCACCGATAAGCTGCCCTACGTCACCATGGGTTCCGGTTCCCTCGCCGCCATGTCCGTCTTCGAGACGCAGTGGAAGCCCCAGCTCACCCAGGACGAGGCCGTCAAGCTCGCCAGCGACGCCATCCAGGCCGGTATCTTCAACGATCTCGGCTCCGGAAGCAACGTCGACGTCGCCATCATCACAAAGGACAAGACTACCCTGAAGCGCGGTTTCGTCAAGCCCAACGAGCGCAGCGCCAAGCTCAAGAGCTACGCCTTCCAGAAGGGCACCACTGCTGTTCTCAACGAGAAGATTATCAAGAAGAACGAGATTGGCCGCTACGTGAGCGTAACGGAGGTGCCCGCAACTGAGGCGATGGAGGTTGATACATGAGCGCGCGCAGATCTTTTTATGAAGATGGCGGGACTTTCAAGTGATAATGAATTACTCCCGACAAGTTAAGACTGTACCAATACAATCAATGATCAATAGACACCATTGACGCGAGGGTTTCCATAAAAAGGGTCAATTGAATGATGACACTGATGAGGCTGCAGTGTACCTATGTACCTGTATGCATACCTGTACAGAAGCTGAAACTTGTGTAGAGGATGGAACTTGCTGGGCCTCCTCCGTACTGAGGGTGATATTTTACTAGAAGCAAAACGATACATCTTCAAGTCAGAGAGAGAGAGACCTTGATCACTCCCTTATTCACCAAACTTGGGCTTGTTCAGCTGTTGAGTGGCCAGTGGTTTGTTTTTGGAATGTTTACCATTCAACCCTCTGCTCGGGCTTCATCTTCCATCAAGACCAGGTCCTTCTACAACAAAAGAAAGCCCCGAGGAGAGCATCATTGTCCTCCCCAACAAAAATTGTATGTGTATATATATAGAGGAACCAGTGGTATATTCAGCTGAGGTTTTAAACTCGCCACAAAGAGCTACTGCTTGCCAAACCCATCTTGGCTGAAGCAGAATTCTGTCTCTCGGGTATAGGGCAGCTACGCTCTCCTCCTAATGAGATGGCTGCAGACCCGGTTGAAGGTAGAAAAATGGCAGAATTCCCAGCCCATCAAGTTGAAATGCCCAGTAAAAACAGCTGCACTCCGTAGAGCCAGCTTCCCAAAACTCCAAAAATGCGGGGTATGAAGGTGATGTGGTGGTTGATGCAATGGTCATGATCCGTGAAAATGCCGCTAGACGCTGAGCGCAAATAACAAGCCCCCAAAGACTGCTTACTAGCCAGTCTTGATACCAAACATGGTGCGTGTTCTAGACTTGCTGCGTGGCTTCTTTCCATCCTTGTCCTCTTCGTTATATTTGGACTTGTGAATCCTAGGATATGCATTAGTGACTTCTTCGCTTTTCATGCCTAGACGCAAAACATACCAGCTGTTGCCGACCATGTTCATGCCTTTGGCTTCAGCTTGTCTGTAGAAACCAGCGGCCTTCTTCAGATTCTTCTTGCATCCAATGCCTTGGGCATAGCAGAACCCTGCTTCGGCCATTGCATCAACATCACCCCAAGCTGGCCTCTTGTCAGTAATGTTCCACAGCCTGAAATGAGGGGCAGAAGGCAGGCTTACATCCAGCAATCTCGAAGCAACGCAGAGCAAGCGCCTTGTCTTGCTCAATTCCCCAACCATTCATGTGGCTGACACCCAGTTCGTAAACACTAAGGGCAAATTGTGCCTTACGCGTTCTTCTCTCCATGGCATCGACAAATTTGCCCTCCTTGACGTGGTCTTCGTCATCAGCGATCTCAAGGCTGGCACATTCAGCAGCCTTCCTCAGCCACTCGACACCCTCCCGCTGGTTGGGACGCATACCCCAACCGTGCCTGCAAGCCAGAGCGTATAGCAGCATGCCTGTAGGGTTGCCGCCTTTGGCAGCATGACGGAGGTGATATGTAGATTCTTTGGTGGAGCCGTTTTCATGGCATTCGATGCCCTTGGCCAAGTGCTCTTCAGGTGTCATATCAGAGGCAGTCTGGGTGCCAGAAGCCATGGACCGAGTTGCCTTGACCGTGCTGTTGGAGTCACTGGTGGCTACGGACACGGCAGTCTGGCCCCGAGGGGGGCTGTCGTGGACTGGAGAGGTAAGGGTCCGGCCTCGAGGGTCCTCCTCAGAGGCTTGGCTCTCTGTTGAAGGCCGGCTTGGGTTGGGAGATGGCTGAGGCGCGGGACCGCCAAGGTCCACATTGACCTTGGCCAGGCTGAGATCCTCAGGTGCGACAGGTTCGGAAGAGCTCGATGGCCTTGTTGGTGGCGAAGGCGGAGCTCCAATGTTGGCGGGATGAATGTTGGAGTGCTGCTGAGGGTCTAGAGGCACTGATCGCTGAACGGTCTTGCCCCGGGGGAGGGCGTATTTGGAGTAAATGTACGAAGGCGCGCCCTTGCCGTCCTCCGGTATGTGATCGGGAAAGCCTTCGCTGTTCATACTTACAGGGGTATTGGCCGAATCGTCATTGGCAAAGATGAAGGAGGGCTGGCTGTCTGATGAAGCTTGACGGGTTGGCGTCTCCAAGCCTGGAGTACCCGCGCGACTCATGGGCCTCGAGAAGTTGAAAGAGGGTCGTGGCAGAGCCATCGACGCCTCGGAGCAGACCGACGGTGAACGCTGAAAGGGGCCCGGGCCGAGGCCTGGCGATGCAGCTGACGCAGCCAAAGCGCTGCTACTTGAAAGTTTACGGGAAGGAAGCGACTGGACAGAGTCACTCATGACATTCTCGTCGGTGCTGTTATCCAAAGGGGAAGACATCGACGTGGTTGACCGCGAAAAGAAGTTCGGCCTCGGAGGAGCCAATCCCGGGCCTTCGAACGCGCAATTCATCGCCTTGCCAGGGGAATTTGTTAGTGAATTGTCACGGGAGCGTGAGGCATCCCGCGAGCGAGCTGCAGAGCGTGGTGGGATCATGGGCGGCAGAGAGAGGTCCTTTCGTGGAGGCGATGCCTGGAGATGGGAGTCGGTCATTGGCGCGTGATCCATGGAAGCGGGAGACTGCTCCCTCCTAGCACCAAACAGCGTCTCGCCATGACTCTCTTCTACCAATTCGAGCGGGCGACCACGCGACAAGTCGGGCACGGGTTGGGTTGGCAGTGGGATGTTCTCGTCGGGCGTAGGCGGAATCCGGCTCATTCGCGGGTGGACAGATCTGGGGCGGTCCTTCTCTGACGGGAAGGGGTCCTCCAACTCGGTTCGTAATCCCAAACCCGGGTTCTGCAGCTCAGGCAGTGCCATCTCGTCGGATCCCGAATCGTTAGACATGGAGCGAAAGTAGTCGGAACGACCCTGGACGACCAAGGGGCTCTCCGTTGTCAACGGCGGCAAGCGGCTCATCCGCCTCCCATCTCCACTGGCGGCCTGTTGTAACTGCCTCGCCAAAAGACGGCTCTGCATGGCGAAAGCATCGAGAGGCGACAGTTCGGGAGGCGCCTCGCCGGCAACGTGCAGTCTGGGGGATCGCAGAGGTCTCGATACGTTGGACATGCTGGAATGAGCCCGAAGGTCGATGAAGTTTGGGCGGTTCGGCGACATGTTGGATCGATTTTGCGTCGGGTCGGGGTCTGACTTGTCAAACATGGCGACGGCGTCGTCGTAATGTCGAACGGATTCTGGGGTGAATTGGTGAGGCCGACACCCAGTTGAGACGGGGATGGTGGGTGGAACTACAACGGGAGGTTGGCGACTGGAATTCTGGCGGTGCAAGTGGTGTCTCGGTTGAAGGATCGAGTAATGGCGTCAGTCCAGACCGGAGGATTCCAGCATGAAAGTTGAACGATGGCTTGGTCGAAGAGCAGATGTTGTGTGGCTGACGGGAATGCTATGGAAGGCGCATCAGCGATGAGGTCAGGGCCGATTGAGGTGGCAGCGGCTCGGGCTGTGAAAGAACGCTGAGGTGAGATGGTACTCGATGGGTTCGGGTATCGTCGTGCTTCGAGGGTGGGGACGCGCTTGAAGTAGCGACTGTCGTCGTCGAGCTTTTGACTGTGGAAGTAAACAAGATAGTCTTGCTTGAGGGTTGCAGGTCGAAGATGCAGAGAGAGGCAAAGCAAGGTAGTCGGCTAGTACGAAGGTGCGCGTGCGTGTGTATGTACTTTGAGTAACAGTTGGGGTCTTTTTGGTTGGTGGCTAAGCAAGGTTGAAGGCGATGGCGCAGCCCCCGGCCAAAAGAGAGGAAGTTGAGACGAAAACGTTCGAAGTGGTGAGGTGAAGAGACGAAAGTTATCCAACGGCAGGCAGGCAAGTTAGAGGTACGGCAGCCCCCCAAATTATGACCTTTGAGTTGAGATAAGTTTCGAGGCGACGGGACGGGCTGACGGCGGAAAGTCAGTTTGGATGTGGTCTTACGTCAAGGGGAACGGGACGTCTATTCTCTCCCTGGACGACACCTGGCACCGATCTGTTGCAAAAGGGCACGGTGGAGGGGGTGAGAGGCCTGAGGTCGAAGAGAGGAAAAGGAAAAGACGTGGAAGGAAAAAGGACGAACTACAGCAGAAGAGAGAATCAGAAGCGAAGCGATCTCTTTCCCCCAGAATCGGATACGAGATGGAAGGTGATGACCAGCAGGACGTCCTTCCCGGGGGTGCAAGCGAAAAAGGGACGTTCCTCTACCTTTTTTTTTTTTGGCGCCCCTGGGAGCGGGACGTTTAATGAAGTATACCCGTGTTCCTGTTGTGTAAGTAGGTAGGTAGGTACGGATGTACGTCGAGCATAACAGTACTTATTGAGTACGGACACAGTAGACACTTTTACATCTTTTATTTGTAGGTACAACAGACCGTGCCAGCCATGCTGGCAGAGCGATGACTGACATGTCAGCAGGTCGATGGGGATTTGAGTGCATACAATGTCGTGGGAGACGGAGCGAACAGACTCAGTTAGGCTCAGAACTACCGTATAATAGACGGGACCTTCCCTAAGGTATAGGTGCAGGTGCCTACCTACGGTAGTCGGGTACCTTAGGTAGTGCACAGCACACCCAGCGTTGGACCTCATAAATGAATTAGCACCGCCTTGTCCGCACTGTACCTGTGTGCGCTACCTAAGGCACCTTAGGTAGGTACCTTAGGTAAGGTGACTTATTTATGTACTGCAGGTAGGTACATGCTAGCCACAACGTCGCTCAGGGGCCCCATGCGCAGCGGAAGCAGGGGTGTGGGGTGCTCCCTTGCAGAGTGATGGCGAGGCAAGACACGTACTATTTTTCTCGTGTGGTTGTGTCCTCAATCGGCACAGCAACTCGGTCAAGGCCAACGATACACAGCAGCGACACAGCTGCAGGTCCAGGATACGGTGAATCATTCAAG
This sequence comes from Colletotrichum spinosum, assembly GCA_004366825.1. NCBI lineage: Eukaryota > Fungi > Ascomycota > Sordariomycetes > Glomerellales > Glomerellaceae > Colletotrichum > Colletotrichum spinosum. The sequence goes on from QAPG01010715.1 coordinate 1,586,317, forward strand.
ACCACCCGATTCCCATCGGTCAGTTCTACTCCAGCACACATCCAGACTCACCTGCGTCGTGTGTAGCCCAACTAGTCCGGGGTGCAGACATCGGTGACACGATACACCAACATTGAGCCCCAATTTCCCCTATTTCTTCTTTCTCAGTCCCATCGAATGGCATCCTGGTTGCTGCTCTCGGCTCCCTTTGTAATAGTACACCAAAATGGATGCGTCCGAAGGTAGTGTACTTTACTGAGAAGAGGGTACCTTAGGTACCGTGTCCGTACATCATTGAGATATCCATACAGATCATAGGAACCGCCGCCCCCTCTAGCCTTTGGGCGCCTCCAGTTTTCCTCTGCCGCTGTCACCCTGTTCGTTAATGCGATGCGTCTTCAGCAGGGTGTCAAAACGCTGCCACAATCCGTTTATTCTTCTAGACCGTCGGCGCCCGTGGACGCCACAGCGTCCAGTCCCATCCGGTCGATCTGATGCTCGGTCGTTCTTCAACACGAGTCGGCGGTGATTGGGGTCGCGTATGACGGTCAACTTCAGGTGTAGCAGATCATTCGACCGTGCCTCTCTCTGTCCCTCAACGGTACGGCACTCATTGGTGCTCAGCAGGCGAGTGGTGAAGTAAGATGCGGCGGGCATCGTATACACAGTACGTCAGGTGGCATTGCTTTGACATGATTTGGCAAGGTATGGGAAAGAGTGTTTCCCTACGGATGCAGGCGTTTCCTTTTGCACCTCGGTATGATGATCCCGACATCCTGTGCCCAAAGCAAATAGCATCATCCAAAGGAGTGTGCTTCCACCATTCGTCACACGGCAAACATGGCTTTTCCACCTGGGACCCGGCGAACAGTTCGAGACAACATCAGGCCAATTCCGCGTTATCTCGTCTACTTGTAGTAGGACGGCCAAGATGCTCGTAACGAAAACAGGCATAGGCGTGTGTCGGGCTTGGCACTTGTCTGGACATCTTTGCCTCGAACAGCTTGCGGCACTACAAAGGACTACAAGACTCTGTGTCCGTACAAGTTCAGCGGCCCCCATCACCGAGAATAGCAACCGCCTATCCACAAATACGCGACCAGAGTCAAACTCGGGCCTGCACTTTACCTTCCCGCAGCCAAAGATACCTTGTCCCGCATCGATCGAAATACTAGGTAGGTAGGTAGTATGGACCACAAGGTACTTACTTTGTATTAAGGTAGACAAGGTCTCTAGAGGATGGAAGGAATGATCCGACTTGTTCGTCCTTCACCGTCTCAGTAAGCTTGCTTGAGAAGGCCTCATCCACCAGCTCAAAATAAGTGCTCTGACGCCTCAAAAAACTTAGCTTGAATACCTTACCTACCTACTATACCTTAGGTACCTAGGTACTTGAGAATACGGACACGGGTCTGCCCAAGTCCAACGACGGCTTCTCAGTGCATAGTAATAGACTTTCCTACCTACCCTACTAGGAAATAGTGTCGAGACCTAACTTTAGCAACATATGCAGCGCCGCACAAGACAGCAGGCTAGAACACGCTGCACCAAATTTGAAAAAAGACCATAGACCGACTGTGGACTGATCAACGCCTTGGTACAACGCAAAGCGAGCAAACAAAACCAAGCTGGCACACGCTGAACGGACCTGACTTTCTGTAGAAGGATAATCATGGGCTTCTCGCGTCGCTGCCGTACGTGCTATGTATGTGTTCCAGCGAGACTGTCCCAGCGAGACGGAGACGCAAACGAGGAGGTGAAGAGCTCTGGCCCGCCAAACCAAGGTCCCTTCATCAGCCCACCGCCCAATCGTTTTCCTCGCTACGGCGTGCGACCCCAGGAAAACGATGTGCTTCGGAGCCGTCGATCCAGCGACGAGACATGGCAATGTGTCGTCTTGATCGACGGTCCATTGTCATCGGCGAAGAGAACCACCTTGGAACGCAGGTCCGTCTCCATCAACAACGGAGCGTCTCCCAAACAGAAACGGAGCGGGGCCACGTCCCATCAAAGGTCGGTCCAGAACAAATGTCAACGACCAAACCCAAGAGCAAAATCCAGACTGCACATGACGATGGCCTCATACACGTACGTCTAGGGTATAGTAGTTGACGTCTTTCCCCTCCCCTCCTCTTTTCATTTTCCCTCTCTTGACCTCCACCTCAAGCGGGCTCGAATGATTTCGCTTCCCGCACATGCAGCAAGTCGTTGCCCTAGATTGGGAAGTCATCCCCGCGTTTCATTGGCTGTCCCCATCACGAAGGTCTGGAATATCGTGATGGCAACCTTCTTTTGAAAGCTCTCCCGCCCCTTCTGTGCTGCTAGCTGCCGGCCAGCATCCCAATCGAGCCGGCTTAATTCCCTGGGCGACTTCGACCTTCCACTTCGATTCGCAATATTGAATGGATGCAGACAAGCTTATTCGTGCGACGTCGCAATGCGACGCAATATTGCCGGGACCCTTCTTTGGTTTCCCCGGCTCCAAGGGCACAAAGAATAAGGAGAACAACAACAACAAGAACTATCGGGTGAATGGGATGATGCACATTGTTGCATTTTCACTCTGTCAACCAATACCAGTGCACAGAACAAAGAGGAGGGGGCACAGGCTCCAGGTGGGAAAACATGCAATTTCTCGAACAAACAAGTGACCTGCTTTCCATTGGATTTTCCAAGGTCGCAAAATTACAAAACTCAACCTTCTTCTCGGCTGGAAATTGCACGGCTGCTCGATTCCTACGTCTATCCCGGGCGGGACGTGTCAACCACAACAAGACGGACGAGAAGGACGCTACCCATACTGTGTACACTAGGATCGAACATCGCCACCCAAGATCAAGGCTGCCGTTGCAGGAAACCAGCCCCCAACTGGGGAGGGGGGACAGAGTACTGCAAATCACGCAGCGGCACTTGTCCCTGGCAAGGCTGGGAAGCTGAGAGTGAGACCCCGTGCTTTCCTCAACGGCTGTGATGGTTCGAATTCGTGACGGAACAGCCACTGCACCCTTTCATCTTTCCTTCTTCCCTTATGATGCATACTATTTGTAGGGCGCGACGTCCTCTCCAGTATCCTCTTAACCGGTCAGTTTTCGCATCATGAAAAACTGTCGGATTGTTTCAGCCCACGGCCATGATCCCTTCCCGCCTGGGCAGCCGTCGCTTGCTCATTCGTTGCCGGTTATCCTCAGATGAACCCATTTTAACAGACTGGACTCGATCATGTGCCGACCAATGGCGGGCCGAGACCGCTCCCCAATTCAGTCCCAATCTCCTGCAGCTGTGACAGAAAAGTACTTCGTACCATGATCCGAATCTATCTGAGGGGAACCTGCTGCAAGACAGGCAACTGCGCGACTAGACATACTGCAACAGAAACACGGAAACAGGTGAACCGCTGACACACTCCGCTTTTTTATTTTCCCCCAATGTGCCTTAGCTAGCTACTTCAGCACTCCGTTGACCCCACATCTCCTACGATGGCAAGAGTCAGGAAGGAGGTTGCTCTCAGGACGAGCTTCTCACAGTCCACTGAGACATGTGGCCGTCTTGCTCAGGACCAACAACCTGCGAATGGGACGGGATTCGGAGGTGCCGCAACTGCCCGTTGAGGCTCTCTTGTGTCTAATACGAAGGTTCTGCGAGCACACGAGGTCTTCGTAACGCGAACACGATGGATGGTGGGAATTGGGCTTCCAGAACCTTTCAGTCGGGCTAATCATGCACCTGCACCGAAGCGGCCAAGAAGTGTAGGTGCAGAGGTGCCTTACGCACGAGGACCTCGGCCCTGCAAAGGCATCCCAAGTCGACTCCCAAGCACCGTCTGACCTTGGCATCGAAGTTGAACCGCGTTGTAAGAATGCCACTATTGCTTGGCTAGCACACTGCACACCATCCCATGTGTATGTCTTCCATACGGTCTATGCTAGGCTTTGAAGAGTTGCACCGACTTGACTCTGCCTAGTGTTGCTTGCTCGACTCCACAGTCTGTCGCAACCGCTGAATGGAATGACAACGCTTCCGTGTCATTCACAACGCATAATCAAACTACCCTCCAACTCGTAGATCGTTTCCAAAAACTCCCCGTCACACGATCGTCCAAAAAATGACACCCTTCAGTTGAGCGCACGCACCAAGCCAGGAAAAATAATAATAACAGCCGGAAACACCGTGAGGGCTCCATTGCCTTGTAGGGCACTTCCTCGATTAGAGTTGACCCCGTCAGTGTCAGAAATACAACCACTGCCACGCGCACAAGTCCTTCGACGAGTACTGACAGTCACACGGGGCTGGGCCGTTCAAGACGGCGAGCTTTCTCTTCGTGGCGACATGTTGTCAGTCTTGTCACGAAAGAGCTTGTTGATCCCTTGGAACAGGAGATTCGGCCACCAGTTGCTAAAAATGTCTTTTGACGTCTGCGGCCCCCAACGGGTACTGAGGGTCCATGACCGTGGCCATGGCTGCGGCCCGGCAGTGCAGTGCGATGTGGATTAAAATCGTAAACAACACTGCGGAAACATCGCAAAGGCACCAACCCCGAGGCGGCGACACATCATGAACACGTCAATTTGCCATCGAAGGCACTCCAGCTGCACAAAGAATTCGGAGTTTTCCTTTTTTTTTGACTTCTTTTGGTCGCTGTCGTGATATAATTAGATTGACAATCACCTCGTGACTCGGATGTCACCCAAAGGCCCTTCTTTCCCTCGGCCCCGCCTCCCACTATGGCTCCATCTGAGGTTCAGATGCGAGGCGCAGCCGCGCAAAATACGCCATCCTTCGCTCAACGCCACTCAAACTCCCCGCAAGACCCGTAAATAAGGTGTATCGAGGCTCGTGATGTGGTTGTCCGGGGGAGCTTATCGTGATTGTTGGCAATCCGCGTTCGATGGCTAGGATCGGGAATGATGATGGGTTAAAGTGCGTCATTGTTGGGACTTGCTGGCCCATTTGTTGTTGCCCATCTACTTGAGCTCCCTGCGGCACCCAGAACTCCTTCATCTTCTCCGAGAATAGCTCGGCAATGTTCCGTAGCTAGCAAGTAGATACGTGAGACTTCTTACCCAAGTCCTTGGACTTTGGTAATCCTTCAAGCCGGAGTGGAGCCTCGTATGTAACTGGATTCGTATTCTTCGTCGTCCGTATGGCTCCGACCCAGCTCCTTCTGAACATGGCTTTAACATTGTAGTGTGAGCGCCAGTTCATGCGATGGGTCTGGAAGCTTCTGATCAACACGTTCAGCTTCAACGCCTCTGGGCGGCGAAGCTTGCGCGGAGTGCCAAGATTTGCTGTTTCTCGGCCTCGGGGAGCATAGCAATGGTCTCCATAGGCAGCTCCATGACCTGGCGCATCAACGCGTCGGGATCCTGTCCAAGAGGAGCCGCAGCCGGCGGAGGAGGCGGGGCACCATAGGCCATCTGCTGCGGAGGTGGCGCGTACGGTGTGCCGACAACCGGCGGGGTGTTGTTCGCGCCCGGCACGGGAACCGGAGGGAAGCCAGGAGTGGGCTGGGGTGGGAAGGCCATCGGCGCGGCTTGAACAGGTGGCGCCGCGGGAGCACCGCCGGATTCGACGACAGAGTGAACCGCCTCCGGTGACACGAGTCCCATCAGCAGGAGAGCCTGGAAAACGGCATAGGCGAGCTGAGGAGCCTGCTGGAGGAGTTCGGTCGCGCGGCTAGGATCGGTAGAAGCGAGGGCCTTCATCTGAGTGAGAATGTCCAGAAGCTGGGACGGAGGCAGCGTGGTAAGAGTACGAGAAATGGCGTCGGTGGCGGTGACATTCGGGGGTAGTTCCTTGCCCGGGGGCAGAGGAGGAAGACTGCTCGAGGGGGCTGGTACAGCCGCAGGATTGTAGCCGTTGGAGGCGTAGGAGACGTTAGCACCATCGCGACCCTAGAGTGATGTCAGCTCGCGGTCACTAAATCTTCACATGCATGCCAGCTCACGTGTCCGTGTACGTCGTCACCGTCGCTGCCGCCCTCGTTACTGAAATCGACTCTCAACTTCCTGCCCATGATCTCATGATCGTTCAGATTGCGTACGGCTGATGCAGCGGAGTCTGTTTCAAAATGTTAGTCGGTGAGAACTGCGATGGCGTGGAAACCATACCGTTGTCTGGGTACTCGGCAAAGCCGAAGCCTTTGGGTCGTCCAGTTTCGCGATCATAGACAAGGCGGAAATTGAGCACTTTGCCGGCGCTGCTGAAGATGTCGCTGATTTGCTCCTCAGAGAGACCTGCACAACGTCAGGATAAAATCGCATCGACCACCGCGTGTACATACCATATGGGATATTGCCGACGAATACCACTCTGGAAGGGGGTTTCGACATTTTGTCGGTTCAAAGAGGCCGAGCCGTCTGGGATAAACCGCCTTCACCCGATCCTACAAGAGCGCTGGTTGATGATCTCGTGGCGGGTAACAGTAATCGAAAGTCTTTGTTGAAATGTGTCGAGTATACGCCCTCGTGTCGAATTCGGTTCGGGGAAACTGAAGGAAGTACGCGCGACAGACCGACGAATCTTGAAAGTTGCTTCGGACGTGTAGAATTGTCGCGGCGAGGCAGCCCCGATGTTGCCAGGCTGGGATTTTACGGTGGGGCTTCGTAGCTTGAGCACGGATCAGGCCTTCGTTCTGGGCGTCTTCCTTCACAGTAAGGTGGGTGTTCAAAATGATACTCAGATAGGTACAAGATACCCAGCCCGGGTTCCACTGCCGGACGGCAACTTCCATTGGCCGAATGCCCGACATTTACCCAAGGGGCCCCGACTCCACTCTGTCCCCGTGCGGGACCCCTGAAGCCGCGTTGTTAGCGCAATTGATAGCTGAGGGACTGCGTGGCCAGAAAATAAGTGAAGGTGGCCTCTACGATTTGACTTGCGCTAGACCCCTCGGCAGTGAATTGTCTCTGCTGTCTTTCTTCTCGCGATAGCCGCAGCAGCAGCCTTGGTGCGAGTCTCTCGAATTGCGTTTCATTCTCCTCCCATGCTTCAAACTGGGCCCTTCACTTCCTAAACATCTCCCTTTTCTCTAAATCCCCGACACTCCTTTCTGTTCTCTCGGCGCAACTGCTGCGAGTACTTGAGATCTGCTTATTCCCTGCTCGACCTCCACGAGGCCCGCGAGGCTTCTCGGACTTGTGAATTAGAGACCGACCTTCTTCCGCCTCGCAACTTTCACAATGCCTGCGAAATCGAGATTCACGAGGCTCGATGCCTTCACCAAGACAGTCGACGAAGCCCGTATCCGGACCACCTCGGGCGGAATTGTTACCATTGTGTCGCTAATTGTCGTCCTGTGGTTGGCCTGGGGAGAATGGGTTGACTACAGAAGGATAGAGATCCACCCGGAGCTGATTGTTGATCAAGGAAGAGGTGCGAATTCTACTTGCGCATACGTCGACTAGAAGAGAAGCTCGAAGCTGACACGCAGTTGGTGCAGGCGAGCGCATGGAGATCCATCTCAATATCACCTTCCCCAAGATGCCCTGCGAGCTCCTCACACTCGATGTCATGGATGTTTCTGGAGAGCAGCAGCACGGAGTGATGCACGGAGTCAACAAGGTCCGCCTTCGTCCCCAAAAGGAGGGAGGCGGCGTCATCGATGTCAAGGCCCTGAGCCTGTAAGTGGCTGCTGAACCACCCCCGTCGTGAGACGGAGACTGACACTCCCCGACAGCCACGGTCGTGAGGACACCGCCGAGCACCTGGACCCCAACTATTGCGGACCCTGTTACGGCGCCCCCGCCCCTCCGAATGCGCAAAAGTCCGGTTGCTGTAACACCTGCGAGGAAGTCAGAGAAGCGTACGCACAGGCGTCGTGGGCCTTCGGTAAGGGCGAGAACGTCGAGCAGTGCACACGCGAGCACTACGCCGAGAAGCTGGAGGAGCAGCGCAAGGAAGGCTGCCGCATCGAGGGCGGCCTGCGCGTGAACAAGGTTGTCGGAAACTTCCACCTTGCCCCTGGCCGCAGCTTCAGCAACGGAAACATGCATGTTCACGACCTCAAGAACTATTGGGACACCCCCGATGACGCCCAGCATGACTTCACCCACATCATCCACAACCTTCGTTTCGGTCCCCAGCTGCCCGACACCGCCACTAAAAAGATGACGAAGCGCGCCTACGCCTGGACGAACCACCACGGCAACCCTCTGGACAACACCCAGCAGCAGACCACGGACCCCAACTTCAACTTTATGTACTTTGTCAAGATCGTCCCCACCTCGTACCTTGCCCTCAACTGGCAAAACACTGCATCTTTTCAGGACGAGGAGAGCTCCGGCCTCGGCCTTCTCGGCCACCTGAGCGACGGCAGCGTCGAGACGCACCAGTACTCGGTTACGAGCCACAAGCGCAGCTTGGCTGGCGGTGACGACTCGGCCGAAGGCCACCAGGAGCGCCTCCACTCTCGTGGTGGTATTCCCGGTGTTTTCTTCTCCTATGTAAGTGACATTGCCCCTTGACCCCCACCGTGCTGGAAGCTGACGATGATCGTAGGACATCTCTCCCATGAAGGTCATCAACCGCGAAGAGCGCGCCAAGACATTCACCGGTTTCCTGACCGGCCTCTGCGCCATCATCGGCGGTACTCTCACCGTCGCTGCTGCCGTCGACCGTGGTGTCTTTGAGGGTGGCATGCGTCTCAAGAAGATGCAGTCAAAGAACCTGTAAACGGGGAGGATAGATGAGGCGTGTATGTAGTTTATATGTGCTGTGGTTCTTATAGCACTCTGTGCATCAAAAGTGGAGTTTGGGTGGTTTGGCAAAGTGGTTTCATTCCTGCAGTCGATCAATATCAAGGACGCTTTGAAGGAGCCAACGACCGAGCCTGCCTTTGTGGATGCTATGATGCCGTGTCTTGTGTGTTGTACGCGTGGTTGGGATCGCTTCTGCTCTCGGCCCTCTGCAGAAAGGAGCTTTCGCAGGACACAATCATGACCACATTACCGAAGCTCCAGCGCGCGACTTCAGCCTGCCCGTGGTTAATCAGTTGGGCCCTCTCCCCTTTTCTGAATGATCTAGAGCGACAATGAATCCCGTTTTTTTTCTCCTTGTCCCAACCTTACAGCTGCTGTCTGCTCGCACACTTCTAGAATACTCATTGGCAATACCACGGTTCGACGTACCGAGTTTACAGAACGACGTGATACTCTGGGAGAAAAGAGGAGGTTGAAGAAAATCGAAGACGTATTGAATCACCATCTTTGCAAGGATGCCGTATTCCGTACCTACTCTGACGACTTGTCTTATAGATATCACCAGAAGTGTTGTAGTGACATCCTGCTTTCCTGCCATAAACCCATTGGTAAATGTCGTCTTAGAAGAGTATATGTATTATGTGGAACAGGCATGAGGAAAGCTCCAAGCTGGGAGATTCGTTCAAACTTTCCAAGTGACGAAAATCTACCACCCACACATCCGTATACATCTGAGAGCATGGCTCCCGAACCCACCAGCGGCTGAGGTACGTCATGCATAGTCCCAGTATGCTGGCTATCTCAGCGATGTGATCCTTTCTCACTCTCTGGTAGCAAATGACAGCACAACGAGGTCACGAGGCTCAGAGCACATCGGCGTGATAGTTCATGGCCAGACACACTGTCCTGCTGTCTTGCGTACCAGACTCCGAAACCATGTCTGATCACCACAACTATGCAGTAGCATACTCCACCACTCCAGGAAAGACATCATACATTTTTAGTGAAACCGAATCTGGATCCAGGTTTGATTCTTTCGTTAGCTTTGAATGTCAGCATGCCAACAACCGCGTGTGGTATGAGCAATCTGTCCCGAAAGCCCGTGGAAGGCTACACCCAATATTACCAAGGTCAACAACGACATCGTTGGGTGTTGACGTCCTCATGCGATCGGTATATTTTCCGCATTCGCGGCGACCAGATGACTCCGACGGATAATGTCCCGCGCCTGTCCGATACAAAGCATTGCGGGTGTTGCGGTTGATGAATAGACGGACCAAGTCCATACTACTGACTCATTACCAGGATTCACTAGGAGGTGTATAGGCAGGCACACAAGCCTTGTTGTTTCGCAAATGACGAGCTCCTCAACTCGGCAGCTGACAAACGGTCACGTCAGGGTGAGAGAACCTGGCTTGCCCAATAGCACAAGTAAAGTGATAAGTCGGAACAAATGGGGCATATTCTATACACAAAGATATAACCATTTGACATTACGACGTACAAACACATGTCCCGTTTACCATCGGTGATTGCACCAACATGAACTGGAAAGAATCGTATGCTTTTGACCCTCCCAAACACCGTCCCCAACACCGAAGACGTAGCAAAGCGGCGGACCGCCTTCTTCAAACAATGTTATAAACGCGCTTGGCAATCAGGTAGCACGCAAGACCAAACGCCAACAAGCCTGCTGTAATGGCCCAAAACCATTTTAGGTCGCCCTCATACTCTTGGCCGGGAACCCAGACGTTCATTCCCCATAGACCGGTGATAATGTTCATGGGCAGGACAATGGTACCGAGAACCGTCAGCTTGCCGAGAACATCGGCCGTCTGCTCTTGCCGCTCATTCATGCGAATATTGATTTGTGCGAGGTAGTTGCCGTGCGACCGAGCAAGGATCCTTCAGGCACGTTAGCTTGCGTTCGACTCCCATAACGATCTATACTTACTTCTCATAATGACTCAAATTGGACGTCATCGTCACAATGTGATCCTGGATGTCACCCAAATACAGTCCGATGTCAGACCTTGGAGCGACCTCCCAGCGCTCGTTGCAGCGCTTGGCGAATCCCTTGATAACATCGGCCTTGTTGCCAAGCAGACGGTATAGACTCATGACACGCTTGCGGCAGTCTCCTACACGCCGGAGCATATCGCCCTCGGACCCTATAGTCGTTGCGGCGCTACTCGCCTTCTCGTCAAAGATGTTGGTCTTGGAGTCTTCGCTGTGGGAGTGCAGTCGAAGAATGGCATCGTCAATGTCGTCGACCTCGTCCTCAATGTTCTGAATTAGGGGGACAAAAACGTCCGTAATGTCGTCGATGATTGCGTAGGAAATCCAATCCGAGTTAACGATGAGATAATCCTTCAGTTGACGGATACGTCGTCGGACATTGGCCGGGTGTGGCGTCATGGAAAAGTGGAAGCTGATGACTCCCTCCCTGAAGACGATAACATACATATTGACGGGTTCGAGGTAGTCGGCGCTGTTCTGGTCCTGATCGAAGGATCGATAATTGACAAAGTAGTAGTGTCGGAATAATTCCACTTTCTCGCGTGCCTCCTGAACCATGATATCTTCCGCAGTGAGGGGATGAATACCAAAAGCCTTGGACAACACCTTCATTTCTGCTTCGGTCGGGCTGTAAACGTCGAGCCACCACACGGGCCTTTCGCCGTACTTCGGTGTCTTTACTAGGAGCTCCGGTGTTTGGGTTGTCTGGTTACCCACAACCGGTGATCTGATACCCGTCGGTGTTCGATGGACAGACCCAGCTCTGGAGCTGCCACCTGACGTCTTCTCTGGCGAAGCGACACCATCCCGCCTTTCTTGACTCGAATGGGCGTTGGCGAGAGATGGTTGCCGCGTCGGCGCTCGCGAGTCACCGTTTTGGCCAGTGGAGGAGTGGTGAGTGTTGACATGGGACAGAGGCCCCAGGTCGTCTTCTTCGTCGCTGTCCTCGCTTTCGTCGTCGGAGAGCACGCGAGGCTCAGGAATGAAGAGCTCCTGAAAGTTTCCGCCGGGCTGCACGAGTTCTGAGATAGTCTGGCTATGGATAGTGCTCTGGAATTCTTCGTTGAAGTATGTGAATCGGTAAGGCGAATCCTCCTCAGCGCGGTACCATTCTCTCGTGATGGGCCGAAGCCGACCGTTGATCAGTTGCGGCTCCGTGATTCGCTTTACCCGTCTCTCGTCGGACCGCCCCTCTTTTTCGAACCTACTCCATTCCTCGAGGATTGCAAGATCAGGCCAACGACGGCGACGACGACGGGGCCTAGGCTTGGCTGTCGGGTCCTGGGAATGCTCCTCTTCACCAATGTCGGATATTCCACTCGGGAAACAGACATCCTCCTGCGCAGTCAAAGCTATGGTGTTCCTCCGGGCCAAATCCGGAGACGAGTCCATCCGAGATTCATGGTCAGAGCGCGACCGGACGCTATGGGGCCGGCTGGCTCGTGGCGATGCAGAGATGTCAATTTCGTCATCGTGAATCATAACATCTCCAATGCTCAGGTTCAAAGGGTCAGAAGGGCGGAACTGAGGCGAACCAGGCATGGATGGTGGATAATTGACGTTGTATGAGTCGCCGGGGAACGACGGCGCCAGCTTCGTCCGTGATGATCTACTGGACCCTCGCCGACTTATACGTTGGCGAGGGTCGCCGGAACCATAGCCCATCGCTGGTGCGGTGGCCGTTCGCTGGACTGACCTCGACAACAGCGGCGCACCTTCGTTCCACGACTCCTCGTCCTCCCCGCTATCTCCGACGTACGCATTGCGCAGTCTGCTGCTCGTTTGTGGCGTCGCCATTGGGAAAGGACCAGAGGGAGTCATGATGGAAGGCCGTCGAGTTCGGAGAGGTTGCTGCTCTCTATTTCATGTCAGCAGGGGCAGCTCAAATGTGACATGAAGAGTTGTATTGCAAGAAACCCACCTGTGATCCAATAGCGCCTCGCTCTCGATGCTGGTGTTGCTTAGATTGGACCGACTCCGATAAAAACCCTCTCTCTCGGTGGTGGGCTCCGGGGCTTCGTCGTGTGACTCTTCTGCTAAGACAGCAAACGACTTTCGGCGATTGCGCTTCTTCTTGGCTCCGCCGCGGTGGTTCTTGCGCCGACGAGGCTGATGCTGGCCGTTCGGGTCATTACCGTTGGCATTGGCCGAGGCTGGTGTTACTGGCGGCGGCGGTGCTGTCGAGCTTGAAGAAGCAGGCGCATTAGGTTGTCGGCGGGGGGTCGAGGGATTCTGGAGGTGAGGAGGCAGAGACTGATACGGATTGGCCGACATTGTGGCCGAAGTTGATAGAAGGATATGCCACGCCGTCTTCTTGCAACGCTTATGTACGCGATGCGTGGGTCGGTATCGAATGGACGCAGGCTAGACACACGACGTGGGCCGACGCCCGGTTGTCCTATTACTGGTGGCGAGGAGACGAGGGGGCTTATTCCACGTGAAGGAAGAGACGCGGTGGTGGAAGACGGGGGCCGTCGGGTTGCAGGTGTGTTTGTTCCTGGGTGGAGCGGACAGCTATCAGACAATAGGCAGCTTGTGAGCCGGCTGAAAATAGCTGACTGGAGATAACAGGTACCGATGGCGGTAGCAGTCTGATAGATATGCAGTCATTCATACGTGGGCGGCAGTAGAGCGTCGTAAGGATTCGATGATGCAGGTTCCAAAAAACGATTGGCAAAGACGTGAAGGAGGAGCGCAGACGGCACTATGTAAGGCACCCGAATGTGAGAAATGCTAGCCCAGGTGTCCGTCCACCTCTGCGTTCAAGGTTCCGCTGGCACTTTGCTGCTTTGCTGTTCGCCGCTGCTACCTCAACACTACCTACCTTACCTACTACGTAGCGTTGCTGGGGGCCAGAACTGAGTGAAAAAGTTTGCCGATCGAACGGGCTTTGAAGTGCAAATCCAGGTATCCATACCTACCTTACCTGGGTACGTAGCACTAGTTCGCCATTATCGCAGCGGCAAGAGCAGAGCTTGCGTTCTCTGATGCATCCATGGAATCCAATTCGTTTGCTTTCGGTGATGTCAGCGGTGACTGGAACAACCCAGCGCACTTTTTTACCAAAAGGCTAGGCTTTTTGCGACAGGTGCAAACAAGGTCCTAGACCCTGCTGAGACCCGCTCTATCGGCCTTCATTGGCCTCTACGAGGTCCGAGAGCACCACCGCTGTGAGTGACTTTCCAGCCCCCAGCCTGCGTCCTCCATGATTCGCTGTTGGCTGGGAAAAAAGCCTCCATGCTAAGGCACCTACCTACCTAGGTAGGTACCTGAGGTTAAGGTAGGTACCTACCTCGGGCACCGTACTAATGACACGACAAGTTACGTACCAGAAGGCATGAGTGGTGTACGCAGTATCCGTACTGTAGGTACCTAGGTATATAGATTGCAGCCGCCTCGCTGAACTGTCACCCCCGCAGCTCCAGTGGAGTCCGCCAGGCTCCTCCGAATGGGGCATCCCTTCAGTGACGCGCAGCGCAGTTCTCCAGGTATTCTTTACTGCCCGCACTGAATTAATAGTCTGGGCATTCATGCTCCCCGTCTCTCTTGAGATACTTGAGTAAAGTAGGTATCTTACGTAAACTGGACCTTTCTCTACCAGCTGCGACGACCGCCACATTTAGTATAGGTAGCTCACCTCACCGCTCGGGGTTGGATGCTTTGGGCAGGTGAGCACACGACACCCGACAATCCGTCGAGCAAAGATGCGGGCGCGGGCACTCTTGAGCCCTGGACGCTGCTACCGTCCGAAGCACCGTTCGGACCCCATGGAACGCTGCATTCCACCGGTAATGGCCAAAGGACATGTCCGTCCACACCCAAGACGGCAGCATTCTCATACCTTTCAGTGCCTGAGCCAAAAGTCGTCCGATTCTTTCTCCCGGTGGCGTGCCACATGAACAAGAACGGCCGCAGCGGGAGCTAGACCACGACAGCTGTGTTTCTTGCCCCCCCTTCCCCCCGGAGATGAGTCGTCAAGTGCAGTGATGCCGGGAAAGCGGCAAGTCTATTTGGCATCCCGAGGCCTTGTCATCGTCTATCGTCCTGTGAACTTCGACCATATTCGTGCCAACTACGCCATCCCTCGCCATGTGCATATTGGGAACAGAGCCGATATGAGCCTCACCGACGACAACGAGACAACCGTCAAATACTATGCGACCTGACCACTTTCTTCAGCGTCCGCCATGTATAAGTATTGTTGCCGTGTGAAATATGCCTGCTTCATTCTCGCAGATCGCCTGTGATGGTACGGATATCTAAACTTTCGGGGTACCATCCGACCATGCTTTTGTTCCTAGCCCGCCCACAAGCCAATTTCTTATCCATAGAAAACCCCACTGAGACGCGTATACACAGCATTACCGCAATTTTGCCCCTATTTCGACAGCACACCTTCTCACGAGAACCTCAGGCAAAGTTCCACAGCTTCGTTACCAGGTTGTCCTGGACGCCAGATTCAGGGTCGTTGGAAAAGAACACCTTCTTGGGAATCTGGAACTCGATGACGGGTGGCTTCCTGACCTGCTTGCTCATTTCGGCCTCTAATAACTGCTCGCCGTGTTATTCACCGACTAATCGTCCGGAAAAGGTTCGACTTACACTGCCATAAGAATGGTCTAGGAAATCCTCAATATTGTAGGACTGCTTGGTGAACTGCTCCGACATGATCTTTGCAATCGTCGCCACGTTGGGGTGGTAGTGAGACTGCAGCTGCACAATCTCCCACAAGCTGCTGTCGATCGCATGCGTCTCCATGGGATCTTCCTCGTCTGCCACAAAGGGGTCGTCGAGCCCTTGCTTCTCCATCAAAGCCTTGCGCTCCGGCTCTCTAGTCTCCCGGTGGAGCATGAATGTGCACAGAGGGTGCCTCCGGAGGATGTTGTAGAACCATGGCACCACTGACACGATGGCGCTGGGAGGTGCGTTGAGGCAGAGTCTGGCGAGTCTTTTGATGAAACTCGCGACCAGAACGGCCGGCAAGTGGGTTGACGCCAGGAAAGTATCCATCAACCGGAAGAACCTTGAGCGGTGCTTGGAGTGAAAAATGTCGCGGTCCAGGAGAGAGTAGAGCTTCGTGTAAAATGAGGGATAGTCGAGATTGCGCTCCTTGATGAGGTAGAAGACTCCAGACAGCGCGAGGATCGAAATCGAGCCGCCAGCGTCGTACGAGTCTGTGAGAAAGTCGGCTAACAGCTCTGGACGGATGAACCAAGGTGCGATCTCGTTCGACATGATGTCAAGCGCGCGCTTTCGCTGTTCTTTTGTCGCCGACAGCTTCAGCACAGAAAGCCAGGCGTCTTGACCCTGCTTCTTGTGCTGATGCAGAGAGTTGAGGCTGTGTGATTTCTTCTGTGGCTTCTCGACATAGTACTTCTCCAGCTCCTTCGGCACATTGCCGATGTTTGTGAGGAGCTCAAACGCATCGTCAAAAAATTCTTTCGAGTGTTCCCTCTCTGCATCAGCCATAAACCTGTTGACTGTCAGCAAAAATACCATGTATATACATATATACATGTCGAAACCTACTGGATGGTCTTCAGGGTGTGGAAACGGATATCATCGTATTCACTCAGGTACTTCTCCACAAACTCAACGCGAGCATCGTCGCTGTCCGAGTCCAAAAGAGCCGCTATGATGTCCTGGAAAAAGTTTTGAGGGAAAGTGTACTCCTCCTTAGCGTTGAGATGGACGGCTTCTGCCTTCAAACTTCGCAAAGCCAGAGTCAACGCTGTCGGTGCAAGGTCTTCGTCATCAATGAACTCGATGAGTACAGATCTGTACTCGAAGTACCGGTCTCTGAGCCACTGGACAACGACTCCCTCCTTCTCAGTCTGGCTCGTCTTCTTGACGAGGGCGCCAGCAGAAAGTAGTCTTACAAATACTCTGCAAAGCGCTACGGAAGCAAGTGTTGCCAACTCCGGCTCAGCTTTGAAAGCCCTAGCAATCTGTATCAGTTTGGTAATGTTGTTGTAGTGCTTCTTTGATTCCAAGATCTCATTCTCCAACAGTAGGATGTCGGCTTGAGGGTCGCTCTCATCGTCACTGCCTTCGGATTCCGGTTCAGACTCAGACTTGGCGCGCTTTTTCGACTTTTCTTTAGTAGGAATTCGTTTCCTCTTCAGGTCATCGCCGGACGCTTTGGAAGGCATTTTGGCGTTTTATGAGTTGGCATGCAAGTTGTTGGATTGACGTTGTAAGATATCAAACTCGATGACCATTCTCACTTTTACAGTGGGTCCAGTCGAGCGTGGTGGTTTTTTTCTTCCTCCTTTTTCTCCAAGGGACAGTCCGGCCAGTGACAACGGCAGACGGAGTTGGCCCAAGCGCCGCTCTCAGTCCGCCGTAGGAAATCGGAAAGATGGACTCACGTGATGCTAAGTTTACCCGGTTCCCGAGCTAGCGGCTTTACCTATGGAAAACTCTCAACCTCACCTCCCAAGCTCCGAATGACCTCAAAGTCATAATACCCGCATCCCCCAGATCATCTCAGAATGGCGTCCCGCTTGGCTAGAAGCGCCGTCGGTACGTCCAATCACCCTCCCCGAACGCACAGCATGCCAATTGGCCGCCCCGGCGACGACGACAACCCCCGAAACTTGCACTCGGAGACAGTGGTGCTAACACGCAGCCCTTCCCTCCCGCAGGCGCGAACCTCCTCAGGCCAACCCTGGCCCGCCGCGCCCTCCCCGCCATCTCGGCTTCCGTCGCCGGCGCCCGCAACGCCTCCAACGTTCCCGCTGAGGACCCCAAGAAGAAGGCCCAGTCCATCGTCGACTCCCTCCCCGGCAGCTCGCTGCTCTCCAAGACCGCCATCCTGTCCTCCTCCGCCGCCCTGAGCGTCTACGCCATCAGCAACGAGTACTACGTCGTCAACGAGGAGACCGTCGTCGCCTTCTGTCTGCTCGCCGTCTGGGGCGGTCTGATCAAGTACGGAGGTCCCATGTACAGCGAGTGGGCTCAGGGACAGGCCGACAAGATCAAGGGAATCCTGAACCAGGCCCGCGCCGACCACACCCAGGCCGTCAAGGGACGCATCGAGGACGTTCAGCAGATGGCTGGTGTCGTCGAGATCACCAAGTCTCTGTTTGAGGTTTCCAAGGTACGCAGCGAGAAACAATGATGTCGATGGGATGGGATGGAACTGGGGTGTGCCGCGATTCGGATAAATGGATTAGAGGGATGATGGTATATGGAGGGACAACACATAGCTAACGCATCCGTCACAGGAAACCGCCAAGGCTGAGGCTCAGGCCTACGAGCTCGAGCAGAAGACTGCCCTCGCCGCCGAGGCCAAGGCCGTCCTCGACTCCTGGGTCCGCTACGAGGGCCAGGTTAAGCAGCGCCAGCAGAGGGAGCTCGCCGAGAGCATCATCGCCAAGGTCACCAAGGAGCTCGAGAACCCCAAGGTCCTCCAGCAGATTCTTCAGCAGTCCGTTGCTGACGTCGAGAGTAAGCCCGACCGGCCCCTCCTGTCGCTAGCCCTTCGAAGCTAACGCAGACGACCTGCAGAGATCGTCTCCTCCAAGGCCCAATAGATTCACCCACAAACCTAGAGTCTGAGCGAGAAGATTTTCCTTTGTCCAAGGGGTTCCCTTGCGTGTCAATAAACACCTGTGCATTAGCCAATTCAAGAAGTTTGAGATGAGCGACTCGAAATCTGCTACGCGTCGTGTAATTGCTTAATTGGGACGACTCAACTCGGCAATTGAGTCACGATCTTCAGCCATACATCTCATTACCGTTACACTAAGACTCATATTTGTTATGGCTATCTATCAAGTCCTAACGTGTTGCATGCCAACCGTTGTCCGGGTGTCGTTTTCCGCCCCAGCGACCGGCGTCTCCACCTCTAACTCCGATGAACCCGACATCCTCCGTCCGAGCACAGCAACGAGCAACCCACAGCATGTCGCCCGACTCCACATCGCCCGAAATATACAATGGCAACCTCGAAACAAACGAGTTAATTCACTTCAATAACAGCAAACACGGATTTGGGCAATCTGTGATCATGGAGAAAAGCAAAACGTGCTCTCTAAAAGGTTAATGACCCTGAACGCCCATCAAGTTGCTTTGAACCCACTCCAAAGCTCGTGTGAGCAAGGTATTGTGAAACGAAGGGCTTCTTCTCATGCCTCTTCCTGCAACCCGTGATGTGTTATTACAAAGAAAATATGACATGCACTCGTCAAATGCGATTCGATAAACCTCCAAAAGGGCTCGGAGGCCTAGTAGATCGGCCGCGGTTCCTCCCACTTGGAATGCGCGTCGGCCTTCCCAGACGCCTCGGCCATGTCGTTGGGCTTGGAGTCTTGTGCCGCTTCGAGCGAAATCCGCCCACTTTTACGCCGTCTCTCTCCAGAGATGGGTCCAATCCACTCCCACGCACGGCCAACCTCGCCATTTCGACCTTCTCTTTGACTGGTGCGCACATTGCTATTTTGCTCAACGACTGCCTTGACTCGGCTCCAGACGCGATCCCGCTCGCCGAGCGAATGCTTAGAGCGAAGAACGTCATCTCGGAGATTGGGGAGAAATAGCCAAGGGTCATCAATTTCCTCCTCGCCCAACTCTTTCTGCGTTGCAAGCCTGGACAGCACGAGATCCACAAGCGCCGGAACTTGTGCGGCAGTAGCCTTGTGTGATCTGTACTTTGAACGAACGTAAAAGTAGCCAGAAATCAAGAGGATTACAGATCCAATTGAGAGTCGATGTCTTGCCAAGCCGAGCCAGACTGAGCGCTTGAGGGCGCACCCGATCGGAAGGCGAGCGAGAGAGGTTGACGATAGGTACGCGTCCGAATCGAAGGTGGAATTGGCCTTTCTGCTTCGGGCACAACCGGTCTGGTTAGTACACATGTTAGGCGTTGACGTTATTGATGTAAAGGAAGTTTGACGTATGCAGGAAGGGAAGGGCATATAAGTTGGAGGAAACACTTACGGTACGACTTCAACTTCATCCCTTCCTTTAACATCTCCAATGGCGGCAAGCCAAAGTTCGTCGAATTCCTCCTTGTTCATTTTCTTGCTCCTCTTTGAGCTGATGATGCTTCTCAACTCCTCTTCTTCGATAGCTGCAGTGTCGGTGGACTGACCATGCTCGTCGGTGGTCCCACCGCACTCAAAGTGCGCACGTCTCTCACGAAGTTCCTCGACGGTCTTGTCTGCGACGGCCTTGACTCTCCGCACCTTCTCACCATCAGGCTCGCATGTCGGCGGCAAAGGCACCAGACCACCAAGGGCGAGAGGGTGAGGCTTCAGGATGAAGTCAGACTCGCAACGAACAGAAAAGTCCTCGTAGCAGTAGGCGTGTTGCGGGCAGGGTTCACACTGAGGCTCCGCGAGCCGTACAGCCCAGTCAGGGACTGGGGCATCCGGAGGGATAATTTGGGTCGCATGGCGACCAAGACCGCAATATCCAACGGCAATCTTCTCTTGACGATACCAAGCACTGTATGCTCCAAGCAAAGAGACAGCCAAAGCCCAGAAAGGTTTGGCCAGGCTTCTGCGCGGACGAGACGGAGTAACTTGACGCTGTGTCAGGGCGACTTCGCCCCTAGCTGCCATCTCCTGCTCCATCTCGAACTGGGCGTCAGGCGTAAACTCTTCCCCGGCCTCCACGGTCTCATACTCTTGGATTTCAGGCGTTTGGTCACGGAGCAGCTTATTGGCGGGCGTCTCGAAGACTTGAGACTTCCTAGACGATTTCGGACGGTCTTCGACAGAATGTCCTTCTGTACGCCGCCTCGCGCCATCGTCGTGAGCTTCATCGGCAGCTTCAACCCCGGCAGTCCGTCGACGAGCAGGGGTCTTGATCGGGGCCGGTGAGCTACCGCTCTGGAAAGGGTTCTCCATTGAGAAGTATTCGGATTGTCTTCGCTTCTTGAAGAAGTCTTCTTCGGACTCCTCTGTCTTGATGTGGGGCGTGACGACTCTTTTATTGATGCGAACGGACTTGGGCGGTTCCGGCTCAGTGTACGGTTCGGGCTCCGGTTCAAAATGTGGTTCGGGCTCCGGTTCGGGTGCCGGGGCTTGTCTGCTGGTAGCTCGCACATTCCGCTTCGTGGGACTGATTGTCGCCGCGAGTTCCTGGGGCTCGTACTCATACTCCTCAGTCTTTACGCTGACCCGAGAAGAGGCCTTTCTCGGAGACCTCGACCTTGTCGTGGACCTTGGTGGCGGAGGGGCTAGGTCATAGTCGTCGAACGACTCCGGTTCCTGAGAGCCCACATCAACGATGCCTCTGCTTGACCTCTTCGCTTTGGCTTGCTTGGCAAGAATCCTCTTCGCATGAGGTACAAGCTCAGTGTTGAAGAGTTCGATGAGCTGGGGCTTCTTCGCAGTGGCGGGGTACTGAATGTCGTGCGCCACAAGAGCTGAGCGAAGCCGCGGCACCGTCAGAGACTTGGGGTCGAACCCAGGCTGGAGATATTCGTATTCGTCCATGCTGAAGTCTTGATCGGTAGGATTGAGGAGAGACGAAGTTCGCAGAAATAGATGTGGAATACCAGACGTTGCACTGAAGGAATGGCAGCTTGCGGTGGGTTCGGTGCGGCTGAGACACTATGCGACTGTGATGTCAAAGGAAGTTTCGAAGCACATGAGAACCTTGAACGCAAGGAAGGAGATTAGCCCTCGCGAAGCAAGGCAATGCGACCTTGACAGCAATCTAAGCGATGGTGTAAGGTGCAGGTTGTGCAGCAATTACGTCTAGTGGACAGATGTTGATATGGATTGCCCAGCAAGACTTGCAGCCCACTGACGCAACGAAGGCGCCCGCTGCCGCTACCTGGGTGCTGTGGCAACCTCCCTATGGGGTCATGTGCGAAAAAAAACACCTTGGGTGGGGGCCGCGCGGGTGACAGGGGTCAGCTGCCTGATCTTGCAAGGGTGGTAGCTTCCCATCTGGTCTCCGCAGCGCACAGCCACAAGTTGATAGCAGGATTGTATCCCGGCTGGTTGGACTTAAGCTGTGTGGCTGAAATGTGGCTAAACATTTTCGAGCTGGTCTGGTCAATATCTAGAATAACTCATGTCATCGTCTTTCTTTGGTTATGCACAGTCCCACCGAGATCAACCTGCCATTGTACAATCATGGCGGCTCCTCGGGCTCTATGGACGCCTCGCTTCGTTTGCAAGACTTGCACGCGGAAAGTTTTGACGCAAAGTCGGCGCTCTTTTGCGAGCGCAACCACAACTTCGTCTGCCGCAGAGCCAGACGTCTATGATGTCGTGTGTGTCGGCGGCGGGCCGGCAGGCCTCAGTCTTTTAACTGCTCTCCGTACGGCCCAAGTGAGCTTTTGAACGTCGTGACTGCAACTGACAAATTTGCAGGTGCTAATCCCGTTACGTCTCGCCTCAGAGTAGCCCTTGTCGAAGCTCAGGACCTTTCCAAGATTCGCGCGTGGAGCTTACCCGATGACAAGTTCTCGAATCGCTGCAGTTCCCTCACGCCGACCTCCGCGCAATACCTCAATACTATTGGTGCTTGGAGTCATCTAAAGCGCGATCGCATCCAACAATACAACGAAATGCAGGTCTGGGATGGCGTCAGTGGCGCGAGGATTGAATTCGACATACCGGCGGGCCCTATGGTAGGCAAGACTATTGCTTACATGTGCGAGAACCTCAATTTGACCTCGGGTCTCCTGAGCAGACTCGAGGAACTGGGGGGCGTTTCAGTATTTGACAACACGAGGGTCGAGAACATTGGGTTTGGAGAGGAGACGGAGGACCTGGATTTGACGCAATGGCCTGTCGTTCAGCTCTCGGGCGGCCAGAAGCTGTATGCGCGACTCTTGGTCGGTGCCGATGGCGCAAACAGCCCCGTCCGTACCTTTGCCGGCATCAAGGCTCGTGGCTGGGACTATGGGAGACACGGTGTCGTCGCGACGCTCCAGATGGAGGGAGATGGCTGGGGCGGCGAGCACAACAAGATTGCGTATCAGCGCTTCCTGCCCACCGGTCCGGTTGCCATGTTGCCGTTACCCGGCAATTGCTCGACGCTGGTATGGTCAACGACGCCTGAACGAGCCGCCTTCTTGAAGAGCTTGCCACCGAAGGAGTTCATCGCACTTGTCAACGCCGCGTTCCGGCTGAGCCCGGTCGATATCGGATTCATGCACGAGCAGTCCGCCAACCAGACCGAAGAGCTTGCATGGAGACTCAAGCACACTCCTTTCGACCGTCGTACGATTCCTCAACAAGTCGTCGGAGTCCAAGAAGGCACTGTTGCCTCTTTCCCACTCAAGCTGCGTCATGCAGACACTTACACGGGTGAGCGCGTCGCTCTCGTCGGCGACGCTGCGCATACCATCCACCCGCTGGCCGGCCAGGGCTTGAACCAAGGCCAAGGCGATGTCCAGAGCCTGGTCAAGACCATCGAGACCGCCGTCTCTACCGGACAGGATTTGGGTTCGACGCTATCCCTCGAGGCGTACAACTCGGAACGCTATCTTGCCAACCACGTTGTATTGGGCGTCTGCGACAAACTGCACAAGCTCTACTCTGTCGAAAGCGGCCCACTCGTCCATTTGCGTTCTTTGGGCTTGAGCGCGGTGAACGCCATGGGGCCCCTGAAGAAGTTCTTCATGGACCAGGCCTCTACGACCGGGGCGAAGCTGTTTTAGAAGAAGCTATTTTGTAAAATCACCAATGACCTGGCTCTTCATCCAGTGTTCTGTACCTTACATAGTCTACATGTATCATAACATGAATTGCAGACCTCTCGAAGGTATCCTACGCTTCACATACGTCTCGACAAACTAAAAACTCACAGCATTCGACACAGTCTGTACCACAGGCTTCTAGAAAAGAGAACATAGCGATATATACGTGATGCTCAGTCTCTTCACTCTACAAGTACACAA
Organism: Colletotrichum spinosum; assembly: GCA_004366825.1. NCBI lineage: Eukaryota > Fungi > Ascomycota > Sordariomycetes > Glomerellales > Glomerellaceae > Colletotrichum > Colletotrichum spinosum. The sequence continues at coordinate 1,609,882 of QAPG01010715.1, forward strand.
AAGGAAAAGAGTTCCTGAAAGTCGTTTTAATTTCCATCCCCTGATACACTTACCGATCTACCTCACCTGCCACATCGTTAGCCTCAAGGAGCTCTTCCTGACAAGCATTGCAAGAAGACTTACCGAACACCAGATCCATCGTACCAATAACCGCCACGGCATCAGCAAGCATGTGGCCCTTCGCAACGTGGTCGAAGCCACCCAAGTGGGCGAAACCAGGGGCTCTGATGTGCACACGGTAGGGCCTCTCAGAGCCGTCACTGACAACAAAGACACCCATCTCACCCTTGGGGGCTTCGATGACAGAGTAGGTCTCCCCAGGAGGAACAGTGTAACCCTTGGTGTACAGAAGAAAGTGGTGGATAAGAGCCTCCATGTTCTCCTTCATGGCGGCACGGGGAGGTGGCGAAATCTTGTAGTCCTCGACGCGAACAGGACCAGCGGGCATCTTGTTCAGGCATTGGTGGATAATGCGCAGAGACTGTCTGAATTCCTCCATACGGCAAAGGTATCTGTCGTAGCAGTCACCGCGGATACCGACGGGAACGTCGAACTCGACCTGATCGTAGGCATCGTAAGGCTGGCTCTTGCGAATATCAAAGGGAACACCAGAACCGCGGAGCATGACACCAGTGAAGGAGAGGTTCAGCGCCTCGGCGGCGGAAACCACACCGACACCCTGGAGACGCTGAATCCAGATACGGTTGTCCGTAAGCATCTCCTCGGTCTCATCGATACGGTCGCCGAACTGCGTGGCCCACTGGTAGATGTCGTCGAGAAGACCGACCGGGATGTCCTGGTGGACACCACCGGGGCGGACATAGGCGGCGTGCATACGGGCACCGGAGACACGCTCGTAGAATTCCTAGCACTCGACTTAGTCGGATTTCTTCGCAATTGCTGCCAGGCTAAAATTCCGACTTACCATAAGCTTTTCACGCTCCTCGAAACCCCACAGGAAGGGCGTGAGTGCGCCAACGTCCATGGCGTGGGACAGAACGGACATGAGATGGTTCAGAACGCGGGTGATCTCGCCGAAAAGCGTACGGATCCACTTGGCGCGATCGGGAATCTCGACGTTGAGGAGCTTCTCGACAGCGAGGGCGAAACATTGCTCGTTGGTCATCATGGAGCAGTAGTCGAGACGGTCGAAGTAGGGCAGAGCCTGGACGTAGGTCTTGTACTCGCAGAGCTTCTCCGTACCTCGGTGAAGCAGACCGACATGAGGATCGGCTCTCAAGATTTCTTCACCGTTGAGTTCGAGAATCAGACGCAAGACACCGTGAGCGGCGGGATGCTGGGGACCGAAGTTGACAGTGTAGTGGCGGATCTTGCGGTCCTCGACGTTCTCCTCGCCACCCGTCTTCAGCGTGCGGACCTCTTGCAGCTTGGACACATCGTATGGGTCGGACGGGGTGCCAAAGTCGGAGGCGACGGGAGTCAATCTGGTGCCCTCGTAGTTGGATGATGCATCGGCGTATCGGCGCAGGGGAGTCGTCGAGAAGGATCGAGAGGCGAACGAGGTAGCTGCCGGGCGCAGACATAACCTCTTGGCGCTGCGGCCAGCGAGGCGGTAGAGGCCGGTCATTGTGGCTGCGGAGTGGAGAGACGGCTTCAAAGAGGTCAAGGAGATGTGTGCCTCCAATTGAGCCTCCTTTAGTATGCCAATGGCTGGGGGCCGGCTGGGATAAGTAGGGTAGAGGGGATTCGCCTTCAGTTTGTAAAGTGTAGACCGTCATGGTCCGGCTAATCACAATTAGCTTACGCTAATTGGTCTGGAACATTATTCCTCCCACAACCGAGACTACAAGGATGCAACCTCAACTGAGAGCTCTCACTATTAATTGAACATAGGGCTGCCAACTGCTGCTGCACTGCAGCTAATTCTCGAAGGTAAGGATTTCTTTTACTCTCAAGGGTCACCAGAACGACACATTTTTATGTGGCGCACATGGTCTTGGAGCTTTAAGAAGTGACTGCTCCGCCAATATGTTCACGTTGTGCCCGCAGAATTGAACATGGTCATTGGGGAGTACCGGGTCGCGTACTTGTCCACAGCTCAATGACAGCCACAGTCATTCAACGCGTCGTTTGCCTCTGCGATGACTTTCTCAGCGATGCTGGAACTGGACGAATTCTTTCGACTCGATATGTGTGGACAAGCTTGCTGACTCAAAGCGCCAGGTGAGAGGCTGTATGTAAGCCCCTTGAGAAGGACAGACTCACCTCTGCTCGAGGAGTCCACGAAAATGCCATGGCCCTTCGGCTCTTCCAGCTCAGGAGAAGGGCCTGCGCCATCCCGGTCTGAAAATGACGGTGTGCGCAGTACACCGACTTCCTGGAATGACCTACTCCCTCAGCCTGATCCTCCGCTGCGAGCGGCACGAGAATGGGCTCCCGTCTTTCTGACGAGCGTTGCATCCCTGGCCGCGTTCATGTTCTATCAATCTCGTCTGCGGCGTTTCCCCAGTACGGCACACATTAAGCCTGAGCTTTTCAGGAAGCGCACCCTGCTAGGCCGGGTGACCAGTGTGGGGGACGGCGACAATTTTCACATGTTCCACACCCCTGGTGGTAGACTTGCTGGATGGGACTGGTTGAGGAAGGCTCCAACCACAAGAGCGACGCTGAAGGGGAAAACAGTAGGTAGTAACTGGATGCCCGAGTCGAAGTTTACCGCTGACGAATACCACACAGATTCCAGTTCGACTAGCTGGAGTTGACGCTCCAGAAGGTGCACATTTTGGCCGTCCTGGTCAACCTGGAGCTGCAGAAGCACTGCAGTGGCTGACAAGTTACGTCAAGGACCGGAGGGTCTGGGCGCGCATCCACAAGCGTGATCAGTACGAACGCGTAGTAGCGACCGTGTATGTCAGGCCTTTTCTGTTGAAGAAGGATGTCGGTCTGGAGATGCTAAAGCGTGGCCTGGCGACTACTTACGAGGCCAAATCCGGTGTGGAGTGGGGAGGCCTGGAAGATGCGTATAAAGCAGCAGAGGCCAAAGCCAAGGCAAAAAAGCTTGGCATCTGGGGCGGCAAAGCAAGAAACTTTGAGAGCCCAAGGGATTACAAAACGAGAGTAAACGAAGCGGAAGAGAAGAAAACAGGCTGGTTCTAGCAGAAGGCGGCTGGGTTTATCAGATGGAAATTAGTGGTCCTTTGATTCCGCCCTACTAATGAGCCTCGAGAACCTGGAGAGAAGAACAACATGTGGCGAATGGCATGACATGATTGCAAGCACCATATCTGGCTAACTTGACCGTACCTATCACCTTTAACAGCAGCGCCAAGCACTCCCTATCTCGGAATATGGGCATATCATTGCTGGCACTGAACTCCTGGCAAGTACACAGTAATTCGTACAGTTGAGCTTTGGGTACCTAGTGTGGTTGCAGGAATATCGGTTAGTCGCATAACCCGCTTTTCGCAGGTCCATTGCAGTCACTTTGAGCTTCAATTGGACAGTACCTCCCCATGGTGCTCTTAATGATAGGTACTCCGACCGCCCTGTGAGCCTGACACCTACAGTTGGCTGGCCCCTGTGTTTGACCTGAGCTCGGCGTATCGGCTGCCTCAGTGAATGAGCTTACCGACCCCAATCCTTCACGACTGAGCTCGTTGTCGTCGTTGTCGTCGAAGGCAGGAGGCAGAGCCGAACATCTTTCCTTTCTCACCGTCCTTGTCTATCAGTTCCTTCGCTGATTCATTTGAATCCATCACGCTCACAGTCGCCCGCTGCCACAGGCGGTGGCCATTCACCCGCTCACCATGTCTTTACATGTCAGAGGTCCCGATTTCTCGGTGACCAAGCAAAAGGCTCTCGAAGATGCAAAGAAGATGCAGGCCGCCGTCGATGAGGAGGTTGCGAAGGCCGGCCAGGACAAGCCGCCCTACCTTCTCAACGAATTGATTGGCAAAGGAAGTTTCGGTCGCGTGTACAAAGCCACCGACATCAATACCAGTATGCTTGTCGCGGTAAAAATCATCGACATTGAAGAAAGCGACACAGTCAACCCCAAGCTTGCCGACACTTTCAAGGAATTTCTTGCCGAAGTCAACGCCTTGAAGCTTCTCAGCGATAGTGGCGCAAAGAACATCAACCATGTCATTGACGCACTTCCTGTCGGTCAATCCATGTGGATGATCACCGAGTACTGTGCTGGTGGCAGCGTGGCTACGCTCATGAAGCCAACCGCGCCCGGCGGGTTGCAGGAGAAATGGATCATTCCGATTCTGAGAGAAGTAGCCGAGGCCGTCTTCTGGGTCCACCGCCAGGGCATTATTCATCGCGACATCAAGTGCGCCAATGTTCTCGTCACCGAAGCTGGAGGAGTGCAACTCTGCGATTTTGGAGTTGCCGGTGTCATCGAAACCAAATTCGACAAACGCTCTACTTTTATCGGTACACCTCACTGGATGGCACCCGAGCTTTTTGACCAGTCGACTTCTTACGGTACGGAAGTGGACATTTGGGCGTTCGGCTCCATGGTGTATGAGATCGCCTCTGGACTACCGCCCAACGTCATGGCCGGGGTCGACGTCTATCAACTCGGAAACTACATCAAAGCGCACACGCCCCGGCTTGAAGGCGACCAGTATTCTGACAAGTTGAAGAACTTGGTGGCGTATTGTTTGGAGGAGGATCCCTCGAAGCGACCAACTATTGAAGAAGTCCAGAAACATCCATACATTGCCAACACGGCCCAACAGTACCCGGCGTCGTCACTGGCACTGCTTGTTCGAGGCTTCAAGCTTTGGGAATCGCAAGGTGGCAGCCGCAAGTCATTGTTCGCCCCCGGCGGAGCCCAAGGTGTTTACGGCACAGATGACTCGGACTTCTCTTCCACCGCTCTCGCCAACGACGAGTGGAACTTCAGCACAACCATGGCTTTTGACCAACAAGTCTTTCAGAACACAGATGCCCAGGCAGTCTACGATGTGTATGGCTCAAACGTCGACTTCGATCCTGGGTTCTTGGATGAGATGTCAAGAGCGAAACCAAAGGGTCGGAGGAGACCTCCACCTCAACAACTCGCCGCCATGAAGGTGCCTCTTGAGAAAGTGTTTGACCCGAACACGATCTCCAACTACGAGGACAACTCCCGGGCCTATTACGGCAGGCCCATACCTCCGCCTTCTTCAGATTTGCCCCTGAGAGATGACTCCCTCCAGTCAACGGCCGTCAGGGAATCGCTCATTGATCTCGACGCCTCGCTTCACGGTGGCGACCTTGCAAATTTTGTGGACATGGACACCATTAGAGCTGGAGGACCACGCGTTTCGGTCGACTACCACATGGGAGACGAGCCAGACTACAACAAGCCGCCACTGAGCGACCCAGCCGACCTGAATCCCAATAGACGGACACAGGATTGGAAGTTCCCGTCGATGGCCCCCCCAGCGTCTGCCAACCCAGAGATGTCCAGGTTCCCTTTCAATGACGACCGTTCAGGTCCCAGCTCGGCCACACGGCCACAGATGCTTCACCACCAGACTGATCCTGTTCCCGCCCCTAACTATGGCGGTGACTTGATGGTTCCTCGACCGAACTCTCAGATGAACAACCGCGAGTCTTCCGGCAGCTTGATCGATCTCGACGAGCTGATGGCCCCGCCGCCAAGTACCCAAAACAACCGCGTTTCGACTGGCAGCCTGATTGATCTGGACATGGGCCTCGCTGATCCAATGCCGGAACTCACCCGACCTTCCACGGCCAACTCTGACGTGGTCTCCGTCAGTGGTTCCGATGTTGGACTCGCAAACCCCTTTGACCTGGAACGCCACGCTTCCCTCTACGTTCCAACGTCCAATCGCGAACCGTCTATTTACGTCCCGGCGTCCGATCGGGAGCCGTCCTTGTATGTCCCTACTGCTGATCGGGAGCCGTCTCTCTACATCCCCGCGTCGAATCGCGAGCCGTCAATCTACGTGTCTGATGACTCCGACTTTGCTTCGCGCATGTCCAAAGACGAAGACCTCGGCCTCGTCGACCTTTCGCTCGCGGAACCCGGCGCCACCATCCGACCTCAGAACGGCCAGGGCGGGCTGCGCCTAAACACGCACCAGTCGTTCAACAGCGCGGACTACTCTGATCCGGAGTTCCTGACGCCCCAGCAGGCTGCTCAACCCGCCTTTCCTCAGGGCGGCATCCCGCGCTCCACGGCGAACCGGAACTCTATCCCGTTGCCGCCGCCGCCAGCCCCGCCTTCTGTGGAGGTTATGCAGGGCTCGGCTAGCGCGGACGCTGTCAAGGAAGAGCTGAGGAGGATGGCGATGAGCCTAGGCGAGCACCTGAGTCACGCGAACCAATACCTGTCGACATTGCCCGTACGCAAGGGTGGCAGGCAGGATTTGATGGGAGACGGCATGAGTTAAAACAGCGTTTTGCTTCGTTTTGTGATTTGCAGTATATTTGTACGTGTTGACGAGGATACAGGGCGGGACATCATTATTAGCAAACAGCGGCGTTTGGGCAGATGGTGTTGACGGATAAATGCTCTGTTCAAATGATGGTCTGTTGGATTTGTAGCAAAGCGACAACCCTTGTCGATGACAATGTTCACTCCCTTTTCAGCATTTTTTCAAGTCCGCTCAAATATACCTCCTTGGGCTACGAGAAACCAATCATGTCGCCCAGCAACAAAGCTCTGTACTTCTCCGTCGCCTCCTGGAGCTTGATCAGAACCGCGGCAGCGAGCATCTTGACCTCGTTCTCCTGTCCGCCGTCCTCGCCGCGTGTGTTGTTGAACACCCCGCTGACCCACTCCTGCGTCTCAACCATCTCGCGCGGGTGCGTTTCGCAGAGCTGCTTCATGTCCCTCTCGTTGACCTCCAGCATGGCCGCCAGCGCGACGAGCAGCGCGTGCGTTCCCGGCACGTCGCCCGCAATGTGCGCGCGCACGCCCAGCAGGAGGTCCCATAGCTCGGCCGTCATCTGCGGGAGGGCGAGGGTGGCCGGGCCCGCGGCGTGGATGAGCACCGCGAGGGTTTTGAGGTACAGAGAGAGGAGGTAGGACTGGATGAAGAGTCCCGAGCGGGCGGAGCGGGATCGCAGGGCGTGCTGGAAGCGCGCGGTGAGCGGGAAGAAGAAGGACGTGGCAAGGACCGCGGCCGTGGTGTTCGCGATGGAGCGGACACCGGCTTTCTTCTTGCTGGCGGATTTGTTCTGGAGGCGCGATGTGAATGTGGATAGCTTCAGCGCGTCCGGGCCGGTTGTTGCGTCGGCTGCGTCGGCAGCTATAGGGGCCATGAAGGCCGAAGTCAGGGAACTGGCGATGGTGTCGAGAGCGGTGGACGGTAGCGCTTTGAGTTTCGACGAGGATGGGAGTTGGTTCTGGGCGGTGGAGGGATCGAGGTAGAGCGCTTCCATCTTCTCGGGCAGGCGTTTCGAGGGGAACGAGGCCGCCTCCTTGTATTCCGACGCGTCGAAGCCGGCCAGCTCTCGGCCGCTGAGGCCGAGGACGATGAGGATGGCGGCGCGCTGGGAGACGGAGTAGTCGCCGTCAAAGAACGTCTTTGCGAACCACTGGCCCATTTTCTGCGGCAGGGCAACGATGACGGCGACCATGGCTTCCAGACGGAGTTCATGGAAGTTTTCGAGCTCGAACTTGTCTTGGAGACCGACGAGGAGAGCGGCAAGGTCTTCAATATGGGAGGAGACCTCTGTGCCAAAGTTCGCTTTCCGACGAATCAGAGACGGTGCGACTGTGAGCGCCAGCTTTTGCTTGTCATAGTTATCCATGTCGCGAAAGTAGGCGACGAGATCGCGGATGTACACGGGGGCCTTGGGCTTGTCTCTGCGGATGAGGGTTGGGTCTTCGTCCGAGTCTTCTGCGTCGTCTGCAGGCCTTGCGTAGGGCACCAGGTCTTCGTCTTCGCTCTCTGAGTTGGAGACCTCCTGAATGATAAACTTTGAGGGTGCTGCAGCTGGTTGCTTCTGTGATTTTGGCACAGTCTTCGGGCGGGATGGCTTTGGCATCGACGGCTGAGGTTTCTCAGGCTCAGGAAGTGTCACGAGAGGGTCTACCGGACCAGGCTGGTCTGTCACCTTGACAAGGTCTTTGTAAAACTTGGCTTCTTCGGTCTCCATCTCTTCAATCTTGAATTCCAGCTTCTTCTCGCCACCGTCGACAAGGCCAGACAGCGCCTCGCCAACTGCCATACCAAGAAACCTAGCTTTTTCTTGGGTGGCCCCGATCCTGTTGGAGACGGTGTTCAGGTAGTCAGCCGAACGCATCAGCATCTTGAGTTTAAGGGGCGCGAGCCGGTTGACGTAGCCAGCGCTCAAAAGAAGGACTTGGGCGTGGGCCTGCTGTTGTAGAACAGGAGAATGCTTAATGTAAAGCTGGTCTCCAAACTGGCTGATGCTCTTCTCAAGCACTAGATAAACGCAATCTTTATCGTGCGTGAGGGCAGCCAACACTGCGCGTCTAATGGCCACGCCGTCGCCAAGACCGGCACCAGTCGAGCTCGTCAACCAAGAAACAAGGTGCGTCTTTCGGCTTTCATCGTTGGATGCCAACCTTTGAATCAGTCCTGCGGTTGCCGATACGACAGAATTGGGCGTCGACAGATCTCTGTCGTCGAGCTTATTGAGGAAGACCTCGGACATATACTTCAATACGGCAAAGATAATTCTTTTCTGCTCCAAGTTGGAGAACTGCCCAAATAGCTTGAAAAAAGCGTTCTGGCTGTCATCTCGGCCGAGTAGCATATCTTTAATGAGCTGGTTCATCAGAGAATCTTGCAATCGTTAGCGGCATGAGAGGCCAGGCAATCTACCGGACTCACCTGAATAGCCAAGGCGAAGGGCTCTTGTAAAGATTTCTGCGCACAACTTGAGATCTTGGGCTGATGAACCACTCTTTACCCAGTGAGCGATAGCCTTCCCGAGCCACTTGCTATACTGCTGACCATCTGCGACCCAAAATCGGTTTTCCGCCCTTCTGTCGGGGTTCGCGATGACATCTGCTTCGGCCGCCACAGACACCAACCGGCCACCCGCAATGAGAGCCGTGAGCTGCTTCTCTCTGGAGCGCCGCTCCGCTGTTCCGCTGACACCTGCCATGCTCGAAGCCCAAAGTGCGGCGAGATGCTCATCTCCCCCAAGAACAGCTGAGCAAACCTCAAGCAACACGTTCAGGTTGAGAGCCAGGTCCGGCCGTTTCACATCTTTCGTGCTGGCTTTGGACTCTTGGATCTGAGCCTGTAGACGGGTAACCATCGAGTTGACTGCCGCGATGTTTCTCAAGCACCTCAACAGCAGTCCGAGGTCGGTAGGTCTCTCATGGTCATGGATTCCAGATACAGCAGAGGCATCCTCCTTTAGCAGTGGCCAGTAGTTAGGCACAATCTCCGAAACAAGACAGTGAAGGATTTGCGCAGCTTCAGGACTCTGGTTCGATAGTTTGAAGCCCTTGTCTGAGATGCGTCCATTTTCAAGGGCTTTCAGTGTAGCGATTAGGGTGTCATAATCAGGCTGGTTCTTCAAGGTTTCCAAAGCCTCTTCCACGGAACTAGGTTCGCTGTTCGAAGACCTTGACGGTTTGCCTGGCTTCGAAGCTACAGACAGAATCTCATCTGGTCTCTGCTTGAGATAGGTTGTGCTTACGGGGGTGAGAAAGTCGTCCATGGCGTTTTTGAATCATGTGTTGTTCCTCAAATCACCACCGGGTGTCTGTTTGCTTGAAATCCGGACCCAATAATGCGGAAGGGCCGAGGAAACGACGGAGCTTCGATTTTTGCTATTGACGCCAAGATCGCGGACTTTCTCCGGTGTTGCTTCTGTCAAGAACAAAAGCCATCAGACCTTGGGGTGGTAGACCTGTAAAAGCTGGGATTTTGTAACTACCTGATTGTCATCAATATCCGCGGACAATTCAAGCAGCTTTGCGTCGACCCTCAGGCGGCTTCAGGCCAGTACCCCTGTAAACACAGAGTGCGATAGGCGTTATCGTGCACAGACCCCGCTATCTAGGTCCCTAGGCAGGTACACCCTCAACTTTGTTCCGTTCAAATCGACCCCTCCATCGTCTGCCTTTGAGCTTCACCATCCGCAAGACCACGATATCAACCCACAATTGACCACGTCTATTATTGATCAGTCGGCTTCAGCCATGGCCACGCAAACGCAAAGCACTGAAAAGTCGGGCACCGGCGGGATCACCGCCAGCACAGTGGACGAATCGAAACGATGGTACGTCGCGGCCAATTTGTCGGAGTCGCATAGCAAGCTGACCTCTGCATCGTCTAGGACTTACCTTGACAACATCAGAAAGAACCCGGGTCCTTTCAGTGACCCCGATGTAGCCGGAACGGAGGAGGCCTTCGAACAGTTCGACAAGATCAAAGTTTTGTAGGCTGACTTTTGATCAGTGATGCTTTTGCAGTGTGCTAACATTGGCTTCACAGAGTAATGTATGTCACGGATGGCTTCTCGAACGAGAGACAATCGGTCACTGACTTGTAGATAGTGGTGCCGGCGGCCTCGGATGCGAGATACTCAAGAACTTGGCTATGTCCAAGTTCAAAGACATCCATGTCATCGATATGGGTGGGCTATAGATCCAAACCTACAGGAACTGCGCATGACTGACCGAAAATCTACCAGACACAATCGACATTTCGAACCTGAACCGACAGTTCCTCTTCCGCAAATCAGATGTGGGCAAGTCAAAAGCCGAGGTTGCCGCTCAGTTCGTTATGCGCCGTGTAAAAGGCGTCACGATCACCCCCCACAACTGTCGCATACAGGACTTTGACGCCGATTTTTACAAACAGTTTCAGTTCGTTATTTGCGGCCTGGATAGCATCGAGGCGAGAAGATGGATCAATGCCATGCTGGTTTCCATCGCCGAGGAGGGCGAGGACCCGGACTCCCTCATTCCCATGATTGACGGTGGCACGGAAGGTTTCAAGGGTCAGGCTCGAGTGATTGTGCCGTCCATCACTTCCTGCATCGAATGCCAGCTGGATATGCACGCACCTAGAGCTGCTGTTCCTCTCTGCACTATTGCCTCGATCCCTCGTCAGCCAGAGCACTGCATTGAGTGGGCGCACGTCATTGCGTGGGACCAAGAAAAGCCATTTCCACAGCTGGACAAGGACGAACCTACTCACGTCTCGTGGCTATACCAAAAAGCCCTTACTCGAGCGCAAGAGTTCAATATCCAAGGCGTAACGTACGCGCTCACACAAGGCGTGATTAAAAACATCATACCTGCTATTGCGTCCACAAATGCCGTCGTGGCTGCCGCTTGCTGCAATGAGGCCTTCAAGTTGGCAAGCTCTGCCGCGCCAACGTTGGGCATGGAGGAGAACTACATGATGTACTCTGGAAACGACGGCATTTACACTTACACATTCAAGCATGAGAGGAAAGACGACTGCCCCGTCTGCGGTCAACAAGCGCGGCCATTGGAGGTAGACCCCAACAGCATTCTCCAGGATCTGCTCGATTCGTTTTCTGTTCGGCCGGACGCCCAGCTGAAGAAGCCTTCGATGAGAGGAGATAGTAAAACTCTCTATATGCAATCCCCCCCTAGTCTGGAAGAGCAGACTCGGCCCAATCTCAAGAAGACAATCAGGCAGCTTGGCCTCGAAGATGGACAAAACGTCATTGTCACAGACCCAGCATTCCCCTTGGAGTTCAACTTTTATTTGCGGTTCAAGAAGACTACGTAGCTGCATATCATGAGTAATGGGTGGACGATAATGACAAGCGGAAAGCACAGCACGAAAAGCTTGGTAGCTGAGCTAAGTGGCCTTGCGAGAGAGAAGAAATGCAGAGTGAATTAACTTTTTTTTTTCTTTCCATTGCCAGCCGACCCTTAAGAACCAGAAACCAGGGGATATCTATAGATATGGTACATGTGCAGTGATGCTTCATCTAACCATGTTGATGACCTGCTGCTCGAGACGGAAACATCTCGTCTTGAACTGCTTTACCGACTCCAGAAACAATTCATCGCTGTCCCACTGTCCGGTACTCTCGATGGAGAATATGAAGTGGTCGCGTATGCGGCCCAGCTTGACCTTGCCCTCAAACTCGGCGTGACGCAAGCACTCACGGCTGACAGTATCCTTCATGGCGTCCTTTACCACGGCCTTCTTCTCGCCCTCGCATCCCTCGTATCCGCTACCGGCGATTGAGGCCTCCTTCTTGGTGACCTTCTCGATACCGATGACACCTTGAGGGAAACACTTCGCAAACTTCTCGGCGTCTTCGCCCAGGATGGGTCTCGTGATGTTGATGACGGGCATGAGGCGATATGAGGCGGTAGCGACGGGAGAGAACTTTGCATGATCGGAGCCAACACCCTTGTGCATGTGCATATCGAGCTCGATGGACTGGCCCGGCCTCAGTTTGGCAATCAAAATGTCTGGGTTGGTCGGGCGGATAGCGTCCTCGCCGGAGAAGAACTCGCCCTGGCGGCCGGTGGGAATGAACTCAATGTCCTTGGCGTAGACGTTTGCATTGTTGAACGCAATATTCGGGTCGGTCTCGTCGGAAGAAGCGTCCGGGTTGCGGGTGCACTGGACGTTCAAACGGAGCTGGACGGTGTTGTAGTCGAAGGAACCTTTGCCGCCCTGGTCGGGCTTGCGGTACCACTTGAGGAAGTTTTGAATGCCTTCAGGGTTTCCCGTGAAGGGGATGAGGCCGAGGCGGTGGGCGAGGACCTCGTCCTGGATGACGGAGGTGTTGTTCTCGACGTAGACGTTCTCGATGGCGAGGGTCGGGATCTCGGCGATGAGGATGCGGCGGAAGGCGTTGGCGATGGAGGCGTCGACGCCAATGAGAGAAAAGGCGGCTTCGTAGCGGTCGTTCTGGTGGAACTGAACGCGAAAGTTCTTTGCGAACTTCTCGAGGTCCCAGGCGTGGTCCTCGCCGGCGTACGTGCCCGGGTAGTCGGTCGAAGTCACATCGGTGACAGTCTCCTTCTCGATGCCGACTAACTGAAGGCGCAATGGGTCAGTTACTGTTGATCTTCCGGAATGAAGCGTTCAGACATACCCTCCGCCGCTCCAGCTCGGCTTGACTGGGTGTAATGGGCGCCATGGTGGGGGTTGTCACTATAGCTGAACTGCGAAAAGTTGCAATCGTTGGATGGGAAATTTTTTGAAGGACCCCTCCGTCTACACCGAGAATATGCGGCTTACGTACACACCCCGGTGACATAACAGCACACCTTGATCGAGAAGGAAACAGTGGGGCGATGCGAAGATGAACAGGGTCTTGGTCACTGACCAATTGCCGGAGCCTTCGAGAACTACATAAAACGATGTTCAGGATGGGAATCGCGAAATGTGTACAGAGGCATTTCAACACGGTAAATCTTCCTCAGTTTCCACCCATAACTGCAGATTTCACATTAAAAATACGTGTTGATGATGCCGATCATAAGGTTGGACAAGTGTTTACTAAACAACCAGCTAGTTGTATGTTGAAGTAGTTTTCCTCCACCAGCTGCATGTTGGCAATAATATGATATCACGACCTTTTTTTCCCCTCAGAGAGTGTCAATCATATGTTTCTCAAGCTTGTATGGTGATCTTATTTATTTATGTGATGGCTGCAACTGGTGGTTGAAGAGGTTAGGGCAGTCACTACCTACACTTGCACTGGCGAACACCAAAAACAGAAGGAGCTACTGAGGCCATAACCTCAACACATTAGCACCTTCTCTCTTGTGACTAAACACAGAGCAACCCAGAGATTTGCCTATTATTCTTTACTGCAGTCAACTCAAGCTGAGGCTAACACCAATCACCATCTATACCAGGCCACCTAAGAAAGGTGGCTTACCTTTCATTTTTTACCCAAGCTTGAGAGCACCCTACCCTCAGTCAAGTCATCCAACAGGAACAATTTCGTCATTAAATTTTCCCTCGACACATTCAATAACGTAGTAGATACTGGTGAGCTTGCCTTTCTGTTTGATACAAAAATAACACATTGCTTCTAACCTCTCTTATTTAGTTGTCTACCAGTTCTTCTGAGAGATTTCACTCAGTCACAGACAAAACATCAACTGTCCTTGACCAGTGATTTCTTCACGTCGTCTTTAGTCAACTCTCTTTCTTCCCACATACTGCTGTCACCAGACAGCTGACCCGTCACCAAAATGCTCGCGCCAATTGTGATCATGCCACAAGTTCATGGCACCGCCATGGATACCAGCGACTTCAGCATGGGTCTTCATGACCAGCCGTCAAGCCCCTCTTCCCGTTGGGGTCTGCTTCGATGCACTACTTCAGACAGTACCCAGGTGAGTAAAACAATCCCTTGTCTCCAGAGCAAACCAAGAAAGAAATCCACACAAGACCTTGTCCCTCGAAAATCTCCTAACAAGGCACAGCTCTCCCAATACCGTTCTCGAGCATACTCGTCGCCTTCTACCTACAAGTCCACGTTCGCAATCAAAATGCCTTCGAAGAAACCAGCTAGCAAGAATATCGAGGGCTCGGCCTACCCTGAGTCGAAGAAGGGCCGTCGGGATCGCTTCATTGCCCTATTTGTTCCCGCTGCGGGCGAGTCTGGTGATGCTTCCAAGGCCGATCAATCCGTACCTGCCCATTCGAATTCGAACATCAACGTTGGAGCTCCTTCCGAGAACGTAAGTCACGCTCTTTTTCACTTCATGTTTCGTCTGCACCTTACTCTTTTCCGATCTGAGAAATCACGAATAACATATAATTACTCTAGCATATGAAGGACATGGCTCAGACCTCGGAGCCTGGCAGCGATGGCGATGATGCTGTGACTGGCAACAACCAAGCTCCGGAGCCGTTTGCCTCCGAGAAGGGCATCTTTGGCAAAGAGAACGAAAACATCGCATTCCCCCCCCCTCCCGGCGCGGAACAGGAGGCAATTGACGCTGCAGACGGCTCAGATGGGATCTCCAGCTTGCTCAGCTCCGGCGGTGCCAAGAGAACTTCCATCCACTGCCATAAACGCCATGGCAGCGCCCTCAAGATCATTGACGAAGCGACTGCTAACGCCGTCATTCTGCCTCCCTCCGTCTACGTTCCTTCATTTGGTGCCCCGCAAAACTGCCAGATGAGCGATAAGAGCGATCTCGTAGCCTCAGATCAAGGACAGAAGCCCAAGGAGGAAGGTATTCTGCTGGCTCCCAAGGTCTACGCACCCTCTTCTCTAGCCGATGGCGCCAAAGAAGATCTCGTCAATTTTACCTATGGAGGCATTGCTTGCCACGATTCTGGCGCACCCCCTGTTCCTCCTCACGGTGTCCACAAGGCTCTCGAAGACTCTACAGCCCAGATGCTGCCTCCTACAGTGTACTGTCTTTCGGAGAAAGCCCACGGAAACGGCTTCCTCGCTTCCACAGCTGATGGCACCGGAAGCGAATCCGATGGGGTTTCAAAGCAAACCACTTCTAATGTCCTGACAGCTTTCCAGATCGATGCTGCAGCCAAAGCCAATGAGACCTTTGGCCCTCCGACTTCGCAAATCTCTCAAACTATCCCGCCCAGCATCCTCAAGACACCGGGCAATGAGAAGGACTCATCGGACAAGAAGGTTCACTTTGCTACAGATGCGTACGACGCCAAAGAGGAGGATGAGGTGACGGCTCAAGGAAATGCCATCAAGAACGAGGCCCACCAGGATGGTGTTCAGAAGCCCATCGAGGAGCTCGTCAAGGAAGACATCGACAAGGGCAAGGGAAGAATGATTGCAATTCCCAGAAACACAGAAGGCAAAGATGACGCTGATCATGAACACGACTCTGACAACTTGGACGAGGCAGTCCAGCTCGATGACACCGCAATTGGTCAGGCCGGCTCCATGCTGTCCCCTGACATCTGGAACAAGGACTCTGAGCCTAAAATCTACATCAAAGATGGCAAGTCTACCCTTTTTGACCCCCAGAACGAGCCGGATCACTACATCGACCCCTTGTGGTCCCGCCAGTACCCCGAGATTCTCTCGGACGAAACCATCGATGACGATGGCCTCAGCGTTGTCTCGAACGACGGCAGTCAGTCTTCCTCTGGCTCAAACAGCGGTGGTAGCCGTTTGGATAGAATCTCCGAGACCACTGAGGGAAGCTTTTCCCAGTCTTCCATCGCCGTCAGCGATGGCGAACGTCGTATTCCCCCGGTTCCTTCTGGTTTTCAGATGCCCCCCATCTTCCGCAACCGGGTTGATCTCGAGGTCGGAGGCCGCTTGTTCGTCACTTCAATCGAGGTTCTTGAGCGCAGCCCTTGGTTCAGATATTTGCTCTCCATCAACTACCAAGAGTGGTACCGCGACGGTGTCCTTCACATCGACAATGACCCCGATCTCTTTGCCCACATCCTCCGCTATCTGCGCACCGGAGTCTACCCTTTGTTCTGGAATGCCAGATCTGGTTTCGACTACGGCTTGTACTCCCTCATGTATCAGCAGGCCAAATACTACCTGCTGCCCAAGCTTGAGGCCTGGATCCGTCAGCAGAAATACCAGGACGTCATCAAGTTCGAGATTCTTCACACCAAGAATGAGATTCTCCGTGACCAGGAATGGGTCATGAAGTCCAGGATGAGCAGCAGCATTGAGTCTTCCAAGGTTGACTCAGTTATTCTCTCCCGAGCTAGCCAGACCAAGCGTGCCACAGCCAGCGCTGAGCCTGATAATGGCAGCGGCAACCAGAATGACGGCGGTAGCATTGAGTCGGAGGCTTCCGTAAAGGACACTTTTACTGTTTTCACCTCCATAGAGAAGATCAAGGCCAAGCCTGATCTCTTGCGTGCCAGAGCTTCTCATTTTCCCTGAATGGGTTTCCCCTTGAGTCTCACTGGGGTCATCAAAGTACGTCAATCCGATGGCACCCATAACCAGTGTCACCTACGACGTTGAGTTCCAGGCTGACATTTGACACATCGCAGTACGCTAGCACCCACCCGAGTCTCCGAAAGCATACTTTGTAGGATTGTGAAACGGATTGGAATGATGCCTCGCATGGATCTCAGAAGGATTGAAGGCAAGTTGGAGGGCAGTGATTTCTAAGGGAAATCGGATCTCGTCTTCAAGAGTTGCTGCGCCATACTGGTTGTGGGTTTGATGCAGGACCTCTCAGGACAGACAGATTCGGGCTACCTGACCATCATGTAAGACGTGAATTGGTTTGGTTTGAGTCGCAAAGGTGGGAAAGATAACTTCCACGTCCATAGCACCCTCGATGGTCACCAGATTGGTTTACACAGCTTTCTCATGTGTCTCTTCTTCAGTGAGCCATCTTATACTGAATGCCAGTGACGAATCTCGTAGAAGACTAGTCTCCGAGCTGGTTGTGTACTCAATCTGGATTCCAAGCTGATCCTCCATGTATAAAGGTGACGTCTCACCCGACGACAGACGCCCAGAAGCCGCGTGAGAGAGTCCTTGTGCTTCTTGAGGTGCGAGATTATTCGAAGAGGCCGATTCTACCAAAGGTTGAACTCTTGGTACGTCTTCTCTGCTTCCATGTGTCGTGTTCCGCTGTACTGCGGCGGTCATATTAGATGCTGTGTCTTGCGCTGCACTGAGGTTTTCTTCGCCGGAAACGTGATGAATTTCGCGATTGCTGTGGTCTCCGACTGCCTCGGAAGGATCGCATGATTTCGCTTGAAGATACAACGTCTTTGCATCGGCGTTGCACTCAGGCGACTCAAGTTCGGTGGCTGTCACGCTGGCTGACGTCGTATTCGACGGGACCATCGACGGGAGTGTGCTTTCCGCCGGTAAAGGATACCTGGCTCTCTTACGTATTGTGGATAGAACATGTAGACTTTCGGCTAGGTTGGATTCAAGAAGATGGTTAAACTGAATGTTGTAAGCAGACTGGATTGACGGGAGCCGCCAGCCAGGATACAGCCAGCCGTGACAACGAGGCGTGTAGAACGCCCCGTGCATGGTGATGAAAGCATTGCAGAGATAGCAGGCGTCTTTGCTCGAGCAAACCACGCGAGGTGGCAACTCCGCGGGCGCGGACATGTAGTGATATAGGAGTTGGATCTCGGCGTGGATCTTCCCTTCCCTCAACGTCTTGCGGGTCTGGTTCTCGAATGCGCTTTGCGCCGCCGTCTCAGCGACGGGCCCAGATTTCGTTTCGAGAAGACGACAGATGTGCTGGAGAGTCCTGTGCTCTGGAAGCAGCCGCCGATTATGCAATGCTTGTTCGACGTCGGGGTCCAAATCAGGCGGACAACATCTGGCGAATGCCTCGGGTTCCAAGTTTATTGGGATGATTCGAATGTTGCGGAGACTTGGCTGCTTCTTTGCGGCCCTGTAGAGCTGTAGTGCTATCTCTTTATAGCGTGACACCTTTCGGATGATATTTAACGCGCTCTTGCGAGTCGTCGGCTCGTCAAAAACCGATTCGATGGCGTCGTCTAGATTTGGGACCTGAGATAGGCGATGGATTTGCTCAACCACATGCTGCAAAGATGTTGCCACTTGATGCCCCTCCCACGCAGTGATGGCGTCTCTGGCATCTTTGGCTCTGCTGACCAACTCTTCGTTGCTGCCTTTGCTTTGATGGGTGTAACGAGTCTTGAGGCCGTCAAGGAACTTGATCAGGGTGTTTTTGAACTGGGGTTTGGGCTTCCTTCTTGACTTTTGCTTCATGCGCAGCCGAAACTGGATTTTCTCAGAACACATGGTGACCATAACTCTCAACAAATCTTTCCGCGTTTCGTCGCTGCGAACTGGAGCTGAATTTGGCGTCAAAATGCGATCGCTCTGCTGTTTCCATTCTTCCGAGAAAGGACTGACCTGTTTGGACTTGTCTGAGAAGTGAGGCGATTTGACCAAAGCCCGTCACAACGTCTTGCAGAAACTGCGTTGTACCACTGGCATCCCCTTTGTTAACCGCTACCATGATTCTCAAGCCTCGGCCACCTGGTTCCTGCTCGATACAAATTGCCGGGATGTGACTCGGATCGTCTCGGGCACTGGCTATAAATGCGAATGCACTACATAAAAGCTTCTCCTTTTCGAAAGAGAGGGTGTAATTTTCGTCTTGCGTTGTTGTCGGATTTTGATTGGCTAATGGAGCAATCGGAACCTGATGTAGCATGGAAAGCAAAGTAACGTTTTCGGCGCACGTTATGGCCGTCTGCACCACAGGAGGGTATGCTGGAGATGGAAAGATCACGGGAGCCTTTTCCAAACCCTTGGCGATGGATTTAGGCCCCTTTGTTTTATTTTTTGCCATCTTTTTGGGGGTCTAGGAGCTTCGTCAAAGTCTTATGATGGCACGAGGGCGCCATGTAGGTCAGCATTTCGCAGCAGATACGGATGGCCAGTTTCGAAGAAACGCTGAATCTTATACTGATGAATGCAGCCTACGGCATCTGTTAAATTCATTGCGCCTAGGACCGATAATCTCGTCATTGCGTCTGTAAGTGGCTGAATCATAGCGAATAGTTGCCTCCAGCAACCCTCCATGCAGGGCAATTGTGCATACTCTCCTGCTGGAGGCCAACAACCCCTCAGCTCAAGCGTCATTTTGTACTATGCATACAGAACACAAATAAGTGTCGCCTAGCATAATTCACGTGTATCGCCATAAGCCGCACCGCTTTCACAGATTCAATGCAGCTTATCACGACATCAGCAACTCCCAATAGGACTCACTCCGCGAATCGCGCGGAATCTACGGGTTGTGACTCTCGTGGCATTGCTCCTCCTATCAACCGTCTGACTCACGACGAGATCCTTGCATGTGGTCCCAGGCAACGTTCTACTGGTATATGTAGGAGGGAAGAGCCGGGATAGGGAGCATGGTAAAATTAAACTCCGTTATAAAGTGATGGCAGCCTTTAATTACTGTGGAACTAGAACGACGAAGTTTAATCTGTAAAGATCGTTATAGGGATGCTTTGTGGACCTACAGCTGAGTCGTTTGATGACGCAGCAACGAATTCGGCAAGCTTACCGCCTCAACGCAACGCGTGAGGGAGCCTGGGGGAACTGATCAACAGATGAGGCTACAGAATGGCTAGTCATGTTATTCTACGAGCCCCGCCAAGACTTCATATAAGGCCGCCAAAGGAGAAGATGACTGCTGCATTCCTCGGCTTGGATCTGGAAATCATCAAGGTCTTGTTTAAGTTTGCCGCCGACTGCCATACCGATTACACAATGCGAGTCTCAGCTACTTTGATCCTCTCTACTCTGGTGGCCTTGGCCGCGGCTAAGGATTGCGCCTTCTTCTACACCAAGAACACCGGTCCCAATCAAGATCTCCCCGCGGCAAACGCCCAGTCCCACTGCAATGGCGACATTGGCGGCTTCATGACGGACGAGGAGAAGGACTTGCCCAACGTCGACGGCAACCCGAGACACCGCTGCGGCATCTGCCGTAATGCCAGAAGTTCAACCAGGGACTACGAGTTTGATGACCCAGTCGCCGTCAAGTATACCATTCGATGCGGAATTTACTCGGACCAGAAGTGCGGTGCTTTCTAAATGGAATTTAGGTGCGTAGGAAACTGTAATTCTCCTTTGTTTCTAGAACACTCACCTTTGCACTAGCTCCAGCTCCGGAAGTCCAATGCTTTAGTTTGCTTTAGTTAGCTCGAAACCAGAAGGCCGCCGGAAGCCATCATGCACGAGGGCAGCAGACAGCACATTGTTATGTAGAGGATTGCATTTCGAAGTCGTTACGAAGTTATTACAGTAGGAACCTGTCACTGAGGCGCTTACGGGGGTAGTGTCTGACTCGCTCAGCAGCAGATCAATTTAAAGGCGTGCAGCCGCTTCAAAGCTTAAGTCTTTGTCATTTGTGTTAGTTTATTTCCCGAAACCGCATTTTAGTTACTTCGATAGGACTAAATGGCATCGAACCGAGTTTGCACTAGTATCTGGAGTGAACCAACGGTAGACCCATCGTAGTAAGGTTGCGGCGTCGAACAATGCATGAGTATGCCGCGTTTCCGAGATTCTCTGGGTTGAAGTATCGACTTTCTTGGCATTATAGTGATTAAGGCCATTGAAACAGGTCGTCTTGCAATAAGCTGCCTCTTGCGTTCAGGAAACCATGAAATCAGTCAAGTGGTTTTGCACCGAGCTGACGAGAGCCTCAACGCCCCCTGATGACGTGTGGAATGCGATAGTTTTCGGCAATAGTCCTCGAAAACAGGGCCCTGTCCCCGTATCCGAATCCGCGTCCGCATCCGGGTCCGGTCTCGATGCCCCGGTGAACACGGCTGCGCCTCTGCGAACACGTCAACCTACACATGTCAGAGAGTCCGTCTAATCACCATACTGTATTAGCTTTCTCTGCTCTTCAGTACACTCGGCGATCTGGCACATGTCGTCATACTTCTCAAGAGAAGAAGACCAATGTGAAGTCGAAATAAACTTTCCCCCCAACCACGGACCTACCCCGGGGACTTGCTACCTTCCCGGAAGCCAAACATCTCCTCCTTTATTACCCAGCCACAGCGAGGTACATGATCCCGGACCGTGGGGGAATAATCGCTTAAGGGACGATTCGTCATGCGCTTGACGGAGATCTGCTAGGAGCCGGAGCCTGTGCCTATGCGTATTCGGATCCGTGAGCGAGGAGGTCGTCTGATACATCGAGTGTATCACATGCAGCAAGCGGCCTCCCAAGGTTCTGACTTCTGAGGCACAAGTGGTCTAGCAAAGATGCTTCGAATCAGTGGCCTGCGTTTCCTTTGATTCTCTGGTCCATAAACCTTTAATATTTGATCATAAAGCCGTTGATTTCCTTTCGTCAGACATTCACAATCTACAAAGGCAGCAAAAACTTGCTCCGCGGCGACTACTCAAATTGCACCTCACAAAGAACTCTCCACGACTAGTATTCGATAATTGGGCCCGTGCCAAACAAACATGTTTTCCAGCTCGGTAACTCTGACCCACGTCACCCCGGTGCCCTCGGGCATGTCCCGGGAAGACGTCGTGGCCCTCCTCCACGACGCCGAGCACCACATCAAATGCGATCCCAACATGCAGAGCTGGGCCGCACGCACGCCCCAGATCCCGCCGACGGTGCCCAAGGACGTCGAGCCCGTCGTCTCCACCCAGTGCTATACAGTCACGGACAGCGTGCCGACGCTGCTGCCCAAGGGCATCTGGGACAAGGACGCCGTCAGCGACTACGACTTCACCTTCACCAAGGACGGCAGCTTCGTGCGCACAAACTCCCCGCTGAGCGTGGTGCTCGAGACGCGGTGGTGCGTCCGGGACTCGAAAGATGGAGGGCTGGAATTGGTTGAAGTCGTTGAGATCAAATGCTCCAAGTTTTTGTCTGGCGTTGTCAAGGGTCAATGCGAGGCGCATTGGAAAGATTTTCATAAGAGCATCCTTGAGGGCAAGAAATGAGAAGTTGTTTGCGTTAGGTATATTTCGTAGAGACAAGAGGGCGCAAGGCACAGGGACGCACGCAACCTAGCATTATCTGTAGATGGTGCACATAAAACTTGGAGTCCAATACGGCTGAGTTCGGACGCTGCCTTCGATCAATGCACGCTTGCTGTCATGACTTCACATGAGGCTGCTTCTTCCGCCAATCTCCATGCTCCCCTGACCGTCCCTCATCTCACCACTGCGTCCCGTCACAAACTCCCTGTAGATCCTTTGCAGTCTCGCTCTTTCCTGAGTGCTAGTACTGGATCTCGTGCTCTCCAAGGCCTTTAGCAGGTGGTCCAGCTTGACCACGACTTCTTTGTCATTGGCTGGCTTGGCTTCGCCATCGGGGCGTTGAGCGTGCTTCACCCTCTTGCGAGCTTGCTTGATGCTCTCCAGCTTGGCGACGATAGCGGCGTTCTCGACCAGTTGCGCGGATCGGCTGATCGCCTTGGTTTCTGGCGCAGCATTTTGACCGTAGCGAAACTGCACAAAGCTGGGAACCGATCCATGGGAGTGGCTGGGCTTTCCATTGGCCTTACCGTTTGTCGTTGAGGCATAGTCGACGTCGCCCAGTACGTCGTGGATCGCTTCCAGCTGTGAGTTGGACACCAAGCCCTGGAGATCGGCACCGGAGAAGCCTTCCGTCTGCTTCGCAATGTCTGTCCAGGCTTCGTCAGATTCGGTCAGCTCATCGCTTAGCTTGACTTTGCTCGAAAGTGACTTGAGGATGTCGACACGATCTTCCAGCGTCGGCATGTCGCAGAGCAAAGACTTGTCGAGACGTCCAGGGCGAAGCAAGGCCGGGTCAATCAAGTCTGGTCTGGATGTTGCCGCAAGAACATAAACTCCAGAGAGACCTTCGGCACCGTCCATCTGAGTGAGAAGCTGGTTGACGACTCGATCTGTCACGCCCGTAGAATCGTGTCCACGCTTTGGTGCGATGGAGTCGAACTCGTCGAAAAACAGCACGCAAGGCTTGGCGGCCGAGGCGCGCTCAAAGAGATCACGAACACTCTTTTCTGACGCTCCGATATACTTGTTGAGGATCTCAGGACCCTTCACGCTGATGAAATTGAGACCGCACTCTCCAGCAACGGCACTTGCAAGGAGAGTCTTGCCACAGCCCGGGTATCCGTACAGCAGCAAACCGGAGCGCAACCGGAGAGGGCACTGCTCAAATATAGGAGCATATTTCGTGGGATACTGCAAGGTTTCCAGGAGAATTTGACGAGTTTCTGTCAGACCGCCGATGGAGCTGAACGTGGTCGTCGAGCTTTGGAGTGAGACGTTCCTCAAAGATGCCGGCGTGAAACCCTTGAGTGCATTATCGAAATCCACTCGCCCCAGACTGACTGCGCCCCCGTCACTCTCTGCAGACGCCTCGCTGACGGATCTGATGATGGCTTCGTTACGAGCTCTCGCGACAAGTAGGCTGATATCCCCCGGCATGTAACCGTCCGTTAGGCCGGCGATGTCCAGAAAATCCAAGTCTGGCTCCAAAACGAAGCCTCCAGTGACACCGTTCCTTTGATCCCGGCTGCCCTGACTACCAGCGTCCATCCACGCACCGTCTTCCCCAGCTGCCCTGCCGTCGGCAGTGGGAGGGCGGCTGCCGTCCTGAGACGGCTGTGGTTTTTCCTCTTGATCGACGGCGTCCAGCCTCACAATTGACTCCATAACTTTGCGCCTGGCCTCTTTGTTCGGTGCTTTGAGGTCAACGACCTCGCGAACAACATGACCTCCAACAATGACATTGTTCAGAGAATCCTTGCCCTCCGCACTTGCCAGCAGGACAACGCCAGTCTCAGCGTTGCAATACTGACGAACGATGGAGATGATGATTTCGCTGACTTGGCGACTCCGCCCATTGTCATTGCCTACTTGCAACTCCGTCTCCACCGGGCATAACTTGTCCAAGTCGTCAAGTATCACTAGCGCCTTGCCTCCGAGCCTGGCACCCCAGCTGGCTGTCATGAACACCTGATTCAGTGTGTCTTTGATAGTTGCAATCCTGGTTTCGTCGTTGACGAGCTTTCGGCAAGGGAAGTATGTAGTGTGGAACAGAAGATCTTTGCCTAGTTCTTGTGCCAAAGATTTGGCCACCGCGGTCTTGCCGGAGCCTAATGCACCTGTGAGCAAAGTTGAAGAAAGATGAGATAAATGACTTCGTAGATCTTGCAACAGTTTGTCGATGCCCACAAGCTGCCCGTCATAGGATGGCTGAAGCTCGGCAAGACTGTCGTCCGTTAGCCAAGAAGGGCGGGGAACCGGGTCTCGAAACTCGACGTTGATCTTGTCACTCAGGCCCAGCACCCATTTCGTAGACGACCGTAATGGATCGCTATTGATGGCGGTAGGGTCAAACCTGACGACACCTCCTTCCCAGCCCTGAGGAGCCTCCAAGCCGTCGTGGAGACCGACGACTGACCCGTCTGTTATAGGACCGGCAATTACCGATGCTGAGTTTTTTCGGGCACCGTACATTTGCTTGAATTGCCTGGCTGCCTCTTCTTTCCCAGCCTTCGACTCCCCGCCGAACTTGAGACCATCCGTGGCCTTCTTGGATGCGGCAAAGGGATGGACAATCAGTCTTTGAACCGCATCCAAGGGCCATTGCTGAGGTGCTGGCTCGATCTTGACGATTCCACCAACAGCCCCGCTGAATCCCAAAGTGGAGCACAGCAGTGACGACAACGCTATCGTCTTGCTGTCGGGAGGGTCATCCCAGGCCCGTAAGTGAGCAACGACCTTATTCGCTATCTTGGAGGCGCTCGAGGAGGCCTCTGTGTCTTGTTGAGGCTTTTGAGGGTTTGTACTCGCTTGTTGAGTAGGCCGCAGGATATTGACCAAGACGAAATTCACACCCCTGAAATCCTTGGTGTACAGTATATCACGGTCGATCCAAACACTGAAGTCCTGAATGGCCACGTCCTCGTCAAACCATTCGCTACATGTCGTCCGGTCGATGCCCCTGAGACATAGAGAAGGTCTGCGTTCTTCCCTCGCGCTCCGTCGTCGTACGGTGCTGGCACCGCTCCTCTTCGATTTGGAGGTGCTGGCCACGCTGCGATTCTCTCCAAGCGAATGCGACGTCTTGGCGCGGGTCTTTGGCGCAACAATGACTTCAGCATCTGGCGAGATTTTCGCAAAGGGGAAATCAGCTGCGGGAGCAGGATCGAGGGATACGACTTTGATATTGGCAGTCGAAGTAGGCGAAAGATGCAGCGTCAAGGCGTGGGGCGGCACAAGGGTGCCGGAGCTCGAGGTGAAAGCGGGGTTCGGCAAGGCGCGGACCTGCGAGAGGAGGTTGAGCTCGAGGAATGTCGCATGTAATTCAATCATCTCCCAGTCTTCCGGAGTGATGGGCTCGATGTTGATGGTGTGCGCGACAGGCGGATCGACATGTATCGAGGCCGTCACCTTCTGGCCATCCGATAGACCCAAAGAGTTTGCGAGTGTCGCGTCGATCTCGACTTGAGGCACCTCTTGATCGCGCAAAGAACCGCTCCTCCCACCATTGATACCATCTCTTCCGACTATCGGTGTCGTTTTGCGCTTGCTTGGCATGCCCGTCCACCCGACAAAGATTTTTTGTTGTTGCGGTGCGCCGGAGCCAGAAGCATTGGCAGGGGCCCGATACGAGAGTTCGACAACGACATTTTGGGCGGGCTGCCATGCGACGGGTTAGCTGGAGTTGGGGCGCAAGAGTGTGGCACGGCTTACGGTGTTGACATTGACGAGGAGCGAGACCAGTGACGCGGGGAGATTGACCAGACAGTTCTTTAGGTGGGAGAGAGATATCTCGGCCGGGGTCGACTGCGCGTTGCGTCTGGGAGCCATAGTAGCAATTGAGAGATCGCTAGCAGTCCATGGGAGTTGAGGAGGCAAAAAGAACGGCAGGCTCTGAGCGAAGAGCAAGAGAAGGTCGCAAGAGTATCTTCAATATGGGCGCGGTGTGTCAAGTCGGAGCTGGACCTTCGAGATGGGAGGTGGCTGTTGGACCGAAAACGACCCTGGCATGTGCCGACGCCGAGGCATTCCCGGCATGGAGAAGGGATCTCCACAGCGATTGGGTCCGAACACGGGGTAACTGCGGGAGTACGTATTCTTTCCGATACAACCCCATTTCGCGAACTGTCGAACCGCCCGACGCAGCCACGCTGATTGATGAAAACTTATTTCAATTGATACTACTTCCTATAGAGCAGACAGATAGTCATGCATCGTCGAGTGCCCAGTGTTTGTGAGCTCGGAATAAGCGAAGGGAGAGACCCTAAATGTGTAGCATCCATCGTCAAGGTGGAAATCGTGATTGATAGACCAAGCCACAGAGGTAGCTAGTGCCACCTGTGGCTAAAGTCCAATTAAACTTGTGTGGCTAAAGAGAGCGCAGCGCGTCTGAAACGCGAAAAGGCACGGTACCCACGCGTCGCCGGGCCAATTGACCCCTGGTCAGTCGCATCCGTGGATTTACAGAGATTCTCCCCAGCCACCCCACTCAGCGCCAAATACTTCGCCAAACAGTACCTAACGTCAACAACTGGGCGCCGATTTATTTGACGATACTTAGCGATCAAAAGACTCAAGTGCAGCCAATTCAAAATGGCTCTTCGTCAAATCACGGCGCCAGTATCGTACAGCACGCAGCAAGGTAAGAATCACCTACCGTTCAACAATCGCCGTTCCTCAATCTCTCCTAAGATAGCTGCTAATCGCCATCCAGCGGCGTTCGAATCTTTCCTCTCAGAGTACAAGGCACCTGAGCAAACCATCGCACACGCCCTCGGCAACATCACGATAGACGAAAATGACTTCAGTGACGATGAGTTAATGGAAGATGACGACACCCGTGAGACTCGACGTCAAGCCAAGGCCCCTCCCGGGCCCAAGTACAAGGTTATGCTGCAGCAATTAGCAGATCGCAAGACCGACGAGGTCATGATCGAGTTGGATGATCTTGAAAACGTACGTACGAGAGGCCTTCTCTCCAGATCGTCGCAACTGACCCGCTGTAGTTTGAAACGCAGCTCGGCGACGAGCTCAAGTTGGTTCAGTCGATTGAGATGAACGCCAAGCACTACGTCGAGCTGTTCTCTAGGGCAGTGGACAACCTGCTACCTGAACCCAGTGTCGGCGTTACGTGAGTGTACAATACACAGTCCCCTGGGCTACTGGGCTAACAAATGGTAGCTTCAAGGACGATGTTTTGGACGTGCTTATGGAGAGAAGAAGGCAAATGAACGAGCGCCTGGAACGACAAGCTACCGAGGCCGTCGACGGTCAATTGCCTGATCCCACACAAGCAGCGGATAAGTTCCCCGCAGAACTTACTCGCAGATATACCCTCGTCTTCAAGCCTCGATCCCAGACCTCGGACGGTCCTACCAAGGCCTACGCTGTGCGTCAAATCAAGGGCGAGGAGCTCGGCCACCTCATCACCGTTCGTGCCATTGCAACTCGCGTCTCTGATGTGAAGCCAATTGTACAAGTCAGCGCGTACTCCTGCGAGCGCTGCGGCTGCGAGATTTTTCAGCCCGTCACCGCCAAGACCTTTGGCCCCCTGACTACATGTCCCTCATCCGACTGCAAAGAAAACCAGACCAAGGGCCAACTCCAACCCTCGAGTAGGGCTTCCAAATTTGCGCCCTTCCAGGAGGTCAAGGTTCAGGAACTCTCTGAGCAGGTACCCATTGGCCAGATCCCTAGAACTCTGACTATTTTGTGCTACGGCTCTTCTGTACGCAAAGTTAACCCCGGCGACGTCGTCGACATCTCGGGTGTTTTCTTGCCCACGCCATACACCGGCTTCAAGGCCATGAAGGCTGGCCTTCTTACCGATACTTACCTTGAGGCTCACTACATTGTCCAGCACAAGAAGGCATACTCAGAGATGATTGTCGACCCCAGACTGGCTCGCCGCATCGACACATACAGACAGTCCGGTCAAGTCTACGAGCTTCTTGCCAAGTCTATCGCCCCTGAGATTTACGGCCACCTGGACGTCAAGAAGGCCCTGCTTCTTCTCCTCATTGGTGGTGTAACAAAGGAGGTCGGCGACGGAATGAAAATTCGTGGTGACATCAACATCTGCTTGATGGGCGACCCCGGTGTGGCCAAGTCCCAGTTGCTCAAGTACATCACCAAGGTTGCCCCTCGTGGCGTCTACACCACTGGTCGTGGTTCCAGTGGTGTCGGTCTCACCGCCGCTGTGATGCGCGATCCTATTACCGACGAAATGATTCTGGAAGGAGGTGCTCTCGTCCTCGCCGATAACGGTATCTGCTGTATCGATGAGTTTGACAAGATGGACGACAACGATCGTACTGCCATCCACGAGGTTATGGAGCAGCAAACCATATCAATCTCCAAGGCCGGCATATCTACCACCCTCAACGCTCGCACATCGATCCTCGCTGCCGCTAACCCTATCTACGGCCGTTACAACCCCCGCATTTCCCCAGTCGAGAACATCAACCTCCCGGCTGCCCTCCTCTCGCGTTTCGATATTCTCTTCCTCCTCCTTGACACGCCCAACCGCGAGTCCGATGCTCAGCTGGCGAAGCACGTTGCCTATGTTCACATGCACCAGCGCCACCCCGACACCGGCAACGACTCCGTCGTTTTCACCCCACACGAGGTCCGCTCCTACATCGCCCAGGCCCGCACCTACCGCCCCGTTGTCCCCGAGTCCGCCTCGGAGTACATGATCAAGACGTACGTCCGCATGCGCGAGCAGCAGCGCCGTGCGGAAAAGAAGGGCCAGCAATTCACCCACACCACCCCGCGTACCCTCCTCGGTGTCGTCCGTCTCGCCCAGGCCCTCGCCCGCCTGCGTTTCAGCAACGAAGTTTCCCATGACGACGTGGACGAGGCTCTGCGTCTTGTCGAGGCTTCCAAGGAGAGCCTGGTTGCAGAGCAGAGCGGTTCCGGACGCTCGCGCCTCAACGCCAGTAGCAGAATATACAACCTCGTCAAGACCCTTGCGGATACCGGCGCCTGCCGCGCTGATGATGCCGAGGATGATGACGAGGAGCTCGGCGTCGAGATGTCTCTGCGCAAGGTCAAGGAGCGCGTCATTGCCAAGGGGTTCACCGAGGACCAGTGGCTCGCCGCGTTGGAGGAGTACAACGAGCTCGACGTGAGTATTTTCTTCTATACACTGCACACCCTTCTGAGGACGGTACTGACCTTTTTATCAAACAGGTCTGGCAAACTGCTGGCAACGGCACGAGGCTAGTGTTCATTACGTCCAACGCGGAAAGAGACGAGTAGGAGCGGTAGTGGCAGACTTTTGCTGGTGGCACTGTGATCTTTGTGCAAAATGTTACTCATATGTGGTCTGGGATTGGCGTTGGGTTTGTTTGATCATTGACGAACAAGACGGAAGTAGAGGAGAAGATCACTACCCGGTCGATCGAATGAAGAAAAGTAATGAACCTGAATTTCTGGTCGCCTCCGTCTTAGTGATCGTCGTCGTCGTCGTCGCATACTGACCAGTGTTGCCACACTCTCAAACTTCAGTTCATTGACTTGTAATTCCGCTAACTTTAGATGATTTTAGTATAGTACAATTGTTTTCAACCACCACCCGTCTACTTGCGACATCTTGTTACACTAGTACATGTTCCTGATACACTAGCACATGTATACAACTCCCCTGCTTCTCCCTTCCCTCGTCACATATTTACTGCAGCACGCGCGAGTTGAGCAGACTTGCGCGTTCCAACTCGCCGAGAATACCTCCACCAGCAATGGTCCACTTCTCTGATACGGAGGTGGCGTCGACGCGAGCGCGGAGCAGACCGCTGGCGGCCCAGTACTCCATGACGGCGCGGGCCTCCTCGCGGCTGATGCCGCTGACGTTGAACGTTTCGACGTTGCGGACGGACTCGTAGACGCGGTCGTCGTAGCCCTTCTTGTACGGGTCCGGGGTGGGCACGAACTCGTTCCTGGCGGCGGCGGCGGTCTGGGCGAGGGCGAGGTCCAGGGAGAGGGAGCGGGGCGCGTTGTTACGGCTGGTGGCGGCGATGATGGCGCCGCCGTTGGCGAGGGGCGTCTTGCCGCTGAGGGCGTCGACGAAGAGGCGCACGAGGGAGAGGTCGTGGGAGTGGACGAGGTTGAAGGTCGGGTCGCGGTAGGCCGAGACCTTCATGATGTGGGAGAGGCCGTCGAGGCCGAGGAAGACGGGGGGTCCACCAGGAGCGGTGGTGAGCTCGGACCAGAGGGCCTGGAAGGCGGGCCAGGCGAACTCGGGCTCCTTTGCCGAGTTGGCAATGTCGAAGAGCGTGCCGTCCTTGGGCACGTGCAGCAGCTCAGGGTACTCCTTGGAAATCTTGTGCTGCTTGAGAATGGGGCCGTTGGCCTTGATGATGTGCTGGAGCAGGTTGAAGCAGTAAGTTGGCTGGTAGAATTGCATGGGCTTGGTGTTGGGAACGGGGCTGTAGTCCGTGTTGGCGTTGGTGAGGTCTTGGGCTTGGGCGTGTGTTAGCAATGTCTCCTCCTTGGTGTGAAGTCCTGAGCATACCTTCGGGAATGTTGATGACGACCCAGTTGTTGAGCAAAGCATACGCCATAGACTGCAACAGCAGCATGCTCTTTCCCGCAATCTTGTCCCCCGTCAAGATCATCCTCAACGTCTGCCTCTCTGTGACAGCGGTGTTCAACCTCTTGGTCAGCTTCACCGTCTCCTCCCTCACCAAGACGTGGGGTTTCCTGAACAAGCTCCAGCATTGCGTTGTCTTGAACGCTTCGAGCGCTCTCAGTTGGTCGACAAGCTGGTCCGGCAGAGCCACCATGGTGCCTTTGGCCTCCTCAGATGCAAAAGTCTCCGGGGCTGCATCCTCCAGACCATCGACAGCCAAGGCATTATTGTTGCTGAGTGTGATGCGCTTCCGGAATGCCTTACGCTCGCCTGGCGCGGGCTTCTTGACCTTCACATTGTCCCTCTTCTTGCGCGCGTTCTGGTTAATCTTGCCGCGACGGATATGCTTTCCGATGTATGTCACCCTGCGCACGTTGGCACCAGCGGCGTCGGCGGAGGTGGTCGAGAAGGAAGCAGCATTGGCCGGAGCCGCGTAGGCGGTGACGAGGGGAACGATGCGTTGCGAGAGCATTCGGGATGCTAGTGCTGGCATCGTGGGCCCCGTGAGGCACCTCGCGCATTTGGCGGCGGATGCCATTGTGAGTCGTAAACGTCTGAGAGAAGCGTCCGAATGCTTGGGTGGTCGATCTTTTGACTCCGGCGTTAGGTATAGGCCATTTGCGGGCCAGGCGAGTTATGGATCTCCGTCAAGGCGGCTCGTCGAGTCGCCCTTGGGTATGGTCGTCGTGCGATTTCTGTCCCGTGCTCCAAAAAGTTCGAACGTAGATTTCTCGAGACTCTAGAGCCACGCCCCCTGTCATTCAG
The DNA here is from genome assembly GCA_004366825.1 of Colletotrichum spinosum. Classification (NCBI taxonomy): domain Eukaryota; kingdom Fungi; phylum Ascomycota; class Sordariomycetes; order Glomerellales; family Glomerellaceae; genus Colletotrichum; species Colletotrichum spinosum. The sequence goes on from QAPG01010715.1 coordinate 1,641,650, forward strand.
GAACGTACGGGCACCAATGAAAGTGTTGATTGGTTGCACCCGACGGGACCCGAGGTGCATCACTCGCCGGCGCTACGGTGCTAGTTAATCCGAACCTTATCGCTATCGCGCCAAACTTTCCAGCGGGAGGGAAAAAAGATTTGGAGGAACCTGCTGCAGGCGCCCGATTCGCAGTCTGTGAGCCAGTTCAACCAAAACCTCACGCCTTTCAGCAATTCGACCAGCTGAACATCAAGCAACGCAACCCCACGACAAGTCGCGGACTGAATTCTTACACAATGGCGCTTCCCGCTTCGCGCCCCAAACTCCCTGTCGCAGTCAACAAGCCCACACCTTACAACTTCGACCTGGGCCTTTTGCTGGCCAACGACCCCAACCCCCTCGAGCTCGACAAGTCCGCGATCGAGGACTCCCTCGCCGCCACGGCCCGCGATGGCGCTCAGGCCCTGATCAACCAACTCCTGACCGCCTGTCCACTCCAGAGCACCTCGGAGGGCGTCCTGCTGACGCTCCCGCCGCCCTCGACCGACCTGCCCCGCGAGAAGCCCGTCCCCAAGGCCAAGGAGCCGACAAAGTGGGAGCGCTTCGCCGCCAAGCGCGGCATCAAGCCCAAGACCCGCGAGCAGCGCAAGAACCTCGCCTTCGACGAAGACTCTCAAGAATGGCGCCGCAAGTGGGGATACAAGGGAATGAACAAGAAGGGCGAGAACGACTGGCTGGTCGAGGTGGACGCCGAGAAGGAACTGAGCCGTGCCGAGGGTACGACGATCCGGGGCGACAAGCGGAGAGAACGCAAGGAGAAGATCAAGCGCAACGAGAGGAAAATGAGGAAGAACCAGCGCGATGCGGTTGGCAAAAGGTAGAGGGTAACAAGGTTACGGCACCAAAATTCTGTAATGCTTTAGGTTCGGCATGGTACGGCGTTCTCACGGTAGTGGTATTTCACATCCGGTCTCTACACTTGGCCGTAGGATTCGCAAAAAGAAAAGGAATGGAACGGCTTCACGAGTCAAGTCTGATGGCTCCCACACTCACAGAAACATTTCCCTGAGGGACAGTAACCGGCGTGAACGCATCACTTCTCTGCTATGGCGAACGAAACATCAGCGACGGCATGGCCGCGCCCGATTCATTCGCCCTACATACAGGCTCCGCCGAATATTGTACAAAGATCACACCCACGCCTTCCTGTCCGGTTTGTTCATGAGCAATGATCTCGTTCCCCATCCAGCATTTCATAAATGCCCCACTCCTCGCTGCCTTTCCTGCTATGCTGCCAAAGACCAAACATCGCTACGTTCGCATCACTTCTCTTGATTTGAGAAGCAGAATAAGTACCCAAGGCTTGGCCAGCCTTGACGTCAAAAATTGCCTGGACACAATCGTGGCGTGGAGGATACTGCTTGCCGATGCAAAATGGTCGCCAGCGCAGTATCATAAAGGAGTAAAATGGAAGGCTTTTGTGATACGATCCGATGCCGTGGGGTATACCAAATAGCATGATGCTGTGACGCAAATGAAGGGTGGCCAGGCCCGTAGCCACAGCCAGGTTGCGTCGGTGACGGTCTCGGTGACCTGTCGGTTCGTTTGTTTGTTGATATTGGAGACGAGCTTGCCTAGGGCGTAGCCCAACGTCAATGGCATGGTATCGTCAGTAATGGAGTGCTGGTGGCAACGCTTCTGCTTGACGTGCTCGTGGCCGCCGCCTGGGTATTCAACTGGAGTAACGAAGAAAAATAAAGACTGCCAAACTTTGACGCATGCACCGTTCAGAAGCCAAGGGGCGAGAGAGGTTTGATGGGCGACAATGGCCGTAAATCGTTCGATCCTCTGGGGACGTCGCGGCCACTGTCGATTGTCAAGGTCGTCGCCGTCGTCGAGGTGGATCCGACGCTGCCGTTCGACTCAGATAGTTGAAGGGGCTTTTTTTTGATGCGTCGATCTTTGGTTGCTTCGATATTGGCATTGGCGCTGGCGGTCGATTGCTTGCTGCTACCGGATGGCGACCCTGCTCTCTGTTCCATCGCCGACGCAGCTTCTTCCACTGTTGTCGTCTCCTGGGAAATCTCTCGGGAAGGCTTGCGCGGCTCCGACAGGCCCTTGGGAGGCGGCTGGTCAAATAGTTGGTATTCCTCTTCAATGTACTTGGCCTCGTTCTTGCAGCCTTTCCAGCAGTCGCGCCAATCGCACACCAGGAATCTGAAGCAGAAGGCGTCGATCTTCATGCAGGGCTGGAAGCAAATGCAGAGATTCCTGAAGTCCATCTTGTTCTTGTCGGAGTGCGCCAGTAAGAGGCTCAGGTGGCAAGTGATGGCGAAAAGGAGGTAGTAGTTGAACGGGGACAGGTTGGACAGCTCCTCGACAAGGAGCGGAGGGACCGTATCGAAGCCTGCACACTCCCTAGCAACGCGCTCTTGAGCTTCCTTGGGAAATAGTTCGTCTGGCAGTTCTCGCAGCCAAGCCTTGAGCATGGAGCCGATGATGTTGATGTCATATAAGTCAGGTTGCTCGAACAGGTTGACGTCGTATTCTAAAGAGACGTCAGCAGTGCCCAGTGGGAGGCGTCGCGCAAGCAAACCTTCGTCAAATCTTCGCTGCCACTTTTTGATCTGCGGGCCGCTCCCCGGCACACGATACAAACCCTCCACGTCGCAGCCCTTGTAGTTCAGATAGTCAATTGCGCGCCAAGGAAAGGCCGGCATCCAAAACTCGGTTTTGTCTCTTGAATCCTCCAAGCGCTTCGAGATGCGCGTACGCCGTGTCTGCTCTCTGAGTGGCAGGTTGATCGTCTTGAGCACGTAGTGCTCGTCGTCGATGACGGGCTCCCTCTCCGTCGTACTGCCGCTGCGGCCACCTTTTCCGAATAAGCGATTGCTGATCATGTCTCTGCCGCTCTTCAGACCGCCGAAGAAGCCACCATTTTGTGAAGACGAGTTCTGGCGAGGATGGTGCTCTCTCTCCTTCACGTTTTCCTTGTTGCCTTTCTCCTTGTGGCTCTCTTTATTACCCATGTCGCGGGGAGAAGCGCGGTCCTCCGATCGGTTTCGCGACGATGAGTTCACCATCTCTCGGAGTGATCTGTCGGCTACCGGGGCAGATGTCTTGCGAGGATTGTTGGGATCGAATGGGATGTGCGACGGTTCGGGCTCGCTGATAGTAATCGGCACGGGGCTGGTTTGCTTCTCTCTGGAGGAGCTGGGGCCGTCTTTATCGCGGTCCTTGTCGCGAAGCGACTTTGTTCGGCTAAGAAGCCCGAATGGCTTCGATTTGCCCTTCTTGGAAGAGGATTGGGCAGCAGGAGGGTCGTAATCGGCGGCGGAGGGTAACGACACGTCGGACTTGGTCGGCAGGGTGGGTGCGGGTGCGGGCTTTTGGACGGGCTGCTCAGCATAAGATGAATCTGCTGGTGAAATGGCAAACGGGGTCAGCGGCTGAAGAAATGGTCTCACGATAGGCGAAACGGGGGATGGACCAGGCGGTGGGCCCTGTCTGCACAGGCAGTGGGACACAGCGGTCTCAAGAAGGAAAGTTATCCTCGTACCTGTCGGATGAGTGGGTTGGGTGCCCATGGAAGAAGCACCGTCGGGACCCCTCGACATAGTTTCGCCTCTCGAGTCAGGGTTCTGGCGCTGCTGATGATGGTGGGAGGGCGCGGGCGACGAGACGAGGGAATGGGACGACTTGGTAGCCTTTGAGAAGTTGAAGAAAAAACCGCCTTTGGAGGAGGCCTTGGTGCTGGTGGTGCTGCCAGCCGGGGAGGGCTGGTCGAGGCGGTACGGTGAACGGGGGCTGATGGGGTGGTGTTGGTGATGCTGGCGAGGGGGTGTGTCGACGGACGCGCGGTGCAGGGCGGAGGAGATTGGCGGGTAATGCTGAAAGTCGTCGCCGCCGCCGCCGTCAAAGTTTCGATGTTCGTCAGCCAACTGTAGAGATTGTTTGCGACTGGAAGTGCTGGGCCTTTTCGGAGTGAACCTAAAGGGAGAACGAGGAGATCTTGGAGAAGACTGCGACCAAGAGCCAGCGCTTGGAGGTACGGAAGAGGCTACGGTTTCAGCAGAGCGAGGAGGGTCGTTCAGTCCAGGCTCGAGCTGGTGGGCGGCAGCAGGCTGGGAGGGTAGAGGAGATTGGGATTCAGACAGCGTCAGAGGCTGCGGTACGTGTTTTCGACCCATGGTGGGAGAGAAAGATTTCCTCTCTTGCTTTTTTCGAGCTCTTTGCTCACACTCCCTCTCTCAATCTCTCTCAATCTCTTTCCAAGAGACAGCTGGGCCAAGGATAGGGGATTTGAAGGCCTCAATGGAGGACAGCAGGGGCAACGCTATGTGGGCGTGGATTGGCGATGGGCTGTGACAGCGGCAATAAAGCACTAGAAGTCTGTAGCACCCTATTCCAAGTGGGTAATTTGTACCGTGTAAATCTCTCAATTGGCTGGGTGGTCTGGTGGCAGATGGTGAGAATTAATCGAGAGTCCTGGAGAAGAGGCGTCTTGAGGGCTATTAGGTGGGAAGAGCTGCTGAGGGAGACAATGCTGGGTGACCTAGGCCTTGGATGTCTAGCTGTGGCTACCTAGCAAGTACCTCTGGGGCAGGAACATCAGTAGCAAGCCCAGTAGCACAGCAGGGAAGGGGACCCGGAGAGGGAATAGGATAAGTTAGGCAAAGCCCAGCAACGGTCCTAATCCTGATTCGCTGTCTGCTGCAGGAGTGCCTGCTCGTGGTTGTTTCGGGGTGCGCACTGGGATGGGATGGGATGGGATGGATGGATCACCCGTCTGTGTCGGTGATATAAAGGGGGTCAAAGGCAGATTGGGAGACCTGCAACAGCTGAAGCCACCCAGCCTGAGCTACCTTACCCAAGGTGAGTGCTTGTGAGTGTTTGGTAAAGTTGGGAAGGGATGGAATGTTCAGAAGTGACGTGTTGCAGTGAAGATAGGGAAAATTGAAAATGTTTGTAGATGATGGAAAAACTGGGAGACTGGCCAGACGAAAAATTAGGCAAGATGACGCAAGGTGCAATATAGGAAAAAAAATATGTGAAAAGAATAGAGACGAGTTCAGGAAAGAGGTGTAGAGTATAAGGGAGTAAATGATATGCCTGAGAAAATCATGCACAAAAGGGACGACAGCGTCGGCAAGAAAGCGGTTCCATATAAGACAGCTTTCAATGGTCTTCTGGGCTTTTGTGACATTCGACCAGAATGGATATGAATAGCTGGTAGGTGAAAGTGATTTCGACAATTACAGAGAAATCTGGTATTTGTTGAAAACCGGACAGAACAAAAAAAACAATTGCCCCAGTGATGAAAGGGAGACGGAGAAAGCGAAGCAATTGCTGCCATTCCATATAGGTCCCTCTACAGTGCCTTAGGTACCATTCTGTGGCAGGTGATATGGTATGCAGCCAAGGAGTAGGTAAGTGTGGTGTACAGGAACCTAGGTCCATGTACGGATACCAATCGGGCTTTCAGTCCACTGGCTGGTGTGGTTGCACTTGCCTGGGGCATCTGAGCAGCCTCCAATTGGACATCTACTTTCCCTACCTGATATCCCTAAGATACACAAGTATCATTCCTGCTAGTTTGATCAACTATCTGAGAGATGAGTAAATGCACTTATGAGTTCTCTGTAGGATGATATGGAGATATAAAGTAGGATACCATGCTGCAGGTCTGCGTATCTACTTTCTATACATGGGTGGATTGGGGATCGCGACCTTAAGGTACCTACTTTACATCCGAGGTATGTGTATTACTCCGTACCTGCCAGGTCTTTGAAGTACGTGGTGGCCCTGTTTCGAGATCCGCTTCGAAGCATGACATCTCGACATTCCGAGAGCAATCACGGCCTTCCGAGCGTACCCGCGCAGCTCTAATATCCAAGCGCTATGGATCACAGAAAGTTTTCTGAGCGTCAGTGTCACCAACACGTGGCCAGGAGAGACTCAAGAGGCCATGAAGTGTAGGCACTTGGACAGAAACTGGGTACGCATCATATCTGTTACTTTGTACGGATATGAACGACAGCTTTTCAGGCTTACGTACAACGACATGTTGAGCGGCCTGGGCTGTGCTTTCCTCCACATCGCTTGTTGATAGACGCATTGCTGCTCCCTGCATCTGCCCAAGTAATTACCAGGAACGCAAGGCATGCGGCAGATTACCTACACGGAGCTACTTATCAGCATTTTCGTGCTGCCTTTCCTCTATCGTTGTTCCTCTTTGCCCCAAAATGGCGCCTTCAACTACGTTCATCTGCTGCTTGCAGCCTAGCCGTTCCGGAGTCCACGAAGTGTTTACTACCTACGTATAGTAAGAGCCTTGGCGGCTCAGACCAGGTGTCCATGTGTCTGTCGCAAGCGCAATGTGCACAGATGAGGACCCAGGCCAAAGGTAGGGTCGATTGGGCTGCGCACGTTTGTTTGACGTTGCCATTGCTCGAGCTATCGAGAAGCCATGCCTTCCAAAGAAGCGCCTAGCCACAGGTCATCGGGTCCATACCGCGGTAAGCTGTCAAGTCGAGTTGTAGATTGACAAGCCAAACTATTGTTGGATGACGCCTGACCTCCACCGGATCGTCAGAATAGCACACCATCAGCAGAGTGCCACGGCCTTCCTCTCACCTTATGTGTAGCCACAAGCAACAGTAGAAGCCAATGGAGCTTGACAGGTCATCTGGAATGTATCTGCCCACATGCCACGCCCACCAAGCTCTCATTCAAGGCGGACGTACGGAGGACCGTGGCTAAGACGTGCGCTGTGGAGCTGCCTTTGTCGGATGCTGGACACGCGACTGCCAGTTCGCAGCTTCACGTCTGCTCGAGCCAGTGCTGAATACCTATGCTCCCTCACCTCAGTTCAGCAGGGCTGCCCAGCGACCAACATTCTGAAACACAGCCGCTTCCAAGTATGTGCATAGCTATAGTTGGATAGGTACCTGGATTCGGCAGGAATGTCCAATGCCGGGGGTACTCTTGCTTGCAGCTGCGGACGGGGAGCTCTACACGGCCCCCATTACCTCATCTCACAGCCCCCTAGGTCGGACATCTCAGTTCTGGTTTTCCGAGCGCACAAATATCGTAGCATACACAGTAGATGCTTCGGTAAGACAGCTCGAGGGTCTCCGCTTGGGCACACACTGGGCTGCAACAACGGCATCTCCATGTCTCTACCAGCTACTCGCAACGCTGGCGAGAAGAATTGAACAACTCAGGTATTCAGGCAACGCAGGGGCCTTACGTAGTTTTCAAGGCCAAAACGTGGTCAACGAGCAGGGCAAGCGACTTGAAGCGAAAGATGAAGGCCTGTAGGCATGTCGTTCGGGCCGGCATGCTATGGCCGGTCGACACGACGACGTACATGTGCAAGCTGATGAAAGCTCCAGTCGCACGTTCTGCGGTGTTCTGCACGATTAAAGTCTCGCTGTGTGGTGCATCTGAAAACCGACCTCACATCATCAGCTGCATCTCTTCTTTCTTTTGCCCTCGACGGCGACATATGTTTCGGCCTGTCTGTCCTGCGTGTCCTTCCAAGCAATTAAATGCGCTCCCCCCCCCCCCTTCCCCCCCGCGAGGGGGGGGCTTACCAATACGCCGACCTGAGTCTGTCTGTCTGCTGTCCATTGTCAACAGCAGCATAAGCCTTATCCTGGAAACCGCCCACAACGTGCGCCACCGTAGACTCCAAGGGTTATGTTGGGCAGACTTTGTTCGGGTAGAGACGATGGATTATCTCGCGGGATCCCTCGAACTCTGCTGATCTCGGTGTCGACTCGCCGGCAATCCTCCGCCGCAAGGTCAATTTTAAACACGAGACCGATAGCGTCATCCAATTCCCTTAGTGCCCAGTCTGACATGGCCAATATTGAGGTGGCATGCCAGACCATGCTGGTGCCATCGGAGCCGTTGCCGAATTATCGGGCGGAAAGTGTTGATTTTTGTTCTTACTGCTCCAGTGCCTTTTTCCAGCGTCGGATATGCGACTGTCGGATTTCCAACGAGAACCTCCAATCCAAGTCGCATCCAACCATGCGATTACGGCTGCGAGTGAACGTTTCTTGGTCCAAGTTTGCTTGCTTTGGTGATGTCAAGCGCAGCAGAGGCAGGCTATTTGTTTCCAAAACTTCCGAGCATCACTGAATTTGACACTTCGAAATAGCCTCTAGGGATCAAGACAGATGTTCCGATGTTTTCATCCGTCGCATCGCCATCCTCTGGACATTTTCCATGCTGCCTCGCGCTGTTGTCCGCATGCTATTCTTCAGTAACAGTAGTTCTTGCCAGCAGTGAACAGCCTAGTCCCCGACCCAAAGTTGACAATTGTGCCATATCTATTTCACCCAGCCAAACGCGCGTTCCGTGAGCGACCGAGCAATCAGCGGTCGGGCAGATCGAGATTCCAACAGGGCGGAGAATACGGCACATGGAAACCCCAATGCCTAAAGCAGCTTAGCCCAGGAACACGAATGATGACTCTGAAACTCGGTAGCGTTTCCTCGACAAACAATGGCCAGTCTGGGGACGAGTGGATAAGAGGCTCCATGTCACGAGCACACTGTCGACTTCGCACAGTCCTGGGTAAGGCACGCCGGGAGAGACCCAGAAATGTGTGGTACGCGCACATGGCATCGTGGCTTCTCCGTCACACTTGGCCGTCCTCCATGGGTATGACCTGTGCTGTGAGATGGATACCTCAAAAGGGCACTCGTGCTCCGCATCCTTTACGAATTTAGGCCCCGATGCTCCAGATGGAAGCCGCCACAGCTTTCTGCCCAAGAGTGAGGCCAAATAGAGTCCATGCCATCTCAAATAACAAAGTACGATGTGTCGTGGTTCGCACCCGGGCATGATGTCGGTAAAGGGTCCAGGCCTGCAAGCCGCATCTACCGTCAGCTGCCGCCGCCCGGTTGCCTGATTCGTGTGTCTCCTTGCCATCCCATAATTTTTTGGCGACGGCAATCTAAAGACCGGCACCTGGGGCCAACTCGGGCCATCGGTGCGGATATAGCAATATAGAGTAGGAGTCCTTTCCCTGTCGGCGATCCTCAACCGAAATGTCAAGAATCTCTATCTCGCCACCCGATGGGATTGCTACCGCGACCTGGAGCATTCGATCCAGACCTGACCATCTCCTCATCTTCAGCAAGCCTCGCCTTGACATGCTCGGCTAAAAGAAAATCTTCGCTCGGGACTTCGGACAGGCGAGGCAACAAAAGTTGGACACCACCGCAGCGGACGCGGTCTGCACCCACGGTGAAATGACGAACAGCCGCCTCCGAATACGATGCGGAGACGGACTATTGGGGCATGTTGCGGAGTGTGGCCTCCCGGACTTGCAGCGCAAATCAAAGGTCGCATGGTGTTTTATGCAGTCTTCGAATATCGCTAATCGACGATTGGTGGCTTCCTCAAATCCGTAGCAAGCACCGAATGAAGCTGAAGAAGGCTCACTCAAGCAGAGAACATGGGAGGCGGCAAAGGAATCAAAACGATGAAGGCCAGAGACTTACCAGCGGTTAGTCATGGAGATATCGATTTGGTGCTGGATTAGTCGCCTACTTGTATACAATGTCGTTGATGCGAGAGGTGCTCGGAGAATTAAACGTTACAGCCCTTTGAAAGGCAAGGTAGGTAGGTAGGTAGGTACCTTAGGTAGACGGAAAGCGTGGGGCTACCGCTGTTTCCTGACGCAAGAACACAACACTTGTCCAAGATCCATCTCTGTTGGGTCAGGACGGGACCTATGCGGGTATAGGTACCTTAGGGCCCCGGGCCCGCCCCAGAGATGGCTCGGTATCCGGCGGAACCTGCCGTCCCGGGACTTCATTGACGATAATTATTACCTAAGCAAAACAACCTCATCTCTTCCACAAAGCCCTGCTTGCGTAGTGGGCATGGAACATTCGTTTGGTTTCCAAGACAATCCTTTTTCGGTTTCACCCGCTCTCAACTATATAAAAGCACGACGCGGGTACACGGGGGGTTTCTTTCATGGCGCAGTTTGCGAGCCTCCCAGATGAGCTCAAATTGGCGACGGAAGCTCATGTGAAATACATCCAGAGCCTAGACACTCGGAAGGACGAGTATGACTACTGGCTGACGGAGCATCTTCGCCTTAATGGCCTCTACTGGGGTCTCACGGCACTGCATCTCCTCGGACATCCTCACGCGCTTCCCCGCGCCGAGACGATAGACTTCGTTCTATCGTGCCAACATGAAAGCGGAGGCTTCGGAGCGGCCCCTGGCCACGACGCTCACATGTTGTATACAGTTAGTGCTGTGCAGATTCTCGTTATGATTGATGCGGTGGACGAGCTGGAGTCGCGCGGCAAGGGGAAGGCGCAAGTCGGCCAGTGTGAGTACATGACGCCAGCCAGTGAGTGGACAAGCAAGCACGTTTGCTGACGCCCTGGCAGTCATCGCGAACCTCCAGAACCGCGAGAGCGGCACCTTTGCGGGCGACGAATGGGGTGAGGAGGACACCCGATTTCTTTACGGCGCTCTCAATGCTCTCTCACTGCTCGACCTTCTCTCTCTCGTGGATGTCGAAAAGGCCGTTCAGCATATTGCCGCCTGCACGAACTTTGACGGCGGCTACGGCGTGAGCCCAGGCGACGAGACGCACTCGGGTCAGATCTTCACTTGTCTGGCCGCGCTTTCCATAGCGGGCCGACTGGACCTCGTCGAGACGGACAAGCTCGCGCGATGGCTCTCAGAGAGACAAGTCCCTGCAGGCGGTCTGAACGGCAGGCCGGAGAAGGACGAGGACGTTTGCTACAGCTGGTGGGTTCTGAGTAGTCTGAGCATCATTAAGCGGACGCACTGGATCGATCGGCAAAAGCTCATTACCTTCATCTTGAAATGTCAAGACACGCAGCTGGGTGGTATTTCGGACCGTCCTGGGAACATGGTGGATGTGTGGCACACGCTGTTCGGATTGACTGGGTTGAGTCTGTTAGGATACCCTGGGATGGAGGCCGTTGATCCTGTGTATTGCATGCCGAGATCAGTCACGGAGAGAGTGCTGGGAAGAAAGGCGGCGGCCTCGGGCACATCATGATGGTGGCTCGTGCTGGCAACCATCCGATATGCTCTTGCAATCTAATAACCTGCCAATCTCCAACAAGCGGTAGCAGGATACAAGGCGAGAGAAGAGTCAAATGCTGGCTTCTCTGAGGGGCGTTGCTCTACCAAATGCGAAAGCGCCTTTATTAGCCTGCAAATATGTTGCTGCTCGATAATAGATAAGCGCAATTTTCCCCACCCCTGACTTCCTCATCTAATTCTTCGTGTCGTCAGCATCAGCAGCTACGTCAGTTGATTTGAGTGTGCACGCCCACCGTCTCAGCGACTTTTGCTTGTCCCAAACTCGGAATATGTGAATGCTCCTTTGCGTACCTTTCCGTCTGTATGTACCTAGGCTCGGTCAAATAAAAATGGACGGTGGTTGCCCTGGGTGTTGAATAGACAGACCGATGTTAATACGTTCCATGGAGGCTAAGGGGCTTCTTCGCTCGCCGACCCCCAAGTCTATGGGTAAACTGGTGCTGTAAGTCAATTATCACCAGACGCGTGCACCTTCACCGCTTTCTACCACCGCGTCACGTGTCCAAGCGGTTTGGTGGTGCTCTCGAGGTCGGTCGTCGGTGGCGTCTTCGAGGTTCAAGATCGCTAGGCCAAAGTCGCGTCAAACTCACCCTACTGCGTCCTGACTGTGACGCGTCGCGACCTGCTATTTCTTCCTGGTTGTTTGTTGACACCCTTCCCATCACCCTTTCCCTCTCACACCCTCTCTCTCTTTTTCGCCCAACCCTCACCATCTGGGAGGCTTTTGTTCCTCCGCTATCTCCAGACTCATTCCTCCTTGGAGGCTGTTTTGAAAGGTAACCCAGCACAATCAACTGTTGCACACTGCTATTTGGGCAGTGACCCCTCAGCTGGAGGTGAACTGTGATTCTCTTACCACTACTCTTTTACCTTGCAAAGGTATCCTCCCTCACGTTGCGGCGCGTATCCCCTCTACCCAGACCTTTTCAATACCATCTACAATTTCTTCCTCACCCTCTCCCAACCTGCGTCAAATATATCCTGAAACCCTTTACCTAGTCATAGGATGATCAATTATCCTATTCTGTATTACTAAGCTGACTGATGAATGAAGAGCTTTTGGGGTGAATGTTGATGTTGGTTGTCGAGCCAGGTATGTGCTGCGGCAAAAGCTGATCTGACTCGGTCAGATCTTTTTCTTTTCTTCTTCTTTTCTTTCAGGAGAACCTTGTTCATCCCTTTTCATTGTCTTCTTCAATGCGAATCGACAGTTCTTGGATGAAAATGCATCCATCTTTCAAGGGCAGGAGCAGACTGGTCTGTCTTGACATATTTGGATTCGTTTTAGCCTCTAGAGGCCATACGCCTGATGGAAAGACTGGTCTGTCCTATTGGTAGTCTTTTGTCAAAGCAAGGAAGGATCTTGCAATTGCTTCATTTTGGTGGTTATTGGAAGCCAGTGCCTTCTTCTCTCTCTGCAACCCCCCACCCCCTGGTCCAGCTGGCTTTGTGTCTCCAATTTCTGGGGAGGAGCTCCCCTTCATTCAATACCTTCCTACAATTCTCTTTCTCTACCACCACGGAGCATTGTGGAGTGGAGGCTTCTTTCTGTTCCACTTGCAACAGAAATCGACTCTCGAGTCCTTTCTTTTGCCAGTACCTCGGATACTTGTTCCCTATTTCCTCTTACCTACAGATCTCCAGAGGCATTATTTTTGGGTGCCTCAACTCCCACATGGTCCTCGCAGCCGCTCTTTCCGCGCTTTTTTCTCTTCAACACACTCCCCAGCTTTCTCTGGCAATCTGAGGCAATTAATCTTGAGTTTTAGCCATTTAACCAACATTTACCTCTCGCAGGATTTAACTCGAAGTAACAAGACGCCATCGCGAAGCTTTGGAACTTCAGAGATATACAGGTATGCCAGGGGAGTCGAACCTTCAGCACAGGAGCTGAAGCAATAACAGGTCAACCAGACGATCTTTCGTTCTCTTCCACGACCCACTTGATCAGTCGCTGTCCTTGGACGAGATTTGGACACATCATACAACCAGTAAGCATATCCGAAGTCCGCCCACTGCCCAAAGGTTTGTTTTCCTGCAATTGCCAGGTTTTGCAATCGGCGGTGCTGAATTCTTTCGCGACTGCGCTATTTTGGCCATTTCGCCTACTTCCGTTTTAGTCAGGTGACCCAATCATCACTCCTGCTTCTTCATCTCGCAGCTTGGGAAGGCGCAAAAGATCGATTCATCCTACCTTCCTTCCTTCTCATCCAGCTTGATCTGCGAAGCTGACGGAAGCCACAATTCAGCACAGCAGGTCCAGTCAAGACTGGTTCACGGAAGGAAGCTTCAAACACCCATCGTGACTTCCTCGATAGGAACGGGAAAAGGCAGTTACTATGGATAACTCGTCGCATTACCCTTTCCTGCAACAATGGTCCCTAGAAGGAAGGCTGCTCTCGCTGCTCAGGCGGTAAGTCATTCCCATCGTACACGGCCTGTATTTCAAAAGCCAACCGTTCTTTCGTCGGATGATTGACACTGGCATCCCTCCTCCCACGACGATTTGTCGTTGACTGGCTTTTTCTTTGCTGAACCCTGCTCCTGTCTCCCGTCGTCGCCGCCATCTATCGCCTCGCTTTGTTGCTAATGTTTTCCAAGAACATGGCGGCTGCTGCAGCCAGAGAGGAGACCCCTCCCCTTCTTCCTACAAATGCCCCCAGAATCCCCAAGACTCCCAAGGCCACGAAGGCATCGACCTCGAAGGCCGCACCGAAGGCCGCGGCGAAGGCGGCAAAGCATTCGAAGATTCCCCTTGTGTGCTGCGTTTGCACCAACCGTCCCACCTTCTCCGACGTCTCCCATTTGTTGACCCACCTGAGCTCTAAGGGTCACCTTCACACCTTTACCACCACCAAGTTTCGCGCCGCCGTTGACACCTCCGCCGCCGAGACAATCACTACCTACGACAAGTGGTACGAACAGAATAATCTCGAAAACCTGTTGGCGGACCGTCTTCTGGCCAAGGACAAGGGTAAAAAGAGAGTTGGCTCCCTGGTGGTCCAGCCCCCCAACCTCAAAAGGAAGAAAACCAGTCTTCTGCGGGCGGACGACGACGCTCCGTGGACGCCTAGGAGTGATGGCTTTGAACACCAGCAGCCAATTACCTTCTACAACGAGGAGGCTGACGAGAATCAGACTCCTACAGAGACTAGCGGGAACTGGGATGAGGACCTCGAGACTGCTCGTCTCAAGGGCATTGTCTGGCCTGGGATGGGCATCTTCGATGCTGCCACTGCGGATCAGAAGAAGAAGCGCAACCAACGGAAGGATGTCTCAATACTTTTGCAGATGGAGGCGGACTCTAGAGCCATTACGACGGACGAGCTCGTGTCCAACCTTGACATGAATGTTGAGAGGACCCGAAACGTTTATGACGCACCTTCGACAGAGGCGTCGCCGGCACGTATACCCCTTGCCACTTCTTCAAGCCGTTGAACTAATACCTGCTTCAGGCAAAGAAGCCTAGACGTCGGCAAAGACGCGTAGCCGTCGCGGCGAACGAAGAGGAAGCCTTCGGGGTCGTCAACAATGAGCCGAGTCCCAAAAGCCCCGAGGACGTCGACTCTAGCGGCTCCCCGGAGGTCGAGCCCCAGCCTGGCGCCGTGTTCGAGGATGAACTGGTGCCTCCCAGTGTCAGTCTTGACGGCATGGGCTTCCGCGACACAGACCCCAACGACATTCCTTTCCAACACTTCGGTCCAGACAACGTCGGAAACGTCACCGGGGGCTTGCAATTTCCCTGTGGCCATCGTCAATTCACCGCTCCAGGCGCTGGCGGTGTCTATCACGACAACAACGCACCTCGTGAGTGACCCATGTGAGTTCGTCGTAGTGTTCGCTGCGCTAACGCTATTCAGTCAATCAGCAGGTTCACGAGGATGTGCAGAGCGCCGATCCACGTAGGTTCAACATGCCAGTCTGGCAGACACAGGTATGTAGATGGCCACTTGCTTGCAGACAACCCTTCGTCCAATGTACCGTCCGTGCCAGAACGTGGCGTCCCCTACCCAAAAAGTTTCCAGAGGAAATGAAAATAACCGGGATATTCCAGCCAACCCGCAATGTTGAAGATGAAAGGCCCTCTATTGAAGGCACCGAACTTCAAACCATGGACGTCGCCAACTACCATGATGAGACCTATGATTTGGAACAGCACATGGCCCTGCACCAGCACCAGCACCAATACTACACGCCGCAGCAACTGCAACAGCAGCAGCTGCAGCTGCTGCAGGCGCTGCATCAACAGCAGTGGTCTGATGGACAGGGCGCCATTGATGCGAACATGGTCATCAGCAACCAGGTGTGGTTAGAGAGTTTGGCGCCGCGAACGTCGAGCGCAGTCTACGGGAACGGAGAGCCCAGACAGGTGCCCTTTCATGATGGCGACGTCTAATCGAACTTTCTTCTTTTCCCATGTACGCTTGTCAACCGAAGCCCCCCCTCTGGCATATTACTGACCTGGAATAGTTGTTAAAGTACGCAAGATCGAACGAAGTTTCGACGGAGTAGCTAGATATACGGTGGTCTCACACTTCCAGTAGCTTAGTTTTGGCCACAGGCCAGCAGTTTTTGGCAGGCATAAGGCCCCCAGCAATGAATAGCAACTTTCATGAACCATCTTAATGTTGGCGCTATAGTTGCTCTACGTTTGAGATCAGGTGGTCGAGGTGATCTGAGTTTCCCGCCAATACATCGAGAAGAAGACTTGCAGTGCCTTGCAATCGCCTTACCCTCATGTCTTGTTCCATTTCCCGTGACTTTTGCGCCGCGCCCTCTATCACCTTGCGGGGAATTCGCGCCAGTCGCGCGACATTTAATCCATAAGAGCGATGGGCCACACCTTCGCCGACTTCGTACAGGAAGGTGATCTCCTCGTCCAGTCCATCATCTCCGTCATCAGCCCCCTGCAAATCTTCACCAGCCCTGCGCGCCGCCGTGAAGCGCATGTGGACGTTCTTGACCAGGCCGTCGCCTATGCCGTCGGCCAAACGGGCGAGGTTTTGGTAGTGCGTGATGAAGAGCGTCAAACACCTATTCTGGCGGACGACGTGGTCGAGGACGGCGTGGGCAATGGCGGCGCCGTCGTGGGTCGAGGTGCCTCTCCCCAACTCGTCGAGGATGACGAGCGAGCGCGGGGTGGCGGAGCGGAGGATGCGGGCCGTCTCCGAGACCTCGACCATGAAGGTGGACTCGCCGGCCGCGAGGTTGTCGCGGGCGCCCATGCGTACGTGGATGGCGTCGGTGAGGGTAAGGGAGAAGGCGTCGGCGGGGACGAAGGAGCCGATTTGCGCGAGGAGAACGAGGAGGGCGACGGAGCGGACGAAGGAGGACTTTCCGCCCATGTTGGGACCGGTGATGAGGTGGGCCAGTGGGGACGGCGAGGAGAGGGTCGTGGTGAAGGGGATGTAAGGGGTGGAGAGGGTGTGTTCGGCAATGGGGTGGCGGCCCTGGGCGATGGAAATCGTAGGCTGGGCAGGGGACGGGAGGAAGGTTGGCTTGGAATAGCCTGGTAGAGCGGCGACGCGGGAGAGGGAGAGGAGGCAATCGAGGGTTGCCAGGGATGAGACGGCGTCGCGGAGGGGTTGATAGGCGTCTGCGATTTCGCGAAGCAGAGAGGCGAAGGCGGCATCGCAGGCTGCGGCGAGGGCTTCGCGGTGTTGGTCGCGTTCTTGAATAAGGCGGACGACGGATGGCGTGTGGAAGCGCGAAAGCTTCTTTGTGCCGGAGATTTTGATCCACGACGCTGGAACGGACTTGAGGTCGGTGTTGAGAACCTCGATGAGGTACTCGATGCCGGAGACTGTGACGTAGTCGACGGGTTTCTTGCGCTTGAGAGAATCGGCGGCCTCGGCGCGATGCTCGTCGAGGGACTGCTCGACAGACACAATGCCCATTTTGTGGTCCTCAATGTCCTCCGTCTGCTCTGACTCGCGGAAGAAGTTATACTTGTCGTCCTGGCGCGCGGCTTGGGGGTTGATCTTGTCCAAGTACGAGACGACGAGGTCGAGTATCTGAGGGAGGGAGAAGACGGCGGAGGCGAGGAGGGGAGATGCAAAGCCGGTGTCCTTTTCTGACTTGATGGTCGAGAACTGCATCGCGATTCGTTGCAGTATTTGGAGGACAGACAGGAGTTCTGGTCGGGTGCATTTGCCGTAATAGATGCGGATGAGGCTGCGCTCGAGGTCGATTTTGATGCCGGAAAGGAGGCTCTCGAGGCGGTCCACCTTGGTTGTAGAGTGCTCATCAAGCAGCTCCTGAACAGCAGCAACGCGGGCTTCGAGGCGTGAGACATCCAACAGTGGACGGCCTACCCATTTTCTAAGCAGCCGCTGACCGAAACGTGTTGTGGTTTTGTCCAGGGCCCAGAATAAGGAGCCACGTTCGGAGTGATCTGTGGCATTGCGGTAGACTTCAAGGGATTCGAGCGTGGTTCCATTGAGGAGCATATGCTGCCTAGCCGAAAAGCTGGCAAAATTCTTGGTAAGATCAAAGACGTGTTCCAGGCCGTACTCTTTGAGATGGGTGATCATGGCTGAGAGGCAGATGGTCACAGGCTCGGGGAGGTGCAGGATGCGATCCAGCAAGGCAGAGGCGGCGGCGTCAGGGGTCTGTTGTAGTTTCTCGGCGTAAAACTGGGTGACGTGCGAATAAGCCTCGGCAGCCATGGTCTTGGAGCGAGGAACGCGTTCCACACGACTCTTGTCGCCAAATACGTTTGTGCTGCTCCTCGAAAGATGTTGAACCAGTTTGTCAGAGCCCTTGGTAAGTTCGCCAACGATAACAAATTCGCAGGGTGAAATATGCAGAAGGCGTGTCTCAATCTCGCTCCGCATGAACCCGTCTTCGAAGTTATCGTAGATGATGTCTCCTGTTGTGGGTTGCACGGCTACTATACCAACGTCAACCTTCTCATCGGTGCCCTGCCCCTTGGTGGGAGTCTCGGTGATGCACAGCAAGTAGCCACCAGAGGGAGCTCCGTTCTCCCCCACGGTTTCCAAGTCCCCATTCTCGTCAATGTAGGTGCCCTTGGTGTAGACATTGGTCAGCTTCCTAATGAACGGTGTGTTTCGGTTGTCGCCAGCCTTCTTCAGCGCAGCTGTCTCGATCTGACGCACAACGCCGACCTTGTGGCCTGCAGCGACAAGGCGCTTCGCGTGCACTGGCAGTCTGTGGACAGGTATACTTGCTGAGGCAAAGCGATCCCAGTGGGCTTCCGAAGGGTGCTCGTCGTAGCGGTATTTTCCCGGGATGCAGACAATGCTGAGCTCCTTGGCCGCAATACGCGCATCCTCTCCGAGGAAGCGAAACTTGTAGCCGACCTCCATGATCAGGACAGTGTCCAGATGCTTCCGTTTGATATCGAGGAATTGAATCTCCATGGGCGTGAGCTTCTTGGCTGCTCGAGCACCTCCCTTCTTCGCCTTGGGCGGTGGTGGCGCCTCGTCATCTTCGTCGTCCTCGCCCTCCTCTCCCTCGGCAGCATCGCCCTCGTCATCCTTGCGCCGCCGCCACTGCAAGCTGTCCGGGTGTCCCAGTTTTTTCACGAACTTCTTGTGAAGCTCTTCTTTGTGCTTCTTCGTGTTTGGGTCGACATCTTCGTCCTCGGCGTTACCGTCAGAAGCTTGACTGTAGACAAAGCGCTCTGTCCTACCCGCGGGCGCAGCGTTCTTCGGCCTGGGGTCGTCGTCGGCTTGCTTGCCACCGGGGAAAAAGGAGCTCTTGTCTTGATTTCCGCCGTCGGCCCCTTCATGTCCCAATTTTATCTTCTTCGGTGTCTTCCCTAGTTGTGTGCTTCCACTGTCTTCATCCTCCACTAGGGACCTCTTGCGATTGGCCTCGGGCGACTCTGGTGGGCTCGATTTCGACTTCGACTTCGACTGAGACTTCTCGAATGCGGCAGCAAGGCCGTTGACGGTCTTGGGCTTGAAGAAGCTGGTCAAGGACCGCTGCTGCTTCTCAGGGGGCTTAGACTTGGGCGCCATGGCATATGTGAGGCAGCAGCTGGCCACTCTAGCTATAGCGCTGGGATGAAAGACGATGGGAAAAGACAGATGGTGATGTCAACCTGGGAACCACCCCGGCTCGTTCCAGCGCGTCTGGCGAGCTTGAACGCGTAGAGAGGGTGCATGGACCCGCTGGGGGTGGTGTCTTACAGGGGTCTCTTCACTGTATGATTCGGGATTGGGTCACTAAGCTCAAACTTTCTTTTTCCCATCGTCAAGCGCGTTTTCAACTGCGCCTCTCAGGAGCTGGCTCCCAATTTACACCCAAAGCTCCGTACGGATACTTGTAGGTAGCTCCAGCTCGTGTCGACTTACCTGGAAACCCTGTGGAAATAGTACGCGTGCAACTCACTCGCGATCTCAACACGACCATCCAGCTGCTAGTCAAGATCACGGGTATACGGCCTTTCTTGGAATACACTTTCCACACCACCACTTTGGAATACTGCAAACGGCACAGCCGCTGTCTCGCATATCAGTGAAGTACTGTCTGTCTCGAGGGTGATGTCGATCTCACCTCGTGAATGGGAGTGCGGGTGGGTCTGATCTTTTCGCAAGCTCGTCAACTTGTTACGACGTCCCTCTTCCTTTGACGTCGGTGTTCTTTCGTCTACGGCTGGGTGTAAGATGACTCTTGCTATCGTACCAATGCCGAAGCATGCTACAATGGTCCTCGTGGAAAGCAGGAAGGCAAAATGTCAATGAAACTGCGGACGATGCGACCTACGTACCAAGGAAATGTGTCTGCATACCTAAAGGCAATCTTCCAGATGACTCTACAGACTCTCGGGTATAGGTACACAATGTGAACTTGATGGTTGCCATCGGAGGCTGAATTGGGTGCAAACGGAGCCTGCCAAAGGTAACATTGTCGGCTGACACGCGAACGTGAAGATCTGAGCTGATCAGCAACCACGCCCGAACCAATGTAGGGTTACCTAAGTCAGAGCAGTTGATTCGCTTCTATGAGGTTATTCAAGCCAAAGTTTAAGATCTCTCTATGCCGTGACTTTCGGGCTGAAAGAGATTTCCAAACAATTCGTTGATTTCACCGACATTGAACCATTGTCACCGTCACCTTGCGACGTGCATGGCGTTCGAAGCACGTGATTGGCCAATGTCGTAATTGAGCGATGCCGAACTCCTCCGAATTCATTGGCGCGACTGACAAATGCGACAGCTTCAGTCAGGTAAGTCGACCGAAAAAAAGTGGACTGAGGTTAATCATGTAGTCAAAATCTCCTACCGCTGCCCTCAATCGCAAACCATCTCCCAAGCTCCCCAACACTCGCTTCAATCACAAAATGGCCTCCCAAGCTTGCGAACTTCGTAAGGCACCCGCTGTGAGCCTTTGCACCAGTAAATTTGCTGACCACTGTTTGTTTTCGCAGCTTCCATCGCCACTCCGGCCGCTGCGCCAGTCGTCGACCAGCAAGCCTCCAAGCCCAAGGTGCGCAACTGACTGCCGACGATGATGCGCGACGAAATCATGTTGACAATGTGCTTCCAAACAGCCCTGCTGCGTGTGCAAGGAGGAGAAGGCTAAGCGCGACGAGTGCATGCTCTTTTCAAACGCCGCCG
This sequence comes from Colletotrichum spinosum, assembly GCA_004366825.1. Taxonomy (NCBI): domain Eukaryota; kingdom Fungi; phylum Ascomycota; class Sordariomycetes; order Glomerellales; family Glomerellaceae; genus Colletotrichum; species Colletotrichum spinosum. Next base: position 1,662,337 of record QAPG01010715.1, read on the forward strand.
ACCCGGCCAAGGACTGCCTGTCGACAATCGACCAGTACCGAAACTGTATGAAGGGATTTGGCTTCACCGTCTGAAGCGATGTTGAGAGCGGCGATGACGGCCGGACCGATGCGACGATAGATGTACAGTACGACCGAAGCATACATGGCGTTGGGGAAATATAGCACCATCACGACTCTGGTTTGAACGAGGTCTTGCCTGTCGACTTAGTGCCACGACGAACTGTTACGTCCCTGAACTCCTCGCGTTATCACATGAATGTACTCATGTTTCGCCCGAAAATGGTGGGCATCTGGCGCTTTGCGTTTCAACGCAGATTTTATGGCAGTCTCACGTACACGCCTACCCTTCAACCCTGCTGTGCTGAAGACTTCGATCCCTTCAGACCTCGAGTTGCCTTCGGAATACAGACTCCTTGTTTTCCACGAAGACGATAAAGCATGGTTGAGACTCGGCGTGAAGTCTCAAGAATCTAATTCTCTGCTTTCTCACCTCATCGCTAACACTGTCATCTCCTTTGACCCGGCGCTGCTGGCTGTATCTCGGTGAGCTTCGCTTATCCTAGCCAGGTGCTGCAATTGGGGACGAACAGGAACTTCAAACCAAACTCATTAATCAGAAGCCCTGTTTACAATTTATTCAACTGGTCTAATTAAGAGAAGATTCTGGTCTGACCGAAGAGGTCTGCTCTGTTGGCTTCGGTGAGTGTCGGTGAGCGTCGGTAAGCGGGGCTACTTCGGATGCTGATTGCAGGGATGCACCGCAGTCCAGACAATGCCACCCCACTAAAATTTTCTGCGATAATGAAGCGTTTGGAGACAGCAGTGCTATCGTACCTCGAAAATTCGCGTTCCCTTTCACACTCGTCCACTCCTGTCAAACCACAAAGATGGGTCTGGCACAGGCAAAAACGTAAGAGTGCACCTGTTTCCCATGCACTGACTTCGCAGACACTGACCTCTTTCTCCCTCCAGCCGCCGCAAGATCGGCAAGGATCCGAACAACACGAAATGGTCCAAGGACACGGATTCTTTTGGCCAAAAGATCTTGAGATCGCAGGGCTGGGAGCCTGGTCAGTACCTCGGAGCTAAGGATGCCGCACACGCCGTGCACCACACCGCCGCCAATGCCTCATTCATTCGCGTCGCCCTGAAGGATGACATGCTCGGTCTCGGCTTCAAGCAAGCGAAAGACGACAGGGTCACGGGCATGGACGTCTTCTCCGACTTGCTAGGTCGCCTGAACGGCAAGTCGACCGAGTCGATCGACAAGGAACGCCAAGCTCGCGCCCAGCTCAAGAGCACGCTGTACTGCGACACCAAGTTCGGCCCGATGCGCTTCGTCAGCGGCGGCTTGCTGGTCGGCGACCAGATCAAGAAGGATGTTGACGCCGAGCCGAAGGAAGAGAACAAGGACGATATCAAGATGGATGATGTTCCCGCCGCACCCGAGTCGTTGGACAAGAAGTCGAAGAAGCGCAAGGTCGAGGAGTCGAGCGACGAGTCGTCTTCTTCCGAGGATGAGAAGGCGAGAAAGAAGAGGAGGAAGGAAGAAAAGAGAGCCGCCAAGAAGGCGAAAGCTGAAGCGGCTGATAGTGATGATGTCTCGGCAAGCGACAACAAGGACAAGAAGCGCAAGTCCAAGTCCGCAAAGGAGGATGTTTCAGAAGATACCCAGGATGCGAAGAAGTCCAAGAAGGACAAGAAGAAGGAGAAGCGGAAGGCGGACAGGGACAGTGATGCCGAGGATTCGGAGAGCAAGTCATCGAAGAAGAAGCGCAAATCTGACGAGACAAATGCGGAAAAGGCCGCGAGAAGGGAGGAGAAGAGGCGGCGTAAGGAGGAGAAGCGCGCCAAGAAGGAGGCATCACGAGAAGCCTCCTCAACTCCGGCAACTTCAACGCCAGCCAGCGGCACATCGACACCGGTCCTCAGAGGACACCATGCCGTAAGATCACGGTGGATCGCACAAAAGAGGATGGCTACTATGGATGACAAGGCGTTGAACCAGGTATGTTGGCTTGGTGTATAGTGAAACCACCCCGCTAACTGCACTGCAGATTTTCATGATAAAATCCCAATCGTGATAGACAAAACAAATAGACTACTTAATGACATTTCGAGATTCTATGGTCCGTCATGCCAGTGACTTTGCCATGGTATACCGCCGTGGAATGTTCATACATCTACTCCTCAGAACTTCTCAAAAGTAGTACCCGCACACCTGCAAAGAACGAATTAGAAAACGACAGATAATGGCGGCGACGACGATGATATACATTAACCATGGGTGCCAGTCAAAGCCGAGGGTAATACCATTGAGACGAATTTACAGAGCAACGATATACGTGTATTCAAGTGAACCTCTCAGGACCGGTATGGCCTAGTATACGGTAGCTGTCAATTCGGCAACCCGCGTGGCTTCATTAATGGCCTGCTTGATAGGGGTAAAGTCAAGAGACAACTCTAACATCAGATGATGTTACCTCTATGAGCAGCAGCCGATTCTGCGTGTTACGTTTTCCAAGAACACTGCCAACATTAGGATTGCTTCCCGCGAACCATACCTACTCAGTCCAAGGCTTAACATACTTCAATCTCTCGCAAAGCAGCAGAGGCCGACTTGGACACTTAACGAAAGCATTTGACCGGGACAAATACCTCGAAGCGAGACACCATCGCATCGTGGCCTTATTCGACACTTCACAGTATCCTGGGTGACCATCGAAGTTTTGGCATCACCTCTTGCCCGTATAGTTTACTCGCCTTTGTTTCTGCAGTGTGGCTGTGGCTCTTCTTCTTGGTCACTGGCAATCGAGGCCATCTTGACGACCCTGATAGACAACAGCCGCCATAACCTCTCAACTTTTACGGCTAGAGGACTATCATCCTCCCGTGTACCTCCTTAGTGCTTGTGAGGTCAGCTTGCCTAAAGTCCGGGGTGAAGCTCTTGTCTTTGATAGATTGGTATTGTCTTCCATAATTACAGGATGTACATTTTCCTCCTTCGACTGTTCACATATCCTGTTGCTCCCCCTTCAAACTGCTGTCCATCACTCGTCCGTCACGGTTCCTTGATGATGAACTATAGGCTTCGAATAACACCAGAGCCAAAGCCATGCTATGATTCGCTACCGGACAGTAGAGTGGCAAGGGAAAGTTGCATGAGATAAGCAGATTCATGTATTGTCCCCTGTACGTTCGGAGAGCAGTAGTCTGAGCGCTGGGCTTCTGTTTCCAGCTCAATTGATATCATGTCATTAGCCTTGTTTCCTAGTGCACGTAATGATTTGCACGACAACTAACGTTACCAAGGACGAGCAATATATCGAGTTGGCTCTCGTATAAGTGGCCCATTCATCATCTGTTGTTATATAAAGAGCTATCGCAGCGGCGCACCTACTCGTGAATACCATCCACACATGGGTACCTCTTGAATGAAACAGACTATCCCAGCAGGTCACAAACTCCCATGCTGCCTACTAGTCGAACCTGTCATCCATCTGAGAGTTTGGTCACGTCGCAAGGCATGTTGACACCCGGGGGACTATATACTTCGCTCATAGTTTTCGCAAATTTCGCAAAAGCTGGTCTAAAGGCAGCAGGGTTGCTTTGGGGGACGTCAACGGTCTACCAAAGTGACCTGAAGCAACTATACCATACCCTTCTGTCCCCAAATGATCTATCTCCGACCGCCAGACTGATGACTTTATTAGACAATGTCCCGGTTGCAAACCTCAACCATACAAACTTACTTTCCAATTTCAGTCACATCCTTCTGTAACACCACTGATATCGTCAACTGAAGCACAGTTTCTTGCTTTCACGATGCATCACGGCCACTACCAGAAGCCTCTTCAACACCAGCCTGCCATGAAGCAACCTTACTACCAGCCTCAAAATTCACAGCCTCGCCGGGACATCTACCAGGGCCTATTCACTCCCATGCCAAGCCCAGCGGACGAAGTCCTCGTTGCACGGGATATCTACGCTCCGGGAGGCACAGAGAATTCGGAAGACGGATCTGGAGAAAGCGCACTCGACCCTTTCCCGCTTCTAAACAGCCCATGGGCCCCAAACCCATACACATGTTCGACTTCCGGCTATGATGCCGGGCCACAACACTGTCCGCCGGAAGCACCCCCCAGCAGTGGTTACAGTAGTCAACCACGATACTCACCGCCGCAACCGCCTCCGCAGGAAATTTCATCAACGTGGGTTCAACACCCAATGCGAGTCGATTTTATTACCCATCCAAGCCAGTCATCTAAAGACGACGAAGCTGTACATACACAGCCGAATTGCAGCTACACACAACAACAACACACTGGGACATGGCCGCTGGCCCCACTAGTCCCGGAGCCGCAGTATTACACCTACCCGGCGCATTCCAACAAGACAAATGAGCAATGGCAGCAGCCGCCCAGACATCATTCGCGTCCACAATACGTCGAAACCCACCAGACGAGGGAGGATGTGGTACGCGCACCAGAAGGGCAATGGGGGCAGCAACGACAAGATTACGCCTGGCCACCCTCAGACACACACGGGCAGGCTCTTTACCATATGGGCTGGGCGCCCCCGCCAGATAACTCGCGGCCTTGGCGCCTCCCGCCAATTGCCACAATGTTGTAATGTGCGGACGGCGGAGATCAGACATGGGGAGTTTCTCTCTCTCATACACCCTGGGTCTAACGCCGATGTTCGTGGTAACAGCCGTTTCGTCTCCATAGGCTGGGTCTTTGAGAAATTTTGGAAAGGCATTGAGCCCCCCCTGAGTTCGATTGATGGGAAAAGAAAGGGCATGTAAGACAATTTGGGGAGAAGAAACATAAAGCTGCAGGAAAGGCGATGGGCATTCGAAAAGGAAGAGAGGGAAACAAGAAAAGAACACCAAGCAGGTTTGAAAAAACAGACGAAAAAGGCGACAACTATGAGGCATCATGGCTCGGGCGGCCTTGATGACCGCGGAAGCTTCGGAAGGATCTCTTGGGGTGTATCTCGAAAGCAGGAAAAGGAAAGGTGTTTATGTTTTAGTCAAGCAAAGGGCGTTCAATTTCGGAGACAAACGGGCAACTACAGACCTCGACTCGAGTCTTGACGGCGGTGTCCAGCAGGGAGCTCTAGTTTGTGTGGTACACTACTGCCAACCGCCAGGGGCAGCCCGAAAAGGCTTCAAAGGTTGAATGAGACGCGCCTTAGCCATCGAAAGCGTAGTCCTGGCGAACAATAACCATGAATGAACGCATGTTTCGGCAGCTCCCGCTCTGCAACAGTGCTGATGTGCACTTTGTGAGGTTGTGAGCGGTCGTCCCCCAACAGAGTCCACAGGTACAACACGTTCGCATGGGTAGCCCGGTTGAGAAGTAATACTATTCCTTGATTAAAACATTGCAGTCCAACGTGCTTCATTGGGGGTATAATGCTACGACCGAGTTCGACGCGCTAATGATCATGAATTCGACAACCGCAAGTCAGTGACGCTGCGCCTTTGAGTATTTCCACAGCAGACTTGCGCCCTCCAACTTGGGCATCACTGCTGGCCTGGCACTTCCAGGGGAGCCCTTCTCCACGGCCAGATGAAGAGACCGGTGGAACCTCCGCCGGAATCGTCTCCAGTCGTCGTTTGTCGGCCAAGACTCAATCAGCTCCGGCTCGTCTTCCAAGTCCTTGTCGAAACAATCGTCCTTGTCCTCGTCGACAGTCAGAGGGTAGTGAAGAAACTCGTTGCAATGCGGATGCCTCGGCTGCGTGTAGTTGAGATGCGACTCGATGTCAAACTTGAAGCGATAGCCTTGGTGGACGAGCTGCGGTCGCAGCGCCGCCATTTCTGCGTGTTGGGATGTACTTGCGTACGGGAGGTGCACATTGAAGTCGAACTGGAACTCTTGGTGTATGACAAAAACGAGCCGCCTCAGTTTTGGAAACTTGGCCAGGCGGGCCAGCAGGGTAGCCATGTTCGATTTGGAGACTTTCCAACTTAGCACCGGATGACTGATGCCGGTGTAGAGCCCGTACGACGTCCCGAATGCAAGGCGGGTGAGACTGTCTCGGACCAAGGGTATCTGGCTGAAGAAATGCAACGTCCGAAGCAAACGCTTAACCAGCAAGTAGGGTTCCAGCAGTAGGACATCTCGCGACAAGTCGACGTATTTGGTCGTGACGGAGAGCGTGAGAGGCCTGTAGCGTTGCAGCACAAATACTCTCGTCTCGTGAGAGACTGCTCCCAACGCCGGCGGTGGTTCGTCTCGAACGTTGGCGAACATGAGCCCGGCTGCTGCAGGCGTCTTTTGACTTGCGTTGGGGGCGTCCATTACTTCGTACACGCGCGGGCCGGGCAAGGCGTATTCCCAAATCATCAACCGGATTTCCACCGGCAACTTCATAACTGGAAATGTTTGGCCACCACGTGCATATCCGACAACTTCCAACTTCGAAGGTGGGAAAAGGGTCGCCATGTTGATCTCTGTATGACACTGAGGCCGGGTTGCATCGCAGCAAGAGGTCTTCAAGGGCCTGTAATGCAGCGAACCTGGCGGACGATCTTCTTTAAGGCTGGTCGGTCTCGGATGGGGAAATTGATGGATGAGCGGACCGAACCACTCGGGCAGCGACCGCGCGATAGCTGTGGAGAGAGAATCCTGGATAAACACCCTTTACTTGAAGGATGGAGTTGAAATATAGGACCGAGTTACCCACTCGTTTAACGTTTCGACTAGCGGCCCGAGAGATCTCGCATAGATGAGGACAGGACTTTGTTTCGAGGATCAGCCGGGATGAGGAACGGGGACGAGGAGGTAAAGTCTATGCCCGAGACTAAACAATTCTCCAGATTGATGAGTGGAAACGCGTCGATACCAATCAGAGGCTGGATACGGAACCAAGCGAACAGCTTCAGACGTAGGCGAAGGAGATGCTTGCAAGGAAGAAAGTGAAACGCCAGGAGATGCAAGCCGATTCTTGACCGGAAAGCGGGAGTATGTGCTGGTTTTGTGAGCAGTCCGGAGGCTCCCCATCACACTGGTGAAACTGGGGCTAGCCGGATCATCTGATGGCTGTCAATTTTGACCAACATTTTAAAGGCACGGTCATCAATCGTCCCTGCGGTGCTGTCAGTGGACAAAAGCAACGTGGGATGCCAGGACGGTAACGCCGCGACAATGGACTATTGGGCGCCATGACTGCCACATCAAGCAGGGGTGCCGGCACTGGATGACGCGCCGGTGTCAGAGCGGGCGATGCAACTCAACAACCGGCAGCAGCAGGCAGACGAGATGCATCGTTGCATACATGTGTCTTGCGTCTGGCGAAGGTCGTCCTTCGGAAACACACCCAGGGGAAGAGGGCCGATTCGATTCGCGAGAAGCCGCGACAAAGCCTTGCTTGGGTGCTGATTTAAGTAAAACGAGGGCTGCTTGGCTGCGTTGTCTGCTCGATAGGTCGTGATCTGGTCAGCTGGTGATGGCCCAGCGAACGACTGCCGGTGATTGGAAGCATCGGCTCGGTCGCAGTTGAAGCATGGCACGGCATAGGACGGCGCCGGACTGCTACGCTGCTGCAAGGTGAGCGCAGCGTTCCAACGGAATGGCAGATGGGTAGGGTGCCAAGCCATCGGCCGGGGGTCGCTCGGGGAAGTGGTGGTATCGAAAGAGGGGCGGGCGTCGCGAGCAGCTGGGCGAGAATAACAAACGAAGCTCCCAAGCTAAGGAAGGTAAGGAGAGGGCTTGATCTGGATGTTCCGGCCTGGATGCCGTCGTTTGCTGGAGCTTAGGTCGGAGGAACGACACCGTTTTGGACAAAGAAGTCTGGTTAAGCACACTGCTGTGCTCCTCACCTTCTGCCCCCTTCTTGTCTCAGAGGCTTGCCGCAATCAATCTGAGAGCACTTGACGACGTTGCGTGACCAGTTGGTCAAGTCGTCCGCTCGTCTGTCGCACATTAACCCCTGCGCCGCTGACCAGTCCACCCTCTTGGGCTTGTCTAGACCGGTGGCAGGCTCCCACGCTCGCCATTGTGTTGGTCGCGAAGACCGGGAAGCGCATGCTTCGTTTCCATGACCGGCGAAGGAGGGAAGCTAAACCCACAGGATGTCTAGAGGGAGACGGAGAAGAGGGTGTCTTCATCTTTTGACAGTGCTTGCCATCATCTCGGTGGACTTTGGATGACGACAGGGGTCTAGTTGGCTCAAGACCGATAAGCTGCGTCGTCGCACACTGATTGAAAGTGTGGAGCCCGGGCGTCGTATGGATGCTGCCGCGGCGGCAGTGGTAGGTACCTAGTAGGTAGGTAGGCAGGGACCTACCTTAGGTAAGTCCATAGGTAGGTACTTAGGTAAGGCAAGGTCCATAGGTGCGGCTCGGCAACATAGTTATTCCGCCTAATCCATCAATCGGGCCCACCCCGGGCTATCGGGCCATAGGTGGAAGCGCCCTAACCGCCCCACACGAGGCAACCGTGCGAGCAGGCGCTGGGTCGCGATATAAAAAAATCTTTTCGAGCGCGATTCCTTCAGAGGTTTCCTTTTTTCTTCTTTTTTCTTCGTGCGGCTGGCATAACATTTAACAGTTTCCCCTGTTTGCTGGAATTCTCTTACCAACGAATTCTCGCGTCAGTTATGCCCCAGATCGAATTTAATTGCAGCCTGCCTTTCTTCACTGATCTAACTGCCTTCAATCGGATGGATCGCGCTTGAGGGGCCGGACATACTTTTACCATCGTGACTGTTGGAAACCGACGCAAAATATGTCGTCAGGAATTGTTTCTCGTTTGGGACGCAATAGTAGCTGGAACGCTGTCTCGACAGCAATACTATTTGATCAATGCGCCTCCACTGTGAACCTGCGAAACGATGGCATAGTTGCTGGATGAGTTGCACGGTTGATTTCCGGGGATCCTAACCTCCGGTAACATCTATGTTCCGTTCTATTCGTAACTCCTCTTATTGCCCCATCACGTCGCGTGCGGGCGGTGCCGAATCATTTCCCATCCTTTCCTGCCGGTCCGATCTGGGATCCTAGCAGGCTGCTCTACTCGCCGGCTTCGTCGCCAATCTTCTCCAGCTTCCCCATTTCTCTCTTCTCGCCCGACTCGCCAATTAGGCGCACACGGTCGAGGCGTACCTTCTCCCCATCGCCATCGCCCTTGGTTACGTAGAGAATCAGGCTGTTGATGTTCTGGAACTTGACGAAACGAAGACCAATCGTAGCTGTGCCATCGGCGTTCCAGTCCTTCTCCGTGAGAGTAATGGCCTGAGTGGGCGTGGTATCATCGGCCTCGCTGAAGTCAAGGTTGTGGGGTTTGTTGGTATAGAGGTGAATGGTGCCAGGGCGCATCGGGACATCGTCGTCGTCGTCGTCAGTGGGAGGAAGAGAGGTAAGCTGGACTTTTGCGTTAGCTATATCTCAGCGCCGGGCTTGCAACGGTCATCGGAGTATTACCTGGAGGGTGTGTAGCTTGATCATGGACTGGAAGGGCATGAAGAGCAGAAGCTGGTCATCAGCACCACTCTCAACCCAATCCTTGGCTCCCTCCTTCTTGGCCAGCGCGCTGGGCTTGGTTTTGTCGAACAACGTACGGACGGGGCCAAAGTCCTCGTCGGCATTCAACAGCTCGCATCCCTTGGTTTCGACCTGATCTGTGACGTCGCCGTAGCCGCGAGGGAGCGCCGCGCCGCGCCAGCTCTCGCCGGTCGAGCTGCCAGAAGCACCCGAGGTAGAACCACTCTCGACCTCCTTACCCAGCTTCTTGACAGCCTCCTGGAGTTTGCGGGGATCGGCACCCTGGATCTTCTCCAGCACAGTGCCCTCACGGAAAATCATAAAGGTCGGCAGGCTGGTGACATTGTAGGCCTTGGCGATGTCTTTTTGGGCCTCGACATCGATCTTGACAAATGTGACGACGTCTTTGCGGGAGAGTGAGGCCGAAAGTTGCTCGTAGAACGGGGCAATGGTCTTGCAAGGGCCGCACCAGTCGGCATAGACTGCAACGCAATGGGTCAGTCACATTCGAACAATCGGGGCTTGGTTCGGAAGTGAGTCCCTGCGGACTTCTAAATCGCTACAACAATCCACGTCTGAGACACCACAATCGAGCAGCTCTTCATGGCCACTGGTGAGGTGGGATGGCTGTCGCTTTGGTGCTGGGAGAGAGGTGCATGGGCTTCAGAAGGTTGGAGAAACTCACAGTCAGCCACAACTATGCGGGAGCTCGACAGGAGTGTCTGAAACTCCGTCGGCGACTTGATGTGAACTGTACTCATCTTCACAGCTCTAACAGCTGAATCGTGTGTCAGTGGTATATGGGGTTGCAGAAGATGGTAATGGGAAGAACATCTGCCCCTCAGCAAGGAAGGCAGACAGTTGACGACGACCCTTTCGGTCATGGAAGGTGCCCGGGCCTGGTAGCTTACCTACCCCGCACCATACCTATTTTGGAGTAGTGGCTTGCTCTACCCACGGACCACAAACAGTTGAATGGTTGCTGACAAAGTGACAGTTGCTTTGTTTTCTCTGCAACACTCGAGTTTGCTGAAAATGGCAAATACGTTACGTTGTATTGATCTTCTCTCAACGAAATTGGTAACTTCAGCATCTCCTTGCCCACGACCTCGGGGACACGACCCTCAGTCACACAACCCTCAGTCACACAACCCTCAGTCACACAACCCTCAGTCACACGCTGATACCAGAGCTGCTTGATGATTTCTTTGGCAACCTTCCAGATGACGACAGTTTTCGCCGCCAGAGGTTCGGGAAATTCGTGCTTGCCAAGGATGTCATCGTCTTGCAAGTCATACAGCTGGACTGGCAAACGAAGATTCCAATTAGATGATCCAACGACTGAGCCAGAGGTCCAATCGATACTCTTCAGGACAATTAATTGGCGGCAGGAAGTGATGTGATTGGTAATGATGTCGATGTAGGAGTTGCAGCTGGCCAGGCTCATGAGTTTGGTGTGGAGGATCGCGACGCGCGTCACGCGCGAGAGATCAATGTAAGTCCAAGAAGAGGGCTAGGAGCGCAAAAAGAGGATGTCCTGGGAGTAGTTGAACCACAGACCTCTATAGGAGCTACCGAAGAGGCCGAACTCAAACCCTCCAGTTCTGAGGAAGGCCTTGTTGGCCTCTTGACAGGCGAGACGAAGCTTCGGAGTCTTGTGGTTGGTGATGTACACACCGGGTACACCAGAGACTTCGCGTTCCCTGAGAAATTGGGAGTTGTTTTGCGAGTAACCGGGTAAACGTATGTTGCGGAGGCGCTCATCTTGTGATAGCTCGAATATTCGTCCACCGCGCAAGGCGAGCTTCCAGATCATGTGACGCAACTCAGCAGGAAGCAATCGAAAGAAGCGAAACCCAGGCTTGGAGTGACGAGAGCACCTGTGGTTGGATTTGCTTCTGATCGCACCTTTGGCCTCATTCTCTAGACCAACTAGGTAATGTCAGCGGGATTGGAATGATACGAATGAGAGACCATGCTCTACTTGAAGTCTCGGCGGCTCTTCCTACCTACGGTACTCTTGACGTTCCTCGGCAGATGGTCGGCGCAGTTGCTATTGCCGTTGCTATCGCAGTTTCTGGCCATGATGTTGGTCTCTCTTTCTTCATGAGGAAGCAATTACTCTCAGTAAGTAATGTGGTTGTTAATGTCTCTGCAAACGACACTATGCTGTGTGACAAAGTGACGAAAGGCAAGGGCTGAACTGTGTACTAGATGCGTTACGAAGCAAGGTGAAGACCAGAGAAAACGAGGATCTTGCCATTAAGTAATATTCTCTTCCCCCATCAGGGTCGACGTGAGGCCTGGATGAGAAAGTGACAAGAAGTCAGGAAGGCATCAGGGCAGAACACAGCACATTGAGTGGAGCTTTGGACGCCACGAACACCTTATCTTGGTCATTATTATCCATTATCATGGGTATCCATTATCATGGGTATCCATGATTACTATAACTCATCATCGTTGTCGTTGTCTATCATGTCTATCGTTGTCTCTGCCTGTCGTGATTGTCACCTATTGTCGTCACCGTTCATTATCATGGTTATCCGTCGAAACTACCGTTATGTGTTATCGTCTGCCGGGAATACTATCATTCGTCATGTTCATCCGTCGTCATCCGTCGTTGTCGTTGTAGTTGGTGTGGTCAATCGTCGTGGTAGTGCGAGGGGTGCTGTCCATTGCTGTTCACAGAACAATAGCCTGGATAGGTTGGGCTAGCCTCGGGTGGTGCTTAAGCTACATACCTTATTTGTCGGTGCCAACCCACGAACCTTGGCATCCAGTTCATAGGAAGTTTCAGGAAACCTTTCGTGGAATCGCCAAATCTTTTCCAGATGGCGGCGCCCTGAGTTTGTCAGCATACTCAAACTCGTGAGGACCCTTCCTACCAGTTTCGTCACGATCCACGATCCACGATCTACAATCACGACATCGGACTTCAACTTTCCAGCATGATGTGCTGCCTCTTCCAAAGCCACCTTCTTGAGGGTTTCTGTTGCCCATTTGTTTGATAAAACCGAGCTTTGTCTTGTTGATGACACCAAAAGAGACAGCGTCGTAGTAATTCAGCGTGCATGAGATACTGTAATGGGACTCTGATATACGAATAGCTTGCAATTTGATTGCACTACTTCCTCAGTAAACAATTCTGGACGGGTTTTATCTAGGTTTACGTGCTGTGGAATTCATTCGACCGTGCATTCATATTTCACATATCTTTGAGCCCGAAAGTGTATACCATGACTTCATCGCAGCACGCCACCCTCGGTATTCCCAATTGGGCCTTCGGGTTCGGGCTGCAAGGGGCCTCAAGAAGCCTTCCGTGACGGCTCGAAAAGGCAACTTGCTTCCGAGGCCCCCCAACGTTGTAGACAAAACCACATCTTGGGGTCAGATATGGACATGCTTTACATGTCAGACAGACACCCATGCGTTCGGTAATTTCAAGAGAAGCTAGGTCTAGTCTGTTCGCTCATCTAAGTGACCGGAGAGTATTACCCTATGCTGTCTCGATGTACCGAAAAGACGACGTTCCAGACGCAACAATCCGCGTTCGTTACCAAGAGTTCGGCGCGATGACGGTGTAATTTCTCCATCCGCCGTTGACTCTGGCATGCTCAATGGCCTCTTGGTGCTTTTCCAGGGGGAACACGGTCAACTCGCTGCCGCTCTCCTTGCCGATGCGCAGCTGGCCGCCCTCAATCATGCGGATGAGCTGCTCCAGCGTGCTCCTCGAGCACATCCACTTGCCCTGGAGCTTCAGGTTTCTAATGCCGAACGAAGCATAGGGAATCGTCAGCGTCTCGCTGGCGCCGCCGCTAAGAATGATTCTACCCTCGCGCTTCAACACGCGGAGAGCGGCGTTGAGGTAAGGCGGGTTCTTGAGTTCACCAGGGGTCCAATCGTTGTAAATCTCGGCGCCGGCGCCGTTGGGCGTCGCCGCGAGGATGTTTGCGGCGTCGGTGTCGTCGTTGCCGGTCATGACCACGGTCTTGAGGCGGGGGTGGCCGATTTTCTCGCGCATCGCTGCGAGTTTGCTCTCACTGCGACCCAGAGCGATGACATTGGCACCAGCGGTTAAGGCGACCTCAACGGCCAGGCCGCCAAAGGAGCCGCCTGATGGGCCGATGACGACGGTCTCGGCAACTTTGACGTCCGCAGCCTCCAGCAGCGCGCCGGCAGCGACCGAGTAGTGGGCAATAGACTGCAGAGCTGCGGGGTCGTACCCGTGCTCGCTGAGGCGCTTCTCGTCCAGAAGGTAGACGTTCTCGAGGGGCACCTTTTGGTACTGCTGCAAAGAACCGTCCCGCCATTCTTGGGTGAGCTTCTTGCCCTCCTGGCCATGGCCGCCAATGTGGCCAATCATGATCATCTTGCCGGCATCGTCGCGGCCGCGGGTGGTGGCGTCGACGTAGACCAGGTCACCCTTCTTAACCTTGACGGCGTCGGGGCCAACAGCGTGCACGCGGCCGACGGCGTTTGGGTTTGGTACGTAGGGGCAAGGCATGTTCATCTGCTCAAACTTGCCGGCGTGAACCAAATGGGTGTACGGGACGATGGGCGAAGCAAGGATCTTGAGGACCACAGTGCCGGTAGGGGCCTCGGGGATAGGAAGGTCGATGACCTTGGCAGGCTCCTTGTAGGAAGCGAGCCAAAGAGCTCTGTTGGTGCCGTCTGAGGAGCCCATTCTGAACGTCTGGGAGGGTAATGAGATGAATGCCGGAACAGAAGGATGAACGAGTCGATTGATCTCATGAAGACCAGCCCTGGAGCCATCGTCGGGCTGTACAATATTAATAGGAAAGACGGACAAAGTGCCAACGTTTCTCGGGCTGCTGCTACAGGCCGAATTTCGACGGGGACAGGTGGAGTTGAGGACATCAGACACGCATTCGGCTCGTCGACAACGGTCTAGAGACCGAGCAGTAGGTGGTTCAATTGATCTTGAGCCGCAGATTCGACGGACTCGGGGTTGCCCGAACTGCGAGGCTTGACGTCGTCCTGAAGCAGAAGCCTTCCCAGCTTTAGTCTGATCATCCCGGAGTCATCTCTCATGGCGCAGACCTAGCCATGATTCGCTGTTGACATCGTAGATCAGAGAGGGCAGCCAAACTAGGGCACTTACTGTGCATGGTCAGGAGGTAATAAAGCGTACCAACAAGCGCTCGGAACGTCGTAGGTGGGTTTCTTCCTAAAGGCCCCGCAAGGGATGGGACTGTCCAGAGTGGCGACAGTTTGTCCAAGCTACTAACGAGGACATGCTCGGGAATTGCCCCAATCACGTTACAAACTAGGCAAGTAGCATGACTAGCCATGACCGGGGTGGTTTTTACCTTGTTTCGCTCATGCCCCAGGCAGGATGGCTTATTTTGCTGCCGGCCGGACTTTTTCTATCTTTGCCATACATCCGCTTATGTAATGCAGCTGACGACATGACATCCCAAGGACTCGGACTGCGTCGCCACGGCCAGTGTCCAAGATGTTCGAAAACTGGCGATGATCCGATTTAGCAGTCATTAAAGAAGCCTCTTCACCTTCACTCTTACGCAAATCCTCCCTTTTAAACGGCCTTTTATCGTTGTGTCGCCCAAGGTTTTTGGAAGTCTCGGAGGTGCCGTTGTGGCGTACCTTCCGGCCCCCCGGGAATTTCGGAAGAAATGCCGGGCCCTTACAGCGGGAGCTTAAGTCAACACCTGTCGACTTGGCGCATCATTATTCTGCCCTTCTCAATGTAGGTCTCTTTACGACGCTGCACAGGAACTAGGTAGGTCATCCATCTACACATTTTGCTTAATTCCACCATGGGGGCTAAAAGACGTCCAGTCCTCGACCAACAGCAGCACACTATCTTTGCCATGGAACAAAGAGCTCCACCGTCCGTATGTTTGTGTGCTACAAACGTGGTGACATCTGTTTTGTTTCTTAGCCGAAGGATGGAAGACAAGTTGTGGGGCATCGCCTCTTCAGCTTTTTTGTTTCCTCTTCCTTGGCTGAGCCATGAACTTCGGTTGAACGTGAGCAGAATCCTTCAAAGGTAAAATAAATTGCTGAAAGTCGCGTGTATATACCCCGAAACCAGTCTATTTGACGAGGAATACATCTTAGAATACATGCTACAAGCGAAAACATTCTACTACCTCAGCTCTCAGGCTTGTACTGACACCTTAAAATCAGCAAGATGATGGCCAGCTATGAGGAGTCTCTGCTGAGATATTTATCTTCATCACCTCATGGAAATAGCACGACCCAATCTCCTCATACGTTCTGCGAGTCTTCTCGCTTCGCTTTTGTAGTTGGGTCTGGGCTCCTTCCCTTTTCGAAAGCAGCTGAGGGCAAGACGATGTCTGAGGTGAGGTGAGGCAGAATCTTCTACTATCAGCATACCGCTCAGCTGTTCATCACTTACTGGGAAAGATTCTAGTGTTTTCTGTTCTTGTTCTCAGGCATCTCCTTCCTCCTGGGCTCCTTCCTAGTTGGAACCAATTGGGATTCTCCCACTTCACTTCCGTCCTGACTGGCACACCAATATGTGATCCTCCCACAACCAAACCAGGCTCCTATCAGATTGCGAGAATTATTCTCTTGCACCTTTTTTTCTGTGACTTCACCTGAGTACAGTATGTCATGCTGGTCCTCGACTATAATCTTTGACCCTTGCTAATGTTCTTTCAGGCTTATCTTGCTCCGCCGTGCACTTGCATTCACAATGTCTCGCTCATGGGCTCAGATTGCTGGTGGAGGCTCTCCGAAGCTCAACCCTCTGCGCCGGGCTGTCACGATGCCATCTAGCTCCTCGCCCCTGGCTCTCATTGCCTCCCCTACGCCCTCGAACTCTTTCGAGGTTCTCGATGCTCCACAGGAAGAACTGACTGCTGACTCTGTCAACACTGATGCCCAGGCGCTGGCTCAAGGAGTAAAATACACCTGGGCTAATGTTGTGGCTTCTCGACCTGAGTCTGAGCCTGATTTTACCACCTCGAGCTTTCCTCCCTCTCCTTCTCAAGATAGAGGCCATTTCTCAACTCCTCCCAGAAAAAATTCTTCACCTCCTACCCCCGTCATCTCAGGCACCTCAATTTCGTCACCTTCTCCATCTAGCACCATCGATTCCAGCGACGAGAACATGGGCAACGCAAAGCGACAAGCCAAGAAAGAGCGAAAGGCGAAGGCACAGGCCGCCGCCGCCGCCGCCGCCGAGAATGACCCTATCCGTGCCAATGCTAGTCTTCTCGCTGCTTCGCAGTCGACCCCCGCTGAGACAGAGAGCGCTCACTCGTCTCCCGCTGATCTAATTCAAGGCCTCACCATCGATGAACAGAGCGCCGCTTCTGAGACAGCTGCTTCTGGGCCCGCTCCTTCCGAGACCGTTGCTTCTGAGACCGCCGCTACGCAGTCTGCCAACGTTGCTAACCAGACCTCGGCTTCGGCTTCGAACGATGCTCAGCAGAAGAAAGATGAAAAGGGCAAAGAGACCGCAAGTGAAGCCGGCGACAATAATGAGATGGCCACTGCCGACCAGGCTTTGATCTCATCTTCGGACGATGTCCCCAAGGAGCCCAAGGGCAAAGAGATTGCCAATGACTACGACGAGGAGAACGAGGAAGCCGCCGCCGCCGCCGCCGAAGCCAAGGACGCTGCTCTTAAGCGAGCGATGCTTGCCTCACTTGATAGAGCCCGTCGCAGAGAGTAAGTTTCATGGTGACCACACAAGACCACTGCTGACGTTGGCCTACTGCAAAGACTCTACTCCGCCAAGTCCGGTCATGACTTGCAACTATTGCTCGGCAAGGACGGTATGGTCGCATGCCTTCATCGCGATGTAGCTATTGCAGACTCGAAGTGGTTTGCTGAGCACATGCCCGGACCCCGAAGCGTGAGTGATCTCAGTGTCCTCTCCGGACCTCAATCTTGTCGGGTCCAGAATACTGACCGTCTCGCTGGAACAGGATGGACTGACTCATATCCACCTGCACCACTATGACGTCAACAGGATCGAACCGGTCATCACCTACCTCTACACTCGCAGTAAGATATTACATGTGCCTGCGGTCTCTTTTGGAAGTTGTCTGACATTGTAACAGAGTGCCGCGGTCTGTTTCTCAACAAAATCAACATCTGGGACTTGCGCTTTATCCAGTTCAGCATCATGACCTACTGCACCATGGTTGAGCTTCAAGTGGAGGCGGGAATGGCCTACCTCCGCTGTATTGTCAAAGATTCTACGGAGTACTATCGCGATCAACTGAGCGGAATGTACTACTTCTACCGCCAGAATGACTACAAGTTCATCCAGGTCATGGAGTTGCCTCTTCGCCTCTCGTTCATCATTCTGTACAGCCACGACGCCTGCGCCGATGGTATCTACGAGATGAAGCTGGAGCTCGGAAAGCTCTTCGTGGTCCTCTTCTCCTGGCTGCGTCGCCAACCCGCATTTAAGGACGACACGGAGGCCATGTGGGCCGCGCTGGATTTCCCCTGGCGTGAGGATCTCGAGGACTTCCACCAGGAGGGCCTCATCCCTGGATATGAGGACCTGTTCGACCACAACCGCGAGTTTCTCCCGGTCAAGCAGCAGGTCGAACAGATGATCGACAGGGAGCTCCTCGGAGTCCCTGGTCCTTCCTCGGCCGCGCCCGGCTTTTACGCCGCCTCCATTGAGGAGATTGCGGCTCAAGCCAGAGCGGCCGGCTACCGCTCTTGAGCGGCCGGCAAAAACGGCGTCAGATACGGGCATCTTTCTGGGAAATTTTCTCGAGGATAAGAGAGAACTTTTTGGGATTTTCACCATCCCTGGAAATGGCTTGCTTCTTTTTGCTTGGTCAGTTTGGAGGAGTTTGGGAGGATCGATACCCATTGAGTTTTCAGGTCGGCCTCCAGGCCTCAAGGCCTCAAGAATAAAAGTGGTTTACCACACTCGGTTCCCGCATCGTGATGTCTCGTAGCAATTGACGTGTAGCAATTGATGAGTGAGCCGTGGGGATGTTTGTCGTCTGTTTGTCGTCTGTCTGTCGTCTGTCTAAGGACGCAGGTACATCCCGGCCAGAAAAGCGCCAGGAACAGCCTTCCAGCGCTCACAGTGGCTGGTTTTGGCGCTAATGTGCTGGGACCTCCCGTGTCAAGCGCTGAAGATGGCGGGGAAGACAGCTCCGCTAACGTCTGCTAGCGAGCCGCGTTCCTGGAGTGCCTGGCCTAGAGCCACAGTGCTCGGTCACCGAAGCTTTTAGTGCCGGGCCCTGCCACCCGATTGCGACTTCACGGTGGCTGGCCAGAGTTGACGATTGTATTTTGAAAGGTTTGCTCTTACCGGCGCTTCTTACTTAAGAGTTGCAATTCTATCCGAGACGTCTATTTTGGAAAATGAGGCGTTTGACCGTTGGACCCATTGATCTCACCTTGCTTCTTTCAACAACTGAGAAGACAGCGCAGTCGACGACTTGGCTCGCTATTACTCGTACTGTGTATCGTACCAAGAGCAGCGCCACCAACACAGTACGCAGCTCTCCACAGAATGTACGAACCTCAGAGGGAACAACGCCGCCGAGGCCACTCCCTGTTCCCACCGCAATCCTCCACCCAAAGTCTCAGGAACCAATACAGCCGTGGCGTCAACCTAGCCCAGCTCATCGAGGAATTTCGCAACCAAGACGAGGTATACGAACCTGTCCCGCCAACGCCGCCTCCGCGGGCCCCAGGCCGGAGGAGGAGTTCTGCCGTGCGGTTTGCGTCTCCTCTCGGCGACAGGCCGCGGCGACGCCCCAAGACGCCCATGACCGCGCCGGTCATCTACGACGTCTCCAGACAACAGACCCCAGTGGCATCTCTCCCGTTTGCCGTTCCGGAAGAGGAGGAGGTGGTGGTCGTTCAAGAGATGAGGAGGTCGCCTCCGAAAGAGGGTTCCCCGCTTTCCGCGAGGCAAGAGAGCGAGGAAAGCCAGAGCGTGAACTTGGATGGGTTCCCCATGCCCCCTACTTTTGGTGAGAGGGAGTACTTGACTCCCGTGCCAGAGACGGAAGATTGGGTTGATCTAGAAGAGACGACGGGCAAGGTCTACGACTTCGATCCGTCTCGTCCGTCCGGAGAAGCGGGAAGGGAGGACGACGCTTCCGAGTTGGAGACGCCACTTTCAGACAATTCGACTTTGAGGGAAGAAGAACCACCCCTGAGCAGAGCCTTCTATGTGTATCAGTCGCGGTACACGGGAGAAGCTGTCCTAGGAGGTTCGCACTCTGCCGAATTGGACATTGTCCACGATGAGAGGAGAAGACGGCAGTCCCTGTTCAGGTGGTTGTAAGTGCGGAATGTCTTGGCGCTACTTCGTGGCTAACCTGTCTCAGGCACATTCAGCAAGACATGATGAACTTTGACGAATTTACGGTATGTTCTTGCCAGCCCCTAACTTCGACAGGGACCCAGTCTCACGATATGCCAGAACGAAATATCGAGGTCGCTGTCTGAGAGCGAGCAAAACGATCTTCGCAAGCTACTTTCCGACGTGCGGAAGAACTATTCAAAGACAATCCGGACCTCCAGGAACACCACTGTCAAGCACATGGAGCCCAGCTATCTTCAACAACCACTCCAGACTGACCCGTCCAGAGGGACGCAACACAGCACGCGTTCTGCAACCTGGCTCTGCATCCCTTATTTCTCACTCGAAGAGTACTCGGGAATTCTATCTGCCGTAAACTCTGGGTCTTACCCTGCCCAGACCCTGCTGCAGTTGTTCTTCTCTAGGAATTCCCAGAAGAGGGACATGATGCAGGCGACGCGACAGATCGGAAACGGAGGCAAGAATTCGTGCTTCCACGTCCGTCAGCTGTGGTGCGTCGTCCTCGACAACTCGGTGCTCATCACTTGCGGCTCCATGTCCGAAGCGTCACTGCGAGGCGACGCCGTAAAGATCGTGTCCGAGCCGGCGCGGGATTCCACGCTCGGTGCAGACTTTGGCAGGATTCTTATTCAGTACGGAGACTCGGTGTTGTGGTCCTTCCCGCTACAGGAGTGCCAGACGTGGTTCGCATTCATCGCCCACTTCTCTGATTTCTGGCCCAAGGCGATGCGCTTCCAGTTCAACGGTCGTGTGTTGACGGAAGCAAGATGGTGGAAAGTGCTGCAGTTTGCGAGGACATCCCGCAGAAATGTCACCATCACGATGGCAACGTGGTAAGTCCTGCTATTCCGTGGTCTTTGGCCGCATCTAATGTCTTCCAGCGCTCCGCCGCAGCTCCCACCGAGTGGGATTCTTAGACCGATTGGCCCAGCCATGAGCCACGCGGGACCTCAGTCTCCTGTTGGGCTTCAACCACCGCCGTTGTCACCTGGGAAGCACTTGAGCTACCCCCCAGGGCACGGCAAAGCAACGGGGCGGTTCCACGTCTTCAGCTGGGCCGAAAATCACTCATCAAGCCCCGTAGACGGTCCCAACTTCATCGTCCTACAGAAGCAACTGTCTGGAGTGGAGGAATTCCTGACGGCCGAAACCAACGGCTCGGATCGAAGAGCATATCTGGACGCCGACATGTCTACGCGCGAGGCCGTCTACGAGTACCTTGCGCAGCATGGCGCTTCTCTCCAGGAGTCAAAGAACAAGCCATGGAAAAAACGCGACTATGAAGAGCGAGTCGATGTGTTCAACGCAGCGGATACGATCTTCCGGTTCTTCTTACCACCTTTGTTCGATGGGCCAACCACGGACAAGTACTGGGGCGCTATCATGAGCCTGGTCTGGGTGGGTTGTCCTCATCGCTGTGGATCTTGCATCCAGCTAACAGAAGTCGCAGTTGCCCTTGCCGGACGCGCCAGAAGACGAAACTCATCCCCACGAGCTTGGCAAGGGGCGTCGCGATGCAGTCTATGCGAATGCTCCAATTCTCCGGAAAGCCCTGCGCCAGCTGGCGCTTCCTATTCTGGCATTCAAGAACATCTTGTCACACGCCGAGCCTGCGAATCGTCTAGAAATCGATGTTCCGCTGGATCTCATTCGTGCTTGGCTTCATCTGGTTATGGGACTGATCTACGCGAGCCATGAGACACAAAAGTGGGAAGACCATCTGGACGTGGCCGACGAACTTGTGAAGAGCGGCATGAAGCACATTATGGAACGGCTGTCAAATCTTAAGCTTATGGACAGGTCGTCCGTACTACCGCTGGAGATGGTGTCCTTGATGAGCTATGGCCTCATGTCCAACGCCTCCGGAAAGTATGCTGGCATTAGCGACACGTATTCGGAATACCTGAAAGCCCTGGTAGGTGACCTGAGATCGTCAAAGCCGTGGTTTCGAGACTGACGATGCATAGGAGAACGAAATTGCGAATGGGCAGTCGGACTTGTCTTACCAGCAGCGGATCAACTTTCTGCGTCAAGAAGTGGCCGTGATCAACCGCACCATTGCAGCACAGAACGACGTCTTCAACTCTATTTTGTCAGCCCGGGACGGAATGGCGGCCACAACGACGAGGCACCTGCGAATGAACAGGGTTCATTTCAACGAGGCCCAAGGCCGCAACTACCAGGAAGTGGCCACGCTGCGGTCCCGCCTGAGAAAGGCCGGAAACCGCTACGAGGACGACGACGAGGCGAACGCTCTGTTGGAACCTTTGGCTGAAGTATCAGACTTTTACAAACTACCATCCACAGACGCAGCCGGCTTCAGGGATCTCCTGGCCGCCGAGTGCGCGCAGCTTCTGGAGAGGCGAGCACGGGACTTTGACGAATACGCCGAGCAAGCGGATGTGCTCGAGCAGACGGTACGCTGAACCCGAACACGACGACAGAATGTACGTGCTGACGACCGTTCCAGAACCTAAACAACGCAGCGGTGACGAAGGACAGACAAGAACAGGCGATTTACGCCTTCACCATTGTCACCATCGTCTTCCTGCCTCTGAGCGCCGTCTCGAGCATCTTTGGGATGAACACAAGCGACGTCCGAGACATGGCTGCCGGGCAGTGGCTTTACTGGGCGACCGCGATACCCGTCACCGTTCTGACCATCGTCATCGGTCTCTGGTGGATGGGCGAGCTGAGCCACTTGTTCAACTGGGTAGCCAGCAAAGGACGAGGAAATGCCAGCTTCGGAGCGAGGTTTCCAGCTCACGCGGACGTGTCGGAGAAGCCAAATCGCTACGAAGGCATGATGCAGGTGATCCGCGCTCCCACAGCGGTGTACACCCGGCGACCGCCAGGCAAAGAGTCGTTTGCGAGGCGAATAAAACACCGACTCGGCGGTCGACACAGCCGTTGACAGCGCGTAAGGCAAGGCGTCACGACGGCAGCAGCGGCAACAAACGGCAGATAATGTGTTCGACCCCCTCGGTCGGGCTGGCAACTGCCTTGAACCAGACCAAGTAATTCGGGCCCATCCGGACCAGCCAGGTATCCCAGTCGGCAGATCTGAGGGACTCTGAACGGAAGGGCCTAGACTTGGGCTCAGGAAAAGCAACGAGTGGTGGACTCTCGACGTCTTTCTCCAGGCAGGACAAGCTTTTGAGCTCTCAGGTCTAATCGTACAACGAGTTGATGGGATCGCGCTATCCATGGCCTTGGCATCGAAGACGAAGCCCAAGCACAAGTCGAGGCCAGCTCCCCGGGCCGGACCAAACACAACCAGCTTGGGCTTCTTTTCGCCCAACGACCCTCATTTTCTGGAAAGGCGCCACGGGAAGTGAAGGTTGGGGATGCACGATGGAGCTGCCAGCTCACCCAATCTGACAAGCTCAGCCCTGCAACCCCACGATCAGGGGTTCTCCCGATCTCGGGGCGCCGCAGAATGGCGGTGCGCATGCTTGTATTTGTACGTCCCGGAGTCGCGGCCCACAGGAGGATGGCGCGCAGGACGGAAGCGACCGGTCGATGACAGCCTTGGACCTGTCCTTCCATCAGGCGGCGGTGACGGGCAGCATTTCTGTCATGCAGGGCTTCTCGACGTGTTAATGGTCGCAGACAAAAACTTGGCCGGCCTGGCAGCCTGGGTGGTGTCAGCTGGGCGCAGGGTCCCCCTCCACCCCCTCCGTGGAAGCACGAGGGAAAGCGTGCGGACCGAATCTTGATTTTGGCGTGACGTGCCCACTGGCGTCATAATGCCTGACTTGCCCAATCGCGGGTCTTAGTCGGCCACCCGAAGGGCAGTTGGGATGGTGTGGAAGAGGAGCATGTGAGAGGGGGGTAGCCTGCTGGGAGTTGGGGATGACGGGATGCAGAGATTGGCATTGTGTTGTAATTCGGGAGTCATGGCTTCAGTTCTTTGATGTTCTACGCTGTGTGTGTCACATTTCGAGGCGTTGCTGTTCTTACCAAAAGGCCAAACTGGAGTAATGTAGCATAATACTGTGTAATACGAAGAATACCCAAGGACCCATAAGCGGGCAGTGTTTCTTGCATGTTCTCCTCTCTCGTGCATCGAAGCGTTCGGTCGGGATTCCCGCTGCCGGCAACGACGATGGCGATGGCGATGATTCTGCATGGCGACCCATCTTGCGTGGATGACCCATCGAGACTGGGCGCAAGCAAGCGAGCTCGGGCTGACAGGTCCGCTGCTACGCTGCCCGTCCACTGAGAGTCTGAGACACATGAATTACAACCTCGCTAGAGTGATTCCAAGGCAATGTTAATGTTGGTGTTTCCCAATCCCGGTCAGTTGGACGCCGTACAGTGGTGTGGGAGCCTGGTATAGCTGCAGTAGGTACCTATTGTATACGCAGTCGTAGAGAAGAGTCGTAGAGAAGGAGGGGTCGATGACTGAAGGTCTCTCTGGCGGGCACTTGCCAACAGTTCCTGCATTGTCATTGTTGGTTCAGCGACGTGCGGAGTACACTGTAACTCATCATACTGCTACTTTCATCCTCCACGCAGCGAACCTATTTCGAAGAGAAGCAGCTAAGATGTTTGAACTACCCAGTTCCCACCAGCCCCCTACCGTTTTCCCGATTGCTGCTTATTTAGTCTCCGTCGCCACATTCTCCAAACCTCGAAGGCTCGCCGATCATCTTTGACATCCACGACAGCTGCACTTCTCCCAACCCCCACCGAACAAACTCACGTCTCATCCCATCCCCATCTGTCTACCTGTGAGCATCTGCGTCTACCCGCAATCCAAAACCAGCATCCGTCAACTTCCCACATTCCCGATACCACGCACAAAGGCGCGCACCAAAGCGCACTCTCACCTGCGACCGGACAAAGCCTCGATATGGGTACGTTCACAGACAGGCATACTTGCACCCTGACGTCATCGACCACCAACTAACATCGTCAACCAGCCTCATCCAAAGAATACTACGAGTACCACCACCACCACCGCCACCACCACCACGGTACAAAGAAACGCCTGTACCTCGACCCGCCCACCAACGGCGCCATGACGGTGCGCACCAAGAAAACCACCTTCATCCCCGCACGCTCGCCCTCTCCGCCCCCGGTGTTCGTGAGACCCGCGCCCCCTCCGCCCGTCATCGTCGAGCCGCCCCCTCCGCCGCCGCCCGTCGTCTGCCTGCCGCCGCCACCACCTCCGCCTCCCGTTGTCGAACCTGAACCCGCACCGGTGCCCGTCGTTCCTGTACCCGTGCCCGGACCGATCGAGGTCATCGCCGTGGACGTGGAACCGAGCGTCAAAAGCAGCAAGTCTAGCAAGAGCAGCCGCAGTCGCAGCCGCCACGGCAGCCGCGACCGCGAGAGAGACGTGCGGGAGGTCTACGTCGAGAGGGAGAAGCTCGTCCCCGTGAGGGTGCCTTACCCCGTTCCCGTGCCCGTCGAGCCGCGGTATGAGACGTTTAGGTACGTCGAGGGGAGGAGATACTCGCCGCCGCGGAGGCTCCCACCCCCGCCTGAGGAGGAGGAAGAGCAGAGGATGAGGGTTGTCATCTCTGATCGGAGGAGAGAGAGGGAGTACTACCACAGGCGGTGATGCTCCATCCTGATGTCATCTGTTATATGGGTGTTTTCTTTTTCTTTTTTCTTCTTCTGCGTTTCTACGGTGTTGAAGTACTTGTATGTCCGAGGTACGACGATGCAGTGCTGGGCGGGAGAATTATCAACTGATGGATCATGAGTAAGCGATATGGGACAGACATGAGATATGCTAGAGAGACTTGTGATATCCAAGTAACGGCCGTTTAATCTTCACCTTGCTTCATTCACTTGAACACCATTCTGCCTCTGCAGCGACAAACGCGTCATATTGTGAAGCGCGCGATTTGCCCATGGCTTGATGTCCACATGCCAGTTGCCGTTGAGCCATTTTGACAATCGGTGGAGCCTTGGATGGACACTCCCCTCTATCTCGACTGTGCAAGACAGCCCAGTTCAGACGCGCCGTTCAGTCACACACATGTGAAATGCACCATTCAATCCCATGCCAGTCATCCATCCACCAAGCCGTGCCAGAACCTGAGCCAGACCTTGAAGCGTATCACCTAAAATAACATCGATCTCCGAAACAAGTCTCCTGTCGTCATCCAGATTAACACCTAGGACAGACAACTTTGCAATTGTCACCGAGGTCCTATTTTAAGACGCGACCGTGATTTCCAAGGGTCCGATTTGCCCCTGAGACAAATACGGCCCCTGGTTCGGGTCGAAGACGTTACATTCCTATTCCCCAATCCCCTTGACCATGTCACCCTCACCAGCCAAACTAATGAGCCAGAAGTGAGATGCCTTTTGTAGACTAAAAATAAAAGAAAGGAAGGACGCTGGTGAAATGGTCGAGTTTCTTGTTGGTCGTGAACGTTTGAGCCGGCCAGAGTCCGGCGGGTGTGTAGGTGACTGACTGCCAAGCACGATCCCGTCTCGTCCGCGATTGCGACCCCTCGCCGTCCGCTCCCCGCCAAATGCTCAACCTCTGATGCGCGCGCGGTAACTCGCTCACAGGCGCAAGTGTCACAAAAAAATTTTAGTCCACGTAATAGACACAGAGTACTCAAGTCAGACAGACGTGATGGAAATGAAAAGTGGTATCAGTAGAGGAAAAGAGCAAAAGAAATGGACACTGTGGGAATTGAACCCACGACCTTTCACAAGGGCGCAAGCCGCTGAATGCGGATATGCGAAGCGAAAATCATACCCCTAGACCAAGCGCCCGGTGATTGTTGGAGAATGAAGTAGATAGTCAGTATACAATCTGTTTCCACGGGGGCCGCGCAGCAACGATAACAGGACGACGAGTTGTGAATCGGTGGAATGAGTAATATTCTGCTAGCAAGCTTTCTTTGAAGCCTCCCGTCTGCCTCAAGGTCCACGAATAGCCGTCATGAAGGACGAGGCAGCTGGGAGCACCTAAATGAGTTGCTGCGATGAACGCTCTGCAAGCTTGGGGAAGCAAACTCGGACAATACTCCGACCACAGAGTTGTCGAGCTAACTCTGACGACTTGCAAATGGAAGACGCTACGTCCGTCAGCCCGGTTTCGTAGACTGCTGCCAGTCTCACCAGGCGATTGAAGAGGAAGATGGACGCGGGATCTGGGGCTGGATCGCGGGTTGAGCGTCGGCGCCGAGAACGGGACGGGACGCGTGGCGCCGCTGAGCGATCCTGTCGAACCGGCCGAGTGGCTCTCGTGAGAGCACCACGCTCTATCTGACGTGTGCGAAGAAACACGTTCTTGCTCCTTCGGGCCGGATTGGACCTGGTCTGGGCAACTTGTCGACAGATACGAGGGCAGCCCATCCCGTCACGTACGTCCAGCCGGCCACTCGACAACTGTACGGAGAGTATAGTAAGAACTTATAAACGGTGCCGGTTGCAATGGCTTTCGAGGAATACGACCGGCGTATGGGGATCCCACTCGGGCTCTGAAGTTGTCGTGGCTCCATCGATGTCGTCCGTGACTACGTCCGCCTGACGTCGGTCGGTCGTCGGATCTCCCTCGCTCCTTCGGACGTCACGCCGGTCAGTTAACCTACGTCTCATTGTCTAGTCGGAACGCCGCCTTGTCCGGACTCTGGTCGGAAACACAGGGTCACCGCGCCCGACCGTGACCGTGGTCCGATGATCCGGTCTTGGAGACGCTGCCGGAGGTACCGGATATTCGTATAGCCCCCTTGTGGTCTAAAGACGTGAAATCAGTCTGTAAGCGAAGGCAGAGCACCGGCCCAATGTAGAAGCCCACCATCCAGATTCAACTCGACGAAATGAAGCTTATGCGCCGTAGAGCACGACCATTGCAGCACACCTGTTTCGTCGCTGCTACAGGTGCTCGTACGATGAACGACCGCCGCCAACAACCTCCGTACTCAGTAGAGCGAACCGTATCACACATTTCGACAGAACAAGGGGTGCCGGTCGAGAAAATAGCTCGTGCTGGTCGGCAATCACCAACTGACGAGCCGTGACAAAGTAAGAACGGAGTTGACAACGTCTGTCCGGGCTGGCTCCGGCCCATCGTTCCCGGCTAATCCATCACCCCGTCGTCATCACCCCTTCGGAGTTCGTAGCCGGGAAATGCGATTCATCTGAAAAGATGAGAGCCGTCATCTGAGGTCCTGGAAGCGTGTCCGCGATGTTGCAGCAGGGTACGGAGGTTCCGGTACGCAGTTGAGCGAGGTCGACACCATACGCGCATGAGATACGAAGGGACAGGCTCGCGATGTTGTTCTCCTGATGTCGTTCCCAGGGATCCCCCCTTCCCGCACGGGTATGTAAAGTGCGCGCGCTCCCAGCGAAGCGAAAAGACCTGCGACGAGGACTTTCCCGATCGAAGGACGTCGGATCTGAAACACGTCCGCGACAACGGCTGGACTTCAGGCTGAACGCCTCCTGGTGTGACCACGAGGGAAAACGGATGGGCGTGTTTCACTGTTCTTGCAAATAGTGACCGCGGTCAAGACAAGCGGCAAGACATCTCATGGGAGCTCTCATCTACCGCGAGCTTGGATTGGCCCTCTTCTCCATGTTCGATTCGTCTGAACTTGGCTTTGAACATCTCGACCCGCAGCGTCGGCTGTTCAGCCGATGCCACAAGTTTTCAAAAAACCCTTGGATCGTTTATGTTTCTATTGCAAGAGCTCGCCACGAATGCGAAGGCACACCGCCAAGCCGAAGTAATGTATTACGGCCAAATACCGACTTGATACATTTAGTCACGCTAATGTATGGCGGCTTGTATTAAGCAATGTCCTACCATTTCTGACACACATGTCTGTAGCTACTTGCGTGCAACTCGACCCTCCTTGGCATGTGCCGGTTACTGACTTGAGAGAACGCTCTTGAAGGCGGCGGTTGCCAGTGCATCTCTGACCTCTACCGTCTTGTGATGGACGAGCGCAGAAACGCCTGGTTCGCCTCGAGCCGAGGCCTCCAGTTTGTGCTTGCGGCAACAGCGACGCCCTTCGGAGCATTGCAGACAATGACCGGGATCATCATCTAGTTTTAGATTCATGAGCACGAGGTCTGATCTGACACCGGAGCGTATGGGACGAAGACCATTTGGAAACATTTCTAGGAGCCCTTGTACGTTCGGCTCCGGAGCGAAGGAGATTTTGGTAAGCATGGGACGGTAAAGCACTACGCTGCTGATAATATGACGAATGCCGACATCGAAGCGCCTTTCAATACATCAGGCTTCCTGAAAAGTCTTCTAGATGTTGATGGCGGAACCGTGACTTCTGGATTTCTGCCAAGTTGCGGATCGAAGGACCTACGTAGTATGCCAGAATACCTACCGATCCGAAGGTTAGCGCTGATGGCGTCCGTCCCTCCAACGCTTCCGAGATGATGCTCTCAACACCAGACGTCCGGGTTGTCTCCTACCGACATCGATATGATGAATTTACAAGCAAAACAGGTTCGGAAGTACCGCCGCGGCTTTTTCAGGGTCCAGCTCGTAGACCCTGCCTGGACACCGTGATTGGGTGCTCCAGTAGATCTGAGCACTTGGCTTTGGAGGCGACAAGTACAGGCCATCCAAGTGATCCTCGTTGTCAGGGCCTTAACGGGGTCGTTCGCCGTTGCACACCGACGCGTTTACGTCGATCACAATGCCAATTTTCTCCCGGGCTGCTGCATCCGCTTGTTCAACCCAAGCCGGCCGCATCCAAGTCGGCCTGCCAAAGCCATCACCGAGACAAAACCTCGCCCAGAATTTGGGAGCGCATTGAGCGGCTCCTGACCGCATGAGTCGTGGCTCTAGTGTGACGGTTGCGAGTATATGGAAATTGGCTGATCCACCAGCAATAAGAAGTGGGAGGTCGACCGCTCGCCAGCTATTGCTTCTTCTGCTTGACCTTCACAGCCATCGGTCCGCTCCGTGTTTGCAACATGCATGTCTTTGAGAAGCGACGTCTGCTGGCTTTGTTGCTTCTACCTACGTACAAGCTGCCAACAGGCCCATATTGGAGCAATGGCCATTGATGTAAAGCGATGTATCCCAATAAGGGAAATAAAAGTCGTTTTGCGACCGCGCAACCGAATAATATAACATGCGGGTACGACTAAAATGGCGTTCTTTTCTTCGCAAAGGTACAAAGAAAATGGGGGTTGTCGCTCATAGAGTGGAAGAATGAACGAGACCGAAGTAGATGGGCACCGTCCCCTACAAATCGCTCGAATTGCCAGAGACCGACTTCGATGGACCTGTTGCGTTGCAGCAGCATCTCTCGCTTCCTTCAACCGGAGCTCGGCTCGCAAATTCTCCATTGAAAACAGCGTTCTGTCGAATACACCTCTCCGCGGAGGGATGCGCTCGCTGTTTCGTTGCCGTTTTCTCTACCTCATCATCTACATAGTTCAACGCTTGTTAGATTTGTTTTCGGCCGTCTTGTGGCGACCACTCCATCCATCGATGTGCGACTTGGTGTGGCTGAACACATGATTCTTGGGGAGCAGTGGTTCATGCATGACATCTGACTTTGTCTGACTGGCAGACTGGCAACAGTCAACTGTCAAAGCGCCACTTTCCAGGCGGGCGGTGACACCTCAACCCGAGAGGCAAAGCGTTGCGGCTGTCTCTTTGTCTCTCCATAAGCGCTCAGGTTGGAGGTCGTAGATGACATGGCACAGACAGTGAGCCGCGCTTGAACGCGAGTGGTTCGCTTTGCGCAAAAGGCCGAATCAGTCGAATAAAGTTCACCAGGCGCAGAGCTTGACTTCGTGACCTTCCTTCCCTGACATGTACTGCGGAAAGCGTCAGATCCGGGCGGTTTAGTCTCCTTTTCCATGAGCGTCTCCAGTTGTGCAAGCATGATTACTTGGCTCGTGAAGCAGCCCATTCGACAAGCCCGCCAAGCCGGCTACTAATCTGGGGAAGAGACAACTTGGTGGAAACAGAGGGCCTTGTATCCGTACTCCGTAATCCGTGCGGGCATCTGCGGCAAAATGAAGTCGCCAAGCTCTGTCGCGGTCTTTTTCCCGCCGTGAACTTGCCGGTGTGTGCGTCCATCTGGTTGATCTGGTTGGTTAACTGGCCTGACTGTCGGTTGTGTTGCTACCTGCAGGAGATGCAAAGCAGTCAGAGGAAACCACTCTGGACACTGACAGCAGACGGTGAGAGGGGAGGAGAGGCAGGGTGCATTTCAAGTCTGCGTCGCCGGCTTCGAATTAGAGGCCAGCAACCACGACAGAAGGCCGGGAGAGCATGACGCAGTGCGACGTGGCCAGAACCACCTGTTGACGACAGTTCAAGTGACATATGCCAGTGGAAGCCGTTGATGCCGAGGGGGGAATCCAGAAGTCGTGCCACGACTCTGGATGCAGGGTGAACCGCGGAACATGCTACATAGTACTGGTGAACGCGCAAACCTAGGCGTGTACGGACGGATCATTCCTCGTGCCTACAGTGGTTTCCTCCACTACAAGTATGCAGGAAATGACGGGCAGTCTTGATCCCTGTACAATGCTTTGGGCATTCTTTGTTCAAGAACCCTGCCTCGAATGTCGGCTCTTTGTTGACGTTTATCGATGGTAGGACTATGGCGTTCCAGGTTGGATTAACGTCAAGAATTGGCCAAGCAGATAGGGAGACGATTGGAGCCAAGCCATCGAGGCCCCGGTCCCCAGGCTAATCGTGGCCATATGTGGTCTCGTTAAGAGCTGGGATGTGAGCAGAGCTGGGATGTGAGCGGGCCATGGCATCCGTCCTTTTTTCTCTCTTCTTTTTGGCGTACCAAGCCAGGTGAACAGCTAAGCAACCCTGGTCGGTTCCAGTCCGCACGTAATACTCCGTACGGTGCTAGGATAGTCAACAGCAGGTTCGGTTGGCAACGAGAAGAACGGTCGACTGGCGCTTGTCAGTCGAAATCCCAAGAGTTCTCAAGTAACTGTGGGTGGGTGATGATAGCTACCATATGTACCAAACATAGACAGCGAAAGGATGGATGACACTGAATCCTATGGCTGACCCGAATGAGGGGAGGTGTACGGAGTAGTGTCGTGGTTTGACTCGGAGCGATCCGGCAAGCTATATTTCGGCAGGGAAGGACGTCATGGGGCAAGACGGGAAGAAAACTTTCGTCGTGAGCTTCTCAAGAACATGATGACTTCTGCCGACTGCAGAACTTTGGTCCAGTCAGCCTTCATTACACGACTAGAGCAGCAGCAAGGCTCGGCTAAACTTGTTCAAGTGATCATGTGGTGAAGTCCTCTGTTCCAGGTGGATGATATGGGGTTAGCAGAACAGCAAGTCCGGTTCCACAGTAAGCATCTTCCCTTTGGCAGGTTGTCAACCAGCCCAACACGACTGGAAAATCCCGTTCTAGAATTAGCATGTAGCATTGTTGCCTGTATCATTACTTTGGGCTATTCATCCTGGTCCACGTCAGCGCAAAAATACAAAGGCTAATCAGGAGATTTTAGCAGGCGTGCTGATGAGCTGCGTGAACATCACTGCCTTCTGGACTACCTACCTAGGTAGTAACAGATCTTCTCGCGACGTCTCCGACGCCTCCAATACTTACCTTAAGGCTAGGTAGGTACACAGTAGGTGCCTTACTTACCTCAACTTGAGAGGCAGCACACAGTACGTACCTTATTGTGTACGACAGTTCCCCTGAACCTACCTCTTCCCCCCTCCCTCTCCTCAGCATCTAGCCTATCCTCTTCTGGGTAAGCTACCCTGGGAAATTGGCTTGCTCCTGAAGATGCATTTCACTTAAGCTTGTCCCGAGTGCGGCTGGTTGTACTGTGGTGGCAGCTGCCCCGCTCCGGACCTGCCTAGACCTGGCCAAAGATTTTACTGCAATACCTCGTCCTCTATCAGAAGCTCCACGCGCACCTACCATATGTGATATGAAATGTGTTCATATATGCGATAGCGCTATCCGTACGTACAGGGCCGGTGCCTACCTACAAGTAAGGTAGTTTATCCTCCATCCAAGATACCCCTGTGGTCCACAATATACCAGAAATGAAAACATGATAGAAAAATAGGTCCATTTGCTCCGAGGAGCGAGCCATGTGGTTGCCGAACACTGGAGGCACCTGCCTGACTGATTCACTGCTCAAAAATGAGAAGAACCACATGGGCAGTACGGAGTACTCTACGTGTACAAATGTAATCTTGACTACTTCTACTTTATACTGTGTTGAGGGTCGGAAAGGTGCAAAGAAGACGCCTCAAAACTACCTACCTAGGTAAGACAGCAGTTGTAAATGGAGGGAGGTCAATGCTGAGAGGATGCTGCATGGCAGCTATTGACTATTAGATTGTACGTACTTATCCGCATTTCCTGCTGTTGCTCTGCACTGGCCTAGGTATCTTGACGGTTAAACTCTTTTTTCTCTTCGCTTCGTGTTACTTCCCTGAGCTTCCCATCTTCTCCTGCCAACGTCCTTTTCCGGCAGCAATCTTGCAGCGGCAGATGTAGAGACAAGAAGCTGCGAAAGTCCCTCTTCCGCACACCTTCTGCACCCAATTCTGAGCGAGCCACCCTGGTCGGCATGAGCCTTCACTTCTCCTGACTTCCTGGTGCTGCCTCCCTACGCTTGGCCGTGGAGGACGCGAATAACGTTTGCGCATGTATTTCGGATAACTCCTCCAACGCACACTCTCTTCTCAGCAACGACAATCACGACACCAATCAGTAGATGGAACCGGAGCCAGTAGCCATATCGCATTACCTGTTCGCATCCGCGTCCACAGAACCATACGCCACCGCAACCGTCCCCTGGCACCTTGTTCTACCTAGGTACCTACATACCTCCAGATACTGAAGGCACGCTACTTGCTGCTGGCCTGTTCTGTACCTTGTGTCAAGTTGGGTGCTCTGGTGGCCCATCGTCTTTCCCTCGCCAGTTTTTAGTTATTGTTACTTTCTTCGATACTGCTGCCGTTCTTGCCAGTGCCATATTGCCACGGAATCGCTAGGCGTGGCAAGCCGAAGAAGCCATTGTTTACTTGACTGGACTTGGACTGGGTTTAACATCTGAATTTGGCTTCCTTCGTGCCCGGCTCTCAAGAGTACCGTCGTCTCCATTACGACGGGCCCGACTCAGCCGCCCGCATCGCCTCTTACTGAACAATTCAGGGGTCCCTTTCACAGCAACCACACGCCTACACGGCAGCATCGAGGCGCCTGGTCTGGCCTGGTCGGTCCACCCTGTTGTTGTATTTGCTTTTCCTTCCCTTTGCATTGCATTGTGATCACCAAACTCTACGTCGGCCACGCACCACCGCCTGCAACCACCACCACGTCTAGGGCTTCACATTGCCAATCGCCAGTCTCTCGCCTGCGTTGTCTGCCACTCAGTCTACCGTTCACTGTTGTCCCAAAGTTTCCCGACAACTGGAAAGCAGAGCGGGGGCCCCAGCCCAAAAAAGGCCAGTGGGCACCTGTCTCAGCCAGGCTTTTCTTTCATTCTTGCCGTCGGCGACCACGGCGAAAGCGAGAACCCCTCCCTATCCCTTTGCAGGGCCCCAAATTCATCTGATCTGACTTGGTCAGACTGCATCCTCTTCTTCGCCTCTACCTCTTCCCTTGCCCTACCAGCCTTCATAGGCAGTCCGACTGCAGCCAGTGACGACAGGTTGCACGGCGAGGCACAGCAGCAGCAGTGCAGTGTAGTGCACGACCATCAATCCCCACGCCCAAGCAACACTTGAAATTCGCCGCAAGTGGCCGTTCGCGGCTGTCCGCATTGCCTACGCCCACGTCGTTGTCGTTGTCGTTGTCGTCGTCGTCATTTGTATGGCCTTGGGCCAGACCGAGAGTTCTGCGGAAGTCTTTCCTCGCCATATCCTCTTGTCCCTGACCGACACGACACGCGCTTTGCAGGGAACACGCCCGGCCGACTGCCCCGTTTTCCAACCGTCGGTTCAATCCCCCGGCTGGTCGTCTCGCTCGCTCCCGAGAAAGCAAATTTAAAATACACATACGCGCCAGCAGAGAGAGACGCAGAGAGAAGGAGAAAAGAGGCCGTTGTAGTATATGCAACAAAGGTCAGGGTCATCCAGGCATCTCGAAACCTCTGCGAGGTTGTCCTGCGTTAAGCTCTGACCCTGCACACCACACCACACCACTCAGGCACACAACTCCAAGCAGACACACCCTAGCTGGTCCGCCGGCCAGTTGTTACCCGTCGCATTGCCCACCATGTCGCAGCTCGCGCTCCAGACGGAGAGTGCCCAGGGCTCTACTTCAGATTATGGCCCTGGTGGTCCTGCTGATGATGCTCCTCCTGTTGATGCCGTTGGTGGTCTGACGGATCAGCCCGCGGCTCTACTGGGTACCGGCATCGGCAACGCTGCTCAGGGAAATATTTCCGTCACCACTACAGATGCTGCAGCTCCTCTTTCTGTAGCACGCCTCCTCCCTCACCAGAAACACCCTCTCCGTCGTCTCCAGGTCGTACCAGATGCCTCCTCATCCTCCTCATCCTCCAACTCCCCTTCTCAGGATAGCCCCACGACAGGCCTCCTGATCCCGGCTTCGGATCCTGCAAGCATTTCCATTAGCACCGCTGGCATTCACACCCACTACGGCACCACCACGACTGCTGCCAGCCCTCTTCTTACTCCATCTCCAAGGTACGTTCCCACGGCCTCCACTGGAAGTGCTTACCAAAGAAGAAACGGTCCACTTCTTTTGCGCTCTTCTCTGTCCTCTGTTCCTGTCTGTTCCTCTCATTTGCTCCTGCTTCTGCCGGGGCGAGTACTGGCTATCTTACCTTACTTTCTTGTGTGTGTATGCGTGCGTGCCTGTCCGCTGTGTGCCTCTCTGTGTGTGTGGTCGCTCTTCTCTCTGCTGTCTGCGCCTTGCTTTTTTTTATTTCTGCCTCTTTCTGCCCCTTGACCCTACCTCTCCTCTGCAACCTTGAACTTCTTACGCCTGTCAGGGAGAGAGAATACGCAGTAGCGGAGAGCAAGAGAGAGAGAGAGAGAGAGAGAGGGGACAGGAGACTTGTGCGACTCGCTCAATACCCACGTCCACCTCCCCGGTTCCCGAAAGTGTTGTGCGCTTTCGCCTTGGCGGAAGATCCTCGATTTGTTGACTTTCCGCGTTACGTCGATTCCGCCGGCCCTCCTTGTCCACCATAACTTTCTGCTACTATTTTGTGGGACTCAAAGTTCACGACGCAGGCCGGGGCAACACAATAACTGATATCCTCTCCCGCCACCTAGGTCTCCTCGGCGCCTGATACCTAGTCCTTTACACGAGAGCACAGCTGTGTCTCCGACGACTAGCCCGTTTTCACCTCGGTCATCGTCCTTCTTTCCTCCCGTGGGAAAGTTTGCCGTGCCGCGCTCCAAGACGGTCCGGGACGTGGCGGCGACTCCCACCGACGAACACGAATTACGCTCGCCCGTTGACCTATTAGGGGAGCCACAGACGTACTATCAAAGTGATTCGTCTAGCTCGTCTACATCAGAACGCACCGCACCAAGGTAAGCCTGAACTGCAGCTAATTGCAGCGACCAGAGGCAGTCGCGACGTATCGCGTGGCCACAGGCTTCACGTGGCTGACAACAGCATAGACTCAGCAGGCCGAGGATATCGCCTCTTCCCACGAATGATAACCGAAGCGCGTCCGAACCCGTCCTGATCTCAAGGCCTTCAGTAGGGCCTTCCAGATCTCCAATGTCTTATTCTGGAGGTCCGGCAGCTGCTTCACGCGGCAATCCGGGCAAGGGCGCGCCGCGCAATTCCTCGATGGACTCCGCCATATCTGCCATTTCTACCAAATCTCAACTCCAAAGAGGCGCCGCGAGCAACCAGTCAGACCCTACAGACATCGCCGGTTTAATCAAAACTGCAGGGAGCCCGGAAGCGGTGATACAATACCTCTTGAAAGAAAAACACTCCCAATCGCAGCAGAATGCCCAATTATGGCGCCTCGTCGACAAGCAACGAGCCATGATCCTGGGTCTCAATAAGGACTTGGAGCGGGCGCTCAAAGATAAGGAAAAATACAGAAAAAAGCTGAAGGAGGTTATTGCTGTGCCAGAGGCGATAGCCCCGGACGGCTCCAAGACTGGTAGTAGAGTCATGAAGCCCCCAATCACCAAAAACGTGCCCGCAGCAGACGTCGGTGGACCCAGAGCGCGACAAGCTGCGGTGCCAGACTCACCTACCTTGGACTCGGATAGCCAGAAACATTCTCCAGTAGACATGGCTATGGCACCATACCCGATAACTCCGCCAGCCGACCAGCCAAACGGGCCGCCCTCAGCCGTAGGAGAACTACTTGATCCCTCGCATGAGATGCCCAAGGCCTATGAGCACGCCTATGATCGCTTCGATCACGACGCAGAGGAGCAAGCAGCAGAGGACGCAAGGAAGGAGGACGACCAGCTCATGGACTTGCCTATCAGCCTGTCTCTTCCTCCGTCTCGCAGCTTACCCAGCCAACCACCCAGCATTCCTCCGCCTAGGCCCCCCGTTGCGGCTCCCACCGACGGCTTGGGGGACGAGGGGCTTTCCCAGTTTCCTGTGCCTCCGCCACGTAAACCGCCTCCAGCTCCTTTGCAGCTCCAGAACAAGAGTCAAGCTGGCGGTGCCGACGAAGAAGATACCGACTCCGACTTTGATGATCTCCTCGAGGTCAACGAGATTCTCACTGAAAATAGGGGCCGACGGAGAACGCGGGAGGAAGACGATCGCGATCGGGAAGCCCTGGCGCTGCTAGAGGCTGAGAGGAGAAGCCTGTCAAAAAAGAGCAAGTCCCAGAGCCAAGCGGGATCGCCTACACATGTTGCTTCAGTACCGCCCTCCGACTTACCGCCGAGTCCGCCCAAGCGAATTCACCGAGAAAACGCACCAGCATCTCTCGCGGCTGTCTTGAAGCCCGATACCCTTGACGCTCCTCTCCTCAGCCCTGGCCTTCCATCTAGCCCGCGACCCCTGGGAGCACCTACGGAGGGCCCTGCGGCTCACTCACCCAGAGGTGCTGGTGTTTTTCCCAGCGCTCCGCTATCACCGCGGCCGCCACGCCAGCCGATTCCTCTTCCCCCAGGCCACTCTCTACAAACCCCCGTTCCGATCGAGCCCATGGTACTGAAGAGTCCTCAGCCGCTCAACATTGTCAAAAAGGGAAGCGATTCGGCCAGCGAGAATAGCCGTGCCAGTCCAACCCCGCTTGAGCCTGGCAGGGTATTTAAGGGCTTCGTCACCGAAGATTACCCTGACCTACTGCTCTCACCAAACGTTCTGCCCACAATCACGGTCAGGGTGGCTTCTTCGCGCATGAAACCGTCGCGGGCGAGCTTGATCTCCTTGACGCAGCTCGAGGAAGATCCGGTCTTCACTCTCGCCATATTTTCGCGATCTGATCCCAGAGAGCTGTGGCGCGTGGAGAAGGATTCGGCATCGCTTGCAAAGCTGGATCAGAGACTCAAACAGTGCTCCGCCTTCACCGCAAAGACGCCCGAGAGATCGCTGTTCAGCGGACATGCTCCTGCGAAGCTCGATGCGCGTCGTGTTGCACTGGACCACTATTTGGAAGAACTCTTGGAAACACCTCTGGACAACATTTCCGCTGTTGAGCTCTGCCGTTATCTATCGACGAATACGCTACCTCCGAATGCCGATGACGCCGGGTCAATGGAAAGCTTGGTCGAAACTAAAGCCAAATCCGGACCGGGTGGTCGCCCATTCCGAACCGGATATCTCACGAAGAGAGGCAAGAACTTTGGAGGTTGGAAGGCGCGCTTTTTCGTGCTGGATGGACCTCACCTGAAATATTATGAGACGCCGGGTGGTGCACACCTCGGCACTATTAAGCTGCCAAGCGCTCAGATTGGCAAGCAGTCGCAGAACAACGACAGCCAGTCCCCATCCCAGCCCCCCAGCTCTGACGACCTCGATAACCAGTATCGTCATGCTTTCCTCATTCTCGAACCCAAGAAGAAGGATTCTACCAGTCACGTAAAGCATGTGCTCTGTGCCGAGAACGACAGGGAAAGAGACCAATGGGTCGAGGCTCTGCTGCGATGGATCGACTTCAAGGACCCAGACGAAGAGGAGAATCACGCGAAGCAACAGTCCCACGACCGGCAAGCATCGGGTGCTGCTGAACGTGCTGAGAAGAAGAAGCAACGATACAAGAAGACCGCGTCGCAACATCAGCCTTCGGAGTCGGACGGCCTCATTGGCGTAAGCTACGACTCCATGTCGCAAGGCAATCTGCCTCAGCAGGGCGCACCTGTTCGGACCCGAGCATCGGTACCTCTCCATGACAATGTTCACTATTCTGAGCCAATGGGAATGTCTTCACAACCCTCGATGATGATATCGGCACCGAGAGATATGCAAGTCATTGCGGATTCCAGTCAATGGGGCAACAAGTCCGGGCTCGGCGTTCCCATCAACGAGGAGAAGAAGATGAAGAAGCGCAGTTTCTTCGGATTCGGCCCCAAGACGAGGTCATCGTCTGACGGCCAAGACTCCTTGTTTGGCGGAAGTGAGGGCGGTTCCTCGACGCCGCCCCAGGGTGGCTACCAGGGCCCCGTACGTCAGGCTTTCGGAGCTCCCCTGGCCGAGGCTGTGCGGTATAGTCATCCCACTGACGTTAACGTACCGCTTCCCGCGGTCGTCTACCGATGCATTCAGTACTTGGATGCCAAGAACGCCATTCTGGAGGAGGGTATCTTTCGACTCAGTGGCTCCAACATCGTCATCAAGCAACTGCGCGAACGTTTCAATACCGAGGGTGACGTCAATCTCGTTACCGATGAGACGTATTACGATATCCATGCCGTTGCCTCTCTGCTCAAGCTGTACCTGCGAGAGCTGCCTACTACTATCTTGACTAGAGACCTGCATCTCCAGTTTTTGGCAGTGACAGAGATGTCAGGCCTGAAGGAGAAGATCGTTGCACTGTCGGAACTCGTTAAGCGGCTGCCCCAAGCAAACGCGACTCTACTCAAGTATCTCATCGCGTTCCTCATCAAGATTATCAACAACGCCGACATGAACAAGATGACGGTTCGCAACGTGGGAATCGTCTTCTCCCCAACACTGAATATTCCGGCACCCGTTTTCGCCATGCTACTCCAAAATTACAGCGGGATCTTCGGGTTAGAACCCGAAGAGTACGAGCTGCCGTCTTCCTTTGATGCCACGGATTCGGGTCGAGAGAGATCGGGATCGTTGCCGAGCATGAATAGCGGCTTACCGCAGCGTCCGTCTTTTGATCCTCAACAAACGCATACGCGGCCCTCGACTTCGACAGGATCCAGCCAGTCCCCTCACCGACAAAGGCTACTGGAAGCCATGACTGGTCAACAGCGATCTGGTGGAACGCCTCCCCCCCTCCTACAAGAACTCCACAGCGCCCGATCTTCGCCAACTCCGCCACCCAACTATCCAGTGAACCGCAGCACGACATACGAGCCACAGTACGTGCCGCAAAGCTACGATAACAACGGCTAT
Organism: Colletotrichum spinosum; assembly: GCA_004366825.1. Classification (NCBI taxonomy): domain Eukaryota; kingdom Fungi; phylum Ascomycota; class Sordariomycetes; order Glomerellales; family Glomerellaceae; genus Colletotrichum; species Colletotrichum spinosum. Next base: position 1,702,627 of record QAPG01010715.1, read on the forward strand.
CACGGCATGGCTCGGGGCTACGAGAACGGCTCTAGTGGCTACGACCAGCCACATAAAAGACGGGAAAGTGCCATCTTCATGGGCAATGTGATGGGTCTCAACCCGCAGAGTTCCAAGAGTCGCCTACGAGAGGAGACACGATACTAAAGGAGTGTACTCACGGGTAGAGACTCAGCGGTGGTATGGCTCTTGATGAATATGCAACCAAACACCCCATTCGTTAAACACTCAGCGTTGATACCAAGGTTTGCTTTTCCTTCTTGTTGACTTATACAACCGAGCCCACAAGGGCGCGGACGACACAATGGCGCCAATATACCCGAACATATCACACGATTCCGGACCGGCGCCGAGACCACCATTATTTTGTAATTTCCGATGGCTTCTGCGGCATGTATAGCGTTTCGACTTGTTTGTGGTCACATTATTTTCAGTTTACGAGCATTAATGGAGAGGACGACGCGCCATCAGGGATATGGGACGTATGAGGGGATGACCTAACGGGGGGGGGGGCCAAATTTGTACCACATTGGAGCCGAGTCATCTGCATCTGGGCTGGCTCTGCACTTTTTGGACGCCCACATGCGAGTGGTTCATGCAGGCGGCCACATGGGCGATTAGCATGGCGCTGAAGGCATCGAGAGCTGTATCTACAATTCGAGTGACCTTTCTACATAGTTGGACAAATGGGCTTTGTTTTTGGCAAACGATAAGCATGCTTTGAGTCGCGTATTTGCCGTCGTCCCTAAGGTAAGGTAGGCGCCGCACGTGGCTACCTTGCACACAGCTACCTACCCGGTCTCGCCTGATCCCAGGTGGCGGGCGGGCGGGCGTCCAGCCACAGCCGCTGGCTGACTAAGAAAGTAGTCAAGGTCGGATGCATCGGCACTTGTCTGTCCCGCTCGACTACGGTTAACCTACATTGATCGGCAACAGCTTGCGCCGCGATCTCCGTCCCTCCATATACGATTTCTGCTTCAAAGCACCGAACCCGAACGATCTCGGCGCCGATACGACGATGGACCACGGCGACTCGGTCCTCGATCCAGCGTTGAGGGGCGAAGAGCTGTCAATCAACGTCAACCCGAGTGGTCTGGCGCAGACGATTCCACCTCGCGGAGACGAAACGATAGCGGCACCCGGGCGAGGGAGCGCCGAGGGACAGGGACAGGGACGCCACGCCGGCGGCGGCGCTGCTGCCACCGACTCGCCCGAGACGCCTCACTCGGCGCACGGGGGCGGCGCGGCGTCCACGAACGGGGATACACCCCACGATGCGCTTCTTCACGGCGGCGACGACCCGAAACGGCCCAGAGCCTGCGAGGCCTGCAGAGGGCTGAAGGTGCGATGCGAACCCGACGTCAGCGAGCCCGATGGCCCTTGTAAGAGATGTAAGAAGGCGGGCCGGAACTGCGTGATTACCATGCCCACGAGGAAGAGGCAGAAGAAGACGGACAGTCGAGTGGCGGAGCTGGAAAAAAAGATTGATGCGCTCACAGCCAGTCTGCAGGCTCGTGGGACTGGGACCACGCCGAGCGACACACCAGCAGAGGAGAGCGGGTTCAGGACACGATGGGGCGAGTTTGGCATGGCGAGGTCCTGGCCTGGAGAAGACGGCGGCGCTGCTCCGGTACAGCACGTCCATAAGGAGAGGTTTGAGACCTCTGCTGCGCCTGTGAGTGCTGTTGCCGGTGCTGCTGCCGCTGCCGCGGCTGGGCAAAAGAGGAAGTTTGGGGCTGAAGTGGGCGACACTGCAGCGCCGAGTGAGCAGATTCCCGAGACGAGAGTGCCGCCGCCGATACACATGGGAAGCGACTACGCCGACGTCGTGGAACGAGGTATCCTCAGTGCCGACAAGGCCTCTGATTTGTTTGATCGATATTGCACTCACATGGCGCCTCACATGCCTGCCGTGGTGTTTCCCCCGGGGACCACCGGCACGGAGTTGCGGAAATCAAAACCCCTTTTATTCTTGGCCATCATGTCCGCTTCATCCTCTGAGTCGCCCAACGTCCAACGCCGACTGGTGAAAGAACTGATGCAGATCTTTGCTGAAAAGATCATCATCACGGGGGAGAAGAGTCTGGAAATCGTACAGGCGCTTCAGGTCGCGGTAATCTGGTACTGGCCTCCCGAGCATTTCGAAGAGCTCAAATTCTACCAGCTCGTGCACATTGGCGCAGTGATGGCGCTTGATGTCGGTCTTGGCAGAAGGAGCGCAGGGAGGAAAATGCAGGTTCCGTATCAGTGGAGGAATCACCCCTTCAAGCGGTCTCCTCCGGCAGATCCGACGTCGGTCGAGTGTCGGCGCGCGTGGTTGGCGGCGTATTTTCTTGCGGCGAACACGAGCATGGCGCTTCACAGGCCGAACTTGGTGAGATGGACCGGCTTCATGGCAGAGTCGATGGAGGTACTGCAGAATTCGCCCGAGGCGGCGCCTTCGGACAAGTACTTTTGCCATTTGGTTTGGACGCATCGACTTGCCGAAGAAGTGGGCATTCAGTTCTCCATGGATGACCCGGCTGTCGTGCCCAACATTACCGATACGAGGACGCAATACTCGCTGAGGATGCTGGAAAGAGACCTGGAAAAATACAGCTCCTCGGTGCCCAAGGAGGAGATGCAGTGTAAGTTGATCGTTGGAGATGGCCAAGACAATAGCTGACACGATCTAGCTACACTTCGCATGTCGTTTCACGTCTTGTCACTGTACATGCATGAAATCGCTCTGCATACTCAGCTTGACGACATTCGTCCGCCATTTGACACGGCAACCCTCAAGGACGGCATGCTCACCAACCTCACGCTCACAACATCACATATCAACGCCCTCTCGGCGTGTCTCTCGGCCATCGACGGCATCTTCGAGGCCTTCCTCGCCATGGAGGTTCCCAGTATCCGCTGTCTACCCGTCTTCAACTTTGTCCGCGTGGCATACGCTGTGGTGGTACTTATCAAGATGTACTTCTCCGCCACCGCGCCCGGCTCCGAGCTGGGCAAGGTGATTGACAAGGACAACATGAAGGTGGAACACTATCTCGACGCGCTGCTCGAGAAATTCAGAGCGGCGGCGAGCGACGACCGCAGCAGACCGGCTGCCAAATTTCTGGTGGTGCTGGTCATGTTGAGAAGTTGGTTCCTGAAGCAGAGCAAAGGTCTCGGCGTCGGCTCCGTTCCCGGCTCCGACGCGCCACTGCCGCGTCCCCCTACCGCACAATCTTTGAGCACATCACGACCTCCCGGCACGACCTCCGAGGAACAACAGCGGTCTTCTTATCCGCCGCCGATGCAGGAATACCCTGCCGCCAACACTCCACTCCACCTGTTGTCGGAGATTGCAACCAACGACCGCTCCAACTCGCGGTCGTCGTCGAACAACCTCCTCTGGAACGCCCCGTCTTCCCGTCAACAGCAGGCATTCATGTACGATCCGGCAGTCGTCACGCCAATGGACGGCTCGGGACCCAACACGGCCTCCACCGCCGCGACGGTGGTCGACCCCTCGGCGTCTCAGAACACGAACTGGCTGAACCCCGTTTTCCCCAACGAATTGCAGGACCTGGGCATCGACGTCGGCCTCACGGACGGCCTCTCCCTCGAAGAATTCACAACGGGCTTCGGCGCGAGCCCGAACAGTCTCAGCAACGGCATGAGATACGTCATGGCGCAGGACCCGTGGCTCAGCGGCCTCGGCGGCCTCGGGGACATGTTTGAGGGGATGCCCGGCGGCGGAGGGGCGCCCATGTTTCCCATGTGAGCCGGCGCTTCCGGAGTATGGCTGTCGTAGATGCCCCATGCCCGTCTTGCTTTCGGCGCTCCCATGTTGGAGTCCTCGTGCCCCGAAAACCCCGAGCTGGTTTCATACCCCGCGAGGATTGGTTTATCCCCTGCCGTCTCATAATGATGCAGGTATTTCTCCCTGGAGGAGGGGGTGGTGGGGGGCATGCGTTTCGACCCAGGGATCATCGTGGTGCTTTTTACCTTTTCCCCCGCCCTTGGGGAACAACACCACACGACAAACCACATGATGGGTTTCAACTCTACCGCTACAGACGAATGGGCCATCGCTCCCACAGGCATCCTAGAGCGCGAATCAGCACATTATGTCAGGTGTCGAGAACGGAGAAAAGTAAATTTGGGCGTCAACAGCCCTCCCAGAACCATTACGACCCGGAGCTCCTGTTTCTCTCGGTGCATACTACAAAAAGTCTCCGAACGAGGAGAAGACGCTCGGCCAGATGGGACGAATGGAAACCCCCTTCCCCTCTACCACCGTAAAGAAGAAACAAATTTCCGGGCTTTATTCTGCCCGGGCAAGCGGCTGAATCAGATTAACCAGTACACGAGCCTCAAGCAACCAAGCTACGGAATATTGCAAGAGCGCGCGTATACACACACACACACACACACATCAACTGTGGGGCCGCAAGGAACCAATGGAAAATGACAAGGGGAAACCCTTGGTTTCTGGCTATGTAACCAGATTTCTGATAGTACGTGATGCCTGGGGAAAAGCTGTCATGTGTTTGTCGTGGACCGCGGAAATGGGATTACGTACAAAATGCAAATGATATCGTCTAGTGGACCACAGTTCATGATAACAGCCCTCGAGATTCGGACCTCGTCACTACAAGGTATGCGCGTTACTGTACCCCGCTGTTCGGCTGCGAATGGGATCGGGTTCCAGGTATCTGGATAGGTCCCAGTTTAATCGTTCCCACTCTAAAGCTTGTGAGATACCGAAAGGTCTTTAGCGTGCAGATGTAGGAGGTGGATAGTTAGGGTCTTGCTGATGTTCCATCAGTTGACTTTTCACGGGCCATGGCTTGGGTCTGGAATGGAAAGAAGAGCAGTAGCAACGTTGGATCACGAAGCCTTAACTCGGCCCCATGCGTGTTTCTTATGACAGCTAAGCTCGGTGTTTGTCGCCGGCGGTTCGTCCGAGTATTTCAGGCTCTATGCCCACACGGCCAAAACCCTCAGCTAGCTATGTGCATCCTGTGCATCCTCCGAAGTGAACATGCCCCCATACTTCGTCAGTCTGTACTTCTTCTGGCAAGCCACGCCCCATTTTCCCAACTCCAGCTGGATAGCCACCGAAAATGTAATAATACTTTCCCCCACCCGCTAGACACAAAACGTGCCGGTATGGCAACCATCAGTTCCTTGATGGCTGCAAGCAGAAGCCAGACAGTCTTCCCGGACCAACTTTGTTTTGGTATCCGAAATGTAGCAATTTGCGATCATCCTCCACCAAATTCCCCGTTCCATGGGTAAAACTCCTAGTAAATTCGTACTTCCATTCCGCTTCCGTGTGAAAGTCTGAGACAAAAGTCTCATTTGCATGTGTCGTGATGCCCGTTAAACCCCAAGTTGAAACCGCAAACGGCCCATCGCTAGTACCGGCCACGCCAACTAAACGCCGCGTGGAGAAACGTCGACGGTGGCTTTTCCCACGTAGAGTAAACATACCAGTGAGACGCTCACAATACACGAAACGCTTGACGAATGCTTTTTTGTCGTTTTGTGATACGTAGCGTTGGCAGAGTGGAACTACACCACAGAGTAGTGCATATCCTTTGCGTCAGTCGTGAATGACAGCTGCTAAATTTGCTCAGTCCATGTAGAAGTCGCCCTTCAGGATGCGTTCTTGAAATGCATCGGGCTTGGGTCGCTCGGGAGCCTTGGGTTTCATGGCAGCTGCCTGTGCGGGAGGAGCAGGCATGTCGGGGACGGACTTGGTGCGGTCGTGGTTGATACCACTGTTCCTGGGAGGGGAAGACGAAAGGCCGGAGCCGAAGGAAAAGGATGGCCTCTGGCCCTGGACAGAGCTTTCGGCACGAGATCTGAGCTGCTCGGACCAGTTGAAGCCTTGGTCTGAGCGAAAAGAAAGGTTAGAATATGTTCTTGAACTTGATGTATCGCTCGTCTGTGCTCTGATACCATGACAAATCCCCCACGATGCAACGGAAGCCGTCGGTGAAGCGGTACTGGAATTCGGGCCAGAGCTCCGGGGCCAGACACAGCTTTCATACTTCTCGGCAGACGAAGGCGTAATGGGCAGGGAATGGGCAAAAATAGTGGCAGAGTTCTTACCGTTTGATCCCGGACTTCCACCACCAGTGCGCAAGTTGCGCATTGCCTGAGCTCCGAAGCTCATCCTGCGGGTAAAAGGAGTGGTAGGAGCAGTTCGGGCGTTCGCCGGCATCTCTTCTTCGTCGACAGCGTTCTCGTCGATGGAGTCGTTGGAGTTGGTCGACAGACTTCCCCGTCTCAGGGAGTTGAAGGCGTTGGAGCCGGTAGGCGAGGTGCCGGTGAGGCCGAGACCGGTGGAGACAGAAAGACGGCGTCGTTGAGCATCGGCTGTGCCGATGGGGAAAGCTGCACCTGTCGATGTCGAATTGCTTCTAAAGAGGCCGGCGATGGCCTGCTGGGTGACGGAACCACGACGCTGGCGATGCATTTCGTTTTGAGGGTTGTTGGCGGTAGTGTTGTTGCTGTTATCTGAGGACATGATGGGCGAAAGGAAATTTCGAGGGGGAAATGGAAGAGTAATTTATTTGGTTGATTGTAGAAAGAGGGGAATGAATGTGCCGAGCAGTGCGAATACAATTCAGTAGTTGGTCGATGTTTCGGTGGTGTCTTGCGTGGTGTGAGATCTAGAAAGAATCGAAAGTGTGATCAAGCGGGGAGTCGTTCGATACGTGTTGGAGTGTGGAACACGGCGGTTATATATCGAAGTAGCCGATGAACTGATTTGGGGTGACACCAAGGGCGGGTTACGAAAGGTTGATCACAAGGAAGACCAGGGATGGGACGAGCGTAGTCCGCCGTGGAAGTGTCGATCAAGGGGCTTGCTGGTAGAACAGCAGTCCGTGGTTGGAGTCAAGACGGTGGACGGGGACTCTTCTGGTACACGTCGTCTTTGTGCGTTTCTGGGTCGTTTGTGCTCTGCGGGTTGGGAGGGATCGACCGGGGGAGCGTCTCTTTGCGTGGTGTTCTTGGACAATCAGTATGTACACAAGCAGGTTGAAGGTCTAATCGAGTGACGTCGAGCTTGGGGGCAGGGCAAGTTGTAGGGGGTAGGGCCTGAGGGTTTGCGGGTACGGGGTGCGAGGAGCTGGGCTGGACGGGGGATGGCTGCACTGGTAAATGCTGAATTGACGCTTTGCAAACGGTTTGGTTGCAATGGTGCGCGCCGGACGCTGAGCTTGGGGGACTGGCTCGTCGGTGGCCGTGTACCCAGGACTAGGACCAGGAAGCTGGCGAGCGGCGGTGGGCGGCAGTAGATGGGATGTGGGGAAGAGGTGAGTGGATGTGGTGTCGGTCGGCGCGTGTCTGAGCACCCGACAGTGCCGTTTGATTTGGGCAAACGAAGTACGGGAAGACTTGGACGCACCCAATGATTTATGGCTGGGCTCAAGGTTGTGACTATGGCGCAGTTGCAGGAATTGAGGTAGGATGGCGGCGTGGCACTCTCCTACATGGAGGGTACTCGTACTGTTGCGTTGATGATGGTGATCTCGGATGGTTGCTATTGTAAGGTAGAGCGTGGAGAAGAAGCGGACGCGGTGGCAGCGAGAAAGACACCGCAGAGACAGAATGGTATTTTCAGGAGGGTGGTTCAATGAGGAATGGCGAGGTCGATCACTGAATTCTTGGGTGTGGAAGACAACCTGGAGGTGGTGGGCGGGCGCGAAACACACGAGGGCATTAAGGAAGGCAGAGGGCGTAAAAAAGGCAACCGCGGGCTCAATCTACCTTCCGCCTTTCCCCTTTTCGAGACTACTTTAGGCAAGAGCGCCGCCTATACTATGAAAGTTGTACCTGCACTCGATCATAACACTTGCCTCATCTACTTGCTTTTCGATGAAGTTCTAGGCAGACAGTCAGGTAAGGTACCTTACCTACTCACCTACTAAGGGATTCTGAGATCCCGGGAGGTCAGCTCAGGTGTCGCAATGAGAACCTGTGAGGAAAGTGGACTTTGAATGGTCCTTCACGAGAGGACATGACCGACCTAACGAGGGAAGGCGCGGAGGCCCCGGCTCGGCAGCTACACACTGCGTCGTCCAATGATAGGCGGCGCTAAACCAGGTGGCCCCCAGCTTAGCTACGTCACCCACACAATCTGAAAGCACCAACAGAAGATGCGGGGTAATCTATCCAACCGCCAGACGAAGGAAGGGACGACATCTCACAAAGCCACTGCCTTACGTGATAACCGACTGCCCTATCAAGCTGGTGAGATTGGCTGCAGAATTTCCTGAGAAGCGCGAACGGGGGGTAAAACAAGGGGTCCTCGGAATTGTTGATTTCGACAAATGCCTCGTTCCAAAGGACATGAGCTTCCAACATGTGCTGGCCCAGATATGACAATCTATCGGGCACAGCTGTCGTTCCCTTCACTGCAAATGATGGGATGGTATCCGTAACGGGGGCATCGACCGATCGACACTGTCCGTATCCCAAGATACGGAGTACGGATACACAGTCTTCATATTCGCCTCCTGCCACTAATTATTACAACACTGCACCACTGTAGCAGTACACCTAACTACCCACCTGCCACTGCCACTGCCAGTCCACCAGCCCCAGCACACCACCACCAGCGCTTGCGTACTGCGGTCCCTGGCAAGCGGGACGTACCTATCCCTCCACGACTGCGCGACGCATGGCTCCTGCAATACAGAGACACTCGTCCACAAATCTGCACCCTCTCACATGCGGCCGCGCTCAACGAGCAGTAACCCCAAGTCGAATGCCGCATCCCGTCCGAGTGCTGCACGGCTAACAGATAGACGTCCCATCTCATGTGCCATCGCATGGCTTCTCTCGCCACCTTGGACCACTATGGGCTCATCTCCAAGCACCATGACCTGCCCATGTTTTGCACATCTCAAACATACCGAGCTTCGAAAAGAGAACCTTGAGTCCAGTCCGGACGAAAATCAACCACTAGACTCATGTCATGGAGAGCTTCTACTCGTGTCCGCCAATACGGCTTGGCCTTGAGCAAGCTCAAACCAAACTGTTAATCTATCCGTGGTCGAGACCCCCAGGGCCCTCTCAAGTCTTTGAAAACACCAAATCCAATGTATTCAACCTGAACCTTGCAGGTCACAGGCCGGCCAACTTGGCCGTCTTTGTCATCGGCACCTCTAGATTCCCATTACCTTCCCTGGCTAGCCATAATCCTTGAAGCTTTTGCTTCGGACTGTTTCTTCTTGCTGCCCACCCCACGAACCGATCCTGTCATTGCTCGTCTACACCGGTCACGCAAGGTTCTCTGTACCTACACCTCTGTCGGCTTGGCTGCCTTGGCTTTCACACTGCACTCGCATATACCAAGGTGACAGCGTCAGCTTGGCATGCATACGGCCCTCCGCCAGGCCTGCCCCTGATGGGTCGACGGTTCGTCAGCGGCATGGCCGCCGCTCCAATCGCTTGTTGCATGATACTCCAGAATGACCCAAAACGCAGCATTCAGAATCTCATCGAGCAGAGATTGGCGAGCTCTCCCGTCTTCTCAACCGCTGTAGGCGGAGCACGGACGCGAGGGCGCTGGGGGCTGCAGCCAGCAAGAGGTCCTCGGACCTCTCCAAGTCTTTTCTTCAGACCAGATTATCCTCTGTGGACAGATTGCCAACTTTCCAAATCTGCCCAACGAGTCATCCATCGACTGACTGACGCATCAAGTGGGCATGTTTCTTTCGATGCAGTCTCACGACTCGCCGCAGAGTTTCCATGCTTCTTCGATACCACCTCGTAGGATACTTGGGCTAAAAACTGGCTGATGGGCGTCCTGCGCAACCAAGCTATAGAGAGCTTTCTTGGCTAAGCTAGGAGTGCTACCCCGTCACAGAACTTCCAACCACTCGTGAGCCAAACTCAACCCGTCCAACCTGTTCACGTTTCGATTTGGCCAACCCCCGTGTCGGACACTTCCCCAGACTATCCACCACTCTTTCTGACTCGGCGCCAGGATCACCATCCATCCATCATCCTCGAATGCGCTCGACCTTTCGACTTCCCCGCAAATTCCGGGTCTCAAGAGAGGCTCCATCTCTTGACCTGACCTGGGACGGGACTTGGCCAGATGGTTTCCTGACCTGCCAGATTAGCCCTCCCGCTGATTAGTCTAGTCGCACAACAACCGTGAACCGTTCCTTGGCCATGCTGTTGGCTTGTCTGGGCAGCCAGTTCAGACTCCGCGAGTTGTCACGTCTCACTTGGGCCATGCGTTTTGCCGTGTCACGGGAAAGCTTAACCCAAGTGGCTTGGCCCATTGCTGACGGCCGCGTTGGCCCACTGGGCCATTGTGTCAACACATCTCCATCTAACCTGTTACACCGCAGATTTTGGGCTGTTATGTCGCGCCTTCAGTGTTGTGACGGTAGAGTCTTTCAATCTGCCGGAGCTCCGCCTCCGCGCCGCGGTGCAGGGGCTCTCTCGTAGGCGCCCGTCAGCGGCGGCGATGCGTGGTGGTCACGCGCTGAGTCATCTCCAAATCTCGCTACCCCGCGCCCTTCCAAATCCAGCCCCAAGGTGGTGGGCGAGCACTCGAGGCCTACCAGTGTCATAGCTCGTTCTTGTTTGTCCTACCTGCAGGCTCCTGCCAGAACCATGTCTGTACCATGTCTGGGAAGGAATATGTGGTGGTCGCAAGTGATGTCAAGCTTGTACTATGTTTGTTCATGAGCCCGGCAGGTAGCGCAGGATATCAAATTTCTATTGGGTAGATCGAGGCGAGCTGGTCAGAGCTGATCAGCATGTACCTCATGGAAATCGTGAGAGTGGGGTGGTGCGAGCTTGGAGATGGTAGAGCTGATATACTGCACTCGTGCTCTTTGAGTCTAACAAGTCGAAAGTTTGCACAAACGGGAATAATGAGGTGCGATGCGGTGCGATGCGGTGCGGCAGGGCCAAATTGGTATGGAATATGAGTTACCTAGGTTTCCAAAAAATGTATCAATGGTCAAGGTGCCAGAGTGGTTAATGGGCTGCCCTGCTACTCTCACCACGGGGTACAGTTTAGGCAGTGGCTTCGGTCGCGCAGGTTCGAATCCTGTTCTTGACGCAACAATTTTTGTCTCCTATTCCAAGTTCGGCTTTCTGTACCTGGTTATTAATATCATCGGATTCTCTTCCTTTTTTTGTACTTTTTAAGCTCTATCTATCAATTCCATAACCCCCCTAAGAAGGTAACATACGCCCTTTACTGATGAACTCTACGTATGGGCCTTCAAACCCATTACACAAACTCTGGCGGAAGTAAATGCCATCAGCTACCGACTACCGGAATGGAGGCCTTGTAGCAAAAGCAACTGCGGCGCACTGCAGGGTGATCTGGCAAAATGCAGCATGCACAACAATTTCGTGATAGACGGCCTGATGCCTATTCTGCTGGACACGTTCTCCTCTGCTCGGCTGTCTTGGTGAAATAGAAATCTACAGTATGCTTAAGCGATGGTAGGTAGGTACGTCCCAAGCTCACCAAAAAGGTCGAGGAGGCGATTCTGAAAGCCATAGAAATCGATACCAGCTGACGCTCGCAGCTGTAATTCGCAGTTGTAGGTCCACCCATGTGTTCTGGCTAGCATTTGTGCCTTGCGACTTGGGTTGGCTACCTATGAAAACCTGCGGCAACGATTTGTCGCCAACCACTTCATGTTCTGTCAACCCGCAGGTTCTGGAAATGTTGAAAGAACCATACTGTGTGTGGGTGTTGTGATTTCAGGCCTTCCCACCCAAGGCAAGCTTGCTGCAGGATTTGTACGCCCAATCGTCTGCTGAAATGCTTGTACCAGCTAGGTCGATTTCAGAATCCACATGTGTTGATGATGAGTGGTTCCTGATGGCATGTCCAGGGTTACTGCGCACTAGGTGGAGACAATTGAGATAATCGGCCTCGTAAGTCACACGCAAGCGCCTTGTGAGAACATCAAGTGTAACACGGCACGACAAGTACGTCGACGAGTCTAGACCAGACCGAGCCAGATCAGCCACGTGCCGCCATGCCACCCAGATCGAGGGATGCGCTTGGCAGCGAGTGGGAGATATGGAGCATGTCTGTCAAACAGGTATCTGCAGATCATTGGGCTATGACAAGTGTGCTCCTGCTCCGTAAGTTACTGGATCACGCTCTTATCGAGTCAGTGGAAACGTCCACGGCGGTAGAGACTAGATCGGAAGTGATCTACTGTGTTCGTGTCAATCCACAAGTACATTTCTGGTGCTTTCATTATTGAAGAGGCTCACATGCTCGAGTACGCCCCACGAGCGGCAAAGATGTAAGCCGCTGGGACTTTTTACCAGCTAACAGAGTGACGAAGCGACCATGTCAACGCCTGCTCTGGAGGGTCTGCTCTGACTTGTGCGCGATTAGAGATATTAGATGCAATTACATGTCGAAGAGGATGTTGAGTCGTGCTTCGGGGGTCGAGGTTCTCTTCGAACCCAACTAAGGTTAGTTGTCGGTTGGTCCCGTCGCGATAGCGTCAAGTAACTTAAATAGGGAAGGATATCGCTGCCAAGGCGATGAGATCCCCGAAAAGTCAATTCACCCTTTCTCTCGTACCTCTCTTTACTTTAGCCGCCCCTCGCTTCGAATATGCAGATTTCCAGATTCGTCGCCCTCTCTCTCGCGGCAGTGCTGCCCGCCGTCCAAGCCGACGACGGCTGGGTCGCTCTCGACTGCTGGGTTGCCGACGTGACCGTCGACGGCAGATTCGTCGACCAGGATCGCAGCCTCAAGTACGACTGGCAGCTCACCAAGCAGGTTTGCGACATCACCTACGCCCGCGACATTGTAAGCCAAGCAACCATTGCAGGACAACAACGTGCTCGTGCCGTACTGACTATTATTTTCCTTTGGCGTCCAGGCCCAATATGACCCCGGCTCTGGCAGAGTAAGTCTGAGCGCTCACTGAATTTGTTGTCCCAAATTCCAGAGAAAAAGCTCACGGTTTATAGTGCGCCGTTATGAGAGCCAACTCCCTCCTCTCGGGCGATCGTTGGTGGAAGAACTGCCAGCAGCAGGCTGCCAACGGGTGGTACGACGTCGACCGCACGACCAACACGGTCGTCAAGAACCACGATCCGTACAAGAGCAACCGCGCCGAGGGCCGTGGATATAACTCTCGGTAGAGACCTCAGGGGTGACTCCTAGCCGACGCCGACGATGGATGTGGTTTCTACTCGCTTTAACTTGATTGAAGCAACTGCCCGACCGATGCCACAATGATCGGGGCAAAGACTTGATAGCTTGTTGTTCAACGTTCTCTTCGTACATGATACTTGATAATAATAATCCTCTTTTTTGGCCAATCGTCACATGATTTACACGTTCCTTTGACTTTAACCATTGTGGTCACGGTGGGCACCCCAAGGATACCCCTTTCAAGTCGCGCATAAACTCAATCTGAATGGACGAGTCAATCTTGTTCTTTAAAATGTTGCAGATCGATTTGGTCTTGAGCGTCTTGCGGCGACAATTCCCCAAAACTCCGTGCAATGGTAATCAAACAAGCTCTCGACTATCCTTGTTTTCCTTCTCGTCGTTTGAACACCATGCGCTTCTTCGACAGACTTTTCAAATCCAAGCTAAGAAGCTAAGACGAACAATTGCAAACACAAGTCGAGAGTGATTGGCGAGGGAACACGTAAGATAGACTTCGTTCGGTTGGGGGCTACATGTGTGTGCCCGCCCTGTCAGGTTGCACCAGGTTGAGATGGCGTCAGACTTGGACGAGCGAGCGCGGGAAAAAAAACTGGAAACGATCATATTTTAGATGGGATCCGCAGGTGAGACGTGGTGTTCATTTTGGAACCGATCAATGGGGAAAGTTCTCAGCATGAGCGTTTTATCTGCGTGTTCCGTGGCCGAACATCGTCAAGCACCTGTGGCACCTCGTTCAAGTAGTCCCGCGGCCAAGGCCAACAATCACGACAGTCGAAGAACAATAGGAGAAAGTAGCGTGTTATGAACCAAGAAGTGACTAGCTACGCGCCGCACCATATTCAGCTGCTAAGACGCAAAACATTAAAAGAACCTGTCCCACGTTCTCTTCCTCTCTCCTTCTATGGACACTTCACCACCAACAACCATTACGCTCATCTCTCATGCCACAACGAAATCTACGCAGCTCTCATAAGTCTGCTTCGCGGCGGTGCCAACCCAGAACCACTGGAGCACGCACTGGCCGGCCTTGACGCACGACCCGGCGGGCAGGTTGGCGGGAATGGTGACGTCAAAGTCGGTGTTGTTGGCGGGCAGCTTGGGCAGCTTCTCATCGGCGTAGGTGTCGAAGACGATGAGGGGGTCGCCGATGACCTTGTTGGTCTTGGTGTCGACGATGGACACGTTCATGGGACCCTCGTGTGGGATGGGGATGGCCGCCTTCATGGCGACCTTTTGTCCCGCCTTGAACTGCTGCACGTTCGCCTTGTTGTCCTCGAAGACGGCGCCGCGGCACAGGTCCAGCTTGCCTAGATGACCGTGTCAGCACTGGTGATTCTGATTGGGTAAAAAGCACTGTTGATGTTACGTAGAGGGGGAGGTTCACTCACATGTCGCCGGAGGGTTCGTAATGTCCTCCAACGGGATGGTAGGGTCGGCCGTGACGGTTTTGACGCTCTCCTGGCCGCACACCTTGGCCATCGCGGCGCCGGCAGCACGGGAGGGAGGGGACACGATGTTGCCGTGAGCGGAGACCATGACGGCGAGGAGGGCCGTGGCAGCGGTGACTGAGGCGCGCATTTTTGACGTCGATTATTGACTTGTCGAGAAGAACTGGTTTGAAGATTTGAGAAGCAAAGGAGCGGATAGCGGCTTTAGTAAAATATGAAGGAGTGGCAGAGTTCGGATTAGGCAAGTGAGGGAAAAACGAGTGACCAGCACAATTTGGTTGATTGGGAAGACAAGGCGAAGGATAAAGACCGGACGAAGGGAATGCGAGGTTAAACGGGCGAGCTTGCGAGTAGAAATACAGCGAGCTCGAGATCCGACCCGGTGCTCATCGTGAACCGTCACCCTCCATGCAAGCATGACTGGCGGGAGGGGTCAGCGATCCGACGATGCTTACGGGAAGATCATAGCTTCCAATGAATCACCCCTACTCCCCGACGGCGCCCGCCCGGCAGGACGGGAACTATCGATATGCGCCTGTGTCCCTTCTGGTGCTTCGCCCAGCGCGAATCTGGCATTCTTCTGAAAGCCTTCACGGGGATGATGCCTGGACGCGACAGGGGCACTTGAGGCTCTTCTGGGGAGTTTGGCTGGGAAGGGTCAAGACAAGCTCGGTGGGATCCGCGACGTTGAAACGTCGCAAGTTGTGGTTGCCGTGCTGCTTCCGACGCGGACAGACCACAACCTGCGACAAACCCTGTCTGGACGAGTTCGTGCATCGAAGAAGCGAGAGAAGAACGACGAGGAATGAGGAAAAAAGGGCAATCGAAGCAGAAGCTTCGGACAGCTATGGAACCGGCATTTGACACAGAGTTCGAATCGAAGAATCCTGACTTGTACCAGCGTCAGTGACTCACACGGAACGGTGCGTATCTTTCTGGTGTCGGCTACATATGCCAAGCTGTCAGTTTGGCGCCCGTCAACATGACAAAAGGGTCGAGATGGGGCAGTGGGAGGGGGCCATTCCGGCGATACGGACTTCACCATCATTGGATATATGTTTCCCCATGGGGCCATGGTTCGGCAAAGTGGATCGGCCATTTCGGAGCCCCGGCCGGCGCCTTCTTCTAACGAGCCCCGGCCGGACCTGTTTTGTCCTTATCCCTTGATCACCCGTTACTCTGATCGGCACAGCCGCCAAGGCGACAAGAGCTCCCATGCCAAAGAGATCTGCGAGTCAAAAGACAATCAAGACAACCCTCAGCAAAATTGGGACGGGGAATGTTACCTAGTGAGGGGGCGATCACTCAACCAACAGAACGTATAACCCATCGGAGTTTCGACTGTCAGAGTAGAGTCGGTTGCAACTCCTCTATAGGATAAGACACAACTCACGGTTAGGCAGACTGTCTTCTGCGCATCCTATGTAGCCTATAATTGCCTTGGTTATTGACTCAAGACTCCAAGCCTGCAGCTGCAGGCAGGCTATCGAAACGCTTTCAACGTTGGAGACTCAGGAGCTTTCCAAGGGCGTGTCCTCGAATAGAGTTGGCCACTTCAGACTGCTGGCATGCAAAGCAGCTTGCCTTGCGGCCGCATCGCTGGCTTGTGCTTCGTTGTCTCATCCCCTATCGCGTAAAGCAAGACGGATAGGTCGGACCTATTCCGGGAAGCTTATTTTGCGGGCTCCCACCCAGCATGTTCATGCTGTCGGCGTGCCGAATAACCTTCTGAGGCTGCTTGAGGCGACAGGTGGTTCGGAGGAAAAGAAAAGGGGTCGAGGGACGAAGAGTTCGGGACGAGAAGCCGAGAATGTCGGCAGGATAACGCCGTTCCCATGTTGCCGCCTGAACCGTGTCCGTAATGGAATGCGTCATCGGGCGCATGTGATAAAGGGCGACGGGTGATGAAAAAGCCAGCAGATAAGTCCGAGGTGGCGCTTAATAGCACACTGAACGTCTCGAATTTGATGAGGCGGTCGTTGGAAAAAGGTTGTTCTTGTCCGCCTCCCAACGCTTGCTTGGCAGTTTGCCCCCGCAAAATGTTTCCCGGATCGCCAACTCCAGCTAGCATCCCGCAGATGGGCAGACGGAACAGTCCTTTCGCGGGAATTGGCGATAGGAAACACTATCGCCAATTCCCGCGGGCATATGGTGAGGGGTTCAGCCAGCACGGCTGTAGCATCGATGTCAGAATGAGAGAAATCTCGGCCGCGATGCCAAGAGAGGAGATGGCATGTGGCGAGAGGTCCAAGTCCGGGCTGGAATGCGAAGGATGGCAGACTTTGGCCAACCTCCACTGAACAAGACTCGCTCCTTCCTTCAGACGACCCACACGAGGTTATCTCATGACGTGAGTAGCTTTTCAACTACCCGTCCGTGTGGGAAAGTTCGAGCCTCAATTGCCAGACAGCCTCGATTTCTCGATTCACAACCAGTCTAAGCAGGTGATGAGGGATAGTGGGTAAGAGCCAGATATTCTGCTCCCAGCCGGACTTTGAAACTCGCGGCTCACGCTGCCAAATTTTCTGCAACGACTCATATGAGCATATCGCAGACACGTATATCGCGTAAATGATGTGCGTCTGTCTTGAAAAGGTTTCCCTCTGTCGATCCTGCATGAATTCCTCGACGTCGAATATTACAAAGCCTGTCAAAATACCTTGACCAAGCTTGAGGAAAGAAACAGCCCCTGAAGACTTTGATGGCCAACGCAGGGGTCGAAGCGTCTCGAATGACAGTGTGAACATGCAGGGTCTCTGAACTCTTAGAGCTCCAGCTTTCACGTGAGGCAGCGCGATGATCGCGAGATGAGATGGTCCGCCGTCGGACCCGTCCCGCCCAGACTGAGTTCAGGTACCGCGAAGATGCCAACAAACGGCAAAGTTTGTGGTGAAGCGGTCGTGTGCTTAGAATTTCATAGTCACTCTGAGGCAATGAGTTGATCTTGGTCTCGTAGGTGAGCTGGGTAGAGGCAGATGATACACGCTCAAACAACTCTAGATCGCAGTCAAACGTTGGTGCTTGCTGAGGAGTCAGCAACACTCTTGCTTCCAATGAGAAGCACAAACAATTCAGACCGACTCTCCACGAGCCCAAGTCGAGAAACAATGGAAGACCACGAAAAGGAAAATGTGCGGAAGCTAGTCATGGGAGAGCCGTTCCACTGGCATATGCTCGTGACATTCACATCATCGCTCGATTATCCTCATGTCATGAGCAGCGCCTGACCACTTACATGAGAGTACTCCTTGGTAGACCAGGTAGTCTCCACCAAGACCAAGAAACCACTTTTTCACCATTTTTGTAGTGAAGGTACAGTTACTACAGTCAATTCAACTGAGTGGAATCTTGGGTCGCTGAAAAGGTCATTGATTCTGTGTTAGAGTACCGTGACTAGGGCATGGCCAGTGAGCATTCATGTTCCAGGAGCAAGAAGTACCAAACTCCTTGTCCCCATAGTGTCGGGTTTCCTTCTGGTCAGAAAATATCAGGAAACCTTGTCGTCTGAAGCGGGAGTGGTTGTCACGGCTGTGGGCAGCGCATGTAGGGAAAACAGTTGCCGATGCGTGGCAGCATAGGTAAGACAAGTAGGAACTTCGTCTCGGGAAAATCAGCTCCAACGGAAAGGGACGGAACAAGTGCCCGCGGTACAAGTGACCGTGCCACAGACGTGCCAGCGACACGATCGATGAGTAGTTTTGGCATTTAAGCTTCTTACAAAGCGCCAAAATCATGGAATCAGTTACTTCTAAGTGGGGAAGCTTAATGGAACCACATCGCGTCTGTTCAGATGCCAAAGACGGGTTGCCTCCAAGTAAGCTAATTTATTCGGAAGGTTGCAGCATACTGCGCTCTTAAGATCTCTGGACAGATGCCGCCGAGAACATGCGTCTTGTGGGGGACTTCGACGACCTCACGATGTCCTCACAATGTGGAAAGACGAGTTCAGGACAGAAAGTTGGCTTCGCAATTATATACACTGAGAAAACGATCTACGTACAACAGAGTGCCAGTCTGCTCCAAACCAGTCAAGAGCGTGTCAGTCTAAGCCGAACTTCCTGTTCCGACCGCAGTGCTTTGTGGCACATCACCGGAGACGTACTTATTTGTTGCATCCCTCCTTGGCCTGATATGTTGTGTCAGCGTGCTATTCCTCACTTTCAAGCGGGAAACTTAGACTTACGGCCGCAATGTTCTTCTTGTTCTGCTCGATGCCGCCGGCGAACTCCTTCTTGAGCTCGGCAATGGTTTTCAGGTCATCTTGAGTTCCCTTCAGACTCTGCACCTGCGACAGCTCCTTGGCTTGAGCATCGGCGACCTGTGCGAGAGCATTAGTAAACTACAACCCGTGGAGTAAAGAGGCAGGAAAGAGGCTCACAATGTCGAGGCCCTTGGCCGCGTTATTGCCCTTGGCCAAAGCCTGGTTGTCCTTGCGGACCTGGATACCGTCGTTGACAGTCTTGGTGAGGTCGGCGAGGGCCTTGTCAATGTCCGCCTTGGAGCCCTTGGACTGGATGAGGGTCTCGACCTTGCCGACGCCCGTCTGCTCCTGCTCCTGAATCTTGATGTTCTTCTCGATGCCGTCGGCCAGCTTCTGGACGTTGGTGCAGTCGTTCGCGCCGCCGGCCTTGGAAGACGACTTGCCCTTGTTCTTTTCCTTATCCGCCGCGCTCTTCTTCGCTCCGCCGTCGCAAGAGTTCTTGTCGGCGGCCACGGCGGCCTCTGCCGGCGCCGGCACGGGCAGCGCGAGGGCGGACACGGCGGTCAGGCCCATGAGCGTGGTGAGGATGAAGGCGAAGAAACGCATATTGGCTGTTGATGTCGGTTGGAGTGGTGAGTTTGAGAGAATCAAAAGAGCGAAGATATTAAGATGCTGAAGTGGTTGAATGCGGCTACCCTGAAGCGCGTTGTCGATGATGGTCTGACAAAACTGAATAAGAGGCATGGCTGGTGCCAGTGTTATATACTTGCCGTGAAGCTCTCCAGCACACATCTCTCGTCACTTCTGGTAGCCTCATCGCCTCACCATCTCAAACAGGCTGAGCAACCACATACTTTTGCTGAGAAACCCGAATATCCCTGCTGACGCACCGCACTTCACCCTGCAAGGCGACACCGCGCGCGATGCCACCGCAGCCATGTCTGCGCGTGGGGTTGCGCGTCTTGAGCGACGGAGACCCCCGAACCCGTACTTGTGTACAGTCTCTCCTGGCCGTCTCCGTCTGAATTTGTTCACTGCGGCAGAGACAAGCTTCTGGGGACTTCGGTTAAAAAAGGTTTACCCGCGTACGATCCTTGGCTGAACTTCGTGGCCAGTCGCAGAACCGGATCGTCACGAAGGCGTTTCATTCTTCCCGCGCTGTCCCCTGACGGCGGAGTCAATGCGTCCAGACCCTGCCGTTGGGTATCTAGGGTATCTACGTGCTCTGCTAACCAGATTCCAGACCTTCGGGTTCTAGATTTTAGCCGTGCCAAACTCAATAGTCTGTGGGCAGTACCACTGCAAGTCGTCCTCCTTGTTATGAATAGCCATGCTAATGGTCCCGGGCCACCGCGGATGACGGCTTAGCTTTCGCATTTCTCTTCAGCATCGTTACAGAACTTCAGAGAAGATTCCTCTGTTGCCAACTCTGCTGTGCTTTTGGAGTCTCAAGTAATCACATCACACACTTGCTCTTGGGCAACCTGCTGAGCTAAAGCTGTCAATCCAACGTCCACGGAAATCGCTGACTCGTCGTGCTCGCCGTGCTTTTTATTTTTTAATTATTCTTTATTGCGTGGCAGCACGCAAGAGACGCTCGGTTGTTGCACGGGTTTCATTTCGTCCAGAGGTTTTATTCGCTCTTGCAGCCGGACCCGGAATCTCAAGTCGTGGTCTCGAATATCTTGCAAGGATAAGTCAGGATGCCAAGGCAGCGTCGGACAAGTTCGCCTCATTGATTCACCAGAGGAAGTCGATTGCCAAGAGCTGCCAGAATGTTCAGGGTGTGAAGGAAACGTTTTTTTGATCTTCTTCGTGATGCGACTGCCTACGTTTCCCGCTTCTTCTTTCAACCGCCGCGGCACTTGAACACTTCTCGTGAGGTCTTCTCGGCGGGAATCTCGACTCGTCCGTCTCGATGCGTCTGTCAGATGTTACCGCCGAACCGTTGGTAGTCACGGCAAGAGCACGTCGGCAGGGTTCATGCATGGCCGGCAACGCACTTGCAGTACGATTAGATGCGTAATAGATGCGATAGCGAAGTCCACCATGTAAAGCAGAGACCATTCGCCAGCCCTAGCTGGGCCTTTGATGATTAGAGTTTGCCCAGTCTCAGGTTCGACAGTGAGCTGATCTTCAGACTAGGTGCATCCTGGGATCTGACGGAAAGTTAGGCAAGAGATGCCAACTCTGGCAGCACACTGCAGCACGAGAAGGCCGGAAGGCAACGTGTCTCGCGCCAGGAATCCAAACGCCGACAACCAACACCCCAGACTCTACTCCTTCAGTACTGTGTATGTGCAAGTAGTCACCCCGCCGAGCAGTCCTCCGCGGTCAGTTAACTGCTCGGCGGTCAGTGGACTTCAGCAGGGATGAAGAATGTCAAACTTGCTTCCAGGGGCAGCGGACTCCGACGATCGAATCTAGGTAACCACAGCGAGTCCTCCGCAGTGTAAAAGGTGATTTAGCATTGGTATGAGAACTGTGAAGATTAAGGTATCGGGACGCTCATTCCACACTGTAAGTGACAGAAGGTTCAGAGTCATGTCAGGGACGCAATCGGAATCGATGGTCCACAACGACTTCACAAATCACAATCCTCTGGAAGCTGCGGACAACCACACGGTCAGTTGTCAGCTTGTCCTCTGCAATCCGGATAAATCATTCACGGCACCGTCACCATCCCGATGGCTTCCGCCAAGATGCCGCACAGTCAGTGCCACTCGATACGCTTCCGTCCATGTCTGCTCGTGCGCGGATCAGCCCTAGGAAGACACGTCGTCCGGTTAATCGTTCAACGATCCCAGCGGCCATCATACTGCATTACGCAAATGAAATCAAAAAGTGGCCGGTCTCCTCCCAACTCCGCTTCTCGTCCTTCTTACACTGTAGTTTCGTCGTGTCGCTATTTTAGAAGTTGGCGTTGAGTTATGCATATGATACGTGGTCACCATGTTGGCTTCCCGAGGCGTGACTTCGGCATGGGCGAGAACTTCCATACCACTCAGGTCTCAGCGCAGAATCTTTTTCATCCTTAACATTTGCACAGCCACCTCTGGCCGCGCAAGGGAGGGATCGATGCACTCCGCGATAGTACCACGTGCGGATACACTAGACTTGAACGCTACCCCCTGCCGAATTGCCCAAAAGCTTATCACGCTGATCAAACCGAATTCTGCAATTTGTCAAACCCCCGCAGGCCCTTCTTCCTCCACCTCGTGTTGCCGCGCGGCCGGTATTCCGGCACTGCGGAGTGAGGCGGGCGAGGAGAGTCCCTGTTTCGCGAAGGGAGCTCGAAAGGTAAGAGTGGGAAAACCTTACCGACTGTCTTAGCACTGCCACGAAAGCTTCTGACTCGGAAGTTGGACAACAGGTTGACGCGTCTCCATGGAGACGCGCCACCGCAAGTATCGTGAGGCGACCGTCGTCTGGATCCAACCGTCAACGTATCGTCAGTCCAGTCGGAACT
The DNA here is from genome assembly GCA_004366825.1 of Colletotrichum spinosum. Classification (NCBI taxonomy): domain Eukaryota; kingdom Fungi; phylum Ascomycota; class Sordariomycetes; order Glomerellales; family Glomerellaceae; genus Colletotrichum; species Colletotrichum spinosum. The sequence continues at coordinate 1,724,928 of QAPG01010715.1, forward strand.
CAAAGGCAAACGTCCTTCTCCATCGCTTCTCCGTACGCTGCGCCACACCATGGCAGAAGTAATCCCATAGATGGTATCGTCATCCCATCCGACTTGAATACGAAAAAGACGAGGTCTCGCTGTTCGCTGACGGCGTCCTGTTGAGCTCCCAAACCTTACTCGCCGTCGATGCGAGCTAAATCGTCCACGCTGTTCCGCCGACCAGAAATCAGCGCAGTTACTGGACGAAGCGGACCATTGTCCGCCTTGCGCGGTGCGTTGCGTCGTCATCTCCCTCTTGATGGGTGGTGGTGGTTGTCTTACGACGAATTCGGGTTCTTCCGGCCAGCTCAAACTCCAGTCTCGTTTGGCCAAGACCACCAGCCCTCGGAAACAGCCTCAAAGTAGTTCTGTTTCCCCAACATTAACCATACCAGAACCGCAACCAGGCTGTTTCCACAATTTTCTCTCGTCTGAAGTCTTGAAACCTGCACTCATGAGGTTGGCTCATGCAATCCAACTGTACCACGTGCACTAGACGGCAGCTTTCGCTTCATTATGTATGGCTGTTGGGCAGTAAAACCAAAGAAGCACTCACGTGCTTCGATGCACAAGTTTGGTCCTGATTTGGCAACTCTTACTTGAATTCTACGTACGCCATATTGGTCTGGGATTTAGCAAGGGTTCAGATTTCTACCGTCGAGTGTTGCTCTCAAGTGTTAACACAGACCTGTGTCCATCGGCTAGTGGAATCATATCTTCACATCATCTGCCACATGTCAGTACGACAGGACAGAAGAAAGGGTCAAACAAGCCAGAAATGAACTTCTGAAGTGACCGCCCAAAACCCCTCGGTGCTTAATTGGCCATCCACAGCCGAAGGCAGCCGCGCGGGTACCGCGGACCTTCATCATGGATCTCCCAGGCTTTTCCTTAAAATAAACTACATCAGATGAAGCAATGGGCAGCTGGGGATCTCACAGTAAACCACTCTCGCTAAGCTTCACAGTCACACAATTGAATTAGACCAGAAGCCAGTTCGTCGAGCAAACTTGGGCGCGCGGATTGTGAGAGAGAGCACATTCAGCAAAAGTAGGTATAAAGAGTTGACTAACATATGCGAGGAGATTGGAGAGACTTGAAAATGGGCTGGGCATGAACGTCGCGAAAATATAGGCATGATATTGAAGATCAGTCTGGATGTTGGTGGCTGTCTTTTGAGCACTACGTTTTGGGATTAAGACTGTGGATGTGAGAAAGCCTCGAGTTTGTGAATAATTCAACATTAACCCAGTTTTTCACTACCTATAAAATTCCGTATAAGCAAGCTCAAATATAACATCATAACTTACCAAGCTTAAGTAGGATTTGGCACTGTAGCTCTATGTGTTCTCACTAGGGACTCTTCCAAGTAGCTGCTTCGATAGCTGGATATCAGAGAAGCTTCCTAATTCTGATTGATCTCAAGTTCTTTCCCGGTGAAATTCGATAGAAGGTTGGTGACATACATATGTCTACAGGGTTGGAGCGGTATTTCTTAAGACGGGGCTAGTTACTTCGCGACAATACACCACATTAGCCGTCATAAAACTACCGTGAGCGCCTTCTATTGCTCCTTGTAACTTGTGAAGAGTACCCCAAAAAGATGAAGAAGCTAATAGCTAATCTATGTAATCAAATATAAAGAATAAGAGAAAGAATTCTCATAAACCTATGCTCAACTTGAGGAATGTAAAGCCTCGCTAAACCTTCAGCCAATATGCCGTGTTAATTGACATAAACTTGCCCCTATCCATCAAACCCAAGACAATCTACGTCTTCCATACGCTGAAGCACACGAAGAAGGCATTAAGATGCAAGCGGTGAGGTCTGCGCCAGAGCTAAGCTCATCGTGCACCTTTTCGTCCCCGAATCGAGAAGCGACAGAATGAATTGTGAGAAGGGCGGCTGCCCAGTATAGGCTCGCGTCGATGATGGTTCTGGGGCTGAATCTCTCGTCCTTGTGACACATCACTTTTACGTTGGCCATGACCACAGACAGGAGGGTGTTAGTGAAAAAGCCCGTCCAGGCTGCATCCTTGAATTGGAGGCTGTCGCCGCCGTCGGGTGAGGAGGAAGGAGTCCGGGGAGGAAGGCCAGGATTTGTGAGTGGTAACATGTAAGCGTAGAAAGAGATTCCACCCAGAGTCCAAATGACGAAGACAACATCTTCTGGTCGCCGAGTCGAGCTGACGAGCATCTGCTACTGGTTTTCCCACTACAACAAAAGAGAGGGTGTCAAATACTGCAAAAATTGATACGTCAAGGACAGGATTCGAACCTGCGCGACCGAAGCCACTGCCTGACAGCTTCCAGACGAACTGAATAGCAGGGCAGCCCATTAACCACTCTGGCACCTTGACCTGTGATGGTTGACATTCGTTGCCATGAGTTACACTATATCCTATGTGGTGCCAGCTGGCAGTTCGCTCCACTTCCACGCATAGAAGCGACCTGGGTGTCCGCAGCCACGAGATGCCATTACCTGGTACAATCTGGAGCTGGGAAGTATACTAAGCACGATTTCCCAGCCTATCACAGTGTTCAGCCTCAGCGAATGAGACGATGGGGGAAATCAATATTCGGTAGTACGGGACTCCCACGGGGACTTGGATCATCGCAGTCTCTGTGGTCCCACCCCGGCGTTGATCTTACGGGAGCATCCACATGCTCCACAGAGGTGGTGCACAGCTGAGAATCACCAGAGGGGGCAAACGGGGGGAATCAACTATCGGTTGATACTATATAAAACCTCCTTGACGTTCTTATCCACTGCCTACTCTTCCGATCTGTCCCAAACTCCGAGTCTTGAAGAGGCGATGTTGCCGAATTCGAATGTAGAACACTCACTTACACACCAACAGTATGACTAAAGACCTTGGCAGCCAGTTGGGTGAGTAACCTCGCACGGTCTGACTGTGGGAGTTCCTAGTAGGGAAAAAGTCAGCAAAGTCCAAAAAAATAAAAAATCCAGCGAAGAGAGGCTGACTGGATCTACCCCGTAGATATCTCCAAATTCGCACTAACCTGGAATACGGCGTATACGCTCTTGCCCTTAGTGTCACGAACGGCACCCAGTCGGTTCCCTGCCACTGCACCAGCCAGCGCACCTGGCATGTTGCCCACGATGAAACCCAAGGCACCTCCACTGAGACCGCCTATGGTACCCCAGAAAGAGCTTGTTGGTCTATTGGTTCCCTCCTCGGCCATGCCCTCCTCACGCAGCATCTCTTCAAATACATCGCCAAACTGCTGGTTGCCTGTCCTCTCGCGCTGTTCCTGGTTGTTGGCTTGCTGGCCACCGGTGAAGAAGTTCCAGGCCCATGAGTAGGCATTCGAGGGGTTGGAGCCGGCCTGCGGCGGGACTTCCTCCTCGGGGTCGTCGAAGGGGTCCTCGGCTGTCGTGCCGGTGGAGGCGCCGAAGATCTTGCGCTGAGCGTCGTATTCGCGGCGTCGGTTGGTGTCGGAGAGGGTGTAGTAGGCGTCGTTGACGAGCTGGAATTTGCGGGTCCTCGTAGCTCGCTCCGGTGAGTCGGCGGGGACTCTGTCGGGATGCGTCTTTAGGGCGGCCCTTGGTGATCGGTCAGTGAAGCCAAAAGGCAATATTTGGGCGCTTACTTACTTCTTGTATGCATCTCTGACTTGTTGAGTCGTTGCAAATTCGGAAATCTCCAGAATCGCGTCTGTAAGTAGCTTAGAAGGAATCCAACTCGCGGTGGGGTTCCGGTTACTTACAGTAGTTAGGGGGAGCGCCAGTGTTGGCCATCTTATGTGTCGCAACGGGTAGTAGATTGCAAAAAGGGTGTCGTAATCGCGGACTGGCTTTCTTCCAGATGTAGACGGAGGGAAAATCGCGAGGCAGTAGCTGGACAGGCCTAGTGATCAGTAGGAAGTCGCGAGGTTCGCAGTGACTGTCGCCTCCGACAACCTGACCAGTGATGTCGACGTCATCGTGGCGCATTTGTTCGATAGGGAGACATGTCGACGTGGCTTGATCGGAGTGCGGGGCTAGCATCTTACTCATCTTCCTTCCCCACGCCGTGGCAGCATGCACAGACCATCTCTTCCTCTGTCGTCCCTCCACGTTTCCCCCACACCGTCCTCTGTTCAGCATCCACGAGTCGAAAACATGCAACCACCTCAGACAAAATTCCACTACTTCCAGCGTGGCTTTTTCGGGGTTCGAATGACTTATAAAAACCCAATTTGCGGGACAAGAAGTCTCTGCGGAAGTATGTTTCGCGAGTCCTGACTCGATATTGCTGCCATGATGGAAACAGCATCTTGTGGTCAAGAACGTGCCAACTGAGCAACAAGCCAACAAGTCAGACATGAGCTGACATGTCGACCTCAAATTCCCGGCTCATGCCTTGTGTATCCCTATGAGGCGTCCAAGGCATACTGTCACTGGCACAAGCGACTGTCCCAGCCTGTAGCAAATCATACGTCAAGTTACACGACAGGCGTCGAGACATCGTCGGCTACCGACAGCCGTCATCTCATTTCGCATGGACATTATCTGTGTATTTTGTCAAATATTCAAAAAGAACGCGAAGGTGTGCAGGAGAGAGGCAGCAAGGCAGCGGGCCAGGTCTTCCCAAGTGGCGGAAACCGGCTGGCACAGACCTTCCTAGAAGTCGTACCTTTTGAAGGAATGTTTCGAAACCAAATGGCTCACCGACTCATTCCTAAAGATTTGCTTGCTGAAAGCGTCTCTTATATCCTTTCGCAAACAAGCCAAAAGTTGGAAAAGATTGATGAATCAAAGCCGAGAAGCAACATCCCAGGCATAGCTCGATGGGGCCCTGCATACGATCAGCGCAAAAGTGCGAGAACGCGCGAGCGAGATGTGGCCTGAGGATAAGTTTGCAATGGTGCCACTGAGTTTTGATGGTCCATACAATGGCTAGTGGCCTAAGAGAGGCAACTTCTCACACCATCTGCAAAGTTCCGCTTTGCATTCTACAAATGAGCACTGCATCCGCTATCAGCCTCCGCGACTCGCGACCACCACAAAGGGAGGTCTTGGTCATTGCCGCTACCATCACGACTACCAAACATGACAACGACTGCAACGAACGTTCAGGCTATGCTGAATGCTGCAAATTACCTGGCCACGCTTGCTCAGAAAGCTGAGCCCGGCTAGAATCAAGCTTAACTCGGTGGCGCAAATATCAAACCACTTGGCCGTTGTTATGCCTTGTAAAGACCATCTCAGATCCTGCCATCACCGTCCGACGTCGGCAGGAATTCAGTCCGGGCCACTGAGGACACCCACACTATACACACCAACCCAAACAAGCAGTACGATGTAGATGACCTACCCCATCGATGTTGCACTTTGTCAACCGCCTGTGACAACCCACGGCTAACAAAACCAGACGCCACCAATCATATCGATACATTGGTACCCTGGTCTTGAAGCTTCCAAGCTGGAAGCCGCGGTAGTGGGCCTACAGCGTTTGTAGCCGCATGTAGATTTGGGGACGTTAGTCTACGGCGTCACCGCACAGAGTTTCCAGTGAATGGGATCGTAGCACGTTTGGCTGATCAAGGTTGGGCAGAGACACGGACGAGATGGACGTGACATCCTTGCACGGAAATCAGCTACCTAGGTCGATTGTTTGGTGGCTCTCCCGCACTGGCTGAGCCTGCATTCCTCGAACTTGTTCCGGCCTGGAGTGAGCTCAAATATTCGGCAGTATTTGTGTGTATAAAGATGCTACCAGGCCCCAAATCCTTCCGACACTGGATGAACCAGCAGCCGCCGATACTTACTCTCATTCTCAAGGCCGTTGACGTGGTTTTGGTCTAGCTCTCCAAGTCTGGTTGCGGCACTGCCGTACATCGCTTGTCGATTTATGTAAGTTGATAGATGAGTGCGTTGTAGTTACCATTATCTCACTGATAACAACCAGATATCTGCGATCGAGGAACCCGTCACCGAACGAGATGGCTCCCACCGACACCGCCTCCCTCGCCGCTGGCAACTTTTGCACGACGCCAGTCTGTCTCGAGATTGCCTCGGACATTCTTCAGAGGCTCGCTCCCAACTACACAGAGATCGATCCGTGCACAGACTTCGACAAGCGTAGGTCTCGGCTTTCTCTGCAGTTGCCCTTCCCCGCCTTGCATTGCCCAGTCATAACTCTGCTTACCCTTGCCTGCGCTTCTCATCCTCGTTCTGCGCGTCCGTCTGTTGTTTCGCCTCAAAGAGCTTCCGCCATGGGACTAACACAGTTTCTTGGCAGTGGCATGCGCCGGATACCAGGCCAAACATGCTCCCTCGAGCGATGGGAAAGCCTCTTCTCTCGGAGACGTCGCTGAGGAAGTCTCAGTTGTATTGAAGACCATTTTGGAGGGGCCCTATCAGTCTGGTCCCGATGCCGGTTTCATCACGGCATCTCTGTCTCCGGAACAGGTTCCGATGGACAAGGCGAATTTCAAGCTCATTACCGACGCGTACAACGCCTGTCTCAATAGTTCGGCCGCTGTGGCCGCGGGGCTGAAGCCCCTGATTAGCTTCATCGACCTTATCCAGGAGACCTTCCCATGTTCGACCGACGGTAAGGATCCAAATCGGATGATCACCCAAGACGACGGTTCGGACTTGGGCAAATCACTGCTTCTTTTTGCCCGCTACGGAATACAAACCTTTGAAGCGGTCACCATTGACTGGGATGACCAGAACACTGTAAGTTGAACCTCAGTGATGATTAGACGGCGGTGAAGAAAGACCTATCCTAAAGTTTGACAGAACAAAACCGTCATCACGATTCTTCCTGGTGGCCAATCGCTACTCACCGGACAAGAGACCAATGAGACCGTGTCGGAGTACATTCGAGTCATGGCATCTGTCCTTGAGGCGGTGCATCCCGGAAACCTCTCACGCAGTGACTCACAACGACTCGCACTGGCAGTGAACAAGTTTGAGAAGGATGTGCAGAAAGTGAAGCAGACTGATGACGTGAGGGAGAGCGACGACGTGAGCCAATTCCTATAAATTCATTCACGCAAAACTGATGATTCTGCAGAAACCAGCGAGAAAGTTCAAGCTGGAGGAAGTCGCAAAGGTCGCCCCGGAATTGGGTCACGAAGCCATCGTCAAGGCTCTCGCCCCTGCAGACTACAAGCCGGATCAGATTGTCTTCTCTCCTGGCTACTTTGGTAACCTGTCTGCCCTCCTAGCGAATACATCCGCAGAGACAGTTCATACCTTTTTTATTTGGAAAGCCACCGATACCTTCTCCAGATATGTCGAATCTCCAGCTACAGAGCGCCTGAACAACTTCAAGGCCACCCTCCGCGGTTTAGACCCGGTAGATGTTGGTAAGGCTCCTCGTTGGCAACGATGCGTGAGCCATGTGGACGGCGGTCCCAGCTGGACCACCTTTCCCGCTGGACTGGGCTGGATCCTCAGCCGTTTCTTCCTCGACAAGGCCTACTCCAGGGAAGCCCGCGATATGACTACGAGTCTCATGGCCTCGATACAGAGCGCCTTCATTACCCGTCTAGCGGACAAGGAATGGCTCAGTGCCCAAGTCAAGAAGGTCGCCGAGGAAAAGGTCAACGCCATCGCCAAGAAAATTGGCTATCCCGACACCTCTCCCGAGATCGTCAGCCCGAAAAGTCTCTCCGAATACTTTTCCCAGGCCAACATCAGCAGCTCTAATTATATGGAAAACGCACTCTCGCTTGCCCTGGTCTCGACGAACCGAACCTGGTCCTACCTTGGAAAACCTGCCGACAGGAGTCTGTGGCTCAGCACTCCGACGGAGACGAACGCGTACTACTTCCCCACATACAATGACATTGTCATCCTCGCAGGCATCCAGCAAAAACCCCTCTTCGCCGTCGGGTATCCCTCGTACATCAACTACGGCGCCTTCGGCTCGGTTCTGGGCCACGAGCTGACGCACGGCTTCGACAACACAGGACACAACTTCGCTCCCAACGGTTCCCTTACCAACTGGTGGGACGAGAAGAGCACCAAGGCGTTTGAGGAACGTACAAGGTGCTTCGCCTCGCAGTACCAAAACTTCACCGTCATGGCACCCAACGGCACTGCGGTGCACGTCAAGGGCAATTTCACGCTCGGCGAGAACATTGCCGACGGTGGCGGCGTGGCGACTTCGTACACGGCGTGGAAGCGCGCACAGGCCGACGGCAAGGTCCAGGACTTTGATCTGCCGGGCTTGGAGAAGTTCTCCCACGACCAGCTCTTCTTCGTCAAGTGGGGCCAACTCTGGTGCGATGTGTCCGTGTCAAAGGCGTACGACATCTACACGCTCAACACCGACGTCCACTCGCCCGGTTTCGCGCGCATCAAGGGCCCGCTGGCCAACTCGAGGGAATTCCGACGGGCGTTTAACTGTCCCGTGCAGCAACCTACCTGCGAGCTGTGGTAACGAGGCTGAGAGCTGTGGGTCACGGAAGCATCGTGAACTGGCGGATGCAGGGGAGTCCTTCGCCACGTAAGGCGGGTCTCCACGGCGACCTCGATAATTTCCTTCACTCGTACATCTTCAACCACGAATACAAAAAATAAAAGGTTTACTTTCCATGACAACTTCTGTCTAGATAATCTCGATGTCTTGAGCCGCCAAATGTCCACGACCGGCCGTGAAACAAGCCACTGCACATGCTTCATCCCGCCCAACGGGCCGATCGCATCGTTCACTAACCCAACGTAGATCGCATCTCCAAACTCCTTCACCCTCTTCTTTACCTGTATCCATGTGTGAAGATGCGGGTGAGTTGGCTCGGGGAAGGGTGACGTGCACGCGTGCAACCTCTCCTCTCTCACCGCGCGCCCCGTAAGGCTAAATACAGCAAAACAAACCTCACTTGTCATCGTTCCTGTGCCACGCCCATATGAAGACTTGAGGCAAGTACAGAAAGGTAAGGAGAGGACGAGAATGCCTACCGGGCAAAGCCATCTTTGGTTTCCTCCCTTTTTTGTCCGGAGCGTCGATCATCTCCTGAGCCTACCACGACCACATCGGACTTTGCTCCAAGAGGGCCCCTTTTTATCGAAGGCTTTGGTGCCATGGCGGAGGACGCGAGGATGCTGTGTGAAAATGGAATAGGGGCACAAACACACAGCCTAGGTTTCGCGATGCGACGGGCCGTATGCTGTGTGATCTACGCTAGCCCTATGTCTCTCCGCCTTTTTCCTTTTTCCTTTTTCTTCAACGCTTTGGATCACTCAAACAGAGTGGCTTTCGAGTAGACGGGCTGCAGTGCCTTCCTTGGAGAGAGATGATGATGAATATGGGTTTTATTGGGTACTCGATGAAGCTGAGGTTGTGCTCTGATCGTGGGTTTGGGAGAGGGCAGGTAGTATATATTGTTGGCGAAAGTGCTTTTTCGTGTAGATGATTGTTCCAGACATGTCATTGAAACCGTCTAGTCCGCCGGCAAGTCCAGGGCTTCAAGCGTATTTGGGAATCTGATATGAGGCGCCGTTCGTCATGTCGCATACAGCAGCCCACCTTAAGCCCATCACCTCATCAAGCCGTCCGTCACCGGCGGGCGGCCCTCCCCCAAGCAGCAAGTGTTTCTGTGATTTGGGCATATTGAACATCGAGAGGCCGCTGTTGGGGACGTCGAATGACTTTGATATCGACTGGGACATCTCGCTGAAGCAGCCGACCTCGAGTAGCACGACGGGCGCTGTGTCTGGGTCGACGTTGGATTGATGAGACGAGGACGTGCCGGGATGGAAGTCCACGACAAGTACGCTCTTTGAGACGGACATGATAACCGGAGCGCGGAAATGACATTCTTGGAGGGGGCAGACACTATCACGAAGCTTTTTTTTTACAGTTTCTTCCCGATACATATGCAATGGGGTGCTTCTGAACGAGCGGCCTACTCGGGCTTCAGCATATGATGGATGCTCGATTCCTTGGGCAAAATGATCAGAGGGCAGGATACTATGGACCTAACGTGGTAAATGGGTATCCGAGAAAGAGGCAGTAAGATTAGCAGCCTCACCTGCCAGGTAAACATATCAGGTGAGCGGAAATGTGGTAGTATTGACAGGCAGTTGTACGAACTTGAAGTGCACACGAAATGCACATGTTGACGTTCGAATTGGCAGGACAACAGATGGAATCTGACAGCATTTGTCCTCTGATGGTGCAGGTAACAATGGTTTGACAGGGCAGGTAAGATATGACGGATGATGATTAGGCATAAAGTCGTGTCTAGTGTCAATGCGATGGTATCGTGCTGGGAATTAAACCCTTGTTAAAATCCCGTCGTAGGCCTTCACTCGCTGCACTTGTGCTCTGACTCGTCCGTATCCATCGTGTCCATGGAAAAGGAGGCCGTCGCGGACGACGATCAACGGTCGGACCCGTTCGCAACCTCCCTATAATAGAGCGCTCCCTCAAACTCAACGGCGCCCTTCATGCCGCTCTTCACCCTCTCGATGGCTCCCTTCAGCTCTCCCCAAGTCCAGTACTCATCCATCAAGCCGTGCGCCTCAGAATACAGCGAAGGTAATCTAAAATCGTCTTCCAAGGGCCCCAGAATCCTCACAAGACCTCCCTTTCCCGTGTCCTCCTCGGGTTCCGGCAGCGCCTTGAACTCGACGAATACCACCAGCGTCCGCATGTCCGTGAAGCAACGCCGACAGGCTTTGAGCGCCTCGGCGATGCGCCTCTCGTCGCAGAGGACGGACCAGTGCACACCCACGTTGCACACCTGCGGCTTCGTTGTCCACAGTGAATCCCACGCCTGGATGCGACTGCGGTAGACCAGCGGTGGCAAGTAGAAGATGTCCGTCGCGGGATAGTAGCACAGTGGTGTGGACAGAGTGCTGCGCTTGTCGATGTCGTGCTGGGACGCAAAGGGTTCTAGAAGGTTATATATGGCTTTTCGCGATTCCGCGCAGGTGGCCAGGCCGACGCAGCGCGGGTGGCGAAACTCGCGACCAGGCCTGATGAGGGCCGTATCCTCTCTGTACTCGAAGACGCGGGGTTCCGTGCCGTACGTTTCCCAAATGAGGAGGCGGATTTCGAGTGGGAGTGCCATGAACGGTTGGAACGTCGTCGCTGCCATGGCGGTGTTGGCCGTCAGGGATGATGAGTATGTCGAGTGTCGGATTGCCCACATGTGCGACTTTGCTGTTATTTAACGAGCGTCACCGCCCCGCGCCAAAGCAAGACGATGTGAGCAGGAGGACAGAAAAGTTCGGGTGATGGCTAAGATGTGACAAACAATAGCTGACAGCTGAGAGGTGCGGCCAAGATACGTCGGGCGCAGAGCTGAGTGATACGAGACGCACATCAGATTATAAACGGCCGGCGCGTAAGTGGCCTCCGTTCCGGTCGCCGGGGGTATGAAGACCAGGTCAAACCAGCTTCGCGCATTCATCCCGACTCTGCGCCCGGCGCGATTACAGAAGAAGGGATCACTTGTCATGTGCGTTGAGCGCCTGCAATAGAACGTGTAATGTCTCGCGTTGGGAGAGTCCTTGCCGGCCGGGGCACTCCACAGGGCTAGGATGTGGAATCTTATTTTCAGCTTCATTTTCGTCGAGTTTGGCAGAGATATTTTCCGCCATGGTAGTCGCCGTCCATCATCCCCGAGGACCGAGGACCGACCTGGGACGGCACGTCAAAATCGATGGATTTCTTCCCGAGAGATCCGGCAGTTGCGTGATCGGATCCGTGAATAAGGCAGACTTGGCTCATAATCCAGTCTTCGTGCCTCCACAGCTCCATGAATCGCTGCCCGGGGAATGTGCTCGACGGAGTGGCCGAATTGCGGACTTATTGCGTTGTTATGCAGCCCGGACAAGCGACAATTTAAACCCAATTGGACCCTTTCGGACCAACTATGATGTGCCAAGCGACCATCTCTCCCCGACTTCGGGAGACCGTGTTATTTGCAAATTAGAAAAACAGAGGAGGAAAAAAATGCTGCAGCTGGACAAGCCGTCGGTGAATCGGTCTTGTCAATTTTGAAAATCGAGTCGACCGGCGAAGTGGACACCGCGATACACCCACTTTGGCCGGCCGGGAGGACCCAAAGGGGCGGCCGCGTCTCCGTAGGCCCGGCGTGAACTAAACGTAACTGTGTCCACGCTGCCACTCGTCTGCTGTCAGCGACCGAAAACTAGCCGGCATCCCTCGTTTCCTCAAGAGACGGTGGCGCATTCTCGTCATTGCATTCCCTGCACCTCAGGAAACGACACAACGGTCGCGTGCCGAACTGCCTTCACCTTTGGCGCTCGAGCGCTTCTTGATCTCTCCCTTCTGACTGTGAGGTGCCGGTGGGTTCCCATGAGGTGTGGGAGGAAGACATGTCTTCGGCTTTTTCTCAAAGGCGAAGAAAGACTCAACAACTTCTAGAGTCTGAGTGAAACACCCACAGTAGCTCATGGCCGTCGCAAACTATCCAAATGGTTGGGCTGGGTGGCGCCAGAAGACTGATAGCTTCCTAACCCTTGAATACCTTGGAGGAAGAACCCTCAACCCCGATTAAGGAACACAGTTCGAGGCTTCTGGTTCTGGTACCATGACGCTTTGAAGGTGTGCGATGGGTTGAAGACCATCGTCGCAGTTGTAAGTGAGGAAACGACGGCCCCAGGGATCCCTTTCTTCAATGCAACGAGATCACCAATGCCTTCTTACGTGGTAAGAGCCGCCTAAGTGACATCGTAGCACTACGATTGCTGGTTCGCCCATCTATTGCGTCTCTTGCGTTTCCAGGGACTGGCCGAGCAGACGTTCTGTTCCTCGAGCCTCTCTCCCAACCCTAGGCGTCAACGGGGATCCAAGAGAGGCATGGATTCAAATCCATCAAGGCGCCGGGGTTTGACAGCCCTTTTGGGGTGGAAACAATCTTAGAGACTGTCGTTGACATAATCGAAGGCCAAGAGAAAGATCGTGATGCAACATTACGCAGTGTGACCTCGCAGCCTCGAATTCCAGTCAGTCCAGGCAACCAAGTATGGCAATCTATCAGAGACCTTCACCTGCAGCGCGGTAAAGTGCCAAACTCGCCAATGCCCTCAATGTGGCTTCAAATGGAACGTCTGTCGAAGCAGCGACCGGGTCAGCTTTTTCGGCGCCAACTCCTCCCTGCATGTAGTCGGGATCGATATCCTGCTGTTCAATCCACAGCCAACCAGTTCACTACCGAAGGCAGGCAGATTGCCTATCTCTGTGTTTCGGACCGGATACAAAAGGGGGCTGACCCGTGGCTGCAGTAGGTAATATCATGCAGAGACCCGGCTGGTGGTCTTTGTGAAACAGACGTAGGAAAGGAAGAGTGTAAAGGTTTTCCAAAGACAAGGCGAGCCTCTTTGCCATGTGTGACCCCTGCTTCAATAGGGAATAAGCCTCGTGATGTTGTATGTGTCTCGTGGTCACAGCAACCTAGCATCAGCCATTAGGACGCTTTACATTATGATCTCTATCTAAGTGCCAGTTGATCACGGCCTCTTCAAAGCTGGCATCGTGTGAACATGAAGCCACAACAAGGCTCCTCAATCTCATCGTAAAGGTGGCTTCGTACCCGATCATCGAAACCCGCCATCGCAGCATCGACGTCGTAACCGAACGGCGTGATCCGGCAGGGACAGCCTGGACCTCCGTAGACCTCAGCGACAACCTCGATTCGACTGGCAGGGTCCGGAATTGGCTACCTGCAATCGGCGACGCCAGCGACGAGCACCCGCTGATGGCAGCCTCGACGCCCAGTAATACATGTACTACGGCTGCATCCAGCTGGGGGTGTGTCATACTGTCCGTTGGTATTTCCGCTCTCGGGAGTGCTTCTCTCTAGTTATTCGACGTTGAAAACTTGGCTGAAGTGGCTTCAGGCTATTCAGTTGGCGATGCCACGTTGAATGTTTTGGCCAGCATGCCCAATTCTTACGCCCCGTGCGTCGTCGGCTGCACCTCACGAATAGATACCGTAACCAACGCTGGAATCGGAACATATCTCATACATACATTCAAAAACCATGACGTCCCTGTGGACAGGCATAGACACGCCTATCATCCCCTCCTGGGGTCTTGGCCCACGCAGACAGGCCATGGCTGTTATGCGTGGCTTCGAGTTTGACAGTGCACCTTCCCTGCTGTGCTGATGTACCTCATATACGGTATTTGCCGCTATACTCTTGGTTGGGAATTGCCATTTCCAGGAGCGAGGTTGAAAACAGCGGCCTCTCCAGAGCAAAAGTAGGGCGTGTGGCTATGAGGTTGCATCGAGACCGCCAACGATGTGAAAGAACACCAACGAGGATTGACGGATGGCTGCATTTGAAATAAAACCGCGAGCTAACCGAGAACGGCGGCTTCTCTGAGTAATCGATCACGATGAGTTTCGATCGACAATACCACAGGCTTGGAGGTGTAGGACATGGAAGTCATTGTGCGCCTTTGCTTCGTGGTACAACAGCAAGGCCCTGGGTAATGTTAGGAGCGGGAATCGTTATAATCGAACAGCTGGAGTATCGCCCCTCTGCACGAAATTGAAGATTGGTTGAGTGTAGGCTTGTCTTGCGCTTGTCCGTCGACGCGTCGCCTTGTGAAGTTCGAGGTCGGGTAGGCGTCGTCTGGTATCAGAAGGAGATAGAGTCCCACTGGATCGCAAGCTCTGGATGCGGGCGCGATTTGGGCAAGTGGCAAGTCGTTGCGTATCTTTGCTATTGCTTTTCCCTCGTCAGGCCCTCCCTGGCCTCAATGGAAGACAGCCCAGAATTCGCGGGATCGTCTCATCGTCTCTCGGCCCGGCACAGTGTTTTCTGTCACCTTGTACTTTTCTTCGCAATTTGATGAAAACGACTTCTTGATCTATCAGCACACCTCTTCAAGCCCACCACGATGTGAATGGACTCAGCAGCAGGAGGCTGCCAAGGCGCTCATCGCTGATCAGGTTTGAGCTTCAGCGCTCACACCCAGACTGCATCCGTGGGTAGAGGGTGAAGACGAAAGCCAACACCGCGAGTGAGGCCTACCGGTACATCAGGAAAAAGAATGGCCGTAATTGTGGCGTATGGCCGCTTAACGATGCTTTTCCGAGAGTTCAGCTCACGATGACCATCGGCCTCTCCACGACGACAGGTCAGATACGTACTCCCGATCGCCTAGTGGCTTCCGATGGGAAGGCGCTTATTGGGCGAAGCTGACCAACCACCACGATTCGAACCTCTTGTGGCGGCTTTAGGCTAGGGCGCATCCCAGGGCAGAGGTTACAGCGTCGGAATTTGGGTCTCAGTCGTCAGCTTTGATGTTTCCGTCGACTGGCGATCAGCTCGTAAAACATGGCCAGCAGAGGTTTCTGAAAACGACTTCAAGTCCAAGTCAACCGGTAGGGAGTAGAGAAGGCACCCAAGATGATAGCTGGTGATTCGGTTGAGCCGCTCAGAGTTGCCATCCAAGCTCACAGGAAACCTTTTCAGGAAGCGAAGAGTCGTTGCATCTCCACCCGAGATCTAAATCATTGCACTGTGACCGAATCCTTTCTGTTGCTCCTCCAAGAGATATCAACATTTTCTTACCTGCCGCAGAAGGCTTCTCAAAACGGCTTTTCCCATCCCTTGCGTAAAGGATGACCATTCATGGACCCATGTTACATGCACAGCGACGCATGGCTTCGCCCTTTGAATGCAGATTTTGCCATTGAAGCAATATGATTTCTAGATGGCGACGAACAGTCGTCGGGAGACAAGACGCGAAGCCGTCGCAATAGCCGCTGATAGTCTTTGCTATCGTCGAGCGAGCACAGGGCAAGGATCGTGAGTCGTAACCTGCCGAGAGACTAGCAAGTAGGGCGTTGAAACCGATAGAGCTCATGGATCTGGAGCCTGGGTGGACCCTGCGTGCACCAGGAACGTTTCGCGGCGGCACAGCGTGCGGCAGTGCCCTCTTCGTCACAAGACTCAAGCCATTCGTGGCTGGGGGGTTGGCCTTCGACCGAAAGGAAAGTTCAAGACTACGTTCGGCAGCAGCAGTGGCTTTTTGGGCTAGGCGGAGCCTTACCCAAGATTGACATGGAGACCTAAAGTAGCCAGCAGCCGGGGTCCGAATTAGGCAGAACCAGTCGGAGAAATCCAGAAGCTGAAGCGTAATTTCGTATGGGCAGAATTCAGCTGGTTCCGAAGCTAGCACGACAACCGGTGGATTTCCGCTGTTCGGGGGATACTGCTGCTGGAGACGACATGATGTATATTCTGCATCGGCCGGGATTTGTTACAGCGATGGGCTACAAGTAAGCGCCGGATGGGGGGCAGAGAAGCGAACGGTGGTGAGGTCCAGGCAGATTGAGAAGGGATTCCCCTTGGTCTTGGATGCAGAGGGGGCCAGCAGTGGGCTCGCGACGAACTGCTGAGACCAAATGAGCTCGTCTGATGTTGAACATTGCACGTCGCGCGTTCGCATTAGCGGCGGCGATCGATGCCTTTGGGAAACAACAGACGTCGTTGCTCAGTATGTCAATGGATGGAACTAAGCCGCCCTTGTTGCTGCAGGAATCAAGATGTTATTTTCCCCCGCCTTCGATATCTGGTCGTTGGCAAAGTAGACCAATTTGCAGCCTCCCTCCCTGGTCTCTTGTTGCTTTCTTTCCGCGCTCTGACATTGCCAGCGGCGGCTGATCAGGGTCAGGCGTCCAGAGCGCTGTGGCAGCGTAGCAGCGTTGAAGTCGACGCTCGAGCCCGATTGCATGCAAGCGAAAGAGGCGCGTGGGCGCTGCTGTCAATAATGGACGGCGTTAAGTCAAAGCTTCGCAGTCGGGAGCGAGGGTCGAGAGCCGATGACTGAAAATCACCTTGCCGAATTGGCGCGCTGGTAGCCCGACGCATGCCTTATTCCGGGAGTCTGGCCGACACGACTTTGTCTGCTCATCAGCGAGAACCAGACAAAATGCCGTGCATGGCGTGTCTTATCTGAATGGGGACAATGACCGTACTTGATGCAGATAACTTCTCCAGCGTGCACGTCCTATGGGCGTGCCGTGACGACAAGCTGTCTGACTGCGTCAATTGTGCCCCTGGACCTGGTGAAGGCGGGCGAAGAGGGAATCGTGACTTTTGAATGACGGCAGGAGAAGCGAGGTGGATGCCAATTGTCCACTGGCGTGAAGAGACGGAGAGCGATACTTCGACAGGGCCCGGTGATGGTTACACAGAGTTGAGTAATGATTGGGAGTGGATTGGTAGGGCCATCGATTCTGTCTTCGGATTGGCTACGTCTCTCGCTGACAGGTCGCAAGGCCGTGAACAAGTCCGAGTTCCGAAAGCAACGATTCATGGATTGTCCAGTAATGTGGCAGGAGAGGATGGTCGGCGATGTTTCCCGTGGGGTTCTTGTCTGCTTTGACCTCCGATGTAAGTCCCGCAGGAGTAGAATGGAGGGTCCGGGATATCGAGAGGAAAAAATCGAACATCATCCACAATGCATGTGGATGAGTGGTAGGCAGCCTTGGCAGCCATCCATGGAGCATGATATTGCGACGGCGTCGAATAAGAAATGAAACGAAACATTGTGGTGAACTCGTCGGCGCGGCTTGTGTGCGGTGCGGGAGAGGAGCCGGAAGGTCTAGGCAAAGTGATAGAAATGTCAAAAAATGAGCAAAAACACGATGCGCCCAAAGGAAGGAGGTGGGTGACGGGCACTTGCACCCGCACCTGCAGATTGCAGATTGCAGACTGCAGTTGCCATGCTGTGCCTGATCCGACCGAGAGCTCGCTCCTTCAATCCACATCCATGCCCATGTCCATGCCCACCATCTCCTGCTCACGAGCCACATCTCCTGCCGCCGGACCTATTCACCGACCTCGTTCATGCCTGCGATACTGAATACTCCGAACACTGTCTCCGTACCTGAGGTCGTACTTTGGGGTGGTGGCTGCTACGTAAAGAACTGGTTCTTGATCCCGGCTTTCGTCCAGCAGGTTGTTACCCAAACCCGTCATTGTGGGCAATTGCACAGTACAGTTTGTCCAAGTCGGAGTCCAATCATGCCTGCGTCTCCCCTTACACGCGTAGACCAATCTCACCCTGCACAGAAGAGGTTGCATCGAGACCCAGGAACTTACGTGATCAGGCGGCACAGCAGTTTGGCAGTCTGGGAGTGAAGTCAAAGTAAGAGCTATGAAGCGATGCACACATAGGGCTGCTCGCTAGCTCGACTACGTACCGTACTGCGTAGATATATTCCTCATGCGTGCGCTGTAATTCCCTACCTTATCTGGATAACTTTTCTTTGCAGATTAGGTACGAATAGGATAAGATCCGCAGGATGCCATGCCATTTGGCACTGCTCTCCTGCCTGTGCCAGCCAGTCGTGCGTGCCAGTGAAGGATGTAATTGAGCGTCATGGCGTCTGTCAGTGTCAGTGCGACTGTCCCCTATCCAGAAACATGGCCAGTCACAAGGCTCGTGAGCTCGTCGCAATCCCTGCCGAGCCATGAGAAATGCCCCTGTCTCTTTTGCAAAATGTCCACCCACATCCACAGAGGAAGTCGGCAGGCTACCTGCCTTAGGACGAGGCACCTTACCTTAGGTACCTTACCTTAGTACAGTGGTACGCAAGGAACATGGTCAAGCAAGCACTGGCGGAAGGTATACTGCTTCGTGTCGACCTGCTTCTACACATGTTGATGCCTACCTACCTAGGAAGGCGAGGCCGAGTCGTAGCAGCCGGAAGGTACGCTACGCCGTCGCCTCTCCCGCCAGCCGGACTCATCCCCCGGCCTGCACCTTCCCTGGGACCTGACTGGACTGAGGCGCATGTGGTATCGGGTTAAAGTGACTGCGCTTACCTATGGGTACGTATCCTTTAGTTCGATCCGTGAAGCTCCAGTCCAATTCGGTCCAATCCACCCCCAGCAGCTCGACGCCCACTAGCACTACCACGCAGTGTACTACCTACGCACGACACTAAGACGAGAGAGACTGCCAGATGCCCCTCCACCTCGTTCTGCCAATGGCCTCACCCTCACCCTCTCTCTCTGTCCCCCCCCCATCCCACGTCCGCTCGGCTGGGCCTCACAGCAACCACGCTAGATCAGTTTTGCTACGAACATGAGAGACACCCCCAAGAATCGAGGCAAAGACAAGACACTTGAGCAAGCCACACGCACGCGCTATCTCGGCTTCTATGGGTGCAGTTTCCGTACGCCAAGGTACTCTACCAGTGCTCGCTCGCTCACCTTGCCCTTCGCTGGGTCGACTTACAACATCGTCCAGATCAAACATGACCCTGGACCTGGGCCTGGCTCTGGAAGTGGAGGTGGACGTGGACGTGGACCCGGCCTGGATCTGACCACACCCCTCACCCCTGGTACGGATACACATCTTGGGCCACTTTCACCCCCTTCGATTTTCCACTCTGCCCGTCCTCGGCTGTCAACACGCCTCCAGCTGGTCCTGGTCCATCCTTAAAGTCTTCACTTCTCCAGATCACATTCAAAGACTGTGTTCCTCCTCCGGCTATTTGGTGATCTTCGACCAACTCTTAATTCTGTATAATCCCAAGATACTAGAACACTTGTTCACCTCAACACTACCGTAATTCTCGGCCTGGCCACATCATCGATCCGAACCTCACAGAAAATTCTGTCCACTTTTCGTCTTTTCTTTTTTTTCCCTCCCTCTGATTTAGCGCCCTGCGCCTTCCTATTCATCTATCAACACCTCTTCGACCGCCACCTCTCTCTAGCCTTCCATCTCCTGGATCTAGGTCTAGTCACTTCAAAGCACGTAAAGAGAAGAAGACCCATTCATATATATTACGGTCCATTTCGCCTCGTTCGTTGTCTCGCCGAAGCGTCATACAACCTTCATCGCACAGCAACATCGTCCGACCAATCCCATCTCCTTCTTCTTGGTCAGGGTCTCTGTGTCACTCAATCTTTGGCTTCTCGCCCTCGGCCACGCTCGTAGCCGACGTTGCGCAGAAGAAAGAGTCTCAGCTTATACAGGACACTCTACATCTCGCCTCTTTACAGTTCCGTCTGCGCACCGCCATTGGTGTAGGACTCGACTTCCTCGGCTTTTTTCGAATCTTGCTGAGCTTCGTACCTACTGGACGGCAACGGCCCCTGCCCGGGTGTTCCTGCCTTCCGTCGTGGACGCCGAGCTCCTGTCTCACAGTGACCTCACCCCATCCGGTGTCCCCAACCTTCTAGGCCGAGGCCTCTCGATCTCGCTCCTTCCTCTCCCTCAGTTGACCTTTCGCACCATTGACCTCTCACCAAATTTCTTTTCTTGATCTTGCTTTTCCCCTCTGTCCTCCCGTCACCCGTAGGCGGTGCGGCGTCGCCATTTCTTAACTTATAATCACATCTCTCGTCTGGTATGTACACATAACACCAGCCATAGCATTCATCGCCCGTCCCAAGTCAAGGAAACTTACCAGCAACTAGGTTCTCCAACACCCAGTTGGACCTGGACGTCGTTCACCATGCCGAACAGTTTCGACCGCTTCGAAAAGCTCTTTTCCAAGAGGAAAGATCTTACCATTCAGACTGGTCCGGTGCCTTTCGAGCTGTCAGGACCCAAGACGGCTAGTTTGGACCACAGCTTCCCCTCGCCCTCCTTTATTCGCCCCCGCGTTTCTCGGATGAAGGCCAGAGACGAACGTATAGTCGCCTCTCAGAACGAAAGACGTGCCCTCAGCCTCCCCGAGCACCCGTCTGAGCGAACGTCGATCCACGTTTCCCATCCTAGCAACGCAAGCACGGCGACCATCGCCCTGCCCTCTCGCTCCATGTCGCTCAATTTGCGAAGAGAAGTTCAGCCGGTGGCGAGTCTGCGTGGATTTGACTTCCCCGCCCCTCCCACAGGCCGCCTGCCGCCTTCGCCCGCCCGCGCTACGGCCTCGCCCAGAACTATGTCTGCGGTGCATAAAGTTTCCTCTGAGCACCGCCACAGCTCCGTCATCCTTTCTCAGAGAGATGACACCCCGCCCTCTTCCGACCATGAGGACGACTCGAGCATAAAGAGCTCTCAGTTCGGCCGACCCTCTTCCTCCATGAGTAGTGATCTGCCCACACCAGCCGCATCGCCCGACATGAAGCCGGCACATGACAGGCGATCAAGGGATTCTGCCGAACTGAGCCTCGCTAAGAGGAAGGCAGCAGCCACCGCGACTCGACGAAGAAGAGAAGAAAAGGCAGCATCGTTGGGTCGGCCTACAAGTCAATCAAGACACCACAGATCTGTGACTTCACCAAGTCAGATCCTGAAGGGGGGAAACGTCCAGGACTTCTTTGCCCTGTCTGACGAAGATATCCTGGAGGAGGAACTGGAGGGCATGTCTGAGGATCCGCTGATTCTGGCGCCCCATCGTGCGCCCCCTTCACCACCGTCGTCTGCCTCGGCTACCACCTCTCCTTCGCTTCCATCGAGAAGAACATCTTCGGTTTACACGGATGATGTTGCCAAAGAAGGCGCACTACAAGTCGCTCAGATTGCTGCCAAGCACAAGTTCGACCTGGTTTACATTGTCAACCTCTGGCCCGAACAGCCATCCGGCTTCCCACCGTCACCTTACCGTGCCTCACTCGACTTGGCCTCAAAATCCGCGAACATATCCAGACCTGCCAGTATGACGAGACCTCACAGCATGAGGAACTCTCTCCTCGGTCCCATGGATGGTCCGATGGTGGACACAGCACCCGGGATGACTGGTCGCCTGCTCGCGGCTTACGGACTTTCGAACCTCAACAGCCCCTTCCGCATTTCTGCAACAGTTCAGTCCAAGATTCTCAAGCACGAGGGTTGGATGGAATATCGCAGCGATGATGCAAAGGCCGGAGAGTTCGCCCGCGGTTACGGCCACGCCTTCCACACCGAAAGCGGGCGAAGTAATTCGGCGAGCGGCAGTCCACGCGACTCAGGCCCCCAGGATCTCTCCCAGAATAACTGTGGCATCGTTTTCGCCGCATACCGCTACCCAGGCAAGAACGCCACCGCCAGCGGCTGCACCAAAGCAGAGCTCGAGGCTTTGCGAGCCGATGCCGAGGGGCTGGTCGACTATCTTGTGGCAATTCACAAGGCCCGACGCCTCCGAGACCCCATGTCCCTCCAGACACTAACTGACGAGGAAGACAACGAGCTCTCCCAGTAACGGCGATGTCACGACCTTCAACGCGACTGCATAAAAAGTCTGCAGTTACGATCGCTTCTTCCGATTTATGTCATACACACCCTTTGGAGACGTACTACCGATGAGATCAATGACTCTTCCTTCCTTCCGCTTTTCTTTGTCTGGATTTATTTCATCGCAATTTGGTTTCTTCCGATATGATACCACATGGAGAGCGTTGGTTTTTTCTTTTCTTTTTTCTTTTTTCGCTCACGGATTCGAAATTTAAGTCAAAAGATGGTCTTCAAAGACGGGTGTTGCTGCTGATGCCAATTTGAACCGGCGAAGTCGGTGGCGGCGGTGGGTGGTGGGCATTCCATCACAGGTGCAGCTTATGATAAGGGGAAAATTGGGACTCGTGGCACGTTGCCGGAGTCGAGATAGAAAATGGACGTTTCGTCCTTAATGAATCAAGACTTTGACGATTTCTCACCTCACCTTGCATCCCATGTGTGACTTTGCCATCGACTTGGCTTTCATCTCAACGTCAGGCACGAGGCGACGACACCTTCGGTTCCGTCGGCAGTCAACAAGCCGCCATACGTTGCAATCCGATGTTTTCCTGTCGAAACTCTGCATCCCGACAGGGCTTTACCATCAGATCAGCTCGAGTAAACAGCGTAGCACCGTGGCAAGGAAAACTCTCATTGCTCGCCGGACGAGTCGTGAGGCGTGAGTCGTGAGGCGTGAGTCGTGAGTCGTGGGAGGCTGAGCTGTCAAACGGTAACGTTTAACGTCCGGTCAGGGGTGATGCCTCTTGGAGGCTCTCTTGGTAGTATAGCGTAGACGGGACAGATCACCCTACCGCTAGTACATCACTTTACATCTGACATTGGCAGCGACCGTACACTGACACGCCCTCTCCTGGAAGGGGGGGCCCTCTTCCCCCGTCGATCGCGCCTCGGCGGACATGTCCGTCTGGGGAGGCCCCTGTTGAAACTTCCCGCGACGCTGGTCGGGTGGGGTCTGGGGGTGTGTGGGCGGCGCGCTGTGACGACCTAACTTTTCTGTCTTTTGGGCGGTAGAGATGTCGTCTTGGCCGGTGGGCATGGGGGAACCCCTGATTTTCTTTTTTTGGGATGCACTATGTAGGCGGGTAGGTGAGAGTGTGGGAGGAGAGGTTGAGCATTTTCGCACGTAAAAGTTGTGCATGGGCTTGATGTGCGGTTCATGTACAGTGCAGGTAGGTAAGGTGGGTAGGTAGGTCTGTATGTCTCGGGTCGATGCCACGAGGGTGAGGGTGGTGATTGCTTTATTTTTGTGCGTGGATTCTGCTGGGCTTGTCGTGCATAGGAAGTGCTGCTTGTCCTAGCTATGGGGAAGAGGTTCCGGGTGGTGGGAGGTTCGAAAAAGTGTGGGGCCGGGCGGGGAGCCGCGACGAGACTCACGAGTGATGCTGCCTCTCTGAGTGGCCTCGGCTTCAGCGGACTCGTATTGCATGGCGTAGAGTGCCAAGTGCGAGAGGTCCTTGGTCGACGACTCAGGTTCTTGTTCTGGCTGAGACATTCGTGCAGTCGAGAGGTGTGTCCGGCCGGCCCAAGGTCTGATGGCAAGACGTCCGTTTGGCCGCGGGGAAGCAAAGGATGCATCTACTAAGGCATACTAGTATAGATTGGTCGCGGGTGCGGTTATGTGCTGCGTGCTGATGTGCCGTGCCTTGCATATCGTTCGATTTTTTCTGCATGGCGACGGGCGGTGCAAGGTGCTATTGGAGCTAACAACGTGGGTTCATCGGTGTCGGATATGAGGTTTTCGAACGCGGGATGTAGGCTCGATCGTGCTATGATTCCGAGTTGATGGAAAAATTCGATTGAAACGAGCGGTTTCTGCTGGGTGTTTCGTGGTATTCGAATTCGTGTTCAACATTGTAAGCGATGCCAAAGAGGGAAGAGCGAGGCGGTTAAGCTCGGACTGAGTCATCAGGTAATTACACAGTAGCCCAGCCGCGCGCGCGTTGGACGAACGAAATGCTGCACCCACGTTGTATGACACCGTTCTAGCGTGTCCACCCTAGAAAACCACTGCTGGCTGATCCCCGTCCCGTCTGGCCATGTTCTAAAGCGCGTCATCCACGTCGGCATGATTGGATGGCTGGGATCTAAGGGAGGAGACGTTAGTCTCAGGGGTCATCGGATGGGCGATGGACTGGCTTCACGCGCGACGACGGCGCGATCTGCGATAACATTCAATAGAAAGACTGCACGTTCCCATTGGTTCTAAAGGTCGATATGTGGCTTTTCAATCAAGATCAATCATGGCCCGTCGAGATCGTCGGAAGGACGTGCTCTGGCTCGGTGTCTGTTCGTTGTCCTCCCCCGAGCGAGCGTATTCGACGCCGCGTCGTTTGGGCACTTGTGGTTCCAACGCGCCGCCCGCCGGCAGGAAGCTAGGGGACGGCTTCCGGCGTGCTAGTTTGATGTCATGCCGGGCTAGCTGGAGCCGCTTCACGTACGTTGGAGTCATGTCAAGGTCGCCATGAGGGATGGACAAGAGCTTGCGTGTTGTGCTGAGGCCACCATCGGTGTTTCTGCATGTGTCTGTCTCCTTTGTACTGGTCCTTTTATGCTCGGTTTTTTGCCGTCTCTGAAAGAAACGACGCAGCTCTCCATGGTTGATTCTCAAGGCCTCGGCATTCGGATCTGAGTGCTGCTGTTCTATTACCTTACGGTGGACGATGACCGAATCGCAGATGTCTAGGTCTACCACGCTTTCTCTCTGATACCACGTGTCTTCCAAGAGCCATGATAATAATCTTTCACACAGCGTACTTTGTGTTCGTGGTTCAAACATACAAGGTTCGTTCTCATCAGGTACATCATGCGCATGTCGACTGTCCTCTCCTTCCTCTACAGCTTCATTCAATGGTCGCCAATGTTTGACTGCTCTTATGAGTTGTTTATACTGCTGTAGTTCATGTTATATCCGCCATCTGCGGGAAAGTGTTGATCATTTCATATCAAGACCGGTGATTTTGAATTGCCGATCGCATTGAAAATAAGACTTGCGATGGTTCAGTCACCATCCATCCCTCTTGTCTCCTTTCCGACCGATACTGTTACAACGCCCTGCCTCAATACAGTACGATTCTGCCGAGTCTTGATCTTAGTAGAACGACCATCGAATCCACCTCGCTCAAGACCAATGTAGGTTGATGGGCGGCGGTTCTCAGACTATGAATCTCTATACTAGAGTCTGATTCAGACAGTGAGGTGTAAGAATGCCTCGAGTAGTCGAACAAACCGGGTTAAAACGAGTCCTGGTGGAGCATTCCCAGAGAAGGCACAATTGAGGAAGGCCCGGGATATGGAATTCTTTACCATTCTGCGATTTCTTCAGCGCTGTTGTTGGTATTAATTCGTCGATAGACACGAGACTTGGTCACCAAGCCAAGTCCGAAGACAAGCAAGACACAGTTTGTGAGGAGACATCTGGTGGCACGAAGGAATATGATCTATCAAACCACACAGATGACATCTACCCGATCACACACAGTATCGGAGATTTCAGTTTTGGCATCTTGTCATTAAGTTACTATCAGGGAGTCCGCTTGCAGAAGGTATTCCAGCTTTCGGCCCCCCTCCCACAAAGCTTTGACGAGTCATCTCAAGTTCGTATACAATAATCAACTGCCGCCGTCATTACGTTCCAGGTTACGATTGGGAACGGCCATCGTCCGTACTTCACGTACGTCACGTCATCATCTCTACTGCATCCGTTGACTGGTAGTTGTACGTGCTGGAGGCTCTTGAACGCCATGATGTCGCAAAGTGTGGCGGTAGTCTAGCCTTGGGAGGTGAGCCGAGCGGCCAGAAATAGCCATAGGTAATAGCAGAAGGTTCAAAGCTCACGTAGACTGGCTACATCAGTTGGTCTCCTGGACTGCATTCTTGATTCCTCACACGGGCGGTCTTCTAGACGTTCTCTCGTCCGACAGCAATTGTGGCTCCGACCTATCGCTGTTATTTTCAAATTGCCTCCGAGTACTCCATCTGTGAGAATTGTCAGGTAGAACAACGGCAAACATGTATCGCAAAGAGCAATGGCGTGATGTTGAATACATGGACGAACGTCAATGTCAGCTTGACACGAACTCCACGTGAGTTAAATTGCCATGTCTTTGTCCTCTTGATCAATCTGTTACGTCCCAATTTGTTACATTCTCAAGTCTTCTTGCCGTCCGAGAAACTGCAGAACTTCCTCCCGCGAGATATGACACTTCTAAAGCAAATCATAGAGCAAGCGATGAGATTCCCGGCTCCCCAAGCACAATCTCAGCCTTGATAAGAAAATCGCTGGCCACGTCGACATCGCAACCACAGCTTAGACGTTCAGAGAGTGCCTCTGACTGAGCGGCTTGCAGACAGACTTGTGATTCTTCCACTGCGCCTTCTGGCAGTCCTTTTCATCGTTAGCTGTGGGTTTCGAAGCAGGGTGGAAGCACTCACAGCATTGCAGTACCAAGCGCTTTCGCACTTGCCACACTTCTTCGGCGTCTTCCCAATGTCCACGCACACCTTTCCGCAGTGAAAGCAGCTTCCATTTCGGCCATGTTAGTAAGTGATAAGCTGCTAAGTGTTGTTCACAAACCTGGGCTCATTGAAATCACGGGGCGTTCCCGGCTTGTAGTTATCGAGGGCGGCCAAAAACTGAACCTTGCCAGCATAGCGGAAGCCCTCTTCAGCAAGGGGCCAGACAAAACCGTGTTTTCCAGGGATTTCATTGGCAAGCTCCCGCGCATGGTCCAAGTTGTCCTGCTTGATGAAGGCGCCGGCTCGCATCATGAGAGCGGCGACGACGACCACACGATACTTGCCGTTCCACTGGTCTTCGAGAGCGCGGTACTTGTAGAACAGTCTGTCGCAAAGACCAGCGTTGAGCTGCTTGCGGACTCGGTCGACCCTTTCAGCTAACTCGTCGCGGTACTCTCCCGTACCAAAGTATACCTTGGCCCATGCGGGAGCCAGCATATCGGTCTGGTGAATCATATGTGATAGCTCGAGCTCGGCGGGACCCTCACCGAAGGCGCCGTTGATCTCGCACGCGAAGTCAAGATCAACGTCACCTTCGAACATGCCTACGAAAAGGAATTAGCTTCAAAGACCCTGCTGGGTTGATCAGTTGATCTTACGGTAACCCCAGCGACCCATGTTGGCAGGCTTGAGTTGACGGTCACAAGATATGTGGTTGATGAGGATGCTGAGCGATCAACTCAGAAGTTGCACAAGAAATCGAAGGTTGAAGAGGGAGATGGAGGGAACGCGAGGTAATAAAAGAGAAAGGTAGGTAGGTGCGGTGCGCTACGGTGCGGTTTCCTTTTGAGCAGGAGCAACTGGGGACTGCCGTTTAGGTATGCACCTGCCCAAGCTGAATCAAAATGTTCGAAGCTTGGGTGCTGAGGTACTCTCCAAGACAACGGCAACAGCCTGTTTGGCCATACAAGGCAGGTAGAAAGCGAGTCTCCAGTAAACTTACCATGATATGCAGATACTCGGGGTCCTGGACGACATCAACAAACACTAAGACGAATATCGAGTTCGCCTCTCGTTTTGTCAGTCAGGCTATTCTCCCCAGCGTCGAGACGTAGCCGGACGATACGGTGGTTCACCGTACACTCACGCCTGGTGCTTGAGATACCAACAAGGACAACATCCATCTGGAATAAAGGTTTGATTTTGTTGGGCCACTAAATTCTACCTCCGAATGCGTCAGGATAACACAGCGAGCGCATCGGCATCTCCCGTCTGTAGACCGCCCGCGCCCGAGGGGAAGTAATGAAGCGATGCCATACTGCGGTACCCCCTCTCTCTCTGCGCAATCCAAAACTGGTAATGGCAGGCTGGTCTCATGATGTGTACGGAGGGATGGATCAACACGCATGCTGTAACCCCTTTTTCGCAATCTCGACATTCATCCCCAAACGCCAATGGTATACATGAACCGACCTCCAACTAGAAAGCATGCGAGGCGCCGAATTTCCGTCCGCAACCTATCTTCGAGGGGGAGGGTTAAAGCCAGGGGCTCCGCCAGGGGGGCCGGGGTTAAAGCCAGGAGGAGGGAAAGGTGCGTTTTGAGGGAATCCCGGAGGGGGGAAGCCGCCAGGAAAGCCCGGAGGAGGAGCTGCATAGCATGAGAATGTGAACTTATGATCAAGAGGTCTTGAATGCTTACCTCCACGTCCGCCGAAGGGCGGGGCACCAGGAAAGCCAGGGAATCCGGGCGGTGCACCAGCTCCAACGCCAGCTGCAGGTCCCTGTAATCAACATCAGCGGATGCTAGGAGCAAAGGGGCTATGTAAACGACATACGGCCAACGACGGAGGAGGGGCCGCGCCTCTGCCAGCGGACCGAGCAACACCAGGGCCAGCTGTCAGAGTCGACGAGATTCCTCCTGGGGCGCTCTTTCCGAGTCTCGCGCTGGGGTCTGCGGGCGGCTCCGACTCGACGGAGAGCGACACGATATGTGCGCCACGAACGATTGTCAAGCCCAGGGTGCGCTTCTCCTCCTTCTCAACGGTCTGGTTCGAGCCAGAGCTTCCGGGGGCGGCGGGCTTATTTTGCCTGATCTTGACGCGTCGGAACTCTTCGGTGTCGGCGAGGACGAGGTTCATATGCTGTAGACGCGGTCAGCAATGTCATCGGTACGCGATTAGAGGCAGTAGAGGTCGCACCTTGTCGAAGGCCAGCATCTGCCCGGTCATCTGGCGGCCGTCGTTGAGGGTGACCCTCATCCGGTAGTTGATCTGTCGAAACGTGTCAGCGTGTCTGGAACGCACTCGATGTCACCGGGCGTGAAAGCTTGGTACGTACGTAGCCGGCCTAGATTTGTATCGCGTGTCAGCCTGCATTGTCAACCTTGAAACTTGAGAAAGATAGAGGCATGGAGCTACTCACCATCTTGCCCTGTTTGTTCGACATGATTGCGGTTGTATGTGCGAGATGCCACTTGCGCAGCTTCCCCAATCTTCAAAAATTGATCTTGTCTCTTGCGAAGCCTGATAGACTTTCGGCGCGACCTTGGATGCTTGCGGGAGGCAGAGCTTCAGACAAGGTCCAGAGTGGATATGGCTTCCAAAAACGATGACCTTGGAAATTTCGGTGGAGGAGGCTGAGGAAGGCTGAGGCTAACAGGGTACGTACCGAGGCTCCAATCGTTGGACGACAGACGGGTGCACTAAGCCCGTTTCGCTGGATGTGGGTCGTCACCCACCAGAAGGGCTCCAAACCCCCAAAAATTCATTAGACCAGGAAAAACCACCTGAAATCCTTCCCCGAACATCTCCATCCGCGACAATCGACTCAATCAGCACGGCACCGACGTACTAACCGCCAAAATGTCCGAGAAGACCCAGAACCCCATGCGCGAGCTGCACCTCCGCAAGCTTGTGCTCAACATCTCCGTCAGTCACGCCAGAACGATCGGGAGGTCACGCACAATCACTGACAGAATGAACAGGTCGGCGAGTCTGGTGACAGACTGACCCGTGCCGCCAAGGTTCTGGAGCAGCTTTCCGGTCAAACCCCCGTCTACAGTACGATACCTTCGAGATCCGAGATGATGCGACAAACGACTAACCAATACCCCAGGCAAGGCCCGTTACACCGTCCGTACCTTCGGTATCCGCCGTAACGAGAAGATTGCTGTCCACGTCACTGTCCGCGGCCCCAAGGTATGAAAAGACAGAAAAAGGAAAGGTATGACTGCAGCGGGCGGGAGGCTGATGTGATGCAGGCTGAGGAGATTCTCGAGCGTGGCCTCAAGGTCAAGGAGTACGAGCTCCGCAAGCGCAACTTCTCCGAGACTGGCAACTTCGGCTTCGGTATCAGCGAGCACATCGACCTTGGTATCAAGTACGACCCCTCCATCGGAATCTACGGCATGGACTTCTACGCCTGCATGACTCGCAAGGGTGAGCGCGTTGCTACCCGTCGCCGCTGCAAGAGCCGCATCGGCTCCAACCACAAGATCAAGCGCGAAGAGACCGTCAAGTGGTTCAAGTCTCGCTTCGACGGCATTGTCCGGTAAATGCTGAAAAGCATTTCCTGCAATGAAATAAAAATGAATACAACCTCGGGATGGCTTGGGTTCACGGACATTGGCGAACAAAAAGGATGGCATACAAAAGGCATGTACTTTCCAGCAGTTGTTTATCGTCAGACAACAAAGCTTGACTTGAGGACAATCAGTTAAGCGCGGCCTCAGAGACCGACCGGCGCCCATGCCGGCTTACCACAATGACTTTGCACGTCGTGATGATACTATCTGCTTAGAATCGACCCTGGGTGACGATGGAAGGTCTTACATCAGTAATGATTTGTTGCAGGCGTTAGATGGTGGGGTAGGTTTTTTTTTAGTTCAATATACCTGGTACTACCGGTTATACGTCTCATCGCTTTGGTGTTGTGCAAGTGTGTGCCGTGGATCTGGGCCTCATCGTGACGCGCGGAACAATGATGTCACGATCCGGCGCTTGTGAGTCGCGAGGACGGGAATTGCGCTGTCAAACCGAACCAATTGGTTTCATTTGCGGTCCCGTCGGCGCCAATGTCATGCGGCTCGGTTTTGGGTTCCTCCGAGGCGGTCGAGCTCGGTGTTCACGGCCGGCCGGAGACTCGGAGACACATTCCACAGCGGAAATGCACACCACGACGACTTCAGGTTCTCATCGCGTGCACATGGCCTCCCGGGGAGAGTGGGTGGAGACGACTGTACCGCGAGGCCGGGGAAAGGGGAGTCACCGGGAAGTTGGGTTAATTGCAGCGTTCAGGTAGAACAGCGAAAGAGAGACTGGTGAAATGCGCCGGGGTTTTTGCCAGAAGTACATCCATGATATGCGAGGAAGTAGGTGGAAAGTACTGTGATTGTCTGACGAGGGTTGCTTCCAGGTCGCTTACCACATTGCCGGAAAAATGAGGTGAGAGCACAGGGGCGTATGAGCTGAGCTGACAAGAGCAAAGTTGGTGGTTGAGGCAGGCGCGAGGCGACAGCGAAAAAGATAATGACATGAACGATGTCCACGGTTGACGAACCACGGACCCGGGTTAAATATGGGTAGGCGATCGAAGCTCAAACTCAATGCGTACGATACACTGCGAAAGCCAGATTGACACATTTTTTTCGGCTGAGCTGAGATCCATTGATTGCCCTCAGCAACGGGCGACCGATAATTTCTTCGGGGGGCTCTGGCACTGCCAGGCGGACAGCATGCACTAAATGGGCACCTTATGTAATACAGCAGCGCGCTGTAACTGGCCAGCTGGGCATCCCACGGGGTGACGGGGCTACGTACTGTTCGTCGGAAATTGTTAGGGTGATGTCGGGTTGGACTGAGGCAAAACTTGAGGGCGAGCCGTGATTGGGCAGCCAGCACAGCTTCGGGTCCACATCGTCCTCACTGTCTTTTCCCTCCACCGGGCTTCTTCCAAAAAAGACTCGATTTGCACTCCTTCAAAGGCACCTTCATCAACCCCAATCTCCCCTCCACTCAATTGCATCTTGTTGCAATTGACTCCTCCTGATCTAGACAGTGTCCAAGATCCCCCAATATGTTCCGCAACGCCCTTCGACAGTCGACGCGCGCCGTCGGCGCCGTCTCTGCTGCCGGCAGAGTCGTAAGTCCCGTCCCTACCAGACTTGCACCCAAGCCATCCGTCAACATCCCCATCCCCAAACCGACGTCAATTCCATCCAAAAACATCATCAATCGGCTCCGCGATGTTCAACTATACCCCTTGGAGCTTTTTTTGGCGTCGCGGATCCCTCGGTGCTGTCGTGGAAGAGCTTTTCGTCAAGCTCCCTTGTTGCTCCGTCGCTGTTTTGGGGGAAGGAGGAGACGGTCGCCATAACATTTTCGGGCTTCTGCTAACCTGTTTTTTCGCCCTCAGGCCCGCAGCGCCGCACCTGCCGCCTTCAACGTTACGTCGATGCAGACTCGCTCCTATGCCGAGGCCAAGGCTACCCCGACCGAGGTTTCTTCCATTCTCGAGCAGAGAATTCGCGGTGTCCAGGAGGAGGCTGGTCTTGCCGAGACCGGCCGCGTTCTGTCTGTCGGGTACGTTTAAGCGGCTCCTCTCGGCATCGCAAACACCCGTCCGAAAAGCCTCAGTGCATCATCGCCTTGCATGAGAACTTCCATTTCGGCATGACCGACGCGCGGAAAAACTTTTTGCTGACGACTGTGCGAAAATAGTGATGGCATCGCCCGTGTTCACGGTCTGGCCAACGTCCAGGCTGAGGAGCTTGTCGAGTATGTTTATCCGCGCCTCCCTGGAGAATTTCTCCGCACCTGAATGTCACTGCTTACTGACTTGCACTTCTCAGGTTCGCCTCCGGCGTCAAGGGCATGTGCATGAACCTCGAGGCCGGTCAGGTCGGTGTTGTGCTTTTCGGTTCCGACCGTCTGGTCAAGGAGGGTGAGGCCGTCAAGCGTACCGGAGAGATTGTAGGTCGACCTCAAAAAGCAATCATTGCACCTGCTAACGAGATATAGGTCGACGTTCCCGTCGGTACCGAGCTCCTCGGCCGTGTCATCGACGCTCTCGGCAACCCCATCGACGGCAAGGGCCCCCTCAACACCAAGACGAGAAGCCGTGCCCAGGTCAAGGCCCCCGGCATTCTGCCCCGCAAGTCTGTCAACCAGCCCGTCCAGACCGGTCTCAAGTCCGTCGACGCCATGGTTCCCATCGGCCGTGGTCAGCGTGAGTTGATCATTGGTGACCGTCAGACTGGAAAGACTGCCGTCGCCCTCGACGCCATGCTCAACCAGAAGCGTTGGAACGCCACCAACGACGAGACCAAGAAGCTCTACTGCGTCTACGTCGCCGTCGGTCAGAAGCGTTCCACCGTCGCTCAGCTCGTTAAGACCCTCGAGGAGAATGATGCGATGAAGTACTCTATTGTAGTCGCAGCTACCGCCTCCGAAGCTGCTCCTCTTCAATACCTTGCTCCTTTCACTGGAGGTAAGTCTTAGATACAAGCTTTCAACATCTTCTTTGCGTTCCTGGTCGTCTGTCTCTGCTTGCGGTTTCGCTTTTCTCAACGTTCTACATTCAACGCATTCGCCAGAACTTCATTCTGGCAATGTCATCACCTGCTCTCACCTTTGCTCCCGACATCACAAGTTGGCCTGTTCCCCTGATCATATGGACATTCAAAAGTGTTCCTCCTGCCCTACGCCTACCGATGAGTTGTTTTCGGTATCACCCTCGATCCCTGATTTTTTTCGTTTTTTTTCCTTTCATTTTCTGCCCTGCCCGACGCGCGACTATGCGTAGATACCCCCTATTGATTTGGCCGAATTTCTGCCTACGCCCACCGACGCTAGCCTACGTCCACGGATTTCCTTCACCTTCTAGCCCGTCCTTCAGACCCACTCGATGGTTTGGCGAGTGCCTCCTCTGTGCTGAGAGACCATGTCTTGCACAGACCGTGTCTTCTCATCGGCATCTTTGATGTAAAGGTCCTATGCCCCCCTATGAAGACAAGATGTCTCCCTCCGACGACCACAAGCCCACCTCCGAGGAGCCTACTAGATCCAACGAGCAGGCCGACGAGGAAGCCATCAGCGCCGATGAACTCCTACGGGAGTCACTGGACGCCTGTTGCTGGGAAGCGTTCAACCTTTCGCCACCAAACTGGTATGCCAACCCGATATACCGTACGGTGTTTAACGACCAAGAAATCTGGGACAACGTACGAATGTCGACGCCCCTCCATTTTCCCCCTACGATGTCCGACGTGCTCAGTTCCCCTACCCCTCCCTCTATAGACTTCTTCCGATCGCTACCCAAACCACCAGCCTAGCGGGCGTGGGGGATTTATGCCATATTGATGGAGAAGGCCTACTGTGACCCAAAAGTTTATATCGGTTCCGGCACCAATGCCGAGGCGGGAGTTGTCGCGAGGTTCGGAAACTATACGGCCGCGGAACCAAGCTGTCTACCACTGTTGGTCAGGGCGGCCCTCCAAGATGGATATACTATATCCTCAATTGGCCTACTAGCTTGGATGCCGATTCCTCCCGCCACTATGGTTCCCATTGCTCGCGTCCGAATGTATTTGGTCGAAGCCGCCTTCACATTCATTTTCTGGAGTGGTAGGCCTACCAAATTAGACGCAGCCCTACAAGAATACCTGCCTTGGAATCGGGGCGATGTCTCGTGGGAGCCTCTTTGTACCCACTCTCCCCTGACGGAAAGGCCCCCGGGCGACGTTTCCCTATCGCCCGAACAACTTCAATCTTATGCCGACGAGCGTCGAGCGAGGGCAAAAGTGGTAGAACTCGCAAAGGATAGGGCCTAGAGAGCCCGTGAGCGAGCCGCCGATGAAGTCGGATACAAAGCCCGAATGACCCGAAAGAAGATGCTATGGGTGGCGAAAAACCCTGAACGGCAGCTTGAAATAGCCAAAGGTGTACGGGAACGCGCAAAGGCAGCAAAGAAGCACCATTGCGACACCTGTGATGCGTCGTTTGCCAATGCCCACGCATTGGAAAACCACATGAAAACGCTCCGGCATGCCGAAAAGCTCCGGCTCACCAACGGCGGCCTACCCAAGCCGATTTCTGCTGAAACGCAAAGGAGCCGAACGTTTGCCCAGGCTGCTCGGGAGGAGAAAAGATTTTACTGCCCGATCTGCCCCTACGCGGCATACTGTCAAGCGCGTCTCGACTTACATTTGAAGTCAAAAAAACATATGAAAAACGTCGCGGCAGCCAAGAAGAACCTATGAGCCCCATCCTGAATCGAGGACGACCTACGCTCGCCTACGCCCACCATCTCTGTGTCTACATCTTGCTTTTATTTTTCTTTCTGTTGTCTCAACTGAGTCTTCTGCGTTTTTCAGGCGCCCGTCTTTTCCTACGGCCGCCTACACCTTTTCCGTTTTCTCGACGAACATTTCTTTACGATACATTTCTTCGTTTTCGTTTCAACATCGCCTTATCACATCAACGCGTCCTCACATCTTGCTAACTTACTTCACGCCGCCGTTGCCGAGCATTTCATGATGACTGGCAAACATTCCCTGGTCATCTACGACGATCTCTCGAAGCAGGCTGTCGCCTATCGCCAAATGTCCCTGCTGCTTCGTCGTCCTCCTGGACGTGAGGCCTACCCTGGCGATGTCTTCTACCTGCACTCTCGTCTCCTCGAGCGTGCTGCCAAGCTCAACGACAAGCATGGCGGTGGTTCCATGACCGCCCTGCCCATCATTGAGACCCAGGGTGGTGACGTTTCTGCTTACATTCCCACCAACGTCATTTCCATCACCGACGGTCAGATCTTCCTGGAGGCTGAGCTCTTCTACAAGGGTATCCGTCCCGCCATCAACGTCGGTCTTTCCGTCTCTCGTGTCGGTTCCGCCGCCCAGCTTAAGGCCATGAAGCAAGTCGCTGGTTCTTTGAAGCTCTTCTTGGCCCAGTACCGTGAGGTCGCCGCCTTCGCTCAGTTCGGTTCCGACTTGGATGCCGCCACCAAGCAGACCCTCAGCAGAGGTGAGCGCGTAAGTTACAACCACTTTGCCCTAGTTCAAAAGCTACGCTAACAGTAATCACCACAGTTGACCGAGCTCCTGAAGCAGAAGCAGTACTCCCCCATGGCCGTCAACGAGATGGTTCCCCTCATCTTCGCCGGTGTCAACGGTCACCTCGACAACGTCCCCGTCGGCAAGATCGGCCAGTGGGAATCTGACTTCCTTGGTCACCTTAAGACCAACGAGAGCGATCTCCTTGCCACCATCGACAAGGAGGGTGCCCTTAGCAAGGACCTCGAGGCCCGCCTCAAGGACGTCATTACCACCTTCACCAAGAGCTACCTGGCCTAAATTTAAGTCACACCTGACATAATCAATGGTCCGACTGGGAGCGCTTAGGGGTTGATGTAGCTGTCCATACCGATGTTTTCTGTTTCTCTAGAGGCGTGAGGAAATCTCGAGGGTTCGCGCCGGTCCAAGGGAAGCACCAGGGGACGTGATTTGGGGAAAGGATCTCCAGTCGAACCACTTGTAAAATAGAGCTCAAGACTCAATTAACGCCTTCGATTCCTTTTGTCCTTCAAAAAGCATGTCCCTGACTTGATCCTGCGTTGTATAGAAATTTCACCCTGAAAGCTTTGCTCCTCTACACAATCGGTCTAAACCTGCTCCTCGTAGCAGCAACAGTATCATTCCATGCCTCAAATCTACTCATATTATCTATTAGTATTATCTATTACAGTCATCTATCACTTTCGTCCGTCACCGTCGTCCGTCACCATCATCCGTCACCATCGTCCGTCACCGTCGTCCGTCACCGTCGTCCGTCACCGTCGTCTATCACTATCGTCTATGACTATCGTCTGTTACTGTCGTCTGTTACTGTCGTCTGTTACTGTCGTCTGTTACTGTCGTCTGTTACTGTCGTCTGTTACTGTCGTCTGTTACTGTTGTCTATTACTATTATCTATTACTATTGTCTAATATTATTGTCTACTACTATTATCTGTTACTATTGTCTGTTGCTGCTATTAGTATAGCATATCTAACTTATATACAATACTGGTACTTATTCACGTTATTATATACTTCACATATTTTCTCTAATTATCTATTGTACTTTTTTTCTTAACCATCAACTTAGCACGCTTGAAACAATAATTACTCGCGAAACTTGCAGCTTTGTGAAATTGTACATGTGTTTTGCGGGTCGGAACCAACTCAACTGTGGTGTCGTTCGGGTGTGGTGCAAACTGCACCAGAGGTGCCGGCAGGTGACATCATCTAGCTGTCAGAGCTTCAAAGCCGAGCTGCTTCCTCAACATCTGCACACGTCGCACACACAGCCTCTCCAGGTTTCTATATCCACTCGGAATTCACAATTCATCATTCGATCCACGGGGCGGCGTCACAGGTCAATCATCAAATCTGCTGTTGTCATCTGATTGCGCTATTTAACCTACATTTCAGCTCATCCTCCAGGTCAGCCATAGGCCGCCATACAGCTTTGCAATGCCATCCGAATCCGCTCCCACAATGTCTGCAGCAACAAAGGAGATCCTCGGCCGCGTCCAGCGGATGGTTCCGCCCATGTTGGAGAAGTTCCACAAGGGTGAGCTTCCCGTATGCCTCCACGACGATAATGCTCACACACTGTCACAGGTCAACTCGGTCGTGTCGGTGTAATTGGTGGCAGTGTGGACTACACAGGAGCGCCTTACTTTTCGGCCATGGCCAGCGCCAGACTGGGCTGCGATATGGTACTCGCCAACATTCGTCGGCTTGCAACCCCTCACTGACCTCGGCAGTCCCATGTCATCTGCACCCCCGGCGCTGCCGCTACGATCAAGACGTTCTCGCCAAACTTGATGGTCCATCCCCTGATGCGACAAACGCCCTCCGATGAGGCACCTAGCGGAAGCCGGGACGCTCACACGAACGCGGATGAGATTTCGGGGCCCATTGTCGAGATGCTCTCCCGTCTCCACGTCCTCGTCATCGGGCCCGGCCTGGGTCGCGACCCGTTGATGCAGGATACCGTCATCCGTGTTATCCGCGCTGCGAGAAAGCAGTCGATCCCGCTGGTGCTTGACGCCGATGCCTTGCAGGTCGTTCAGAAGGAGCCTGATCTGGTGCGGGGTTACTCACTCGCCGTGCTTACCCCTAACGTCGTCGAGTTCTCCAGACTGTGCAAGGCCCTGGGCGTCGACGAGGACCAGGCAAAGGAAAACGCCTCCGGTGGTGGAGATGAGAAGGAAACGGCCAAGGTCGAGGCGCTGGCGAAGAAGCTCGACGGGGTCACGATCGTCCAGAAGGGAGGCAAGGACTTCATTACAAATGGGGACCAGACTTTGATTGTTGACCTGGAAGGAGGGTTGAAGAGAAGTGGTGGCCAGGGAGATACCCTCACGGGATCTATTGCAACATTCTTGGGCTGGAGGAAAGCTTATCTCGACGAACTTTGGGACCACGGGAGCAAGTTGGAGGAGAGCGAGCTCGTCAGGCTCGCTGCCTTTGGAGGTTCCGCTATTACGAGGGTGAGTTGGACGTGCCTGACATGCATAGATCAAGATGCTAATTGATGTATAGGAGTGCTCCAGGCGTGCTTTCGTGAAGAAAGGCCGCAGCCTGCAGGCGAGCGATCTTACGGACGAAGTCCACGGATCCTTCATGAGCTTATTCGGAGAAGTAGATGAGAATGTTGCGGCTACTAAGCTCTGATTCGACTAGATGCGATTAGGTGGCAGCAGCTGAGGCGGACTTATGAGCAAGCGACTTCATGGAATCCGACCAATATGTATAGCAACGCAAACATCCTTGTGCCACAGAACGTAACCAGATGAACACAGCATTTTCACGTTAAGCAAACTGGTCGATGAGAAACCTCGTGTACGGATTGGCTGAAGCTAGCGCTCGATGATCTGACCAGGCCGGCCGCCATATCCACCATCCATTTTCAAGATCCTTGTTTGACGTCTGAAGTCGTTGTCTTGAATTCGAAACTGCAAAGCCCTATTATATCCCGAAAAGCTGACGCCTAAGCAATCTATTTCTTTCCCTACAGTATTTGAACCGGGCAGAAACTGGCACGATCTCGCTATCAGAGGGCTCCAGGCTTGTATGATGATGATTGCGTACTTCGTCTC
Source organism: Colletotrichum spinosum (assembly GCA_004366825.1). Lineage (NCBI taxonomy): Eukaryota > Fungi > Ascomycota > Sordariomycetes > Glomerellales > Glomerellaceae > Colletotrichum > Colletotrichum spinosum. Next base: position 1,763,678 of record QAPG01010715.1, read on the forward strand.
GTTCTTATCACGTCGTATCTTCTTACATATTGTGCCGCATTATTTAACTTTGGCGTCGAATTCATTTGCCCCATTATTTTATCTACCATAGCATAGCTCATAATTCCTGTTATCGACATTCATTGCCAGATGCTCAGTGCAATGATGCGTTATCCTGGCTGTTTCCTGTTTCCATTGTGACTTGACTTACCATTGGCATTTTATGCTAGATAGAGCTTGCAATAGAGTCTCTGTAAACAGCCATATCAAACTTGCCTTGTTTATTAGTTCAACCTTTTCACCCCCAAGGTAGGTCAAACTTTGGGTACAAAGAAATCAGGAGCAAGCTCGATATAGTGAAGCCCATCTTCAACTATATACTTGGCTTTCTTTGAAACTATTAGAACCGCAGTCCTGTAAATTGCTATATAACTTTTGAGTTGAAGGATTATCTTGAATCAGATAGAATTGGCTTCTATTCTCACCCCGACTGTGCGTATACACGTGAGCCCCAGAGTGCCTGCCTTCTACGTCGTACTCTCATGAGCTTCTGCACATCAATCATACAACCCAATTCCGTGTTGTCGGGGTAGTAAAGCACCCAGGATTTTAGTTGCCATCAGTAGTTCGGGCTACTGAGTGCTGAAGTTCCGAAGCTCTGTAATGGGAACAGCTGTATGATTCTTCACAACAACGTACTACTACTGCGAACTGACGACAAGGTATGAAGCACGGCATATAAAACCAGAGGACTAATCAGTTCCGCCTATCGACCGCGGTCGAAGGTTCCCAGTGCTTCCTATTTCAGACGCCACTGAAGCAGGCATCAATGGCAAGTCAGAGCCGGAAGTTTTTGGACCGGTTATGGTGCGCTAGTAAATGATATCTTAATCCCAGCCAGTTTTGGACAGTTGAATATAATGCAGCAAGCTCATACAAGACTGTGTTTATCACGCGGAGGAAGCAATACAAGGTGTGTGAGTGTGAGAAGATGATCCGTGCAAAAAAGTACGTGCCTCTTCAGACAAATATAACCTCTGACTATCTCTCCTTACCCTTCGTAGAAGCCATTGAAGGCTTTCTCCCTTCTTCCCCGAGCCGATGGACACGGATAGGACCGCATACGTCGGATGTCAGTACTAAGAACTGCACCCAAGGTCACCTTCGGCTCCGGGCCCGAAGCGGATGTAAATCCGAAGGATGGCAACAACGGCCAATGCCTCATGCAACAGAAAACCTTGGAACATATCACGAGACATCCTTGTATCTATACCATCCGGTATGTCAAGATTGGGCCATAAGCCAGACCGGATGACATGATTATGATCGGATCATCACCTCGAACCGGACCTACCCAACTTTTTGTCGTCGAAGATGTCGAAGAATGTAACCCTTCCAAACAGACCCGCGGGAGCCCGAATATCAAGCCCCTTATTCCAGGATTCTCCCAAGAGCCAGAGCTGATGACGGCGTTGTTCTTCCAGAGCCACAATTCGCGGTGGATGGAACGTGCGATCATGCCAAACCTTGAACGGGATAGGCAGGTCTTTAATATGCATATTACGGCGCCTGCCGCAGTTTAGTCTCACTGCTACCTAACTTAAGTACTTAACAGTAACAAAGAACACTGGCCAACCGTTTTTCACATGGGAGAAGACCCGGCTTAGACGCTGCAAGGCGTCAATGGCTTTCCCATCTCCCTACAACACCCTGAATTCTGGGCCTTCTGCAAATTTTTCGAGTTCAATCTCTTTGCCCTCTGGATAACCAAGTCAAAATTTCATGTTCTCCAAATGTCCATCCTCTCTTTCGACCATGTCTGCCCAAAAGCAAATTGGCATCAAGCAGCACGTCCACGTCTCACGTGACCCATCTCTCCACCAATCGTATCCCCCAAAATGAATTGAACACCGGGCACGCTCCACCGTTTATTCCCGAGCGCGCAGCAGCAATCGCCAGCAGTCCAGCCCAGCCTACTTGCCTGCTTGCTCGCGAAATTTCGGAGTTGAGATAACACCAAAACCACTTCTCAACAAAACGCCCGTCTCCCGCCAGTCAACCGCCCAACGCGCTCGTTTCTGCCCTCCCCGTCACCGAATCCCTCAGACAACCCGATAAAAATGGCTGCCCTCGTCAAGGCGATCAACGCAAAGATCAGGTCCAACCCCGTGTCGGACTACATCTGCTCTACCCGTACGTGAGATTCCATTTTTCTCGAAAAGGTGGTGGTCCGGAGTTAGCGGGGATTATCCGGGATGCTCGCTATGGAGGAATTGAAGCTTTTGCACGCAATGGAGGACGACAGAGAACATTAAAATAGCTTTGGAGAGCTGCTTTTGAGCTTCTTGTTGGTGTTTTGCGACGGATTGGTGGCTCCAGATGGAATCCCTTGACACGCATCCCGGCCGCGGGAGCTCCGGTCCCGGATTCGCGATAGCTTCACCACACTGCGATGCTGACTAGATGTACAACGATAGACTTCTGGGGTCCCGTCTCCAACTTCGGTATTCCCTTGGCCGCTGTCATGGACACCCAAAAGTCCCCCGACCTGTACGTGCCATGCACACGCATCCCGCCGCGGCGGCGATACCCATCGCGACGTGATAAGACCCAAATACTGACAAGTGCTTCAACAAACAGGATCTCGGGCCAGATGACCGGTGCTCTCTGCATATACTCTGCCACCTTCATGCGCTACTCCCTCGCCGTCTCGCCCAAGAACTATCTCCTCTTCGCGTGCCACTTCATCAACGAGGGCGCTCAGCTCACCCAGGGATATCGTTACATGCAGTACAACTACTGGGGTGGCAAGGAGGCCTCGACCGCTAAGAAGGCTGTCGAGGGCGTCAAGGAGACTGCCGAGGCCGTCAACGCCAAGGTCGCGGAGAAGGTCAGCAAATAAGCATCTTGGACAGGCGAGCACAACGAGGCGACGATCTGTGGTAAAGTGGGCGGGACAGTCTACACCGACACAGGTACGACTACTGGCTGAAAGTTTGCGAGAGGGATGTTGCGAGTATTCCTACTCTGACCATAGGCGAGCCAGGAGAAATCCCTCGTTGACAGAGAACAGGGCTTGAAGTGGGATCGCCCCTTGGACCGGACGGGGTGGCAGTCGGCGATTTCTGTACGGTCTACCATCATCATCTTGCATTGTTATTACCTTTTTTTTGGCCTCCGGAAACGGGACCCTGGTTGCCCGGGTAGTATCCGAGGGCGGGCAGTGCGACGTGCAGCTTCGCATCGCGGCCCGCTATTTCGTATAATGGAAAAGCGACGAAACTGTTTCTGGGAACTCCGGCACGTGTGGCTGCTAAATCGTGACAGACTGGGGAGAATGTCAAAGTCTGAGTCTTTGGGGGCCAGGCTATCGGACACATTGCCGCAGCCCGGCGGTCTGGAAAGACGAGGTGGGTTACGATGACAGCATCTGGCAGCGATGCGATGAAATGTGCGGATCGTTGGAATGTGCGGATGACCGCCGCTCTCGGGCCGCTCTCGGGGCTTGGATCCGAACTTTGGTCTGAAAATGTCCCTCCATCGTCGCCTTTTTTTTTTAAAAAAAAAAGAAGAAGAAAAAAAAGCGCATGGAGCTCCTCTGCTAGTGACAATGGAACTGGAGCTGGGCCGTAAGCGGAGCGGAGCGGAGACGTCCTATTTCGGGCGGTTCATGTTTTGTTTCAAGGGCCGGGGCCAGAAACAGGAGGTCTACGAGACGAACGGCGGGAGCCATAAAATGCTGCTGTCAGAGCGAAAGATTCGATGAGTCAAAAATAGGTGTCGTCTCATCTCATCCATAGGCCGTCCTACTGTGGCTCCCGTTATGCGAGTGGCCCTGCGTTTACGCGAAACTGCGAGAGCACCGACATGACCCCCACCCTTCGATGTTGGCAGCTTAGCAGATCTCGCCGGACGGCCGGCCGAGTGCAGATCCAGACTCCTCGGTTGTTCTGGGAGAGATGGCGCATGCTCCGCTAGAGCACGGTGTTATTCATCGTGGGGTGCAGGGCGGATACCAGGCCTCGCATATGCCTCAAATAACCTCTGATATCCGTCGACGGGGAAGAGTCATACTCGAACGGCGATCACGCAAGGCGACAGGGAGAATGGAGCCAGGACGGGTTGCCAGCCGTGGCCGGAGCTGGGGCTGAAGCCGGAGCTGGATCTGGAGCTCGAGCCTGGCTGTGGAGAATCAATTTGAAATAAATGTCGCGTACTGATGTCAAAGCCATGGCTAATTCTTATTACCATTACCAACCACCATATCGAGACTTGCTGGCGTGGCGGACTGGAGATACGCCGTGACGCACTTTGTGGTCTGCGCAAGACTTTGATCCCAGGAGGGGCCGGAAGACAGCTGCCGGCAAAGCCGAGGTCGGCGTATCCATTGCCAGGTCGCTGTCATCTCTTGGTAAAGCGTGGCAGGGTTGGTGTTGAATATTCTTCATCTGAATTTATGGCAGTCTTGTCCTGGTTCCAATGCCATCTGAATTGGGACTGCAAATAACAAGACTAGCGTGAAGAAGGCACTGATGGGGGGCCAAGAGTCTTGGATCGCACCGGCGTCATGGGTATCGTTGCGCACAGGAGAGTGTGGCCGAGCTGGCCGCATACCTGCAGCACAAGTGAGATCCAGCACGGCATCTTGGCGGTGTAACGAGTCGAGATGTCTGATACCAGAGGATGCAGTCTGCAGTCACGTCTTGAGATGCGCCAGATGAAAGCCGATGACGCAGTTCTGCCATCCCAACTTTGATGGGCCCGTCAGGGAACGATAGGCCAAAGGCTCATGATCAACTGCGTCGGCGGGCCGGGAATAACACTTTGACCATGATGGGGCTGCGCGGTTTTGTTTTGACGGCGGAACCTTGACGTTGCTGGCTGGACGTTCCGGGTGGTGCGCTTCAAATGGGCATGGTCATGCTCTTTGAACACCAGAGATGGTGATCCCACATATGGGCAGCGGTAGTCGGGCGGTTCCAGTGACCAGTCCGGGCCAAGGTCGGCATGGCCTGCCCGTCAGTCAAATCAGTACGGAGCCAGCCAGGGTTGGGCTAGGCTGGGTTGAAGGGGTATGGCACAGCCAGCCGGTGACAGCTCGCTGTATGTCGCTCGGTGCAAGAGACCGAGTTGACGATGGTTTTCCCCCCACGAAAATGGCAACAGATGTCGAAAAGGGATAACAACATCAGAGCCCTGGGTAAGTCACCCCGCGATCTGCGACATGCTGGACCGCGGGGCGAAAACGGTCAGGAACGACGTCCTTAGGAAGACCTGGGGTAGCTGGTATCGCGTCGAGTTGTCCCGAATAAAATGGCCGGGTGACGAGGCAATCGTCCGGCCAGACGCGGTCGACGACCGTGTTATCCTCGGCTTCGGCAGTCATCGCGGCCGGAAGGGCAACGAGCGTCGTCCATAGTCCCGTGAAGACCTCGTGACATTGCGAGGTTGCCCGAGTTGGAAGCACTGTTTTCGGGATTAGGAAATTCTGTCGGTATCTTTTGATGCAAGTGTGAAGAAGTCTGCCGCTAGTTGATTTTGGTGCTACGTTGGCCTGTGACAGGTGCGGCTTTGTTGCAGAATCAATTCCACAGGTTTAACATCAAATGCAAGAGACCAAAAGGTGACCGTGTATGTCAAATTCGAAGGCCTTGGAATTTTGATCGAGGTACATCTGCAAGTGCAGGCCTTTTTGGATCTTCCTTCCTCGTGACGAGTCCATGACTGTACAAGAAAGGTAGCGGGCAACAATTACTTGGTAAAGGTACTGCCACTTACCGGCGGGCCTTGCAATAGCAGTTTATGACAGCTGACAATCCCAGTAAGTCCTTAGTCAAACCGGAGAAAAGCAGTTGTGTATCGGAGAGCTCTGGTTGGCCAATTGACTTGGGGTTTACACAGTAGCGGTCTTTCAGACCCCGCCATTTTTGTTTTGGCATCAATTTTGTTAGAAACACGACTTTCTCCATCACACGGGGGCATTTCGAGCTGTCGTGTGAGGAGAACACTGACACTGACACCGCCAGCGCCTCTCAACTCTCGTCGCCGTGGGGGCAGTTTCGAGTTGAAGGAATGGTGTTGAAGTCTAAGAATATCAGCGCGTCTCTCCGGGTAGCGTCCCGGTGTTTTGTTTCGCTGGTCGACGATTGCAGATCTCTGGGCACCCTCGCCAACCGTCTCAGTGCTGCGGTCAAGGCACCGGCCTGCTGGGCGACGTTGACATCTAGACGGAGATGTAAACGGAGGCTGGCAGGCTGGGTGTTGGCGTTGGTGGACACGGAAACACAGGCGGTACTTTCTCGGTCAGGGATGGACAGGGGCTTTGCTATGCTTACTATTCTCGGTGCCCGGAGGTTGTTTTTCTCGGTGCATTGCGAAGCCAAGAAGTATCACCATCTCAGGTGAGGGACTCACATGTATCCGCAGGCAACGCTACTCTCCTGTATGTGTTGGCTGTCCTGTATCAGAATTTCTCTGCCGTTGATCTCTGTGTCACAACTAACTTAGCTTTTTTTACAGTAATGTGACAACAGAGATCGTCGTCAGGTGGGATGCAGCCTCAGTCTCGGTACTTGGCATATCTGTATGTGCAGAGTATCCGTAAGACAAACGCCGAATGCCGGCGGGCCATGCCACGGCATCTTGATGCTGTATCATTCCTTATTTCCCCCCTTCCCTTTTCCAAACCTCTGGTCTTTTTCCTGCCGCATCCAAGCGGCATGTTTTGGGTGGTGTAGCTCCTTTCACAGGGTGGCCTAAGCTCCTGTCCCAGCCCCAGGTAAGGAAAGCGGGATGGGCACTGCGGTACGTATAGAAGTAGCCCGGTACCTCGACCCCTCCCCCTCTTCTGCCTACCAGCTGGCCCATTTCCCATCTGATGCATCTCGCTCAGCGGCCACGCACCTCATCTCGCTGCATCTCACTCCCTGACCAGGAAGTACCCTGATACCTGGGGCCTTGCCACATGCTTTACTTTGGCGCTAGCAGCTGGAGACAAGGTCCCCTCCCTCATGACGACCTTCGATGAGGGGCAGTGGTGACAGGGGAGCGAGGTTCAGTCAGTTTCTCACTAGTCACACAGTCAACCAGGTCAAGGTCCAGCCAGTCCAGTCCAGTCCAGTTACAGCAATATCCCGCGGACAGGTCGTCGGCCTTTCTCACAAACCCAGCTCGAGGTTGGTCTGAACTGAACGGAAGGGGGGCAATGGGTCTGGTCTGGTCCCATGCTTAGAGGGGTTACGAAGCAAGTACGGAGTACCTCACGAAGTATGCAGAGCTGAGTGACAGATGGATTCGACGGTGAGTAGGTAGTTACCGTACCTTCCATCAGACGGGCATTGAGGGAAAGCATTCACCTACGGCACCAGCTCAGGTGCTTGCCCAAAACACAATAAATGCCCTCATCCCTCGAGCTTCATGTTCATCCGGTCCTGCTGTCCTTTACTTCTTCTCGTCATCTGCCCTCCTCAAGCTCTCTATCCACCGGTTCATCGTCTCTGGTGCAGTCACTGCGGCTTACCATCGTACATGACTCCTTAGTTGTTGCCTGTGCTCCCCCAGATACCACTACCGCTGCGCTGTTCGCAATCCACCATCACGACCCCACCATCACCGACATCCACTCGCCGTCCCCTCGGTCGGACGGGTGTAAGAGAGACAGCCACCTCGCCAGACAACAGAGACGAGCTGTGCTCGCTTGTCTATCGAGGCCAGATCTTGACGCAGTCAAAGAGCTGTTCCCAATTCGCAAAGCCAGGTAGGTAGCTCTTCCACCTCGGCTCTCACCCGCCAACCTCGTCGAATAGAAAGTCCCGTCGGCTCATCTTGCTCAGCCCACAACGGTGCGCACGTCTGCTTTCTTCGGTGCTTCGGCTCATCTGGACTGGACTCCAAAGCTTGGATCACACACCCCTGGTCCCTGTGCCCGCCGCCGCATCTCCTGCTGCGCCTGATCTGCACCTGAAAGACATCCGGCCAGAACCAAACACCTCGAAGCGGCACGTCCGACGGAGCTTGCTCACCTCATCTAAGGGTACTGCTGCTAAAAGGCTTGGGACTGACAACCCAGGATCCTTCGCTACAAGTCGGTACGCTACACATTGGAGCTACAGAGCGACAACCCCACCAAGCCAAACCAGACCTGACCCAGACCGATTCAGACCCCGCCAACCGAGAGCCGACGCAACTGTCTCGCACTTGAGACCTCAACAGCTTTCCCATACTCCTCGATCCCCTTCATAATACGAGCGGTCGCCGTCGCTCTTCTCGCACACATCCCCTCCTCCTTTCTCCTCACACACGTACGCTGCAAATTTGCCCAACATGGCTCAGACGCAGCCAACATTCACCGATGTCTTCGAGGATGCCGACGTCGAGGAGGTCCCCAAGGACCCCCAGACCATCCACCACATCCGCGCCAACTCGAGCATCATGCACTTGAAGAAGATTCTCGGTGAGTCTGACGTGCTTCCGCAAAGCTTCAGAGCTGTCCAAGGATGTCTGGGGTGTTTTCTTTTGGCATCAGCACTGACTCTTCTGCTCTCAATTTCCAGTTGCCAACCGTGGTGAAATTCGTAAGTACTTCCCTTCGCCCGACTCTTCGGCTTCGGCAAGCTAACCGCTAGTTATCCAGCCATTCGTGTATGTTGGATATTCTGATCGCCTAGCGCATGCATTTTGGACATTGATTGCTCACTTGCCTCTCTCACACAGATCTTCAGAACAGTAAGCTCCCTCGTCACCAACGACGAACCACTTCAGAATGACCTGGTGCTGACCACCCGCAGGCACACGAACTCTCGCTGCACACTATTGCAGTCTTCAGGTAACACATCGCGCGCTCACGCTACCTACCGCATGCTAAACATCACAGTTATGAGGACCGTCTCTCCATGCACAGGCAAAGTACGTTGGTTGTCGCAGCCCTCCCTTCGTTTGTCTTCTAACCATTGTCCCACAGAGGCCGACGAGGCATACGTCATTGGCAAGCGCGGCCAGTACACCCCGGTCGGTGCTTATCTCGCCGGAGACGAGATCATCAAGATTGCCGTCGAGCATGGCGCCCAGATGATTCATCCAGGTAAGAAGCTCGCCGCTAACCAAGGAAATGACAAGCCTTATCTTTCGACATGTGCTAATGAGCCACAACAGGATATGGCTTCCTGTCAGAAAACGCCGAGTTCGCTCGCAACGTAGAGAAGGCCGGTCTCATCGTAAGAGCCCCTCCAACCCCCTCTAAAACGTGATTAGTCCACTACTGACTCGAGGGCGCCACTATAGTTCGTCGGACCTACTGCCGATGTCATCGACTCGCTAGGCGACAAGGTCTCCGCCCGTAAGCTCGCTATCGCCGCCGATGTCCCCGTCGTCCCAGGTACCGAAGGCGCTGTAGCCACCTTCGAGGAAGTCAAGACCTTCACCGATCAATATGGTTTCCCCATCATCATCAAGGCTGCCTACGGCGGTGGTGGTCGCGGTATGCGTGTCGTGCGCGAACAGGAGAGTTTGAAGGAGTCCTTCGAGAGAGCCACATCCGAGGCCAAGTCTGCCTTCGGCAATGGCACCGTCTTCGTCGAGAGATTCCTCGACAAGCCTAAGCACATTGAGGTGCAGCTGCTGGGTGACAACCACGGCAACATTGTGCACTTGTACGAGCGTGACTGCTCAGTTCAGCGCCGCCACCAGAAGGTCGTCGAGATCGCCCCGGCGAAGGACCTGCCAACCGAGACTCGCGATGCTATTCTCGCCGACGCCGTTAAGCTGGCCAAGTCGGTCAACTACCGCAACGCCGGTACCGCCGAGTTCCTCGTCGACCAGCAGAACAGATACTACTTTATCGAGATCAACCCCCGTATCCAGGTCGAGCACACCATCACCGAGGAGATCACGGGCATTGACGTCGTCGCCGCTCAGATCCAGATCGCCGCTGGTGCTACTCTGCAGCAGCTTGGCCTGACACAAGACCGCATCTCCACCAGAGGCTTTGCTATCCAGTGCAGAATCACCACCGAGGACCCAGCCAAGGGTTTCTCTCCGGACACGGGCAAGATCGAGGTCTACCGCTCCGCTGGTGGAAACGGTGTCCGTCTCGACGGAGGCAACGGTTTCGCTGGTGCTGTCATTACTCCCTACTATGACTCCATGTTGGTCAAGTGCACTTGCCACGGCTCAACATATGAGATTGCGCGCCGAAAGATCCTTCGTGCCCTGGTCGAATTCCGCATCCGCGGCGTCAAGACCAACATTCCCTTCCTCGCCTCTCTGCTCACGCATCCCACCTTCATTGACGGCAACTGCTGGACCACTTTCATCGACGATACCCCTCAGCTGTTTGACCTCATTGGTAGCCAGAACCGTGCCCAGAAGCTCCTCGCCTACCTTGGTGATGTCGCCGTTAACGGCAGCAGCATCAAGGGCCAGATTGGTGAGCCCAAGTTCAAGGGCGACATCATCCTCCCCGAGCTCCTCAACGAGGATGGCTCCAAGCTGGATGTCTCTCAGCCCTGCAAGAAGGGCTGGAGGCAGATCATTCTCGACGAGGGCCCTAAAGCCTTCGCAAAGGCCGTACGTACCTACGGAGGTACCCTGTTGATGGATACCACCTGGCGTGACGCTCATCAGTCGCTTCTAGCCACTCGTGTGCGTACTGTTGATCTCCTGAATATATCCAAGGAGACAAGTCACGCTCTGTCCAACCTGTACAGTTTGGAATGCTGGGGAGGTGCCACTTTCGATGTTGCGTACCGCTTCCTCTACGAAGACCCTTGGGACCGTCTGCGCCGCATGAGAAAGGCCGTTCCCAACATTCCTTTCCAGATGCTCCTCCGTGGTGCCAACGGCGTTGCCTACGCTTCGCTTCCTGACAACGCCATCGACCACTTCGTTGAGCAAGCCAAGAAGAACGGTGTTGATATCTTCCGCGTCTTTGATGCTCTCAACGATATCGATCAGCTCGAGGTCGGAATCAAGGCCGTCCACAAGGCTGGAGGTGTTGTTGAGGGAACAGTTTGTTACTCTGGCGACAGTAAAATCTCCCCCTTCGACCCTCCTCGATCGTAACATTTACTGACTGCTTTGTTAGTGTTGAACCCCAAGAAGAAGTACAACCTCCAGTACTACCTGGATCTGGTCGACAAGCTCGTTGCCCTCGACATCCACGTTCTCGGCATCAAGGACATGGCCGGTGTCCTCAAGCCCCACGCCGCTACGCTCTTGATCGGAGCCATCCGCAAGAAGTACCCTGACCTCCCTATTCACGTTCATACTCACGATTCTGCTGGTACGGGTGTTGCTTCCATGGTTGCTTGCGCCAAGGCCGGTGCCGACGCTGTGGACGCTGCCACCGACAGCTTGTCCGGCATGACCTCCCAGCCCAGCATCAACGCCATAATTGCTTCTCTCGAGGGCAGTGAACACGACACTGGCCTGAACCCTGCCCACGTTCGCGCCCTGGACACCTATTGGTCTCAGCTGCGTCTTCTCTACTCACCTTTCGAGGCTCATCTCGCTGGTCCTGACCCTGAGGTGTACGAGCATGAGATCCCCGGTGGCCAGCTTACCAACATGATGTTCCAAGCAGCTCAGCTTGGTCTCGGAACACAATGGGCGGAGACCAAGAAAGCGTACGAGCATGCCAACGACCTCCTTGGCGACATTGTCAAGGTCACTCCCACTTCCAAGGTCGTTGGCGACTTGGCCCAGTTCATGGTTTCGAACAAGCTTACCCCTGAGGATGTCAAGGCGCGCGCCGGCGAGCTTGACTTCCCCGGCTCTGTCCTGGAGTTTCTTGAGGGTATGATGGGCCAGCCGTTTGGTGGATTCCCCGAGCCCCTTCGCTCCAACGCTCTCCGTGGCCGCAGAAAGCTCGACAAGCGCCCTGGTCTGTCCCTCGACCCTGTCGACTTCGCCAAAGTCAAGCGCGAACTGCACAAGAAGTTTGGTGGTCCCGTTACCGAGTGCGACGTTGCTGCACACGTCATGTACCCCAAGGTTTTCGAGGACTACAAGAAGTTCATCCAGAAGTACGGAGACCTGTCGGTCCTGCCGACCAAGTACTTCCTGTCTCGTCCCGAGATCGGCGAGGAGTTCCACGTTGAGCTCGAGAAGGGCAAGGTCCTCATTCTCAAGCTGTTGGCTATCGGCCCTCTCAGCGAGAACACTGGCCAGCGTGAGGTGTTCTACGAGATGAACGGTGAAGTCAGACAAGTCACCGTTGATGATAATAAGGCTTCCGTCGAGAATGTCAGCAGGCCCAAGGCCGATCCCTCCGACTCTAGCCAGGTCGGTGCACCTATGGCTGGTGTGTTGGTCGAGCTGCGCGTCAAGGACGGCTCGGACGTGAAGAAGGGTGACCCCATCGCTGTTCTCAGCGCCATGAAAATGGTAAGCACATCCTTGAGATTCTCACTGGTGTTCACGTGACTTTCTAACGTACTTCCAGGAAATGGTTATTTCCGCACCGCACAACGGAAAGGTGTCAACCCTCCAAGTCAAGGAGGGCGACTCCGTCGACGGTTCGGACCTGGTTTGCAGGATTGTGAAGCCTTAGATTTTTCTGGCAATGGAAAGCGATGCATTTTGGTCCATGTTGTTGTCCGTGCGAGAAAACTCCACAGAGTCATGATGTTAACGTCTTGGGCGCGATGAATGAGGAATTACCCGGTAGTTTGAGAATTGACGTTTGCTAGACATAGTGTCGACATCGTAGTCATTGTCTAAATTTACGTGTCGTGTGCCATTGTTGTCGTTTTCGGCGTCCTTGTCGGTCGTACCTGACTACTTTACATGTTTGTTTCCTTCGCCCGTTGTGACTGCCAAATGCTACCAGGAGAAGACATGTCACGATGGCCATTTGCGAGTCGCACTCAGCCAGCCCCCTTGCTGCTTTTGGTTGTGGTTTATGGAGTATGTCTTCGATCCAGGGCTGGCTGAGCACGACGAGCCTTATCCCCTCTTTAAATCAAGTATAAGATTCGCTGAATCATTGCTGAAAGCCGGAGTCGAACCGCCACCGGAGGGTGCTGCAAGCTTCCAGCTAGGAGATTGCAACCGCAGTAGCAAGAACTTTGAAGCCCGTCGTTCTATTTCATGAGCGAATACTTGGCGGTAGTACCTCGTAATTGAACTGCCGAATCCAAAGCTGATTATGAGAAGGCGGTGCTCAACCTCCCCATGGCAAAACCGCGCGTCCTCCCCTGTGATTTTGAGCATCATCTTTCCGAGTTTGTTGTCGTGGCTCGGCTCTTGACGTGTTCCGTTACCAGCATCGCCGTGGAGGACGGTTATCTCTAGCACCCAAAGTTTCCATCGTTAAACCAAGACACATGATCTGGCCCAAGGACTGACGCGATCCCTACCCCGGATCTGTTGGTGACGGCGGTGATGACAACCTTCTTCCGTCCCTCACTTCATTTGCGCCGTTTTCATTGAGCAGATAATACGCAATTGACTACGGGATGATCATGCGAGACTGCTATACACGGCCTGACGTCGAGAGGAAGACGTCCCAGGTTACCGCGTCGCCTGTAATACAAACATGAAGATGCTTTGGATTGCGAAGAACCCTTTGAATAAAGTTCACCACCAGGCTAAAGGTGCTGCGGGGGCTCTTTATACGTTCCTTTCTACTCTCGGGTGAGTCTCGTGATTCTTCTCCTACCTAGGTGGCGATGACGTCGGTTGTATGCAACGTGAATACTCTATGTCATGGAATCGATTTGTAAGGGTATGTGAAGCGTTCAGATAACTATTATTATAAGTCAGACCGCCGAGAAAGATCCATTTTGGACTCCATTTGCCTTTGAATCGCATATCTGGAGGCCGTAGTTGAGCAACGCCTTACCATGGTCAGTATGTAATCAGTTGAATTGTAAAACAACTCCTTTCGGATTTTCGTCTAATGAATGCTATCGTGAAAGAAGTTACGGGCGCAGAAGGTTCATCCCCCTTAAGGGGAGAACCGAAGACGTGCTTGCTGCTGCGGCAAGCTGACCCAACCGAGAACGCTGAGGTTTGCATCAACGATCTCAGGTCTACTAGGTGACGAGGTCATCGTGAAGCTTGTCAACTACAGACCGACCGTCGTACGTAGCTTCAGCTTACCACTGGAATCACTGCATGCCTAGCCCGCGATAATACCAGGACGAGAAGAGGGAGTTTCCACTATGTTGGGACCTGGCATGTTAGCGGTAATACGATTTTCTGCTCTCCATCAACTATTACTTCGTAGTATGGACTAAGTGAACAATTGGTGGCATTTATCCCTTCCTCTTCTTCCTCCTTCTCTTCTACCTACAGATTTAAGCAACTACAGGCCGGCTATAAGAAACCAGATCTTCGACCTCTTCGAGTGAAGTCAGCTATTATGTATTCTGGTGCCCTGGAAATGGTTGGCCAAGAAAGTTGTTTCGCGCATACTCTTGGAGCGACGGAAAGATACCGGTCGGAACACTCTGTGAGGAGTCATTGATGAGTCTACACGCGGACGCTGGGATGGGCAGCCCGATACTTCCGGAGCCAACCCATCCACTTTTCACTCGGTCATTCGCCCTTCAAGTCCACCGACAAGATTCTTATGCTTTTGGTCGATCGCTGGATGTAGCCCATCGACGGGTAATCCGCCCTTGGTTAATTCCGCAGCATCAGCAGCTCGGGAATCGAGGGGATTCAGCTCTTAAGAGAAGCCACTACAATTTAGCAGATGAGCAGAAAACACGCTGTACAATATCTTTCGTTTACTAGCATCCACTGTGTGAAAACTTGACGGCCATTTATAGCAAATATGTGGAAGCCGAAACAGGCAGTTCCCAGAGGTTTTATATCCTACTGCCCCTTCTTATTCGAGTCGATTGGCAATGCCTGAAAACTGCTCGACAAGGGCTGATATGAGATACTTTCATACGCGCACATGACATCACCATCAAAAGCTTGCTTGTTAGATATAAAATGTTGATCGTGGAAATCTAACCGAGAAGGCGACTGTGTGCTCACGTTAGCTTCGTTTCTATTCTGAGTTCTCTTGTTCTGGCTGAGGTGCTCTGCGTCTATTTCAGCTACAGTGACCACCATTAGATACTCATTTGCTGAGTACCACTGAGGAAGGACGGCAAAAGTAACATGCCCTGGGTATAATGTCATGACGAAGCTCGCTGCCTCGACCCTGATTCGACATTTGTTTGTGAATTTCGAGACCAGCCTTGCTATCAGCGACGTGGTCATACGTCGGACAATAAAATCTTTCAGCAGCCCTAGTATTCCGCCTGAACCTTCAACTCCTCATGGTTTCAACGGAAATCAGCTATGGTAAGCCCCCATTATCCAGATGACCCTTTTCAGTTTATAAAGCGCCGTTGCTATGCAACTGTGACGCGCAAGCAGACACGGACGACATTGCATAGGTGGCAGTGATGTTTCTTGGTCACGATGACCCGCTCTTGGGCATGTTTTCGGTGCAACAGCCCCTTCTCTATGTTGTTGTCGCCCGTTCACGACGGCTTCATTTGTGTTCATCAGGTGTCCGTCACTGCTTTCTTGGCCGTATTCACGAAGTGAATACTTGGTGAATACTTGGCGGGAACATCTCCCAAGACCTAGCTGACCACATGGCAACCATGTCTACCTCCCACAACTTGACTGAATGCAGGACGACCATGCAGAGCATTTCCCGAAGCCGTGTCGAATCGAGGCCGAGAGACGAAATCTGAAGTCGAGCGCAGGACACAGCATGTTAGCGGGTATTAGGGCCAAGACTGTTGCGGTATTACTACTGGACCTATAAAAATGATGTATGAACAGAGAAGTAAGAATACGAGCCGATAATTCGGCTGCCTCTCGTTGTCGGGCTGTGTAGGCTTGGTGAATCCTGTCCCTTTTCGCCCGCTCTTTGCGCTGAGCATCATGTTCATCGTTGTTAGCTCACCACCGTTTCGCAGCCGCCGACTAAATTGTGCTGCCCGTTACTTCTGTCCTGTTCGTACTCATCAAGTGAATACTCGTCCAGTTTTCAGTATAGCGTCAGTCGCCTGCACTGAGCTTTGTCATCCGTCCAAAGCCCGATGTCGTAATCGGTAGCAGCAAATGTGCTAATCAGCTAACCTACTTCTCATCGCTCAGGAGCGTCTTATCGTCGCTGAGGAGCGTCATACTTGACATGAACCAAGTTGACGTAAAGAAAAACAGATACCACCGATGGCTCGACCCTTGGGTATATCCTTCCTCGGGCGTGGCCGTTTACTACATTCTCAAAGTCAGCCTGCAGATGTCTGTAATGTAGGTCATATTAGTCATTGCAACACTTCTTCGTCTACTAGGTAGTATTGAAGCTGTTGCTCATAGATCTGTATAAGAGATCTGCGTTCAGCAGACTAAGCTTCTGGCCCCAAGTGTGGACTTCACTGTTCTCCATATCGATTGAAGACAAATGTGGAGACTATATTGGCTCTCTCATTATGCCCCTCCTCCAGCGATAATCGCCTACACGTCGTCTCTATCGCGATAGTCATCTACACCACATGTGATAGACCAGCTTCAGCGGAGGTCCATGCAGAACTTGTCGGCTTGGTTGGTCTGTAAACCACCTATACACCAAGGAAAGCTCAACGCAAATTGAAGAGCCATTTCTGCCGTCACATCATGTTTGGAAGATTGTTTTTCATTGCTCACGCTTGCCTGGTGGTATCGGGCCAATGCCTATTCATAGCTTAATTGACAAAAAGAATGCAATCATAGAGGACGTTCTCACACCGCCTCGAGGTGCTCCAACCTATTGGATTTTGCATGGCACTGTGTAGAGCCGCACTAGTAGCCAAACGTGTGTACCGTCATCTTACAGTATCTCCATAGCCTCAATGTTGCCAGTCGGGCCACCAAACTGCTGGAAGGCACCGTACTGGTTCTCCATGTGCATTTGCTGCTCCCTGGCCCAGTCATCACCGAACCCTTTGTACACAGGATCAGTCGCCGGTTTGTAGGTGGAACCAACAGCAGAACCGTAGTGGGAGTAATTACCCGAGTTGCGGTTGAACTCGGCTTTTTCGCGCTCGCGCTGTTCACGCTCACGCTCCTCGCGCTCGTGATCGCGGCGCATCATCTCTTCGTAGCCAGTCATCATGTAAGGCTCGACATGGTGGGCGATGGAACTGGCCAACCAGCGGCCATCATTTGACTGCACTTGGGTGCCGTCGAGGCTCATGACGGCTTCCTGCTGTTGTTTCTCTCCCTGCAGACGCTCGTACCGCATCCCCGCCAGGTGCTCCTCCTGCTCGAGTGTGGTGCTGGACCATGCCAAGGAGGGGTTGTCGAGACTCGAGGTGGGCGGAGCGGCACGCCAGATTTCGAGGAGACGGAGCTGGTGGGACTCCTCAGAGATTCTAAAGAGTTGAATCTGAGCGGGAGAGAGCACGGACGGGTCAACACCATGTTGGCTCAAAACAGCTTCAGGAGTGACATGCTCTGTCTGGGGAGGCTCTGAAGATGGACGTTGAACCTGGGCGGCTTGTTGCTGACGAGCGATGTGTGCGTTGTGGTTGTAGTGTTGCGTGATGGAGTAGATGATAGGAGCAGTCTCCGAAGCGGGCGCGGAATTGGTGGGGGCGGGGTCAAAGGCTTGCTGCTTGATCTCCTCGTCAACCTTTGGCGGGATGGTCTGCGTTTGAACCTCGGGATTGAAGGTCAGGTTGCGAGAAAAGAGAGCAGCAGGTCATCCTGGACCTGCATAGTTGGTTGGAAGGAAACCATCTGCCATGTTGTTAGTCCCAGTCACGCATCGGTGTAAAGTGAAGCTGCATCTCCGACAAAACCCCGGCCGGGCTCCGAGAATGGGGCCGGGGTTTGTGATGAGAGGATGAAGTTACCTTTGGGTTTTTGGGATGGAATGGGTGATAGACCGATGATAGCAGGAGAGCCAGAGACCGGGGGTCGATCGTGTCGGTCGAAAGCTGTTAGCTGTAGTGGTAAAGCTGAGAGCTAGAATAGACAAGGCGGACTGTCTCGTGTGTTTGTTCTTTCTTGGGGGTATCGGCTTCAAGGCGAAGCAATGGTGGAAAACACAACTGTTTTATATTGGCTATGCTAATTACTCGAGCGGGTATCGTTCTCAGCGTGAGATTGTTCGTGGATAGCAACGGAACAGAAGAATCGAAAGACGACGAAAGAAAATCGACAATGGCTATGGTCAACGGGGTCAACGGTCGGGGGTGATTCGGTTTTGATGTTGGCTTGGGCAGAAAGACAGCCAAAAGTGGCGCCAAGATTGGGGTCAGCTGCAGCGTCGATGGCTTGGTGGGGTGATTGATAGATACGACTGCTTTCGTGATCGAATATACGGCAACGAGAGCAACAATGTCAGTAATTGGCAGGTCTTTGGGCGACAAGAGCGTCGAAAAATACAATTTGTAATGGTCGACTCTCCAGAAGACGGGGGAATATTAGAGAAAAGAATCGAGTGCGGATTTGGGATTTATACGAAGAGGAAGAGTCACAATCCTTCTCTGTGTGGAAGGAGGGTAATAGAGGCGAGAGGCAAGTGGAGGGGCAAGACGATGGGGAAGGAGGGACTCCGGGCCTGTCCTGGCAGGGGGAAATTAGGGAGGAGGGGCAGCTAACGGGCAAAGGTCATGACGCAGACAGGGTAATGTGACGCAGATTTACTGGCCGTTACCGGTTCAGGTGTGAAATCCAGTTGCGAAAACGCGCTGAACTGAACGCTTGGGGACGACGTTGTGCATCTCCAAGGTACCTGGACTGCCACATACCACAGGCAAATACCTGGGCTGGTGTGTCGTCCTCTACCTAATTGCACAATACCTAAGGTGCCTCCTAATTAGATAGGCACCTCATGCTAGGTGCCTAGGTACAGCAGGTAGGTGGTCCGTAGACGGTCCGGCCTGACGGTGCGGCGTGCTGGACATGGACATGGAGACCCGGGCGCTTGTCATTCATATCCACACATCACCACCTCATCATTCATCACCACTTTCAGCAGCGCTAACGCCCAATGGTACGGTTCGTCGGGCGGGAATGCCTGCTTCACGCCAGTCTGGACCCCTCTTTATGCCTGGGCCTACAGCACTAACTACGGAGCAGCCTTGATGAAATGACCCAAACTGTCCTTTCGACTCGATAGTGATCGTCGGCACAAACAGGCAGAGACCGTGAATAGGGGAGGTTTTTGGCTTTGGAGAGAGTGCGGACGACCAAGCCACGTCTTGCCATACCATGCATCATACGCTTTCTACGATTTCATAGCTCTGTATGATGGGCCGGCCACGCTGTCATTGCCATGCGACCGAGATACTTTATCCAAGTTTAAGAAAGAAAATGGACAGGACCAGCAGGATATGCCGACTTGAAACACGAGCCTCTTCCAGATGCGCAACTGTGGCCCAGTAAGTCGGTAACACGAGCAACCCACCAGATTAGCCGGAGGTATCGAAACGTGCTTCCCGTGACACACTAGACGAGCTCACACGCCGTCATATGTCCGTTTTGTACGCTCTCGACGGCTCTTTGCGCATCTCATTCAAACAATTTGAACACGAAGATGAGATACCACGGACTCGTTGCGAATCTTGCCGGTAGCTCAGAGTCTATTCGGGGGCTTCGAGCACTCCAACGTCGCACCACGGCTTAACATTCTTCTGTCGTTTGCTTGACTGACATACCTTGCACCAAGACCCAGTCCGGTGCTTCCACACCGCTTCTCGTCGAGAATCCCGTCCCAACATGTTCCGCCAAAGTCGACCGTGGAGTCTGCCAGGTCTGGGCAGTCGGTGCGAAAGAATGCGACAACTTTATAACAAGACTGTCTCCGAGGCAGCTTATTGATGCTATTTGATTTTTCTACGCAAATAGAGCGCACGCTATAATACCCTCGAGATCCAAACCAAAAAGCTGAAAGGTTCAGCGGGGCGAGGGTCGAGGGAGAGATTCACACGATGCTTCCGCCTGTGACGCGATACCCCTCCATCCATCAGCTCTCTCCAGCTGGCAGCTGCAGCCCACTGCAGGTTCCATCGCGGGATGGTGGGGTCATCCCATAACCCCTGTTACTTGAACTTTCCGTCTTTCCCATCGCTGCAAAGTGCCATGGTACAGGATATCCCCGATTACTTAAGCTGACCATGTCAAGCCACTCCTACTACTGCCTTTGCCACAAGTGGCTTACTCCATCGTCATCCCCTCACCCCTCGATCTGGAAGCCAGAGCTCACCCCCAGCTTCCCTCTCCAACCTCAGGCACCCCTACCTCCAGCCTCGCCCGTCCTCACGCAGCAGCAACACGCAGCTCTCGGGTTGCCTGAAGCTCAGATCTCAAGGCTCCAGATTCCCCAATTCAACCACGTCCCGCATCGTCATCCACCACACTCCCACTCCTCCACGAACAAATATCACGACCCCGACGTTACGACCTGCTCACGACGACCGAATTGCTCTCTTAAGAAATAGCATACGCCCCGTTTCTCCATAAACAACATCCTCTCCAATTCACAATGGTAAGCTTCCCTTGCCAGGATCCGGTCCGGGTGCTCGACCGGGATGTTGGGAGCTATCATTGCCATCCCATGTGCTTCCAAAGCACCCAGTCCCGTGCCAAATGCTAATCATACTGCTCCAAAACAGACGTCGATAGGCACAGGTTACGACCTGAGCAACTCCATCTTCTCCCCTGACGGTCGCAACTTCCAGGTTGAGTATGCCGTCAAGGCCGTCGAGAACGGCGGCACGTCCATCGGTATTCGCTGCAAGGAGGGCGTCGTCCTCGCCGTCGAGAAGATCATCACCTCCAAGCTATGGAAGCCCAATGCGAACAAGCGCATCGCCACTATCGACAGACATCTCGGCGTTGTAAGTCTTGTTCCCTCTACCCAGCACACTGGCACCTCGGCTCTCTGATGCTTTTCCCCGAGCCTGCAGCTCTTTACTTACGCCGTCGGCTAACACATCCAAGGTATACTCAGGAATGATTCCCGATGGCCGCCACTTCGTCGACCGAGCCCGCGAAGAGGCCCGCGCTTGGCGCGACACCTTCAAGACTCCCATCTCCACCGCCGATCTGGCCTCCCGTATGGGCGGCTACCTCCAAGCCTACACCCTCTACTCCTCCGTCCGTCCTTTTGGCATCACCGCTATCGTGGGTGGCTTCGACCCTTCGCAAGAATCGCCTGTCGATGGTGAGGTTGGCTCTGGCCCCAAGGTCGGTGCCGGCGGCAAGGATACCTCCAAGACCCATGGCGGCCCCTTCCTCTACATGATTGAACCCTCAGGTCTCTACTGGGGATACTACGGTGCCGCCACCGGCAAGGGCCGTCAGGCTGCCAAGGCAGAGCTTGAGAAGCTCGATCTCGCCGAGGGAGGTCTGACCCTCAAAGAGGCCATCAAGGAAGCCGCCCGCATCATCTACGTCGCCCACGACGACAACAAGGATAAGGAATTCGAGCTGGAGATGAGCTGGATCAGTGACGTTGACGGCCCAACCAAGGGCCGCCACGAAGAGGTGCCCAAGGAGCTGCGAGAGGAGGCTGAGCGGTTAGCCAAGAAGGCGCTCGAGGGAGACGATGACGATGACGAAGACAAGAAGGAAGACGACAAGATGGAGGAGTAAGAATCCGATCAGAGAGAGGTTGATCATGACGCAAGCAGAAAGACCAATCAAAAAGAAGCTTTCATCACCAACGGAGTTGCTACAGATGGGATGTTGAAGAGCGTGTACTTGTAAAACACAATGATGAGGACTATGGCGGCCGGACCATAGACGAATCATACCTTTTTCGGACATGCTGTTTTATCACCGGGTGCTGTGAGAGAGGGGCAAAATGAGAGTCTATGCAAATATCAAATAATGGCTGACTTTCGCGACTGTCGACAGGTCAATAGCATTTTTGGAGAAGAAGATGGCCGAGATAGGCCGGGGCTTGCCTGGAGTCTTCAGCTCGACGATTTCGGTGGAGGTTAGCGCAAGATGACGACGGCGGTAACGGTAATAACAGCCCCGGAGGTCATCATTTGGTTGGAATCTCGTCGACGATAGATGGTAGGATACCCGGCCTGGAAGATGAATGTGAGAGTTGCCTTCAAGACAAAAAAGCGAGCGCTCGCTGTCGGGATGATCACAATATCCAGAATCAGTGTCGACGCAAGTAACGTAATATTTTATCTCATTGCCTCATCAAACAATAGCTTTTACCAACTAAGGGATATTGATTAGCTCTACGTCTATGTGATCCCTAACGTAGGTCATACGGTATTGATCCCCCAGCTTATATATATTTTGGGAACACGATCAGCTTTCCCCCCCCCCCATGACGATTGCTTAGATGGCCCATACTTTCTATGCTGGGGGTTTAGGTAAGGATTGGCTAACCAGCTGGATGTGAAGGTAACGACGAGCTAGCCTTAGAAGGTATTGTATTACCACGATTAATGCTACCGATTGCTCGCTCAATGAATCCGGCCAAGATGACAGTGATGGACGGCAGAAAGTCCTCGCTCCTAAGAGTAAAGATAATTCGTCTACTATGATAACTTTGAACAGCACGTGTCCCATGCTAAGGTACGCGATCGAGGCAACCTTTACATTCATCAACATCGCACTCCGACAAGGCTATGAGGTCAGGTTTTCAATGAAATTCCCATCAGAAATTGGCATTTTATCCTCCGCATGGGGTGTAGACGGCGAGAAAGCCACGTTGAAGTGCGGTAGTAACATGGTGCGAAGGACCGCTTCGTCCAGCGGCCACCACCATCGCGAGGATATTTGGAGGCTTCATCGGGCTGTCGTCGCAGGCAGGCCGTGTCAGCTTCTCTCCATCCTCACTAGAAGACAGAATTTTGCGGCCTTTATTGTTCTGGGAAGCAGAAATCGTTCACAGCTGTAGCTTCTTCACGAACGCCTGCTCTTAGGGTGATGGCATTTTTGGTGTCCATCATTTCCGTCTCAGTAGTATTCATCTAGTAGATAATCCAATGGGATAGGTCTAATTCCACTACTGAGTAGCGGACTGCTTCGGCAGCTCTTGACAGATTCTCCTACCAGTTCAACTACCAAACGAATCCCGATTTGAACACCGACATGCCTTGATGATGGGAAACTCTCCCTAAGCAGGCTATCAATACTGCAACGGTAGCTTCGAAGTCGGGACGTGGCACCTATCTAGAAATGCTCCGATAACCTGGTAAGCTGGCTGCAAACGTATTGTACATTTAGCTTACCTTACTTCGGGACTGACTCCAGCTCACTTACTCCGTAGATTCCTGACGATGCGATGGTAGATTGTGCAACTTAGGGGGCACTTCATAGCGGTTCTACTGTATATCCTCTCAAGGCAACACTTTCGTCATTATCCAACACTTCTTTCGAAGTATTACTCTGTTGAACACTCAGTGGGAAGAACCACTGCTCTAAGCATCTACTCGAGTTGAGTTGATAGTCGTCGTGGCTACCACGTGCTTAGACGAAGCATGATTGCATCTCAAATCTAAACTTTTTGCTGTAAGACGATGATGGCCGCTAGTGGCGCCAAGTTTAAATAGCGCATGGAGAGGTCACCCCTAATTAGTGATCTGAGTTGGAACAACCAAGTCGCCGCGACAGCCTGTTCAAGTTCTTGATCTTTCTTAATAAGCCGGCCCAGTTTTCAGGATTAAAGGAAAAATATTTCAGCATAATTCATGTCCTGTTCTGCCATTGATATTCTATACGCTATGATACAAAGATGTTGCTGCCCTATTGGCATCCCTCCTCCCTTCCGAGTTTTGAGGCGCTCAACTTATGTCAATTTTCGTCAGCCTAGAAGCTGTGCTGACTCCAATGTTGGAATCTATGTTTTTGGTTTCATGGAAATGGTATCTCCGTGAGTGCGCCGGCCAAAGTGTCATTTGTAACGATTAATTCGGGTACTGTTCGCTGTCCCCTGTTCTGGATCTGGTGATGCTGGTGGATGATGGGAGGATGAAAGGGTTCATCGACTCCCGCCGGGGTTGCCCGGGTGCTCCGTCATCCTTGACGACAACCACTGCGTCGAGTCCGTGCCGCCTGTGGCATTTACCTGCAGCGTTGGCGGCGGTGGGCTGGGAAGCGGAATAGCCCCCGGAGATGGCGGTACGAGGAAGCGGCCGTGATAACTACTAGCCCGCGTCACGCGGCTGAGACGCTCATTTTGGCTGTTCCTCGTGGCTGTTGTGGCTGTCATTCTGACATCATGTACGCCCGGCAGGGTCTCCTCATTCTCGTTGATGGTACCGGGACTCGATAGGCCGCTGATTCTGCTGTTCCGGGCGACGTCATTGTTGGAGAGGTTGCTTAACCTGCTTTGCCGCGGGTCGAGGAAGCCGCCCCAGGTGGTGCCGGATTGCATGGACTGCCGGTCGATAATGGGGGATGTGAGCCCGCCGCCAAAACCCAAGGAGATGGCGGACATGCGCGGTGATATCCAGTTTACCGTGGGAGCATTGGTGGTATGAACGCTGACAGTGGGGTTGCGCATTGGGGACAGATGGAGGCCGTCTTCGAGGTCAACGTCGGGTTCCGGTTCGTGCTCGTCCTGCTGGTGGGGTGTTAGAAGTTACGGGATGGGGCGGCACGGGGAGAACCTTACCTCGCGTGGACTCGGTGACAACCACTGGTTACCGAACCCATCGTCGCGGGGTGTCACGAGAACCTCGCTATCCTCGTCGTTGGACGCTCGGGAATACGCAACCTCAAATGTCTTGCTCAACCCGCTCCGTCTTGACGGTGCGGTCGGACTGACAGCGTCTGGGTGACGTAGATGGGGCATTTCCGCCTCGAACTGGGCGCGCACGCCAGCCTCCATTGCTTCGAACAGGGTATCGTCCGCATCCGATATGGGCCGTCGCTTCTGCTGACGACCGCCGTATTCGCTGCTGCGGATGTAACTCGGTTTGCCCTGTAGGCGTTCCCGCCAGGCCACGGCGCGGGGGGGCTGCGAATCGAACCCGGCGCGATACCAGATGAGCTGCCACAGCGGGCGGAGCGTGGCAATTGAGGCGGCGGTGATGCCGATGCCGGGTTCCACGGTGCTCCAGAGGGCCACGTCGGTGGTGGCCCAAAGGAAGTCGTCACCGTTGAGAAGGGTCGGGATGAAGATGGAGCGGACGATGGTGGCTGCGGATCCGATGGCGGCGAAGGAAAGGATGGCGAAAGCGAGGAAGCGCGTGCGCTTGGGCAGGGAGAGCGACCAGACGATGAAGAGCGGCAGGATACCAAAGGACCAGTCGGCCAGGCAGTTGATGATGGAGGCTGTGAAAGTCATGATGATGACGATGCGGTCGTTGAAACACTTCCCTTCCACGCGCGGTGTTTCGTCCCAATACGTTGACACGGGCACGCATTGAAAGGTGACCATGAAGAAGTAGGCGGTGCCGAAGAGAATGGTCCCAAGCATAAGGGTTCTGAGGATCCAGACGTGAGAGCGCCGGATAGAGACTCGGAGGAGAAAGTAGCCAACGGATATTTTGAGAAGGCAGGTAGATATGATGTAGAAGAGCTCGCAGATATACCAGTACTGCGCGTTGTTAGCCATCTCTTTGCGGAAGTTTCTGGGAAGTTGTCGTTAGGTCATATCATACCATCAAGGCTTGCCGGTTTTGTTCTGCGGTGAGCTCTGATCTATGTCGACCAATTCCATAGCGAACCCCTTGAATCTGTGTCACGAGATATGCGGTGAATATGAGCTGCGAGTGATGTTAGTCGGAAACATCCACTCAGTCTGGCAGCAACCCATTACCATAAGAAGAATCATGAGTTTGTCGTCAACACCAAATGACTTAATAATCCAGCCCCGGCAATATATGCGCAGGCCGACTGCGATCCAACATAGTACGAGGAAGAGGACCGCGACGGCCAGCACTTGCCCGCTGCGATCCTCCATCATTCGATCGGCGACAGCGTAAACATCCACCAATATCCCACAGCAGGCGGCGATGAATCTTCGTTTCTCTTACGGTTACCGGGACGTCATGATGAGGCGGGCATTCGATCGTTGGGATTGAGGCGGAGTATTCGGCGTGATGTGCAAGACGCGAGGCGGGTTGGTGGGACTGACAGTCGGAAGGGAGAACCAAGGGAGGCTACAACACCCGTCAGGGTCGGGGGTGTTCCTAGGTATACATATCATGGGGCGCTCGGTTTGGCTTAGGAGTATGTCCGATGTCTCGATGACTGTAGCAGTCGTAAGAATAGCTTAGTCTCGCTCGAGAGAGCTGGGTCGGACGACCTCACCGTACGAGTGGGCAGTTTGGTGGCGGCGGATCCATTGCTGCTCTTCCGCCAGGAACCGATACAATCTCCGGAGCCCCCTTCCCTGAAGACACACGTTCATGAGGGGCGAAATTGTTAGAGCATGTCACGAAGTCTAGACAAGTCATCCAATAGACTAAGGCAGCCAACGCAATGGGTTGCGTCTGGGCTGGACGAGGTGGTGTAGTGTTTCCTCGGCACGGGGAGAAAGCCTCTGGCCCCGCGACAACCCAACCGCGTCCAATGAAGATTGACAAGTAGCGCAGGTCGCGTTCTCGATTGAGATAGGGTTCTCGCTAGCTGACGAGATGGCGTGAGAAGGCGACGTCGGCGAACAGACGCTAAAGCGTTGAGATGCAGTAAAACCGGACAAGGAACCGTCAGGTAAAGCCAGGCTTGGGCCCGCGAACCCTCGATCCGCGCGAAGAGCCGGGCGAGCACTGCGGCTCGAGCGTTGTGGTTGTTGGTGCGGTGTGATGCCGCTCAAGCCTCCTTGTCTTCTCTCGGACTGGCGAGAAATGGTCGAAGGCGGTGGCACTGGGTGCCGTCGTTTTTTGTTTCTTTCGGGTATAACGTCAGGAACCGCTGGTCTGTTTTTGGAATCTCGCTCGTTTCAGGGCGGAGCTTTGGGGTTAAACACGAGGCAGTGTCGCTGGCGTGTCGTTGAGGAATCGTTGTGCAAAATCCTTGAAGATGATGTGCTGTGAATAGATTTGAATAGAGCGAGGTGCTCCTGCTTCTCTATGAGGCTGGTGACGGTCCTCTCGATGCTTGTGTGGCTATCTACCCATCGGCGCTTGACGTCAATGGGTAGGAAGCAGGCAGAACTTCGTCGCCAAACATACCTCATCCACAAGCATACCCTTTGCCTGATCTTGCGGTAAATCGTGCCAAGCAGACGATCCATGCTGCCTGATCCTGCCGCGGATCAGTCGCAGATTTTATGCAGTCGAAGGGACGAAAAAGAGTTGCGCAGTGCAGCAAGCAGAAAACGGCGCAGAGCCACGACAGCACATCAGCAAACTAACTTGCAGTCACAGGAGACAACCGTAACCGCTTTCGGACATGTCTCCGCGTGCTTGGTTCGACTCGCCTGCAGATGATGGCAGCGGAAAGGAACATCCCGCCCCTTTCCCGTCTGTTTCGAGCTCCGAGCACTTGCAGTAAGTTGATGCCATCACTGTTGGAACCAGGAAGGCCTTGCGCTGTAAGCCGCGTGAATATGCATTGGTGAAGTAATCTATGTGTCACGAGAAAAACGAGAACTGCATTGACGATGCGCTATGCAAACAAGTGTCTGCTGCCAGTCTTGTTCTCGCAGACGTTCGAGGCTTTCCGGCCCGTCGCCTGCATGAACTAGGCCGACAGAGATGTTGTGCCAGATCATCTTGCCTTGCTGCTGCTGATCCCCTTTACCGCTTCTTGTTCTTGCGCTTGTTGGCCTTGCCAGTCTGCGCACCGCTAGCCTTGGCCTTGCCCAGAGAGTCGGTTGACTTTTCCAAAAGTTCAAAGTCATCGGCGGCCGAGTCGGAGCTGGGGGTGTGCTGCGCAGGCTCGCCGTCGTCAGAGTCCAGCTCCTCGGTCTCAGACTCCAACTCTTCCGCATTCTTGTTCAGGAAGCGGCCGACGGAGCGGTTGTAAGCCCAGATGGGGAGACGGACGAGCGCCGTGTCACGGATGGTAGGCTGGGGCAGCTCGTTGGGCTACGTCTAGTTAGCATCGGCCGACAATTTGTAGAGCGACTGTTTGGCGGCCTTTGGCCTGCGCTGGGGAAAAACACTCACATCAAGCAGGAACTGGTCCACGTTGCCATCCTCGTCCTCATCCTCGAGGTAGACGTCACCAAGAGAGTCGACAACCAAGATTTTTCCATTTTCGGCGACGACGCGCTTCTTGGAGCCCGTGGGACCGCCAGACTGAGCAGCAGGAGTCTCGCGTGGGGTGGCGGTGCCGCTGCCGGTGCCGCTGCCGTTGCCAGTGCCGTTGCCAGTGCCGGCGGTCCTGCGACCACGACCTCTGCCCTCCTTGGCAGCCTCTCGGCGGGCCATCTGCTCTTGCATGCGGCGCTCCTTGCGGTTTCGCGGCACAGGGGGAGCATCCTCTTCATCGGCGGCCGGAGCAGGGGCCGGGGCCGGGGCCGGAGCGTCATCGATACCGGGGATGCTGAGGTTGTCGCCCCAAGCAGCATTGCGAGCAAACTTGATGTAGCGCTCAACAAAGTCCTTCTGACGCTTCCAGGACATGTAGAGAGCAAGGTAGTGGAAAGCACCTCCGGCGACGAGGAAGAGGCCGAAGAGAACAGTACCCAGGCCGGGTCGGTAACGGTCGTAGTAGTAGTTGGTGCCCTTCCAAGCCGGGAAGCCGTTCTTGAGGAAGTGGTCGTAACGGTCGCGTTCAGGACCGCTGAGAATCTTGCGCACGAGACCAAGACGGGCCATGCGCTCCGAGGCAATCTTGACAGCGGCCTTGATCTCCTTCTGGTTAGGAGCCTTGGGGATGTTGACACCCGGCTGCTTCTTCTCCTTCTTCTTGGCCTTGGCACGCTCGGCGACGAGCTGCTGGCGGACCTTGTCAGGGTGGAGGGAACGAGAGATCTTGCGGTAAGCCTTTGTGATGTCGTCGACAGAGGCACCCGTCTTGACGCCCAGGAGATCGTAAAAGTTCATGTCGGGGTTCGGCTCGTGCGCCTTGATCTCATCGCGAATGCGGAAAATCTCGCGATCTGCATCGTATCTGTTAGCAAACCATGGTTGCGCGCAAGTGTTTGCTGGCGCATAGCTGACCTTCTTTGCTCCAGGCCGCAGCCAGCGGCGACAGGAGGGCCAAAAGGCCAACAGAGAGCACGCTGAACCTCATTGTGTAACCGGAACCAGTTGAACGACCGTAGACTGAAGGAACAACGGCGAGCGAGAGGAAAACAGATGTCGGAGATTGTCGATGTCGAAGATCAACAGCCTGAGGATGCCAGGTGTTTGTTAGCTTCAGCTTCTGGAGACGTGGGGATCATGCATCCATGTGGTTTGGATGCGGATGGAGCTGCCAGCAAAGCAACATCGTGCATCCGGGAATCGACGCGAACATACCTGTCCTTTTCAGAATCCTCCAAATACCAGCAAGCCGTCTGCTCAACTGCTGTGTCTCAAGTGCTTTTTCGGATTTCCACTCCTGCTGGGACAGAGTTGAGGTTTTCCCAAAATCGCGCGTATGAGAAATGTGTTCTCTTTGAAAAAGATGCGAGCAGTTGTGGAATTTCTCGTTGGACAAGGGACTGGGTAGGGAACTTTTTCGCCATCAACTGTACACGGTACAGTACCTAACAAGATCCTTAAGGTACCTTGCCTTGAGCAACTGCCACTGCCAACCGGGGATGGGAAAGCGCAAAGGGTCGTGCAGGCGCAGGCGCAGGCCCTGGTAGAACCTGGCCCCAGGGGTTCTTGCGGCACAGAGACTTCAGGTACAGCGTACGTACGGATACAAGTAAAGGAGACGACGGGTTCTGGACAGGGATTAATGGCCCCCATCACGAATCGCACCAGTCCCGGTCGGGATTAGATCAACCCAGACGCTCCCTTAATTGCGTGGGCTAAATGTCTTATGTAAGGGTCTATCAGCCAGGCTTGTACGGAGTACCTCGCTGCTGAGGTAACACTCGGTCAAGGTTTGGTTTCGGTGAGCAACCTTGACTCAACAACATAGAGATCAAGTCAGTTGCTGAATGTTGTGGAGCAGCTTGAAGGACTTTCTAAATTACTCTTGTTTCCCAGCGACCCCCAAATTCTCTTGGAGGATGGCTTTTTCAAAGAGTCTCAAGTTGAAACCCAGGGCTTTGAGTTGATTGAGACTCTTGCCTAACTGAACATTTCAACTCCAATACCTTGAGGTTGCAGACATGTTTGTCAGTTGCAGATGTTGAAGGTATGATAGTACAGTATCTAAGCATAAGATGCATACAAGCTTTGACTTAAGTCTTTTTAGTATAGCATAGTATCATTTTGCAGCACTAGACTAACTGGCCAAAAACAAAGACCTGGTAGACAACAAAATCGTACACTTGAAAGTTTTGAGTAAAACAGGCTTCAGCAACAGCCAACAGCCATGGGGATACCGGTTGATATCATCAAGTACTGCCTTTCTTTTTGGGCTTTTAGCACAATGTATCTATCTAGTGCTTCAATGTCTCATGTATCGCAGCAAATGATGGGAACGCAATACTACCAACCTACTTTTAAATGATGTCTACCTCAACACTTACCCAGCTTTATAAGTGACCAGCATTTTTCATCCGTTTCTTCTATCAAGAGCTTTCAGAAGCCCCGAAACCATCATCATAACGCCAAAGACACCGAATTTCCAGAAGCGATTATTCCGAACACCTCTCCCGGTCAATTGCCCATCGGATCAAACCGAGCTGCGTTTAATTCTGCATTCCACTCCTGAATAAGTCTCTCCGATCTGTGAGCTTTTGCGTGAAAGCTCATGTCAGGGTCGAGTGTTTCGGGAGCCGCAGGGTGCACATCGCTGCCATTCGGCATGAACATCCACCAGGCATCTGATCGGCAAAGTAAGCACACCCAATCCCGCGGATCTTTGGGCTCAGGAAGTTGTCGGGGGAGCTGCTTGTGCGACAACCACTGCTTCATGCACCACCGCCCGATGTACTGTCCGCAGCAGCGCAACTTCACCGGCTCATGGCAGGGGATGTCGGTCCACGGTTCGACACAGACGGGACACTCTGGCTGATTATTCGAAACGGGCTCGTCAAAGGGAACGATGAAATTGTCCAGCCTAGCGAACGCGCGGTTCCGCGCCGTCGCGTCTTGGGTAAAGATCTTTCTGTTGCGGTCGACGACGACCAGGAACTTGTCCGTCTCCTGGAGCGAGTCCACCAGGCGGTCGTGCGCGGCCACGTGGGCTCCGGCGTAGATGCTGAACGCCCACCTGCGCTCGGCCCAGTACACGCAGTCCACCAACGTGTCCCAGGCCGCGAGCTGCTTGTCGAGCGCCTCCGGCTGCGGTTCCGAAGGGTGGTCCGCGACGTAAGGGTTCGGCCAGGGGTTGAGCACGCCGAGCAGGCCGCCGGCGAGGAACATCATGACCTCGTCGTCGAGCCCCGCGTCCCGCGCGAGGAACAAGTAAAGCCACTGGAGCAACCGGAACCGTCGCTGCAGCGTTTCCTCCCACTCATCGGGGCCCAGCCACGACGCATCCTCGAACCGGTCATGTCTCCGTTCGCAGACGGGCTGGCCCCGGTTCTTCAGATCGTGATAAACACGGCCTGCGAGCGCCATCAACCTGATGAAACGGTTTCTGTACTCCGGCGTGCTGACGTACACGAAGGGCATCTGGAACTCGGGGTAATCTGCACCGCCAGAAAACGGAGCCATCGCCACGTTGAAAAGGGTCATCGGAGGGTCGCCCTCGAAGGTGAAGCCGATGGACGTAATGAAATGCTCGTCGCTCATCCCGTGGCTTTGATTACGGATTCTGTCCAGTACGGACCAGGCCTCATTCTTGCGCATGGAAAAGGCTGGGTTGGTTCGCCACTCTTGCTGCATCGTGACGCAGTCGCAGGATATGTTTCCATAGCTTCCAATGTGATCAAAGTGCAATTTGCACCACGTCTCAGGCCAGACCGTCTTGACCGCCATCTTCCACATGTCGCCGTAGACTTCCATGCGCTGGGGGTTCGAGACGATGAAATACATCATGCTGAGGAGCTGTCCGAGGTACGCCTCCTTGTACTGTTCAAAGTAGCCGGCGAGGATTTGGTCTGCCTCATCTTGTTTCGGGATCCTGGGATGCAACGACTGCACATGTCGTGCCAGGTGGTCGTCGTCCATGTGCACGTCGATATCTCCAGTGCATCCGTGACAACCCGTGTTGTAAATTTCAATTCTTAGAGGAGTGTCGGGCATGGCGAGGCATAAGCTGTGGTGCAAGTGGGCGCATCGTATCCAATTCCCCACCCAGTGTATTTGATGAGTTGGTGGAATGGGAAGGAAGCCAGCCTCTCTGTCGGCTTGTACGTTTTCTCTCAAGATGTTCCCAAAATCTTTCTGATGTATCAGTTGATGTTCGTAGACCAAGTGATGGCCCTCGAATGCAGGCCATGGATGTGGGCTCGTGCGAGCACCTGGGGGGGATGGCTGAAAATTGGCTGGTTTCGGGCAAACGAATCTGCGCTGCAGATAGATGCACATTTTTTTGCCGTCTAATTTGTATCGTTGATGGCGTGCAAGCGTTTCGGGCCGTTGGGTTGCTGGCTGTAAGAATGTACGATGTGGTTGATTTTACTTTTTCTTTTTTGGATCTGACAGCTGGTCTGACTTATACGTGTCCAGCGTTGTGGTCATATACTTGTTCACTTGTCGATGCGAGCGCTAGTTTGAAGACCTGTGTCCCTGAACAATTCAATTCTCTGTATTGTAATTCTCTATTGATTCCTCAGTTCATGAAGAGACCTTTGTGTTCATCGATCCAGTATGACAATGTTCAAAGAGTGGCCACTGAAATGAACAAACACATCAGTAGTCATAAAGGGTTTTTATGTGTGGTATGACATCAAAGAAAGTTGAAATATCAACCATGTTTCTTGATGCAGGTCTTGTGTTGATCTGGAGGTAGAATATCAGCTTCGCCCTGGAGACTGGAGTTGTCAATCTTTTAGGTATACTTGTTCCTTCCATTTGAGACGCGGAAACCTATGCATTTCGGTATGCGTTCTCAACAAGTATTTGAATATTAGTGAGTCTAAACAATTAGCTAAAAGTAGTATGGGTAGTATAATCATGATGATATTACTCAGTAGGTTTATTGTTGCTCACATGGCAATTGTCAGTATGGCCACTATTGAAACACCCCTCTCCTAGATAGGTTGTCTGTCCCTGGTGACTCTCGATCTGATGAGATGTAAGAGGAGTAACAATCATTTAAATTTGTCAGAAAAAGTTAAGCAAAAGAAGTGCTCAGTTCCTACAACATGTCCATATTTGATCGTGTGGGTGCTCTACAAGCCATCTTACGATGCTCTGGAAGAGCAAAGCTCATGGAGAACCTGCCACACACACACACACGAAGTGGATTATCAAATCCTTTGAAGTCGCGTGGCGTGTAAGACTGCGAGAAATGGGGCATTACCTATTCAATAGCTTCATTAATTCAGAGCCTATAGACCAGCCAAAGCAGTAGTTCTTTTTAGCTGGTACAATAGTGTAAGCCTATGTATAATATTCTTGATGATAATGCCAAGTTTCCTAAATAGCCTTGCAGCAGATAGACAAGTTTGGTGTTTACATGAAACTACTAGATGGCTGGGCAACTTGTAGCGTTTGAATAACAGCACTATCTAGTGATAACATATATGTACAGAGAAGCAATGTAATCATAGTAGCCACGTCCAAAATACGTTTACAGCTTTGTTCAGTGTCTATGGTCAAAAATAACTCGCCGGTCGAAAGTGAACATTAAATATATCTATGCCCATCCAGGCCAGCAGACATGCTTCAAAAACAAGACGTCTCAATGGCACATTGCCACCAACAAGGCCCAGTAGCCACACGTCTCTTCAATATCGTCTTTTAGCATGCTTAGTGAGCGGGACAGTCACCTGCTATGCTACAACTACTGTACGTGCTATTCCACCGCTCTTGCCAATCTTACCGAGCATTTGAAGACCTCTCCAGAGTCTCTGGAAGGAAGGCATTCGTTTCAGTCAACTCGGCAATCTTTCATGCCAGATCCGCGTCCAGCGGGTTGATAGCCATGGCCCGGAAGACGGCATCCCAGTAGCAGGGATCATCAGCATGAGGACGCCGCAGACTGGTGCTGGGACGACGTAGATAGAAGACGTCAAGCGACGGTAAGCTTTGCTGACTTCCTGCAGACACAACATAGTTGAGCTGCTAGTTGGCGTCAAGGTCGTCCCAGACCAAGTACACGGTCACGCATGCCGACATGATGGGCCTTGTTCTGCCAAATCTGGATGGACACAATGACTGAACACCTGGGTACTTTCTGCCGATGCATCCAGAACAAGATGTTAACATTGGTAAAACATGTACATACGGAGGCAACACACTTGGCGTGGAATTACTGGCAAGAGAAAGTATACGAAATGAAGACACAGTCAACAAATGAAACGAAGATGAGCTTGTATCTTCTTCACCTGCAACAGATGTGGAATTCAGTCGATTCGTTGTGCTAAACCCAACGAAACGGTCGTGTTTCATCAAGTCAAGATTCGACCCAGCATGGCGACGACCTCGACCAGAGAGAACAATGAGCCTCGAACACCCGTTCCCGAGCAACTTTTTGTGCTCTCCCTCAAGCTGAACAATACCCTCCCTTTCACAACTGCCCGACTCCATCCATAAATACATGCTTGCTTTCAACGACAGGCAGCATGTTCACCCCACAATATCCATGCGCGAACACCCTCAAGCCGAACTCAAGCCGAACTCAAGACATATCCATCATGCCGTTCAATCTCAAAGACACTCCTCGCCTTTTAAGAGTTTCGATCGCAGGCTTCTCTGACACGAATGCAGCACTGCTACAAACTGTAAACACTACTAGAAATCCCGTCCAAAGAAAGCTAAACACCCCCTCAGTCCAGCCCTTCAGCCCCTCGTTTAACATGGTCCTCGCCAACCACTATCCAGTCACCGACACCCCCTC
Organism: Colletotrichum spinosum; assembly: GCA_004366825.1. Taxonomy (NCBI): domain Eukaryota; kingdom Fungi; phylum Ascomycota; class Sordariomycetes; order Glomerellales; family Glomerellaceae; genus Colletotrichum; species Colletotrichum spinosum. Next base: position 1,798,583 of record QAPG01010715.1, read on the forward strand.
CTCAGATGAGCGCCTCGACGCCATCTTGCAAAGAATCCAGGCTCGTCTCGAAGCTACAACCCAACACCCCCAAAACGCCTCTCCCACCGGACCATCTTCTCGTCCCGCCGAACGGTCTAGGCCCAACACCTCCCAAACTTGTCCACAGCACCAAGCGGAAGCTCCGCAGATCCCAAGACGTGAAGCGCAGGTCCCGTGGCCGCAACGACGCACAGAACCGCCAGCCGGACCCCGTCTCCCGTCGACTTCCCTCCGCCCGCGCCGCCCATCACATCATCTATCTCCCCAGCCCGGCCTCTCGGCCCCCCCGCCGTCTTTCCAACCCCCTCGTCGGCAGGTGGCCCAGGTCCCAGATCGCGCGCGTGAGGATCCGTACCGGCGGACAGACGGAAGACGCAACGGCGCGGTTTACCGGCGTCAGGGGCAACAACAGGCGAACATCATGCCGCAGATCCCCGTCGCCGTCCACGCAGCACCGCGAAAGGAGTGTTGGTACACCATAGATCTGAACTAATTCGTCAAAAAGCAGTGATGCTGCCGGCGAGCTCTGTCGTCAAACTCGAGTAAGTTGCCATCATACAGATGCATGTTCATATCCCAGAGACACATGTAGAATGGTATCTTAACTAGACTTAAAAATTCGAGCCCTGTCAAAAACAGTCGTCACTTTTTTGAAACCCCACGAATGCCTCCCTTCGACTCATTATTTGTACACGCGGTCTTCACTTCTTCCCCTGCTTCTTCAAACCCTCCTGATTCCGGCACCACTCGTCCCAAGCCTTCTTCATCTCTCCCTTTACACCCTCCTTCCCACCGCCGACAACCTCATCCACAACCTTCCTGTCCCCCTTGTGCGCGTGGAACACGCTCGACGCGGCAATCAAGCACGCCGGCACCGCCGCCTTGGCATGCGCCTTCGTCTCGCCCGCCCCGAGTTCCTCGTAAACCCCCTTGAGCACCTCCACCGCCTTCTCCCCCTCGGCGTCCACCACCTCGCCCGCCGCGCGCGCCTTGCGCAGGCGTTTCTGGAACTCCTTGATCAGGTCAAACGCGCGGTCTGCCAGCGTTTTGATCGTCGTCGTGCGGATGAGTTCCAGCAACGGACGGAGCACATCCAACGTAGTCGGCCGCCCCGCCTCGTTGCGCACCAGCACCTCCAGAAGATCCAGCACGCGACGTTTGAAGTTGACGACGGACTCCTTTGCCGCCTTGCGCTCTTTCTTCTTGCTCGGCGCGTTCTTCATGCGCTGCTTGAACACCTCGGACAGCTTGGCATCGAGATCAAGCATGTCGCCGTCGCTCATGTCTTCGTCATTGTCCGAGGACTCGGCGTCGTTGTCCTTGTCGAGGCGGTGGCTGTTGAGGATCTTGCCGAGGGCGTCGTCGAGCGCCTCGAGGTTTCTGGCCTCCTCATCGTCTTCTTCTGCTTCCTCGTCGTCGTCTGAACCAGAGGCTTCTTCGTCTTCTTCGTCGTTCTCTTCGGCGTCCTCGGCATCTTCGGCGTCGCCTTTGAGGGTTACGAATTCCACGTCCGAGTCAACCTCGACATCCGAATCGAGCTCTTCGTCTTCGTCATCTTCCTCGTCCACTTCCTCGACGTCGTCGTCGGCGTCGACGTCAAAGAGCGACTGCTGACCCTTGGCACTCTCGTCCGCGGCAAGGACGTCTAGGAGCAGTTCCAACGCCTTGGGCGAGACACGGCCGCTAAAGGACCCAAACACGCGCTGTGAGATCTCCCTCATGAGGGCAGACTGCTGCGACACGAGCGCGAGAAGAATTTCCACGAGAAACTCGGCGGCGCCCTCTTCGTCCTCCTGCAGCCGCGACTGGTACTCCTTCAAGTCGCTGAGCAGCTGGAACGCGTCCGGCTCCTCGTTGTAAAGCTGGAAGATGGCGATGGCGTGCAGCAGAGCCAGGCCCTGGGCGATCTTGGCGTCGTCAGACGAGCCCTCGGCGCCCTTCTTCATGAGCTTCTCCAACCGCTTCCTCGCCTGGTTGACCTCCTTTTTCATGTCGCCCTCCATGCGTATGTAGTCCGGGTTGATAGCCTGAACGGCGGTGCAGAGGTACGTCGCGTCCTCGGCACGGCGCGAGAGCCGGGCAAAGGCGGACTGCAACCGCTGTCTGCTGAGGTCCTTAACCAGCATGGCGGCGTTCTGGGGGATCCAGATGAGCTTGGAGTATGCCAGGGACGTGAGTTCCTGCAGGGCGACCTCGGGGGCGGCGGTGGTCAGGCGGAATATGTACTCGATGTAGACGCGCAGGTCGAGCTTCACGGCGATGATGTCCTTGCCGGTGGTAGTGGTCTTCATAACGGGGCCGTTGAGCACCTGAATTATGTCCTCGCCCGTCTCGGGGGCTACGTGCTGGAGGATGTGGTCGACTGTCTTGCTCTTGGTCATGACATCGAAGCGGTACAGGCCATTGTTGCTAATGAGGTTGTCGAGGATGATGCCGACGGCATCGGGGTGGCCGGCCGAGACTTCCTCGAGGACCTTGAGTGACTTGTGGGCGGCGCGGTGGAGGAAGCGGTCCTCCTGGGCGGCCTGGTTCACGAGGCAGGTCATCAGGTTGCGGCTGAAGAGCACGTCGAGGAACTCGTCAATGTCGATGTAGGCTCTCAGCATCTTCTGAAAGACGAGGAAGCCGCGGTACTTTTGGCCCTCGGTGGCGGCTTTGGCGAAGAAGTTGTCTGGCACATGCAGGTCAGCACGACTATTTGCGTCATGAAGTGATGCGACGTCTCTTACCATCGACGACCCGCTTCCAAAAGGCCCTAAACTCATCCGCGTGCTCGCTTCCTAGCCTTTTAAAGTGCAACACAATCAGATCCCAGACGAAGTGCAGTTGCGGCGTCCAGTTGGGCTGCTTGTTCCTCGCACCCCGGTTCCTCCGCCTCTCCTTGTCCACCTCCTTCTGGACCAGCTCCTCGCCCGACCCGCTCTCCCTCAGAATAGCGGCCAAATCACCCAAGTTCCGCGACGAAAGCGGGTGATGCTGGCTGCCCTTGTCGGCGTTGACCCCCTTGAGTTCCGGGAAGTGGTCCAGGGCAATCAGCCAGATCCCCACACCCTCTGGCGTTTTGGCCCAGCCCAGCTCGACGAGCTGTTGCAGCACCATCTCGACTCGGCCGCGGTCCAGCTGCTGTAGCGACTGTGCGATGACCCAGCCGCATTGCGGACGCAGCCACACCTTCCTATCGCCCAGGCGGACGAGCAACCTCAGTATCTCGTTCCATCTATCCGGGCCCTCTCCATCGCCGAACAGGATCCTTGCGCTGACGAAGCACTCCAACCCAAAGAGCCGTCCGAAGTACAAGTCCCGTTCTTCCTGGCCCGGAATGTTGCCGCCGGAGTGCGTCCGCTCCAGGAGCATGCCCAGCACCTTCTCGAAGGTCAGCCCAGGGTATCGGTCCTTGCTGAGATATCGCGGAGCGCCAAGCAGTTGGCTCAGCACCTCGGTCAGCACGAGACTGTATCCCAAGCGCGAGGCGGCACGGCCCGAGGCCAGGCCACGGAACAGACGCCAGTCGAGGTGGCGCTCCAGCACGCTCTCGTCAGCTCCGTCGCCGTCCAGCAAGCTCGATATGATGGCGCCGGCGGCCTCGATGCGGTCCGTCTCGTTCTCGCTGCTGAGAAGGTCGTACAGTTTCGCCTCGCGTATGCGGTCCTTGCCGGAAGAATTCTCAACAAAGAGCTTCTTTTCGAGGACGGCCTTGGGGAGGTTGGCGCGGGGTGCTGTCGCATCGGCGTCGGCGTCGGCGGCAGCGGTGGTCGCTGTGCCGTCCAGGGCTTCGGAGGCGTGCGAGTTCTTTGCGCGCTTGTTCGCCTGCTCTGAAGCCTTGATGGCTTCGCGCTCGGCGCGTTTGCGCTTGGCGCTGGCCGTTTTGGTCATTGTGTGTGTGTTTTTCGGGGGTGTGACGGTCTATCAATCGCTCGGGGATGGTGGGCTTCAGAGAAAGGACTAATGAGTTGGATCTGTAACAGCAAGGAATTGTCAAGATCTATCAGACCGTGACGGATGTTCCTTCTCGAGAATTGCTTATTCGTCGGGTTTGGTTTGACAATGTCTGAAGATGATGCTTCTCCCCAACTTCAGCGCACTGATGGCCCCTTCCTGTCCATGTCTCACGCTCTCCCAAAAACTTTGGCCAAAAAAAAAGGTTATGCCAGTATGCACCGCCTGCCATATTCATCTGGTCCGGGCTTCCATGTATCTGCCGGCGCCGAAGCGGTGCAAGGTACAACGGAACGCTCACCTCACCCACGCCCCGCTGGAGTTATTGGGATGATCCCTGTGACACTTCTCCACTTCTACCCGTTTACGCGCAAAGTACCCAGGTATCTTTGGCTGATCCACAGCTTACCTTATTTTGCCCGGCAAACGAGCAGCTTGGCATTAAATATCTACAAGCATCTTGGCCTGAATTTTGCCCAGAGGCCAAGTACTGCTCTATTTCCCGGCCGAGAGAGAGCAAAAGCTTGCCTGCCCTATGAAATTTCGAGCGGATTGATATCGTTTCCCAATCCTAAGATCTACCTCGCCTCTGGCTCCTTACATCGGTAAGTCACCTCAACCTCCGTGTGACCTTATTGAACATCTCGTATTGTCTTCACACACCACCAAGGCAACTACCGAATTCGTAAAATGCTTGAATCTGTTCCCTCCTTTCCATCGTGCATACATCAGAAAAGAGGCACCGAGACATCTGCGTCTCATTGCTGATTGGTATAGTTGCCACAACTGCGTCTGCAAGCCCGCATGACGGCCTAATTATATCCCTGCACGATTCGATTTCCAACGGCCAGGCAGCACACCATGGCCCTCATTTCCGCTATCTGGCAAGCTACTGTCGTTGGAACCAGGGTCAGCTGCAGATCCAGTTGCAGACACAGATACGCAGAGAGAGAGAAAGCCACCTCGTAGCTTTGGGAACTGCGTGTACGCAGCGTCTGTAAGCGCCCACACTCGATACGAGCTGCTCGCGCATCTCCCCGACGATCCATCACCAACAGCCTCACAAATCGCTTGCTTTTGCCAACCGAAACGTGCGCTATACAAACGAACCAAACATGGCGCGTTGCCGCAGCCGCATGTAGAGAAGTGGCCGTCACCCAGCAAACCGCAGGACTAAACTACCTACCTCGTGTGTTTCCCCCGTTCGTCCTCTTGGCGTGTATCGTAATATGCATTGTTCACCAACTCCCATCATTTACGCATCTCGTTTGCAACCGCCCAAACTGCCAACCTGCATAGCCCTTTAATTGCGCCCCATCGCCTTTCTTCTCGTCTACCAGCCTGAGGCATGACGGCCTTGGTTTCGAGGTGGGCGATTCGTCCAGAAACAGAAGGCCATCAGGACCCATGTGGTGCCACGACCCTAGAAAATTCTTGCATGCGAGAGAGAGCCCCCCATGTCATCTCGGGATCGTTAGTTGCTTTAGTCTACATCGGTACGGGTCAAGCTATCTGCAAACTGCAGCCTTTTCCTTTTCTGCACGGTAAGAAAAAACAGAGAGGAAAAAGGAGATGAAGTCGGATCGAAGCGGTACAGGCGCAGGTGCATGTCGGCTCTTGGATTGCGTATATAGACAGAGAATCCATCATCACCACACTTTTCGTCCCATCTCCTTCTCTCGTCCTCTCGTCTGATTGTCTGATTCCTTCGGGGAGAGAAGAAAACATGAGACGAACCTGTTCTTCCCATCTTTCGTGACCGCCCTGGACATTCGCTACTTAGTCTCCAGCTTGCTTGCTGGTTGATGCGCTTTTTGCTGGCTGCCTGTCAATCGTTGCCCTCGCTTACACCTCAAGCGTGCTTCCAACCCGATCCTTCGAAGAAAATATCGACCTTTTAATTTCCTGCTTTTATTTTTTTAAGAGAGAAGACGCGGCTGGGGCAATTTCTTCCTGTTGGGGAATCACGAGTGAAAAGGAAGACAAAAAAAAAGGCCTTGATGCGATAACCGCCTCGTTACGGAAGGTACCGTCAGTCAATCTTGAACGAAGACGACATCAAACAAAACTAACTGGCCATTGCAAAGTAGACACCCAAACTTCCGACTTTGTACAACTCGCTCTTTCATACAGTCATAAGCTTCGAGCTAAACGCCTCGTATCTCATCGTTGCGATCACCACCACGAGCGCGGCATCACCAACTTCCACGCCAACTTCACCAACTCCAGAGTCTCGGCTTCATACAACCGCCACGATGCTCCTCGCCAAACCCATACGCCGTCCGCCATACGGCCTCCTCCTCGCCGTCCTCGCCGTCACGACATTCTACCTCTACCACCCGCCATCCTTCCACTCCCTCCTCCCCTCCCGCAAGGACTTCCGCCCTCAAAAGGCACCCAACGCAACCGCCCACCTCTTATCCGAAACCACCCAGCAGTACTGGTCGACCCTCCACGCGACCCTCAAGAAGACCTCCCCCTCCATCCCGCCGCTGAAGTTCTCCCGCCCCGTCAACGGCGAGGAGATCGACCCGGGCCGCAACGACAACACCACCCCCCGCCCAGACCTCATCCAAATCTCCGCCGCGGACCTCGAGGCCCTGAAAACAGGCCACCGAGGTTTCGTGTCCCTGCTGAAGTTCCTCGCGCCCAGACTGCCCCGGTGGAAAGGTTCCAAAGGCGTAGTCTTGACCGCGGGAGGCGGCTACCTCGGCGACGCCCTGACTTCCATCCTCATGCTCCGCCGCTCCGGGTCCCAGCTTCCAGCTCACGTCTTCGTCGACACGCCTTCCGAACGGGACCCCCTCATCTGCGACGAGATCCTCCCCCGGCTCAACGTCGAGTGTCTCGTCTTCTCGGACCTCCTGCGGCCCACCGACGGAGTGAAGCACTACCAGTACAAGGTTCTCTCCATCCTCCTCTCGCCCTTTGAAAAGGTTCTCTACCTCGACGCCGACGCCTGGCCCATCCGCTCCCCGGATACCCTCTTCGCCTCGGAACCGTTCACGACCCACGGCATCATCTCCTGGCCCGACTTCTGGGTCACCACAATCTCCCCCGTCTTCCACAGGGCCGCCAACATCTCCGCCTCGCCCGTCCTCAGACGCCGCAGCTCCGAGTCGGGCATCCTGCTCTACGACAAATCCACCCACGCCGACAGCCTGCTGCTCTCGACCTACTACAACTGGTACGGCCCGGGCTGCTACTACCCGCTCCTCTCGCAGGGCGCCCCGGGCGAGGGCGACAAGGAGACCTTTGTCCAGGCGGCCCTCGCCCTCGGCCGCAACTTCTGGGACGTCCGCACCCCCGTCACCGTGCTCGGGCGGTGGATCAACGGCACCTTTGAAACCTCGGGCATGAAACAGGCTGATCCGGAGCGGGACTTCCAGCTCCAGAAAGCCCACGGCGCCGTCGCCACAGACCACGCCCGCGAGCCGCCCGCCGAGACGAAAGCCGCGCCCCTCTTCATCCACCACAACCTCTTCAAGGTGGACATCATGGCCCTCGGCCGCGCCACCGACCCCATGTTCCGCCGCGACGAGAAGGGCCGCTTCGGACGCCTCTGGGGCCCCGACAGGAGCCTCGTCGAGGACAGCGGCTACGACGTCGAGCGGGCCATGTGGGACACCGTGCTGGACGCGCACTGCGCCGCAGACGGGCCGATCGCCTCGGGCGGCTGCGTGGAGCTCGAGGAATGGTACAAGGCCGTCTTTGTGGACTCGCCGCCGCTTGTCGAGGGGCTGTGAAAGGCCCGGCGCCAACGGGGGGAGACCCGTTCGCCTTGCGGGATGGATCAGTTCGAGGATTCTCTTGCCCTATGAATTGCGACGGGCAACATCAGCTACGGGAACTAGCAAGCAGTTCTTGATAGGGCGAGGCTTCAGACACCCTGGGGATTCTCTTGGACGCCATCCAGCAAGTATGTGAAGCCTTGGGAGGAGAAAACAAGTTCGTCTTCAAGGACTCGCCGGCGCCTGTTGAAAGGCTTGAAAGCCCTTTCTGCGGCAAGAACTAGTTTTCTCTCGATGGAGCCGCACGCGTGTCTCTTGCACTGCAAACACGACGATCAGCAGCAGCGGGAACTAGAACGAGGTCCTAACGGAAAAGGGGACCAACACCCTGGAGATCCCATGGACGCCATCTGGAAGTCTGCGAGGCCTCGGCATCACCTAGTTGCGCGAGAGAGACCGTGTGTGATGGCCTACTACCACTCGAGCTCAGCTCGTTTGCCTCTGTGCTGCCTCTCCAACCCCCTATTCCACATCCATTGTTCACAACCACCCGTTGGAATGTTCCCGCCCCAAAGGCGCGCCAGCCGTTCCAACCCGCAAGCCGGAGGGGATTCTGGACCGCCACCGAAAAACAAGCGTAGCCCGCCCGCGGCGCTTATTTGCTCGGACAGATCGGCTTTGTAAGTAATACGCTACGATGTGCCGCGGCGCCAAAACGGCTGGATCGGGCGAAGCCGCCACGGGGCTTGGTGAACGGAGGGAGCCGCCGGCGTGGCCACGAACAGCGCGGGTTCGCAGCCGAGGTCGGCTCAGATGAGGTCTGGGAACAGACCGAGGACTGAGGGGTGAGGGGGGAGCAGGACCCTGAAAAAGGAAGAAAAGCTCGCGAAGCCGTCACGGATCCGCGTTGGCATCGCGCATTTCTAACTTGTACTCTCATGTCATGATGCACCGGTCTCGTCGGTCTCGTCCAAACAGGCCGCGCGGGCGATCTGTACATCAACCGAGCGAAGCCGACGGGATGGTGGACGATGGACGGCGTCACATCTAGAATATTTCGGTGCGCCATGTTAAGCACCAGCGCCAGGCTTCGTTCAAGGCCCGTCTCGGGCGGTGAGTGGGCTCGGTTTGCAAAATCACGAAATCCGGCTTGGTGTCGCGACGTCGTCCGGGGAAACGAAGCGAGGGGAGCGAGAGAGTCAGGTCACAGACCCGTCCGTCGGTGCCGTGGGCCCCTGGTCGTAGGTCAGGCGGACGGACGCCGACAGGCAAACGACTCGGATAGCTTGCTGCCGCCAACGGCAACGGCAGCGGGATGGACAGCGTGGTTCCTCACCGGGTGATATCTCGTCGTTTCAGACCTTGGGTGCGGGTTCTGGTGTCGCGAGCGAACACCAGCGCGTTGCATCGCATGCTACAGAAACTTCAGCATTGCCTCGCGTTACATTCATTTGTGCACAGCACAGTATGTTGACGGTAGGGCGAACGTGTCGTCGCCGTAATCATCAATGAGAAACGCCGTCATCCCTGGTTTGCCTTTTCCCATGCATGTTTGGACCCAAGCATTCCCTTGGACCATCGTCAATCTCGTATCGTGAACAGGCGTGACGTTCCCGTCGTCGGGAAGATTTGAGCGCACTCACTGAGCTGCGCCTCGCTGATGGCCCCTGGCATTTGAAGCGGGGAACCCAGTCTCCGTTCCATCAAGTGTGACGAGCTGATTATTCCCACGAGGGAGGCAGACTCGACTCAAGCAACGCAGTGCGTGTGTTTTGCGTCCGCAGGCTAGGGCAGCCCGGCTCAGGCCCAGCAACACCCACGGGTTCCGGGCCCCTCGTTCGTCGCATCGGGCGTGCTTTGCGATGCGGATGCCATGGGAAGCTCTTTTGGCGGGACAGTGAAGCAACATACCCCTGGGCTGACATCAGAGTGCCCCTCACCTTGGCTTCCTCCTGCAAGGTACGGATACGGTTGGCATCGCAGCCTTGCTCATCACGGAACCCGTCAGCAGATTTCAGCCCCAGGAGGACCTGGCTGGCCAGGCTGCCGGATTCCTTGCTCAGCTCCGAGTCCAGAATCGGCCTAGAAACAAGAAGGCCCAGTCCCATCTTACTCGCAAAGAGTGATGCAATCGTCGTCCACCCTGCCAGAGTGAGCAAGAGAGTTTAGTGTAATTCGGTGAGATGGGTTGCCGAGGTCCGCTTGCCTCATTCTCGTCCCAGTTCCGTCGTTGCTGAGAGCTCTCGTCTCCTCCTCGTCTGCCTACTTTCCAGGATCGAATCGCGTCGTGTCGTATCGCTTCGCACTTCTCCGTAATGCGCACAAGGCGAAGAGGGTTCCTGGGCACGTCCCCTGTCAGCAGCTGCCAGAAATCTGACAGTACTGAGTAGGCGACGGGCGGCTAAGGAACTTAGGCAAGGCAAGGAAAAGATTCCAAAAAAAGGACGTCACTCGTTGGCGATTCATCCTTGCTTCTCGCTTCTTGCCTTGGAATCCCCACCGGTACGTAGTGGCTTACCTAAGATATCACGTACTGTGGGCGGGTACGGATACATGGATATGGATACTTTATTCAAGTACGTACGATTACGGATTGCCCAGCGTGTGAACCCTGCATAGGAACTTCGGCTGGCCTTTGCTCGCAAGCTGCTCACGTGACTTCGCGTGAAGCAAGGGACGTCGCCTACAGGGGCTGCGGGGCTCGCAGGGTCCAACTATTGACACGAGTCGCGTGTACGCACTACCTACCTAGAATGTAAACAATGTACAGTGTGTGAAAGGATACCTCTACCTCTGACTCCCAAGTAGCGTATCACTACTTGTACTCACCTGCTTGCGCTTGCCGGGAACCATCCACCAGAGAAAAAACCCTCACGACCTGAGACCCAATCTGAAGAGAAAATCGAGGTAAAAAAAAAAGCCCGTTTAATGGAGACGTGTTCGACAGACCCCTTTGGTGAGCTTTTCGCCTTCTGGGTGGCTTTTCCCGCTTTTTATCCATCCGTGGTGCAACGCGCCGGCACCCGCTTCGCCTGGCGTTTCTCCTTTCCCGCCAGCGGTGGATTAGGAGGGCGAACAAAGGATGAGAAATATCCATAACGGCGCCCGAGTTTCCCTCCGAACATACGGATACCATCCCTAATGTGTATCCTAGCAGCCGTGACAGTCCAAAGTAGCGGCAGTTGGCTGCTGAAGAGGATGCTCCCCATGTCTGCCCATACCATGTATCACGGTACGCAGCAATGGACTGCGTAGTACGGATATGCAGCAAGCAGACGCCACGAGCAAGGAGACGACTCCGAAAAGAGGGGGACTTGTCAAGACGCCCAAACCTCTGTGCGCATCGGCAGCGCGCGAGGTGAGTGACCTACCATCGAGGCCAAGCCAGGTGAGGGGCACGGGACGTCGTCGCAAGGAAGGAGGGGGAAGCCACAACGCCATCGCAGCTCGGTCGAGGCCAAGGTTCACAATACTGGACCAGCTTCTGCTTGTCTGACTGGCCGGCGTGGAGAGGTGAATGTTGGCCGTGGTGTCGTCTACTGACAGACGCACGTCTCGACGGATCGACGGTGCGAGTTGGCAACTCCCATTGGATCGTGTCCACCTCCCCTCATGCAGGTAATCCTTCATAGCGCGAATGGGCTCATCAATCCAACGCATCGTAGCGCCCGACGACCGATAAGCCAAGTCGTTGCTGATATCCCGCATCCGACGCCGCATTTGCATCTGCACCTCTACTGCACACAGGACTGACGTCCGAGGTATGTCCAAGTAAACAAACAACATCAAGCTGAACCTCCAATCCCGTTGCGGGGAGCATCGCATCGCGTCGCAGCTCATCGGTCCGTCGCCCTCCTCGGCTCACCGATGCCTTGACCTTGTGTGTCGTACTGCTTGCGCCAGGCGTGCCTTGGTTGTGGTGCTTCTTGTTTTGCCTTGAATGGCCGATACGACGGCCGTGTGCCTGCGGCCATGGCACACGACTGACAGGACTCTCGCACTAGGACGAGAAGCATCGATCCGGACCACTGGTATGGCTCTGATGCTTCCAATTTGTGGAAGTGCTCCAGTCAATCACCACCTTGCTGCATAACAATGACAATCGTGCCAGAGCAAGATCTCGATACGTGTGGCGGGACGAGACGAAGACCTCTGCCTCGCGGCTTTTTTTCTCTTTCACTTGGCTGAGCTTTGCAAGGCAAGGCCCCAAAGAAAAGGAGGGCCAGGCGGCCCGGAGGTGCCAAACGGTCGTGGTCTTGAATCTAGTGACGATCAATTGCCAGCCTCGACTGGATGACGTCTGTTTTAGAGCCCCCCCAGACTAGGCCGCCGCAGGTGATCGGGCCCGATGTGTGTGATCGATGATTTTCCCATCGAGATGAGCATTCTTCTCCCACCAACGCCCTCTGCTCATACTCCGTACACATATGCCGCATTGTCTGCCCTGCCAGCAGTCCCAGCCAGACCTTGTTTTTTCCCGATGGGAGGGGATTCGCTCAAATGCCGGGTGAAACCATGGTCTTCCATCATGGGAAGATGCCGGATTGCCATGTTTTCGTTGTGCCACCATGGTTCCTCGCTGAGGATTCTCTGGTTTTCGCGCGTTTGATGACTCAACAAAGGACACGCCATGGCATGCCATCCTGGGCACGGATAGGTATCCATGATACCTTGCGCAGAGTATCGTACTGCGTAGTGTAGCCAGGCAGGTATATCAAACAATCACCGACGATATTCGCCTACCGTCGCCGCCGACGGTCTTGTTGAGCTTATGTCAGTAAATTCCCGGCCGCTTAGACGATTTCAGAAATTCGGGTCTCGGTCGCCTCGGTCGCCTCGTGGGCCTCTGCCGGCCTGCGATCGGGCGATGTTGGATGTTGGGGCATTGACATGATTCATTTCCATTTTGTCGTTTGGGCATCTTCATTTAATTGCCAGAGAGCTGATTCCGCCTGTTTGCCCAAATTTTTCTCGCTCTCCCTGCCGAATCCGACCCTTGCTGGTGTGAGGTTCGTGCGATTGATATAGCCACGCGAAAGGAGTTATTTCAAAGTGCCGGGATATCTTCCCCATCGCGTCAGTAATTGTATTTCTACAAGTATACTTCCACCGACAAACAAGGTTTGAGGCGCAATCCGTGGTCCAAAATACGCCCGGAGAGACGAGCTCGACGTATCTGTAGTGTGAAAGTCATTGGCCTCAGCCACTGCCAGTCAGTCGGTAGTCGATTTTTCGGTCTCATGCCGTCTTCTTCGCAACATGGATTTGTAAACTTTGACAAGTCCCCCCCCCCCCATGCCTGTGCACCCGCTTGGACTTGGAGCCGTCTGCCGACAATGACCAGTGTAGTGCGTCCACCACGGGCCTTCAGTCGGACACTATTTTCTGATTTGGACGAGACAGTCGTTAGTAGCCCCATGACAGGCGGGAGGATGAAGTGGCCTGTCACTGGTGTACCAGAGTATCTCTGACCCGCAACTATACCTCCGTACGCAGTACTCCGTAGTGCATTCGGGTCTAGGTCTGTACAGAACAAGGGGCACTCAGAGATCGTCGCTGACACCGACCAGCAACCCGTGGCCGATTTTTTTTTTCTCTAACCAAGCAACCGCAGATTACTGCCGGAACGAAACAGGGTAGACCTAAAGATATGAACAGGGTTGACGATGGCATCAGCCGTTAAGCGAGCTGGAGCCTTCTGCCCTGTTTGGCCATCGTTCTTGACGCTTGACGCTCGGTGAGCCTCATCCACTGTCGCATCATCCCTGAGCACAAGGATTTCTTCAGGTGCTATTTCGAGATGACACAGGGACGAAAGCCGTCACTACGCCCATGGTCCCGGGAGGCAGGTTTTCTTTGACGAAAGGATACCGGATTATGGATCGAGGTGCCAACCATGTGTACACGCTTGTAGTACGACGTGGAGGAGGGAAAGGGAGGGGAAGCTCTCTGAGCTCTCCCAGAATCGACAAAAGTAAACAAATGGTCCCCTAAGACAGCCAGCGTCTCGAGGAGAGCTAGGGTTGTTGCATGCATGCAACGAGGGGTGTTCCTCTGGCTTGAAGCTCTGTGCACACGGGAAACGTGACAAACATGTCCTTGACCAGGTCTTGCGAGGTGGAGCTCCTGCCAGGGGGTGGGTTGCAGCTGCGCTACAGCTCACGATGCTGTCATGACATCCCGGAGTCGACTTTGGACCACAGCTTGCGGCATACGATAACTCCAACTGATAATACTGGACGACCGACACCCGGAATTCATCACCGTGCGACGACACCGTCCTGTCATCAGGTGAGGTCGTGTTATCTGGGGCAATCACAACGGGACGGCCAACGTTGAGTTACGCATCATTGCGGAGTATCCGTATTTCAGAAACATGGCTGTTACTGTGATGCCGCGGTAGCTTCCATAGCTTCACGCGCGCAGCCCGTAGTTCGGCATCCGTGGTATCCAGCGCGAACCCGTACGCGGGTAGCGTGGTTCTGCATCCCGAGCTCTCGAGCTCGCGAAGTCACATCCCAAGCGCAGTATGGCTGCAGCCGGCCGCGCGTTGGGCAGGGGAACAGGTGGGTTTGGCGCCCGGCAATGATCGTCCCCGTTGCTTCTGTTGCCCCGTGGAACAAATCCATGAGATGGATCCTCAAAGCCAAACCACCTTCGCAGTCGCAAGGATACTCTCGCCTTGAAAACGGCCGACGCCTGAGGGTCGATTCGATGATGCTTTCTTTTCCCGCCGTCAGCCTCGAGCCTTGTCATCTTGATCCTAATGAGCGTGCCTAGAAGCGACGACCGTAGAGCGAGATGCACGTGAGTCTATCTGTACGTCTTCATGGAGAATAAGAACTCCTCCATCGCCTTTGGCATTGTCTTCGATGGAAGCACAGAGCATATTGTGGAGATGAACAACTGAGCGTGCCGCTTCACCGCCAACCAGTCTTAGACACGATTGACTGGCAGCTGGCAGCCTTAGGTTCTCGTGCCACAGGCTTTCGCACCGTCAATCTCGCATCATTCGAATGCTTGTCCGACGCCGCTGATGAGCGGGGATTCTCTGGTGAAGGGACTAGCCGCCATTCGCCCGTCTGCTCGCCGAAGACCAGGGCAGACAAGCTCAGAGCAGTATCCAAACGGTCCAGACCGGCTCGACGGCGACGTCACGCACGGCGGTTGCTCTGTCAAGCGAAAAAAGTCATCATCTCGCGTCTGTCGTTTGGCAGCATCCCAGGGAACCAGGCTCGGGTCTAGCTGATTTTGGACCTCCATCGTCTCCAACGACGCCCACGCGCCCAAGCTCCCGAGCTCTGGTGTTGGATGCTTCAACGCAAGTGAGGCTGCGTAGCGAGACGAATGCATACAATCGCAAATCGCGCCGCCCTTCTGGTACTCCGTATATCCGGATCATACGAGCATGAAGTAAGCAAACCGCAAGCGATATCTGGCCATCCACTTGCCTTCCGAAACAACATACCCTGAAGCCTGAGAAGTCAGGGTTTGTCTCAGCGCCCCTCCAAACCAGACTTCTGCACATAGCATCAAGCGGCAAAGAGCCAATTGCAGGTCATATCCAGCAGGCAAAGGGTTCTCTGTCAGCTGCAGGTTGTTTATTCGTGGCTGCGCTCAATGAAGGTTGCACGGGACGACGTAGCGATAAGCAAGTCGAGGTGGTGTAGACAAGGGGATCATCCCAGCCCAGCTCGAACGCAACGCGCCTACGAGCACGAGCACCATCAGAACAGCTAGAACCAAGACCGGGGCCGGCGTGGTGATCAGGACCGGCCGACAAGCGGGGGTAAGCGAGGGAATCAATCGCCTTGGGCTTGGCTGAGAGTTACGAGGGAGAGTGGCCGAGAGTTGGGACCAGTCGCGATGGCGGAGATGGAGATGAAGCCCTGCAAGCTACCGATATGCCCCAGTCGAACCCCAGCTGAGCCCAGAACATCCCAGCAAATCCCACGTCTTCAGCCCAGGGCTGGCCCCGTTGGTTGCTGTGGGGAGAAGATGACGATGGGTCGCCGTCGTCGCCGTCTATCTTCCCCCAGTGACCCCCTTCCTGGTGGCTCGAAATTCTCTTTCGTTGCCGTTCCATTGCTCAAAGATCCGCAAAGTCGGAGGAGGCCTTAAGAGGTCTTAAACACACAAGTTGACAAGCTTTGCTCGGGCTCCAAGGGATGCTAATGCGGCGCTGCTGACTGCGCTAGCTGTGCAGACTGCGGCAACCTTTTGTGCTCAACGGACGGGCCAGGCCGCAAACATCGGTAGAACCGGTCTGTCTCCTCAATGCCCGGGCCCGTTGGCTGGCC
This sequence comes from Colletotrichum spinosum, assembly GCA_004366825.1. Classification (NCBI taxonomy): domain Eukaryota; kingdom Fungi; phylum Ascomycota; class Sordariomycetes; order Glomerellales; family Glomerellaceae; genus Colletotrichum; species Colletotrichum spinosum. The sequence continues at coordinate 1,814,571 of QAPG01010715.1, forward strand.
GGACTGCTGGGCCGACTACCAAGCAGCCGTCGTCGATCGTGTCTGAGCATGTGACTGCTAGAAACGAGACTGAGCCATCAAACAAGCCAACACCGACAGTACGTCATGCCGCGATTTGCATCTCCGGAACTTGCCATAAAATGTAGAGCACAGTCACAGAGGAATGAAGTTGGTTGACTCTGCAAAGTCTGGAATGCGCGATACACCCCATGACAGCGTTGCAGACCAGGATCGATGACCTACTGCAAGTAGGCAGTCGAACAGTTAGTTGTGCATTGTTATCCCCGGCCGGCACTTCTGGTCACTGAAGATGTGCTTGTGGACAATTTGCAGCACAGGCATAGGCGGGGCTATTCAGCAGCGCACATGACTCTGTGATAGCCACCGAGATAGCCACCGCGCCATTTTGTGCCAGACCTGTCTCAAAGACCCTCCTCATAGGACATCACCCGGCAACCGAAGAATGCCGTGGGCTTGGAGCCTGGGCCCTGAAGTCTCACTTTTTTCCCCGTCACAGTGCAGTTCAAGGCGGTAAGAGCGTCTGTTCAGCCCGGGTATCCGTACATTAGAAGCCTCTGATAATGTGCCGTGCGGTCTGAGAAAGGATGACGAGACGGGTAAGACCAGGAATACGACGACGTGGGAGCCCGGCTCGACGTAAGCAGCGTTTCCGTTTTTGAACTTGCAGGTAGCCTTGTCGACCCTGTTTGCCCGTGTGAAAGCCCAAGTTGTGAAAATAGGTGGTTCTCATAAGAGCCAAGGTGGAAACAGCACGATTAAGGTGCAGAGCGGGTGACACATTAGGCAAGGCGTCGTACGGCGTAATGGCCCAGCCCTGGGCTTCCTGGCCTTTGGTAGGCTGCTGGGAGGGACGGACAAGCAAGGGAGTCAGTGAGTTGGCAGACATTTGACAGAGGACGGACGGGACGGCGAGACAGGACGGCGCTTGTTTGCGTTGTTCGTGTCTGTCGTTCGCCCGTAGCGTGGTGTAGCGAGAGTCGGTGTTGACGGTCGCCGTGGTGAAGAAAAAGACGGCAGAGACGCTCAGCAGACAAGGGGGGCGGCTGAGCAAGGCGATCCGCTAACACACCGCTCATTTCCATGAAACCGATGTGTGCTAAGGAAATGTATTTGTTTGACGATGGTGGCAGTGTGCAGACGCGTGCTGTAGTTGGGCGTAGTGTAGATGTGCTGCCCTGACGCGAGCTCTTGCTGAGGCATGTCAAGACAAGGCCAAGCGGGTGATGGACGGCCGAGCAATGATGTAAGTCGGGGTAGCCAGGCCCATTTTCCCCCAAGGGGCGGTCGCTACTGCTAGTCTTAAACGGAAGGCATTCGGGCTGACGACGGCCCATCGCAGACCCTCCCAGTCTCTGGCCTGACTCTGATCGGACTTGAGGGCGCTTAGGTTTTTCGGATAGACTAGCGCCATCAACAGCCACGGCGATATCGCCCATTTCCCATCGTCGCGCACGAGAGACAGCGTCAACGATGTACACCGCCAAAGAGAAAGAGCCCCCTAGCGGCCAGTCGGCCAACAGTTGGGAGTTCGCCAGCCGGGAGCGAATCGATGAAAATTGAAGCCGGCTAATGCTTGGCTTGGAAATAGTAGCATGTATATCCGTAGTAAGAGCTGCTTCCACTCGGGATTTTGCCCGCTGGACCGGCCCAGATAACCCGTGTGTACCTTGTTGATCTGGTGTCGACAACCGCCGATCTCGTCAGGTCCATCGGCCAAGAACGGTCATCAGAAGCACGAAGGCTTGTCTTGTTCGGTCTGGCATCGCTGCCGTTTGCACCTGAGGTAAGTCAAGGCCGCTGGCTGGACTGACACTTTTGGAACAACGCACAGTATTTGTCCGAGTATCTTGAAATTCCTGGTCAGCGAAATGAGAATGGCATTTGTAACTCAACAGAGCTTTGTTGAAACTCGAAATAGCTGACACAATGTCGAAAGCAGTTGGGAAACTGATTTGTTGCTGCTGCCAGGAATACCCCTTGCTTTGTGAGGGTACTACATAGTAAAAAGCATTTTGCGAACAGCACGAAAGAGAAAGAGCTGCTGGTTGCACCCGTCTCTTAGTCTTGCTGTAAGCGCACCTCTGCTTTGTCATTTGTGAAAGAAAAGGTGAAAGAATAAGGAGCACACAGGACTGTGTACATTCCGTTCTTTCCCTTTCTCTCTCTCTCTCTCTTTTTTCTTTCTGCTGGCAAAGGGTTTTCATGAAACGCTTTTTTTGCAATCAGTTGGGTCCAGTCCCGCTAAGCTGAATTTCTCGTTTCTTTTCTTTTTTGCTGTACAATTTCACCCCCCCCCCCATTCTCCCTGCAGTAGAAGCCCGTCCCGTTGCCTGAGAAGCACCTTCCTCGTCCACACGTTGCACGTATTTGACAGGCTCCTGGTCCTTGCCTTTTCCACTACACTAGCAGGTACCGGGCTTACTTCAGCTGGGGACGGAATACTTGCGCAAGTGACACGGAGTATCGGTATCCATCACAGTACCTGCTAAGGTAGCGTGTCTACGCACAGTAATTGGTGTAGATGATGGAACCAGACGACCAAGACCCTTACACTGAGCAACCCGATGCTTCTCACTGAGCAACGGATGGGGGTGAAAAAGTTTCCAGACGCAGCGGGATCGCAATGAGGCCCGGGTGCTCCGTCCCTTACTCTAGCGTCCAGTACGGCGTACCGATGAGCTCCGTCCCACTCCCCGCCGGGCTCCAGCGACGTTCGGGTCAAGGGGCACACTGTAAGGGTCTTGATTGAAAAGGCGTGGCCGAGCTGCCCAGCGACCAACCACCACAGACCTTCGACCGGCACTGTGGACTGCACATGACCGATTCCACCGATACCTTGCGCCGTGGGAGGACTACTACGTAGTAACGTGTACTCACTGCGTGCAGCTTGCTAACGCCAGTCAGAAACAGGCCCGGTCGGGAGGGTGACGAGACGCAGATCATGCATCAGCTTTAGTGAGAACGTCAAAACCATTGCCAGACGGGAACGAACGGGACCGGCAAAAAGTTCGTTCATGGCGTGTGGACGTGCAGTGCCCGACCAGTAGTACTGAACTCGAGTCGTTTCTACTCGTCTTCATTCAAGTCCCGAGACGAAACAAATGCTCTTTAACGCAGCTTCTGGTAGCTTGCCTCCGTACCTCAGTAGTCGAGACTAGCTCTGCATCCTTGGATTCAGCGGGTGGTAATAGTCAGTAACAAGCCAACAATGCTTCCATTCAGAACGGTCGTTGAAAGGGGGTGTCGCAGTGAAGAAATTGTTGCGGCAACCGCCTGTAAGGGGGCAGGTCCCAAGAGATAGGTACCAACGCTGCGCCATAACCGTACTGCGTATACACCGTCAGACGGTATCCGTCCATACGGATACCTGACAGAGATATCGCGAGTGTCCAATCGCCAGCGCTGACACATGTGGATGTGGTTCATGTCGGTAATGACAAGCCAGGTGGTCGAAGTCGAAGTCGAGGTCGAGACCAATGACTGGCGGCGTTGGTGGGTTAGCGGAGTATCCGTCGTCAACGTACCTACCTACCTAGGTATACTTGGACTGCTGCTATTTTGTGCTTGTGCTTGTGCTGAATCTGCATCGGCATCTGTGCCGCTGCTTGTGCTCTTTGCATGGAATTCGCGGGTGACCAGCGCATTGGCTAGAAGGGCTCTGGAATTGAGCGATTGACACGAAATTGTTCGATGGGTGTCCACTGGCACAGCGCGCAATGCTTGGGAACCTTGGGTACGGAGTAATACAGAGTGCCTCTCAAGCATGGACTAGAAGGTACGTATCTATCTTGTCCAACACGTGCACCCAAGCACGTTGTCTCCCAGAACGTGCCTTGCTTTTCACACAGATGCTCCCGGATGAATGGCTCTGTTATTGTTGCTAAAATCAGGCAAAAAATCAAGGCACGTCGGCGCTTCGGAGCATGATGGGCGCGCCTGGCACGACGACCCGTCACAGAAGCAAGGTCGAACTGTACGGCAGCCAAAGAGTCAAGACAAGGAGATGATGATTTTGGGTAGGGGGGAAAAAGAGGAAAGGAAAGGAACGGAAAGGACGATGTACTGCGTAGGTGCTGACTGGGTGCTGCCCTGTGCCAAAGGCCACAGAAACCCATTCACTGTATATCAAACACACAGAGCAGACAGGCAAAGCCCAGCAAGAAACATGGCAACGGACACGCACCAAACAAAAGTCGAGTGGACATGCTATGTGTGTATGGAATCCCACGCTTATTTTAGCCAGGTTAACCACATGTACGGGTTGCACTTGGGCTGCATCTCCATCTGCATCCCGCTGCATTACACGCAGCACCGTGGTTAGTGCACGCGCTTTTGCACTGGCACTTGCATCTGCAAGTGCTCAGTGCATTATCGCCATATCGCATCGCATCGCCATCATCCAGTGAGAGTGCTTTCCAACCTCGCACCTTGCTCCCAATCTCCCACAGGGCACCACACACGCACCAGTATCAGCAACAGTAACAGCACCAGCACCCCAGCCAAACTGCAGCCAAAGAAAGCAACAAGAAGGCAAGCAACGCCCCTACCGGGCATACCTTAGTATGGTTATGGTACCTTAGTACATAGATATTCAGGTAGGAGGATCTCGTCTCGTCTCGTCTCGTCTCGTCTCGTCAGCGCTGCCCTCGAGCAAGGCAAGGCATAGCCCAGCAAGCAAGGGCTGGATCCATTCTGACGTCCCCCCCAGTCGGCCAGCCAGAAGCTGCATGCGGTCCACGACCTTGCAGCTGGTGCACACACGAGAAAACGGCCCTGTAGCTGCAGCAGCGACCGAGTCTCCCCGACAACGACGACTCCAGCGCGTCGTGCATAGTTTGGATGAAGCAAATGTGATGTCGACTTGCACCGTTACCCGGTGCAGGGCCTCTGAGAGAGAGAGGGGCCTCTGGAGAAAAGGAGGTCCAGCTCCAGCTCCAACTCCATGCCCACCATATCCATGACCATCCCATATTGGATGGATGAGGGTATGTGTGCGTAGTAAGGCTGGCACAGAACAAATTAGGTAGGTAGGACAAGATGATTCGGTAGGCACCTCGGGTACCTGCCCAGTGCACCAAATGGTCAGGTGTTTCGCTCGTACCTTTTCCCCTCCTCGTCTTCCTTTCACACTCTCTCGTCGTGACCGTCGCCGAGTCGTCTCCCATTGAAGCGCCCACATCGCCCACTTGGTCTACATTATCCGCACTACTACGTAAGGTATCCGTAGCCCAGCCCAGGTTAACCAAGACACGAAATACAGTGCTCGACAATACACTACTCCGTACGTCGCCGTCGTACGGGTTTACCTTGCCTTCCTTGCCTTAGCATCCGTACCAAAGGTAAGGTAGCGCAGCGTACTTAGGCATGTACGTACACTGCAGAGTGCCCGTCAGAAACACACGCCTCTCCGAAAGCCTCACCTCACACCCCCCTCGACGTTTGACGCTCTTCCCAATTCTGGCGCTGGCTTTTGCGTCTGTCATTGATGGGCCATTGGCGGTTGAATTGTCTCTTTTCCCTTGTGCTATGCGGTGCTGCCCCCTCCACCAACGTCTTCACATTGATACCTGTAATTCTCGGTACAACAGACCAGACAGGACAGCCCAGCAACAGAGACACTAGCCAAGCAAGAGAGACAGACACTTGACGTTGACATGCCTACATCCTGGCAAGTCTCGATCCACCCCGTCAACGTTCCCTTCCTGGACCTGGTTTGGTTTCCTTCCCAATACCATCCCAACTCGTCCATACTGCACACCCTCTCGTCCACAATGTACGCCTCTGTGCCTGACCATGTTCGTCCACTCGCTCCATGCTAGGCAAAAGTAGGTACTCTGCAAAGAAAAAAAGTACAGTACTCCGTATGCAGTCTCTAATCCCAGGCCGTGGTAACCATCCCAATCCTGTCCATGAATCCATTCTGTGCCATCCCACACCACACCACACCTCCATCCAAAGCCTGGTCCTCCATGTTTCTGCCTCCCGTCCCAGTCGTCGCTCACCATCATTCAAAAACCTCTAGTCTCCTCTTCTTCCAGACCACTTCCCTCCCACCCTCTCTCTCTCTTCCGTCCTCATCCCCGACCTAACCAACAACGGTCAGACGGCACGGTAGGTTTACGGTTATTTGGTTGTTGCCTTTTTCTGTTACATAGGTTCCTATAGCCATAGGTCCAGGTCCAGATATCCTCCACAAGGTTCAGCCAAGCCGCTCTCTACCGAAGCCTCGTTGCCGCCAACCTCAACTGTCGTACATCGTATCGATCCACGTCGCCGTCGAATTACTTGCAATTTTGTTTTATACGTGAGCTGGCGAGCCCACCACTGCCAACCACACCTTCGTTTTAGTGACTTTCCCATCGGGTACGGGAAAGACAGGGAGAAAAGAAGAAGACAACCACCACCGCCCACCATTCAGCACCGGACACGGCAGGCAACTTGGAGAAACGCTTGAGAAGACGCTTTTAGTTTTCTCGGTCCTCCATCAGTCCGCTCTATCTATCCGTAGTTGTCTCGTTGCGTCTGCGTTCTGCACCTGCACCTGTAGCTCTCGGATCCCCGCCGCCGGCTTTTTTCCCCAACTCCTTCCCTCTGCTCGGCCACCGAGAGTGTAGCTCGAGCGAGACTAGAAGGAAGTAGCTTCCGGGGGAAAAAGCATTACAGTACCGACTCAGCGCAGCACTGCACAGCACACTTGCAGCAGCTGCACCGCACTGCAACGCACCGAATTTGCGCGCAGCTCCAGCGCCGAAAAGGCCCTGTCGACCATCCTTTCTCCACTGGAACCGACTGCACTGGGCTCCTCAACGTCCCATGCCACAAAATCGGCTTCCTTCCTGCCTCGACCAGTCTAGTTGCCCTCTCACACCGAAGGCATCGTGGAAAAGGCCTCCCTCGTCTATTGCTTTTCAACGAGCCGACGACTTCGACCCCGACGACCAGTGACATTCTTGGTATCTGGAGCCGAAGTTCAGGAGCAAGGAGAAGAGACAAAATTCAGGAATCGACCGACGCCACAGTTCAATCTTCGCCCGCAGTTCGTTTGTTCGGGTCTTCGATGTTGCTTGCAGCGCTTCAATAACGAACGGTCCCTATTTCGACTCTCAATTGACAGCGAGCGCCTCCTTTCCCCAGACGAGCAGCAAGAAAAACCCATCCACCTCCCGCTGCGATTCCCCGGACTCGAGCCGAGATCGAACTGCACCAGTTCGCAGCGTTCGTGACACTCAATCGAACCCAGCACTCTCACGGCTTCCCATTGAGTGGCAAGGAAGGGATTAGGAAAAAGGAAAAGGAAGAAAAACATTTTAGGAACAAGTCGCAGCATTCGTTTACTCGCGGCCACGCCCACCTGTCCGGTCTGTTTCTCACCCCAACCGTCACGACATATCAAGTATCGTCTTCGACGCAGCACTCACTACCGAACCAATACCACGACTTACATCAACCAACCAAACCACCTCTACCTCCGATTTGCTGCTCTCGCTGCAGAGCACACATCCAATAAACTGCAACCATGGAGACGTCTCCCTTGGCGGCTATGCATCGCCCAATGGCTGTTCCTTCTTTTGGGAACAAGGACCTTTTTCATCCGCGTCCTCACTACACTGGCGGCGCCAGTCTCCGAGAACAGCTCCACAGGTCCAACGACTACTTCAACGTCAAGGATGTCTACGGCTCGTCTCCTGCCGCCAGTTTGGCCGCCGACCTCTCCCAGAACTTTCGTCTGGACAGTGAAGCGAGGTGGGATACCATGAGTCTTGTTGCATGTCTTGGCTGACGTTGGATTGTGCAGCCCCAAGTTCCCGACGCCTCGCCGTGCTCTGTTCACGACCAACATGATGGGCGACGTTGACTCGCGTGGTGAGCACCGACCGGCCTGGACCAACGTGCATTATGATGGCAGTGGTGCTGACCAGAGACAGGTGAATACGTGACGACGCCTCCGATGCCCGAGTCGTCGCCAATGGACGTCTCGCCTCTCCCCCACAAGCTGCCGTTCATGACCCAGATCGAGATAACGTCACCGACGCCCGGTTCGACTCCAACGGGGGCGGAGGACGACGAAATGATGCTAGATTCGCCAGCCCCCATTCCCCGGCAAGCGTCACTGGAGCCACCCAAGCCACTGGGAGCCGAGTAAGTTTGATTGCTACATTCCTCTTAGCCCAAGGGATCGCGCCTAACTCAGGGGTAGACGACGAAAGCCAGCAATGCGCCGCCCTTCCTTGACTCGGATGAAAGGCTACTCGACTAGTGGCGTTCCTGGTCGATCCAACACAGACAACCAGCTCCCCACTTTCCGCTTTGGTGAAAACCGCTTGTCACATATGAGCAGTGCCCTGTCCTTGGGAGAGTGCTTCGAAACCGCATCACCACCCCAGGAACGTCGACCTCAGACCGCCAACAGCCCTACTCCCGCAGTGCCCGGTGCCACCCGCCCCCGTCCCCAGTTTGCGAGCCTCTCTGGCAACCGCAATAGTCCCTTCGGCGGTCATCACAACCGCCGCCCATCCAACCCCTTCATGCGTCCTCGCAAGCAGTTCCGCCGCTCCCTGAGCATGTTCGAGAACCCCGGCGACGTCGTCAAGTCCAAATCTGAAGGCGGCGACTCGTCTCCCCCTACTCCCGAGTCGACGCACTCCATGGAGGCCGACGAGATTCAGGAGCCCGTGCTCCCCCATTTCCTTGCCGACGACCCCACCGACACCATCCCGAGGATCACGAGAGAGACCATGCTCGACGTGCTCGACGGCAAGTTCAGCGACAAGTTCGACCAGAAGATGGTGGTCGACTGCCGCTTTGAGTACGAGTATGAGGGTGGCCACATCGATGGAGCTGTCAACTACAACAACAAGGACCTCCTTGCCTCCCAGTTGTTCCAACATCCCATGCAGGGACGAACTCTTCTCATCTTTCACTGCGAGTACTCTGCCCACCGCGCCCCCATGATGGCCCGCCACGTGCGCTCCGAAGACCGCACCGTCAACGCCGAGCACTACCCGCATCTTACATACCCTGACGTGTACATTTTGGAAGGAGGATATAGCGGCTTCTTCGCCGAGCACCGCTGCCGATGCTATCCTCAAAACTACGTGGAGATGTCCGACGAAGCTCATCAGCGCACCTGCGAGCGCGAGCTGGGTCGCCTCAAGAACCCGCGCAAGGCCTTCAATAGGGCCCAGACCTTTGCCTTTGGCGAGCGTGAGACCTGCGTGGACCAGTCTCCCACAGCGCCCCCAAGACCCAACGGCCTCAGGCCCAGCATCAGCTTCCGACAGGATCCCTCGACAATGATTGGCAACTCTCCAATCCTGGGCGAACGATGCCATGCAAGACGCATGGCTTCTTACTAACTTAACTACGTCGCCACGCCTCTCCGCCGCCTACTGCGAGGCAGAGGAGCGGACCCTTCGTCTGGAGGAACGGTCGACGACACCCCTCAGTAACCCTAATAGGGCGAATCACAGCAGCCTGATTGTCGTTTTTTTGCGCCTCTTCTCTGCACATGTTCAACCCTATTCGATTCGACTGCCCAAATTACGCCCTACCAATCCGGACTTGATGAACGCTCACGGCCGCGATGAATTCGACTATTACGCTAATAGAACTCGTTTATGAGCTTTGTTCTACAACGACCTGAACATACACCACAAAAGCAACCCAGCATTACGTCTGACGCATTGGCATATCGTCTCTGCATCATCTCAGCATGGTTGTTAGGAGTCCATCTTGGATCTGGCATTCGCGCGGTGGCTCCCGTCCGCATTTACAGCATTGTCCTTGGTTTTCCTTTGTCACAAATTCTGCATCGTTCGGCGGCTTGGGTCGGATGGAGTCCACCGAGGAGAAGTCGGTCTCGAACACACACACACACACACACACACACACAAGGCACACCAAACACGATCGTGTCTCCGCAGTCGCGGACCCGGGAGCATTTCACTATGACGTCTCGGTCTAACGTCTGACGGCTATCCCAACCTATATCCGGGAGTATCTTCAGACCAACCCCCGGTGGACTCGTTTTTTCTTGTTTTCTCATCATTTCCTTTGTCATGGTCACTTGACCGTTTTCACCTGATACCAAAACTTCCTATCCACACGCCGGATACCCGACATCCTTGTCATCGGATGGCACAACACTCACAGACCTCGACTAAACCCATTCTCATTACATTATTTTATTTTTTCAAAACAAGACGCCACGGATCCCGCATAGGCCGGGCTGGGCTTGCAGGAGGACCGTCAACTCCAGTGTACATTGTCGGAGTAGCTGCGGCAAACATCACGCAGAAGTGGATAAGCTCGTGGATGAAAAGCAGTGGCTCGGAATTGGCCTTGTAACATTGGCGACCAGAAAGGAGGTAGTGAGAGCACTGCAAGCTTCGAAGCTGCGTTGTGCACAGCAGCATGGGTGAATCCATGCTTCGTCCTGTACAGTAATGGCATTAGCAGAGGAACTGCCAAAAAAAACGAGATGATCCATAGTACGGATCGATCTAGGCTAGCTCACACTGAATCAAATGAAAATACACACAAACAACACACGCGCCAGGGCTAGGATGGTACACGTGAGGCGGCTCAAGCAGACCTTTGACGCGCCCGCGCGTCCTCGCAGAGCGCGTCTGTCCAAGCCTCTGAGGTCACCGTTTGTTATCTGCGCGGCGAACATGTCTGTGCTGTCCGGAGCTCGAGAGGATTAGCGCTGTTGTTCGTCCCGTGTCTGGGATGCTTTGAAACATCTCCACGCGCGACGAGGTCATTCGCATCGCGTCTACCCATGTCCCTGCGCATACGATTAGGCGCTTGTGTCTGCGTGGGTTTTCCATGGAGGAACGTCTCACGAATCACGTCACGACGATGGATCGGCTAGCAGATCACAGCATGACTTTGCTTCCACCCTTTTCCCTGTCTAAAGTGTTCTACATATCATACGAGCACGGTTGGTGTTATACGGCTAGGGATACCCATGGGACCTTTCTCTGTGTTGGTGCACTCAGTGCTCTGCGGTGTGACTACGTAGTTTGCGTTGTTTTGTTGGCACGGACGAGGGGAGAACCTGGGTTGTGTGTTTTGAACTACTTTGGGTCGGGTGTAAGCTAGGATCTCGCATGGCCGCGCGAGGATTCCCTTTTTTTATTTTTTAGGGCAGTGCAATGTCCGACGGTAAGATGGTGCCTGTGTTATTTTGGAGTGACGCTTGGTTAGTCGGAAGGGAGAGAGGAAGGGCTAGGGGCGGTGTGACGATGGTCTGTGGGAGAGGGAGAGGGCGAGAGATGAGTTGTTCTGTCGAGTTTCTAGCGTGGAAAATGCGGATGACGGTGTTTGGGATGTGCTGTCAAAGGGTGTTGTCGAGGATGAGGACGTTTAGGGGGCTGTCTATTTTGAGGATGGGATTCTTTGATAGTGGTGGATGGGAACGCCACGTGAGGTGTCAAGGGAGGAGGCCGAGTTCATGATACTCAACGGTTTTCCTTTGAACGCAGTCTTCCAATTTTGGTTGGACCTATTGTCTGATTGACGTAGAAGAATCCCAGCAGGAAGAAATGCCATGATCCCGAGTCATATCAACCGACACGCACTCCCCTTTCCAGCGTTTAATGTGAGAATCGGTCTCTTTGGACAATCCCATACATTGTCCTTGTTCCCCTCTCACCGCCGCTTCTATCGTCCTTTGTTCCGTCCGTCTTCCCCGCGGTCTCCCTTACCTCGCGGGGAGGGCGGAGCGGAGCTGGCGCGGGAAATAAGAAACGATCTTTGGAGCCCAGATCGATGCGAGGGAGGAAGAGTGGCAAAGGGTGGGAGCCAGCGTTTCAACTGCTGGGCTTGACGAATGGGGAAATCTGGTCGAAGAACAGGAATTCTGGGAAAAGGAAGACGTTTCCTTCATGGACGCCACAGGCTGGTTTTGGACAAAGGAGGGCGTGTAGGCTGGGTGTGGTACGTCCTGTAAGCGATATCTTAGTCAAGCAAGAAGCTGCTCTTGTTTCTTTTCAGGATAGGTAGGCCGCGGGGGGGCGTGACGGTGCATATCCTGGATGCAAGGGGTGTGTACTATGATGCTACCTATCCAGTGTACACTCCGCAAGTCACATTTAAGGCTGACCTTCTTATGCTGTGCTATGCTATTCCATTCTGTATTAGCATATGCTAAAACGATATTCAAAGATACCAATCTTGTGCTTGCGGCCGAACTTGATTCGAAACCTGGCGTTTTTATTTCCTTGGCCTGGGCTACCTGCATCTCTCCGCGCGCTCTCTATCGCAGAGGAGATGAGAGTCTCAGCCTCCCTTTGCGCGGACATTCGGATGCGTATGGCCTGCATCCGGCCGGCCATGAAGGAATGCCGAGAAGGGTCCAGGGGTCCAGGGGTCCATTCTAGCCATCACCCAAGAAACCTTCTTTCGGATGGTCCATGTGGGGGTGATGGCTTGCCCGATGCCAAACGGAGGATGCTTGTGGTATGGCGGTTGATATGGGTTGCTGGCCGTCCCACTGCCAGGAGGCATGTCCTCTCAGGCGAAGTGGATCGTCGGGCACTGGAGACGGCATAGGCTGTCTAAAGTCAGGATCGCGGCGGGGTTGGCCACCAAATCTGAGTCTGGGTCTCTTATTTATTCCTAGTCACGATGTGTGTGGTTGCTCAGGTTTCGATGTTGTGCGGCGGCGAAAGCGGCAGGTTGCTTCGGCATCCTGAGTGGGCTCTCTGCGTCGGTCAATTCCTATGGCAAACGATGGAGGAGACGGCGCTGGTTTGTGGCATTTTGTTCTGGCTCGTCAGTGACTTTCACGTGAATATGAGTGGCAAAGACACGGCGATGAAAGCGGAGATGGGTAAGATCATAAAAACTTTTAATGCCTATCTGCATTCTCAGGGTCCAAGTCCATGTTGCAAAACCGAGAAAACAAATGCCATGTAGCACCCAGCTACGTTCGTGCGTATAGCAAGCAGATGCGGATAACTTGGGTATTCCTGACGCCGCCCATGCCCAATGCGATGCAATAAATGAGAAAAATGAATCCCTTTCCCGTAAAGGTCCGACCCTCTGAGACCTCGACAGCAAATTGCTCCCAGATACAGACTTCAAACTGTAAAGTCCCACTCCTTGAATGCCTCGCGGACCGCCTCGACGTCCTTGATCTCTTCTGCCTGCTCTTGAACACAGTCCTGCCACACGAAGCGGTTCTCGAGCTCCAGCAGCTTGGCAACCACTCGACGCGGGTACTGAAGGTCAAAGCGCATGTTCGGGTCCAGCTTCATGACGAGACTGGAGCCCTTAATCCTGTCCTCGCCGTTGTCGGCCCAGATCCAGATGCGGAAGTAGTCGCCATGGGTGCTCTGCTCTTCGTAGGATAGCTCGCGGCTCTCGAACTCTGGGTACTTGAAGTTCTCGGCCTCAACCTTGAAGGCGAGCTCGAGAAGGCCCTTGTAAATGAGATCCGCCGGGACGGGGTGGAACTGCCAGTGGACGTGGATATTACGACCGCGGCTGATCTCCCAGGTGATGGCGCCCAGCTTGCGGTTCGACTTGGTCGAGACCATGGCCTGCAGAGACTCACGAAATCGGGCCATCTCCTTGTAGGTTCTTACTGCATCGTCAGGCCCGTAGCTCTCTGCACCGGACTGATGAATGGTGGGCGTGTGGGCGAGGGGCGTGATGATGATGTGGCCTGGGAAGTTGAGACCCTGTTCCTTGAATGTCTCCGCCGTGGCAAGAGGTCCCTTGGCAGTAGCAAGGTAGCTGTCGTCGCCAACGGTGCAGACCATGTGAGTGTCGAGGTTGGGGTTGGAGAGGCAGAAGAAGCAGCGGTCAGGACCGGGAGGAGGCGACGCATGACGACGGCGCTTGTTGCCGCGGCGGTGGTGACGACCGCCGTCGTCTTCGTTAGCGAAGCGGCTGTAGGAGCCTTCCTCTTGGCGCCTCTTGGGTGTCTTGGGCTTGAAAGGGGTCAAGGTCGCACCGTGAGGCAGTTCGACGGACGTCTCTTTGAGATTAATCGTGAAAGCATAGAGAGACTTGGCCTTGGAGGCATTGCCGTACGGTGCCATGGAAATGAAGCGGGTAAACGAGACATCATCAGAACCTTCCGCTGCGGGGTGGACAAAGGGCTCGCGCTCGTAGAAGAACTCGGCGGGGGAAGCCGAGAAGTGGTACCGAGGCTTAAGAGTGGCGCATAGCTCCGCGACCTCGGCCGAGCTGTCGACGAGCGCCTGGTTCTCGGGGGAAAGCGCGATCTTGGAGCCATTCCACACACCACCGGGCCAGATTGTCGTCAGTAGGATGTCGGTCTTGTTCGCGCCCTTCAGCGACCTGGCGTCATCTGCGGTGTGGTAGGGCAGGTGCTGCTCCTTCGACTGACCACCCACGATTTCCTTGTCCAGCTTTCCGCCCAGCGCAACGATTCTGATGCCCTCCGAGGTCTTGGTGATGCTGCGCTTGCCGAGAAAGTGGAGATTCTCGCAAATGTCCTCGTCGGCCTCGATCTTTGCGACAACCTGCGGCGGAAAAGGAGACGTGCCGGCGGTAAAGTAAACAGGCAGGGGCACCTTGATGTCACCCTTCAGCAGCGCCTCCACTTCGGAGTTGTCGTCGGTGCCGAACACGTTGCCAATCACGATCGCTAAGCTGAAGCTGTTCTTCGCGTGCAGAGTCGCCATCTTGGAAAAGGCAGACTGTAGCCCGCCATTGAGGCCTCCAAAGACGAGTCTGTGTCATGTTAAAAATCATATCATACAACCGAGACGGCAGCAATACTTACACCTTTGGTGAAGCCATTGCGCCTTGCTTGTTGTGGCTCTGATAGCAAAAGGCAGGCGCTGTTGTGGATGGAAACGTGAAGCTCAATGCTCAGCCGCGAGGATGCGCCTGAGACGTGAAGTTGCCTGCGCGAAGAAGTAATATGGGCCCCGTATCTCTTGCCGACGTCATTGGTCAGGACCCACCTTTGATGTCCTTTATCAGCTTATCGAAAAGGACCGAGCTTCAGCCGACAAAAAAAAAGTCCAAAAACTCGGGCGCCTTTGATATGGCGGGGAACTTTTTTTCGCGATCAAGCAGTGAAGCTGGGAGGCGAACACGACGGATTTCTGCGAATTCCGTCTGAACACGCGCCCAATATGCCTCCTGCCACTTCATCAGGACGTATCCTAAAGACCCGAAAGGGCAAGAATTCAACCCCACATCAGAAAAACTACCGGTGGGAGTCCTTTGCGACCAAGATCGCCAAACTACACTCCCTCGATCCCCTGCGCAAAGTCCGACGACACGACCTCGACGCCGAAGATCTCGAAGCGACAACATCCTACTTCCGAAACGGCCTGCAAAGATGGGGAGAGCTCAACATATCCAAGGGCTTCGTTAATCTGAAGCGCGAGGTCCTGCCTCTGAGTGAGAGTCTTCCCCAGATTCTTCATTTCGAGAGCAAGATTTTCGGCTACTTGGAAGTAGCTATCGCGAAGCAGGAGAAGGAGGCCTTGGAGCCGCTGCTGGATCTTCTCACGGCATTTGCGCACGATATCGGTACCAGATTCGAGAAGTACTATGCAAAATCCTTGGATCTCATCATCGCCATCGCCGCCAAGCGCCAAGATGCAGATACCATCGAATACACATTTGCTGCTCTTGCTTTCCTGTTCAAATACCTTTCCAGACTCGTCGTGCCGGACCTGCGACCAACTTACGATGTTATGACACCGCTGCTGGGAAAGGCGCGGCACCCTCCCCATATCGCCCGTTTCGCCGCCGAGGCACTCAGTTTCCTGATCAAAAAGGCTGGCGCACCAGCAAATCGAGAGACGGCCTTGACCGCCATTGTTCAGCACGTCAGGAACGACCTCCGAGAAACTGTCGGAGATCGCCAGTTCCCACTCTACCAGGACGGTGTCATGACCATGTTTGCCGAGGCTATCAAAGGGCCTGGCCAAATCATCCATTCGACTGGACCGGCCATCTTCACTGCGTTGATGCAGGCGATACCCAAGACCGAAGAGGATCTCACACCTACTGCGACGTGGACCGACGTCGTGTGCGGTGTTCTAACGAGCATCATCCACCACTCCAACGACAGGGACCTCGCGCTTGTCCTCGAGGCCATCCAAGAACACATCCAGACGGCGCTGAGCGAGCCTAAACCCACAAAGACATGGAGATACGTGCCGCTCATTAGGATACTGGGGACGGCGGCGGGTGTTCGAAGCGGATCTAGGATAAGCAAATGGCCCGCGCTGGTCGAAAGTCTGACCGCCATGTTGGACGCAATGGCACAGAACTCTCCAGCGGTCACCGAGGATAAGTCAAGCATTCTGTGGAAACATGTCATTGTCAACGCCGCCATCGTCTGGCATCAAGCACCCATTGAGGCCCTCATTCCATCCATCCATAACTTCATGACAGCCCTTCAAAGGGAACAACTCATGAGTTGGTACATTCCATTCTGTGCCTACTTCTCCGATCTCGACTCGCAGCGATTCCGGAGCCTCTTCCAGTCATACTTTCAAAAGTGAGCATACTCGGATCTATGTGCCCTGTTCTGGACTAACAGCCTTCACAAGGTTCATCATCAGCCACTGGTCCGACGAACACAACGAGGATATGCTGTGCGTCTTCATACCGCGCATGGTCCAGTCCAATAGCCTGCCGTCCCCCGGAGACAAGAAGGAAAGTTGCAGTCTGCCAGAACGGTGGCAGAGCCACATCGTGGCAAAGTTCGAGCGCCTCGAGGCATCGCCGTTTCCCGAGCGTGGCGCATACGATAAGGACCCCCAGACGTGGCGAGACAAGTGCCTACCCAAGTACTCTTCCCTCTTGGACCTCCTCTACTCCACGACAGTCCATCCCTCGACAAACGCCAAGATCGCAGAGCTCTTGCTCAGGAAACTTAGACTGGCCTTGAAGCCATCTTCTTCGCTTGCGTCCGATGAGGTTCATTTCAGCATAAGCCAAGGCTTCCATGCTTACTTGCGCATGAGCAAGGCAGCTGGCTCGGTCGACTCTGCGCTCAACCCCCTCCTTCGAGCTGCTCTCCCTCGCTTTAGCCGCTCGGTCGGTTTCCTGGAAGCCTACCTCGAGTACGCCGAGATGACGCGGAATCAGCCTCAACCTGCTGATCGCCGAAGCAGCGACAGTAGCGAGGGAACCGGTGAAGAAGATCCCGTTGTTGCTGCTTTGGTTGAAAACCTCTCCGCCCCATCACACGAGCTACGTCTTGCTTCTCTCAAGATTTTGCAGCAACTCGACTCCGTAACAGACGAGCACTCGTGCCATATCTTGATGTTGGACATTGAGCAGACGCCAATGGAGCTTTCGAGTCTCAGAAACGTCGCAATGCATCTCCGCAAGCTTGGACAGAACTACTCCTCACTAAGTGACAAGTCTTGGCTTCTCAAGGCGATTCCTTCTTTCATGTTCGGCATGTTGACAGTGAAGCTTTCCCCGCTATGGGACGACACGATCACTGCACTTAAACTAGTTGGGGAGTCCAAGAATGGCGAGGAGGTTGTATCCACAATGGCTTTTAGTTGGCTCGAAACACCGTCGCCGAGATGGTCAGGTCCTGGCAGCCAACCGACGCTCCAGGGAAGGGAGGGCATCACGGACTTTGACTGTCTCCATCTGCGGAAGCTCTGGAGAATCGCAGATGTCGTGGAGAATGTGGTGAACGGCGCGACTGATCTCATGTTGCGGTCCTTCGACGAACAGCAGCAGGCAGTTGAAGCTCACTCCCAGAACGCCCGAGCGCAGGCTTTGAAGGTCTTCAATTCAATGCCTCACTTTGCTGAGAAGCGTTCTCGCAAGCTTGTCCCCCATTTCTTGTCCTGGGCTGCCGAGGACGACGCTGCGCCAGAGAGCCAGGAAGATGAGGAAACGCAAGGCAAGGGGGAGGACTGGTCACTGCAAGACCGCAAGGCGCTCGTTGGCGTGTTTTCTCTGTTCATTAACCCGAAGGTCCTCTACCAGCACGAACGCGTCTATCGCGCACTTCTGCACTTGATGGAGAACGGTGACGGCGAGGTGCAGAAGCTCACGCTGAAGGCCATCCTGGCATGGAAGCAGGATGGCGTGCGCCCATATCAAGAAAACCTGGAGTATCTGCTTGACGAATCCAGGTTCAAGAACGAAATCACCGTTTTCCTCCAGGGAGAACAAACCATACGTCCCGAGCACCGGGCCGAGCTAATGCCTGTGCTTCTCAGGTTGCTGTATGGACGGACAATCTCGAAGAAGGGTGTTGCCAGCGGTCGTCACGGCCTACAAGCCACCCGACTGACCGTTCTCAGAAATCTCAGCTTGGAGGACATGGGAAGCTTTCTGGACATCGCCATCGGCCGCCTCAAGGACGTCCGTATCATTGATCAGACCGGCTTCCGCGCGAACGTCTTCGATCGCGAAATCCTGCCGCCTCGCAAGCAGGTCGGTTTCATGAACATGATGCTGCCCATGATCAACGAGTTCGGCGCGCACGTTGAACCGTACGTGGAAAAGCTGCTCCATCCGGTCATGTACTGTCTCATTTTTGCGTGCCGCCGCCTCCGAGAGACAGCAGCTGAAGCGGACGAGGATGCCGAGGAAACCAACGAAGCATCTCAGGAGTCTCTCCTTAGGACCATCCGCACTACGGGTCTCAAGTGCCTGATATCTCTGTTCCGCAATGCACAGGACTTCAACTGGTCGCCGTTCTCTGAGCCTATCGTCAACGAGGTCATCACTCCCAGAATTGAGAAGCTGCCGGTCGAGACTGCGCAGTCGGTTTCCTCCGTCATGCAGCTTCTCTCAACATGGTCTCAGCTTCCGAAGGCCGCTCTCTTCATTTCCATCAATGACGGCATTTTGCCCAAGGTCATCGAGTGCGTGTCTGTGCCGAAGGCAAAGGAAACTGTCAAGCTGTTTGCTCTGAGCATCGTTCGCAATCTCATCAACTTGGCCCAAGCCCCCGCTCAAGAGTCCGAGTTCAACGAGCTCATCCGCGCCGAGTTGCTCGATACGAACATGGAGTTGATGCTGAAGACCATTACGGCGACTCTAGAAACACAGACGATGAGCAACGAACTACTCGAAGCCTCCCTCGAAACCATTGTCGAGCTCTCCCCTCTCGTCGAGACCTCCGAGAACGTTCAAGAAACGCTCAAGCTTTCGACCTGGCTTCTCAACCAGCCCCCGAGGCGTGTCAACCCCAGAGCCAAGGGCAAGATCCTCCTCATCTTGGAGCGCTTCATCACCATCCTTGGTTCTGCCGAGGCGGAGGAGAAGACTGCGAACATTGCCATCTACGAGACTTTGTCATCCCTGTTCAGCTACTTCAAGGACAGGGACAACAGACAGGCTTTGGCTCGTGTTCTGACTGCGCTCGCCGCCAAGGACGACACTCTTGAGGAGGTCGCAGAGCTGTGCAGCAGTCTCAACGCATTTGTTCCGGACCGCATTGACGAGCCCGACTACGACAAGAGATTGAAGGCTTATACACAAATCACGAACAAGGACACACCGTTCACTGCCAGACAATGGCTTCCGCTGCTGCACAACTTGATCTTCTTCATCCGCTCCGACGAGGAATTTGGCATTCTCGCCTCCAACTCGGCCGACGCCATCCGAAAGTTCATTCGGGAGGTGGCTGCGTGCCAGGATGAAGCATCCAAGGACACGTTCGATTCTCACATGAGAACGATCCTGCTTCCATCCATTTACTCCGGAGCTCGCGAGGAGTCTGCTACGGTCAGGAGAGAGTACCTCAGAGTCTTTGGGTACCTCTTGCAGCAGATGCCGACATGGGAGCCTGTGGCGGACCTTAAAGGTCTACACACTGGAGAGATCGACGAGGAGACAACTGAGTTGCCGTTCTTCTTCAACATTCTCAGTCCCGCAACTGCCAGGCAGCTGGAGGCTATCCGCTTCCTCGAGGCCGCCAACGAGGAAGCTGAGATCAGCAGTCAGAATCTCAGCCAGTTCTTCATCCCGCTCCTCGAGCACTTCATCTTTGGCCGCACGGATGGGAGTGATGACCACGGCCTGGGTGCCCAGGCCACGACCACAATCGGCAATCTGGCCATGTCTCTTGACTGGAAGCACTACCGCGTGATGCTTCAGAGGTATATCAGCTACGTTGAGTCGAAGCCCGACCTTCAGAAACAGGTCAACCGCCTGCTCGCCAAGTTCAGCGACGCGCTCGTCGTTTCGGTGGAGCTCAAGACCGCGACTTCGGAAGCCATGGAGGTTGACGACGCCGAGGCCGTACCGGCTTCGTCCAAGAGGCTGTTCCTTACCGTTCCCGGACAGGAGAAGCTCAGCACCGATGTCAACAACCTCTTCCTGCCCTCTTTGATCAAACACTTGCACGAGAAGGACGAGTCCGAGGTCAGCTACCGTGTTCCGGTCGGAGTCATTGTGGTCAAGCTTTTGAAGATCCTCCCTTCCGAGCAGATGGGTCAGAAGCTTGCTGGTGTGCTGACGGATATCTGCCACATCTTGCGTAGTAAGACCTGGGAAGCTCGCGAAATGGCCAGAGACACTCTTGTCCAGATTGCGTCTGTCCTGGGCCCTACTTACTTTGGCTTCATCCTCAAGGAGATGCGCGGTGCGCTCAAGCGAGGCTACCAGCTTCACGTATTGTCCTACACCCTTCATTCCATGCTCCTGAGGGTCATCCCCGAGTTCAAGCAAGGAGACCTCGACTATACCGTCTGGTCTATCGTCGCCGTAATCATCGATGACATCTTTGGCGCTACCGGCCAGGAGAAGGATGCCGAAGGGTACATCTCTCAGATGAAGGAGGTCAAGGCGAGCAAGAGTCAAGATTCCATGGAGCTGATTGCCAAATCCGCCTCCGTCAACCAACTGGTCGCTCTCATCCACCCTCTGCGCGGTCTCCTCCTGCAAAAGGTCGACATGAAGCTGGTTCGCAAGATCGATGCTTTGCTCGCAAGAATCACCGCCGGTCTCTTGCAGAACCCTGCTGCTGAGAGCCGTGACACGCTCGTATTCTGCTACGAGGTCATACAGGAAGTCTACAAGAGCAAGCAGCCGGAAGTCAAGCCCAAGATGGACTATCGTCTCAAGAAGTATCTTTACCAAAAGGGTGTGAAGAAGGACAACCACGGCACCGCGGGCAAATACATGTTCAAGCTGATCAAGTTCTCGTTTGACATTCTGCGATCCGTCTGGAAGAAGCACGACAGCTTGCGCACCACGCAAAACGTCACGGGCTTCGTCCCTATCCTCGGCGACTCTCTAGTGGGCGGCGAGGACGATGTCAAGGTCGCGGCTCTCAAGCTGCTCACCGTCCTCATCAAGGTTCCCCTCAACGGCGAAGACGGCGTGAACCTGTTCAAAGTGGCAACGAAAGAGGCCGTCAAGAGCATTTCAATGTCCACGTCGACAACCACGGAGCTTTCGCAGGCTGCCCTGAAGTTCCTGTCCGTCATCCTCCGCGAGCGCAAGGACATCCCCGTCAAGGACGCGGCGATCGACATGCTTCTCGGCAAGCTCAAGGACGACCTGACCGAGACACTTTACCGCCATGTCACGTTCAACTTCCTGCGCTCCGTACTTGAGCGCAAGATCGAGACGGCGGTGGTCTACGACACTCTCGACTACGTCGGTACCATCATGATTACCAACGACGACAAGGATACCAGAGATCTTGCCAGAGGCGCCTTCTTCCAGTTCCTTAAGGACTGCCCGCAGAAGAAGGCCCGCTGGGCGAAGCAGCTCAACTTTATTGTCGCTAACCTCACGTACGATCGCGAGGGCGGCCGACTGTCCGTCATGGAGGTGGTCCACCTCCTGCTCATGAAGTCTGCAGACGACTTCGTCCAGGAAGCGATCGCGACTTGCTTCCTTCCGCTCGTCATGGTGTTGGCCAACGACGACAGCGAAAAGTGCTGTCTTGCGGCGGGCGAGCTGGTCAAGGAAATGTTCCGCAAGGCCGACAAGGAGAGGATGCAAAACTTCATGACGCTCCTCCGATCCTGGGTCGAGCAGGAAGACAACACCGCCGTCACGAAGTTGGCGCTGCAGACATTTGGCTACTTCTTTGAGGCCAAAGAGCATTCAGCCAAGCACAAGAAGGAACTGGAACTTGTCCTCGGCAAGATTGGGGAGATCATCGGCACTGGCGACATCCGCGTTGCCGACGACGATCTGATTAACACGGTCCTCCGCGACGTGCAGATCCTGACAGAGAAGTGCCCCGAAAGACTCCTCTCTCCCGACTCTCGCGAGCTGTGGCGCAACGTCCGCGGATGCCTCATCCACCCGGAGAACTCCGTCAAGCTGAGCACGACAAAGGTTCTGAGTGCCTTCCTCGCAGACTATGCCGGCAAGGCGGCCAAGGCCGGAGAGACGCTCAAGGGATCCCACGGCCTGGACCTCGAATGCGAAGACATTGAGGAGCTCGTCCGCCTAGCGCTCTACGCTCTGCGCACCCCCGAAATCGACGACGCCCTCGCCGCCGAAATAACCCAGATCCTCGTCTTCCTCGGCCCCCGGCTGCCGGTTAAGTTGCAGAACGTGCCCGAGGCCGAAACACTCGGCGACCGCGACGAACAGGCCGCGGAGGAGGACCGCATCGAGGAGCACCGCAAGGACCTGCAGTACCTCTTCTGGAAGCTGTCGTCGCTCCTGCGCAAGGACGTGCGGCCCAAATCGACGGCCATCACGCCCAAGGTCGTGGCCATGGAGGTCCTTGAGACCATCTGCCGGCGCGTGCCGCAGGAGCACCTCGCGCCGTCGTTCAAAACGGTGCTGTACCCGCTGCAGAACCTCACGGACCCCAACATCCCCGTGCCCTTCTCGACCGACGACGCGTTCAAGAGCAAGCTCGACGGGCTCAAGACGCGCGCGCAGATCCTCATGGACGCGCTACAGAAGCGGTTCGGCACGGCGGAGTACACGCGCACGCTGCTGGAGATCAGGGAGGAGGTGCGCACGCGGAGGCAGCAGAGGTCGAGCAAGCGCAAGATCGAGGCGGTGGCGCAGCCAGAAAAGTACGGGAGGGACAAGAAGAAGAAGACGGAGAGGAAGAAGGAGAGGAAGAAGGTCAGGAGCCAGGAGCACAAGGTGCAGAGGCAGGCGTACAAGGGATGGTGATTACAATCCATGTCGAGAAAATTGTTGCATACGGTTGGGCGTTACTTGGCGGGTTACAAAAAGGGAGGTGCATGTTGTATCTTATAATAGTACAAGGGCTTACGTCGCCCAATTCATTTGTCGTATCAAGTTTTATCTATTGTTACATTGTATCTCGTCCTCGTCTCCAGAGTGATGATAGGGGTATATAGGACGCCGTCTCCCATGCAGTCGTACTTCCGCCAAATGAGGCATCTAGATTTTGTACAATCCGGACCCCGTTCAATGTTATTACAGTTGATGTACATCGTCTGTTCTTCTAGTTGGCATGGTGGTCTGATGCCATGCCTTAGGACGAATCGCTCTTCTTTCCCTCCGCCTCGGCGCTGCCCTCTTCAGGATAAAATTCAATATCGCCGTCCTCGCCGAGGGTGCCCTTCTTGACCAGCCTGCCCTTTTCGCGCATGAGGTCCTCGACGGTGACCTTGCGGTCGCCAAAGATGTTCAGGTGGTCACTGATGACGTGGCGATTGCGGCACGACGGGCAGGTGATGAGGACGGAGCCGTAGTGGTAGCCCTGCTTGGAGACCTTGTGGCGCGAGCGGGTGTCGCAGGGCACGCAGGTGAAGTCGAGCTGGTAGTGGGGGTTCGACTCGAGGCGGATCTGCTCCGGCGACCGGTTCGGGTCCGGTTTGGGCAAAGGTGTCTTGGGTTTGGGAATAGAATGAGCGAAGCGCGCTGCGAGGGTGCCGGTCGCGGGTGGTGGGCTAAATGGGGTTTGGGCGAGAGCGAGTCGCGCGATGGGAGAGGGTGTTGATGCTGCTGGTCGTATACTTTGGCGCACTAGAGGCGAGAGTCTGATGAGGGACGAGCGCGATGCCATTGTGATATCCTACGACCTGATACTGAGTGTGGTGGTCGGAACGGAACTGGATGTGGTCGGTCAGGATTTCGAGATGAAGGTGGTTCAGTCTGGAGGTAGCCACAGATCGGTCAGAAATGGCGACTGTCACTGCTTGTCGAAGCTTCCATTCCATTTGAAGATATCCACTCTTGACTCAACGTCTGCTTGGATTGAAAAGAAAAAAAGAAGACATGGGGTTGAATGCCACAAGTGGCTTGGCTTGCTGTGTGGCTGTATGCTTAGTAAAGTGCCGTGGGATTGGCAGCCACTGAGATCTCAAGGCCAATCAATCTAGACCGTCTGTGTATCCAGAGCTGAGGTAATAAGAAGCCATCATTGATTGGATCCACTACCTAGTCTGAATGGGTCTTGCTCTTCGGTTTCCCATCCATGGACTACTTTAATACCTCCATTCTTGGAGGCAGGTGCACTGCAGGCAGGATGTGTTTTGGTACCTTCTAAGTACAGCACACAAAGCACCCAGAAGGCCTGTGCTTCAGTCTCCTCCGGGCAGCAGCCTGGCGTTCCTTCCTCCAAAGTGAAGTTTACCTTTGACAACTATAACAGGCAGTCTGCAATGCTTCACTCAACATTTTCTTTGCCTTCGGTCCTTCCTACCGCAGGCTTGCTTCTTGCCTTCGAAGATCTCCATTCCGATAACAGCTAGGCGCAATCTGTTAATCTTCGTCGTTCCAGCTATCTACCTTGTTTCGCACATCTCAGCTAATACTTCATTTACCTACGTGAGCTACCCCGCCGCCACCAACTCAGGTTTCCTGCCATAGCTCTCTTGACCTGAAACGGTCCCTCAAACAACCACTTGAGCAGAGTCTTCTACAAACAGCTCGAATAATTCGACAGCTATCAACATCATGATTTCTGGTAGGGGTGGAGGTGGCGCTTCAATGCGCGCGGGGCGCATTCGGCCTCCGCGACGTCCCGGCAGAGTAAGTACTCCTCTGGTGGAATTCGCGTCGATGAGTTTGCTGCTGGGCGGCCTGGCTTGCAGAGTAGTCGCGTTTTGGGCGAGAGCGCGTCGCCGGCATCCCGAAGTCACGGTTCCTGGCCTCCTGCTATCCATGTGTCAGCTCTTGTTGCCGACACTCGGTTGCCGATGCGGTAGCAGTCTAGGGACTAAAGATTTGGTCCGAATTCAGACTGACGAGATGGCAGCTTACGTCGAGTGCCGATACGAACGACTTCGAGCAGTGCTGGGAAACCCTCAAGCAGGCCCTTACCGACATTCACAACCAGAACTGCAGCACGCTTTCCTTCGAGCAGCTTTACCGGGCTTCGTACAAGATCGTTCTTAAGAAGAAGGGAGAGCTACTTTACGACCGTGTCAAGCAATATGAAGAGCAGTACTTCGCCGAGAACGTCATCCCCGACATTCAGCGCCTCGTCACCGCAAACCTCGTGAGCGCCGCTATGGGTGGCTCCGCGACGTCCGTCAACGAGCGTCGCAAGATGGGCGAGCACTTCCTACGAGGTGTCAGAGCCTCCTGGGACCACCATAATACTTCCATGAACATGACAGCCGACATTCTCATGTACCTCGATCGTGGCTACACCCAAGACGCTCGCCGTGCGTCCATCTACACGGCTACTATTGGCCTCTTCCGAGACCACATTTTGCGAGCCTGCCTCAACTCGAGTGCTCAGTACACCGTCTTTGACATTCTTAACTCGGTCATTCTGGATCATATCAACATGGAGCGAGACGGAGACAACATCGATCGTCACTTGTTGCGGAACATTGTTAGGATGTTGGACAGCCTGTACGAATCGGACGAAGAAAACGAAGCTGAGAAGCTCTACCTGACGACGTTTGAGCCTGCCTACCTGCAATCCGAGCGGCAATACTATAAAAAGGAATGCGAGCGCCTGCTGCGTGAGGCCGATGCAGGCGCCTGGCTTCGGCACACCCAGCGCCGCCTTGTGGAGGAGAACGACCGATGCGATACCACTATCCACTATGAAACGAAGGAAAAATCACTCAAGGTCATGGAGGAGGAGCTGATATCGGCCCATCTGGAAGAGTTCCTGCAGCTCGAAGGCAGCGGCTTGAGGTCTATGGTCAACTATGACCGCGAGGAGGAGCTCTCGATCCTGTACCGACTTGTGTCAAAGGTCGATCCCAAGAAGACATCCCTCAAAAGCATCCTCTCCTCCCGCGTTGTCGAGCTCGGTCTGGAAATCGAGCAGATGTTGAAAGATACAAATTTCGCGACGACCGCTGCCCCCGAGGGCGATGAAGCCGAAGGCGCCGAATCCAAGGCCAAGACGCTGAGCTCATCGGCCCAGCAGACTGCAGCTGCCATCAAATGGGTAGACGACGTGCTCAAGCTGAAAGACAAGTTTGACAATCTCTGGAGCAAGTGCTTCGCCAGCGACCTCATTATTCAGACGGCCCTGACCAAGAGTTTCTCCGACTTTATCAACATGTTTACCAAGAGCTCCGAGTACGTGTCGCTCTTCATCGACGACAATCTGCGCCGCGGCATCCGTGGCAAGACCGAGACCGAGACCGAAGAGGTGCTGGACAAAGCCATCACCGTCATTCGCTACCTTTCCGACAAGGACCTATTCGAACGGTACTACCAAAAGCACCTCGCCAAGCGTCTACTGCACAACAAGTCTGAGAGTCATGATGTGGAAAAGTCGATGATTTCACGCATGAAGCAGGAACTTGGCAACCAGTTCACCGCCAAGTTCGAGGGCATGTTTCGAGATATGGAGTCGTCTGCGGAATTGTCGTCAGGTTACAGAGACCATATTAGGGGTTTGGGCGAAGTCGAGCGCAAGCAGATCGATCTGGGAATCAGCATTCTCACCACCAACTCTTGGCCTCCCGACATCATGGGTCGTACGTCAACCTTTTCGGATGGATCTGGCTGCATCTGGCCAGACGAAATCAAGCGTCTGCAGGACAGCTTGCTCAAGTACTACCTCACCAACCGTAGTGGCCGCAAGCTGACCTGGCTGGGCTCGACCGGAAGCGCCGACGTGAGATGCGTCTTCCCCGCCATCCCCGGAGGGAAGGGACCACTCTCTCGTGAACGAAAGTACGAGATCAATGTGCCGACCTATGGCATGGTGGTCCTTCTGCTGTTTAACGACCTGGAGGAGGGCCAAGAGCTCTCCCTGGAGGAGGTGCAAGCAAAGACCAACATCCCGAACCAGGACCTCGCCAGAGTCCTCACATCCTTGTCCATCGTCCCGAAGGCGCGTGTGCTCCTCAAGGAACCCGCCAACAAAACAATCAAGCCCGGCGACAAGTTCAAGTTCAACAGCTCCTTCGTCAGCAAGACGGTCCGCATCAAAGCGCCTGTCATCAACGCCATCTCCAAGGTCGAGGGCGACGACGAGAGAAAGCAAACCGAGGAGAAGAACAACCAGACCCGCGCCCACGTGATTGACGCCGCACTTGTCAGAATCATGAAGTATGTTCCCATCCAGGCGTGTTCAACCATAGCTGCTAACCACTCTCCAGGCAACGCAAGGAGCTCACGCACTCGAACCTCATTACTGAAGTCATTGATCAGCTCAGCGGACGTTTCAAGCCCGAGATCAGCCTCATCAAGAAGCGCATCGAGGACCTGATCGTCCGCGAGTATCTCGAACGTGTGGAGGACGCCTCGGCGCCGACGTACCGCTACCTCGCTTAGATCTATCTCAAGACGAAAGGACACGGAAGACGAGAGGATGACTGTTATGATTTGATTAGAGGCATCAGAGGCTGCATTGGGCAAGGTCAGGAGTCCATTCTGGCAACGGCGTTTGGGGATCGGAAGGCTGGCTGCATGTTTCTCAGCTTTTGCCGAAAGAGGAATCGGCAGTCAGGTCGGGCATTGGGGATTTTGTGGCACAAGAGCCGCAGGACGACGTATTCAGGTGCAGTCCCGTGAGGCATTTAGCAGACATGGTGGGCTGTGTGGCTTGGACGAAACTCATAGGCAGGTGTGGAAGACAATGACGAAAGAGTCATTTTGACACACGAAAAGGCCTGTAGTTTCTGGCTGAATGGTGTCGAAGCTGAGTTTGGCGATGCCGGCGGCTGGATGCAAGGTGTAGGTTTGGTGCAACCCAGCCGTCGTTCCCATTTCTGCGATGCACCACCATCACCACCGACAACCACGACAACAACAACAACAACAGTCATCCGCAGACCGCCGAGCCGCAACTTGGAGATGCCGTCCCCATAATCCCACGCGAGGTCCCACAGAACAGCGAGTCCTAGGCCAAATAGGAGCACAAAATAAAGTTATAGCAAGTGATATCAAGCCAATGGCAGCCGGTGAGATGCATTCGTGATGAACCTCAAGCCATGCCACAGAGACCCGGATGGTCCAGGATTGGATGTTGACCAGGTCACCGGTCGCGGTTAATTAGTCATCCACCAAAATTATGCCCATGTATCGCTTGTTTGTATGTTTTGGTCGTGGGAAGACTCGCATCACTGTCGCGGTGCAAAATTGTACACGAACGTGGATTCCACCGAGCTTCATCAGCCGGTGGTGCCGAATGCCCTGTCCCTCGACTTCACAGTTGCGATATCAAACTCAACCCTCCATCGCTGTACTTGTAAGTAAAGGGGGCAAGCCCACGTTCAACACACTAATTACTCGGCGAGAGATCGCTCCCCTTCTCCACAGCAGGCAGACGGCGATGTCCCAATCGCGTGGCAATGGCACGCGGGTTGGAGGGGTGCGTAGGTGGGAAAGTCCAGTCATCCATCGCCCGATTCCCCAGTGGCGTGCGTTCCTGCACGAGAACGGGGTCCATCATGCCGCCCAGCTTCTCACCTCGCTGGCATTTTACTTTACTGCTGCTGCTGCTGTTGTTGTTGCCACTTGCTACCGCCTTTTTTTTTTTTTGTTTTTTTGTGGCCATGTGCGGCGCCCGTTGGATCAGACCACCTTCTGCTTCCCGTTCGCGCGATACCCTGCAGAGACATAATCTGGCGCAGCCGAGGGAATGGGCGGGCGAGGGACCATGCGTGAGAAACAACATTCGGGCGTCGTTGGTTGCTGTTAGTCTGCTGCTGCTGTTGCTGCTGCGCAATAACCCTGCTACTTCCAATCCCGGACTCGACCTCTCTTGGTATGTGTCTCGTCTGCCAAGGCGAGGAAGATATGAATCCGATTGGGATAATGGGAATGTCGTAGGCGGTGGGGAGGGGTAATCATTTTGCTCGACTACAGGTACGTAGGCGTCGATATTGGGTGACGAGACGCGATGCGACGTCTTTCGGAACCCACGGTGAGTTTCAGTGGAGAAAGCCAGCAAGACGCAATCGCGAATTGGGATCCTCCGGCCAAAACCTTTTTTTCAAAAGTACTACCACAAACAGAACTGCCCCCCCTTCGCGTTTGCATCCTACGCGGCGGCAGGGGGGCAAAAGAAGGAGAAAAAAAACCCTAAGCGTGTCATCATTTCTCTAAGGCTGGCTTGGACAGCCTGCAACGTTTACCCACCAGAGAGACCATTTCCACATCCGAATAATTCAGTGAACAGAAACACGACGGCAAATGCAACAAGATCCGCTGTGGCATCGGAAATGCCAGCGAGTGTCCGCGCCAAGAAGGATATGAAAAAAAGGGGGAAGAAAGAGAAGGGAAAAGGGAACCGCCAATGTCCTTTCGATGCCATAGCCAACGCTCGACAATTCCACACCTACCCCATCTGGCAATGTAGTTGGAGACATGGTGAATGACCAACGCCGCTCTTCGTCGCCCTGTAAGATACGACAACAAATTTTAATGCGATAAAACTCCGTAATTTTGTGACATCCCAGACGTACCCGCCGACCGGACCCATGCCAGTCGCCGCAACACTTCGCCTCCCCTAGCCCGCCCCGGTGAAGGGAGGCCCGTCATCTCTGGTGGGTGGACGTTGTCGCGGGCCATTAGGCGGGTGGTAACTTTTCGCGGAACTCGCGGCGCTTGTCTTCGATCTTGCTGTTGTCTTGAGAACACTCGTACCCGTGCTCGCTGACCTTGATCCTCACGAGGCACTTGGTGCAGCGCCACCATTCGGGATACACTTTCCGCGACATGAACCAGTCCTCCGTCATCTCGTGGTTCTTGCGATGCACGTCCTCCTTGTGCACGTCGGCGAAGTGGATCCGCAACCTGTCCTTGCGGCTAAAGGGATCGGTGCGGCGATTGCACGACGGGTAGTCGCAGGTGAAGACGCCGTCCTTCTCCTTGCCCTTTGCGGCGCCTGTTGCGTTGGGCTTGCTGCTGATTTTCGGACTCGGGTTGCTGATGCTCGTGGCGGGCGTGATGTCCTTGAGCGACAATGCCGGCGACGGCTGCGTCTGGCCGTCGACGTGGGCCTGCTTGTAGTGCCTCTCGAGATCCGTCTTGCGCTTGAAGGGTTTCGCGGGGCATGCCGCCGACAGGCACGTGTAGAATTCGGCGGGCGGCGGTTTCTGGTCGGGTGGCGGACTCGTGGCGGCGAGCGGAATCACCGGCGGCAGCTGTTCCGTGACGTAGTCATCTTGGAGCTTCCAGAAGCCGCCGTCTTCTTGCGGGATGTAGTCGTATTTGGAGCAGTCAAAATTCGTCAAGGGTGCTGTTACTGGCCTGGAAACACGACGGTGTTAGCCATGGGACGCGTCAGGCGAAGTGGGTTCCGTCTCTGCAGATGGTGCAAGAAGCGCATCGCATCGCGTCGCATTGACGTTGGGGACGATCATGTGCGCCAAAAGGGCCAAAGAACTCACCATTGTTGCTGCAGCTGCTGAGGGGGTAGCTGTGGCAGTTGTTGTTGCTGCAGCTGCTGTTGCTGTTGCAGTTGCTGCTGCTGTTGCTGCTGCTGCTGCTGCTGTAGTGATGGCGTAGGCTCGAAGCTGGGCTGTGCGCCTTTACTCATGGCGGCGTGCGGTCGCTTTGCGGCTGTTGGAGGGGCCATGATGGGTGGGCTTGCTTCTTTTGGAATTGAATTAGCGAACTATACTTCTTCCCCCCCTCAGAAAGCGAATCTGTCCTCTCCGTCGACCTCGTGTCGCTGATACCTCGTGTCGCAAGTAGGCAGGTGGATTTCCGCCAGACCACGCAAGATAGCGGCAAAAAAAGATAATGGATCCGAGCAGGCAATCGATTCCTCGACTCCGAGAATGGGAGACCGAACGGACCTTTAGTCTTGGCCAAAGGCATTCCGCGCTAGTGCGCTGCGACGGGTAGAGGGTTTGGTATCGGGATCGTTGTCACTTCCTTGTGCTGCTTCGACGAACCGGCGGGGAAAAGGAGTAGTTTAATGGCTCAATCTCATGGATGTGTCGTCTGTCGAAAAAAGTCGTAGGTAGCGTAGGGAGGAACTATCTTTTGGTCATAAGAGCGAGGTCGGTGGCGGGTGAAGGGGAGCAATATGATGGAGATGGAGAAGAAGTGGGAGGAAGGTTCATTTCATGGCGGGCCCGATCGAAGGTCGAAATAAGCCGGCAAGGAAGGCAGGTGTAGGTACAGAACCGAACCGAATAGCTGAGAGCGAACAGCTGAGGGCGGGAAAGAAGTTTGCAAAGGTGTAAACGCAAGGCCCTTTGGCTTCTCGGTTGTTTGTCGTTTCTTTGGGACCAGGAGTGATAATTATTGCTTTTCTTCCACACTCACCACTCATCGAGCCCAGGACAGTAACAGCGAGCGGAACGGCAAACCAACCGACCAGTCAGCCCAGCTCTGCTCGCTCAGCCAGTGTCCGTACCAACACGATTACAAACCTTGGCTTCCTGGAGAAGGCAAGGTAGCCACCCCAAGCAAGGTATGATGGCTCTCAGCACTGTGTCCGCAAATGGCCGGGCAGGGCAAGGAAGGTGAGGCAAAGGCGAGGCGAAGCAGAGAGAGACGGAGAAAGATATGGAGAGAGGGAGGGAGAGAAAGGCAGAAAGACAAGACGAACGGACGGGCGCGAAAACAGGCAATTGAGATCGGTCCAAGGTTCCGTTCGTACGGCACATGCAACACTGTACTTTCGCTTGCGATGCGGTGCGGTGAATCGCGGCCAACCTGAGGTTACTTGCGGATGGAGTTTGAGACGATGGATTGAGATGTGAGAAAGGTACTTTACGTAGTATGAACCGACGGTCAAGGATCTGATGTGCGCATCCCAAACCATCCCATACCATCCCGTCCCATGCCTTCTCACCCTACGCAGAGTATTTCGGGGCAAGGTTCAGGGTAGCTGGGCTAATAAGGATGATGAAGTACTTGTAGGGCAGGCCACCTGGGCTGGGGGCTTTCCGCGAGGCCCATATGTTGGATATTGAGAAATATTGAGAGATATCTGTGGGATGATGGGATGGGATTCGCTCGAGGCTTTCACGAAGCGACGAAGCTCTTCACTCCACGCCCTCTCAACGCTATGCTATAACTGACTGTGCCACGCTGTCAACGCTACGTCTTCCTCCCAACGTGCTGCGGAATACAAGCCGAGCATCATACACGGTAACAGGTCCATCCACAGGATACGCAGCAAGGCACACAATACGTAGATTTCCCGTTCGTAGTAATATCTGTACACCTGGTGAGGGTGGCGGGGTCGATTCTGTTTGACGTCCAATCCCGGGCAAGGACGGCAAGCTGAGTTCGGTTCTGAGCAGGAGGGGAGTGCATCTTGCAATTAGTAGGGGGGTGTCAAAGTCAGGATGCTGGGTGTGGCTGCCCCTCGTGAGGAGTGACTTGGCGGGAATGAGGGATGAGATGTGACTGAGGATGAAGAAGAGGAGCGGCATTAGGCTGTCGCAGAAGCAGCAGGGCAAGGAAGCAAGCAGCGCGACAAACACGGCATATTCGAATTTTCTGTCCGGTCGAGGCAGGTCGCTAAACGGTGCGTCTGCGTGTCGTATCAGGATGTCTCGTATGTGTGATGTGCTGGAGTGAATTCACACGACGTGTATCAACAACGCAAGTTGTGTGCTATCAATTGTTGCACATTACAGAGCAGCGAGGGATGAATGGCATGTATGTGCTGTTCCTGGTGTGCACTAACTACTACATGCTGAGACGAGAATAGCACAGCTACAATAACAGAGCCCCGTTTTGTGTTGCTTCCGCTGCTGATTACTCCGTACTGTATAGTATATCCGAATTTTGGACAAGAGGGCTTAAGATCGGAGAGGATGGCATGGTAGGGGAGGGGGGAACAGCAAGGATTGGATGGGGGGACGGGCATGCCATCCCGACGCTGGCGTGTCTCCCGAGTGGTGAGGGCGTATATCTGCGGCCACCGACATGGTGCGCAGTGCCCGATAATTACTGCGTTACTGGGTAATGAGGTAGATAGAGGTTGTTGGGCAAGTGCGTAATATGTGTGTAGATGACGGCTGGGGCTGTTTGAAAAAAACCTGAGACGCGGCGAGGCGAGGTGAGTCGATGCGCGGGTCGGATGTATAGCCGAACGGGATAGCAAAGGACCGGAGAATGGATAAATGATTGATGGTGATGAACAGTAGCGGGAGATGACGTGAGTTGCAATATCGCACGGACAGCGATGGAAGGTAAGTTTCACAGGCAGATCGTACGGCCGCTGCGAAGGGCAAGGTCAAGGTCAGGGTCAAACGCAGTCAATAGGCAATCACGCTGGGTAATGAACGAACGCATGCCATGAGAGAGAATAAGACAGGGGACAGGAGGTCGAGGTGAGGTAAGCTTCGCTTTGGACCTGCATCCAGCTTTGATCTGGAGGAGGTTGCCTCGATCGCAAACGATACGTGTATATACCTCGGTGAGAGACACCATCGATGCCTCACCTCGGCGGCCGCGTAGATCGTCGCAGGTCTACGGATTCCCTCGCCACGGAGCTTCGCTGCAAGATGATGACCATCTCGGAAACAAGTTGTGGAGTGGTGTGGGGGGCCGATGTGCGACGTGGGTGCAGTTCGTCGCCGAGTTGAACGTGTGCATACTACGGATATACCTAGTCTACACACAGATAGATCTCTGACAATCCGACGTGGTGTTTGGTCTGCTTACTCCGAGACGGCAAGACGAAACAAATCTGGGAGATTTTTTACTCTGGAGAGCAGAACGTGGGGAAGCAAGCAAAGAGAGTATAGCATTCAAGAAGCAGCAACTGCGAATTACTGTGTATTGGATGCTTGAGACAGTATCCTCCGCGATTGGCTGCGGGTAGTTGAGTACGTAAGCAGACGAGGTACTTGTACACGTAGACATGTCGTGGTCATGCCGCGTTTGTACTTGTGTACCTACCTATTTATTTGGCTTTTAGAACTTTTGAGAGGGTTTGGACGGCGTTTGACTGGAAACGACCCTGACTCGAACGAGTTGCAAGAGGAGAAGAAACGGCGGAGAATTAGCAGATACTACTATGAGAAGGAAACTTTATTTGCGTCCTTTCGTTCCAAAGGACGACCTCCATGACAAACCCCCAGTGCCAAATACCCAAGTTGAGCATGGCCTAGCAAGTACTGTACTCAGCTTCTTGTTACGCGCAGAGGCCCCCACGCAAAGGCAACGAGCTTTCATGTGTTCTCAACTTTTCCTCGCTGTTCATTGTCAAGTCGGAAAGACCCAAGCCATCGGTCGACGAGAGGAATTGTCTGATCAGGATCGACCTGTCCCTGGAGATGAGGTTCTACATACATAATTACTTACCCCCTTTTCTCTGACATTCCACCGCCAGGTTAGCTTCACGTCACGATTAGTCGGCTAGCCTTGAAATTGCGCCTAGCGCCACACGAAGATCGGGGGCTTTCCTAGGTGGCTGCTCAAGGTGCGGATAGGCTCGCTATTATCATTCGGCACCGCTGGCTCGTAATTGGATCCTTCTGTTTGCTTGGTTCTTCTCCGCGCCTCCGGCTTCCACCGCCTTCTCTGCTGAGGGGAAAACCATCGCTGCATCAGGATTCAGGGACTGGGTCTGCAGCTCCGTATGGCGTCGTCGACGTATACGACACAGATGCGGTGTGGAAACATTCGGCAGCCTCATTGTCGACTTGGCTGTGAAAATCGTGCAAATTGCGTTATTTGTTGGTTAATCCGGAGGGTAACGCACGCCGTATGTGATCTTGCCGTACGGGTGCAAACTGGTGTTCTGGTTATTCGTTGTTGTTATTATTATGTTATGTAGCACGTGGCACTACGTAAGGCTCTAGATCTATAGTATAGCAATTGCTTACTAACTACCACGCATTTGGCTACAGCTAGTATTAGGTACCTAGCACCTGCTACTAGTGGGGTATAGAGGGTATACTACTATATATATAGTAATACGTATAGTTACTATATACCCTATAATATAGTATAATTAATACTAATAACTTTTTCTTTTTACTATATATCTTAATATCTATCTAGTTATATAAAAAATAATACTTTTAGCAATCTATACTTTTTACTTTAATAACTTTTAAATACTTAGTTATCTATTCTATTTAAATTACTTATCTTTCTATTTAAATA